>OZ020226.1:18126136-19569270 GCA_963971325.1 Aphodius granarius
ATTTTCGATCCAAAAAATTGATTTTTGTCGACCCGTGTTTTGCTGCTATTACCAGAGTAACGTCAAACCCGAAACGCCCCCTGCCGGACATTCGTAACAACAGTAACAGATAGCAGATAACCTAAAATGTATCCTAAAATGTCCATATTGCGAATGTGGACAGGTGGGAAGCCTTAACCACATATTTCTAGAATGCCCAATAACTAAAGTCGAAAATTTTTACATATACACAGAGCTAGTCTCTACTAATAAACAAGATACACCAAGAAGATCCTTTCCTTCTCTAGAAGTAATAGTGCGATTTGAATCAAACAAACGCCAATTGAATGTGTTTTTAATTCTTAATTTCTCTCGCATAAAGAGTTGTTAAATTTTTAATTTTTCCATTTCGAGGATGCGGTAGGTACGCAGGACAATTCGTCTCAGTTATTGAATAGTTAATAAGGAAAATCCTTCGTCACCAAAAACGTTGAGATGAGTTTCGCAAAAATGCACGTCTAGGGAAATAGCGTGGGGTTGGTACGTAATTAAAAAAAGTCGTCGTGTATTTTCTGAGCTGGTGAATCATCCAGTACTGCCAACGGAGCCTCGACGTTCACTCGGTCGGGTCTACTGTACACGGACCGCATGACTATTTTAATAATTCACTTATTTTTGCAAAAGCAATCACAGTTCCGTACGCAAGTTTATATTATATTTTAAATGGGGTGTTTTTTGTACGATGAGACCGCATTGTCCACGTAAAATTACCTTACGACGACTAAACGAACTCCATTTAACTGTTTACTGCTCTTAATCTTTTCATTCCGTAGACTGGAGGGAAAACACATTCCAGCCATGGAATTTACGACGAGGACTTGAGCGAAGAAAAATGGCCACGGGTATTCAAAATAAAACTCAACCGAGAGGTGGAGTCTTTTACGACTAAGAGATATTGATTTTGATGACATTGTTGCTCCTTGAATGTTACTCAACGACCAACAAACAACCTCCACAACCAGACCCACACTAAATCAACAAAAGATAAATATTACTGACAGTTATAACCAATATTTAACCGCTCACGTAGATAATCGAAGGATTATTTACAACCCTTTGTTTCTGCTTCTTTCAAATAGAAGAGAGTTTGTAATACTTTGATTTAAAATGAGCGATTTAACGATTGAACAAACCCTAGCAATGTTATCTTTGCTAAATTTTATATTTGTTGCAAAAAATACGCGTTTTGAGGTCCTCTAACTGAATTTGCCATACATATTTACGATTGCCAGGGAATAAACTGTCTTGCTTTTGCAAATGTCTATTTTCTTAGAGATTCAACCAATTTTGATCAAACTGATCTTGATAGCAAGCTCTTGAGGACATCACCATTGAAAATTTTTGTTATGCAGCCATTAATGTTTAAATTTAGTTATTATCTGTTAGTTTCCAAAACGTCAAATTGATATAAAAATAACATAATACAAACAATGACTGTTGCATGTTTTAAAACAGTAGGTACCTACTTTTATCAGGAACAATTCCAGATTGTGTCACATAGGATAAATAATGTGGTATTTGTACAGTGTAAATAATAGAAAGCATGCGTTGCGCGAAAATTATTCATGATTTATATCACGTGAACACCATATTATACCGTAGAACAAGCGCGTGACAGTTTACTTTCTATCTCTGTAATTCCAATGAAAATGATACAACTTTTATTAATTCTAATTATCTCACTGAATAACGCTCAGAAAATACTTTAATTTGGCTACAAACACCTAGTATTGGGTCTTGAAACCCAATTATATCATACAGATTTGTTACATTAACCTCAATTGCTATAATTGGTCAATAATAGTATTGATATCTACACATATTATTGAAGAGCATAAAAAATGCTTTAATTTGAGTACAAACACGCCATGATTATCTTCACTAATAAAAAAGATACACCAAAAAGATACATTTCCATGGCATGCTAAGACGCAAAACAAAAACAACGATATCTCGGGACCTACTGTACTAATTTCTACAATTCAAGGTATTATATGCTGTATTTATAATTCTTAAGGATTCTCTTATGAAACAAGCGCCCTAATAAAATGCATCGACAAAATTTCAGTTTAACTTTTTCAATCGATGAGCACGTCACGAAACCACTCAAAACATGAGCATCGTGAACAAACACCTAGTATTGGGTCTTGAAAACCAATTATATCATACAGATTTGTTATATTAATCTCAATCGCTATAATTGGTCAATAATAGTATTGATATCTACACATATTATTGAAGAGCATAAAAAATGCTTTAATTTGAGTACAAACACGCCATGATTATCTTCACTAATAAAAAAGATACACGGAAAAGATACATTTCCATGGCATGCTAAGACGCAAAACAAAAACAACGATATCTCGGGACCTACTGTACTAATTTCTACAATTCAAGGTATTATATGCTTTATTTATAATTCTTAAGGATTCTCTTATGAAACAAGCGCCCTAACAAAATGCATGAACAAAATTTCAGTTTAACTTTTCCAGTCGATGAGCACGTCACGAAACCACTCAAAACATGAGCATCGCTAACAAACACCTAGTATTGGGTCTTGAAAACCAATTATATCATACAGATTTGTTACATTAACCTCAATTGCTATAATTGGTTAATAATATTATTGATATCTACACATATTATTGAAAAGCATGAAAAATGCTTTAATTTGAGTACAAACACGCCATGATTATCTTCACTAATAAAAAAGATACACCGAAAAGATACATTTCCATGGCATGCTAAGACGCAAAACAAAAACAACGATATCTCGGGACCTACTGTACTAATTTCTACAATTCAAGGTATTATATGCTTTATTTATAATTCTTAAGGATTCTCTTATGAAACAAGCGCCCTAACAAAATGCATGAACAAAATTTCAGTTTAACTTTTCCAGTCGATGAGCACGTCACGAAACCACTCAAAACATGAGCATCGCTAACAAACACCTAGTATTGGGTCTTGAAAACCAATTATATCATACAGATTTGTTACATTAACCTCAATTGCTATAATTGGTTAATAATATTATTGATATCTACACATATTATTGAAAAGCATGAAAAATGCTTTAATTTGAGTACAAACACGCCATGATTATCTTCACTAATAAAAAAGATACACCGAAAAGATACATTTCCATGGCATGCTAAGACGCAAAACAAAAACAACGATATCTCGGGACCTACTGTACTAATTTCTACAATTCAAGGTATTATATGCTTTATTTATAATTCTTAAGGATTCTCTTATGAAACAAGCGCCCTAACAAAATGCATCGACAAAATTTCAGTTTAACTTTTCCAATCGATGAGCACGTCACGAAACCACTCAAAACATGAGCATCGTTAACAAACACCTAGTATTGGGTCTTGAAAACCAATTATATCATACAGATTTGTTACATTAACCTCAATTGCTATAATTGGTCAATAATAGTATTGATATCTACACATATTATTGAAGAGCATAAAAAATGCTTTAATTTGAGTACAAACACGCCATGATTATCTTCACTAATAAAAAAGATACACCGAAAAGATACATTTCCATGGCATGCTAAGACGCAAAACAAAAACGATATCTCGGGACCTACTGTACTAATTTCTACAATTCAAGGTATTATATGCTTTATTTATAATTCTTAAGGATTCTCTTATGAAACAAGCGCCCTAACAAAATGCATCGACAAAATTTCAGTTTAACTTTTCCAATCGATGAGCACGTCACGAAACCACTCAAAACATGAGCATCGTTAACAAACACCTAGTACTGGGTCTTGAAAACCAATTATATCATACAGATTTGTTACATTAACCTCAATTGCTGTAATTGGTTAATAATATTATTGATATCTACACATATTATTGAAGAGCATAAAAAATGCTTTAATTTGAGTACAAACACGCCATGATTATCTTCACTAATAAAAAAGATACACCGAAAAGATACATTTCCATGGCATGCTAAGACGCAAAACAAAAACAACGATATCTCGGGACCTACTGTACTAATTTCTACAATTCAAGGTATTATATGCTTTATTTATAATTCTTAAGGATTCTCTTATGAAACAAGCGCCCTAACAAAATGCATCGACAAAATTTCAGTTTAACTTTTCCAATCGATGAGCACGTCACGAAACCACTCAAAACATGAGCATCGTTAACAAACACCTAGTATTGGGTCTTGAAAACCAATTATATCATACAGATTTGTTACATTAACCTCAATTGCTATAATTGGTCAATAATAGTATTGATATCTACACATATTATTGAAGAGCATAAAAAATGCTTTAATTTGAGTACAAACACGCCATGATTATCTTCACTAATAAAAAAGATACACCAAAAAGATACATTTCCATGGCATGCTAAGACGCAAAACAAAAACAACGATATCTCGGGACCTACTGTACTAATTTCTACAATTCAAGGTATTATATGCTGTATTTATAATTCTTAAGGATTCTCTTATGAAACAAGCGCCCTAATAAAATGCATCGACAAAATTTCAGTTTAACTTTTCCAATCGATGAGCACGTCACGAAACCACTCAAAACATGAGCATCGTTAACAAACACCTAGTATTGGGTCTTGAAAACCAATTATATCATACAGATTTGTTACATTAACCTCAATTGCTATAATTGGTCAATAATAGTATTGATATCTACACATATTATTGAAGAGCATAAAAAATGCTTTAATTTGAGTACAAACACGCCATGATTATCTTCACTAATAAAAAAGATACACCAAAAAGATACATTTCCATGGCATGCTAAGACGCAAAACAAAAACAACGATATCTCGGGACCTACTGTACTAATTTCTACAATTCAAGGTATTATATGCTGTATTTATAATTCTTAAGGATTCTCTTATGAAACAAGCGCCCTAATAAAATGCATCGACAAAATTTCAGTTTAACTTTTTCAATCGATGAGCACGTCACGAAACCACTCAAAACATGAGCATCGTGAACAAACACCTAGTATTGGGTCTTGAAAACCAATTATATCATACAGATTTGTTATATTAATCTCAATCGCTATAATTGGTCAATAATAGTATTGATATCTACACATATTATTGAAGAGCATAAAAAATGCTTTAATTTGAGTACAAACACGCCATGATTATCTTCACTAATAAAAAAGATACACGGAAAAGATACATTTCCATGGCATGCTAAGACGCAAAACAAAAACAACGATATCTCGGGACCTACTGTACTAATTTCTACAATTCAAGGTATTATATGCTTTATTTATAATTCTTAAGGATTCTCTTATGAAACAAGCGCCCTAACAAAATGCATGAACAAAATTTCAGTTTAACTTTTCCAGTCGATGAGCACGTCACGAAACCACTCAAAACATGAGCATCGCTAACAAACACCTAGTATTGGGTCTTGAAAACCAATTATATCATACAGATTTGTTACATTAACCTCAATTGCTATAATTGGTTAATAATATTATTGATATCTACACATATTATTGAAAAGCATGAAAAATGCTTTAATTTGAGTACAAACACGCCATGATTATCTTCACTAATAAAAAAGATACACCGAAAAGATACATTTCCATGGCATGCTAAGACGCAAAACAAAAACAACGATATCTCGGGACCTACTGTACTAATTTCTACAATTCAAGGTATTATATGCTTTATTTATAATTCTTAAGGATTCTCTTATGAAACAAGCGCCCTAACAAAATGCATCGACAAAATTTCAGTTTAACTTTTCCAATCGATGAGCACGTCACGAAACCACTCAAAACATGAGCATCGTTAACAAACACCTAGTATTGGGTCTTGAAAACCAATTATATCATACAGATTTGTTACATTAACCTCAATTGCTATAATTGGTCAATAATAGTATTGATATCTACACATATTATTGAAGAGCATAAAAAATGCTTTAATTTGAGTACAAACACGCCATGATTATCTTCACTAATAAAAAAGATACACCGAAAAGATACATTTCCATGGCATGCTAAGACGCAAAACAAAAACGATATCTCGGGACCTACTGTACTAATTTCTACAATTCAAGGTATTATATGCTTTATTTATAATTCTTAAGGATTCTCTTATGAAACAAGCGCCCTAACAAAATGCATCGACAAAATTTCAGTTTAACTTTTCCAATCGATGAGCACGTCACGAAACCACTCAAAACATGAGCATCGTTAACAAACACCTAGTACTGGGTCTTGAAAACCAATTATATCATACAGATTTGTTACATTAACCTCAATTGCTGTAATTGGTTAATAATATTATTGATATCTACACATATTATTGAAGAGCATAAAAAATGCTTTAATTTGAGTACAAACACGCCATGATTATCTTCACTAATAAAAAAGATACACCGAAAAGATACATTTCCATGGCATGCTAAGACGCAAAACAAAAACAACGATATCTCGGGACCTACTGTACTAATTTCTACAATTCAAGGTATTATATGCTTTATTTATAATTCTTAAGGATTCTCTTATGAAACAAGCGCCCTAACAAAATGCATCGACAAAATTTCAGTTTAACTTTTCCAATCGATGAGCACGTCACGAAACCACTCAAAACATGAGCATCGTTAACAAACACCTAGTACTGGGTCTTGAAAACCAATTATATCATACAGATTTGTTACATTAACCTCAATTGCTGTAATTGGTTAATAATATTATTGATATCTACACATATTATTGAAGAGCATAAAAAATGCTTTAATTTGAGTACAAACACGCCATGATTATCTTCACTAATAAAAAAGATACACCGAAAAGATACATTTCCATGGCATGCTAAGACGCAAAACAAAAACAACGATATCTCGGGACCTACTGTACTAATTTCTACAATTCAAGGTATTATATGCTTTATTTATAATTCTTAAGGATTCTCTTATGAAACAAGCGCCCTAACAAAATGCATCGACAAAATTTCAGTTTAACTTTTCCAATCGATGAGCACGTCACGAAACCACTCAAAACATGAGCATCGTTAACAAACACCTAGTATTGGGTCTTGAAAACCAATTATATCATACAGATTTGTTACATTAACCTCAATTGCTATAATTGGTCAATAATAGTATTGATATCTACACATATTATTGAAGAGCATAAAAAATGCTTTAATTTGAGTACAAACACGCCATGATTATCTTCACTAATAAAAAAGATACACCGAAAAGATACATTTCCATGGCATGCTAAGACGCAAAACAAAAACAACGATATCTCGGGACCTACTGTACTAATTTCTACAATTCAAGGTATTATATGCTTTATTTATAATTCTTAAGGATTCTCTTATGAAACAAGCGCCCTAACAAAATGCATCGACAAAATTTCAGTTTAACTTTTCCAGTCGATGAGCACGTCACGAAACCACTCAAAACATGATCATCGTTAACAAACACCTAGTATTGGGTCTTGAAAACCAATTATATCATACAGATTTGTTACATTAATCTCAATTGCTATAATTGGTTAACAATATTATTGATATCTACACATATTATTGAAAAGCATGTAAAATGCTTTAATTTGAGTACAAACACGCCATGATTATCTTCACTAATAAAAAAGACACCGAAAAGATACATTTCCATGGCATGCTAAGATGGAAAACAAAAACAACGATATCTCGGGACCTACTGTACTAATTTCTACAATTCAAGGTATTATATGCTTTATTTATAATTCTTAAGGATTCTCTTATGAAACAAGCGCCCTAACAAAATGCATCGACAAAATTTCAGTTTAACTTTTCCAATCGATGAGCACGTCACGAAACCACTCAAAACATGAGCATCGTTAATTAACTACACGGTAAAGTTTTACGAGCCACTCGGAGTACTGTTTCAATATCGAATTGATTCTTGATAACTCCCAGAGCAACAGAGGGAACCATGCTACCGCTCTATATATATATTCAAGTTTGGTTTACACGACATGCAAACTGGGGGGTGGCGAACCACTCGAGCAACCCCTTGTTTTATTACGTTTATAATTATTCCGATTGCGCGTAAGTGCCTTGCGGGGTGCAAGGGGAATGTCCCAGTTAGCATTGCTACGACTCGTTTTCGATTGTTTTATTGCATGCCACGGCACGGACTGGAATGCCGTAAGCACTGTTAGGGGTGTAATGGGTTAGGGTATGCACAATTACATGATTTCTTATTCATGCTTACGAGTTTCTCCTTTCCCAACCAACCGAAAATCGATGAATCAAATAGTTATGACGCAGAAATTCGTTGGGGTTAAAATATTTTTAATATGGTTTAAATCATTGAAAAGTATTCAAAAAATGCTGTAATTTGAGTACAAACTCGATATGGTTGTCGTTATTAATAAAGGAGATATAACCAAAATAAATATTCCATGGCATACTAAGATGCAAAATTAAAATTGAAATATCTCAAAAACTAATCACGCGATTTTGATGGAACAATCGTCTATCGAATGAGATTTTAATTCTTAGTTATTTGACATAATATATATATATATATATGTATATATATATATATATATATATATATATATATATATATATATATATATATATATATATATATATATATATATATATATATATATATATATATATATATATATATATATATATATATATATATATATATATATATATATATATATGTTTTAATTAATAAGTTACTTTGAATATAAAATTGAGCCATTATATCTAACACGCCTCGACCAATAACTAAATTTATATCGAAATTATCGTGACTCTGTGGCGTGTTAGTTGGCGATAATTCTCGAAATCCGGCGCATATCATCGGATACCTTTCAGGAATGGGAATCTTTATGCGTCCGAAAACATTCTTAACAAGCGTTTTATGGTCGTCAATACGTATAAACTCAAGCGGTGAGCGGCTTCTTTGTCGCAGATGGATTCCAATGATCCTCGCTCTGTGTGACTCCGTTACAACTCAGTTGGATACTTTTACTTGCCGAGATGAGTATAAACTGCTACTGTACGTCTCCCCGACTTGTTATTGTAAACATGGGTTTTGTTCGACCTGACCACTTGCTGTGCGATGTTCAGACAACCGAAAATTTAATATGAAGCCCTGCTCTGTTATGACGCAATATTCAGTGTTTTTTATATTTGCTTTGGATTCTACACGAAAAAATATTTTATTTGAGTGCAAACTCGGTATATCTAGCTTAATTCATAAAGAAGATATAAGGAAAATATTTATTTCCATGGCATGCTAAGACGCAAAGTTTAAATTGCAAGAACTATGCCAATAATGAGGCTATTTTGTTCTAATAAATGGTTATTGATATAAAATAATTTCAATAACCGCACCACTCAAACATTTTACTGTGCACTGTTCAGACAACCGAAAATTTAATATGAAGCCCTGCTCTGTTATGACGCAATATTCAGTGTTTTTTATATTTGCTTTGGATTCTACACGAAAAAATATTTCATTTGAGTACAAACTCGGTATATCTAGCTTAATTCATAAAGAAGATATAAGGAAAATATTTATTTCCATGGCATGCTAAGACGCAAAGTTTAAATTGCAAGAACTATGCCAATAATGAGGCTATTTTGTTCTAATAAACGGTTATTGAAATAAAATAATTTCAATAACCGCACCACTCAAACATTTTACTGTGCATTGTTCAGACAACCGAAAATTTAATATGAAGCCCTGCTCTGTTATGACGCAATATTCAGTATTTTTTATATTTTCTTTGGATTCTACACGAAAAAATATTTCATTTGAGTACAAACTCGGTATATCTAGCTTAATTCATAAAGAAGATATAAGGAAAATATTTATTTCCATGGCATGCTAAGACGCAAAGTTTAAATTGCAAGAACTATGCCAATAATGAGGCTATTTTGTTCTAATAAACGGTTATTGAAATAAAATAATTTCAATAACCGCACCACTCAAACATTTTACTGTGCATTGTTCAGACAACCGAAAATTTAATATGAAGCCCTGCTCTGTTATGACGCAATATTCAGTATTTTTTATATTTTCTTTGGATTCTACACGAAAAAATATTTCATTTGAGTACAAACTCGGTATATCTAGCTTAATTCATAAAGAAGATATAAGGAAAATATTTATTTCCATGGCATGCTAAGACGCAAAGTTTAAATTGCAAGAACTATGCCAATAATGAGGCTATTTTGTTCTAATAAACGGTTATTGAAATAAAATAATTTCAATAACCGCACCACTCAAACATTTTACTGTGCATTGTTCAGACAACCGAAAATTTAATATGAAGCCCTGCTCTGTTATGACGCAATATTCAGTATTTTTTATATTTTCTTTGGATTCTACACGAAAAAATATTTCATTTGAGTACAAACTCGGTATATCTAGCTTAATTCATAAAGAAGATATAAGGAAAATATTTATTTCCATGGCATGCTAAGACGCAAAGTTTAAATTGCAAGAACTATGCCAATAATGAGGCTATTTTGTTCTATTAAACGGTTATTGAAATAAAATAATTTCAATAACCGCACCACTCAAACATTTTACTGTGCATTGTTCAGACAACCGAAAATTTAATATGAAGCCCTGCTCTGTTATGACGCAATATTCAGTATTTTTTATATTTGCTTTGGATTCTACATGAAAAAATATTTCATTTGAGTACAAACTCGGTATATCTAGCTTAATTCATAAAGAAGATATAAGGAAAATATTTATTTCCATGGCATGCTAAGACGCAAAGTTTAAATTGCAAGAACTATGCCAATAATGAGGCTATTTTGTTCTAATAAACGGTTATTGAAATAAAATAATTTCAATAACCGCACTACTCAAACATTTTACTGTGCATTGTTCAGACAACCGAAAATTTAATATGAAGGCCTGCTCTGCTATGACGCAATATTCAGTATTTTTTATATTTGCTTTGGATTCTACACGAAAAAATATTTTATTTGAGTACAAACTCGGTATATCTAGCTTAATTCATAAAGAAGATATAAAGAAAATATTAATTTCCATGGCTTGCTAAGACGCAAAGATTAAATTGCAAGAACTATGCCAATAATGAGGCTATTTTGTTCTAATAAACGGTTATTGAAATTATTTTAATATACCCAATTATCACAATCATTGGATGTGTTTTTAATAAATAACGCGACTGTCACAAAAATGACGTTTTGCTAGACAGTGTGTGGAATTAGTCAATATTGAAGAGTACCTACTCATAAAATGCTTTAATTTGAGTATAAACTCGACATATATATCTTTACTAATAAAGAAGATATAACAAAAATATATTTTCCATGGCATACTAAGATGGAAAATTAAAATTGAGATATCTCTTGAACTAATCATGCGATTTTGGTATAATAAACGGCTATCGAACGAGTTTTCGATTCTGAATAAATTGCCCTCAACAGTTTTGGTCAAATTCAAATCAAACACGTACCTGGCCGTAGTGCAATCCTTGTAGAGTGTGTCGAAGTCCTTGCAGCTGAGGAGTTTGCATCTGTTGACACCGGGTTGTATGGCGCCTAGCCCTCTCAAGATACGAACTTGTTCAACGTTGCACACCAATGGAACAATGTCCAGTCTTTTTAGTTTCGTGTAAACCGTATGCAATCCGCCGACGAGGTGTTTGAGGAACAACTCGAACGCTTGAGGCAGACACAACATTGTATCACCGGCAATGATAAAAGCCGCAACTTTCTGTCCGCGATAATCAACCAATTTGCATTCGTTAGCGGTAGGATCTGACGTGGAGATTGGCGGTGGGCTATTGTAAGATCTTGGCGGACCATGATGGGCCATGAGATCCAAAGGGCTGTGCAAGACTCCCAAGGAGTTTAAAAGTCCCAAACCTGGCGGATGGAGGTGACTTAAGCCCATCCTAGCTAAACCAGCTGAAGAAACCGGCGGTGGACTTAGTGGATGAGCCATCGACATCGGAGGGCCTAGAGGTGAAGCTTGTCTTGGACTATGCACTTGATTATTATGGTTGTTCGAAGCCGGATTGTTGTTGTTGTTGTTTGGTGGCGATGAAGGTTTAACTGCAACAGCTGGTGAACCGGACGACGCGTGACTACTATGATCACTGTCCATAGTAGCGTCCATCATACCGAAACCAAAAACCTCAATCACTAAAGTCAGTCAGACGACGACACTAAGCGAGAACGAACAACAACGGCACATCCAAACAGTACGAGATGAAACGGTTGACTCGTTTGTCCTTCTCAAATTGGTCCGTCTGGTTGTTCGAATGCGGGCGGGGCGGCAAATGCTACCAACCTACTAGCAGCGCGACCGGTACACTCGACGGTTACGAATGTAATAAATAAAAACATTCGGAAAAACTCGTGCAAGTGGCCGGAGGCGTGGCCTCGATCGTCACGCACCGCGCCAACTCAATTGGTCGACCCCGCCAACTCGTCTCGCGCGATTCGTGCCCCACCACCGCGATCCTACACAGACCACGCCCATCCGGCTACCGAAAGAAGTTTGTTTCTTTGTGGGAGCCGAGGGCGGATGCAGGAGAACTTGAAATATGAGCTGTGACGTATTGATAAAGAATGTCACCAGCCTGTCGGTCGGCACAGTAGAAGGAATCAATACCGACCGCCTAGCTATGGAAGGAGAGGTGTGTAGTGCCTACTCGAAAATGCCCGATTTTTATTCTCCCTCCTCTCTCCTCTCTTCTTATTATTATGCTGCATTACCTCTTTTTACTGGTCGAATCCGGCTCTCGAATGTTGGCTCTTGTGGTCGTATTCCCTCCTCTTGAAAACGCGAGAGCTCGCCTCCTTGTCGAAATTCAATTTCGCGACGAGTTTATGCCGAAATTTGTCACTAGAAATACAAACTTTATAAATTAATAAAATTTTTACGCCATTAGGTGGTTATTTAAAAGTTAAAATCGACGAGTCCTCTCTGTATAGGTACCTACCTACCTACGCTTTTCTGCAACAATATCCGGAAGGTTTTACTGTAATATATCTACCACAAATAACATCTATCTACAGCCCAACCAACATAAACAGCACCTAAAAGTTGTAAACATCAGGATGCGCACAGGACAGGTGATCCCCTGCGCACAGGACAAGTGATCCCCTCCACCATATTTTGGTGGAGGGGATCATTCTCTAGCGCGACTGTGGACCGCTCGCATCGAACGCAACGTCGATGAGCGTGCGCAGTAAGAACGGCGGCAGAATCTACGCGGCCGCATTTGAATATTTATTTACGTCCACGCGATAGGTTCACGCGCGTTGCGTATATGCATCTCACTCTCGCCGAATGCCGTTCTTCGCGCAGGTCTCAGGTTTCACTTTAAGTTGGTTTCACTGTATATAGGTAGGTATATCTACTTTATAACCAACTTTTTCAGTTAAGTAGGTACTATTTACGCAAAATATTTACTGCTGAAATATAGACAGAGTAGTACGAAAAGTTTCAAACAATGTCAGAATAGAAAATCGACTTTCTTACATACCAGGATATCATTCAGTAGGCACACGGTTCATTCCTAAATGCAACGTTCTTAAATGGAACACCATGTAGATATGTACGTAATTATACTCTTTTGCAATCTGTGTGTTATTTTATTTTACACAATAAGTAGATGAAATTTTAAACAGTTTAATAAGTAATTTTTGAGGAATCGTGGTGGAAAAGTATTGACCCGAACAATTACTACACCGGATCTTTATAATTCCACCAAAATTTTTATTTTCACCTCATGACAACTCATGGTTACATAAAAAAAAAATCTGATGTGGCCAGGCACATGACTTTATCATACGATACAGCCGTGTTCAGGGGGGCAATTTGGAAGTTCAAGGGGCATCCGCTTATATTATGATTTAATTTTTTTTTCAAAAAAATGGAATGGACATAAATTATACAAAATTTTCTCTACTATAGTTTATTATTTAACTATTTTGACGAAATTACAGAAATGGCGGCTAATTTGCAAAATCGTTGAAAAATGATAAGAGTAAACCTCGAGTTCCTTTGGGCCCTTTTGGACAAAACTTCTTTCAGCTCTAAGTTTAGTCACGAAACTTCTAAATATGAAGTTTCGTCTCGATACCTTCAGTAGTTTTTCCGGAATCGTCGCCACAAAAAACGGGTACACACACACACACATACACACACATACAGACATTTTTTGTACCTTGGTGAAACTTGTTCAGGTGACCCAAAACGACATATTTCCGCTAAAATCTCAATTTTTTTTTTCGACACGATTACAATACTTTGTCATACCTACTACGTATGATAAAGTAAAATCTGATGTGGCCAGGCACATGACTTTATCATACGATACAGCCGTGTTCAGAGGGGCAATTTGGAAGTTCAAGGGGCATCCGCTTACTATGATTTATTTTTTTTTCCAAAAAATGGAATGGACATAAATTATACAAAATTTTCTCTACTATAGTTTATTATTTAACTATTTTGACGAAATTACAGAAATGGCGGCTAATTTGCAAAATCGTTGAAAAATGATAAGAGTAAACCTCGAGTTCCTTTGGGCCCTTTTGGACAAAACTTCTTTCAGCTCTAAGTTTAGTCACGAAACGTCTAAATATGAAGTTTCGTCTCGATACCTTCAGTAGTTTCTCCGGAATCGTTGCCACAAAAAACGGGTACACACACACACAGACATTTTTTTGTACCTTGGTCAAAAATGTTCAGGGGGCCCAAAAAGACCTATTTCCGCTAAAATCTCAATTTTTTTTTTCGACACGATTACAATACTTTGTCATACTACGTATGATAAAGTAAAAAGGATCATTTTGATGTAGGTAATGTAAAAAATGTAGTTTAAGAATAATACTTGCTGGGCCTGACGCTTCCTGTATAGTTTACGTTATCTCAAGAATACCCCGAGAAGCACATCTGGTACTAAGATGCTGCAATAAGGAAGTGTTTCACCTTTTTTCTCTTCTAAATTTATACGTTAGGATAAACATTTCGTGTACATATCTATAGTACAATAAATAATTTTTTAAGCAGAATCAAGCCGATAATTTGTCTCCACTAAAAACGTTATTTTTTAAGTTTAAATTCCAGTATGAATATCGTTCCAAACTTTATCATCACTCTGTATAGCAGGTTTGGTAGAATATGGACGATTTTGGCGTCCTCTGTAATACAGAAGAAAGTAGCTCATCCCTTTAGGGGTGAACATCCCTAAGTCGTAGCCACAGCCCCGTTTAGGGTAGCCCAGTAAAACTTTCGCGAGGGTATTCGATCTTATTCATAGCGTCCAAATAACTGAGCTGATGTGTTGTGCCAGTAACCCACTGACCACTTATGAAGCATCACATTTTCCACCCCGTATTATACAAGTACCTAGTTACCTATAACCATTTATAATCATATCTCTTATTATTTTATTTATAAATAAGTTTAATTTTAGCAAGAACAGGGGCAACTAATAGCTTATACGATACCCACTATGAGTAAGTAGGTAAATTCTTCGTTTTCTGGTGTACCTAAATTGAAAACTAATTAAGATCTTAACTATAGATTTTATAATAATAATGGGGTATTACCGATATTATGTGCTAGTAGGTAATTATGTCCAAACTAACGCCTCGTTTAATCAAGTAAATGTGTTGGTGCAATTGTCAATAGGGTATTCCGGTCATATCAAAATTTAAGCAGATATTCGGTTTAAACTACCGTACAAGTTACCAGGAGTCATACCGTAAAGCTGTAAGCTTTTTGGTTTAGTTTTTTTTATGAGATAATTGCAATTAAAAGTGTATTTTATTTGAATTCACCGACCACCCTCGGTAACACGAAGATTACCGATCACCAGTAGCGCTGGCAACATGGGAACAGCTGACCGGTCGTGGCCATTAGAAACACTTGTGTGTGAGTGAACATAACATAAGAAAACTTACAACGTTGCCAAGCCGCCCGTTTTAAGCGATCTTTGTGACGTCACAAAGACCAACTCTAATTCAAACTTCAAATGACGATTTCTCTTTAATTTAAAGCAATGTTTGAGCTTTTATGTGTAAAGTAGCAATCAGTAGCATCCATACTTTGTGAAAAACAACAATTTGAAAAACACCGGAATACCCTATTATACCTACCCTTCACATACAAGATATCCATGATCAAAGCACAATATTTACGTTTTGAGGGACAATATAGTAGGGCCGATGCTGTAGTGTATACTGTATACCCTTTGGGCCGTTGTTATTACTGCAATTGTGCATACGTAGGTATACTGAAGTAGGTAGGTACGCACACACAGTACCTACAATATATCGTATTAGGTAGGTAGGTAAATTAATAAAAAATCACCTTCGTTTTAAGTATAGTTTAGCTTCTGTAATCTGCAATGTCAATTTGGAATGTATATGTTACGGTTAAAGTGATAAATGTGGTTTGTATTAATAATTACCGGCTATTATTAATAATAACCGCATCGTTTGGTCAATGTGATTAGAAACACTTAAATAATCACATGGACCGGCTATTATTAATAATTTCCTAACGGGCACGGTAAAAGTGATAAAAATGTTACTTTTTACAAAAGATCTCTTGTATACAGTCTTCAAAGAAGTTAGCTAAGTTATTTTGATTACTATGTAAGCTATTACATTTATTTACTCGACGCAAATCATCAGTACGGCTACCCGAATGACCAAAATTAAGAATAATACAAAACATTGATAATACAGAATGCTTTTTTTGTCTCCCTTGTACTTTAGAAACTACTGGATATAATTGTTACTGATATTTGGTATACACCCAAGGACGACTCAATGACGAAAACGTAAAAAAGAACAGTTTATACAGAGTGTTCAAAAAAGTTAACCATTTTATTATCAATAACACCCAATTTTATATTTAATGCATGTGGGTAGTTTGTTGTAAATGTACAATTACAATTTATTAAGTAAATTCTCAAATCCTAATTATCTTGAAATGTTGCGCATTTAATAATAATTTTTTCAATATTGTATTTTCATGCAAATATGTACATACAAGAACTAGACTAGTTTACATAGATCTTTTTACATAAATTGCACCGCACAAATGATACAAACATTTTTGTATGGTTCTGTTCCTAACACGGTATTTTTACTTTTGGTGACAATAATTTTATAAATAAAAGATTAAACATGGTAACAACTTGCCTCAATCTTCCCTACATTAGTATGTCCATTACCTATACCTACCCTAAGTATATCTAATATCTCACAGATATATTTATTATAAAAGTGTTTATCACCAACAAAAAATACAAAAAAAAACAAAAAAAGATGACGTCCTATTGTTATAAACTTTATTTCGTTTTATTTTGACAATATAAATGGTGTCATTGTTGTACTATCACAAAAAATAAAGATCTAGAAGGACTTTTGTATTCAAAATTAAATATAAAACATTTTTTAAAGTTTTGTGTTAAAAAGATAATAAAGTTACAAATAAAAATATTTCTTTTTGCCACGAATTGCAAAATGCAGAAGCACTACGTACGTTTTCACTGGTAAAATAATACAAACCGAGTTTTTAATTTATTACTTACTTTGCTTTTAAGAATTGCGCAAATAAGCATGACCCAAAGAGTTACACACTCGTGCATGTAATTAGTGTGGATTGGCATTTTTTAGTCTCGTTTTGATAATCTTCCTTATTTTAGTCATGAGTAGTAACTAAATAAGTTAGTCAGGCCTAACGTCACTAAAGGCCCAACACTGAAAACCCAGTGAATAGATTCGTTGTGTGGCGATTATGTAGATACTAACAGAATTCCAAATCTGAGGCTCTATTATATTGTAGCATCACCTTAATGCAATATCGAACTGAAATATATCACATTGACCACAGCATGCTGGAAATTATTAATAATAGCCGGTTCATGTGATAAATTCTTCACTTTAACCTCGCCACTTGGCTATTATTAATAATAACCGGTAATTATTAATAATAACCTATTTATCACTATGACCGTTGGTGTAAAGTGAGGAAGTTGTCCGTGACTATGTCCTTTTTATTTTACCGGTTGCAACACGGCTTCATCCCCAAACCACCAATTTTATTATCTAGCTTTGCACAATGTGCAGCATGAGGTAGGATCAACACACAGATTTCAGTAGGTAGGTACATCTCTCATGTCTATATCGATCACGATGACTGGTCGAGATAGGGCGCAATTATCTCTCTATTCGTAAAAGTATTAATTCGGTTAACGTTCGAAATTAATGGACGCAGTCGGCGACCGATCCACACCCTGTATCGTATCGCGATGACACCGAAATGGCAATTATAAAATTTGTAAAACTGCCCGGCGAGCAATTAATTTCGGATACATTGACACGTTTTGTATGCGCCGCTCAGGGGACGCTAGTGGCGCCGCCGCCGTCCAAAAATCCGCGCGTAGCGTTGCGCCGTTGTTGTTGTTGTTGTTGTTGTTATTTTAGGCAAGGCGGGCGGTATGGAGCGTGGTAGAGCGCAGGAACAACGTAATATCGGGTGACAATAAATGTCGACTGGTCATTGTTCTTTTGGTGGCCGACAGTCGCTTGTTTGTCATTTTTCGATTATATCTGATCGGTTTTGAATAATTACCGTCACTGAAAAGCCGCAGTACTCGTCGATCCTGCAGAGAGTCAGTGAATGAGGTTGTTAAAATCAACGTTTCCTGTTTACCAACCGAAGAATTATTTGACAAAATTGACAAAAAAAGTTCACAAAAATGTTGAATCGACAAATTACAAACAACATAATATTTATCGCGCGAATTGGTATTTTAAATGTAAATACTTACATGTATTTAATCGAGATCGACATACTGGTCCCGCCATCTGTTAGAGTGCTTCTGAACTACATACTGTACACTCGAACGTTTTCATACTAATATAAGACTGCCAGTAGCGGCTCGTGATTTGATTAATTGGGTGGGCAAAATATCAATGCAGTTTTAAGGACTTATTTAATGAAGTGTTACTATATGTTATTAAGTAAACACTACAAATTTGAACCGACATATTTTTAAGAAGTAGTTAACCGCAAGAACCATCAAGAAGGTCGAGTAAACACTAAACAACCCTAATAAAACGGCCGACTTTTTGCGCGAATTTGTTGCCTGAGCTATTGCCTATTAGAATACGTCTATGCTATGGTATGGGGTTATCTGCCTAGGCCTATGACGTCACACATGCATTTTACGCTACCCCCACTCCTCCGGCTTGCTGGACAGTTTACGCGTTTGCAGTAGAAAACCGTCACCGCTGGTGGGCACAATCTCAATTGCCACCCCGACCTGGTAGTTTCGGTTGCATACACTACCGTTATTTACCAATTCTACGGCCAGTAGCGTAGCAGCGTTGGATTTTATTATGTATTCAATATAATAATGCAGGCATATTGACAGTGGTTATAAGGAATTTATATTAGGCAAATACTTAACTGTAACAAATATTGTATTAATAACGTCCAAATAAAAATGTGAAACACTGAATACCAGGTGATCCAATATTTTTTGGGTGGGCACTGCCCAACCTGCCACCCCTGACGAGCCGCCACTGAAGACTGCGCAGTAAGGAAAAATGAATATTAATAACGCATTTAATTAACAGTAATCAGAATAAAAACGCGTATTGTCCGTAGAAAAAATTACTCTAATTAAAAATAATGCACTATTTTAATTAGCATGGTTCCTACATGTTAACAAATTACCCAACTGAGGCGAGTGTAAGATGATACCTAATATATGCGAAGATGGATAATTAAATCTGATAGCCTATCTATTGTTACAGTAAACATTGAATTTATTAAAAAAAAAAACAACATTAGAAGGTAGATTTGTGAGGTCCCATGAATACATTGCAATGATTTTTGGAAAATCTACTTATAAAGAATCCTTTTTACTTTACGACTATTCATTCTCCAATGATTTTAAACATGTATACTAATTTACAGATCAATGGGATGAACGGTCGACATGACATTAAATGTCATTATGTCACAGACACTGACGTTAGGTAGGCTCCAAAGTGGCTCTGGCTTCACAAAGTTGAATAATTGCAAACGTGTTCCGACACTTCATTGTGCCAACGGTGTAGTCGGAAAGTTGGGTGAGGGCCACCCCAGATATTTAAAGTATTATTATTCGAATTGATCAATTCGAAAAATTACTTGTAAAAAGAGAATTTAACTGTACAGCCCAACCAACATAAACAGCACCTAAAATTTGTAAACATCAGGATGCGCACAGGGACAAGTGGTCCCCTCCACCATATTTTGGTGGAGGGAACGATGATAAGCGTGCGCAGTAAGAACGTTCATCTACGCGCCAGCATTTGAATATTTATTTACGTCCACGCGATAGGTTCACGCGCGCTGCGTATATGCATCTCACTCTGGCCGAATGCCGTTCTTCGCGCAGGTCTCAGGTTAACTTTAAGTTGGTTTCCCTGTACATAATTACATATACTTACGTGTGAGTAGTTTACTCCACGGAGCGGATTTGCAAACATAATTAATCTTCATTAAAAGGCTGAAAATGTTTCCTCGTTGTGCGGTACACACAACTACATGCATCACATATTTTTATTATTAACGATCTCGAATCGGGCGAATTCACCTGGGAAAGCTAGCCACGTTCAGGCGCATGGTCCATTAATATACCGGCTGAACATCTTAACTTCTTCTAATTGTCGTGATTTGCATCTTCTTTGTTTTCGAGTTCAAGTGGTATACGGAACGCGTAGGTATACGCTCATATGGATTTAATTAAGCCTATCCGTCTGTACGCAGCTTCTAGATACACATCAGCGTATACAAGAAGCTTAAATATAGTTGTTATGCATTTGTTAACAGCATGTTGAAATATAGGTAATATGAAGAAATTCTATTCCAAAATCCTCATTATTAAATCTGCTATTAGTACATATTTTACTTATTTTACTGTAGTGTTACTGTAATGGGTCGGAAACCCATTATTTATTTATTAAGATATGATCAAATTAAGCGAGATATTTGTAAGAACATTCGGGAATGTCAAAGGTTTTTGCTAGGGTTGAACATCTGGTTTAGGATTTGACCGCGCGTTATAAGTTTAAAATTGAAGAGTTGTCATTGGCTAAGAAGAAATGCTTCCGGCTTCCTTTGGGGTCGAGGGGTGCAAACGAACAGATCTCGCTCTTCTCATTTCAACCACCGTCATGTAAAGTACACGTTTTTGTGGAGCGTTCTTAGGCGCTTAAGTTTATCCCTGGTAAGTCTTTTCAACTCGTCTCGCATTTCATTGTAAATTAAATTATTCATATTTCTGCTAAAAGTGTGTCTGTCTAAATCAACTCCTAGGTTTAATTTAAACGTCAATATGTTCAAAGCTTCATTCATTTTTCTATGTAACCTATCAAACGGGATTGTTGATTATTATTGTTAATAGATGTTATTGTTTTGATAAGTGTTTCGTTTCATTTGAGTAGTCTTGCTTTATCAGCCCTTATTAAATGTTAAATACTTAAACGCGTCAGTTAGTAGTCAGAAAATGTGTTCACAAGGTTCAAGAAAAAGAAACCAGTTAGTTTTGCCTTCGAATAAATTGGAAGAGATTTGAAGAATTAGAATTTTGACCAGTAATTAAAGCCCTTAAGCCGCGCTTGGCCAAATGCTACCATGTTAGGGAGTCGCGGTTGTTCCCGCCATTTTGACCTCCTACATTACAGTCGTACTCGTAAAGAATGACAGTATTCTTGAGAACAGAAAGTATTGCAAAATTTCGAAGCCAGAGGGTTTGTTTCATGACCTGAAAAAACTGGACAGCAACAAAAGCAATTATCGTCGCATGACAGATCCTGCCGCGTATCTGTGCGTTGGACCGGTCTTGTCCTCATAGTGAGTGCATAATGAATGCACCGCTTGCACACTATGTAAACTGCATACATACGTAAATGTGCATTACTGTTAGTGCGGCACAATGCTGCCAGGGGGAGCGCGAGGCGCAGTGGAGAAGCTATCGGCAGGGCGCAGTCGGAAAAAAATCTTAGCAAGCTAGAGCGACCAACAGCAACAGCAATGAGCCGTTGGCGTTGGACGCAACGGCAGAGTACAGAGAGAGAATGCCATTGTTATCTGGGCGCGTATATGGCGTCCGGGGCCAGATTATCGCCTCGTTAATAGGAATCGCATTGTTTGTGCATGCGGTGACCGCACAATGGACCGCGCCGCCTGCAACAATGACGGCCCCGTCGTCCGAGCGAGCGAGAGAGATAGAAAGAGAAGTTTGTCGGGTCCACCAAAACAATATGCGATCGCCCGTATTAGATAAACTTCGGGATTATAGCGGGATACGAATTCACCTGCAATCCTGCGACCTGGGGCGCCATTCTCGAATCGCTGATCGGCGATCCGCAGACGGAATCTAGCTATCTATCTCCGTCTGTCTTGGGCTAATAGAAGAAGAGAGGTGGACGATTGCGTACGCGGATTAATCCGCATTGTTTCGAGAATACGGACCCTGCACTGTAAAATTCACCGCGTGCTGCGCTCCTGTCGCATGCATTGACGTCCTGCATTCATGCCACAGGAGCCTTATAAGGACCAAATGGTAAAATTTCCTTGAAATGTTAAAGGCGGGCACACCACCTTTAACAGGTGATGTAGATATTTTAACACAATAGATTAACGGTATCTGTTTCACAAAGGAAGTTCATTAAAGTTTCTTCAAATGACACAAGGGAACAAGCATCCTACAACCAGAACAGTAATCACATGTTTCTGTTGACCTACCATCACTTTTCATAGATCATGCATCAAAGTGTTGTGACAGATCTAAGATCCATTTTACTTGAAGTCATATATTTCGTTTGAATTGGCCTTCTGTGCATACGTTCTCATAACAGATTGTTCAAAATATTACGAATCAACAAGTTTGTTTTGTGTTATTTTATCAAGTCAAGTTATACATACATTCTGTGCATTAACATATGGGAAGTGATCAAAGAAGACGTTGTAAAAACTCACCAAATAATGACACATCTGAAAAAATATACAGAAGAAGTAAAAGCGGCTTACTGCTGCTATTTTGGATTTAGAATTGGAGATCTGGAAAAGCGATGGACAGCAAATATATGCTGTATTCCCTGTTAGATCGGACTTTTAAAGTGGATGAAAGAGAAGCAAAAGAAAATTCCGTTTGCAGTTCCCATGTTGTGGCGAGAGCCTTCCAATCATGTAGATGATTGCTGTTTTTGCACGATAAGCGTCTCCGAATATTCGAAGAAGGAGAAGCATAAAATAAAATATCCAAATTCCATCATCAAATTCCACTTCATCATCTTCGATTTTTGATACAGAAGAAATTTCGCCTGTTTGAAGAAGCTTGCCTGATTGAACGATGTTGTAATGGGTCGGAAACTCATTATTTATTTATTAAGATATGATCAAATTAAGCGAGATATTTGTAAGAACATTCGGGAATGTCAAAGGTTTTTGCTAGGGTTGAACATCTGGTTTAGGATTTGACCGCGTGTTATAAGTTTAAAATTGAAGAGTTGTCATTGGCTAAGAAGAAATGGTTCCGGCTTCCTTTGGGGTCGAGGGATGCAAACGAACAGATCTCGCTCTTCTCATTTCAACCACCGTCATGTAAAGTACACGTTTTTGTGGAGCGTTCTTAGGCGCTTAAGTTTATCCCTGGTAAGTCTTTTCAACTCGTCTCGCATTTCATTGTAAATTAAATTATTCATATTTCTGCTAAAAGTGTGTCTGTCTAAATCAACTCCTAGGTTTAATGTAAACGTCAATATGTTCAACGCTTCATTCATTTTTCTATGTAACCTATCAAACGGGATTGTTGATTATTATTGTTAATAGATGTTATTGTTTTGATAAGTGTTTCGTTTCATTTGAGTAGTCTTGCTTTATCAGCCCTTATTAAATGTTAAATACTTAAACGCGTCAGTTAGTAGTCAGAAAATGTGTTCACAAGGTTCAAGAAAAAGAACCCAGTTAGTTTTGCCTTCGAATAAATTGGAAGAGATTTGATGAATTAGAATTTTGACCAGTAATTAAAGCCCTTAAACCGCGCTTGGCCAAAATGCTACCATGTTAGGGAGTCGCGGTTGTTCCCGCCATTTTGACCTACAATGTCTAAAATCACTCTGTCAAATCAGGCAAGTCGTGATGATTCACCATCTGAAGTTTTAGGAACACCTCACCTTATAAACCAGTGCGAACTGAATGATATGATTAAAGACTTAGGTGTATCAAAAGAAAAAGCCGAGTTATTGGGCTCTAGGCTACAGGAATGGAATCTCTTGGTCTCGAGGTGTGACAGTGTCTTCATTTAGTAAAGGTAACGAGCCTTTTAAAGCATATTTTAAAATGGAATGATCTTTACGTAGAGGTATGTCACGATGTTGAGGGTCTTATGAACGAGTTTGATATTTCCCAGGATCCTTCTGAATGGTGGCTTTTTATCGATTCATCTACAGCTTGAATACAGCTTGAAATCAGTACTTTTGCATATTTAATATTGATATTACTGGCAGCGAGTAAAACTTTTCCCATTTAGTCCGACTGATGATCCTCTATAATAGACAGAAATTAAAACACATTTTCATCCCTTAATACAAATTCAGTAGCGGAATGTTCAAACCAAGTGGGGAGTCGTTTCAACCGGGACAATTGAATAAATCTGAATGGCATCGTGGTCGATTGTGCGAGGACAGTGGCCGGAAAGGGGACGCAATTGTGAAAGGCATCGTCGTCAAAGGGGTGTCTGATTGCATTGCCGCCGCACTGGCTGCAATATGCATTTCGTTGCATTACTGCATTAGCAGATATCAAAGTGCATGGCAGAAGTGGAAATGTATCGTCCCATTCAACAATCGTATCACGGCCGATGCAGTTTTCGAATCAACTCACCACTCTGAATGGACGTCATCGATCTCAATTAAAGATAATGCACATCGCACACGCACAAGTGGGGTGCTTCATTTCGTCGTGTTCAAAAGTTAAATTAGTTAGTGAAATTATTTCATGACGATTGCTTAATTATAGACATTAGTAATGCACACCGAAGTTATTTTAGACTAGATACAGTTATGTACTGCAGTTAAGACAAGTAAAAGAATTTAAATTTGGTGACAATATGATAACTAAAAGTACCAAATAGTACAGGTATTGTTTTAGAGATTGAACTGACTTTCACCAAACTTATACTAGCTCATCCTCTTGCCAACTTTCAGATCAATTCGATGGACGTTTTGGGCACTATTTTCTAGAACATAAATATTTCGAATGTTTGTTTTTGTTGTCTTCTTTTATTATTATATACCAAATACAAGTAATAAAGATACCCCTCTTATAGTACAGATTAATAGTGCATTTTTTACGATTTGCATTTTTGGTGGATGCGCCGGGCGTACATCAATTTCAACATTCTTGTGTAATAGAAAAGATTAACGCAGATGCATTTAACACCACAGGACGCTTATTTGGGTATTTACGAAGATTAATATTTTAATTAAAGTTTTTCTACATAGATCCATTAACATTTTTACACCAGGTAAGTAAAGAGTATACGTTGACCCATATTATTTTAAGTAAAAATAAATTAATCAATTTAATTAAAAGAATAAAAATTAGAATGATAAAAATTATACCTCCTAAAACTATCAAATACTCGTATTTTACGGTATTTAAGATCTCTAAAGTTTTACCGAGCTCATCCGTCAAGTTGAGTAACGACTAATCCTCTGGCTCATTTAAATCTAAATTTGATCCGAGTTTTTTTTTGTTTTCGGGCGGGGGACTTCCCCTTTAACCCCGGTCCAAAATAACACCCCTTAAGTCGTCCGCATAGTTTAAGAAAGACGCCGAAATGAAGTTTAATTGGTTAGCGATCACGTATCCATCACGTCGACGTTTCCTTCGACGCAGAAGTACCGAAGAAGTCTCCGCTGCAACGAGAATTTAATAACGTTTCGGTCTCTCGTTTAATGAGCAGAAGCCTCCCCCTGTACCCGCGCTTTTCGCAATACACATAAAATATTCATCCGTGCGCAAAGCCAATCTCATCCGTACCCGGAGTCCCCGGACTTTAAACTTGCCCAATTATGCGTGCTCACATCGCGGTGACTTCGGAGGCTACCCCGAGGCCGTTTCAACTGCAAGACAATCGCCTACTATGGAGATTTCCGCAACAATAACAACTGACAGACGGATGATGGATCGCTAGACAATATGGCGCAAGCTTGAACGATACGTGAGAGTGAACCAGGAATATCGTATCAGTGGCTCTCAAGTTTTTTTTGTTTTTAATTCTAAATTTGATTGCTGCTTTATGTTTTCAAATATATTTTAAAATTATGATCTCTGTAACCAAAAATACAGAAATTTTAGGATTTCACCTGTGTGGTATCCTGCGGAAAAATTAAATCCCTTAATCAAGTTTTTGCCTACGTAGAATTAAAGTTAACAAGTTTCAAATTTATTTAAATTAATTAACGTTAATTTAAAACGTGTACATTTAACTTTCGGTACTCAAACAACGTGATTCTTTACACTGACCTTCAATATTTCAATTATTAAGAAGCTATCCAACACTTAAAAACGTCGACAATTTAGGACTGCTGGTTTAGCTAGAATGGGGTTGCAACACAATTGCCTGACTTGGTGCGAAATACGAAACACTGCCTGTCAAAGGATGATTTATGTTGTTCGAATTTGAGTCCTCGGCGGCGGCGACGTTGGTCGTTGACACGTCCATCTCGCTTTTTTATTTAATATAATCCCGCGGACAACTCCGGACTAATATTATTGTGTGACTTGGCGGCATGCTTCTGTAGGGGGAGACTGGGTAAAATATGCCGGTTCGCACGACTCCTGACAACCGATGTATCAAAACATCAAAAGTGGTGCGACGATTAAGAAAGGAGCAGGATTGAAATTAAAATTATGTGTGCTTTACAGATTAAGTTAGCCGCATGTTTAATTTCGATAATGTATAGAGGTTTAGAATGTATACTAGCTCTGTGTATATGTCAAAATTTTCGATTTTAGTTATTGGGCATTCTAGAAATATGTGGTTAAGGCTTCCCACCTGTCCACATTCGCAATATGGACATTTTAGGATACATTTTAGGTTATCTGCTATCTGTTACTGTTGTTACGAATGTCCGACAGGGGGCGTTTCGGGTTTGACGTTACTGTGGTAATAGCAGCAAAACACGGGTCGACAAAAATCGATTTTTTGGATCAAAAATTATTTTTCAGGCCGTTTTTTTGCTCAAAACTCTTTGCGAAGGGTATTTAGAGGGATCTTATCGTAAGACATGAGAGCGAGCGGCTTTTATAAGGTCGGCAGGAACGGATATAAAATGTAAATTTTTGACGTTCATCGATCCGCTTGTCGGAATTTTTAGACGTCACGTGACATTTTCTCGAGGTTCGCCTTCACCCGAAGAGATGCAAAAACGTGATTTTTTTTCAAAATTGACGCATTTAATTTACAAAATATCGCGCAGTCCACGCGGAATTGTGTCCCTTTTTCAATTCGAGCGTCAAAAGTAATATCGAAAAGCCCATTCGATCGCAAATGTCGGCGAAAATGGGCGATTCCGCTGAACGCGCCCTACACTTGAAAGTTCGTAATTAGTATAGGTAGACTAGAAACTGAAAGTAGATTTATTGTAACAGGTCTAGATGACCCATCCAATCTGGTCGCTCTTTGACATAATTAGCAATTAACAAAATCAGCTTATACACGGCAAAATATTACGAATAATAAATTAATAAAAGAAACTACTCACAGAATTGGTGGCCGACTTTGTAGTCTCCGGCCTCAGGTTCCGTTCCAGTCCGAAAGAAGTGCTTGTGCACAAATAATATCAAGGTATTTTCACAAATTTGGCTTTTACTTTAGTGTGTGGAATATTATAGCTAAAAATTTTCGAAAAGAAAACCGACAGGTTAAATCACTTGGCTCAAATGCATTTAAAGTTACTGATGAGAAACAGAAATTGGTACACAACCAGATAACAAGTAAGGGGCACAGTGCAGGGAATACAGTCACGATTTGCTGACACGAGGGCATCGTGTCAGCAAATCGTGAACAAAAAAAAACCACGACACTTTACGATGAACTATGTACGTAGAAGTAATTTCGCAATTTGTCTTGCCTTTTTTTGGAAGACGAATTTTATAGTTTGCAAAAACATCATCCGTTACGAAAATTTTAATACACATAATAAACTTATTTATTATGTTTTTTTAGAAGGCAAATTGTAGAATCTGGAAAACCATCATCAACTACGACAATCTCAGTAACATAAACATACCAATAAACACATTATTATACTGCCAATGTGTCATATTTGATGATGAACTACTAACTGAATTGCATAAAACTAATGCAGCAATCTATCTCGTTTTTTTTTTACAAGACAAATTGTAGAATCTGGAAAATCATCATCAAGTACGATAATCTTAATAACAAACATACCATAAAATACCTACATTATTAAACGGTCAACGTGTCATGTTTACTACATGAACTGCATGAAACCAATTCAGCATTTTGTCTGTTCAACAGTTTGTATTGTTTTCTTTCTTTTTAGATGATAAATTGTAGAATCTGGCAAACCGTCATCAAATACGACAAGCTTAATAACATAATAAGATACTTTACTGTACGTCCAACGTGTCCGTTTGATGATGAACTACTACATGAACTGCATGAAACTAATTCAGCATTTTGTCTGTTCAACAATTTGCCTTGTTTTTCTTTTTCTTTTAGAAGACAAATTGTAGAATCTGGAAAATCATCATCAACTATGACAATCTTAATAACATAAACATACCATAAAATACATTATTAAACGGTCAACGTGTCATGTTTGATGATGAACTGCATGAACCTAATTCAGCATTTTGTCTGTTCAACAATTTGTCTTGTTTTTTTTTAGAAGACAAATTGTAGAATCTGGAAAACCATTATCAACTACGACAATCTTAATAATATGAACATACCATAAAATACATTATTAAACGGCCAAGGTGTCATATTCGATGATGAAATACTAAATGAACTGCATGAAACTAATTCAGCATTTTGTCTGTTCAACAATTTGTCTTGCTTTTTTTTAGACGACAAATTGTAGAATCTGGAAAATCATCATCAACTACGACAATCTTAATAATATGAACATACCATAAAATACATTAGTATACGGCCAAGGTGTCATATTTGATGATAAAATACTATATGAACCGCATGAAACTAATTCAGCATTTTGTCTGTTCAACAATTTGTCTTGTTTTTTTTTTTTTAGAAGACAAATTGTAGAATCTGGAAAACCATCATCAACTACGACAATCTTAATAATATGAACATACCATAAAATACATTATTAAACGGCCAAGGTGTCATATTTGATGATGAAATACTACATGATCTGCATGAAACTAATTCAGCATTTTGTCTGTTCAAAAATTTGTCTTGTCTTTTTTTTTTTTAAAGACAAATAATTGTATAATCTGGAAAATCATCATCAACTACGACAATCTTAATAATATGAACATACCATAAAATACATTATTAAACGGCCAAGGTGTCATATTTGATGATGAAATACTACATGATCTGCATGAAACTAATTCAGCATTTTGTCTGTTCAACAATTTGCCTTGTTTTTCTTTTTCTTTTAGAAGACAAATTGTAGAATCTGGAAAATCATCATCAACTATGACAATCTTAATAACATAAACATACCATAAAATACATTATTAAACGGTCAACGTGTCATGTTTGATGATGAACTGCATGAACCTAATTCAGCATTTTCTCTGTTCAACAATTTGTCTTGTTTTTTTTTTAGAAGACAAATTGTAGAATCTGGAAAACCATTATCAACTACGACAATCTTAATAATATGAACATACCATAAAATACATTATTAAACGGCCAAGGTGTCATATTCGATGATGAAATACTAAATGAACTGCATGAAACTAATTCAGCATTTTGTCTGTTCAACAATTTGTCTTGCTTTTTTTTAGACGACAAATTGTAGAATCTGGAAAATCATCATCAACTACGACAATCTTAATAATATGAACATACCATAAAATACATTAGTATACGGCCAAGGTGTCATATTTGATGATAAAATACTATATGAACCGCATGAAACTAATTCAGCATTTTGTCTGTTCAACAATTTGTCTTGTTTTTTTTTTTTTTAGAAGACAAATTGTAGAATCTGGAAAACCATCATCAACTACGACAATCTTAATAATATGAACATACCATAAAATACATTATTAAACGGCCAAGGTGTCATATTTGATGATGAAATACTACATGATCTGCATGAAACTAATTCAGCATTTTGTCTGTTCAAAAATTTGTCTTGTCTTTTTTTTTTAAAGACAAATAATTGTATAATCTGGAAAATCATCATCAACTACGACAATCTTAATAATATGAACATACCATAAAATACATTATTAAACGGCCAAGGTGTCATATTTGATGATGAAATACTACATGATCTGCATGAAACTAATTCAGCATTTTGTCTGTTCAAAAATTTGTCTTGTCTTTTTTTTTTTTTAAAGACAAATAATTGTATAATCTGGAAAATCATCATCAACTACGACAATCTTAATAATATGAACATACCATAAAATACATTAGTATACGGCCAAGGTGTCATATTTGATGATAAAATACTATATGAACCGCATGAAACTAATTCAGCATTTTGTCTGTTCAACAATTTGTCTTGCTTTTTTTTTTTAGAAGACAAATTGTAGAATATGTAAAACCATCATCAACTACCACAATCTTAATAACATAAACATACCTTCAAATACATTATTATACGGCCAAGGTGTCATATTTGATGATGAAATAGTAAATGAACTGCATAAATCTAATGCAACAATTTGTCTTGTGTTTTTTTTTAAGACAAATTGTAGAATCTGAAAAACCATCATCAACTACGGCAAGCTTAATAACATAAACATACCATAAAATACATTATTAAACGGCCAAGTTGTCATATTTGATGATGAAATACTACATGAACTGCATGAAACTAATTCAGCATTTTGTCTGTTCAACAATTTGTCTTGTTTTTTCTTTTTTAGAAGACAAATTGTAGAATCTGGAAAACCATCATCAACTACGACAATCTTAATAATATGAACATACCATAAAATACATTATTAAACGGCCAAGATGTCATATTTGATGATGAAATACTACATGAACTGCATGAAACTAATTCAGCATTTTGTCTGTTCAACAATTTGTCTTGTTTTTTTTTTATAGAAGACAAATTGTAGAATATGTAAAACCATCATCAACTACCACAATCTTAATAACATAAACATACCTTAAAATACATTATTATACGGCCAAGGTGTCATATTTGATGATGAAATAGTAAATGAACTGCATCTAATGCAACAATTTGTCTTGTGTTTTTTTTTTTCTTTTAAGACAAATTGTAGAATCTGAAAAACCATCATCAACTACGACAAGCTTAATAACATAAACATACCATAAAATACATTACTGTACGTCCAACGTGTCATGTTTGATGATGAAATACTATATGAACTGCATGAAACTAATTCAGCATTTTGTCTGTTCAACAATTTGTCTTGCTTTTTTTTTTTTTAGACGACAAATTGTAGAATCTGGAAAATCATCATCAACTACGACAATCGTAATAACATAAGCATACCATAAACTACATTATTATACGGCCAAGGTGTCATATTTGATGATAAAATACTATATGAACCTCATGAAACTAATTCAGCATTTTGTCTGTTCAACAATTTGTCTTGCTTTTTTTTTTTTTTAGAAGACAAATTGTAGAATATGTAAAACCATCATCAACTACCACAATCTTAATAACATAAACATACCTTAAAATACATTATTATGCGGCCAAGGTGTCATATTTGATGATGAAATAGTAAATGAACTGCATAAATCTAATGCAACAATTTGTCTTGTTTTTTTTTTTTTTAAGACAAATTGTAGAATCTGAAAACCCATCATCAACTACGACAAGCTTAATAACATAAACATACCATAAAATACATTACTGTACGTCCAACGTGTCATGTTTGATGATGAAATACCATATGAACTGCATGAAACTAATTCAGCATTTTGTCTGTTCAACAATTTGTCTTGCTTTTTTTTTTAGACGACAAATTGTAGAATCTGGAAAACCATCATCAACTACGACAATCTTAATAATATGAACATACCATAAAATACATTATTAAACTAATTCAGCATTTTGTCTGTTCAAAAATTTGTCTTGTCTTTTTTTTTTTTTAGAAGACAAATAATTGTATAATCTGGAAAATCATCATCAACTACGACAATCTTAATAATATGAACATACCATAAAATACATTAGTATACGGCCAAGGTGTCATATTTGATGATGAAATACTAAATGAACTGCATGAAACTAATTCAGCATTTTGTCTGTTCAACAATTTGTCTTGTTTTTTTTTTTTTTAGAAGACAAATTGTAGAATCTGGAAAACCATCATCAACTACGACAATCTTAATAATATGAACATACCATAAAATACATTATTAAACGGCCAAGGTGTCATATTCGATGATGAAATACTAAATGAACTGCATGAAACTAATTCAGCATTTTGTCTGTTCAACAATTTGTCTTGCTTTTTTTTTAGACGACAAATTGTAGAATCTGGAAAATCATCATCAACTACGACAATCTTAATAATATGAACATACCATAAAATACATTAGTATACGGCCAAGGTGTCATATTTGATGATAAAATACTATATGAACCGCATGAAACTAATTCAGCATTTTGTCTGTTCAACAATTTGTCTTGTTTTTTTTTTTTTTTTTTAGAAGACAAATTGTAGAATCTGGAAAACCATCATCAACTACGACAATCTTAATAATATGAACATACCATAAAATACATTATTAAACGGCCAAGGTGTCATATTTGATGATGAAATACTACATGATCTGCATGAAACTAATTCAGCATTTTGTCTGTTCAAAAATTTGTCTTGTCTTTTTTTTTTTTAAAGACAAATAATTGTATAATCTGGAAAATCATCATCAACTACGACAATCTTAATAATATGAACATACCATAAAATACATTAGTATACGGCCAAGGTGTCATATTTGATGATAAAATACTATATGAACCGCATGAAACTAATTCAGCATTTTGTCTGTTCAACAATTTGTCTTGCTTTTTTTTTTTAGAAGACAAATTGTAGAATATGTAAAACCATCATCAACTACCACAATCTTAATAACATAAACATACCTTCAAATACATTATTATACGGCCAAGGTGTCATATTTGATGATGAAATAGTAAATGAACTGCATAAAGCTAATGCAACAATTTGTCTTGTGTTTTTTTTTAAGACAAATTGTAGAATCTGAAAAACCATCATCAACTACGACAAGCTTAATAACATAAACATACCATAAAATACATTATTAAACGGCCAAGTTGTCATATTTGATGATGAAATACTACATGAACTGCATGAAACTAATTCAGCATTTTGTCTGTTCAACAATTTGTCTTGTTTTTTCTTTTTTAGAAGACAAATTGTAGAATCTGGAAAACCATCATCAACTACGACAATCTTAATAATATGAACATACCATAAAATACATTATTAAACGGCCAAGATGTCATATTTGATGATGAAATACTACATGAACTGCATGAAACTAATTCAGCATTTTGTCTGTTCAACAATTTGTCTTGTTTTTTTTTTTAGAAGACAAATTGTAGAATATGTAAAACCATCATCAACTACCACAATCTTAATAACATAAACATACCTTAAAATACATTATTATACGGCCAAGGTGTCATATTTGATGATGAAATAGTAAATGAACTGCATCTAATGCAACAATTTGTCTTGTGTTTTTTTTTCTTTTAAGACAAATTGTAGAATCTGAAAAACCATCATCAACTACGACAAGCTTAATAACATAAACATACCATAAAATACATTACTGTACGTCCAACGTGTCATGTTTGATGATGAAATACTATATGAACTGCATGAAACTAATTCAGCATTTTGTCTGTTCAACAATTTGTCTTGCTTTTTTTTTTTTTTTAGACGACAAATTGTAGAATCTGGAAAATCATCATCAACTACGACAATCGTAATAACATAAACATACCATAAACTACATTATTATACGGCCAAGGTGTCATATTTGATGATAAAATACTATATGAACCGCATGAAACTAATTCAGCATTTTGTCTGTTCAACAATTTGTCTTGCTTTTTTTTTTTTTTAGAAGACAAATTGTAGAATATGTAAAACCATCATCAACTACCACAATCTTAATAACATAAACATACCTTAAAATACATTATTATGCGGCCAAGGTGTCATATTTGATGATGAAATAGTAAATGAACTGCATAAATCTAATGCAACAATTTGTCTTGTGTTTTTTTTTTAAGACAAATTGTAGAATCTGAAAAACCATCATCAACTACGACAAGCTTAATAACATAAACATACCATAAAATACATTACTGTACGTCCAACGTGTCATGTTTGATGATGAAATACCATATGAACTGCATGAAACTAATTCAGCATTTTGTCTGTTCAACAATTTGTCTTGCTTTTTTTTTTAGACGACAAATTGTAGAATCTGGAAAACCATCATCAACTACGACAATCTTAATAAAATGAACATACCATAAAATACATTATTAAACGGCCAAGGTGTCATATTTGATGATGAAATACTACATGAACTGCATGAAACTAATTCAGCATTTTGTCTGTTCAACAATTTGTCTTTTTTTTTTAGACGACAAATTGTAGAATCTGGAAAACCATCATCAACTACGACAATCTTAATAATATGAACATACCATAAAATACATTATTAAACGGCCAAGGTGTCATATTTGATGATGAAATACTACATGAACTACATGAAACTAATTCAGCATTTTGTCTGTTCAACAATTTGTCTTTTTTTTTAGAAGACAAATTGTAGAATATGTAAAACCATCATCAACTACCACAATCTTAATAACATAAACATACCTTAAAATACATTATTATACGGCCAAGGTGTCATATTTGATGATGAAATAGTAAATGAACTGCATCTAATGCAACAATTTGTCTTGTGTTTTTTTTTCTTTTAAGACAAATTGTAGAATCTGAAAAACCATCATCAACTACGACAAGCTTAATAACATAAACATACCATAAAATACATTACTGTACGTCCAACGTGTCATGTTTGATGATGAAATACTATATGAACCGCATGAAACTAATTCAGCATTTTGTCTGTTCAACAATTTGTCTTGTTTTTTTTTTTTTAGAAGACAAATTGTAGAATCTGGAAAACCATCATCAACTACGACAATCTTAATAATATGAACATACCATAAAATACATTATTAAACGGCCAAGGTGTCATATTTGATGATGAAATACTACATGATCTGCATGAAACTAATTCAGCATTTTGTCTGTTCAAAAATTTGTCTTGTCTTTTTTTTTTTAAAGACAAATAATTGTATAATCTGGAAAATCATCATCAACTACGACAATCTTAATAATATGAACATACCATAAAATACATTAGTATACGGCCAAGGTGTCATATTTGATGATAAAATACTATATGAACCGCATGAAACTAATTCAGCATTTTGTCTGTTCAACAATTTGTCTTGCTTTTTTTTTTTAGAAGACAAATTGTAGAATATGTAAAACCATCATCAACTACCACAATCTTAATAACATAAACATACCTTCAAATACATTATTATACGGCCAAGGTGTCATATATGATGATGAAATAGTAAATGAACTGCATAAATCTAATGCAACAATTTGTCTTGTGTTTTTTTTTAAGACAAATTGTAGAATCTGAAAAACCATCATCAACTACGACAAGCTTAATAACATAAACATACCATAAAATACATTATTAAACGGCCAAGTTGTCATATTTGATGATGAAATACTACATGAACTGCATGAAACTAATTCAGCATTTTGTCTGTTCAACAATTTGTCTTGTTTTTTCTTTTTTAGAAGACAAATTGTAGAATCTGGAAAACCATCATCAACTACGACAATCTTAATAATATGAACATACCATAAAATACATTATTAAACGGCCAAGATGTCATATTTGATGATGAAATACTACATGAACTGCATGAAACTAATTCAGCATTTTGTCTGTTCAACAATTTGTCTTGTTTTTTTTTTTAGAAGACAAATTGTAGAATATGTAAAACCATCATCAACTACCACAATCTTAATAACATAAACATACCTTAAAATACATTATTATACGGCCAAGGTGTCATATTTGATGATGAAATAGTAAATGAACTGCATCTTATGCAACAATTTGTCTTGTGTTTTTTTTTCTTTTAAGACAAATTGTAGAATCTGAAAAACCATCATCAACTACGACAAGCTTAATAACATAAACATACCATAAAATACATTACTGTACGTCCAACGTGTCATGTTTGATGATGAAATACTATATGAACTGCATGAAACTAATTCAGCATTTTGTCTGTTCAACAATTTGTCTTGCTTTTTTTTTTTTTAGACGACAAATTGTAGAATCTGGAAAATCATCATCAACTACGACAATCGTAATAACATAAACATACCATAAACTACATTATTATACGGCCAAGGTGTCATATTTGATGATAAAATACTATATGAACCGCATGAAACTAATTCAGCATTTTGTCTGTTCAACAATTTGTCTTGCTTTTTTTTTTTTTTAGAAGACAAATTGTAGAATATGTAAAACCATCATCAACTACCACAATCTTAATAACATAAACATACCTTAAAATACATTATTATGCGGCCAAGGTGTCATATTTGATGATGAAATAGTAAATGAACTGCATAAATCTAATGCAACAATTTGTCTTGTGTTTTTTTTTTTAAGACAAATTGTAGAATCTGAAAAACCATCATCAACTACGACAAGCTTAATAACATAAACATACCATAAAATACATTACTGTACGTCCAACGTGTCATGTTTGATGATGAAATACCATATGAACTGCATGAAACTAATTCAGCATTTTGTCTGTTCAACAATTTGTCTTGCTTTTTTTTTTAGACGACAAATTGTAGAATCTGGAAAACCATCATCAACTACGACAATCTTAATAATATGAACATACCATAAAATACATTATTAAACGGCCAAGGTGTCATATTTGATGATGAAATACTACATGAACTGCATGAAACTAATTCAGCATTTTGTCTGTTCAACAATTTGTCTTTTTTTTTAGACGACAAATTGTAGAATCTGGAAAACCATCATCAACTACGACAATCTTAATAATATGAACATACCATAAAATACATTATTAAACGGCCAAGGTGTCATATTTGATGATGAAATACTACATGAACTACATGAAACTAATTCAGCATTTTGTCTGTTCAACAATTTGTCTTTTTTTTTAGAAGACAAATTGTAGAATATGTAAAACCATCATCAACTACCACAATCTTAATAACATAAACATACCTTAAAATACATTATTATACGGCCAAGGTGTCATATTTGATGATGAAATAGTAAATGAACTGCATCTAATGCAACAATTTGTCTTGTGTTTTTTTTTCTTTTAAGACAAATTGTAGAATCTGAAAAACCATCATCAACTACGACAAGCTTAATAACATAAACATACCATAAAATACATTACTGTACGTCCAACGTGTCATGTTTGATGATGAAATACTATATGAACCGCATGAAACTAATTCAGCATTTTGTCTGTTCAACAATTTGTCTTGTTTTTTTTTTTTTTAGAAGACAAATTGTAGAATCTGGAAAACCATCATCAACTACGACAATCTTAATAATATGAACATACCATAAAATACATTATTAAACGGCCAAGGTGTCATATTTGATGATGAAATACTACATGATCTGCATGAAACTAATTCAGCATTTTGTCTGTTCAAAAATTTGTCTTGTCTTTTTTTTTTTTTAGAAGACAAATAATTGTATAATCTGGAAAATCATCATCAACTACGACAATCTTAATAATATGAACATACCATAAAATACATTATTAAACGGCCAAGGTGTCGTATTTGATGATGAAATACTACATGAACTGCATGAAACTAATTCAGCATTTTGTCTGTTCAAAAATTTGTCTTGTCTTTTTTTTTTTTAGAAGACATATTGTATAATCTAGGAAACCATCATCAACTACGATAATCTTAATAATATGAACATACCATAAAATACATTATTAAACGGTCAAGGTGTCATATTTGATGATGAAATACTACATGAACTGCATGAAACTAATTCAGCATTTTGTCTGTTCAACAATTTGTCTTGTTTTTTTTTTTTAGAAGACAAAGAAATTGTTATTTCTATCATATACTTTATCGGCATTGTTGCAAACGAATGGGATATGAGACATCCGATCAAAAGACATCTAACAACTATGGCCAAAACTAAATAAATACAAGAATGCCCTCAACACCCACCATAATCTCGAGACAGTCCAACCAGCCATTCTCGAAGGACGATTATATATGAAAAAACCAAATAAATCAATCTGTGGTAAGATTGCATATTAAAAGAAATATTAGGGTGATGTTACAGCTATACCAATTCTTGCTTCAGGCATTTTATGCAGTTGAGCCAATATAATATCAAATTCAAAACGAACTACATAATCCAATTTAAGGCACAAGACAAAGCCAAATTGTTAAAATACGATAATAATATTGTGATCAAACACTTACCACGAGTCCGTCTTGTTTTTCGCGAGTAAAGTCCGAGAAAATTAAACTGCGTAGTCCGTATTTCACATCGTGGTGTTAGAAAACGATAATAAAATAAATAGCTATTGGTTAAAAGTTGGTAAGTAGAATAAAATAAAATAGATACCGAAACGTAGACAAAACAGACAATACAACTACGTAGTAAACGGAAAATTGCCAAATTTCGTCTTAAATAAACAGAATAATTTAGAAAAAACCTTTATAATCAATAGTATTGATTCATTATCCATTTTCCAGATGTTTTCCAAACCGTTTATGTTGTTTCCGACGCGAACACGATGCGCGAGAAAAACCGGCAGTTAATACAAAGAAACCCGGCGAAAATCCTCGCGAAAACCTGGGAACATCGCGAAATCACATCGCCGAGGCACTTGGCATAGTCACTGATCACTTGTTTTAATTAAGCCGTTGATTAGTTAGCGAATTTTAGATAAAAATACGAGCAAAATTATAACTACGTGCGCTCACAGCGACCTGAACGACACATTGGTCATGCATTTTCGATATCGAGCGCACCGATATACTGGTTTGCTGGACTGGCTGTTTTTTGTAGGTGTGATTCAATATATTCAAGTCGAATATTCACGACTACATACAGCGATAACAGCATTTTCGTACCTAAATATGTCAAAATTTTCGTTAGTAATTATAACTTTATTTTTCTATATGGCTTCTCTCAACCTTAGATATGTAATAATTCGGAAAATCATACTATAATCTACGTGTTAGCGATATCTAATCATTTGTCAACAAGAAATAGCTCATAAATGGCTTTCAATACAAGTGCTGTGGACCGTTTAGAGTAAACAGATCTAGGTCTGTTTAGGCTGGTTAAATTAGAGTTTGAGCGATTATTAACAGCTTGCGCCGTAATTTTCGTGACCAATTAATTAAGTAATCTATCTGTAAAGCAGATCAACGAAGAAACAGCTATTATTTTGCCAACAAAATTTCCCTAAAACAACTTAAAACCACTTAATTGGATTTAGTACAACCGTTATTGGGGGATGTGCTTATTGAAATAATACCGTTAATGAAATTAGTACTGGCAATAGTTATGGGCAACAACCTTTACTTAACATTTCATTTAACAATGCTAAATTATTGAGCGTAAAAAAAAGCATTGTAGGCATCCCCCAGGTCATATCAAAAATTTAGCCTTCTCGGTTCATTTGCATTTCTAACCCGTTTTTTTCCGATGTAATGACTGGACTACCAGCCCAAATTTCGAATTAGTCCTTAGTTGCGCATACACTTTTGTGCTTTTTAAATAGTCATAAACACTAGTGTAGGTAGACCGCATAGGCGCACGCACCACCTAGTAGGTAGACCGCCTAGGCCCATAGACCGCCTAGGCCCATAGAACCCCTAGGCGCATAGAACTCCTAGGCCCATAGAACGCCTAGGCGCACGCACCGCTTAGTGGGTGCGTTGAGGAAAGAGCAAAAAAATAAATAAAATGTTCGAAAAAACACCTGTATACATACTATAAAAATATTTTGTAGGTGATAAAGAAACATCCTGTATACGGTTCATTGCGAACACCTTGTATATTTTAAAAGAGATAGCTTGTATATGTGAAATTATAACATTCTAGAAAATGTTCGGAAAAAACAGCCTGTATACGATAACAGTTGTGCCCCAATGTGAGGCTCACCCGGGGTTTATCGAGACTGTATATCTATACGTTTCTGGCATATCTCTATTGCAGTGTCAAGTAAGAAAACTTGAATGAAAAAAGCGTACACACAGAGAAATGTTTAAAACATCGTTGTCTTGCGAAAATTTACTCCGAAATAAACTTTTCAATTTTGAATCAAGATCACATATTTAAAATATGACCTTCAAAACAAGTAAAATTGGTTAGTTCATGTAAGACACGTTTTGTGTGATTCAAGTAAACAAATACTTAGTTTAAAATATCGGGTGGTTTCATTGCGCGAAAAGCTTAGAGATAGTTATTTCGCGGAAATGAAAATCAATCGTTGTTTTGACTCAAAGTAATTTGACTTGAACTGAGCATTCTTTTCTCTGTGTGTGTACTCAGAGAGTTTAGCATTGGTTCATGTTTATGTAATCAGGTGTTGAGTCCCGAAGCCAAGTGTCACGAATGTTAATAACAGCGGAAGATGCTTTTCCAGGGGCTTTCGTCCAGAATGCGGGAGGGCGACTCGTTTTCCGGCGAAGAACTTAAGGGTTATCTGAAATTTGCACGCGGACCCGTAACTGTCATCTGATCGAAATGATTAATGATACGGCACGCTTATATTTAGCCGCACCCCATCCAATCTCACTCCTCATACACGCACACATAGCGGAGACGTGCACATTCGTTTCCATATGCCACTCATCGTTCCTTCCATGTACACGATAGCAACGTACAGCACGGCCAGGGTAGGTAGGTATTTGTACGGGCAAAACGGATTAAGTCAAATGTACAGATTAGCTGGCAACTGGAAACCGATTACGTGCCTTACTGTACCGTTTGTGGTAATCAATCTTTATTACCGACATTACAAATTCGACGGTTTTGCAAACCCTTGTCCGACTGTTCCAGAGGGTGTCAATTATGTTGTTTGATTTCGTTTGATGGCAATGATTACCTATAAAATTTTACGCTGCTTTAAAAACTGATATCACGTATAAAGTATAGGTACCATATTTCAGTGGCGGCTCGTCAGGGGTGGCAGGTTGGGCAGTGCCCACCCAAAAAATATTGGATCACCTGGTACTGGTATTCAGTGTTTCATATTTTTATTTGGACGTTATTAATACAATATTTGTTACAGTTAAGTATTTGCCTAATATAAATTCCTTATAACCACTGTCAATATGCCTGCATTATTATATTGAATACATAATAAAATCCAACGCTGCTACGCTACTGGCCGTAGAATTGGTAAATAACGGTAGTGTATGCAACCGAAACTACCAGGTCGGGGTGGCAATTGAGATTGTGCCCACCAGCGGTGACGGTTTTCTGCTGCAAACGCGTAATCTGTCCAGCAAGCCGGAGGAGTGGAGGTAGCGTAAAATGCATGTGTGACGTCATAGGCCTAGGCAGTAACCCCATACCATAGCATAGACGTATTCTAATAGGCAATAGCGCAGGCAACAAATTTGCGCAAAAAGTCGGCCGTTTTATTAGGGTTGTTTAGTGTTTACTCGACCTTCTTGATGGTTCTTGCGGTTAACTACTTCTTAAAAATATGTCGGTTCAAATTTGTAGTGTTTACTTAATAACATATAGTAACACTTCATTAAATAAGTCCTTAAAACTGCATTGATATTTTGCCCACCCAATTAAACAAATCACGAGCCGCTACTGCCATATTTTAAAATTTAAATATTAAAAACTCGAATTCTACGCATGGGGGGCGGTCGGCTTATTGACATCATCCATACAAGTTGTGAGTTGGGTTATGAAAGGCATCAGTCGCAATATTGTCAGCCTACTCTCCTTATCTGGATCCCTATTCATGTGTATATGAGTGGTGCGTCTCTGCGTGATGCGATTTTCTATTTTCATTTCGTGTGAGAAATATGCGTTCGATAAATAACGCGGGGGCTGATGCGGCGGTAGGTATGGGGAGAGGTTTAGGTGCCGAAACGGGATACGTTCGACACTTATAGGCAATTTTCCGCGCCGCAAAACCGATTTTAATACATAATGTGTCATATAAAATTATATCGGCTCCCCGTATGTATACACTGGCCGAGCGATAAAGTGCCCTCTTTATATTATTATACATCTATAGATCACGGGCCCTCTATGAGCAGAAATCCGCCATAAAAATATTATATATATACGCGGCGACGTCGACGGAGCGATCTTGTGGTAAAAAAGCGATATACAGAATCGCTATTCAGTGTAAAAGGCGAATTTATTTCGCCGTTTTATGTGTTGAAAAGACATGTGGCCAGAGGTGAAGTCGGCCGTGCGTGCATGCATGCGCCATTTCCATAAATTTCAACTTTTCTCGCTTAGACTATTCCAGGGGATAAATTGTCGAATCGACTTTCAGGTTCATATTTTACTGATACGAACAATATGCAATAGAAAAGCTATGAAGAGAAAGTTCATACAGATCTTTTCATCTAAAACATTTTCAATTTGGTCGGCAATTAAAAGCGCCTTTAAGGGACCAATACACGACACCAGCATGCTGGTACAATCAAGTGATGGTGCCAGCCGATTGACCGTGTATGTGCCTGTGGTGTGATTATACCAGCTGCTGGTACAATACCAAAAAGAGTTTGATATTTGTATGATTGTGCCAGCATGTTGGTACCGTGTATTGTGAAATTAGCTCAGTTGAATTGAATTTGACAAGCAATAAACATCGTGCCATTATGAATTCAAAAGAAAAAGGATTTTGGGGAGAATTCCTTGAATTGTACGTGTCAATGCCATGTTTGTTGAAAATTAAAAGTATAGAATATTCGAATCATGAATTTAAAAAGCAGTGTTATAACAAAATGATAGAAAAATTAAAAGAAATAAGGCCAGATGCCAATAGCGAAAAAGTTGTTAAAAAAATAAACACTTCCCGAATTAATAGCAATAATAATAAAATTGTCGTACAAGTTTGTCACCATGAATAAATTAATATTGTGCCAGCATGCTGGTGTGTTATATGCTTCCAGCTTGATGGCACCATCGCTTGATTGTGCTAGCATGCTGGTGTCGTGTATTGGCCACTTAACCCATAAAGTGTCGATATTGCGAACTGTCAAATACGTCAAATTTTCTTGGCCTATTACAAATCGTACAAGGGATATATTTCCGATTGAAGTGTACAAAACCTCTTCTCCTTCTTTCAGGTTCTATACACTGCCATCACTCCATCTTATTTATCTATTAACTCTACAAATGGGTAACAAAATTAATTTATCTGATAGCTAGCTATTCAGGACAATGGGTTGGTGAATAAACCCGGCCTAGATATTTTAGTGACAAGATTTCATGATCTACTAATAAAGAAATCTGAATAAGTGAGGTAATCGAAATGGTGGCTAAACACCACTCCAGGTATTCTTATGAATTCATCCGATTTTGACTAAACTGATACCAGTTTATCATTAGATATGTAAACTAGTTTACAGAACAGTGAAGTGGGCGGTTTATGCGCTATATGCGTTCATAGAATCAATCTTACAGTAGCCGAAGCCTCTGTCGTTATGGTTGCAAACTGAAAAATATTTATAAAGGTCAGTGACCACTGATATTAGGTTGGTATACAGCGTGGCTGTATATTCATGATATTAAAGAATTGCTGAAAGTTTCAATGTGTCAACGAGGAAATCGAAAAGTTGGGTTAGCCACCCCAGATATTATCATGAACCCATTCACTGCATAAGACCAATGTGAGGTCTCAAAATGTTAAAATTACCAATTTCTAACAATATTTAGCAATAGCACATTCCCCACGTTGCATATTGAATTAATAAACCATCGGTAAGATCATGGCAAAGCTAATATGCAATCAGGCGATACGAATACCGTGTCAAAATCCCGCAATCCCATCTAGTTCTATTCTTCTATTGCCCTAAGAAAGCGATGAACTGAGGAAGCATGTAAGAACGCCTTGCGAAAATTCAACGCACGAGCAAACTCCAAGAAAAACTAAAGAAAATCTGACTTACCGGAGACCACTGCGACGCAAAATCGCTTCTGGATTGTGCCCGGCACTTTGGTACACAAAACACACGCAAAGAATCGGTGGAAATCAGCAAAAATTCGCGAAAAATCGATCACATTGATTGACAGTTTGTTACTCACGCACAATTCGCGTCACAACAGGTTTTCTACCTCCTCGATGGCTGCCCACGACTCGCTGTGATTGGTCGAGGTTAGACATCTGGCACAGAAATTTTGCAGAGTTATAGCAGTGATTTCCAAACCGTTTTGGGACCAAAACATTTTGATTGTATCTATCACTATCGGAGCTCAAGTATTAGTGTTTATTGATGTAAAATGTGATTATTTGACGATTATGTTGCGATTAAGTGTGAATATTTTTGTAATTATTCAATTTCGTGATGCCACAGCCACTCTTATCTAATGTCAATCATATAATGACATTTATTGTCATGTCATGTCAGTTGTTCACCGCTTGTCACCACTTGTCACCTCTTATAGCGCCTCAACCGCTCATTTATACGTTTATCAAAATTTGTCACTTTGCAACAATAGTGACTTATGCTAAGAACACACGAGGCGGCGCGCGACGAAGCGGCCGCCGATTCGTCTGCCGACTTGACAGACAAATCCATTTGCAAGTACTTGTAGAGGACACACGGCTCACGAGCGGCGCGGCGACGAATCGTCGAACCAGAATACAGCAACGAAATGTCGCCGCATGAGTTTGCACACACGCAAGCGTCGGACGAATCGGCGCCGCGCCGCCTCGTGTGTTCTTAGCCGAAGGCTGCAGCTACTGTCAGACTGCTTCTATAAATGTTTATTACGCATAAACCGTTCATCAGATTGAAGCGACAGAAGTGAATGGTTGCTGACATCTATGAGGCAATAACCAAAACACCATTTAGCGAATCTCAAATCGCAGTCTAACTTATGAGTATACGTGTACCCTAATAAATATTTCTATGAAGAATGTTTACTATTTAAAGACCGTCTACCATTCATTAGTAAATATATATGTACGGGATAAAAAATTGAATTACAGAAAACTGCATTGAAACGTCAAAATTCATGGCAGATGTGTCATACCAGTCATCACGGGATGAGCTTTGTTTATATCTTTGTGTTTACCCGCTGAGTTTACGTTCTACGCATTGTTACTAAACTTTGTGAAATACCAGACATTTTATTACGGAGATGAGATAGATTGGACCGGAAATTTCGTGAATATCAAACATCAAAGCAAAATAAAAGAAATACAAACCAATACAAACATGGCAGCAAATAGTATTGTACAAAGAGAATTACAAGAACAAAATTCGAACGATGAAGATGACACAGAGGTCACTGAGATCTTTTTACAAGATGGGGTACTATTAAGCAATGCACCCGCCCAGCATATGGAATATTTGAAACATTTAGGAACATTGATGATAACAAAATATACAAAACCAAACCACGAAGAAGGAACATTATATATTGAGTGGAAACCATCAATTTCACTAACAATTGAGTCCGATACTCAAGATCACGAATGGGCAGTTGTCAACACAGTTGAACGTAGAACTCGCACGTTAAGTGGGACTCTACTTCCCGAAGAAATGAACCGTTCAAAATACTTACGGGTGCCCCTTAGCGACGTGAAGAGTTACAAAGTATCAAATAATCACAGAAAACTAGCTTTTAACGATGGCTGCAGCGAGATAATTTGCGGTTTTGCATTTCAAAATGGCAACGCTGATTTTTTCATCGGAGAATTACGGAAATATTTAAAAACTACTCCAGCCCGTCGTGATAAACATCTCTATGTCGTTATTGGGGAGATTAGTGAGGCTGATAGAAAGATAGAGAGGTCTTTCAACACTTTATCTCTATTTCCGGATGAACCACATTATATGTGGAGTCTTGTTAAAAATTTTCAACAGAAACCTTATCAGGCAACCATGCAAGCCTTTGCCAAAGTGACAGATATTGGTACGTTTTTCTTTTGTTTTTAAATAATAGAAAGAAAACTCCAAATTTGAGGTTATAGTTACACTTTACAAAAAATGCTTAATGCAAGGTTAGAACCTCATATAATCCTAAAAGTTTTACCTGTGGTTTGACGTTATAAGTATATATAACCACAAAAATAAAATTATAATTATATATAACCTCAAATTTGTAATTACCAAGAATATAACCTTAAATTTAAGGTTATATTTACGCTTGAACATAAAATGTAAGGTTAGAATCTGATATAACCCCAAGAACTTTAAATTATAATTATCCTTAACCTCAAATTTGAGATTACAAGAAAAGATAACCTTAAATTTGAAGAACCTCAAAAAATCAATTATAATTATACATAACCTCGATTTTTTTTATGTAGATATTTTATATATTGTGGTTTTAGTGTTTACGACTCCTGGGCATCGGGAAATGGATGACGACATAAAAGAACTGTTAACTAGAAGCTTGACAGCAATAGAAAACTCCACTACAACTCATACCCAAGGTGAATATGAATTTGTCGCGAACATCCCAAAATTACCAGAGAGGAAAGACTTCCCGAGGTCTCGACCTTTATCCAAAGAGCAGTGGCACAATCTGCAAGACTGCTACGGAAGAATTGAAGATGTAGAAACCACTAAATTAACTATATTCAGAGGTGTAAGTATTAATTAAAATTGACAACATGTAAGCTACAATTTATTCTAAACAAAACTAACTTATGTAATACCAGGGTATAACACCAAAACTTCGATCAACAGTCTGGAAGTACCTTCTTAATTTCTACAGTTGGGATTCGACCAGGGATGACCGCGCAAGGAGCTACCGTGAGAAGAAAGAAGAGTACTTCCAGATGAAGCAGCAGTGGCAGAGCATCTTGAAAGTACAGGAAGACAATTTTTCCGACTACAGAGAGAGGAAGAGCCTCATCGAGAAAGACGTCAATAGAACTGACAGACATCTGGATTACTTTGCGGGCGACGATAATATACACTTGAAGCAGCTATACGACATCTTGATGACTTATGTCATGTACAATTTCGACCTTGGGTATGTGCAAGGGATGAGCGATCTACTCTCACCAATTTTGTATCTTGTAGAGGATGAGGTTGACGGATTCTGGTGCTTTGTCGGGTTCATGGAAAAAGTTGTAAGTATAATATCAAATTCCATTTATTTAATGTTAGTACAGTATAACTTCGCTAATCCGGACATATATCGTTCCTGACCATGTCTGGACTATTGAGGTATCCGGATCACTGGAGGTTTTTTTCTTTTGTTGGGAAGGGTCATTTTTTATGATGAAGATGAAAACAACTGGGAATATTTGAATATATGTGAGCCCGGACGCAAAAGGGGACCTGTCGTTACGTTATCTTGCACAATATTTTCGCACGTAAGGTCTCTTCCAATATGTACCGTTATGCTGCACATTATTTTTGCACAATAGGTCCCTTTTCTCATCCGAGGTCACATATAACCAAAACATAAAATTAAAAACTAAATTCTGAACATAAATGGATAAAATAAGCAAAAGATTTCAGTTATTTTTAAAAAATGTGTCAATCTTTGTTTATATTCTTTTGGATACAGCTACATTAGTAATTTTTCTCTGGGCCTTTTGAGAAGCAGGATTTCCATGGGAAAATTGTTTTCTGCAGACCACCTGATGCCCAAAGAAAACGCGTTGGCAGCATCGACATTAGAGCTTTTTGGGGCCTGTTAACCCCTGTTAAAAATGTCTTAACCTCAGGCTTAAAATATTTTTCGAAACATTCAGTAAGCAATGTTCTACTCATCCGTCCTTTATCAGACGCCCTGTACACAACTGGTATTGAGCTCATTCTGCATTTAAAAGCATCTAGATTTGCCGCTATTGCTAATATTAAGTGGTAATTTATGTGATCCGGTTGCTTTACAGTAAGACATTAATGTTAAACAATACTTTGGTATTTTCTACCTAGTTTTAACTGCAAATTATATTTTGTGTCCGAACTAGGGAGGTAAAATTTCTAAAATGTCCGGTTGACAAGAGCGTTCGGATTACTGGAGTGTCCGTACTAGAGAGTGTCCGATCTATCGAAGTTGTACTGTATCAAATTCCATTTATTTAATGTTATTAATAATAATTTTCTTGTTTATTTCAGGGTAGCAACTTTGATATGGACCAGGCTGGCATGAAAGAACAACTTCAACATTTACACACGATACTAAATTTCGTTGATCCCGAACTGGCGAATTACCTGGATACCCACGAGTCGGGAAATATGTTCTTCTGCTTCCGATGGCTCTTAGTATGGTTTAAACGCGAACTCGACATGGAAGACGTCATGAGACTATGGGAGGTCTTATGGACTGGATTACCCTGTAAAAATTTCCACCTACTCATCAGTGTTGCCATCTTGCACACAGAAAAAACCACTATCATCGAAAACGAATATGGATTTACAGAAATTTTGAAGGTAGTTTTTTGTACTTTTTGAAATAATAAGTGCTAACACCTTTCTTTTGCTAACTTATTGCTTTTTGTTTCAGCATATTAATGAGTTGTCGTTGAAACTAAACGTAGACAGTATAATAAACAAGGCTGAAGGTATATTCAATCAAATAAAGGAGGCGTCGCATGCAAGCGACAAGGTGCGTGAAATCCTTGGATTGCCAAAACTGGAGAACACGCTCATTGATAGTCCGAATACGAATTCCTTCACGTATCTACCGGACGTGGATGTGAGTGAACAGACGTCAATTAATTTAGAAGATAATGAGGTTCATTATGAAAAGGGTCTGAACAATTTCCTTTAAGTGTTAGAAGTTATTATGCGTTTAGAGCATCATTTATGTTAGTGTGTCGAATAAGTAAAATTCACTTGTGGTGTTAAAGGAATTCGACAGTTGTTATTTGTTTTGTTGTATGTCTTTTATTTTTAAGTTACTTTTAATTTGTTTCTTTTCGTCGTTGTGATCATCTTTTAGTGTTTAAGAAAATTGAGATATGACTTCTAAGCGTATCCAATACTGTATGTTTGCCCTATTTCTTGTCTACGATAATGCCTTACAAGTTTTATACTGTATTTTCGTTTATTAGTATGAAGTAATTCATTTAAAACTGTAAATGTGAATACTATATTTTGTTTATCGATAATGCTATATACAGAATATTTGTAAGTTTATATTTGAAATTGTTAATAAATGCATAATATTTAGAAAATTGTGTATTTTATTTGTATGTATCCTTTTCATATAAACTATTTTTACATACATGATAGAAAGTCTCCCTGTGAACTAAATTATTACTAATTACTGATTATTACTAAGTTGCAATGTACTCAAATTAATGTGAAACAAAATGAAGCTATATTCTTAACTTATGCGGACATATTCAAAGGTAACACTAGGATACTTTTAAACGTGATTGACTGGCAGGTTTTACAAATGAAAAAGTAGTGTAGAGTAGTTTTAAACTAAATAGAGCACAGCGACATATGCAACCAATTATTCCCAGTGTACTGTTTATAATTGATCCGTGTATATTTGGTTGCATACACAACTGTACTCTCCTTGGTTTGAAACATCTATATAATGTCTTACTAAGAAAGAACTAAAATATCTGGTTAGAAATAGACGATACATTAGCCTAAACCGCTATTAATTAACATTTCACCCATTGTAAGTTAAAAGAATGTAACTAAAACAAGCAAAAGACAAGCAACTTTTAAAATTCATTTATTGTTATTTACAAAACACAACAAAAAGATGTGTATACAGCGTAAAACTCGCTACTGCTCCTTAATACAATTTAAATATGCTACCGAAGATATATATCCACTTTATCGAATGGGTACCCAACTTTCCAACACTTCCGAGTACTTCTTCCTCTCTAAAACACACCTCGCGTTAAGCAAAGAACCTTCGACTAACGTTAAAAACAAACCTGGTACCGGGAAGTCTTCAGGATGCAAAGAAATGTAATGCCTTAGAACGGCATCTCTCTCAGCGAGGTATCTATGTCTTTGGCCCTCTAATAAGTGGCCTACGTAGCCCCCAAGAGCTGAACCGATTATATGTCTGTAGATACCTATTTACAACAGAAAGAAACATTACATAATACGAATATAAATGTTAGGTTATGCGTTACCGCTGAACACGGGTCTCTTCGAAGCGTAGTGTCCAAAGCAGACGCTTAGAAAGACTAATGTTCCACATAATCCTGCGCCCCAATATTTATTGATGAAGGGTTCGATCCGATCAGGATCTGGGGTTAAAAGTTGTATGGGATCTGTTGGAATTTGCGGACCAGTCGCCATTTTTGCAAGTGACAGATGACAGATGAGCTACCTAAACGACCTCTACAATTTCAAATTTATTTTAATTGTTTGTTTGTATTGGCAGTTTTTTATATCCACGTTGCAGGTTATAGTTCCTAGTTACTGTGATGAAGATTTTATTGGTAATTAGCTCGCTATTATGCACTTTATTGGCTCAAGAGCACTTGCAAGAAAATTCCGAAGTTGCTGAAAAGTTATGTATCCTTTACACAGAGATAAACAATTGAATAGCAAAGAAACAATTGCAGTTTCTTTTAGGATTTTTTCTTAATTTCAAATAGATATTCAACTATTCAAGAAAAAACGTGTAGAACAATTAGAAGCAATAAAAACTCTAAGAACGTTTCCCTACGAAAAACAATTTTCTATGATTTCACTAATGACAGAGAAAATTTTTACTGTGATCCAAGATAGCCGGGCATCAATAGAATCCTCTTCGTATATACCTGGTGTTTCAGAATTCCCCGTTGAAGAGAAAATCCGTGATTCGCTTTCAAACATTTTAGAGAACACTGCACTATTCTGTGAGATTATAATTCGATTTCCAGACATCGGCTCGACAGTATTAAAAACCAACAACAATTGGGATGTATTGCTCCAGTGGAGTATAGCGTTCACAAATCAGGTTCGATATCTATTGGATAAAAGTACCGTCAAATTGCTGCATTTGGCCAGTCAGGAATTAGGCCACATCGAGAAAGATCCTAATTACGTTAATCCATATAGAAAAGCTCAGCCGAGTAAAAGTGCAAGTGTTGATACAAGTGGGACCAGTAAGAAGAAGAAGAAAAAGAAAGATATTCGAAAAGGGCCAAAATTACGAGATGTTGAATTATAGGAAGTTTTGTTTTTGTTACCATTAAGTGCTCTTAGATACCTAGTCAATAAATTATAATAATATAACATATTAGAATAAATAAATAGAAATCAAAAAGAATTTTTACTCTACAGTATGTATTTTATGTTCAATAAAAAAGGTCTTGTATGCTATGGAAAATATTCTAGATTGGTTAGTCTGAACTTTGACAATTAATTTTTAAGCCCTTGTTTTGCTTTATGTCATTATCCAAATTTTAGAGGTTAAAATTGACCAGTTTGCTTGTTTTTGTTACAATTTTTATGTTTTATATGTCAATTGCTGCTAAAGTTTGTTTCAAACTGTCCAGACTGTTTCATATTTGTCACTAGAACGTGACAGCCAATTTTACACACAAAAAAACGTTACCCGTAGGTCAAACATTATTGACCTACTTTCTTTTGTGTCAAAGTCAGCTTATCTGAGAAATAGGCTGATTTTGCAAACTATATTACTTGAAATATTTACTAATACATGATTTAATAATCATTAGGATAAAAGAAACTCATTATTTTTCATATAATTTTAATAATTAAAGACAGAACAAGTATAAAATCTATTGATATTGCAAGTATAATTCTAAAAATAACACAGTCTGGTCAATCTCAAGTTCAAGCACATTAATCTTTTTTAAATTATTTTCAATCTTTTCCAAAACCTCACGTTCAGGTGGTGTAAGCATTTCTGCAATCTAAAATTACAGTAAAATATTATACACAGCTTACAAAATGCTAATGTCAACTTACATCCGCTAATTGTTCTTCCTCAGCTCCTTGCATCTTCATGCTTATAAGAATTGTGTCAATCCTCTGTTTTTTATCAATGATCCGTTTATTTAAAAATCTTGAATGCATCCGTCTCGTCATAACATTAAACAAAGATTTATAGCACATATCCAGAACAGTCCTCACCAATCTTTTTAATTCTATGTGAAATAAAACAAAAGACTTGCTAGGCCCAGAATTGCTACCAGCTTGAGCTTTCTTCAACTCTTGTATGTGGAAGAAATTCTCCTCCAACAATTGATACGAGATCAGCTTAGCTTCTTTTGCTGGTATCATGGCAAGTTTTTGGATTTGTTCCTGTTCTATGTGTGGCTTGTTTTTTATCAGTCGGAATATTCGTGCAGCCTTTGAATCAAATTTTTCTAGTACGACTTGCTCGCAGATTTCCCAGGCAAACACGGTGAAGATTTCTTTTATTAATAATTGGTATGAGCCACCAGCAGCTTCACCAACTTTCTGGATGAACCGGCAATTATCTTGATCTAAAAGAATTGAATGTTTCTAATTTATATATTAAAAATAACTTCGTTTTGAAAAAAAAAAAAAAAACGCTTATAAGATCACAAAAAAATGCCTCTTACATAGCTAAATGATATATAGATTATATTAGCATGGAAGATTTTGAAAGAATTTGTCTATAATGAGATGAAAAATGTGTCAAAATGCAACAAAGTTATAGTACAGATGTTTCAAACCAAGGAGAGCACAGTTGTGTATGCAACCAAATATACGCGGGTCAATTATAAACCATACACTGGGTATAATTGGTTGCATATGTCACTGTGCTCTACTTAGTTTAAAACTACTTTAGATCAAAATATGTAATATTTTAAGTGGGCAGAATTTTGAATTTTGACTTGTTACCTAAAACTGTAAGATATTGTTCAAAAAATGTAACCAACTGCGGAAAAGTATTCATTTTTCGAACAAAATCTCTCACTTCAAGCACTGGAATTGGATTTGACGATTCTGCCCAAGGTTCAGTCCTGAGGTACATCTGCTGTATAAATAACCGAACTAACTCTCCGATGTTTGCATCAAATTTGTTTTCGAAAGAAGTTGCTATGAGTTCATCCCTCATGTCTTGATGGAACCTATCGAAGTTTACAGTCCAAAATTTTACTTCTTCCACCTTTCCCTCTGGTTTAACTAGTTCAGCTGGGGCATACTCCACTAAGTATTTGGCTATTTTCAAAGAGTGTATTTTATCGTTTAGTGAACTTGTGCTAATACTCTTGTCAATCTTTTTTAATCGTTCGGAAATTGTTTCTGTTAACATCTTATCGGACATGTATCCTTTTTGTAGGATCTCTTCCATTAGGATCTCCGCTTCAACACCAAATTTTTTCTTCAACAGTTTTATATACCTCGGATATCGTAATGTCCAAAAAACTTTATTGGTTATTAACGTGTAGATGTAAGTTGTTTGCACAATTTTAGCCGTAACCATACTGTACTTCAGTAAAACTGCTAAGGATTCTTTTATCTAAAAATAAGAGAATTTGAACTCGAAGCCTTATAATTACTATTATTACCTTCGATAATGGAAGCAGAGTATACTTTCGAAGTTGGAATAAAGATGATCCTCCATAATCAAATAGATAATTCCCTACTGTTTGGACAGTATTTCCAAACCGTTCTTGAAGGATTAAAGAGATTACTTGCCCATAATATTGAGACATTTTTGTAACCAAAATCTGTTGCTTATAACTGCAACCTTCTTGCAAACTGCTGGCAACTTAAGAAGTGAGGTTATGTCACAATGTTATTGCTTATTTGGTTGCCTATCTATTAGGTACTTTGTTGTTTACCAATTAAATCTATACTCAACCCCAAAGAAAACAGCACACTTTCAAATTTACCAATAACGTGGATTTGTTTTCACTAATAATTGTGAAAAAGTTATCTGACTACTTCTTATAGTAAAAGAAGAAAAAATACTTCAGTATATGGCATTTGTTCTTTGACAGTTTGTTTTATAAAACATCACAATATAACAGATCAAATAAGTTGTAGAAATGATTTAAACGTTTTTTCGTGAGCAGAGTAAAAAAGCACATAAATAATACAAAAAGGCAATTTTATAATATTATTTATTACAGAATAACTCTAGACAATAATATTTTGAAATAAGCAGCCGTACATCATCTTAACCACTAATAGTCAGGATCAAACCACATTTCCGTCATTAAAGTAGTATCATTCTAAAGCTTGAATTTCACGATTTAATCTTACACGATATTATGTAAGGTAACTAGGCACATATACGCGCATAAACACTAAAATTAGTTATCTTTCAGTATCACATATAAGTATATATAATATATGTTTTGTTATAATTTACTTGAATGCATATGGTATATAAATTAATACATAAAAAAGCAAATAACATAATAAAAAAATTAATGTAATAAAAATTAACGTTAAATAAAATTGACTAAATTATTTGATAAATTAATTAATGAAATAAGTAAGTTAGTTTCTGTTGGTAGTTATATTTAAGTAGTTGCGTTTGTCAGAGCCGCATCTACAATATCAAAGTAATAGATACAGAATACTGTGCTGTTGTGAGCGACTATACGCAGGAATTGACCAGCAATTGCCGTCAGCTCCCTCTGCAGTGACGTTAAACCCGTTGGAACCTTCTGAGGGTCTGCTGTCGACGATTCAATTATTTGAAAGAAGAATTCTTTCACCCTTTGACGTACCAATTGAGTGATTTTTGTCTCTGGGCTCGATATCGACATTATCTGCAATTTCAAGAGCTTCAACGCTTCCTCGCTTATTTCTTGGCAACAGTATTTCTGCGTAGCCTCCGCGGTATCTTTGGCCACTTGCTCGGCAATGTTTGTCAAACATTCATGCATGTCTCTGAAAAAGAATAAAATCAATAATTTAATTAGTAATCAATAATAACATCAATAAGAAAATTATTTGTTATTTGTTGCATATGTCACTGTGCTGTACTTAGTTTAAAACTACTCTACATACTTCTCTGAATCAGTATTCTGTAACAACACCGTTGTGTTATCCTTGATTGACTGCTTGAAGACAGCAATACTTTGTAAGTTAGGGTTTACGTTACTGACTGTGATCAGCAATACAGCACCAGTGATGATCAATTTAGTCATGCGCATCTGCAAATCGAATAGCCTGGTTTGGTCCAGCATGAAAGTCTGCAAATCAGAAGAAATGGTGAATAAAGAACAAAAAGAAAATTTTGAATAAGTTACTCTACCTCCGGAAACGGTGTGTTTACGTCCCAATCAATCAGATCTATGCAGGCTCTGGTGAAAGTTTTCTTCGTCAAATTTTTAACAAATGCTAATCGGTTGTCGGCGTCCGGCAGCTCTTGCGGAATTTCTAGATGTGATAATATCCATTGTCTTGTATACTGAAGACCATCTAAAATGTATATGATATAAAGTTAAAGATGAAGAAAAAAAAAACAGATGAAATCAATTCATGTCTAATTATAAATAAAGGTTATTAAAAATTCACTAGAAAATCTGACTTTCACAATCAGTTGTTTGCTCACTACCTCAAGTTGGATACAAACACCAATTTGCCCTCTGGCGGCAGTCAGACAAACTAAACTTGTGCACATCTTCAATATTCATAGGAATAGAAAAAAGAGGAAAAGAATATAAATAAATAGAATTTTTAACTAGAACATTTACCACAACAGAATGTAAAACAGTACAGTATAACTTTGCTAATCCGGACATATATCGTTCCTGACCATGTCCGGACTATTGAGGTATCCGGATCACTGGAGGTTTTTTTCTTTTGTTGGAAAGGGTCATTTTTTATGATGAAGATGAAAACAACTGGGAATATTTGAATATATGTGAGCCCGGACGCAAAAAGGGACCTGTCGTAACGTTATCTTGCACAATATTTTCGCACGTAAGGTCTCTTCCGATATGTACCGTTATGCTGCACGTTATTTTCGCACGATAGGTCCCTTTTCGCATCCGAGGTCACATATAACCAAAACATAAAATTAAAAACTAAATTCTGAACATAAATGGATAAAATAAGCAAAAGATTTCAGTTATTTTTTAAAAATATATCAATCTTTGTTTATATTCTTTTGGATACAGCTACATCAGTAAATTTTTCTCTGGGCCTTTTGAGAAGCAGGATTTCCATGGGAAAATTGTTTTCTGCAGACCACCTGATGCCCAAAGAAAACGCATTGGCAGCATCAACATTAGAGCTTTTTGGGGCCTGGTAACCCCTGTTAAAAATGTCTTAACCTCAGGCTTAAAATATTTTTCGAATCATTCAGTAAGCAATGTTCTACTCATCCGTCCTTTATCAGACGCCCTGTACACAACTGGTATTGAGCTCATTCTGCATTTAAAAGCATCTAGATTTGCCGCTATTGCTAATATTAAGTGGTAATTTATGTGATCCGGTTGCTTCACAGTAAGACATTAATGTTAAACAATACTTTGGTATTTTCTACCTGGTTTTAACTGCAAATTATATTTTGTGTCCGAACTAGGGAGGTAAAATTTCTAAAATGTCCGGTTGACAAGAGCGTTCGGATTACTGGAGTGTCCGTACTAGAGAGTGTCCGATCTATCGAAGTTGTACTGTACTATAACTAAGATAGGGATCTTACCTGGTTGAACTTTGACAAAATCAGCAAATTTCTTCCGTTCTAACTCAACGCTGTGGGCAATGATTTCCGGTTTTGCCATCTCGATGGTAAAGTTGGCCATGTCCAATGCCATTAAGTCAAGTGTCTGTTGAAATTTAAAGTAATTTTTTTACCCCGGGCCAATTCTTTTAAATACTTGAAAATCGCTACTCAAATTTATGACCCCAACACATATTTGTGCTGAAATTGTATGAATACAATTTACTATGCAACGATGCATATTTGAATTACAAGAAATGTTTGGGATTTTTGTATGAGATTTTCAAAAATGCATTGACAACAAACTTGAGCAAGATACGTATAATATATGCTAAACAAAACAATGAAAACTTGTAAAAGAATGCTGCCTAAACGAACATGTTTATATTACAAAAATTAAACATGAAATTGAAAGTAGTTCTTTATCATTAAGACTGTTATGCATTAGTATACAAAAATGCTTACCTCCAAGATGCCTTTGAACACTTCAATAACATCTGTTTTTCCCATTAGAGCCTTGATGTTGTCATCCCTTACAGGGGCACACAATTTCGACATAACTGCCAGAACATACTGCGCGTAATGCTAAAAATTAAAATAAGAAGATTAAAAACAATCAAGATGTATAATAATTTAACACAAAATTAAATAATATACAAATAAAGTTTGCGGGCTAACAACTCACATTAAAATCCAGTACCCCCTGTTCAGCCTGCTGTTTGATCAAATCACTGTCCAATATATCAGAAATTTGCTGCTTTATCTTTGTATGTTGCGGTAACAGGACGGAAAATAAACCATTCTTGACATCTTCCAAGAGGATTAAAGCCTATAAATTAAACAATGTATTCGCACATCCATCCACAAGAAAAGACAAAATTATACCTGGTTGTAAACTGGTGGTTCGTCTTCAAGTTCCTGTTTCAGAATTTCCCAGAATGCCTTGTGCATATTGTCCTTGACCATGCCGTGGATGGAATTCGGTTCCGGCTCGTATCGTTGCAATTTGAAATCCTTATCGACGACAATTTGGTGAACCAGCGCCATGTCCTTCATACCGTTTGCCGCTTGTATGATTTCCTCCAATGTGACAAAAGTGGGTGGCGATGCCGATGTCATGCCCCCGGCCACCATAAATGTCTGCGATGTCGTTCTTTGCCTGAAAAATACTCAAATACAGATCATATGTAAGCAGACTAATTCATAAAATTAGTCTGCTTACACATGGGCTATATTTTATAGATGTTTCAAACCAAGAAGAGCACAGTTGTGTATGCAACCAAGTATACGCGGGTCAATTATAAACCATACACTGGATATAATTGGTTGCATATGTCACTGTGCTTTACTTAGCTTAAAACTACTCTAAACATGCTATCCTAAATAAGTATGTTTAATGAATGGTTCAGCAACACAAAACACTGCAATTTAGTAGATGTTATGTAATATTGTATATAACAATGATGTTTTTACTGTAGCGCACAATAAATACAGTATTTAGTTGATACAATACATGTTATTATGCCAAACATCATTGTGTAAACAATTCAACAAGTTGACTAAATAATCTCATACAGTTGTTATATGTATAGACAAACCTATTGTTTATATAATTTAACAAGTACCATAATAAATCATAAGAACTGGTATGAATTTATTTCCATTTTTCACTTTCATTGTTGTGTAATGAATTTTTGTTAAAAAATAGAAATCTCGATTATAATTAGAAAGTAAATGGTTGATACAATATACCTTTTTCCGGGTGACTGATTAGCACCATCTTCGCTGGTGGTGGAGCATTCGCTTAATGTTCTTTCTCTGGGTATGGCCCCTTTTACATAGGTGGGTTCAGAAACATTTCTTTCATTGTTGTTGGAGTTCATTCTTCAATGTGCCAGAACTTGAGACTGAACTTCACAATTTTTGAGGTAGACCTAGGATGGTTGAAATTGTGGATTAAAATAACGCGCAAAAGAGGTCAGACCTTGCTATTAAAAGCTCGCTATGCAATGTGTTTTGCAATCGCGAAACTCACCAAGACTGTAACACTCCAGGAAGAGGACAGTGAAGGTTGAGGCGCAAAACGCGGAAGGTAAAATGTATAAAGAGAGAATGACGCGCGACAAACACGTGGGGATACGTTAAATTTTGCCACGGGAAATTTCACTTTTGATGGTGGGATGAGTCGAATGACACTACCATCAGCTGATATTTTGTTTACCAACAAAAGTCAAAATCCGCGACGTTTAGTGCATTTTGGTTCGCAATGCATTGTTGTCTGGGGATTTCAACTTTCCTAATATGGCAGGACAGCTTGTTTTCAAACTTTGAATCCTTTGTGTATCGGAAATTTGCACGGAACCTTGCACACAGGTGATTCACACATGCTTCGTCGCAATTTCTTTGTTGTTGTCGACATTAATTGTTTATTATAAAAAATGATGTCACGCGTGCGAATTATGACTATTATTTTTACTTATTTTTAAACGCATCCATTATATTTCCTCCTCTGAAAAAGTAAATTATTAACTTATTTAACGAAGTTGTTTTGTCATTTCTCTTGTGTTTGGGGACAAACTTTACTAAACAAATTAGAACCAGCTCAAATGGAAAATTTATTATAATACATCTCGGCGGCGACACTTTATTATTTTATTGTGCGAAAGTTATACAAAAGATCCCGCAAGTCAACTCGGCAAAAGTTTGCAAAAAGTAAACAATATTGATAAAAATATCTAATATGAATATCTATGCATTTAGCAATGCAAATGTGTATAGTTGGTTGTCTATTATATTCACCCCCAAAAATAAAATTAAATTCAACTGTAGTTGTAGTCACTTGTAGTTGTAGCACATTGTTGATTGTAGCGTGTTATTCGGCATGCCACGGTGGCATGAAGTGATGAAGCATTTTTCCTCATCGTTCACCCAATAGAAAGCAAGAACGCTTTTGGATGAGAAGGACGTGTGATTTCTATTGGTCCAAAATTTTCCAGTTGAAAAATGTAATGATTACTGATTACTGGCCATAATCGAATTTTTTTAAAATGATAAATTATAAGAAAAGTCAATGAACTCGACTTATAACCTTTTTGGTCGTGACCTTGACTAAACGTCATGTGCTGATTACATTCAACATTATAGAGACAACAGACATATACCAGAAATAAAATTCTGTGTCTGCTGTATTAAAATTATATGGGTCTGGTGTTCTAGATAATTACCGGTCAGATAATTATTGTCGTGTTTATCTAACGAGGTCATTATGCCCTGATAACACATAAAGCTAGTATTTGTGTGGATTGTTGCTTGTATTGTTTGCTTTGCATGACCGCGATATCGACTTGGTGTATTGGTGCAACTCAAGTTCATGATACCATTCTTTGTTGTAGTGTAGTCGTGATCTGAACATTCTTACATTTTAATTGCAACAATGAGGCTGATTATCCTAGACACGTCTGCTGCCGTTGCTGAATGGTCTGCAAAATATGTTATGAAACGAATTAATGATTTCAAACCAGGCCCAGATAAATTTTTTGTTTTGGGGCTTCCCACCGGTAAGTTATTAATTATGCTTAAAAATCTTTGTAAAATAATTTTTATTTTTTAGGGAGTACCCCATTCGGGATGTACCAAAAATTAATCGAGTTTTACAAAAATGGTTTAGTGTCGTTTAAGTATGTGAAAACGTTCAACATGGACGAGTACGTTAAACTGCCAAGGGAACATCCCGAAAGCTACCATTATTACATGTGGAACAACTTTTTTAAACATATTGATATCGAACCACAAAATGCTCATATTTTAGACGGTAATGCAGAGGATTTGTCTGCCGAGTGCAGCAAGTATGAGGAAGAAATTGCTAAAGCCGGGGGTATAGAATTATTTGTTGGCGGTAAGTTTCTTATTTTAGTTCTGAAAAAGTTTGATAATTTTTAATAAGTTGACTGTATTTAACATGGTTTTCAGTTTTTCTGTAAAAATTTCTGTTAAAAAGTAATATCAAATTTGTTTTAATTTTCAATATACAGGGTGTGCCAAACAGGCATAGATTATGGAGAAAATTCCTCATTTTAATCAATACAGAAAATATTTCAAATTTACAAACTAGATTTTTTTATTGAACATACTATATTGTATATTAAAAAAAAAAAAAAACTGGCAGTTCTCTTCTAACAAACAATCTTTAATATGAAATCTTGTAGGTATTGGTCCTGATGGTCACATTGCTTTCAATGAGCCTGGTTCATCACTGGTTTCTAGAACCCGTGTAAAAACTTTGGCTCAAGATACCTTAGAGGCAAATGCTCGTTTCTTCGGAAACGATATAACTAAAGTACCTAAGCAAGCGCTTACGGTTGGTGTAGGAACTGTAATGGATGCAAAAGAGGTTGGTTTTTATTTTCTGGACAAAAATCTGTCTGTTCACCTTTATCTGTGTAACCTGTATTTATTGTGTAGACCTTGTATCAAGGACATCAACATAATTAAAATTCTTCGTACATTTAAAGTTGTTACTGCAATGTTTCTTGAAATATTGTTTCACAATTGCTTGAAATTTTTATTGGGAGAGTTATCTATAAAGGAATAACATTTTTATTGGTATAATAAAACTATAAAAGTTGATATTTTAATTAATTTTTAACACGTTTTGGTGTGTTTTATAAGTGCAAATCCATATATTTATAAGTAAATGAAACTGCGCTGTTAAGTGTGGTTTTATTTGCTGTGAATATTATCATTATGATAAGCCGTAATGTGATTGATTTGTTTAGCAACATATCTATGTAGGTTGAGTTTATTTTTATCTACATGTGCAAAATATTTGCTTAAAAGTCGACAGTGTTGAGTAAAATGATTCTTTTATCAAAACACTTTTGCCAAAAACTAATTGTTATAGATTAAAATGCAACAATGTTGACACTACATGAATTCTCAATGACAAATAATACCTACAATGTTATGTAATCTTTATTATTTAATGAACAGTGAATCAAACACAGGGCGGATTATACTATTTTGGGCCCACTAATAAGTAATTTCATTGGGGGCTTATAGGAAAAGCGTTTCTTATTTTTCTTTGCTATGGTCTCTGGTCAAATAAGTCATTTATTACTTTTCAGGTCATGATTCTAATCACTGGTACACATAAAGCTTTTGCTTTATACAAGGCAATTGAGGAAGGTGTAAATCACATGTGGACTGTATCAGCATTCCAGCAACATCCTCACACATTGATGATTTGCGATGAAGATGCCACACTAGAATTACGAGTGAAAACGGTCAAATATTTTAAGGTATGTCACACAGCATTTCTTCCTCTTGCTTATTTCTGCTTCATTCTTTGTATGTTTATCTTTTCTTTGTAATCTGTTCTGTTGTGTATAGTAGAAAATTTACTTCTAAAATATTCTTTTAGGCAATGCATGTAAGTCCAGTTACCAAAAAATTTTTTAATCTTAACATATTCCTATTTAACGTAATAAAACGTTTATTATAGACAGTTGCTATGTATGGCTGTGATTGGTTACTTAATGGTAAGGTGCGATAGTTTTTTGGATTTGTGATGTCGTTATCCAGTTAGAAGAAATTTTTTTAAATTGCTCTGGTTACCAGTCTTTGTTGCCTCAGGGTGCTTGGTGATGCTTAATGTGCTCTAAAAATGGGTGCGGTGATTGTCAAAGCAATGTCTGTTGAAATAACGCAAAATTTTAAATACGCAGGCTCTTAGCGCTGTTCACCACAAGCTGATTGAGGATGATCTGCCACTTGAGCAGTACTGGAAAGTACATTAAATTACGGCGGCACAAGTTAGTGTTTTTTTTTTTATTTCTGTTATTTTTATATCTTCTTGGATATTGATTGCTATTTATAGTGAACGTTGTTTATAACAGCAACAACTTTGCATTTTGTATATTTTGTTTTCAGTCTATAAAATTACATTTGTTGTAAAATATGGTAATTTCAGACAAACCCTGTAAAGTGTATAATGAAAAAGTAATATAATTTGTTATAAACTTCAAACTCTCTAGAAACAAACTCTTTAAACTGGTTGCAATAGTTTAAATGAAGTCTCTATTTTTTTGCAACCGCATATGGAGTAGACTAGGTTCTACACAGAATTCTTAGAATATTTGCTGTCACTAATTCACTGTTTTTATAAACAGCTTTCATTGTATCTAAATAAGAATTGTGTAGCAATATTTAATTATAGTGATCAGGTTTTGCATTAGCAAGTATAGATTTTTTATTGTTTTATGTGTATTACTTTTTGGGGTTTAAATTTTGAAAGTCTATTCTTTCTATTTGTCTTTTAATTAGCGTTTGTTTTGCTCAGTACTTAACATTTTTGTTTTTTAGACTTGTTTATTGTTTATAGACTTATTTTCCTGTCTTAGATATGGATATTTTACAGGTTAGGTTTATAAAGCAAATTTGTTCATCTTTATTAAGTGAAAACTTTAATGTTTCAGGTTTCAAATTTTTAATATGTTGCACAAAAAAATGTATAGAAAAATTTCATTACGTTTTTTTCTTTCATTATTTTAAAAATACCAAGAAACTGACATATTTTTTGTTTCAGAGTCTATCAGCTTTGCACAATCGGCTGGTAGAGTAAATTAGAAATACTGCCATTACAGAAACCTTCCTATACTTGTTTCTAACAATCATTTTTTTAATTACTTTTATTGTAACCAATATTTTAAAATTATTCGTAAACAATATTATTTCTTCTAAATAAACATTTTATACAAAAATTTGTCTTGTTTTGTGTTTTAAAATCCTTTAGGCTTTCCTTTGCTTCCACCAATAGAAAGCAAGAATTCAAAATATCGGTCGGTATAAGCAGGTTCCTAATTAACCAACAGGCGGCAAAGTTTAATTTGTAGGTTATGTTTGTTGTCAGTTTCACATTGCTAGAAAAATTTTTCAAACAATGGCTCATATATCGCAAAGTCGTGTTAAAACTATAATGAAAACTGCGGACGGAGTCAATAATATTGGCCAAGAAGCTGTTTTCTTATGTACAAAAGCTACGGTAAATATTACTTAAATTTATTTAGGACATATTAGGTTATGTGTTATTCTTCTTGTAGGAGTTGTTTATAAGAACGTTAGTAAAGGAGGGATACAACGATATGAAAAAGAAGCCTGAAAACAAGCTGAACTATAACAACTTAGTGAATGTTATACACAACGCTACGAGGTACGAATTTTTGGAAATTGTAATACCCAAGAAGATCACTGTTCGGGAATATAAACAGCTGATGGCTCGAAAAGGTCAAAACATTAGTACTGAAGACACATCCAGCGAGGAAGATTCATGCAGCGACAGTGATGAAAATAGTAGTTAATCCAAAATGTTTTGTCTAGATTATTTTTAGTAATTACATATTTATTAAGGGTTTTATATTTATTACATTGCTGCTACATTCACTTGCTAGTTGGGTATTTTATATAGCTATTTTTACTGACACGAATAAGATATCAAGTAAAAATTTACTTTTATATGGCTTGTCTTTACAAACATTATTATTAAAAGTTGAATAATAAAATACAGATAATAGACAAACAATCTTAGCTTTGTTTTTTTTTTTCTAATAAAGAATTTAAAAATAATAAATAAATTGATTTCAAAATCACTGGAGGATGATCTGGTATCAGGTTAAAATCGGCTAAATCCCTAAGAAATTTTCCAAATTTCAGTCAAGACAAAAGGGCAGTTTTAATCCAGTCCTCTTGTAATATATGTTAACTTTTTTGCTAGCTCAAAAAAAAAATGTTTTTCACAGGATTTTAGGTTTGCATTAAAATCAGAGAAAATACTTATTATTGTTTATTATTGTTATTTCTTGTATTACAAAGCAGATCATGTTATAAATATCAATTTCTTATGTCGAGTATAATTTAATCTTAATAATTAAAGTTGTGCGCCTTAAACAAGTACATAATGGCAATATTCTTTCTAATTGCACTTTGGTAGTATTTCTAAATAATACTGTTCATAAAAAATAGCACCCGGTAATATTATTTATATTAATTATAACCCCAGAGGATATTCTTATTGATACACTTAAAACATTTTCTAGTAGTACTGTAGTAAAACTTATCACAATTTTATTCGATTTTAACTAAAATTGAACTATTACAATTAAGAAATGATAATCCTACGGTTGTGCTTAAAAACAAAACCTCTCCTTATCTTGGTGATCTCGTTTCATGAGGTGGATTTTCATAAACAAATATGTCATCTATCGTGCTAGACGAAGCTCCAATACGTGTTTGTGGAGTACCGGCAGCAGATTCTGGAAGCAGACATTCCCCTTCCGGATTAATACTTAACGATCTAGCCAGATTTAATATCAACCTGAAAATGTGTTTAATCAGTTATGGTTTATTATATTTATCGGATTATAAAGTCAATCCAGAATTTTTTCCTCACCTGCTCTTGCGTTCTTGGATTCGTTTCTTCCTTAATTTTGTGAACTCGTCAACGTCACCACCGTCTTCTTCTTCTGTATCCGATCCTATGCTGATGGTGTCCCCGCCACGGTCTTTTGAATCACGGTCATCCGTTGGGGCCGATATCGAGAATAAGTCTCCACTGTCGTGAGAATCTCCGTATCTACTAGAATATATTGCTCTATGTCAATCATAAACATTTCAATAAATACACTTACACACACTTTTTTTATTTAAAACAAAAACAACAGTTTTTTTTTGTTAAAATGTGTTTTAAAACATGAAACAATGTTTTAAAACACCTCAAAAAAACACGTTTTTTATATTTTACAAGGCAAAGTGTCAGAAAAAAATAAATTATTGTTTTCGAATATAAAAGGATGCTCATCGAGATTTAAGAATAATATAAAATCTATCCTTTTACAAATGTTGGCTCTCTTGAGTTGATAGTAGCATTTAGTAGGTTCTCTGTTTCATTTGGCTTTGTAATGGGATTCCCTGACAGTTAGGGGAATACGTCACGGGTACTTAGTTGGATTTAATACAAAAATTATTTATTTTAAAAGTTTTTTAACACTGTTATTTTTAAACAACCCTGGTAGTCTCTAAATGAAATAAACAGTAACAGTAGAAAAAAAACATGTTTTTAAAACTTTGTTTTAAAACATTTTTAAAACAAATATTTTAGAACATAACAACCGTGATCATGACACAACTTTGAGTTTGCTGAATGCGCCCATTCATTTAAAGAATACACTTACCTATTTAGAGACTGCGGTACTGAAATGGGTTGAGACGGCTGTGGTGGGGTGAATATACTCATAACGGTTGGTCTGGGATCATTAACACCCTTCATGGATGTGATCGTCGATTGTTCATCGACTTCTTCTATCACCTGATCAGTTAACTTCATGCTTCCGGGTTTTAGGTGTGGAGGTCCTGAAGAAATAGGACTTCCACTTGATGGTTTTGGTGCTTGCACACCGGAAGTCGGTTGCAATTCTATCGGAGAATCTTTTGTTGTTTCCGCTCTGCTTTCACTTCGACTATCTTCCCTCGTAAATATCTTTTTGAGCATATTCGTCACAGAACTAACCCTCGATATAGAATCTATAAAATCAATATTATTTATTTAAATTCTAACAAAAACAAAATTAAACCAATTGTATGTTCAATAAAAAAAAAGTTTTTGAGGGTAGAGTTGACAAATTTTGCTGTTTTCACACTAAATCTTTTTTTATTGAACATACGATATCTATCTGGGAAACTTCTGTTTTGGAAGTAATTCAAGTAAATTAAATTAACCAAAAAATTAATATTTGTACCTGGAACGGAGGTGCCTATATTTGAAGCTTGGGATGGGCCCCGTCTCAAGTTTGCGCTACTAGGTTTTGCAGTGAACATTATGGCACTACTCATGTCGTTGTAATAATTAGCATCGTCCACTTTGACAGATGTAGGTGGTTGAACGATTTCTTGGTCTTCCCGCGAGACAGCTATATTGGCTGTTGACGGTTGCGGATGGTTATCGCGGAATGGTTCTGAAGCTAATGTGTACGGCAACTCCTCGGGGAACACTTGATCCCAGTACTGATCCCTTACCAATTCTGGATGGGAGTGATGCATCTCGTCAACAATTAAGTACGATACCTAAACGAAAAAAAAAAAAAAAGGATTTTCAATAATTTTGTCATAAATTGTCAATAATAGATGTCATTGGCAAGTATTATAAAGTTTAAGACAGTTTAATTCAATTAACAGTACAGTGGATTAGAAAAAGTGGCAATAACAATTTCTCAAATTTTTAGGCTAGTGTTTTTTATGGAGCTGAGTATAAGTTTAAAAAAAAAGAGAGTAGTTTTAAACTAAGTAGAGCACAGTGACATATGCAACCAATTATACCCAATGTATGGTTTATAATTGACTCATGTATATTTGGTTGCATACACAACTTGGTTTGAAACATCTATACATTTCACACATTTTTATTTGTATATTTGGTGTACATATGGTTTAAACTACATATTAGCAGTTGATTATCCACCTTATAAAGATAAAATTTATGGGACAATAATGTAAAATTCATAACAATATGGCTATTATAAAAAAAGATATCAGTAAACAGAAACAATGAAGATAAATTGAATTAAAATCAACTGAAATGTAAGTGTAAATTAGAAAAAAAGATGAATAAGATTACAAACAGTATAAGTAAACGGTAAAAAAGGAAAGGATCCAAATTCGATATAGACAAAAATAAACAACTAACAAATAAAAATGAACAGGAAAACAAACCTGTAAGTTTCTGTCTATCATCCAATTAACTTCGAAATCATCATCATCATCACCGAATGGATTGATTAATGATTCAGCCACTTTCAACCACCCCATGTAAAAGAAAAACTGCAATGTCGTGAACACGGGAAAATACAATAAATTGGTTTTTTCAATTTCTTGGTGTCCCATGACGGCCGTTAAGAAATACGTATATACAGCTAAGGTAACCACCTATAAAAATGAGAAAAACTCAAAAATCATAAATTTAAACACTTTGAAATATAACATTACCTGGGTATAAACTAAAGGAACACTGATTGTATCGTAACTCATTAGTAAACCACACATCCCTCTGAATTTGTTTAATTCATCGATCATTGTCTTCACAGCAAAATCATCCCTGATTCGTCCTTCTTTTCGAGCACGCGTGATTATGCTAGCTGCCCAAACAATGGGCATCCTTAACAATATTAATAGTGAATTTGAATGCCATCTATTGGTTGATAGAAATATTATAGAACAAAATTTGTTTCTCACTTACCAGTGTTTTGAATATTTAGGATGTTTAGTATTCAGATCTGACATAATTTCCTTTTCGCTGTCTTGAAGAAGACCAGCTTCCACAAAGTGGTCTAATGTGGGGAAACGCTTCTTTACTCTGGGCGAGATATTCGTGAATGTCAAGGTCACGCATAGGCAAACGTATCGCATTATCGTTCTTCTCATCATTCGACCACCTTCATCCTTGAAAACTTTATCATATAACAGTAACTATCATCTAACTCAAAAGTATAGTTATTCCTATCATTTGGTTAAAAAAATACAAACATGCAATTTGGGAACATTTAAATTTGTTAAAACTTGAAATAAGATGATATATATTAGTAATTACCTGTCCATGAATAGAGGCACTAACAAACACTGCAAGAGGGTCAGGAAACGGTATTGTAATATACTGGTTCCACCACCTGGTCATCACAATTGAGACGTAAAAGCCCAAAACAAACGATATCGGAATCAGATCCAAGTATTCTTTGCAATAGCGAACAACACTTTCAAATTTTCTACAACAGAAAAACAATTTAATGGATTACATATAACAGAAATAACTAATTATCACACTAACTCTTTTGATTCTCCGAACAGTACAAATCGGTATAGTATGTTTAAAAGGTAATAAATAAATAAAAACACTATCAAATCGATCCATACTAGTTTGTATATGCTTCCCTTCCATCTGAAACAAAAATAACAAGTATACGAACAATTGCACCACTTTTCTTCAATTGTTTTATTGCTTACCTTGTTAGTAATTTTAAAAACGCTCCCCAACGACAAGTCGCTACTTCTGCAGTATAAGTAACTGTCATTATTTATCTTATTGTCTTTTCTATAAGGCAGTAGTTCAGCTATCAAAGCATACTAATTACTTGACGTAAGAGGTCATCCATTTCTGAGAAAACCAACACAAACGTTGCGAATTTCCATTGTATGCCGAAAAATAGCATTGAGATATTTAAAGTGATTTATCTAGTCGGTTGGTATCTGTAACCGCGTGATGATAAATCATGCCTGTATGATCAATTTATAGACTCTATGCCCCCCCACTAATTTACATGGATAAGTTTGTATTAGTGTTCTTAAAATGCTAGCATAAACGATAGAAACATAAATTTTAATTGGGAAAGAATTACATGCTTCAAATAATTAAAAATAGTTTATTAAGAATCGATTTAATTTAACAAAAACTTCAGAAATAATTTATGGGATCTTTGCACTAAAACTATAGCGATTTAGATACTCTATGCCATTTAGTGACAAACGTTGGGGAAGTCTCAATCGATAACTTGACATTACAGTTTACAGTTTTGCCACAACATAACCTGACGTGTCTCGAAGTCCGAGTGGAATCGAACGTCAACCAGCAAATCTAGGATATTATTTAAGAAAATGCATTCTTTCCTTCAAAGAGGGAATGCTATTTTAGCGTACGCGCTTAGCGTTCTTGCCTGTTTAACTTTTGTGTGTTTTGCGTCCACTGTGTTCTTAAATTATCGCACCCAAACCGACTTAAATACGGTTAAAGTAGTAGTGTAAGTTTACGTGAAAATCTGGATGATTACAGGAGTAAGATGTATTTTATTTACAGAAAAAATGTTCCCGATTATAGCGCTTCAAGGGAGAAGAATGACTTAGGTTTCTTAACGTTTGATCTGCACACCGATCTCTCTCATCTGTTCAACTGGAACGTTAAGCAGTTATTTTTGTATCTAACAGCTGAATATGAAACACCTAGCAATCAATTAAATCAGGTACTTCATTATATCTGTGAAAAGCAAATTAAGAGGCCAACTGAATGTTTCATAAAATTAATTACGGCTCTATTTTATTATAATAATTTTTTGATTTTTCAGGTTGTTTTATGGGATAAGATTATATTGAGAGGAGAAAATGCTGTACTAGATTTCAAGAATATGAATACCAAATATTACTTTTGGGATGATGGAAATGGTTTAAAGTAAGTATTGTATAGTTATCTAACTCAAACTAAATAAATCCTACCTGAAAATTTGATAAATTTTGATCTCTTTGAACTCTTTGGAATTCTTCCTGGCTAATAAAATTTTTAAAATAATAATTTTCTACCTTTGACAAAAAGGAGAACAAAATTTGTTAAATTTTTAGGAAGGCATTTTTTTTGGAGCTGACTGTCTAAATATCTAATATATTATTTTTAGGGGAAATAATAATATTACACTGACATTATCATGGAATATAATTCCAAATGCTGGGTTATTACCAAACCTTGTAGGCTACGGTAGTCACAAATTCAGCTTTCCTGTGGAATATACTACTTCAAGGATGTAATTTTTTGAATAAAAATTTTTGATTTATTTTTATGTTTACTTAAGATATTTGTGCGTATTTATTTCTGGAATGATGCGGTCAAATAGTTATTTTTTTTATTCATTATCAAATTGAATAACTTTGTAAAAAAAATAAAACAATGTCTGGCAACTATTTTGTTATTCATCCTAATTTTTATTCAAAATAACCTGTCAAAAACAGAAAGAACATAAGAAAGAGAATTTATTAATGGACTTAAGAATGCTACAACTTGTTAAATATTCACAATAAAATTAAAATTTACAAACGCAAGTGAACCAATATAAATATTTCTATTTGCATGACGAGTATATAATTGGTTAAATTAAACCATGTATGTGGTTTGGGAGTAATTGACGGTAGATACACAAGTCTTCAAGTACTTCACTAAGTGAGAAACGGTGCAAACACTTATATAAATAAATATTAGTAGGCTAAATAATACAAGAATTGATACTTTGAGGCACAGATCACAGTTCACAACAAATCATTTAGTCTGGTCCGTCTGCACAAACTTCTCATCTGTTTCTACTTCAATCAGTGGCTTTCCAAATGAACCTTGCTTACATGAGATTTCTAACATTTCTCGTAAACCCTGTAATAAAAAAAAATACATCTTTTGTAATATTTTTTTGATAAATTTTTGTCATGCACTAAAAGTGTATCTCCTTTATACAGAGTTACTTGTTGCACTCTGTATATCTAATAAATAAAATAATTATAAACAGTTTCTACAACTTACTTTATTTTCAACTCTTAGCCTAGTAATAATTTCCTCGTCTGAAAGAGATTTCTCCTCGTCCATTAGAGCAGCTTTGTTCATAACAACTGCCATCTCGTGTATTTTCTCCGCTTGCTCGGTAACAATCTTTCTATATCTTTCGTCCTGGTAAATGGCAAAATTCACCCTCGATTTATAAATTTGTTCGGTAGTGTGCTGTCTATATTTTGACATTATGTGCTCGAGTGCAGTTTGATGTTCCTCCAAAGCAGCTCGTAATTCACGATTTTCTTGCTGGATTTCTCGCAAATGTCGATTTTCTTTTTGGATATTAGCTATTAACTGCGAATGCGGTGTCTGGTGAGCAACTTCATTCAATTGTTCTACTTCTTCTTGATACTACAATCGAGTTACTATGAGGAAAATTCTTATGCGACTAAAACGAAAACTAGGTACTAACCTGTTTCATAGCGTCAATTTTCTTATTGATTGCGTGTGTTTCATTGAGCAGTACATCGGCTACAGAGTCGCGTTCCTTCAAACGGCCGGCCAGCCGTTTGGCATCAGTTATTATTTGTTGGATCGTAAGAGACATTTCAATTCGGATGAACAAAACACGTTGAAAACTATATTTGAATACCTACGCTATAACTTTGGATTAAGCTATATATATTATTATAAGTGAACTTTACTTTAGGCAAATTCCTTGGCGTTTTTACATTCGAAATTCCAAAAATTCCACAAGGAAAACAGCTGTCATATTTTTGGCATATCAACGCAAAGATAGCCTCAAATTTGACGGGAGAAACGTCAGTGTCCAATGGTTAAATAGAAATATCCCTAGATTGACACGATGCTCGACATGAAAATCATCTTTGTTGCACCGTGTTTTAGGTTGCCTACCTTCGCGGTGCTTTCTCTTTGAGAGTTCTGCAATTTGCACGAGTTCAAGTTTTTGCAAGAAAAGAAAAGAACACTATTAACATTTTTAAATTTTTATTGTGAAAAACATTACAATATTTGTTTGCATTCCATTTAAAGTATCAAATACTGGCGACATATAGTTAAAAACACAAAATATATATATAAATGGCATCAAAAGGAGATCAAAAGATCAATCCATTACAAAAAAAAAAATTCTTGTACCAAGGTATAAATTGGTGTTATCGCTAAGTCAATTATTGTTACTATAAATACGCAATGTAGAAAAGTACAAAAATATGTTTAAACTAGCATAAGAAAATAAATAACTGTACACGTTTTCTGCATATCTCAAAGACCGTCAAAATTAAATTGTGCATACGTTGCGGACATATTACAGCCTATTTTCCCGCAAATTTTTTTTTTAAAATGACAAAAATAACATTTTACCGGAAAAAAACAACTCAACAAGACAATTCCACATTCTTACATATAAATATATAAAACATCGTCATCGTGGTGACGATAAATATTACGATAAATAGCCAGAGTATGGCACATCGATGTTATAAAAAAAATTGTAAAAAAATTTAAAACAAAAAAAAATGATCTAGAGTTAAAACATTAAAAAATACGAGCTTAAAACTTAATCGGTTCATTCTTAGGAACGATCTCGCTCACGTGTAGATACTTCTCAGACTTGTACTTGGACTGAATAGCCTGCTGTTGCATATCTGAGGCATTCAAATACATCTTCCATAAGAAGGAGATTGGCTCTTCCAGATCTTTAAGTTTATAGCCGGTAGTTTCCGTCAAACCATCCGACCACGGCTCATCAGACAATGTGTGATTTGCAATAGCTATTGCTGCTCCAGCAATCGCAGATGGAAGGATTTCCAACGTAGGTTCAGCTTCCAGAAGAGAAAGTTCACTAATATACTGAAAATAAAAAAAAAATTAAGACAGTAGTTTTAAACTAAGTAGAGCACAGTGACATATGCAACCAATTATACCCAGTGTGTGGTTTATAATTGACCCGCGTATCTTTGGTTGCATACACAACTGTGCTCTTCTTTGAAATATCTATACCATAGCTAAATACATGACGTTATCTGGCAAATCATTGGTGATAGCCATGGCTGAGATAAAAGTATACGGTGTGGGAATGGAAAGTTCGAAGTCAAGAATACGCAGAATGAGAATTTCCATGCGTGTGACCTGACGCTTGTTGTAAGTATCGTCGGTTATGTAGACAAACTCGCCAACATCCGGGGGGTAAATTTCCTCGTATTTCCTGGAAGTTGAAAAAAATTAAGGGATAACCGAAGTTATCGTGTGGTGACGAGACAACTTACGCGGCGATGAACATAGCAGCAGTCCCGACCAATTGCAGTTTTGCCCTGACGACGGACATGTAGCTCAGGAATCTGTCAATGTAGTTGACGGCCAGATACAACGTTTCAGTGTGCAACTTGTACTCCTGGGCCACCTCCACTAGCCAATCGACGAGGATAGAACGCATGTTGTGAGTGATGTCCGGCTGTTTCCGCATGTAGCCAGGCTTTGCCCTGTTCAGCGTCTGAGAAAGAAAAATAAAGGTCATTTCAATACGGTTGTTAGTAAATTAAGTACTATTACATATCGCAAAAACTACAAAAAGACAAAAACTAGCATTACTAGAGTAGGTTTAAACTAAGTAGAGCAGTGACATATGCAACCAATTATACGCGTATATTTGGTTGCATACACAGAGCAAAGCAGAAGCAAAAACACAACATAAACATTCAAATTTGAAGTCTATTTACCTCACGTTCACGGAGGTACGCCAGGATCTGGTTCCTGTACTCTGGAACCTTGAAGAACATCTCCTTGTTGGTCCTGTCACTCTGCTCGTTCCGATCCATCTTGTCCGTGATGACCTTCTCGATGCTCATGGGGGAGTCGAGGACCCTGTCAAAGTCGGAGGATACCAATACAGGCCTGTCTTCAGCGGTACTCAAGGAAGCATGCTGCTGGAGGCGTGCGGCCATCTCTTTGACCTCCTTCTTAGTCATGAACCTGTCTTCTTCAGTTCCCTTGTAGACATTACTATAGATATCCAACTCCTTGTTCCTCCTCTGTCGAGGCTCCCTAACCTTCTCCGCGTTGTCTTCGTAAACCTTAAAAGCCTCGAATTGCGCCACCGGAACTGACGGGAAACCTTTTCCACCGAAGATTTTCGATTGGACATTTTCCAAGCCCCCATGCTGAGATGAACCCTATAGATTGTAAATCCGGTTATAACGAAGTTTATTCTTACGAAATGAGCAAAAATTCGCTCAAAAGGTACGCGAATGTAACAAAAAAACAAGCGCGCGCTAAACATAACCAAACATGTAACAAACAATGCGTAATATTACAAAATCCTCGTGCTAAATACCTGTTTGGCGGCGAAAATTCTTTCAGGACGATTGTCCAACGTCCCTAGAATAGCCCTCTTCTGCTGGCCGAGTCCCAAAACCGTTTTGTTTGGCCGCAAAGCGGGAAGGTTTTCTTGATCCTCGTGTATGTTAAACGAAGCCATGGCGGTCTAGTTTTTCTTGGGAATACTGCGGATCAAATACTAATCGCGGTCACTGGGGGGTAACAAAGAGGAAAAGTTATAAGGGCGGGTTTCCGGAGTTACTGAACCATTTAGATCGCAGCGGGCAACGGTCAAACGCCGACGACTTCTTCGGCAAAACGACGCACCAAAACCAGTGAAAAACGAACAGCTGAGAGACGGTTGAAATTCTAGAGGAAGGGAAGTAAATAACAACTTTTCGCGAACTGACCAATCCCGGTCGCCGATTTGAGTCACGTGCTAGCAGTGCTGCCACTGGTGCTACATTCAAATTATTTCAAATAGCGGATAATTGTTTTTATAGTGATGATTCCACGGGGTAATTATGAATGCTTTTTATATCAATACCACAAGGAAACAAAACTAAATCGAATGTACATAAGAATTTAATCATAAGAAGCAATAAAGTTTTAAAAAATTTAAATTTGGTTATAAACGGACTTCAAGATTGTGTTTTGTAGAGGTGGTTGGCCTGTCCCCCCACCATTTCCCAATTCAAAACAACACAAAACACGCGTTTTTGGTTATGTCAAAATTGTCAAAATTCAAGTAGTGAAAATGTCCAAGCAATATAAGTAATTTATTCAATTTATGGGTTTATAACTTAATGTAACCTAACCTATTTTTAATTCTAGGTACCTGCATCCCTTGAAATACTACAGAGATTATGTAGCACATGGTGTACGACCGGACGGTAGGCAATTTAGTAAGTTTCGTCCTGTTATTATAGATGCTGGCTCTATATCAACATCGGATGGATCTTCTATAGCTAAGGTGGGAAGAACCACCGTTGTGTGCGGCATTAAAGCGGTAAGAAAACAATATAATTCCTCAAGAAACACACAAATTCACAGCCACACATTTTAGGAATTATGTACGCCAAAACCAGAAACACCAGATCAAGGATTTTTGATACCAAACGTAGAATTACCTCCACTCTGCTCGCAGAAGTTCAAACCTGGCCCTCCAAGCGATCAGGCACAAGTAACTACTAAAATAATCGCTGATATAATTGAAAATTCTGGGTGTTTGAATTTGAAGAAGTTATGTATACACAAGGAAAAGTTAGCATGGTGTTTGTACGCTGATATGATATGTATCGACCATGATGGAGCTGTTATAGATGCATGCTTGATTGCACTGATTACTGCACTGAAGACTGTCAAATTACCTACTGTAGACTATGACCCAGCAATTGACAATAAATTGGTTAATACGGATGAAGTTAAACCACTAACTATACTTAATGTACCAATTTCAACTACATTTGCAATATTTGATGAGTAAGTATGTACTTAAAGCAATTTTCATTTAACAAGTAGAGTAGTTTTAAAGTAGAGCACAGTGACATATGCAACCAATTATACCCAGTGTATGGTTTATTATTGACCCGCGTATATTTGGTTGCATACACAACTGTGCTCTCCTTGGGTTGAAATTTTTTTAAATTTCTGATTGAAGTAAATGCAAAAAAAAATAAAGAATTACACATTTAAGAAATGTCATGATTGTGTGTTGTGTCAAAGCATGTGCTCGAAGCTGTCTTTGATCAAACAATGCAAACAAATGTTTATACGAGTATTTTTCTATTTATTTTAGTTCAGAGATTTTTACGGATCCGACACATGAAGAAGAGAATGTTTGTACTGGAATAATAACGATAGTAGTTAAGAATGATGAACTATGTTCAGTTATAAAACCTGGGGGCTCACCTATCACGGAACAGGATATGCTGACCTGCGTTGCAAAATCAATAGAACGAGGAACATTGATAACAAAGTTGATCAACACGGCAGTGCAAGATTCGAATGATGAAATGTAATATTGTTTGTTGTACTTTTTTGTTATAAAATTTAAAAATTTTATGTATATTTTTATTTGCATACCTCTTATCCATATATACACATAGCTGTATATACCTATAGCATAACATGTAACGAGTGCACAAATTTGAAGGACAAGTTTTGGCTGGCTGATAAATCCATTTTTCCAATGCGATCCTTTGTAAGAACTGAAATATTGAAGGCAAAAGTTAAGGAATATTTTTTTATGATCATCAGTTTAAAATTCCTTACTAAAGCTATTTCACCCTGTATAGTATTAGCGGCAAGAAAATTCAACACGTGTACATTTGGTTGCCTATCTTTGAATATGTTACCGACCGAGAAAAGTTGACAGCAGATTTTGAATCAAACGTCATTTTGTACAATCACAACATAACCAAACCAGGCCGTTGTTATGTGAATTTTAAAATGTTTATAGATGTTAATTAAGTTTTAAAAGTATTTAGAATTGTTTAGAATTTTTTATCGAGTTTTATAAATGTGTAAGAAACGAATCCTGCCACTTTTTAAGCTTTTACAGTTGTTTTAATCATTAAAAACATGGAACAAAAATACTTAAACGTAAGAAAACAATTAGAAGAATTAGGATATTACCACAGTTTACATCCAGACGACGTGCCTTTGGTAGAGAAATTGGTAGGGGACTTAATACAGACTACGGAAAGTCTGCAGAAGTATATGAAAATATCACAAGACATTGTCACGGTAAGTTTTTAATAATCATGGTGAGCCATGTCCCTTCAAATATTGTCAGAATTGACGTGTGTGTTGAAATTGACAGGAAAGAGACAACCTCTTGCTAGGAGCTGAGCCATTTAAATGTGACAATGCTAAACTCGTGAAGGAATGCAATGAACTACACTTGACATTTCTGCAATATCGGGAACAAAATGAAAAATTACAAACAGGTAATGAAAAATTAAATCTATCAACTTTATTAGGAGTGTATATTTTTTACCTGTGTGTTCTAGATTTGAAGAGGCGTATTGCCACACTAGAGAAGCAGAAAATCGACAGTGATTTACACATAGAAAAGTTGAAAGCACAAGTAAAGGAATTAGAATTAGAGGCGGTACAGAAAAGTACAAGGCAACAACAAATTGAAACCGCGAGATTAGGTTTGAATTGTAAAAATTGGGTTTCATAAAAAGTTACTTTTTATTGGATTTTAGGTGGAAAATCTATAAAGAGCTCATCGACAACTGCCTTATTAAAAAATAAATCTACCTCGAAAGATTTAAACGCTGCCATGTCATTGGCGGAGGATAAAATATCAAACCTCAGCAGAGAAATATCTAAGCTTAAAGATGAAAAATTGGAAATGGCTGAAGCTAATATCTCATACAAAAATCAGGTATGATAGTCTCTTGTGTATTATTTGTTTCAAATGAAATTTAAGGTGGTTTTTGTATATTTTGACATTCAAGATATTTTAAATTGTTAATTTTTTATGCTTTTTCTGATATTTCATTAAATTTAAAAATGTTTTATATATTTAGCAAAACAGAAAAATATTTAGCAAAGAACTACCCTAAACTAAAAAAATATATTTTATTATCAATCACACACAGCTAATATACTGAAAATTAAATTGTTTATCTTGTAACTGCGACTGTATATTGTTCAATTCATCCTGAGATTAAATTAATTTAACCCAATTATATATCTTATTGTCCGGTAATAAGTTCAATCACACAAAACAATCTTTTTATATTAACCGGTAGATAAATAGCCGCGACAAAGAAATACAAAGGCTGACGCACTTGCTGAAAGGCGGCAGACCGATGGAAGCGTTAAACAAAGACTGTTGCTACAAAGACATCGAGTTAAAAGTCGCGAAGATGCAAGAAGAGATCAGCCGTTTGAAACATACAAACAGCGAGTTGGAAGAACGTTTAAAAGATGCCATCTGCAAACAACACGAAGCGATGAAAAGGGCTTTGGGTTTAGCAGAGAGAAATAGAGTACTGGAGAAGGAGATGAAGGACATCGATCAGATGGCTTTAGCTGTTGAAAAAGAATGTAATACAAGCGTTAAAGACAGCACAGAGAAAGTTAATCGGTAATTTTTTTTTTTTGGTCAAAAAAAATTGTATTTTGAGAGTTTTTTTTTTTATAGATTGCAGAATCGGTTGCATGAGGCGATATTGCAGATACAACAGTTGGAGAAGGAGGCTGCTGATCTTAGGAGGGACAAGCAGGAGATGATGTCTGATTTGGAAGTTGTCAAGAACGAGAAGAGACATCTACAGTCAATCTTGGAAAGCGCACTTGACGAAAAGAAGCGTTTGACCACTCGACTGAACCAGTATGGAATTATTGGTTAGTGCTGCTGTTTTGTTCCTTGTAGATTTTTGTTGTTTTTTTTTTTTTTAATAAAGAGTTTTGGTTTGTTGTTATCAGATGCCGGAAAAAGGTTGAGTAAAAATCAACGCATGTTCCTTTCCTATATATCCATTAATTTAATTATTATTGTTATATGTATTTATGAATTTTTTAATTTTGTTTTTGACTTATTGCTAAGCAATTAATAAATTATTTCTATTTCTGGTTCCTACCCTTTGTTATTAACGCAAATGCTCTAAACTGTGTCTACTTTTGCTTTCCGTAAAAAAATGTTTTTTTAGTAACTGCTTTACTGACATTTTCATACTGAAAGTGTCACTTTTAATAAATGTCAATTAGTGATTAAAATCCTACTTTTAATACATTAAAATTTGTAGAAAAATGTATTTTTCTCTAATCACACATTTTGGTGTTGAGAAAAAGCACCAGAGTTGGGTTTATTTTTACTTTTATAACTCTCTCTGTTACTTTATCCATTACATTCTACTTTTAACATAATTTCCCTCATCTAAAGAAGAATGATAACGTTTCTTTCAGAAAACGACCTCAACCTAGAAATTGACAGACTAGTACAAGCATCAGCCGACCAAAAACGTCGAATAGCCGAACTCGAGTGTCGCCTACTCTCGGGAAAAGTCGACGAATCCCTATTAGTAGAAAAGACACACAAGGTAACCATAAGACAAACCAAACCTTCCACAAACCTAAAAATGTTACCAAACATTCACAGGAAACCGAAAATGACCACTTGAGTAAAGCAACCTCAGGAGCCAGTCCAAAAAAAACCAAAAGACCGGTGTCGAAGACAAAAACGAAAACCAGCAAATCTCCGAATAAATTCTCAAGGGCCAGGTCAGGATATGACAGTCCGATACCTGTTCCGGAAAATTCTCCGGTTTCGCATTATTCCGGAGCTTTCCGAAAGTGTTTTGAGGATGCGGCCACCTCACCAATACATACGAGTTGTACTCATCCTGAGCAGTGCTATAGGTCTGTGAGGGATGTTATTTCTCATGAGGTCAGGAATAAGAATGTTTGCATTGAGCATTTGAGGGAAATCATCGGACAAGAAATTGATCAGCTACAGTCTAAGGTAAAATTTAAACAGTTTATTTTTGTAGCTGCATGCAATAAGGGATTACATGGAGATTATTAGGTATATTACTTTACAATTTGAATGAAATAATCGATTACAATCATTTCTTCAATTGTCTCCAGATGTCTCATTTTCAAAAGTTTATAACTTTTAACCAAAATACTTATGCAATCTTAAGGAAACTAACAATAAATTATTGCCAAGAGTCTAGCAAACAATATAAAGGCAAGGGTAGTGGTTGATACCATAATAAATGGCGGACAAAATAATATAAAGTCAAGGGAATAATTTATGAAGGCAAAGATATTGATAAACATTTTCAAAAGTTTATACTTTGAAAAAAAAATGATGGAATCTTAACAAAACTAACAATAATTATTGCCAATGATCAAATGAACAATATAAAGTGCAGAGGAGTGGTTGAAACCTCCATAAATTTCATACAAAGCCATATAATGAAGAAATTGTCTTCGAATCTACTAGTAGCGCCATCTGCTTCATGAGTAAACATGTCATGGGTAAAAAACGCCAAAATAGTTTGATTTAAAAATGTAAAATTGTGTAAATAGTTGACTTCATGCTCTACTAACACAAATTTTTCAATAGGTTCAAGTGATTTTTTGTTGTTAATTATAGGCTAATCTGTCACTGGACCAGTTCAAGCGAGAACGTGATTACTACATGAAAGAGTGCCATTCTCTGATGGACAAATTGAAATGCATGTGCAGGGACAACAAAAATGAGAATAGTATGGTTAATATGACTAATGTAAGTTTTTATATATCTTTTGTTCTATTTTTCTTATTCATACTTTTTTTTATTGTTATAGATGTTTCAAACCAAGGAGAGCACAGTCGTGTATGCAACCAAATATACGGGGGTCAATTATAAACCATACACTGTGTATAATTGGTTGCATATGTCACAGTGCTCTTCTTAGTTCAAAACCCCTCTACTCTGTTATCATTAAAAGTTATTTTGTAATCATTACTTTTATAATCATTACTTTAGTAATCATTACTTTTATAATCATTACTTTAGTAATCATTACTTTTGTAATGCTCTACTCTAACATACACTTTAACATGATTGCTAACATTATCCCAGAAGTTTTTTTGTTGTGTATTTTCGTGACAGTAGATTGTAATTTTAGCTAACCGAATTACAAAATAAACTATCCGAAAAGGAACAACAACTAACCGCCTTACAATACGAGAACCGTTGCCTCTCTCAGGAGAAACATAACCTCATGACGAGGTTAGAAACCGCCCGCGATCACACCGACAGAGAACTCGATTCCTTATCGTTCAGAGTACGTACTTCCCCCTAAGACAATGTTAAACGCATTCATTTTCTCTTCAATTCGCAGTCTGTAACGCGACGATTGGAACGAGAACGCGACCTCTTGAAAGGCGACATCCAGAGGCTGGAGGAAGAAAGGGACGGCCTTCGACATCGCATAAACGTAACCTCATCTGAAATTTTTCCTAACCTGAAATTTAATGATTTATTTTCATTTAGTTGGCTTGTGAAAATCACACCCAGGAGAAATGTAGGTTAGAGGCTATGCTTCGCGAACAGGAAGAGCTTGTCCATAAATTGGAGCAGGATCGGAGAGAATATATGCATACTCAAGGCTCGAGAAGAGCTACAATAAATAACCTCCAAGATGAATGTGATTTGCTGAACTCACATTTAAAGACTTGCCAGAGTGATTTAAATCAGCAGAGGGCCATGTACACGCAATTGAAGTAAGTTTGTTTCTTTCTTTTTTTTTTTTTTTCGTTTTTTTAGGTTAAATTTGAGGTTAGAATTACCAACTAGCTCTGTGTATAGTCAAAATTTTCGATTTTAGTTATTGGGAATTCTAGAAATATGTGGTTAAGGCTTCCCACCTGTCCACATTCGCAATATGGACATTTTGGGATACATTTTAGGTTATCTGCTATCTGTTACTGTTGTTACGAATGTCCGGCAGGGGGCGTTTCGGGTTTGACGTTACTGTGGTAATAGCAGCAAAACACGGGTCGACAAAAATCGATTTTTTGGATCGAAAATTGTTTTTAAGGCCGTTTTTTTGCTCAAAACTCTTTGCGAAGGGTATTTAGAGGGATCTTATCGTAAGACATGAGAGCGAGCGGCTTTTATAAGGTCGGCAGGAACGGATAAAAAATGTAAATTTTTGACGTTCATCGATCCGCTTGTCGGAATTTCTAGACGTCACGTGACATTTTCTCGAGGTTCGCCTTCACCCGAAGAGGTGCAAAAATGTGATTTTTTTTCAAAATTGACGCATTTAATTTACAAAACATCGCGCAGTCCACGCGGAATTGTGTCCTTTTTTCAATTCGAGCGCCAAAAGTAATATCGAAAAGCCCAATTTTGCAGCTACTCGATCACAAATGTCGGCGAAAATGGGCGATTCCGCTGAACGCGCCCTACACTTGAAAGTTCGTAATTAGTACAGGTAGAGTAGTTTCAAACTAAGAAGAGCACAGTTGTATATGCAACCAATCATACCCAGTGTATGGTTTATAAATTGCCTGTGTATATTTGGTTGCATATACAACTGTGCTCTTCTTAGTTTGAAACATCTATAGATAAGTGTCGATGATGTTGGGTTATAATTTTATGCTAGTGAATTTTTTTATTTTTTTTTTTAGGTCTTTGCATGAGCAGACTGACAGGGCTCTGTCTGACTGTCAGAGTCAACTGACTCAGTCCGAAAAGGAGATGGCCATGCTGCAGGAGAAAGTTAGGGATATGGAGGTTCACAGGGAAGAGGCCCGGAAAGAAATAATAAACCTGAAGAATGACTTGACAGTCATGAAGAATAGTATGGCCAAACTGGACCAGGAGAAAGATATGTTATTGGTGAGTTTCAACACAAAACAGTATCTTTGTAGATATTTTTATTTTCTATAAGTAAAATAATTTTTATTATATTGGTGTTGATGCGTAGTTAGTGCTACTGTCAATATAAAGAACATTGAGTGGAACACCTCTATTTGATAGATTGTGCTATGCATAATTCAATTTACAAGATATAAGTGAATCTTAAATGTGCAAGCTGAAACAATGTATGTTTCCAATTAACATATCGAAATGACAAATTACAATGCTAATTAATTTTGCTTAAAAATTGAGTAGCCAGAAACTTGATCAAGGTCTTTAATTGTTTGACAGGCTGTTTGAAACTTACACCACAAAATTCGGTTACACAAATTAAATGACCGAATATTTCTAAAATTTTTACAGGTCAAAATTGGTCAAATGTTTTTTTTTTGCGTTGTGTATAATATTTGTTATATTGGCATGATAAAATAGAAGTGAGCTTTAAGTAGTGACGTCGAGCGTTCTTGAAACATAAATAACTAAAACATGTATTTCCTTTCAGCATGACCTAGATGAAAAAACTGAGAGGATAGCCGCACTAGATGATGAGCTGAAAACAAAGCAGAACAAGATCACCAGTCTGGAAACAAGCCTCAACGACATAAGAAAACGCATGAAGTAAGTACTTAAAATCATTTATTCCGTATTTACACAATAATTTATCGATTCGAATTATCACTGAGCGACAAGAAGTTCTTATTTAAGTAATCGGCTAAAATCACAGTTGGCGACAAACAGTCAACGATAACTTTATCCCCACTCATCCTTATAGTACTCGTATATCCCGGCATGCACTCACAAAAACCAGTATCCTCCTCGTTTTCCTTCTCTTCGTCCCCCCACAAACCATCCCGCGGTCGTCTTTTTGGCGCAAGCCACGCCCCTTTCCCGCACGGACCCTGACTGTACAACTTGTAACATTTCCCGCGGAAAAACGCCTCGAATTTTGCACAATCCGTCCTATTTTGATTATTGGCGTCCTCCGCGTTGCACTCTCGTCCTTTTGTGCACTCGCAGACGCCGTTGAAAGAATTGCCGTCGACGGAGGGTCGCGTACCGAAGTCGAAGGTAACCACTCGGCCGGTACCGCAGGGACCGGGCGTGCCGACGCGGTAGCATCGCTGTTCCTCGGGGAAGTACAGCTCGCCGCGTCGACACGGCTGGACGTCGCAGTGCGTGGTGTTCACGAGCATGTGGCCGGTGGGGCAGGGACCTTGCGTGTACGGCCGGTAACAGCGGTTGTTCGGTCGGTAACGAACGTAGTTCGGCTTGCATTGGCACGTCGCCTTGCGCTGTGTTTCGTCCAGTTGATACTGTTCACCTTTTGAACACGGACCCAGTGAACCTTTGATAAAAAAGAGTGATTATGAAGGTTTTTAAACAATGTTAATGACTGTTTAAATTGTTTTCTGGTATTTTATCTGCTGTTTTTGTAAGCACGTACGTGTACATATCGTTTTAAAAACGCTATCAAAACGCTTTTGAAATGTTATGGTCAAAACCCTTTTAGCGTGTTCTTTTGGGAAGCTGGGTGCCCGAGTGTAGTGCCCTGTAGTGCACCTTTGTCAAAAATGTAGGATAAAACAGGCCAGTCCCAATAGAACCCATATTATTTTTGACTGGCAGCGCATGTTCCGTGAGATCGTAGAAAAAAGTTGCACCAGTGCAATTCAGGTGCAACATAGAGAAAGAATACGAAAATCTCCTCGATCGCGACCAATAGAACACGAAATTGGACCAGATTTGTAAAACGATATTAATTTCCGGGATATATTTACTAGTAATAACTATTTTGTAACCAAATTAAACTTGTCATGAAGTGTACGTTTTGAAAACGACTGTAAAACTCAAATCGGTTTGAAAACGATTATATAACTCAACTCGTTTTGAAAACGATTTTAAAACTCAAAGCGTTTTGGGACGGTTTTAAAACTCAATGTGTAGAAAACGATTATAAAACTCAAATCGTGTTAAAAACGATCATAAAACTCAAATCGTGTGAAAACGCTTTTAAAACTCGAATCGTTTTTAAAACGCCTTTAAAACTACAAACGTTTTGAAAACGAACTCAAAGCGTTTTGGGACGGTTTTAAAACTCAAATTGTATTGAAGACGATTATAAAACTCAAATCGGTTTGAAAACGATTATATAACTCAACTCGTTTTGGAAACGATTTTAAAACTCAAAGCGTTTTGGGACGGTTTTAAAACTCAATGTGTAGAAAACGATTATAAAACTCAAATCGTGTTAAAAACGATCATAAAACTCAAATCGTGTGAAAACGCTTTTAAAACTCGAATCGTTTTTAAAACGCCTTTAAAACTACAAACGTTTTGAAAACGAACTCAAAGCGTTTTGGGACAGTTTTAAAACTCAAATTGTATTGAAAACGATTATAAAACTCAAATCGTGTTGAAAACTATTATAAAACTGAAATCATGTTAAAACGCTTTTAAAACTCGAATCGTTTTTAAAACGCCTTTAAAACTAAAAACGTTTTTAAAACGAACTCAAAGCGTTTTGGGACGGTTTTAAAACTCAAATTGTATTGAAAACGATTATAAAACTCAAATCGTGTTGAAAACAATTATAAAACTCAAATTCTGTTGAAAACTATTATAAAACTGAAATCATGTTAAAACGCTTTTAAAACTCAAATCGTTTTTAAAACGCCTTTAAAACTACAAACGTTTTGAAAACGAACTCAAAGCGTTTTGGGACGGTTTTAAAACTCAAATTGTATTGAAAACGATTATAAAACTCAAATCGTGTTGAAAACGATTATAAAACTCAAATCGAGTTGAAAACGATTATAAAACTCAAATTCTGTTGAAAACTATTATAAAACTGAAATCATGTTAAAACGCTTTTAAAACTCGAATCGTTTTTAAAACGCCTTTAAAACTACAAACGTTTTGAAAACGAACTCAAAGCGTTTTGGGACGGTTTTAAAACTCAAATTGTATTGAAGACCATTATAAAACTCAAATCGTGTTGAAAACGATTATAAAACTCAAATCGAGTTGAAAACGATTATAAAACTCAAATTCTGTTGAAAACTATTATAAAACTGAAATCATGTTAAAACGCTTTTAAAACTCGAATCGTTTTTAAAACGCCTTTAAAAACCTTAATCGTTTTGAAGCGTTTTTGGACGGTTTTTAAAGCTCAAATCGTGTTGAAAACGACTATAAGACTCAAATCGTGTTGAACGATTATAAAGCTCAAGTCCTGTCAAAACGAGTTTAAAACCTTAATCGTTTTGACAATCCCCCCCCCCTTACCGATTTCAAAACACTGCTGTGTCAGGTCGTGATAGTGGGGTAGGTCGTCGTAGCAGCCGCACTGCCCCTCCGGCAGGAAAAGATGCCCTTTTTCCTTGCACGGTCCCTTCGTGAAGTGCTGGTAGCACCCGTAGTTGCCGTATCGAAATTCGGACGTTTCGTCGTCGCGCCCGCAACGGCACGCGGGGACTCCCCGGCTATCCTCGACGACTAGTTGACCCTTGGAGCATGGTCCGCGCGTCAGCCGCTCGTAGCAGCGGCCGTCCTGCGGCCAGTGCACCTCGTTTGCGTTCTCGCAGCGCGGTATCCTGCGACAGACGCCGTAACGCTTCTTAGACCTGAAGGGGAGAATTTGTTGAAATGAAAAATACGGTATACTACGGGCTTTAATATTTTAGTCAGTTTCAGTCAAGTTATATGACTTTCTTTGTACGCAAATGTCATAATGATGGGCTAGAATTTTCTAGATTGTTTTGTTGAAAGGTAAAATTACTATACAAATTCAACGTCAAAAAAATAATATACGGTAAAGCGAAATACCATTATAATTTTATTCCACAATTTGCCAATTCCTGCAGGTTGGTTTCAAAATATTGAAAGCAAAAAAACGTGAGGAATGTAACTACAGCCTGCAAGTGGGTGGAGATAGTAATAACGGATATTTGACTTTTATGTAGCACTAAAAATCCATGCAACATAGGCGGTTATAATGCTGAAATGCCATACCACACAAAGCAATCGTGACGGATATATGAAGGTTGTACCGTTACAACTAAAGGGCAACATAAATCGGAAATAAATTCATCGCAAAAAATGGCCCACCTAAAAGTTTGACAAATCTTTTTTACTTACATAGAAAATAAGTTGTAGATATAAATATGTTAACATTTACGAAAGCGGAGTAAATATCGCAGATTTTGGCTGTCAAAAACGCTATCATAACTTTTTACTTTATCATACGTAGTATGACAAAGTATCGTAATCGTGTCGAAAAAAAAAAAATTGAGATTTTAGCGGAAATATGTCGTTTTGGGTCACCTGAACATGTTTCACCAAGGTACAAAAAAATGTCTGTGTGTGTGTGTGTGTGTGTACCCGTTTTTTGTGGCGACGATTCCGGAGAAACTACTGAAGGTATCGAGACAAAACTTCATATTTAGAAGTTTCGTGACTAAACTTAGAGCTGAAAGAAGTTTTGTCCAAACGGGCCCAAAGGAACTCGAGGTTTACTCTTATCATTTTTCAACGATTTTGCAAATTAGCCGCCATTTCTGTAATTTCGTCATAGTTAAATAATAGACTATAGTAGAGAAAATTTTGTATAATTTATGTCCATTCCATTTTTTGGAAAAAAAATTAAATCACAGTAAGCGGATGCCCCTTGAACTTCCAAATTGTCCCCCTGAACACGGCTGTATCGTATGATAAAGTCATGTGCCTGACCACATCAGATTTTACTTTATCATACGTAGTATGACAAAGTATTGTAATCGTGTCGAAACAAAAATTGAGATTTTAGCGGAAATATGTCGTTTTGGGTCACCTGAACATGTTTCACCAAGGTACAAAAAATGTCTGTGTGTGTGTGTGTGTACCCGTTTTTTGTGGCGACGATTCCGGAGAAACTACTGAAGGTATCGAGACGAAACTTCATATTTAGAAGTTTCGTGACTAAACTTAGAGCTGAAAGAAGTTTTGTCCAAAAGGGCCCAAAGGAACTCGAGGTTTACTCTTATCATTTTTCAACGATTTTGCAAATTAGCCGCCATTTCTGTAATTTCGTCAAAATAGTTAAATAATAAACTATAGTAGAGAAAATTTTGTATAATTTATGTCCATTCCATTTTTTGGAAAAAAAATTAAATCATAGTAAGCGGATGCCCCTTGAACTTCCAAATTGCCCCCCTGAACACGGCTGTATCGTATGATAAAGTCATGTGCCTGGCCACATCAGATTTTACTTTATCATACGTAGTATGGCAAAGTATTGTAATCGTGTCGAAAAAAAAAATTGAGATTTTAGCGGAAATAGGTCTTTTTGGGCCCCTTGAACATTTTTGACCAAGGTACAAAACAATGTCTGTGTGTGTGTGTGTGTGTGTGTGTGTGTGTGTGTGTATGTGTGTGTGTACCCGTTTTTTGTGGCGACGATCCCGGAGAAACTACTGAAGGTATCGAGACGAAACTTCATATTTAGAAGTTTCGTGATTAAACTTAGAGCTGAAAGAAGTTTTGTCCAAAAGGGCCCAAGGGAACTCGAGGTTTACTCTTATCATTTTTCAACGATTTTGCAAATTAGCCGCCATTTCTGTAATTTCGTCAAAATAGTTAAATAATAAACTATAGTAGAGAAAATTTTGTATAATTTATGTCCATTCCATTTTTTGGAAAAAAAATTAAATCATAGTAAGCGGATGCCCCTTGAACTTCCAAATTGCCCCCCTGAACACGGCTGTATCGTATGATAAAGTCATGTGCCTGGCCACATCAGATTTTTTGAAATGTTATGGTCAAAACATTTATTTGGCTACAATCTAATGAAAGAGCTATCAGAATCTGTTAAAGGTTACAAAAAAGTTATTGAATTTGTGAATTAAATTTGTTAATTTTGATGTTTTTGTCGGTGTGAATGTCAAAATGCCAATTTCAAGAACACGATTTAACAAAGCAATAGAAAAACATGAATTACTTTAGATAATATTGACTTGGCAATGATTTATGTATGTACACTGTACATACACACGCCAAATCAACATGGCCATCTTAAAATCAAGTTCACCTACGTGCTGGTGGCGTTTGTGGTATCCGGCGCGAAGTAGTGCCCTCGGTCGCAATTGGCCCCGGTAAAGAGTTCGTAGCAACGACCGTCGTCAACGTTTTGGGCAGTTTTTGGAGGACAACGACACTCGGCCAGGAATTCTCGCTTTCCTGCGACGGCTGCGGCCGGGCTCAGCTCCATGTCATCCGGGCACGGGTATCCCATCTGGAATGACAATGCGAACAATACAAAGTCTTGTCTTGAGAGAAAGAGAGAGATTTACTTTGAAGACAAAAAATGTATACGTGTATTGTATATGCATGTGGGAAGCTTTGTATTTAAATCTGATTTAATATTATTCGGTAATGGGCTTTCGGAATGATGAAGGGGTTTTTGATGGAGTATGTAACTTGAATATTTATGATGAATTGACAATAATAACATACGGTGGTTTAAAAACGGTTATGGTAAATAGTTCCGTGTGAGAAACTACCATTTATTTATTTAGCCAGATGGTAGAGAATTTTCCTGAAAATTTGTCGTTCAAAATATCAATGGGATGAACGGTTTAGGCCAGTGTTTCCCAACGTGGGGCGTACGCCCCACTGGGGGGCAATATAATTGTTGAGGGGGGCAATTGGAATATAGAACAATTTTGAAAAAAAAAGCCTACCTTAAAGTCTCTTTGTACCGTTCATACTGCAACCGTTAATCATATCCTTGAGGCTAATTATTAAATATCCCTACACAATTCTAAATCTGAAAAAAAAAAACACACAATAGGGAAAAATTTAATTAAGCCATCAATATTTGTAAAAACGTTTTTAGAAAAATATGTCAAAGATGTGATAGCTATGCCACTTAAGATACATTGTTGAGGAACATTTTGTTGAAGGAATGTTATTCTGTAAATTAGAAAGCATCACAACCTCCGGAGATATTCTTCATAAGCAAAAAAATTACTTCAATGTCTTTAATATTCCAATACAGAACATAACATCCTGTACTGCAGACTGTGCTCCTAACATGATGGACAAGAAAAGCGGCTGTTTAAAGATAAGAATCCAGAAATGCTTCTTGTGCATTGTCTAATATAGCTCCATAGGGAAAACTTGGTAACCAAAAATGTTGTCCAATTCTCAATGAAGATTAAATTCGGTTATAAAATATGTCAATTGTATCTAAGCTAATGCCGAATGTGACATTTCAAGTTAATTTGTGAAGTACAAAATAATTCATACTTTTTATACCTAAATTTAATACTTCATTGAACAAATATTTTTGGCTACCAAGTTTTCCCTGTGGATTACACAATGCACAAGAAGCATTTCTGGATTTTCATCTTTAAACAGCCACTTTTCTTGCCCATCATGTTAGGAGAACGATTGGCAGCACAAGATGTTATGTTCTGTATTGGAATATTATCGACATAATTAATAACATCGTTTTTTAGCTCAGAAAAAATATCTCTGGAGGTCGTGGTGCTTTCTTGTGATTTGCAGAATAACATTTCCTCAAAAAAATGTTCCTTATTAACGTACCTTACATAAGTTATCAACAAGGCGTCAGTGCCTCTCACTCTTGCTCATTTTAATCATTCTTTTTCTGACAGTGTTGTTACTAAGGGGCACAGCTATCACATCTTTGTCATCTTTTTCTAAAACCGTTTTTACAAATGTTGATATTGACAGTTTAATTAAATGTTCCCCTATTTTGTGCTTTTTCCAGATTTAGCAATGAGCACGAATATTTGATAACTAGACTCAAGGGTACGATTAACACTTGCAGTAACAATTTCAGTTTTAGAGTAAATGTTTAACTTTGTGTTGTTATAATAAAATATGGCAGATTTGTGTTGTATTAGTTTTTAAGTGAATGTTGATTTCTATTTTGTTATAATAGAATATGTAGCAAATTTTGTTTCTGCTAAAATGCTTAGTATTTATTTCAATAATCAAATAAATTATTGTTTTATGTTATTATTTTTATACCCCCAATGGCGCAAGTTTTTCATTACGTCACAGAGAGGAAATTAGTCAAAGTTTGTTGGGCAGAATGTGTATTGTGTACCAATGACGAAATGAGAAACGTACACCGTTCCAAGTAAGGTTCATTTCCAACTCTGTTATAGGTATAAAAAAAGACAATATGAAGTGGGGCATGAGATTTTTAGACCAGCTTCGGTGGGGCATAGCTCAAAAAAGGTTGGGAAACACTGGTTTAGGCGCTATAAGAGTTTATAGAAGCAGTTTGACAGAATACACAGCCTTCGTTGCTGTGTTGCAAATTGTAAGATTTTGACAAACGTCAGTGCCACTGACATGACATGACATTAAATGTCAGTATGACAAATGTCATTATGTGAGGTAGTGTCCAGATAGTCTAAGATCCCGATCTAGATCGACCTTCCCTCATCCTTTTTCCTAATCAAATCTATATTTCATACAATGTAAGGTATAAATGAACACAATGTGCTAGGGTTGCCGCCCCATATCCTGGCAAGGTGGCAAGGCTATTTTTAATTAAAAATTATTTAAGGTAAATCGGTACTAGTAATTTGCCCTCATCGCTTTTCCTAATCAATTGTATACCAAAATGTAGGTTACTTTGTTGCGAACATCGTGGTGTAGGGTTGCCTTTGCAAAAGTTGGCATATCTTAGGGTTGTCGCGATTTTAAATATGCTATCGCCTACTATTACGATAGACAATGAAGCAGAATAGCAGTTACCTTCGTACTTACAGTTACCAATCTTAGTTTGGCGTTTTTTGTAAGTCTTTGGCTCTCGATTGGTATCAAATTTTTTAAGAAAAAGAATGACCGGTACTATTAAAAAAAATACCTTAAATAATATTTAATTAAAAATAGCCTTGCCAGGATATGGGGCGGCAACCCTAGGACATTGTGTTCATTTATACATTATATTGTATAAAAAATAGATTTGATTAGGAAAAAGGATGAGGTAAGGTCGATCTAGGTCCGGATCTTGTACTAAGAGTGGCTCTGTCTTCACAAAATTGAATAATTACCAAAATATTTAGATACTTCGATGTTGTCGGAAAGTTGGGTGAGGGCCACCCGAGATATTTTTTCAAATTAAGTCAAAAAATAAATAAGAAATAAATGACAAAGTAAAATAAAGTTTAAAATAATACACAAGTAAACTCAGAATATTAAAATGTACATTTCCAAGTAGTTATCTTCGTTATTTGCAATGAAACCATGTTTTTTTACAACATTCATATTTATTTATTTATATCCATCATCGTTTCAATGTCACCAAACCACAGGAACGACTCAAAGGCAATTTAATTGGCATACGCATACCATCTCTATAAATGCAGAAGCAGGAAACTTGTCGACAAAAATCGCGTCCTCCGCACTGGAAAAATCACGTCTTCATTACCATCAACTGCTTCCCGACCATTAGCAATTGCTTCGTGTTTATTTAAATGACAACAACACGTGCACTGTCGTCAGCGACAATTATGTATTTGCTTAATCGGTGTCAAGATCTCAGAGAACTTCACGCTTCTATGATATAATTAACATAAGTACAACCGTATAATGTGTACATAATACCGTAATTAATAAAAGTACTACCGAAACAAAGTCAATTAAAATATGTATTTTGCGTATCCAGTTTCGTAAAGGTATTGAAGGAAATAGTGTCCTGTGTTAGATAACTGGTTAAGTGTTAATTATATGCGTAAGAAATTATCGTTTGGTGCTAATGTGTAAGAAATACGAAGTCATATCACCGGCACCGATGTGTAATTTGTTGTGTAATTTAAATGTAAGACGTAAATGACTTACTTGGAAAATTTTGTAGCACTTGCCATCTGGTGGCCAGTAGAGCAGCTGCCAGCCTCGAGGGAGGATTGCACAGGGGTTGATGGTCACGTCCGCCCATGGTGGTGGCACCACTGCTCCTCCAATAAAAGACGTAGACAAAATTACTATCTGAAAAATAGATAATTGTCTCCTTCGTTTCGACTTTTTAAATATTAAAAAACATTCTAGATTATATAAAAAAATGCTGTGTAAAATACTATCAGCACAATATTATACAATCTTAACTTACTAGCTAATGTGTGGAATAAATTGAATCATATTAAATATTTTTCTTATTTTAAATACCCTTGCATATGCTTGAACTAAGCAAACAAATCACGCTGCACACGTGGCGGTGACGCTTTTAATGTCCATTACTTATATTAAAATGCATCAGCGCAATCAGGTCAAGATGCGCCATCCACCTTACATATTAACAATAAAGAAATCTTTCCTACCGACAACAATCATCAATTCCACGCGTCTTTCATTACTAACGCAAACAAGAGCCGACATTACGCACCATCGAAGCGTGTGTCAACATCAACATATTAGTGCAACCCCGCAAGTTGAGAAACAAAGGCCATAAACGGAGAAAGCCACCCGAGTGTGTGTGTGGTAACACATCATTGTTCCCCATGTGATAGTTCAATAATAGTTCATCTCCGCGTACCGAAAATTATATGGTCGCGTTGTTAGATTCATACTCTGCTTCCTATACTCACGCATGACGCAAGAACTAAGTGGGCGCGTTATATAACTTGCGCAAGAGTGAAGATGAACGCCTAACGGTAACTCCATGGGAAACTGAAGAAGATATGCACCGGTGTGGTGAAGACAATGCGTTGAATTGGTTTATGTGTGCTAGATATGTGTGTGGTTGTTTATTAATGCAGCAGTTCCGGATGAGTAATGTTAGGTGGGATTGACCATTAAGATGCTAATGACTGAAGGACAAGAGAAGACCAATTAATTCGAAAATCGATTCAGAAGTGACTAAAAAAAAGTTCTCTGGATATGCCTGCAGAATAACAAACTGTTAGTCTTTGTTTTCGTCACTCTTTAACATATATGTTTTTTGAAGAAGATATAATGTTTTACTTAACCTTGGTCATTTGCCTTAAATAGTATTAAGTAACTTCAAACTGTAACCTGCACTTGGTTCGATAAATCAAACAGTAGTCCGTTTAGATTTGACTTTATTATAATGTAAAAACAATGTAAAAGCCTGTCAAGTGATAAACCCCTACTTACACTATAGGACGTGTCAGTCTTATACTACTAAAGTTTTTTCTTCTTGCAGTATAAAAAGTTGTTAGATTTTCGAAGAATTTATCATTAATTTCCTGAAAGAATCATCAAAATCCACCAGAGATTACAAAACTTATTAGAAATCAAAATTTGGCAGTAATGCCTACGTTTCATTCATTCTTATTATCTTTATTGATTGTTATTTTAACTTAAATTTATTTATTACGTACATAAATAGCTTCTAGTATTAGTGGATGATTAGTTTCATGAGATTGCCTAACATTTTATTTATATAAAAAATATCAAAAAAGCAAAAAAGAACAATGCAGACAAATACAAAGATCTCGAATTAATTTCTTCTTTGTATTGTGTTGCCATTTCTGGTAAATAGCAACATCTGTCTATTTATAATATTAATTATTGCTTGATTATGTATGTATTTCTTGTAAACAAAAAGTGGTAATATGAAATTCATGAAGCTAGTGAAAGAATCTTTATTAATTGTCAAGGTCCCAATCACATTAACATTAATCAATGGGTTTTTATCGCCAGTTTTTTTTTACACCTACAATAACTTTTTCCTCTAGGATCCTCTTCAGTTTTAAGAATGATTAAAAAGTTACGTAACTATACATATTCGCTAGGATGACATTGGGAGTTAATTAAGCGGAGAATCAAGAAGAGTTTTTGTTTGTTTAACAAAATATCAATACTATAATGTACTACGCAACACAAAATTGATAATTATCATTATTTTCACATCAATTCCAACTGATGTGAAAATAACACCTCATGTCTCATCTATGTACCTCCTTTTACAGCAATTTTCTTTGTGGCGTAATTCCATATACCAGTCTTGCCAACAACCCTTGAGGCTATAACTCTCCCTATTACATTATGTTTATACCAAAATAAGCACAATCTTGTGTATATAATTCATAATATCACCATAATACTTATTGCATAATGGCACATACGCCTGATCTTTGGCTCTCTTCGTTCATGCGTATAAAAGGTGTTTTCCGCATACCTCGAACACGTTAAAAATTTTAATGAGACGTTACACAATACGTTATCAGGGCGTAGCCAAGGTCGTACCATTTTGAATAATTGCGTAATGGCCTATTGGAACAAGTGATTGTAATCTTTATTGTGGACGACACCTGCTATATCTTCTTTCGAATTAATTCAATTCTAATGGTAATTTCAAGCTGATGGGTATTGTTAGCACTGGCAATAAAGGTTAGAAGGAGAAATAAGTCAAGGCTTGACTTATTTCTCGCTTTGTTTGTTGTTCTGTGGCTAGTTGTTGATGACCTTATCAATTTTTTGAATTTTCTCTATGGATAAATATAATTTGTTGTCAGCGCTTAAGAGACAATGTAATTGGTAACTGCTAATGTCAGAATAAATATTGAAAGATTACGATGTGGTGTTACGACATGGTGTTATGTGTTTAATCATGTATGACAAACCTATATTAGCTGTTAATGTTAGATATTATTATATCGTTATTAATGAACTATTGTTTGTCATGGAATTAAATTAATAGAGTTCGGTACGCTTATAATTATTGTGTAATAGAGTTACATGACTGCACACCGTTGTGTGATTTTACGATTAGGATCTTAATTTTTAATTCGTTCATGTCTGTAGGTATGTTCAATCGGGGAAATACTGTCAATACTGTAGTTAAGAAAATATAGTTTTATTCTTCTTCTGAAATAACGCCTAAATGATGCGTTCTTGGATAATTTAGGTCTATGTAGTATGTACAAATATCTGGGGTGTCCCCCAGCCAAAATATAATACTTAGGAGATATGTATTTTATTTTTGTACTTGACATTGCTGTTGAGAAGAGCATAGCTTAGATATTATAAAATTTAGATTTTTGCTTATAATTTATAACTTTTTTTCAAAAAAAAGCAAAGGACAAAGGTCAGATTCACGTTAAGCACGATCCTAAAGTTTATATAAGTAAGTTAAAAGTTCTTCATTATTGCTTGCAACGTCCATGTACGTGATCTGTAAACACAATGCATATTACGAAAAAATCCGGAGTGATTTGTTGATTCCCCACGTCTTCTAAGATTGCTTGTTAAGCGTTATTCTATTTATATTTTGTTTGAAACGTATCTAGTACAAAAATATATATTTACTGCAATTTGTCGTTTAACAAAGTTAAACAAAAAAAAGATAATAATGTAATTAACATTTAATTGCATAATTTTATACTCAACGACAAAAAAAAACACCATTTGGAACACTGTTGTGAAACCATTAAGGACCTTGGTCAAGTTTTCGCCTATTCTACTTTAAAGCCAAACTAATTACCAATGTAATGTCATTTGAGTAAATCAACTTCGATATGTTATTTTTTGGAGATGATCCAATGTTTTACTTAACCTTGGTCATTTGCCTTAAACAGTATTAAATAACTTGTAACTTTAAACTGTAACCTGCACTTGGTGCGATAAATCAAACAGTAGTTCGTTTAGATTTGACTTTATTATAATGTAAAAACATTGTAAAAGCCTGTCAAGTAATAGACCCCTAGTTTTTTCTTCTTGCAGTATAAACAGTTGTAAGATTTTCGAAGAATTTATCATTAATTACCTAAAAGAATCATCAAAATCCACCAGAGATTACAAAACTTATTAGAAATCAAAATTTGGTAGTAATGCCTACGTTTCATTGATTCTTATTATTCTCCTTAATAAAAACTGAAAATCAAACCATTTTTGTTGATTCGAGTAATTATACTAAAGTATTATAAATAATTAATATAGTATGAAATAATGAACAACATAAACAAATCCATACAAGAAAAAGATACACCTCAAAGGTGTGCAAACTGATGACCAAATTTTAAAGTAAATCAAACTTAACTCCTGAAATTACCTGAAAAACGAGCAGACTCCGAAGCCACATGACGGCAACTATCCAGTATTCATCATACAATGAACCCTTAAAAACACTTTTTCTACACTTATTCCGCACTCTGATCCGTTTTCTATGTCTCTCAATTATAAATTTTGGTCGATATAAATATATCACAAACACGACGATCAACTTTTCAACTGGCAGAACTCGCGCGCTCCGGAAAGCTCTATCGCCTGAAACGGCCGAAATCCCCGGCTGAAATCAAGTCCGGGGTTGACTCCGGAGTACCTCTAGTACCGGCTCGTCACCACGGCGCTCCATGGTGGGGTTTTTCAATGTCAACTCTGTGTACGGCAGCCGCGGCGTACCGGACACGTAATAATAAGCAAAGTTCACCACTTTCACTCGCTCAGTAATGCTACGCACATAGTTAAGCGTCGATGGTAGCGTAGATGATAAAGTCGAGCAAAGCAGCGATCTTAATAAGAGAGTCAGTAGCGGCTCGTGATTTGTTTAATTGGGTGGGCAAAATATCAATGCATTTTTATGGACTTATTTAATGAAGTGTTACTATATGTTATTAAGTAAACACTACAAATTTGAACCGACATATTTTTAAGAAGTAGTTAACCGCAAGAACCATCAAGAAGGTCGAGTAAACACTAAACAACCCTAATAAAACGGCCGGCTTTTTGCGCGAATTTGTTGCATGTGCTATTGCCTATTTAGCTATTAGAATACGTCTATGCTATGGTATGGGGTTATCTGCCTAGTCCTCTGACGTCACACATGCATTTTTCGCTACCCCCACTCCTCCGGCTTGCTGGACAGTTTACGCGCTTGCAGTAGAAAACCATCACCGCTGGTGGGCACAATCTCAATTGCCACCCCGACCTGGTAGTTTCGGTTGCATACACTACAGTTATTTATCAATTCTACGGCCAGTAGATTAGCAGCGTTGGATTTTATTATGTATTCAATATAATAATGCAGGCATATAGACAGTGGTTGTAAGGAATTTATATTAGGCAAATACTTAACTGTAACAAATATTGTATTAATAACGTGCAAATAAAAATGTGAAACACTGAATATCAGTACAAGGTGATCCAATATTTTTTGGGTGGGCACTGCCCTCCCTGCCACCCCTGACGAGCCGCCACTGAAGAGAGTTGCAACACATAGTGCAGAGGTGAGTAAAGAAAGAGGATGGTCGCGGTGATAGTTGCAGTCTCTCGCCTCTATCATCGACGCCTGACTATGTGCGTAGCCTAACCGTTCACACTCGCACTCGCGAGGTCGCTCATCTGGCTTAAGTATTAGTAGCAGTAGTAAGTACCGTTGGGCGCCGCTGATCGTTCCAACGAAAGTGAAATGAAAACTGACTATTCCTCTCGAGCTAGCCGTTGGCCTGGTTTAGATCTGCCGGCCGGTTTTTCCTTTGAGTGTGTCTCGGTTACGGCACTTCTTTTAGGGGTTATGTAACCGCTTGGCTAAGCGTCTTTTTTTTTGTTTTATTGGAGCCTTGGTCGAGGACTTGAGAGATGTTGAACTTCATAGAATCATGTGATTTTGTTTCATTTTTTGGTTGATTTTCAGTAAATGATTTTAAAAAAGTGCCTGGAACTCATTAATTTATTTCACCCACTAACTGTTTTGCCCTGCAATAACAATGGTAGGTGATGGAATGTATATTTGTTAAGCCACCTACCGACTACCTCGTTGACATATTGAAGCGTCGAAACATTCTGCAATTCTTCAGTTTTGTGAAGCCACAGGCACTCTGGATAACTGACCTGATGTCAGTGGACACTGACGCTTAACAAAGTTTGCCAATTCGCCACCATAGTTAGTAAGGCGACGGCTACGGCCAGACTGCTTCTACGAGCGCTTATAGCGCCGAAAGCTTTTGCTCTGTAAATTAGAATACATTTTATAATAAGTCATTACAGCATGACCTGGTATCAGTTTGGTCAAAATCGGTGAATCCCTTAGAAAATGCGTGTAACATTTACCACTTGCGGTTGTCAGATTATCATAAGAAGCAATCCAGTTTGTCCCTTGGTAATTTTAAGTATGTATGCTAAAATTCCGTTCCTCTTCAGCCGATTAGTACATTACTTTTCGGGAACCTAGTCGGAATGTATTTTATTCGTAATTTTTCGTACTACAAAAACTGTTTCAAACAAATCACGCAACAATACACAATACAAAGAACAATAAAATATAGGTGTTTAAAATATGTTTCACGCCTATTTAGCAATCAAAGAAAGCGCTCAGCGGAATACATTTTAATAATGACATTGAAACTTTCAACAACTCGACTAGCCCAATATTCCGGACCTATCCCAAAATGGTGACGAAACGTTGACATCTATATCTATGGTCTACAGTTCTCTTTTAGGACAAAATTAGCACACCAACACACTGCAATGTATTGCACAAATAAAGGCGTCGCTTTGTGAGCAAATTGGACCGATTGTTACGCAATGTTGAGAAATTAAAAAGAATCCCATTGCAAAATGACGATATCTCTCAATCGAATCGTCAGTTTCACAAGTTATGTGTTTCTGGGTAGCGTAGAAATTGTGTTAACATTTCACGCGAGCAAACTTACCATTGGGTATTTTTCAAGGATTGGAGAAAAATTGGTTAAAGATCGCGGCGAATGGTACAGTTTGTTCGATATTTTGCCCCGACTCGTTAACTCTGGTAATTTATGGGTTCATGTCGGTATTGTGACCATTGTGATGGAATATTGGATGAAAATCACGCTATTTTATGTGCTTTGTTGGCTTACAATAGGGCATTATACTGTTACAATCGATAATTCGGAAGAGTCGTATTGGGTGGTTAACATTTCTTTACAACGTCAGTATACTTAGCACCAAATTATTCCAAATTCTTTTTAACTAATACAATTTGTAAAATTATGAATTGGAATGAATACCTGTAGAAAATAAAGGACTATGGTTAATTCAATTTGCCCATAAGTGTCACCAGTTTATATTAAGGAATTTGTCCTTTATCGAATACATTTCTTCGCTGGAGAGGTTAAAGGTGGCCACAAAAGCTACAAAGCAAACTTTCTCCGCTGCCAAATCAATACCTGCTAAATTTTCAAACCAGCAATGCACACATATTACATAATTACCTTACTTATGTAACCATTTTGTTTATAAACTACCATCGACAATTCTCTATCGATTTTTAATTTAATAGATATAATCTACCGTTACGAATTGTTATTTTCTAAATTCTTCACATATTCCGGTTTTTATCTCAGGATATAGAAATTAAAAACACCTTTCTAACGTGCCTGTTACAGTTACTTATTGACCGATTATAGACACAACAATGCACCGTAAAGTTCAGCATATCAGCACATAATAAGCAAAATAACTGTTTAATTTCATGTCCAGATCCCTTGCTAAACACGCATAATTTATTATTATTTGTGAATTAATGAGCAGAACTCGTGACAGTCCTTGTATCGCCCCATAATACCATTAGAGGTTCACTTTAGTCGTGAATGCTTCTTGTCATATCGAGAGAACAATGCCTCTTTGGCATTTAAGCTGATTGTTTGCATATGTTTTTCAGTGAGAATTTAACTGAAAGATCTGGCAAGGAGCAGCTTATAAGGCAGGCGAACACTGAAAATCAGAGACTTCAGCAAGAACTTGATGATGCAATCCGAACCAAAGATATGGCCTACCAAGAAAATAGGTAAGTTGCAAATTTAGACATTTAGTTTTGTAACAACCGGGTAACGCTATGACAAAATTCAAGCATTATGGAAACATCTAAGAATTTTTACTGTGACTATGTGTATTAGTTCTTGGTACTTGTGAGTTAATTTTTGTTTGCAGTGTAGGTATATAATTATAATTTGATGATTACGTAATCAGGAAATATATTCGAACTCTCCTTTCTTGTTTATTTCTGCTCAGACGTCTTCAAGACGATTTAGCTTCTTGTACCAACGACAACAGGAGGATGCAGAACGAGTTGGACATCGCAAAGCGACAAGTCGACGATGTGAAGAGACAGCTCCAACATTACGTTTCTGAGGTGAAGAGAGCTGAAGATTTAATATCCCAAAAGGTAGAGTTAGAGAGATAGAGAATGCTCGCCCGTATTTGCAATGTTTTTTCGTCTACAGGAAGTGGAAAGAACGGAAATACTGGACCATTACAGAAGCCTCACCGAGGAAGCTAGCAACTTGGAGAGCAGCAATCATACCTTAGAGACTGAAGCGACCCAGGCAAAAATTCAGCTCTCGGTCACTCTTGACCATGCTGCTGACTTGGAGAGAAAAGTGGACACACAGGAGACGATGATCAGAGACTATGAGAAACAAATTGCTGATTTGACTTCGCAAATTGCGAGGTTAGAGTCCAAGGTCGATCAGTGTTCCTCTGGAAAGGACAGGGTTGAAGCTGAACTGGCTTCAGTTAGGGAGCTATGCGTCAAGTTGGATAAGCAAAAGGATAGCTTGATGAGGCAATTGAACGACCACGATAATGGCAGGCAAGAGGTAAGGCTTTAGGCATGTTTTTTCCAATTTACGGCAGTATTGGGACGACTTGGCTGTTGATTTTGTGACAAGTAGCTGTTGAGTTTTGAACAGGCTGACAATAGAATTGCAGTTGAAGTGAGTTGTCTATACAATACATGGTAATTGGATAGGTCAGCCAAGTCGCTCCAAATTTGACCAAAGCATGTAGATCCACGGGATTTATCTCGGCTTTTATGCTTTCGGCTGTATATATTCTTATGGTGGTTTTGTTAGATCTTGCGCGATTCGGATAAGTTAAAGCACATGTACCAGAATTCGCTAACAGACGTGCAGAAGGAGCGCAACACGGTAGAGAGCTTAGAGAGGCACCTGGCACAATGTAGGCAGGAATGCGTTGATCTTAGATTGTCAAACGAGGAATTGCAGGAGGAGGTCAAAAGGCTCAAGGCTCACATTGAAGAGCTCCGACATAAGCTGTAAGTCGACAAGAACCAAATATTCTTATATGCATATTTTTTTCTGTTTGGCGTAGAGGACGCAATAGATAAAATATAGCTCTCATGAGTGTGTTTTGTTGAAAATAACACTTCTCTTCTATTGCAATTGTTGCAGCGCGTCAACGGCGGAACAACTAGATATGTACCAAGAGAAAGCCCTAGATTATAGCAACCAGAACAAGCAATTGCGGAGGGAGGTCGTTAATGAGAGATTTCACAGGTCCAGAGAGGACGAGCTCTCCAAACGTTACCCATCCCTTTGATCCTTTCTTCATTCCTTTTCCTATCCACCACTCATATGCTTAATTCCAGACGTAGCATCAGATCTCTAAGCCCATATTCACCATCCTTATAATCCACCATCACTTCCCCCATCACTACTCATATTCTCCAATTCCAGCAGCAACACCGAGTTTCCGAGCAAGAGCCATTTGCCGCTCAAGGTCGTCAACAGCCTGGCGAACGTCTCAAAACTTCGCGACGTACTTTCGGGTTCGCATAGTTCGGGCGTCAAGTTTCCGGGGCAGATGCGCCAACAGCGTCATCCCACTTCCGCCATACAGTTCCCCGAGTTTAGTCGTCGCGTTGAGGATCTGGACGCGGAGGTCCAGCCGATTGAGGAGGAAGTACCGAAGGATCCTTCAGTGCGGTTCTCGCAATCGGTTGTGGTAAACGAGGAGACCGAGAATGCTGGTTTTCAACAGACTCTGGTTCCTCTCTCCGAAGATTCTGACGAGGATTCTGAGCAGTCGCTCGTATGGGTGCCCCAAGAAGAGAGGGAAGGCGTTGAAGTTGAAGCGAATGATGGTGTAGATCCGGCTAAACCTTCAAGATCGGTGTCTTCGACTTCCATCGCTGACGAACGCGACGACGAGGAATTATCCAAGAGGTTGGCTTTGCGCACCAGGACGATGTCCGTTGTCAATCTCGGAGGGAGTGGTTTTAAGATCGACGAGGGTGATGAAACGGCGGACAATGTGGAGAAAAGCCCTAGCCAAGAGGTTGGTGCGACGTTGAGTACACCGTCTGCGCAAAGTCTGGACACTTTGAGGCAGTACAGTGATATCAATCGGACTGTTGTTGAGAAGTTGGATGATGATAAGGACCCCTCCGCAAACAGGTACTATGCCACATATACTTTTGTTTATGACCCTAAACCGCCGATGTAAGATTTTATGTTTTTAGTTTAATATTTCATTAATTTATTGTAATTTTTATGATTAAATTTTTATTATTATCGTGAATTGTGTTTTATTTTTCACAAGTTTGCACTTCAAACCACGTCACGAGCACTTCGTTAATTCTTTATTGACCTTTACCATGAAGAGATTACTGATCAGCTAAATAAATGTAGGAACTTGTTAAAGTTTTCTATAGCGTTCAGATCAACGATGCTATCTACACAGTACCCCACCACAGCTTTCCCTCTATGCATCCCTGTGTCACTGCACAATGAAACCTGGAGTGGGGATGACATCATAGAGTTGGTTGTGAACGCACCATCGCGGCTTTAAAGGCTACGTGGCTCGCAACAGTGTTGGGTATATGGTTTGTATATTTTTGTGGCGTGGGATTTGCCATGTATTAGCGACTTTTAATTTTGTCATCAAGCGTTACCCAATCCATGTACTCTTTTATTCCACATCCCTGCCTTCTTCCCACCACTACTGATACCCTTAATTCCAGAAGCAAACCCGACGACATCCCAGTTGGAAGGGAGCCGTCACCTCTCCAGTTGATACACAGTAACAGCGACCAGTTTTCGGGTTTAACTCGAAATGAACCCTCGGTCCATTTCGACCGTGCTGTCAAGGTAACCACGAACAACAACAATAAGATTGAGGAAGCTCTAATAGTGCCCATCAATGAAAACTCATCAGAGTCGCTGGTCTGGCTTCCTGACCAGGAAAGGCAAGGAATTGAAGATGAGGATGACGACGAAATCGACGATATGGACCCAGAAGAACTGCCCTCCGCCGGCGCACTTGAAGAGGCCGACCCCGATGATGAAGAATTAGTGAGAAGATTGAAGGTGCGCACTCGCACAGTGTCTATCATCAATTTCGGCCGCAGCGGTTACCAAATGCCTGCTATTGAGCCATCTGTTTCAACAATCGATAGTGCAGATCCGAATGCAGGTGTTGGTCCGACTTTGAGCACGCCCTCTGTCGAAAGTATGCAAACTATGCCGCGCAATGATAAGTTAATTGATTCTGATGAGAATCTCCCGAACAAGACTCAAGAGGGCGGCGATAAGGCGAGGGATTCACGTGAAAATCTGCTACCGGCAGCCCAAGAGAAGGAAGCCACTCGACCATCTCTTAAGAAACCTGAAACTCCCCCTCAAAAGAAAGAAACTAAACGTGGTCATGAGAGGAACAACCCTTCCCTAGAAAGCCTGCAAAGTTTCCAATGTGATCACCCTAAAGAAAGTGAACCTAAACAAGACTGTGGCAAGAAGTGCCATACCGTTGATGCTGAGTCTATGACGTGTGAGGATCGGAGTCACAAACCTTGCGAATGCTGGAAGTATTGTACCTGCTGTTCGAGAAATTTAAAAGATAATGTGCACGAGTCATCGGGAGCTAATACTAACAATGTTAAAAGTAATGTGACGTGCGACAGCCCCACCCCAATGGCCCACAAGTACTGTGCCACGTATACTTTTGTTTATGAACCTAAACCGCCTTCTTAAGAACTTTTCCTCGATCATTATTAAATCTTGTATTGTATTATCATCATCATCACAATCTATTTTTGTTTTGTACAAAAACTGTAAAAATACATCCTCTTTTAAACTTTATAGACAAGCGTGTACATTATTTGTGATTGTTAGTGATGGGTGCATTCGAGTGGTAGAAATTTGAATTAAAACAGTCGGGATAAATAGCGCCATCTACATTCTCTCGTGCAGGCGAATACCAATTATGCCCATCACTAGCAGTGCTGCCACTTCTACCGATTTTTCGGTAGATCTACCGATTTCAACCTTTATCTACCGATCTACCGAATCGTTATTATTTTCTACCGAATTTGTAGGATAATGGATTTTTAATGCAAATTATAATTTCTTATTTACTTATGTTATACTTCACTGATGAAGTTGCACAAAATGGTGTTTTAGCCACATTTAACATATTACAGAAATTAAATGATCCCGTTACAACATTATTTATGCAATTTTTAGATTGTACTGTACCTATTTTCCAGAATTTAAATAAAGAAATGCAGTCAGAACGTCCTAGAATTCATGTGATGAAATATATCAAATGTTTTGAAAACATTCTATGATTGCTTTTTAAAACAAAATTATATACAAACAACTTCAACAGAAAATATTCATTTCAGAAACAGAAGACATTTCTTGGACATTACAGATGTGCATTTTGGTGCTAAAGTGGCTAAGTCAATTTCTGAATTTCAAAATATTTCATACATAAATACATATCTGTTTTTGTGGAATACTATTTTTATTTACAAATTATTTTCTCTTGTATTTGTTATTTTTGTAATAAAAAGCTTTAAAACGCTTCAAAATGCGTTTTGTTTTAATCTACCGAATTTTGGCGACATCTACCGATTTTTTAGGGTACCTTCTACCGAATTCAAGAGATCTCAGCGTGGCAGCACTGATCACTAGTAAGTGTACGTGTTTCTTGAATTTCAAGACAGAGGTCGCCACCGGTAGGAAATGTTTACAAATTTTGACGTTTACCGGCAAGCGTTATAAACCGTATTCGGTCATTTTTCTTTACATCTTGCTCGCCCAATTAGAAACGAATACTTATGCCAACCTTTTTCCTATTGGTGGGAAGAACCGCGACCAGCAAAGTGCTGTAAATCCAACCGACGTCTTTGTTATTTCTCATCTAACCTATATAACCTCAAAATTTTACGTATTAAGCGATATATAAGGTAAGTATTGCTATAATATTCGAGCTTTTCGATGGGTTAACGTAAAATTTTGCATATCTAGGCAATGATTTTCGAAAATAATGGCTCCAGACCAAATAAAGAAGATGAAACAAGGCATGTCTTATTCGTGCAAGGAAAAAACAATTATTTTAAACGTATTTAAATATTTCAAGCAGCAATATTCGGAGCTATGCGTTACAGAGATAGTGCGACGAACCTCCAAGGCAACCGGGTGCAGTGAAAAGAGCATTTTTCAGTTCCGCAAGGAGGAGTCGAGCGTCGGGGGATTTAAGGAACCGTCAAAAACCAAAATTCGGAAGAACATCAACATAAACAGCCGGGACATCAAGTACGACCAGAACGTAAGGCAAGGTATTCGAGATATCATTTATGATTTAAAATATCAGGGGATTGTACCTTCGTTAAATACTATTTTAAAGCGCGTCAACGGTGATAAAAAATTACCGGATTTTTCCGTTATGACTCTACGGAGATTGCTATTTGATATGGGTTTTTGTTATGAGAAAGAGGGAAATAAGGCTGTTCTGGTCGAGAAACGTGATAAAAATGATAAGAATAACGTTCCTAAAGCTAAAAATGCTCCTAATGTTAATAATACTCCTAATACTAATGTTAATACTAATACTACTCCTAATACTAATATTAATTCTACTCCTAATGCTAATATTAATAGTAATAATGGTGTACAACAATTACCAATGCAGGTTTTGCATAATAATGTTATGCCTGGACATTCTCAGGGGCAAGTGCCAGAAGGGCATTTTCCTAGGTTGATGCAGATGGATGTAAGGCAGAGTGAGATCTATCAGATGCCTCTACATCCAATGCATGGGAATCATAATATGCCTGTTATGGTGCATCACAGAAGCGAGGTGATACATCATCATGCTTCGAATGGTCAAATACCTCCTCCTCATTCAGGCATGGGCTTGCCCTTGAAGCCAGATTTGCCAAATTGGATGAATCCTATTGTGGAGCATCCAATGATAAATAAGTGATGTTGTTGGTCTAAAAAATACTTAATAAATAACTAAGATTTTTCTTGATAACTAATGACTTACTATTTTTATATACCGTTTTTTAAACGTAGCTTAAATATTCTAAAGAATATTATTATTATATTATCAAATGGGTATGTATGTTTGACAGTATTTCAATATAGTATTATTTGAATACAACGGCTGTGCCATAATGATATTTATAATTGCTGTTGCAATTTTTTTTTTAATTATTGTAGGATTATGATTGATTCCTACTAGTTTTATTTGAATTCAGTATTAGTTTTTGACCTATTGATGTACATTTTTATATGTAAGATTCCATTGATATTAAGAGGCTTCTTTTGTACCATGTTGTAGGTTTTTGAGTACATATTTGTATATATGACAATATGTTAGCGGAAGTCACAAATTGTCAGTTTGATATTGCCATTAGTATAGTCATTATACTTGGTATTATTTTCTATATATTTTTGAATATTACTTAAGTGACTTGCTGTTACTTTGTATCCTTCTTTTATATACATACCTCTTAATACCTTTTTTAAATAAAATTAATTTTTATTTAATTCATTGCGTTTTATTTCTGATTCATTAATATAAATATGTTTGCGACTGTAGGCTTGGAAACACTTAAAATACAGAAATATCAACATAGCAATAATTTTATTTGGAATGTACACTTATACAATAATAAATACTTTCTTCCTTATCAAATATATATATACATAATCGGTAGTAATAACTTATAGTCTAACTTAAGTCTCATTTGGATCACGATCACTTCATTATCAATATATTTGGTCATTTATTTATGGCACTGTTTGGTATTTGTATGACTAGAACTTCAGCAAACCGTCGCTCCCTGTCAAAGGGCGCTTTCCGCAGTCCCGCCATTCTCTTGTTTTATCGTCACGTTCTCATATATCGGATCTACAACTTTATCTACAAAAGATTCATAGGTTATTATAATAACACCAAATCCAAGAAAAGAAGAAGTTACTTTCTGGTATTCTTGGGTTTTGAATATGTTGCGCCAGACAGCTGTGGATGAACATGTATTGTTTCTGGAAATTTCATGTTTTTAATTAATAACATTTCATTTATTTTTAATTAATAGTTACCTCTGTTTGGACCATCCGTATGCGTTGTTTTCTTAAATCTAACACTGTTTTGAACACATCAAGGTCGCCTTTGTTTTCAATTGTTTGCATCAGGATATCAATGGCGATTAACGTGCCAGTTCGACCAACACCAGCACTAAAAACATTAAAGTATTAATACATTATCATAACAAGAACTAGTAGCCACAAAAATACCTGCAGTGTATAATCGTTTTGCTTTTGTGGTGTTCGATGATTTGTCGCATCACATTACAAAATTCCAACATGGAATCAGTGTCGTTTGGGCATCCAAAATCAGGCCACTCCGTGAATTGTAAGTGTGTTACTGTCATCTGCGTTAATTCCTATTAAAAATATTTCACATTGATGTAATGTTTCTGTTACTCTTTGGGCTTTCAGCACAATTTAATTTTATTATAAACACAATAAAAAATTGTAATGTAGTTACCCTTTGCACTAATAAAGTTCTTTTGATGTAACCTTCAAATGGGAGTTCAGTAGCGCATCTAATCTCAATTCCATCGCCAATGTCCATTGTCTCGTGATTGTTTGGGAAGTATTGATGACATTTTGGCTAACATACAAAACGAAATTAAAAAAAATACCATTATGAGATATTTTTGGCTTATAAAAATGCAACTTTGCCATACCTTATTATTTTCCACAAACTGCGCTACCATAACTATCAAACTGACATTTTCCTGTATAACCATCCTCCAGAAATCGACAACTGTAGGTTCCAGGGGTCCCTGAGTAGCTATATACTCAATATTGTCAGAATAGCCCTATAAAAAAGCAGAAAATAGTAACACGTTCCACTACACGAAAATTGAAATAATACCTTGATGTAAGAAGCATTGATGTAATCAGTATAATTATCATTCTTATCCCTATCCAGCTTAACCCTAGTCTCATCATCTAAAATGGAAATCATAAAACACAAACACGTATAAATTGCTACAAAACTTACATGGTAAGATGTTGATGTAACGATTCTTGCGTTTGTTGTCATCTGTTAATGCAAAAGAGGCTGGTAACTGTTGCTCTGCGCTTTTCCTTTCTAATAAAGTATACTCGGATTTAAGTTTGTTCAAATTTGTCTTGTAATCGTTGTAATGATCTACAAAAGCTTTGACTGCGATTGGACTAGGTATCATCGGATTTTCAAAAGGGTCTTCCTCATCCACGGTTTTTTCTTTCCTTCTTCTTCGCCAAAATATTATACCAAAGACAAATATTAATGCCAGAAGGCAGCAAGCACCCACTATTCCACCAATCAACGCGCCAATGTTTAATTTTGCAGCTGAAAGAAGTTGTTTCTGATTAACTTGACTATTTTATTTTTTCTTTATACTGACGAGTAATAAATTTCACTGGTATTGTATCCCTGTAGGCTCTGCTAGTGAATCCCCGAACTCTGAGATGATAGGCAGTATCTGGTCTTAGTTTACCATTGCAGTAACTTGAACCATCACATGAATCAGTGCCAATTTTATAAGTAAAACTGGCTTGGTCAACACCTGGAAAAGGACAGAAAAGAGTCTTGAAAACAGAATTGTTCAGAAAAACTAGGTTTTATTGCCAAAAAATCCTATTGCCACAAATCCACATACTTTGAAAGGGATTCCAGCGTTCTGGGGTTGCCTGATACTGCTTCAGCTCACCATTTTCATTCCAAAAACCACTTTCGGGCCAGTTTGTATTGTACCAAAAGTTGTACGGTTCCCCATTATCCATGTCATCAAAAGGGCTCAAAATTATAGCGTAAAATAGAATTTTACCATTGCTTGTATCAAATGTGTCTCTCTCCAATACAAAATTTGCGGTGTGTGGATCAATGACCTCCAGCTCCGACAAAGATGTGATATTTGTTGTAGGCACTACAACACATTTGTTTTATTTATTTCTTAAGAGTAAACGCCACCCACAAGTAATAGTGTCACTTGTCAAAACACCAATTTTGATCAAAATTCCAACTTAGGAGTCGTTTGACAGCTGATTCTATTAGCTGTGGTATTTCCTCTACATTAGTTTGATAATTATTTACCTCCTGCTGGAGATATATACTCCGGTATAGGGACTGATTCGCTCTCAAATCCATCTGTGTACACTTTGACGTGACCTGTATATTCATATTCAGGTTTCAGTTCAAACTGAACCGCAGTGTCTTCAAAACCTGTTAAGCTTTTTACTTTAGTATCCACGTCTTTGTCTCTCGAACCGTTTAGTGTAATCTCGTAATGGTCAAATTGTCCATTGATGTGACACGGCTTATCAAAGCTTATTTTCAACTCGACGTTATATATTTCTTCATCCTTGATAATGGGATCCTTGCCAACATCTCTTACCGGTTCTGGAGCTATAGGAGGAAGCTGATTTCAACTATTCAGAGTATTAGCCTGTAAAAACTTACCATCTCGTGCTGTTTGAAAATTTTTAGGTTCACTTTCTAAGCCGAATCCTGCACTTGTAGAAGCTTGCATAACCACTGTATAGTTGTAGTTTGGAAATCCGGTAAACCTATATTGAGTTTCATCTGGACCCAGTTCAACTTCCAAATTGGTTGTGTTATGTTCACATCCTTCCGGAACTGCATGCAAAGCACCACCAACTTCGATGTGTATCTTATATTTGGTAAGGTCTCCGTTTTTATTTTCCGGCTCTTCCCATTGGAATACAGCAGATTTTGAAGCTATCTCCACAATTTGCAAGTTCAATGGTGCTGATGGATCTGGATTTAGTACATAATGTGTTATAGTACAAGTATGGAAACCGTATGATTTCATATCGTATGCATCACACACAACCAAATTACTTACAGCCATCTGGTGAATCGAAGGATATGTTTTCTATTCGCCCCGCTATTTCTTTTCCATCAGTTGAGTTTGTTACCGCAAATATGTCAGCTATATATTTATATAATGGCTTCAATTTGAACTTAACAGAGTAGGAGTGATTTGAAATGTCTTCATTTACAACAATATCTTTCTGTTCGTGTTCTGTATCGTTCCCGCGAAGTTTACATGTGAATTTAAGCAATTCTCCATTGGTATTACAAGGCAAAGTCCAGTGAAGTATTACTGAAGCATCGTAGACATCACCTAGGATATTTTCAAATTCCATTTTCACATTCCTAGGTTCGTCCGATGCTAAAATATGTTGAAATGTAAACTTTACCAAAATTATCTTTTTGGGAAAAAAATGTTAAAAACAAGAAATATTGGTAAGTTTTCGCTTAAAGGCCAAGCAGTTGGTACCACTCTAATAAGAGCTTAGTTGTTAGAGTGTTGGGCAAGCGATCAAAAGGCCCTTGGTTCAAATCCAAGTCGTGGTTGCATTTTTTTTTTTAATTTGCAATCTGCTTGTTGAGTTAGTTACAATTATTTATCAGTGGATTGTTAAGAAATCCCATTTTTACTTTCCAACTAGTACTTAGAAGGAAAGTATTGTAATAGACGGAAAAAAATTCGAGATTTCCGCGGAAATACGCGATGTGAGGTCTCCTGAATCAACTGCAATTATTTCTGGAAAATGTATATGTATGTATGTATGTCCGTGAACTAGAATTACCGGGGGACGAACTGATTCTAGTAGAATTTAGTATTAATACCAACTCCTTCGCTTTAGAGCGAAAATTAACAGCTATTTTGATAGTTTTTATGCATATTCAGGACGTCAAATTATGAGGTGGCGCTCTCGTCACCGTATGTATAATATACAATTGCAAACCTTTGGGTTGAGTTGTAAAGTCCATTTCGGCTTCTTCTCCAAAACCTGCTGACGTGGAAGCAGCCACGTTTACGACGTATTCAGAATTCGGTAAATGCCGACTGAAAATAAATATCCTCTCATCCATATATTCAGTGATGTTGATAACCTCGATAGGACAAGAACTATCTACATAATGAAGAGTATTTGTGTGGTTTATACTAATTCTATACTGCCCCATTACACCAGGTACTTTTGAGGGTGGATTCCATGATATTGTCACTGAACTTTCGTCTTCTTCCCATGTGAGATTTTCAGGACTTGACGGAACTAAAAGAAGAAGCAGAACTGGCTTTAGTATGTCTGTTAGAATTTGTATGGTGGCGTTTAATAATTGCTCTGGAAGCATTATCGCGTTTGTATTTAAAATTGTGGGAATGTCAGTGGTATTAAGACTAGGCACCTACTTTTTGATATCTTATCAAATCGAAAATCTTTTAATTACCACGAAGAACGTTAACAGGTAAATAGACATTATTGCACTGGCGTATCTTATCAGATAACTAGTTTGGCTACAAATATTTGTCGTTTTGGGTCATTTCCTCGTTGAACATTGTGCTTGTTTTTCTGTTTCTTGAGACATGAGTGGGAATATTTATTTTGATACATATTTCCGCCAATAATTTTAAAAATTATTATAAAGTATCGTGTATAGCCAACTTACCCTCCTCTAGAGTTTGGATTGTAAATTCTGCGGCTTCGGATTCACCGCCAGAATTGATCACAGAAACGTTACAGTTGTAGTTAGTGTATTCAGACAAATCGGCGATGTTAACCGTTGTTTGAGGCCTTGCTGTAGTGTCAGCATAAGGAAGCGATGCGCTGGAGCTTTCAATCATCCAATCCAAAAATTCTTCACCAGAAAACGCACAATTCGCGATTATCTCAGTGATCTTGCACATGTTGGAATCGTACGTCTCAAGTTGAACAACAACGGCCAATGTTGTTTTATCAACATTTTGGTTACGAATAGTTGGAGCGGCGGTAGCTAAAAGAAAATCCCATAAAGACCATTAGACATGAAAAACATGTCAAAAAAAAAAAACATGTAAACCAGAATAATTTACTTACGTTTTGCAGGAATAGCGGTGGACTCTTGGACATTGTTGCCTTGAGTGTTGCCGATATTTGCGATTATTTGGATATTGTATTCTTTGCAAGGTACAACACGGTCGATCACCACGTATGGGACTGTGGGTGAATAGTCCATCGCGTTGTTATTTTGATCCCAAATGTTGACGCTATATTTTGTTATACATTTGCCCATTTTGTCAGGTGGGCTCCATGTGATATTCATAACTTCGCCGTTAATTTCGTACTTAAGCTGTGTAACACTTCCAGGACCTGTAAAGGTAATGCGTTTAAAAACTGTCACTCTGTATAAAACGAATTACTTACGAGATGGTTTTGTAGTTGTAGTGGTAAAGGCAGTTGGAGCTCCTTCATCATCAGTTTCAGATATAGCTGAAACTGTGCCGTCATAAGAAGTACAAGCTTCCAAATCAGATATATCGTATTTAGTAGCGGTGGTAGTATATTCTTTATCTCTAAGTGTAATTTTGTAACTTTTAACGCATGATGCGTCTTCTGGTGGTTTCCAACTTAGACTTATTACATGGTTAGCCGGTGTATACATCAGATTTTGAATTTGCCCAGGTTCTAAAAAAATAATTACTATGTTATTATTGTTGAATTATATAGTTATTATATAATTTAAGTTGATGTGAGTTGTTCTTGTTATTCAACAAGATGAATATGTCGACAGAATGTTGCCTTGAAATTTGAATACTTAATGTCTTAGCGTGAAAACAACATGTTACAACATGATACAACATGTTACAACATGATACATGATCTTAGCAACATGGATGTTACCTATTTTCAAGGTTGTTTCTCCTCTTCTGTTTTGAGTATCTAGTGGAGTAATTCTTAGTTCTGTACATCTTATATCTTTTGTCAATCCTAGGTCCACTGTGGTATTTTCTTGTATGAACGTCTGATTGCCTAACGTTACATTATATCTGTTGCATTCTGGATTCAGCGATTCACCCCATGTAGCATAAGTTCGACCACTGTCTTCGTCTAGTGTCACGTACACTTTTCCAGGTACTAAAATAAATAAAGTAAATACAGCTCTGGATTTTGTCCATTAAATTTTTTGCTTAAACTAAAACTGATGATTGTCATGGATGACAGTATATAGTAGAAAGAATCGTTCTAAAATATTTATGAACATATTAACTAATAACTCTTTTTACCATGAGAAAAGTATTATTATTTCTATTATTATTAATAGTTTACTATTTTAGGAAATGCATATGTTTGCTGAGTTGCTATATGCAAGAAGGTAGCTGACAGTGCAAATTATATAAGCAGTTAGCGCATGACATTAAGTCCGAGTATTGATGTATGGCTATTTTTGACAATCCATAAAAATATTTTATATCTATTAGTGCATAACAATTACACTATTGTTATTATTAGTAGTCGCATCGTACTGATATTTATTGCCTTGAATTCTACATTCAAGTCACGTCTGGATGTGATTGTTTAAATTTATCGATCTTATACGGCGCCATGAGTGTGTTAACTGCAACAATTGCTGGCGATTGATCAGAAAAAAAGTATTAATTTATATCAATATAGAAATGCACGGTTGAGCGAATAGCAGCATAGATAACGAAAGCAAATCGGGAGATAAAGCGAATACATTATATTGGTCTGCGCGTCCTCATTTCTCTAGAATAAACAATCACGGCACGATTCGTTATAAACGTTGTCAATTTACAAATTAAGCCCGCTTTGTTATCGGCAATCAAATGCGTCCTCAACTCGATAAAATAATAGTGAATCGTTATCAAGTTAAACTGTTTCGCAATCATATCTTGTCTGAGGCCATGATGACGTGTGAATTTCAATGAAAAAACAAAGGGATAATAACCAAAGGTAATTTTTAAAACTTTTCGACAAAAAGAAACTAAATTACACATACAATCGTCGAAAAAAAGTGTTTTATAAAATCCAAATTTCTGGCCTGGCGTCTAAACCTTCTGCAATTCTTCAAGGGAAAGCCACAGCCACTGTGGATCTCAACATAATGTCAGTAGCCATTGATGTTTATAAAAATTTGCAAATTCACAACCATGGCTAAGCCTTCGGCTGCTGTCACACTGCTTCTATGAACGCCTCTATGCCCAAACCGTTCATCCTCTGGCTATGTAAATGTTTATACATAAAGTCACTGGAGTATGAGCTGGTATCAATAACATGTGTGGTGTCAATAACATTATTCCAGTTGTCAAATTGTATAAAAAAAAACGATTCAGTTCATTCCCTGGTAATTCTAAATATTGATACCAAAATTCACCCAGGTCCGAGAATTCAACATAAAAATGAGTACCGTTTGGGCGAGATACAATACTTCTAAAATACTAGCCAGAACGAAAAAATTGCAATAATGGGTTCAGGGGACCTCAACGAGTATGAAATATCGTTTTCCTTGTCAATTACAGTACTTTCCTTCTAGGGGGCCTGGTCGGAAAGTAAAAAGTGAAACTTATCAGCTATAGAAGTCAAAATATCAAAGAGTGTGAGATAATGGCCGCATTCAGCTAGGCTTTACGCTGTCCCATATCAGTAGCGCGTTTATGCGGTTGATGCTATCGCTATAAGACATATATTTACTTCACAGTTGACGGTACTAGCAATTGACAAATCAAACAGACAAACCGTGGCCAGAAGTTGGCGTTTTGGGGTCCCCTGAATTCATTGCAATGATTTCTGGAAAATGTTTGTGCGTGTGTAGTGTGTATGTCTGCACACGATAGCTTCCAAACGGTCCAATAGATCTGGCTGAAATTTGATAACATATGTATTTAGAAATACCAACGGACGAACTGGATTGATTTTGACAACTAAAAGTGGCCAATGTTACATGCGTTTTCATGGGGATTTTGACAAAATTGATACCAGCTCATCCTCAAGTGACTTTAAATATGTATACAAATTTATAGATCAATGGGACGAGCGGTTCAATGGCTGTGGGGTTACGAAATTTAAAATAGTATAATGTACTAGCTCTGTGTATATGTCAAAATTTTCGATTTTAGTTATTGGGCATTCTAGAAATATGTGGTTAAGGCTTCCCACCTGTCCACATTCGCAATATGGACATTTTAGGATACATTTTAGGTTATGTGCTATCTGTTACTGTTGTTGCGAATGTCCGGCAGGGGGCGTTTCGGGTTTGACGTTACTGTGGTAATAGCAGCAAAACACGGGTCGACAAAAATCGATTTTTTGGATCGAAAATTGTTTTTAAGGCCGTTTTTTCGCTCAACACTCTTTCCGAAGGGTATTTAGAGAGATCTTATCGTAAGACATGAGAGCGAGCGGCTTTTATAAGGTCGACAGGAACGGATAAAAAATGTAAATTTTTGACGTTCATCGATCCCCTTGTCGGAATTTCTAGACGTCACGTGACATTTTCTCGAGGTTCGCCTTCACCCGAAGAGGTGCAAAAACGTGATTTTTTTTCAAAATTAACGCATTTAATTTACAAAATATCGCGCAGTCCACGCGGAATTGTGTCCTTTTTTTCAATTCGAGCGTCAAAAGTAATATCGAAAAGCCCAATTTTGCAGCTACTCGATCGCAAATGTCGGCGAAAATGGGCGATTCCGCTGAACGCACCCTACACTTGAAAGTTCGTAATTAGTATAGGTAGATAAGTATTTAGACACTTGTGCCAACAATTTAGTCGGGAAGTTGTGTGGGAGACGCCCCGGATTTTGATTTTTGTGTAATTTTTAAGTTGCACTTCCACTGTCTTAGTTTTGTACATACATGGTTTTCATACAAAAGTCAGTTTATGTAGCAGTAGCTCACAGCGAAAAGCATATCGAAATTTAGCCGTAGCAGTTACCTCTTTAGCATTCGCAGCGCTATGATAGCATATGGCCCGACGGCATGTCCCAACGATTATACATTGATCACAAACTTTAGAGAAGAGTCTACCCACTGGCCAATAGCAAAATAAGAAAAATGTGAACAAAATAGAGCAAATTAATTATCTAATGATAAGATGGTTCTTGGTTATTTAATGAATTCATGTTTTAGATGAGAAGCGAATATACTTGAGTATATAAATTTTTAGTAAGTGTTAGCACGTTTTGTGTGTCCTTCGCCCGTGTTGTTAAGCACATACAACTTACGAGTCCTCAAAGTTGTTCTGTACAATTTTCCTGATGACGGTTTGACCGAGATGTTGTATGCTGTACATTCCTTGAGTCGTGCAAAAGTATGCTCGGTCCTAGATTCATGTCGGAAATACGGAATCTCTTTAGGGTCATAGATGGCCTTTGTTATGTTGATATCATACTTGACATTACACTTTGTCGATATGGATGGCGGTTGCCAGGACAACGCGATAGAGCGCGCTGTAATCTTGGGTTGCGTCATCTGTAATTCCTCCTCTGTACGAATAATAAATAATGCGATTGTTATTATTTATATTTGTGGTTCCAGTTTTGCAGAATTTCAATCGTTGAGTCATTATTCATATTCTATTGTTGTAGAGCGATATTTTTGGTATTGTGGTTTAGTGATTACTTACTGGCGAAATTCTTAGATATGGTCAAAATGATGGTTGCGTTTATGTAAAAACCAAAAACTCGTTTATGTGAAATTAATGATTGATAATGGTAAACATTGTAAACAATATCATACTTTTTGTATTACAAGAAAAGGGCACGTTCTACAGGCTGATACTTCATATTTGATAAAGACTTTTTCTTCCACTGCACCTTTATGTGCGTTGTTGTCACTGGCGGGAATAATGGCAAAATTAATTGTGAAAATATTGCATAAATGCGTGATATATCACATACGTGTAAATTGAAACTACAACTAATGCATGATACTAATAGTTATAATAAAATTAACGCAATTTACAGGGCTTCATGAAGGTCTATAATATTATGTACAATATTATAAATACACTGGTAGGTCAGAATCTTATCTAAAAAAATATGTACAGTAATATTTTTCACTATAAAGGCTGGGTATAAAGTAACGAATATGCTACACTTGGCCATGTTCTTCGTAGAATTTCTGGTCGAAAATCCTAATACAAAAATATTGTTCCATGATTCGTATCCTCAGGAATAATGCTTAGACACACCCTGTATGAGCTGTAAGCTATATTGGGTCTAACAAGTTTGAGTGCACAATATTTATTTTAAGGCTAGATTTTAGCATGAAATGATAGGTGTCATTAATTTATTACTTTATTTTCGTATTTTATAGCTGTGTAACGTTTAAGAAAACTTCAGCATACTTCACATTATTTCGCTAGTGTTGTCAGTAACTTTGTCCAGGGATATCTCACTTATTATAAAGAATGGAATTATTTTTTTTAAGAATTATATGATCAGTGACTAAAAAGTCTATGATCCCTCATTTCTTATACTTAAACCTGTTGTAACACCCTGTGTACTAATACAACTGATTTGCTAAATCTTATATCCAGTAAACTGTAGAACACAATTTACTTCAAAATACCTGAACAAATACGGATATATACTTCCGGCTGCAATATGCACTTATGTCACAAAATGAACATCTGCACACTTAAGTAAGTTGTTCCCAGATGTTCGAGCATTTGTCCACAATAGATCACAGTTAAAAAGGCCTTCTGCCTTTGATGTGCATACATTTTAGCTTTGTATTTTACTTTGTACTTTAGTTGACGTATCTCATAAAACCACAGCCCTCGAAATGACAAATATTTGTGCGAATGGAGAAATAAAATAACATTTTTCACAAGTTCTATATTTGAGTTTTATACTATGTTTATTGAAGTGACAAAATTTATCAACTGTTTGCACTGCGTGAAAATAATGGTTACCTAGTGAGGCATTTAGTGACATTTTTATAGAAGACGTACAGAAGTTTAGTTTAGTCGACTTGCCACCAGAGGGCAAATTGGTATTCGTATTCAAGTTGAATTAGACATTAGTTATATACAATGAATAAAGACGATATTTTAAAAAATGTTGGTGTATCACAGCATAGAGTGTAAAATAAACGCACAAAAATCCCACGAAAACTTATTTACAATGACAACTCTACTTGTCAACAAAACAGTGAGGTTATGTTGTAGTACCAACAGCGCCGCCCATCTGACTACTAGCGACGTCTGGATTGACATATTTATATGAATGTCATAAAGTGATACATATATGTATATTTTTCTACTTTGCATTCACAATGCACACATTGTAACACTGTTTTTCGGTGTTACAATTAGCAAATTGTAACACCGTTTTTAGTAATTTTTTTCTAAGATTGGTGACATTGATATCAAATGCATGTCAAACGAAAATACACATAACCACAAAAGTAAGCACAAACTGATTTTTTAGAATCGCACAAACTGCGAAGTATGTATATTTTTATACATATTTAAACATGCGTGTTGCATCCTAGGTTTCGTACTACTAGTATATGATGGTATATAATAATTATCAATAATTACTTTTTCACAGATATTTGAATTTAAGTGACAGATGACAGTGTTACCAACGGTTGCACCCATAAATACTCTAGATTGGAATTTTACCTAATATACTTCTAAATTTTTATAAAATTAATGACGCAAAGTAGAAAAAATAGTATATTACACTCGTTTTATAAGACATATTGGCGCATTCGTTCATTTGGGGCCTCCTCGTGACGTCTTATAAAACTTGTATAATAATATACTATTATACCACGCCACATAGCTTTTAAATGCCTACTTTTAATACGTTTGCACATCAAGATTATTATATGATAAGTAAGTACTTATATAAAGTGCCAAACGTATTTTTTTCGCAATTCATTAATTAAATATATGTATATTAATTAAATTCGATAGAAATAAAGATTACATTTTTGTCAATGAGAAAGACGATAAGAGCATAAAAGCGTCACAAAATAAATATCTAATCGATTCTAAATTTACAAAAAGTCGCGCATAAGTTGAAATCTAATGTGTCAAAATCAACATTCAACCCCGTTTTCCACTTCCGACTATGACACAATGTGCTCCGCCTATACTCACTACTCATTTCCGTTACGATAAACAGACGACGATCGCGATATCAATAATACATTACCAGTAGATCATGCTTGGCAGATTTGTTATTTATATTATTTATAGTATACAGATTGTCCATATTTAAGACGCAACATAGGAAAACAAATATAAAAAATTATGCAATGCACGTTCTCCTCAATTTAAACATATCCTTTATCTAGTTCATCTTTAATCTAAAATGATTTACAAATTGAACAACTTTTTATCTCCAATAACTTTTGTAATCTTTGGTGTATTTTATAAATTAGTAAATTCTACGAAATTATTTCTATTATCCTGTGGAACAGTTTATGTAATCTTTGGTGTATTTTTATGATTCTTAGAGGACATTATATCTAACTTCTAGGAAATCATTTCTAACTATATATTATCCTGTGGAACAGTTTTTGTCAAGTTTTTGTCTGCTCACTTCTAAAGACAGGTCAATTAGCAATGTAATAACGTTTGATTCATTTCGTTGGGTTAATTTTCGATGACATTATTTTAACTTAAACCTTACACGCTTAAACCTTCACTTACAACTTTCATGTTGAACTGCAAATCGAACAGCAGTGCGTTTAGAATTGACAGTGCTTTAGTATAATGCAAAAGCCAATCCAGCGACTTTGAATTTTTACATGTACATATGTTACATTGTTAAAGTGAACATCGGTGTTCTTAAAAATGAATAGTGGCTACAACTGTTTGTTTTAGGTAGCTATATGATTGTGGACATATCAAATATTTGGGAAGTAGACTTAACTTATCACAAAAATGCGGTCATTTATATTCTGTTGTTGAGATGTTTAAAAAGGGCTAAGCCAACGAACAAAAGTGTTTATTTGTAACAGATGCAAATCTGTAATGGGAAAAAGAACATTTTTTCTGATAACCAGTTAATAATGCTTAATGTTAATAATATCAGGGCTAGAGTGGTAATAAGATACATTGCTCAGTAGACCTAAAAATAGCTACTTTTATCCACTACATTTGTTCACGCGTGGCGCAATCAAAGTTACAATAGCTATTAACAAAAAAAAACATACGTGGATAATGACAAATATATTATTATAGAGTTATATATTATGATCTTGAGATAGTAGTCCTTATTTAGGAATCTTACGGATTATTTTACTGCTCGAAGATACAATAAAATATAATATTATTCGTTGAATGAAATTGTTTGTACACCTTGATAACATAAAGTAGTTTTTCTACTTTGCATTCACAATGCACATATTGTATACTGTTTTCGGTGTTACAATTAGCAAATTGTAACACCGTTTTTAGTAACTTTTTTCTAAGATTGGTGACATTGATATCAAATGCATGTCAAACGAAAATACACATAACCACAAAAGTAAGCACAAACTGATTTTTTAGAATCGCACAAACTGCGAAGTATGTATATTTTTATACATATTTAAACATGCGTGTTGCATCCTAGGTTTCGTACTACTAGTATATGATGGTATATAATAATTATCAATAATTACTTTTTCACAGATATTTGAATTTAAGTGACAGATGTCAGTGTTACCAACGGTTGCACCCATAAATACTCTAGATTGGAATTTTACCTACAACTCATGCCCCAAACAACTCATGCGCCAATTTGACGTCTTATAAAACTTGTATAATAATATACTATTATATGTGCTTTTGTCACATTAAATAACAAATTACTTATGAAAGAAAGATTTAATAACTTTTTCCTACGCGTCAATCTGAATATTTGTAAAAGATAAAAACGTTTATAATACATTTTCCACGTCTTTTGCAAATATTTGCAGATTATGTATAAAAAATAAAATAAACAGTAAATTTATCAATTCTGTCAATACTGTTCATTTAAATAATAAAAATCAACAAAAGTAGAAATCATTTTGATAAAAAAAAATCCAGAAAACCAACCAGTTTGACATTTTGCGGCAATAGTTTCCTTAGCCCCAACACTAGTTCCTTCATGTTCTGCAACATCAGGGTATGTGAACCAGCCGGTACTGTAATCTGAATATCCCGTCGAATAAGCAGCTTCATAAAAGTCTGTAGTGGTTTCTACAGTGGTCAGATCGCACGCACATAAACGAAAAACACCAAGAACGAAGAAAATCGCAAGTGAGTGCGTCCGACACATTTTATCCGGCACTAAATTTCGCAACACAACACAATCACACGTCCAACTGCATTTAAAGAGGAAGCCGGTCTCGCCGCGAGTGATATAGAACCCAGAGGAAGTTCTGTTATCGCGAACTGTTAGCAGTAGAAACCCACAGTTTCGTATTTATCCAATAAAACCGCTAAAACAGCGCATTTTTCTGGATCGTATAGACACGCGACAGCTCGGAATATAACTGAGGATTACAACTTTCACGATCTAATTGTTATCAGATATCGATCCATTTAATATAATATTGAAGTTGATAAGAATTATCTATCAATAAAAATCTCTTTACTTTACGATATGTCTATGTAAAAATCTAATCTAATTCTAAACTAAACACTCTCTAATTTTAGCACAAAGAATTAAATATTCTAACCTCCTTCAGCGATACCGAAATACTATTTTTATCCCCCACGCTTATTTTCAATAATCACGTTACGCTACGAAAAAAAGACGCGTCCGTAACCGTAGCGTAACATCGGACGACTAAAGAGATGAAACTATCAGCGCATCTTCAGTCGGTTCAGTCCTCCTCACAGTAGCTGGAGTGTGCGACAGATGTTTTTGGAACCTGTGTAAGTTAAAAGACGATTGGATAGAGGTGGTGGTGTTTTGCTAGCCGTGTATGTAGGGTAGATGGATTGGATCGAGGGACAGGTCAAACCTGTCAGGCGATTGAATTGAATTTAGTGGGTGCTACTGCCGATTGAAATGCGAAACGGGGTTTAAAAACGAAGGGTTTTGAGGGAGAATTATGTGTTACTACCTGAGAAGGTACAAGGGTTTCCTTGGGGTTATTTTAATGATAGGACTGGACACCTGCTTTGTGTGTTGATAATGTTACTGTTGTATTTAGTAATCCTTATTGCTTTAATTGATTTTTATGGGTTCTTATCTTTAATGAATCAATTGGGAGTACGCACTGATTAAATAGCATTTGTCACATAACATAACTAAATTTCAGCCCGATCCGTTGTTCCGTTCGGGCGCAATCGTGTTCACGAACTTACATACATCCATTTTCCAGAAATCATTGCTATGAATTCATGGGACCTCAAAACGCGTATTTCCGCGAAAATCTCGATTTTTTTCTTCGATTACAATATTCTAGGGACTAGTCGGAAAAAAAGTTACCTCTGCAATCTGCAGTCTTGCAGTTGCACCTTAACAAAACGCACAATAAAAGGGCGCACCAAATAACTTTTAAACAAACCATTTTTTTCTTTTTTGTAAGATAACATATTTTTCATTCACAGCTATTTGTACATCATTTATTGTCTGGCTCACAATTAATCTTTTGCTACTTTTTTTTATAAGTTTATTGGCCATATACACTTATCTGGGACAATTTTTATGTGATATGCAGTATCATTAATGTGTACTGTCAGTGTCAGAGTCTTTTTATGATTATCGAGCAACAAATCGGCAATGACACAACCAATAATGAACCTTTTGACAGTCACTTACCACTTTTGCAATTAGTCAATTTTATTAAAACAGAGCTACTCTGGACCCATCAGTTTCGCATGACATAATGACATTGTTATACTGACATTTAGTGTCATGTCATGTCAGTGGCACTGACGTTTGTCAAAATCTGACAATTCGCAACACAGCGACGAAGGCTGTGGATTCTATCAAACTGCTTCTATAAACTCTTAGGGCTAGTTTTTCAATAATGGTTTATTTCTAAGTTCTAGTGAACTCCGTTCTATTCTTAATTTCTGTCAGAATCGCCAAACCTGGTTGGATACTGGTCATCAAAACGTCATTGTCCACATTGCTGAACTTCACTCGTGGTTTAAACTAGTATTGAAAAACTAGCCCTTAGTCTTATAGCACCTAAACCGTCCATCCCACTGGTCGGTAATTTGGAGCAAATATTTAAAGTCAAAAACAATCCAGTTGTATTCCAAATTTCACTGTTCAGCCCAATCCGTTGTTCCATTTGGGCGCTATCTTGACGCAGATATACACACAGACATATACATAAGCACATATACATACATACATTATCCAGAAATCATTGCAATCGATTCAGGGGACCTCAAAACGTGTATTTCCGTGGAAATCACGATTTTTTTTCCGTCGATTACAATACTTTCCTTCTAGGGTACTAGTCGGAAAGTAAAAAATATTTTATGATAGTCGTGCAAAAAGTTATTTTATTTTGTTCTAAGGAGTGCTCTCTCTGTTACTTTTTAGCTAATTATGCTTTTTCTTAACTGGTCTATTTCTCACACTGAATATTTAAAGACGGTTTTTTAGTACGTTTTAGAAAAAATCATTTTTCTGCAACATTGTTTATAGTTGCCTTTTGTCTGTAATTCGACATGCATTAAAAGTGTCACATCTTTTTTACTTCCTAGCTTTTGGAAAATGTCTAAGCAACTATGTCATACTTATATTAATTCATATTTTATTCTGTTTTAATCTATGGATTATTAAAACATATTAGTTCTAATCGTAAAAATCACTTAAATACAATAAACAAAGACCGGACTATGCTTTTACCCATCTACCGGTGATCATAAATTTTCCCATGGTCGTGACCTCCATGCATGGTCTGCATATGTATCAGAATTGCATTTGCACCATGACACTAAATCTAAACTAGGTAAACATCAAAGATGCAACGATGTACATGTATATATGTGCATTTCAACGACTCATCAAAGCCACACGTCGAGACGGAAAGAAATGTATAAGGTCTGTATTCAAGTTTGCCATTGAAATGACACTTTCCAATTTGAAGACAAGCGTTCACTGAAATGTCATAAATATGTAGATAGGTAGGCTCGTCAGTTTCTTGTTAAACATGCGACAAGATAATAAAGAATATGACTCTATATATAAAATAAATTGATTAATACAACATTTGATAAAATGTGGGTAATTAATTACCAAACAGGACATTCGGTTTCCGCCGGAATGTTGTTGAAACATAGCTTATATTCATCTCTTTTTACAAACTCTTTTAGCTATTATTCTTTACCATTAATTGCATAATTGAATAATAAACATAATATTTTTCCGGCTTTATATTTATTACCAACCAAATCAGTTATAAACATCAAAATTCTCTCTAAAAATTCTTATGGATCACCCAATACACCTGGTGGAGGAAACAAAGCATCATATCCTGGAGGACCGTCCTCGTCCCTACTGCAATCTTCATCTAAGGTACTTTCGTCCACAGTAGCGAACATATAACCATTGCGTCTTACAAAATCTGAATCTCTACGTTTCTCCGGGGTGCAAAAGTAGATACAAGCGAAAGATAGTGTCAAAGCTACCACGAGTCCAGTGAAGATACCAGCAATAACTTTCTTGCCTAAGTACTTGAGAGCGCGTGGCGCGCAAGTACCTTCATCCACACAACCCCTGAAGGGACAATTAACGTATCCATCATGAAAATAGATGTCCTCCATACATATACCTTCCAAGTTGACGCATGATTTGTACTGCCATGTATTCTTGCCATCGCATTCTTTGAAATTTGTAAATACTATTTCCATGCCTGTAATTAATGAGATAGAGCAACAAAAAGTAATGGTGCGTTCACAACCAAGTCATTACACCACTCCATACATCTTTGGGTGGGATCGAAAGTTGGTTCTGAACGCTACTTCAGTTTACCTGCACTAAAGTAATCATACTCTCTGTCTTGCATGTTCATATGAATGATGACAGTCAAGGTATCTTCAATATCATGCTGGAAACTATTCTCCACAGCGTTCGTAATAAAACTAACACCATCAATAACATAATTTTCCATGGACGATTCCACGTCAAGAGTCCCACAAAATTTCCTGGACATGTCGCCTATGGAACCACGGAATGCGATGTAATCAATGCATTCTCCAGTGATATCGTCCTTCCTGAAGTTTAGGTCCTGGATGACGGCGACAACACCATGTTGTGGATCTTTTGGCTTGACTTCAAATTGGCAGTGAAAGGGTTTTCTGCTGTATAGGTTAAGGCGAATTGCACCTGGCATATAGACGCCCAAACGGAGCTTTCTCCTGTGGAGCTGTTCGCAGAGATTATGGCTTTCTTCCAAGTCAAACACTTTGTAATCTCTCGAAGATACAAGATGAAGAGATATGAAGATAATTGGAAGAATTTTCATGGTTGACTACGTCAATACATAAATTAGGATGATGGTGTTGCTAAGATACGCCATAAATTTAGTGTTCGCCCATTATTGGTGTGATAGTCTGAAGACCTCCTCAATTAGAAAGTAATGCCAAGACTCTTTAAAGTATCGAGGGAGTCGGAAACTTTGGAAATATGTAGTCTTTTCAACTATAACTAATATGAATTTTTATTTTTACTGCATCATTGTTAACACCACATAGGCGAGTATGATTTACAACCAGTTACCAGTACCGAAGAACATAAAATACGCGTGCATTGTACAACGAGGTGTTTAGGTTGTTAAATTTAAAAATTCACCGGCATATTTAGCATATCAAAAGCGTACGAAACGACAATTAAATGCTCTGGCACATGAAGCGAATATAAAAAGAAAACTACAAGTCACTGGATGTTTAGAGATCTGTGTCGAGCATATTGAGGATTTAACTTGATTGTTTATTGGCTTATAGTGGTTCTCAAACCATCTATTTACATTTTGGATAAATACACAATCTATTTTTGGGTAGGTTAGACCTAATTTCTAGATAAGACCGGTTGAAATATAAACTTGCTACTGTGACAGGTAACAATAGATATACTCAATTGTGGACACTTGTAGTCATGTGATTGATTAAATGATTAAAAGTACATTTGATTGATTAATTTTTTGTTCGGATAAGAGTAATAAATCGCAGAAATTAATCAAATTGAAACAGATACGAATCTGTTATGTGGTAAAATTACATACTTCCAGTCAAACTTTGATGCTCTCTTTATAATTTATTTTCTTTTATTTATACCAGTCGATTGCAGACTAGTTCTATAATTGTTGACAGATTAGAAGCGAAACAATAGATTGATTATGACTTATGTCTATACTTGGACGCGATTTATTGAAATTGACGACGCTGTGCATTAAATATTAACGAGTTAATTGATTTGGGTACAAAAATGTCAACTGATACAGGGTTGCCAGATGGGGTTGCCAATTTTATATTTTATTAGCAAGCACAATAATTCAATTAGTTGAACAAATAATACTACGGGTAGAATAGATAAGAGAGAAATAGCGATAAAAAAGCACATCCAGAAATAATTATATATTATATATTTCTAACAGTTGAAATTGCTTATTGTTGCAGACGGTATTTATATCGGGTATGGTCAAACTGTCGTTGCAATTAAAATATTACCATTGTGTGGTGCGTCATGTTTGCACTGCACAGACATATGTTTATTGTATTATTATCAGTGATAAATATGCATACACAAAATATGGTCACAAAACTTCCTCTTAATTCGTATACTGCGTATTAATACATGCTCTGTTATATACAAATTGTTCATTTCTTCGAACAATGAACGTTGATGGTAATGGTTTCGAGCTAATGTACTGATGCGTTGGCCCAATTATGACATATGATTCATAAATTGTGCGAGTTTAGATACTACAAAGCACTGTGCAAAGTGTAAGTAGTGTAAATTGAAGGTCTACTAATTTAACGTTTTTAGGAGACGGAAGGTCGCGCTAATAAAAGAATATTTGCTTGTTTGGAAATCAAACGGAAGAATAATAATAAAAACGAAAGAGAAATGATTTTATTATGTACCCAAATGTACCTCATCGCCAAACGTAAATCATCACCAAAATATGTACTTAAGATAGGTATCAATAAACAAATTTGTAATCAGTTCCATTTGATTGACGCAATAGAAAAAAAAAATCTTTATTCTGCCCTTTGTAACGTTCATAATGAGTGATTAGATCGTATGAGGTTTAATTTGATATTTTGTAATAGTCATTTTGCATAATGTTTACTACTTTAGATTATAAAAAAAATGTTCAAAATCGTAATGTTGTAATTAAAGAACTCGCATGTTTAGAAAATTAAGGGTCAAAAACATGGAACGGCATTCTTTAAAACTAATTAAATAAGGTTATAGATGTTTCAAACTAAGAAGAGCACAGTTGTATATGCAACCAAATATACACAGGCAATTTATAAACCATACACTGGGTATGATTGGTTGCATATACAACTGTACTCTTCTTAGTTTGAAACTACTCTACATCTCTAATTGTTACTGTTGTGCCCAAATGTCAACTTTGAGAAACAATACCCTAATTAACGTTGAGTCGATTAACACTTCTGGTGCTCCTAGTTATGGCGCTTGTATTTTGTTGTCAAAAATCATAATAAAACAAAAATGTTATCCTGTGCGCTTTTTGACGTAAAAAAATCAATTATATAATATTGTAATTGATGAAATGTGACTCGCAGGGCGCCAAAGTGTTTCTATTCGTTCAATGATTGTTTATTGTTTACGACAGTGGGTGGACGATATGCGGACATATAGCTAAACCACTGTAAAGGAGACCTACTCGCACGTGTAAATAACCGGTTTTCTTATGGGAGAATTGGTCGTATTTAAAATGGTTAGACCGTACGTAGATGACGTAGCTGAGGTGATTGTCAGCAAGCAGCGTTTATTGTACTCGCTTACTATTTTTTATTACTACATATTTCTTTAATTTATTATTGGAATACAACGCTGGAGTTTCATAATTTTTTTGTCATACAGGGAAGTCTATTTGCACAGGTGTACGTTTGGCCGTATACACTCAGTCGTTCAGTTTTGGCAGAATGTTTTGCTATATCCATATGTAGAGTAGTTTTAAACTAAGAGGAGCACAGTGACATATGCACCCAATTATACCCAGTGTATGGTTTATAATTGACCCGCGTATATTTGGTTGCATACACATCTGTGCTCTCCTTGGTTTTTGAAACATCTATATCGGCAGTAACTGTTAGAATGCTTCTATGAAAGCTTATAGCTACTAAACTATTTATCCCATTTATCTGCATGTAAATTGGTGTGCGTATTTAAGTCAGTCATGAGCTGGTATGAGCTTGCTCAAAATTGGATGAATCCCTAAGAAGACATGTATAGATGTTTCAAACTAAGAAGAGCACAGTTGCGTATGCAACCAAATATACACAGGCAATTTATAAACCATACACTGGGTATGATTGGTTGCATATACAACTGTGCTCTTCTTAGTTTGAAACTACTCTAACATTTGCCACTGGCGGTTGTCCAATTGTGACAAAAAAACAGTTCAGTTTGTTCACTGGTAATTCTAAATACGTATATTTAACTTCAGCCCAGTGCCATTGTATTCTACCATCATGTGCACAGACACAAACAGACAATTTCTTTCCTTCTAGGGTAAAGTATTTAAATAAACACCAAAATATCATTATATTTAACTGTCTTTCTAAGTTGCATTTCAAAACAAATTTGATCACTTATTTTATGGGTAGAAACCAAACCTAGTGTTTGACAGATTTCTGGAAGTGTTGATTACACTTTTGGCAAGGATTTGTAAAAAAAAATAAATAAAAAACAAGTAGTAAACTTCACAAGAGTCATATATTAAGATAATTGCGTAAAAATACACATAATTAATATAACCTCTGTGGGGGTCCCATAGAGGATTTGACATGTAATGAACGGACGTTCTGCCAGTGTTTCTTCAAAAGAGAAACTAAGAAATTGATGGACAAGTGAACGTTTTGCACCAACTCATCTGGGTTCATGTCAACGTGTCCAACGGCAACAGACAAGCAAAGTACCTATAAAAACAGAAAGAATATATGTATTCAAATTCCTAATGTTTAGTTACACTAAATAATTCATATACAATTTATTATATACAAATGTTTGCAACCATTAAATCCACGTATACAGGAAAACAACATAAGTGGTAGTTATTAATTGCAATATACTTTTGCACAATACTTCCGTACAAAATAAATTGGTTTAACATTAAATTGTTGGCTTGATTGTGCAAACAAAAATAAATATAAAAAATTAAAAGAGAAAGAAAATTACCTTCTTCATTTGGAATTTGATGGTAGCCTTTACTTCATCGATCTTTTGTGTCATGGATTCCTGATGGGAGAGGAGACCAGGGAACTTGCCGGCTTTGTTCAGACCGGGGCCCAACAAACGTGGGATTTGCTTAATCAAAGCTTCAGATGCCAAGAAAGCATCGTATTTCTTCGCTAGCTTCTTGACTAACTTCTTATTTTTGTTCAGCTTCTTCAAAGCTTCGACATCCATGTATGGTACATCATTAGCCTTGGCTTCGTCACAATGCTGCTGGTCACCCAAGACGCACACCTGCATCTTTGGCCTGGGAATGTGCTTCAATCTAATCGATAAAAAATTTGTTTCTCGTATATTCTGTGACAGGAATTGATATTTCTAAACTTTGTAGGGGATATTTCCAAAGTTTTACTCACCGATGACGAGGGCCAAACTAAGCATTAAATGAGTGAAATGGTCGATAATGATCGTGAGAACGATCAGTTATCTCCCCAGTTATTTTAAGACCCTGGGTGCAGGTCCGCCGAGAGAACTCAGCTTCCTGAATCATGAAACCGATTTTAGGTACTTTTCTCTACTTTTTAACATAACCTTTGGGCATGAAACATAACCTAAAATTGGCTCACTTCAGGTCTACTCACTTGACGGTACCGCTGAAACGTTTGTCCTTCTGGGGATCGTAATTCTTCAGGCCGATTTGGATTTCCACAGTTTCCAAGAATTTACGTTTCTTGGTTTCCTGGGAGTTTTGGATTACGGCGTTGACGCACTCATATAGAGTGTCACGGGAAACTTTCGACCTAAAACGGGTTAAATATCGTTAGATTTGTGAAAATATCCTATGGATATTATTGGCATTATATCGGGGGATACGGTAAAAGCAAAAAATGTGGAAAAAATTGATGGATGGTTTCACAAATTAAGGATTACTTACGACATCTTCGCAGACTACGTCCGACCGCGAGTATGACAACTTTTGAAAGAGAGCGTTTTTGACACGCGGATTGCTAACTTCTCGATGGCGTATCGAGCGCCCTCTGCGAGATGAGCGCCCTCTACGTTAGTGGACCGCTTATCAAAATTTTGAATCAGACAAAATAATTACTTATTAATTTTATTTTTATTCTTAGAACTGAAAATAATTCCTCCAATATTCTAATTTTTAATTTTATGATGGTACGATGAAAAAGAGTTGTAAAATTCGCCACAAACTAATGGATTGTAATCCTTTATGGAAAATGTCTGTGTGTACGTGGATTTGACTGAAATTTGTTATAGATATTTAGAATTATTGGGACGAACTCGATGAAAAATTTCAGCGAGTGGGAAGGAGCGCCAGAAATTTGATATTAATTATATTATTGATGGAAATCGTTACGCGACTGTTGCTGCTGTTGTTACCGCCTTAGTTTGAAGGAACCTTGATATGATAAATTGCGAACTTCAGACTAAAGACTAAAGTATGGGTCAATTATTCAGTGCACATGCGCGCGATGTGTCAAAATGTCAAATCGGTGAATTCCACAATCATCGAACAGGGTTTCGGGTTCCTCTGTGTTTATGATTTTAATTAATCGCGTTTAGATAAGTTTGTAACCCACTAGTCATGTAAAACGCCAGTACGTAGTTATTTCGCGTAGTTGTAGTACTTGTAGCCCAAAACATATAAGCTATGGTGTCCATCATCAAAAACCAACTGTTGAAACATCTCTCAAGGTCTGACCTTCCACAACAATAATTTGTTTACCACTACCATCGACAAATAACTAAATTTTTAGATTTACAAAGAACTTATCGGCCGATAAAATTAACTTTAGCACTTTCAAAGGCGAAGGGGAATTGTCAAACTTGGAGTTGGACGAATACGTACTTACCGAATTGTTGGAATTGCCGTCTTGGCTACGACTCACAAAAGCTTGGTGCAATAAAGTCTCCTTTAGAATTCAGTGGACAAAACTTAAAAACGTCCCTATAGTTTTGGTACATCTCAAAATGTTAGTTTCATTTTTTTATTAATATTGCTAATTTTAGAGTTTGGATGAGGTGAACATAACTGTGGAAACATGCGAGGAACTACGAACAACCGCAACAGATCAGGCTGCGTTGGCATCTTACGCGGTCCCTGGAAAATACAGTTTTATCCACAAAGTTATCGATGGTATAACAGTCAATGTTAACACAGTTAATGTCACTTTTAATAGTCCTGCTTTTACTGCAAACGTACAGGTATTGTCCTATTTACAATACATTAAACACATTCTATGTTTGAGTATTACATTATTGAAAAATTCACTGTACCATTTATCATCATTTTGATGTTTTATTCATCTATAAGTATCAATAATCACCATTTTATTTTTTCTTTATATTAAACTAAGTAAACAAAAATGATAATTATACCACCAGTGGTAGGTTGAGTCAAAATTTCTTAGCAATATCCTTAAAAATAAACTCATTTCTCAAGTGAAAAGCTTGCGTGGAGCCATCTATTGACGTAAAGCTGAAGTTCTAATTAAAATTTAAATGATCGAAGTTTAATTTTATACAAATTGATAGCTTCTTGCTCATAGGATTTGCTATTATTGCATTTTTATGTTGTTAGATATTGAGCAAGTTAATTTGTTTTTAGTTTTTAGTTAGTAGTGTTTTTGATCATCAACTCATTATGGTGCTATAATAATAATAAATCTTCCTTAGATATCGAGGATAACAGTGGAATCGAAGAGTCCGCTATGGGAAAAGGCGGACCTTCGAATGACAAGATTGAAAGACCAGGGTAAGGGACAATTGTTGATCTTCAAGGAGTTAGAATGGCAGACGCTGAGAGTTGAAGCAAAATCGACAAAGGATAAGAATTTGACGCCTCTGAGATTACTGACTAATCAGGCTAAATGTCGCATAACAATTAAGAAGAGGTTATCAGGTAAGATGTTAACAACATCAAAATGATGTCCTGTAAATATTTGTTAAATGGAGTTTATTTCTTACTCATTTGTCCAATGCATTTAGATGAGTCAGCCAAACTGAGATTCACTGTTTATCGCTGTGTTAAATGTCCTTTGTGGTGATAAACATTGTAGATAAAAGAGTTTGAGTAGAATGTTTATGTAGAAGTTTAAGTTGATTGCAGTATTTTGTGTTAAATTTAGATTATTTGTTGGATTTTGGAGTAAACAGACCATTAGGATGTTATCCAAGTTAAAATAATCTGTAAAAAACATTGTCTATTAAATAGGAATGAGTTTTTATATTTTTGTGTGTATAAATATGGATGCAAGGTAGAAAAAAATTATCCAAAATTTTAAAATTTGTTAGAATTTATTATTAAGGCCATTTTACACTAAGTTAGACATTTTCTTGCATATTCAACAATTTTCCTAAACTTTAAAATAATGTAATGTCGAACATGAATTGTATATACATTGTTAATAACAGAATTTTAGACAATATTGAATAACATTTCTGTTTGGCACTCTATAAAGTTATAGTTCACAAAAGAAACATCTGCTCAATTTAAAAAAACAATTAATCAATTTTTGTCCTCAATGTAAAACTGCAATTTTTCTAAAGTAAATTTTCTTCCAGCCATTGAAAGGGCAGTAAAATACGTTCGGCATTCCTTACATTACACATCTATTACAACTCCTAAAAATAACGTTAATTTTCATAAATAAAAAAATTGCCCCTACCCGAACTTGAACCATGACCCTTCGCGTTTGCAGTACTCCATCAAGTGTTTTACCACTTTTAGATTCGTCGATTATGGGATCCCGACTAGGAATCATTCTCGACGATCTACTATGGGTGCTCACAGATTCCCAACTTAAGGCTGCTCTACACTTCTTAGATTCTCTCGCAGACTTGGTCCAGAAGGCCACCAATCTTACCAGAAATGCAAAAGCTGCTAGGAAATTAGAGGTACCTTCTCCCTATAACTCATAGCATTTTATATTCTTTTTTTGTTTTCAATTATAAAATTATAATCTTTTAAAAAGGAACTTCCCGAATATCGAGCTCAGCTAGACCAACAGGAACGGGCTTCCCGCCAAGAGACCACCTCCCCCATGGCAAAGGTCTTCTCGATATACGATGTCGTCGAAACATCTTATCATTTCCTCTCACAGCAGATCATCTTGCATCTTTGTGATGATCCTGGACGTACGTATACATACTTGTCTGCCATTTTTTCTAGAGTTTAATGTAATTTTGAATGTATCTTATGTTTTGTATATATAAATAAATTCTAATTCTGGTAGTTGAGAACTGTTAATGTAATGGTAATTAATATTGTAAAACATGTTTTCTTTTTGAAAGCTGGTCGTTCTTGTCATCCGAATTTGAAAGATGGCGGAGCGTTGCAGATCAACATCCAAATGTTCCAAGTGGACTACTATCCGTATCATTTGGCGGTGAGCGATAGAGTCCACTGGCCACTCTACAAGGAGGAGCTGATTCCACACACACACTGGCAAACACAGTCCTTCAATGCTTTCAAGACAAAATTTCTGGATCTGCTAGATAGGAATAAACCGACGCATACGCCCCTGTCAAGGTCTAATAAGGTTTGTGATTTATATAAATAAATATCAAAAAATAATATTCTAGTGTAATATACTAGCATAATATAAGTGCATCACATCATCTAAGTGCATTTATAAGTGCATGTAAATGATATTTATATGTGTTTGAAGCAAATTCCATTTATTTCTGGTTGCAGGGAAATGTCAGTCAGGATACATCTCCGGGAACCCCGGACCAATCGCCGCAAAAGGCGCAGCCCATGTCGCAGAATCGTCTGAGGCAGGCTGTGGTCAATCAGTTTAGGAAGATTATGACAACATGCGTGATAATTCGCGTCGAAAATTTTACCGTGTACAAGGTGACGACGTCTGGAAAGAAGCAGGCCTTGAAGGAGTTTATATCAGGTGAGTTCTTTCCGCGCATTTCTGGTGTCTAGACGGTACGTAATTGTTTTTCTCTTTGACTACAAGCCCAACGTAAAAAGGGAGAAAAAAGTACCACGCCAGGTATTCAGTGTCAAGTATTAACTTGTAGAATAGTTGGTTTTGGTTGAGTAGAATTGAGTTTTTTCCCAGTTTTTTGTGTGTTCGGAAAGATCTATTGTAAAATCTTGTTCCACAGACCCTAATTAGAATTATTTTCATTGTTATCTGTTATGATTGTTGATTATTATAGGATAGTTGTTGCTATACAGGGAATTACAACAATTGTTTTTTCTAGGCGATCGAGATCATATGTCATTACCTGAAGATGCCAGCATCATTCACACTGAATTTATTTATTACTACTATCCGGATGATATGCCTTTCCCATGTAAGGAAATATTTATTTATTTGATTTTTTATTTAGCTTGATTTCGTATAATGTGTAATTTTTTACAAATAATTGGCAAATAAAATTATTGAGACGAAACAATGGCACATCATTACACGTTCATTTGTTTACAGTACCTCCTCCGAAATTTTATGTGCAGTTCAACCCAGTTCAGGTGATTTTCGACGTGGACAGTTGCCTGTGGTTCAACTCTTTCGCACTGAACCTCCACCAATCATTGCAATCAGGAAAACAGAGCATATCAGGTTCAAACCTCACTTATATCGACGTTAAAATAGAAGCAATCTTACCTAGAGTAAGCATACAATCACTCAAAATCTCTGAAAAGTTTCATGTGTTTTTAATGGTTTTTTTTCAGATAGTTTTTGAGAGTAGTAAGGAGTATATCACCCAAAAAGATAGGCCAAAGACGTTGACATTTCAAGTGACGAGAGCTACGATCACAAACGTTCGTAGTTTGGAACAGTCTTCCAGAGCCGATCTAGCAAAATGCGTCGATTCGTTTCACATGGGGTCGTTGTTTTTCGGGTCTGAGTTTCCATCGAAGCCGGACGATTTTTATATCGTGACACAGAAGTTTTTGGATCACATCTCCGCGAATGATAATATTAGGAGTCCCCCGAAGGATTTAGATATTTCGTCGTATAATGCTTTTGTTAGTATTATTTTTTTTTTTGGTTTTTATGTTTAAGTTTTATTGCGGGGTTGTAATATTTTTTTTTAGATAAGTCAGCTGACTAGGGAATTCCTCTGGCTGGAGGCGAAAGACGTTTGGTGCATTACTCTGGACCCGGTGTGGGGCGAGTTTACGGGGGCGCGGGCCGTGGGGAAGCCGGTGCCCTTTTTGGACGCATTGCCGGTCACTATTTGGGTGCACGCCAACATGGATCCCAATTCGACGGTAAAAGTTGGGGACGGCGTCGGACCGAAAAATGCTGACATTCATGCTCTAGCTTACATCTCGAATCTGGTCAGCGTTCAGCTTAATCACTATCAGTATCTGTTTTTGTTGCGTCTTGCTGAGGAAGTGAAGGAATTGGCCACCTATCTGTCTTTGGACTCTGATAGGATTATGAAGGTATGATATTTAACTTTATTTATTATATTTATCAATAGATTGATAGTCACTGATTAAAACAAAAATTATTATTCATTTTATTTCTGATTTTGGTGATTTTTTGTACACAGGTACACAAATTTGGTTCTTATTTGGTATTTTCTTGTGTGAAATACACAACATTTATAACCTACTTTGAAACTTTTTTAAACATACAGATAAAAACAAACAAGCAAACATCGTTTATTGTTGCCAGTTAGAAATTTAGTAGTAATAGAGGACCACCATAATGGGTTACATTACTTAACAGCAATTAATTGATAAAATCGCGCGTGAATGAATGCAGAAGTCGAGAATTTGCTGATTACGCTGTTACCAATTTAACTGGATAAGTGGGCTACTGCTGACTCTGCTGCTTTGGTTTTTCGCAACCATTCTGCGCGGTCCAAACCTTGAAACATTGTATATTTTACCCTGTGACATTGTGCAAAACGTTCATTCACAAATTAAACATGTGCGGGCTACTGTTGTCAGACGGCAGCAACAACGGTCTAAGGATGTTGCACATGTACAGGAGATCGGAGCATTTCTGGTGTAACATTACAGTAGGTTTTTGTTCATTTTTCAATAAGTTTTGTTATATAAAAGAATAATTGTAAAAAATTAAAGTTGTAATTGAAAATAATGTGAGAATTGATTGTGAAATTGTGAATTTGCTCTCGCAGGTTGAGAGTAACGGATCTTTAGCTGTGGGAGCTATAATTCCACAGTTGGAGGTGACTTTTGTGATGCCCTCACACTGCCCTGGAAAAGAGTCTTCCGGTGGGGACGTGGAGTCTTTCATCCCGGATTCTTCCAGTCTTGTCGACGATATTGTTATGGGTAAGTGTTATTTCTTGTGGATATGCACTTATTGACAGTGTTTAATGTGAAAACTATACTTTTGGCTGTTGTTTGTACCCAACAAATATATATAAAATGTGAATAAATTTCTTTATAGTTGACAAAAAGTCCTCAAAATCGATACAAAATTTCAAAATCAATTTTTGCTATTCATGAATTACATTGGATCCATATGAATCTGATAATTGATGTATATTTTTTTGACAATAGCATTAATCAACCTTAAAATTATATGTCATGACAACATAGAACTTTACATCATGACATATATGTGTGTGTGGAGAAATCGGGTTCTTGTTTTTGTAAAAAATACTTATATCAAATACATATATCAAAATTGACGACAAGAGGAGTCCAAAAAAGAAAAGTTTTAGGTTTATTTTTTATTAAAAATCTCTAAATTTCCAGAATACCTTCTTTCTTTTGAATTCCATATTCAATTGTAACTTTAACACCTACACACATGCTAATAGGTCATTTTTCCTGATGCATGACATTGTAAGCATGTTTATACAACATAAGAAGATAAGGACAACATGACACCACACAGTATCATAATATTGAGTTACATAATGTTATAGTATATCAGACACACATGGCCAACAATAAACATAAAAAATGCCTGATGGGCGAATTTTTTTCTCCAGGTGCATTTCTGAATATGACCGTAAATTTATTATTATTGTTTTGTGGAAAATCTCCATAGATTTTACAATAATATTTTTTTTTTATTAACAAAAAGGTTCCACTGCTACCGTCTGGCAGAAAAGCTCCCTCTCTATGAATCAAACTGACAACAAAGTCTTTATCAACGGATTTGGCATGCACTCTAAGCCAGTTGAGGAACACACGACAAAGATTGAATTTGAAATGGCCAGAAGCATATCAGAGGACTTAAATACCACCGCCAACATTAAATCTTTAAAAAAAGAGACCCCAAATATATCAAACATTGTTCCAAACAACATAAATGCAGGTAAATAATTTTATTTCTTATTGTTAAATTTAATTTCTGATTTGTAAATACAATAAACAAGTTTTGGTCATGGCTAAATAAAAAATTTCAGGTTTTTCTTCGATGCGAAAGGGCTTCAGCAGTTTGATGACCTCCATTGACATAGCTCTGAAACCGAGCCCGGATGACATGAGTGACACAATTTCGGTGAGAAGTGACGGCTCCAGCGACTCGGAGAAATTCATCTTGATCAATGCTGCCGTAGAGAATGAACGCACATTCACCGTTCACACTATAGACGCTATGTTCAAGGTGCCTGAATTTCACAACGACAGCAAGACTGTCGTCGAGATGGCCAGCGAGGTGATTGAGGAGGAGAGTACTGTCACGACTACAAGCGACCATTCCATAACTAGCAGCTGCCGAAGAAAAGATATCGTAAGTGATGAAGTAATGATTACAAAAGTAATGATTACTAAAGTAATGATTATAAAAGTAATGATTACTAAAGTAATGATTACAAAATAACTGTTAATGATAACAGAGTAGAGTGGTGTTGAACTAAGAAGAGCGAAGAGAAAGAAGAGTGACATATGCAACCAATTATACCCAGCGTATGGTTTATAAATTGACCGCATATAATTGGTTGCATATACAACTGTGCTCTACTTAGTTTAAAACATCTATAACAATTTTTTTTTTACTGTTAGGTTTCGGTTTCGACGTTTAAGCTAACAAAGGTGGAGTTCCTTCAGCAATCGTTTGGTTATTCGTCTTCCATAAAAGTGCAGGTGGGCAATATTTTGAGCGAGGATTGCACGTCAATTCCTTGGGACGAGTTCCAGGTAAGTGCAGTAGTTAGCGGGAATTTGTATTATATGAAAAAAGAGAAAAACATGGAGTAAATATGCAACAACAATGTCGACGAGAATCAAATTTTCTTGTATCTATTTTTTTGCATGCCTCTGAATGTTTTTTGTGGCACAGACAAAAATGAAGGTATTGGACAGAAATTTTATTACTGGTAGATGAGATGAGTTTTTAGCGATCGCATGCCACTAAATGAATGTGTCCTTAGGGCGCTTAAGCACAAAAGCACAATTGCTGGACGTTCATCAGAATTGTTCAGATCATCATTCTGTGAACGTAAAACATTTTATGAACTTAAAAAATAAGTTTTAGCTTACTCTGTGTGTAAAATATACTCAGGACCAAATAAAAATAACACGAAAGAACAAGATTTCAGTTAAAAACTACGTATTCTTTGAAAATTTACATATTTTGAAATGAAATGGCTTTAAAAATGAGTTGGCAAAAAGTTGGTCACTGTCCTTAATTGTTCTACAGGGTGTTCCAAACTTAGACCACAAAAACATCATCTAATTCTAGACAAAAATAGTAACTACTAAAGTAGTAACTTTGAAGAATATCAAAGAAATTGCTTATAATTTGTTGTAAGAATCTTCAAAATATTCTAAAGATTTTAAATATTTAGGTGAGCGTTTTTTTTTTGCGATAAGTATACTTTATAGATAGTGAAAGGTAAAGTATTTATTGTTAATCCATTGCTGAGCATGATGATCACAAAGCATAATTCAAGATATTGAAAGCGACACTGCTGAAAATTAATTATTGGTGTGCAACACTTTGTATATTTCTAGAATTTTGCATGCAGCTTATAATCTGATAGCTTTCTATAATATGTTACCAATGATGTTTTTGGAACAATAATTTAGTAACTCCTGGCTTTAGTAACTCCGGCTTAGGTGAAAGTAAGCAATGTACCCAAATGAAGTTGATCGGTGTTTTATCATCATATGTGACCTGGACCTAGAAAAGCAACCTAACTGATGAAATTGTTGATTTTTTACTTTTTAAAAGTTTTTAACACTAGGAAAAAATTACTAGAAAATGTCACCAGATATTTTGAAGAACAATTTGTCAGCAAATGTTTTCTGGTTAAAATTAAAGGTAGTGTTTTCTCCTTTAAGATTCTTATGAATGAGACTTAATAAATTGATTGTAATATCTATATAAAAGAAGTTAATTAAATCAAACACAAGACATTAACAGTAATTTGTTAGGTTTTTTTTTATGGGTCCAGATAAAATGAGTAAAATTTAATTTCATATAATTTCATATAATAAATCCTGATTTTGAAGTCATAATTGCTACAAAATACACTTTTACTTGATCATACTTGTTATCAAAATGTAGCATACGTATAAAGCACAATTTTCAAAAAATAATCACATATCGACATGTCAACACTATACAAATTTCCCCACAGAAACAATAAAATTGTTACGTGTTTCCTCAAATCGTTCCTTGAACGCTACTAAACAATTTTCCTCGCACAGAGTAAGTTCTGCTCGCGATCGAGAGCGTGGACGGACGCTCCTACCTGCGGAGGCTCCAGTGCAAAGGTCAAACTCCGCATGGACCACGACGTCACTCTGCCCTCGTCCAAGTCTTTGGCGCAGATGGACTTTGCCGACAAGGAGGAGCTAAACAGGCTCTTTAGGGATTTCATTGACGTGCAAGTGAGCGACCTATGCTTGGATGTCACCATGAGTACCGTCACCGGTCTTACGGATTTGATCGAGGACGAGATTATTCCAGTTCCGATTCCGTTACAGGTATTTTACCTGATATTATTTTTTTTTTTATTAATTACCTGATATTACATTGCTTTTGGTTTCTGAGAATTAAATTCTTTATAGTTTAAAATAAATCATCACTCACCTAAGACAAGTTTATTATTCAGGCTACCTGCTATTTATTGCATCTGACTTTTACAAATTAATTCATTATTGTTATAAAATACAACATTAGTGACTAATATTATATCTCGTTTTTACAAATTAAATCCTTTACAGTTATTAAATACAGTATTCCTTATTATTCAGACTACCTGCTATGTTATTGTATTTGTTTGGAATTAATTCATTGCATTATTGTTATCAAACATGTCATTGTTATTGCTTTAATTAATTCATCAATTCTGTTATCTTTAGGTTTCTCTGAACAACGTCCAATTGCACATGGTTGAAGATAGACCGCCGGTCCACATCACATCGCCAGGCCCCGTTCCGATAGATCTGAACATAACCACACTTTTCATCAAGCGGGGTGAAGACGGGATCTTCAACATCGTGCCCAACAAACCTCTTAGCAGCTCCCATTCCAGCATATCAGGTAAGACAATCGTATTTCCCACTCCAACCAATTGTCTTCACTCTTTAACATAGTTTCCTCAGAAGACGTGGTCCTCAGGCAACAGAATAACCAACTGCGACAAGACGTGGACGAATTACGTCGAAGATTGACGGCTTTTGAGAGGATTTCCGAAGAAAATCGGTTGTTGAGAAGGGCAAAAGAGGAAACTGACGTCCTAAGGTCTTGTCTGGCGGCAGCTCAAGATGAAGCGTCGAGATTATTGGAGGAGAAACGGAAATTGTTGGATGACATGAAGAGGATGCAGGAGCAACGCTTGGCGGATAGGAATAGGCAGTGGAATAGTAAGAGATAGCAATGTTGTTTCGACTGCACCAACTGCTGCTCTGGTGTTAAGAAGCTGTAGCGGGTTAGTCAGTCGTAGTGTTTATTTCTATTAAGCCTGTAGGGATGCGCCCTCTCGATTTTGGGAAAGAGTTTTTTTCGTGTTTGATGATGGAGAGGAAATATGCGATGCGGAAGTCGGGAGAGATTGCCAAAGATATTGAGGATGTTGTTTTACTTAAGACTAGGTAGGGTTGAATTTTAATTTTTTCAAATAAAGTTTCTTTATGTAGGTTGAACCCATTTTTTGTATGGTGGTTTGTGGATGTTTGTAATAGACAAATTACTAATACTTATTAAACAAACAAATTCGTTTATTAAATAGTCAGCAATTTTCCGTACACACATTCATCGAAAACTTAAATTTCATATTTGATTCAATTATATTAATTGAGGATTGATAACTTTTTGTTATACTCTAAATTGCTCATATTTTTTTTGCTGATGAGAGCGCCGAAAAATATTGACTATGGTAGGTAGTAATTTTCCGGCGAATACTTCCATCCAGTTGTCACGATAGTTGCGAGATACGTGAAATATTTTTCTATTTATTGACGAGTTGTGTACCCGTGCGAATAATATAGATATATTCTCATATACGTAACGGCAGAAGTATTTGAAATATGCTTTTCGTTCACGAGTAAACCTTTTGTGAAATTATTAGCCTTAAATGTTGTATAGCTCACAGTTTGTTTTATATTTTATAATCTGCACTAACAATTTATTGAAAAATTGATATGTAACTGTGATTGTAGCACTTGTACATAAATATAAATGTTATATAGTTTATTCACCATCCTTTGCCAATGTGTATTATAAATTACTTGATATTCGGTGCAATTTTTTGATTTTTCTAGAAATACTGATTAAGGAACGTAAAGCAAATTTACCTCAACGAAAGCTCGTGGCAGAAAAGAATTATTAAGTGACACATCTTGGGCTTTGTGGTCATTTATTTACGAAGCAAAGATATAGATATATGAACTGGGGAAACTTAAAAGATGAGATTCTATATAGAGGGAGCTTTGAATCTAGTCGAGAGGTCTTAAAACTGTGTCAAAACTGTTTTATTGTATTTTTTAGCTTTAGCGTTAAGTGGTTGTGTATGAGTGAGAAATATATAAGCTATCTACAAGAAAGTGGTTTTTATACCTTTTATTGCTTTAACATAGAAGGTATTCCTTTCTCACAATTTTTCCTAACTTTGTTCCAACCGTGGTTCCAATAGAAAGTCCATTAAAATGATTTTGAGTTCCTTGTCACTGAAAATTTCCTTAGAGAGACGCGTTAGGAGCTATCGAGTGACATGAAAAGGTATGGAGTGACTTCCAAGTTTTTATCGCGATGTTAGACGATGGCATACTTCTTGCCACTGAAATTTAACAATTATGTACGAAATAAGACAAAATAAATTACATTATATTTTATTATACTTTCAATCAGTCCGAATTAGTTCTTAATTCTATAAGTTACATCATTACATATTACACATAATATATTAAAGTAATCTACTAAATACAAACAGATAGTAACTACAACACTTGGTAATGTCATCAAAGGATACATTTAAATATTATAAACAACAGCGGGAAAATACGTACAGTATCACAAAACAACAAATCTAAGAAGTTAAAACTTAATATTGGCAGTGTTATGAAATTAAGTTAGTTTATAGTTATAGTTTATCGGTTAATTTTGCTTGCACGGCATTCGCGCCAGTTCTGTAGAGAACAAGCGGCACGATCATAAGCCATCGAGAAGTGTCAGCGAGCGGCTGCATATTAGAAGTTTATCGAGCACTGTACTAGTTGTAACACCAAGTTTTCTTCGTATTAAACCACCAAAAAATACAGTCCACAAGTTTTATTTACAAACCATCAACATGGTCCTTCGATCCGCATGAGGAATTCAACTGAAAAACGAAGAATAAAGTGACGCAATCAGTAGTACATGAAGTACAACGCCGGCCATAGCGATAAGCCAATCCAGACAAAGACGGAAGGGCGACGCAGCGACCGAGCGGAGGTATATAAAGTGGCGTCCGGTAAACATAAAAACGGTGAGCTATCCATTATATTATCTTAATTCCCGGGTCACAATTTGCGGAGTTTGTTTCTTATTGTTTATGCGCGGTTATATTGATAAAGTGAGCTTTGTTGATTTACACACCGTCTTGAGAGACCGGAATTATGGGGGACGATAATGAACAAGTGTTGACGCGAAAGCGAAACACAATAGATAGAAAACTTGCCAATTTTTCTAATTACTTGAAGGAACTTAAGAGTAACGAAACGCCTTCAGAAAACGACATTGAAGAACTAAGAGTACGTTTCAATAAGATTGAGTTGTTGGAGTCGGACTTTGATATAATTCAAACGCAGGTAGAGGTAATAACCGAAAATATTGATGATGAATCGAATGTAAGGGAAGCATTCGAAAAGGAATTTTATAAAGCTGTTAGTAGCGCGCGGTGTTTAATAAAACATAATACGAAACAAACCGTGGACATTAGCTTGAGCTCAGGCGACGCTTCAATGCAAATAACACCTGTTAAATTGCCTATAATTAAATTGCCTACTTTTAAAGGAGATGTTGATCAGTGGATAGAATACAAAGAAATATTTGAATCATTGATAAATGAAAATGCAGGCATAACGGAAATTCAAAAATTTCATTATTTAAGAGCATCGCTAGAGGGCGCGGCAGCACAAGTAATAAGATCGATTGAATTTTCGGCAGACCACTACAAAAGCGCGTGGGATTTATTGTGTAAAAGATATGACAATAAAAATTTGTTAATATACAATCATTTGGATTCATTATTTAATTTGGAAAGGATGACAAAGGGGTCATCAATAAAATTAAGACAGCTAATAGATGTTGTAGGAAAACATATGCGAGCACTAGAAATTTTGGGCCAAAAAACCGAAAATTGGGATATCTTAATAAACCATTTAATTGCAAAAACGTTGGATGATATAACCATGACAAAGTGGGAGGAATATAAGACATCTCAGGATGAAATAACTTTAGAAATAATGTATGATTTCTTGAGACAACGAGCTGATCTATTAGAGAAAATAGAAACAAACAAACAGGAAAGTAAGAAAGAAAAAACAAATCAGAATAATACGAAATTTAGGTCGTTAGCAGCTACAGAGACAAAAGAAAGTGTCAAAACACAGTGTATGTTTTGTGAAGGTGAGCATAAAAATCATGAATGTAGTGCATTTAAAACTGCAGCATTAGGGAAACGGGTTGAATGGTGCAATAAACTACGTTTATGTCGAAATTGTTTAAGATCAGGTCACATGGCAAGACAATGTCGATTATATGGTACATGCAAATTATGTAAAGAAAAGCACCACACACTTCTACACTATAATAAAGAACAAAACGAGCAAGATACAGTGTCATGTAGCGCAACAAGTGTCAAATCGCAAACAACTTTGCTATCAACCGTTCTAGTAAATCTTAAAGATCGAGTAGGAAACATGCATAAGGTTAGGGCATTATTAGATCCAGGATCGCAATCGTGTTTCATAACAAGTGATTTATGCAATAAATTAAAGTTAGAGAGGGCTCATATTAACTTTGCTGTAGCGGGTCTAGGTAGCAAAATAAGCCAAATAAAATACAAATGTAATGTAGAGATTTATTCTCGAATAAATAATACTTTATTTATATCGGCATGCTTGATAATTCCAAAAATTGTTGGATACTTACCCACATGTAAGATAAATGTAGAAGAGTTCAACATTCCAAAGGACGTATGCTTGGCCGATCCCACATTTGGCACTCCAGCCCAAATAGATCTTTTGATTGGAGCCGACGTATTTTGGCAAATAATGGATGTAGGGAGAAGAGAGCTTGGTAAGAATAAACCAATCCTTCAAGAAACCAAATTGGGCTGGATTGTGGCAGGATCATATAGTGTACAGAACAAACAACAAAGGGTCGTGTGCAGTGTCGCACATGACATGCATAAAATCGACATACAACAGCAGTTACAAAGATTTTTCGAATTGGAAGAAGTTTCAGTAAAGGGTCCATGGTCTAAAGAAGAAATTGAATGTGAAGAATATTTTAGAGAAACGACGAAACGTAAAGAGAATGGAAGATTTGAGGTATCCATTCCTCTAAAGGACAGTCCAGATAAATTAGGGGAATCGTTTGAACAAGCAAAAACAAGATTTTATTCGCTGGAAAGAAAATTGGATAAGGATGCAATTCTTAAGAAAAGGTATACTGAATTCTTGAAAGAATATGAAGAGATGAATCATATGAGGAAAATAGATAAGGAAGCGGAAAATGAAGGAGAAGAGAGAAAATCATACTACTTACCTCACCATGGAGTTGTTCGCGAAGAAAGCTCTACTACTAAACTCCGAGTAGTGTTCGATGCGTCTGCACGCACTACAAGTGGTTTATCATTTAATGACCTACAGAAGGTAGGCCCAACTATACAAGACGATTTGGTATCCATACTATTGAGATTTCGACAACACAGCATTGTATTGAGCGCAGACATTGAGAAAATGTACCGCCAAGTTAAAATAACAAATGAGCAAAGATCTTTGCACAGGATCGTGTGGCGTGAAAGTGCATGCGACAATTTGAGCGTGTATGAGTTAAATACGGTGACTTATGGGACAGCGTCCGCGCCTTTTCTCGCAATAAGGTGTCTTCAGGAATTGGCGAACGAATGTCAGAAGGACTTACCTTGTATTTCACAGATCATACGCCACGACTTTTACGTAGACGACTTATTAACAGGGTGTGACGATATTTGCGAAGCCCAGAGGATATGCACTCAAGTTTCTGCTATTTTGAAGAGCGCTGGATTTGTTTTACGCAAATGGTGTTCAAATAGCGTAGAAGCACTCGATGCAGTCGATACACGAAATGCAGCATCCATAACCTTAGACTTTGGCGATAATCGCAATACAGTGGGAACACTCGGATTGATTTGGAATAGCACAGAGGATATCCTAACATTCGCAATAGATATCAAGCACGTAATGATGGGAAGTGTGACGAAGCGAGTAATGTTGTCGTGCATAGCCAAAATATTTGACCCACTTGGTTTGGTAAGCCCATGTGTCATTATTGCTAAAGTAATGCTTCAAGAATTATGGAAGGAAAAACTAGACTGGGATGAGCCAGTGTCAATGCCTCTACAGAATAGATGGATAAAACTCATGCGAGAGTTACATAAGCTGAATGATATAAAAATTGAGAGACAAGTTATGTGCCGAAAACCGAAATATGTCGAAATACACCTGTTCTCGGATGCTTCAGAGATTGCTTACGGCGCCTGTGCATACATTAGGTCAATTGATTCAGACGGAACATTTACATGTAGACTTCTATGTGCCAAGTCAAAAGTCGCTCCTCTGAAACCAACAACGATTCCGAGATTAGAACTATGCGCAGCCCTTATTTCTGCCAGGATGGCTGAAAAACTGATGGAATCTCTGCGCATAGAACCGAAGCGTTGTATATTCTGGACAGATTCTCAAGTGGTTTTAGGTTGGATAAAAACCTCGACACATCTTTTGAAACCATTTGTCCGAAACAGAGTGGCAGAAATACAGGACAGCACTGATATTGCTTCTTGGTTTTACGTACATACTGATGAAAACCCCGCCGATGTGGTATCTAGAGGCATGAGCCCATCGACGCTACGGTATTACCAACTTTGGTGGTTTGGGCCGCATTGGTTGGCGCAAGAAAGGGAATTCTGGCCTAAACAAATGACGGCAACTCCAGATCTACCGGAGGTAAAAACATCGTTGGTGATTGCCGACGATGAAGCTTTAGATTTCCCGTTCGAGAGATTTTCCAATTGGAACCGAGCACAGCGGTGTTGTGCTTATATATTACGATTCATAAAAAATTGTCGAGTTGCTAAAGACGAAAGATTGAAAGGAGAGCTTACTACACATGAAATTGACAGGTCTTCAACCGTGTTATGTAGGATTGCTCAAAATAATGAGTTTTCTCGCGAAATTAAAAATTTAAAGCAGGGCAGATCTTTGCATTGTAAAAGCAAATTGTTGTGTTTGAATCCATTCATAGAAAATAAAGGTCTGATACGTGTAGGTGGACGTCTGCAGAATTCTGAATTTCCGTACGACAAAAAACATCCGGTGTTGTTGCCTGCCAAGCACATAGTTACTAAGCTAATATTTGAGTCAACCCACAGAAATTTACTTCATGCTGGGGCCCAACAAGTGTTATACCAGGTGCGTGAAAAATTCTGGCCTCTTTCTGGTGGGAGAATGGCAAAATTGGTGGGACGGGAATGTGTAAAATGTTTTAGATTTAAAGCTCAAGCCATTCAACCTATAATGGGTAATTTACCAGCAGCCAGAATGGCGTCAGGATTTCCATTCCAAGTAACAGGGTTAGATTATGCAGGTCCTTTTCTAATTCGCGATCGAAAGGGAAGGGGGTGTAAATTAAATAAGGGATATGTTTGCCTATTTGTATGCTTTGCAACAAAATGCCTGCATTTGGAGTTGGTCAGCGATCTAACAACACAAACTTTTTTATTAGCGTTAAAGCGATTTATTGCGCGCCGGGGAAAACCATTGCATATCTACTCAGATAACGGTACGAATTTTGTAGGTGCCAATAGAGAGTTAGAAAAATTGGCACAGTTTATTGATCAGAATAGTGTCACGATTAATGAATTTGTAACTGGTCAAGGGATTCAGTGGCATTTTGCGCCACCTTATGCACCTAATTTTGGAGGTATTTGGGAGGCGGGTGTTAAGTCAACAAAGCATCATATGAAACGAGTCATGGGTAATGCGCATTTAACTTTTGAGGAATTTGCAACGGTACTCTCGCAAATTGAGGCTATCCTCAACTCACGACCACTTTGTCCATTATCTTCAGACCCTTCAGATCCTCTCCCACTAACCCCAGCTCATTTTCTTATCGGACGCCCACTAAGTTCAACACCAGAACCGGATCTCCAGTTGGTTCCTGAAAATAGACTTACCAACTACCAGAACCTGGAACGATTGCGCCAGCACTCCTGGACCAGATGGCGTAAGGACTTCATCAGTGAACTTCAACAACGCACCAAGTGGAAGACAACGAAATCCAGCTTAGTGAAAGGTGCGCTTGTGTTGTTAAAGGACGACAATGTGCCGCCTATGGAGTGGTCCTTGGGACGAGTGTTAGAAATTAAGCCAGGAAAAGACTCTATAGCTCGTGTAGCTTCAATAAAGACTTTCAAAGGAGTAGTTACTAGAGCCGTATCAAAAATATGTCCGTTGCCTATAGAAAATGCTACTTTTGGCTGTTAAAGATCTAATGTTCTTTAAGGGCGGGGGCATGTTATGAAATTAAGTTAGTTTATAGTTATAGTTTATCGGTTAATTTTGCTTGCACGGCATTCGCGCCAGTTCTGTAGAGAACAAGCGGCACGATCATAAGCCATCGAGAAGTGTCAGCGAGCGGCTGCATATTAGAAGTTTATCGAGCACTGTACTAGTTGTAACACCAAGTTTTCTTCGTATTAAACCACCAAAAAATACAGTCCACAAGTTTTATTTACAAACCATCAACAGGCAGATTTACAAAACGATCACGACCAAAAACACAGTTCAACTCATACTCAATACATGTATATAGTCCTTTCTCACTTTACATAAAACGTTCGTTTAATATTCCACTCACTAGCGCGCTTGTGTCCAATTTTCTTTTTTCCATTCAGGGGAATGTTTTTGATAGCCGCAACAGCACAATACTGAATAATCTATCACGGAATATGACGTAAAAGAGGCCACTGCAAACACCTGAAAGAAAGTCATTCATTTTGAACACAAAATAAACAACAACAAAACAAAATAGTTCAAATTCGTGCGAGATGTGAAATAGACCGCTTTAGCGTCATTTGTATAATGCTGGCTAACGTCAATTTTCTTTGATATTGACATTTGAATTTTTATCACGCTCTTGTACGTACTGTTTGGAGTAGATTCTTCAGGATATTGTCAATGCAACGTATTGCTATGCATCGAATTAATCGTATGTATTCGGAATTGTAGGTCAACGCGTAGGCAATAAGTTATTCTAAATAAACGTTGTTTTTTTGTGAAAATCTCACATTTTTAACGAAGTAGAAATCTGCAAAATTACTTACTATAGCGGCGGTTTGGTGATATTGGCCACCAGAGAAAGTGACCAACAAAAATAATGAATGACAAAACACCAATTATACGTTTGTTCGAATAAGGAAACTGCGAAAATCTAGAACGGCGATCTCAAAATTTGCGAGGCACATAGTATATAGAAAATTTATATTATCAGAATTCAGAACAGACTTTAAATACGTATACAAATTTGCAGATCAGTGAGATTTAGGTACGGTTTAGGTGCTATATGCTTTTATAGGATCGTTAGATTTTGACAAACGTTAGTGCCATCACATGGCATGACATTAAAATGGATGACAAACGTCATTATGTCATAGAAACTGACGTTAGTTAGGGTCCAGATTGGCTGTGGTTTTACAAAATTGAATGATTTCAAAAGTGTTTAGATATTTCATTGTACCAACGATATTGTCGGAAAGTAGGGTGAGGGCCACCCCAGATATTTGTTACCAATTTCCACGGTAACCACACTGTTATTTTAATTAAACGGTTTTAGGTATTAAAATTAATTTCTGTAGGATTTTCACAAATACACCATGAATTTTATCGAGAAATGTTTTTGTAAAAGTTACCAATACGTGAAGTGTATGCTTTGCGCGCTGTGTTGGTTTGAATTGAACAAGTTTTTTTTTTGGTATGCCGGATGTGTGCTTGTTTATATGCTATATGCTCGCGTTCGCAGTTAAAATTTTTTGATGCATTTCATATGTTGTTGTTAGATATTCGGTTCAGTTAGCGACAAGCGTTGTAAGCGGTGTAATGTGGCTACATATTTAACCAAGTTCGCTCCGCGCAATAACTATGTATTTTCTGATCATAGAAGCTGTGATAGAAGTTTGAAGCAAAGAATAAAACGCATCAAATTATCGGCTAGTAAAACCAAATTATCTGTGGTGTTTTAAGTGATTTTGACCTAACCTATTACCCCGTGTGTATAAAAATCATGTTCCATACTCATTTCATCGCCATTAATCAACTTTTGTTGAGTAATAACTGGTACTGGTAGTGTTTGGATCATAATAAACATTGTGGATGAATATTTGGTTATATTATAGTTGCAGATGGACAATGGTGATGTAGTGAAGTGTTGAACATTTAGTTGTGCGCGTTTTTAAATCTTGCGTGTGTAGTGTTGAATAACAGCCGTAGATGCCCAAGGGAGAAGAAGGAGTGACTTAGAGGAGGATTTGACTGGAGTGGAAGCTTCCAAGGACGAAGACATCTAAAGGTAGGTTCAAGGAGATGTCATCCTTCGTTGGAGGGGAAGAAGACGCAATAAGGTAGGATTTTTGGACTTCTCTAGGTTCGCGGCACGTTATCGGTCTTTTTGACTCTCTACGGAGTTCTGTAGAGTCGTCAAAAGCAGTGGTAGTGCTAATCATCTGACGATTGATTGGTGGTATTATTGAAAAATTCCGGTAAGTGGGTATTTCTTTCTAATTCTTGCAATACCTGGCAGAAACGGGCGATAGGGAAGAAGATGTCGCTGCAGGTTAGCGGGGTGGTGGTTTGGGATCTTCCCCATTGCTCGTTTCTGCTTCAAAAAAGTTAAAATCTGTGTTTTTTGTTACAGATGGACGAGGAGTGGGTTTCCTTTTTCCAATAGGCGTTACAAAAGTGTTCAATGTTTATAAGTAGAATTAATTTTTTTTTTCGTTTTAGGAGCATTTTGGAAGTGATTTAAGGTCCCCACTCCCCATTGTTTATACTCTTTATCCATGGATTAACTGCAATGATCAGGGTTATGTTTTTTTTTTAATAAGTAACTTTGTAGATGAATGAAGTTTATTATTTTAACAACACTGAGTTTATATGTTTCTTGTTGCAGATTAGGAAGGAAGAACCTAACCGATCTAGATCAGATCTAGGAGTCACAAAACTGACGTTTTCCAATGCCAGACATACATATAATAGATGCGTTTTATAATACCTTATTTGTATACAAATCTTATGATGTTTGATTACAATAATGGCAGTGGTATATGCAGTGGTATAGGTATATGAATCTAATAAACAAATATGCGAACAGATCAACATTTTTAATTTTTCTTTTTAAGAAGCATTTCTTGCCGCCCCTAAAAGACTGCCGTCCTAAGCAGTTGCCTTTCTTGCCTAATGGATAAAGCAGCCCTGCACATAGCGCGTATCGGCAGGTGTATTATAAACTATTCTATCAGACCAAGATTCAATCAGGTGACATTTATTTTCACACACACTTATGCAACCAAACATACAAGACAGTTTAGTTGCCTATTTGACGTACCTATACGCTAGAATTATCCGAGGAACTGTTGCTTGTTCTCCGAAGTGCCGGCGGAGGTGGTGCAGGCCTGAACCTCAGTGGTGATGGCGTGTAGAATTCGTCTCCCTCGCCCTCGTCCCCTGAAGAGGGGGTGGGAGATGGTGATGGCGGTGAGAGCACCCTATCCTCCTGATCTTGCAAGATCAGCCGGAAGTCTTGTATGGATTCGTTCAGAGACCACAGTTGTGACAACAGCGAGAGATCCAGTTTGCGCAAGCTATACTGTAAAGAGAATAAGAAAAAAAAACTTTAGAGATATGATATTGCGCATATCTGACGCCATATTGCTTACGTCATGTGGTAAGTTGTCATGTAAACGTCAAAAATGAATTGACCTAAGTACGTAAACGGCAAACTTACAATCGGCTATGACATAAGATAAGTACTACAGTAATGTCATTTTGACACATGTTGTCACCATGTTGTGACATAGTTGCTTGGAAACAACAATATTGACAGTCACTTGCCGCATGACGTCATATGCGCAGAACCGAACGCAAATAAAACTGAATTATCTCATACCTTCTAAATATAATTATACCATGACCTTACCTAATCATTATTGGGCAAAGTCACACGAAAGTAAATTTGCCAACTGTTGTAAATAATAATAGATAATAATCTACCAATTGTTGCATCCAATTTGTAGAAAGTGAGTGCCTACAGAAGACCAATTTTAACTACATTATAATCATGGCAAAAACACTACGTGTTCATCAAAGTGTTATTTTCGTTTCACGGATTCTTGTGTTCTAATGTTGTTCTTCGTCTGCACATTGTGAACTTTCAATTTCTACCGTTAATTTCCCATACGACCTTGTAACATATTTTATTTATATGCCAACTTGTTGCATTGGACTTGGTTGTTTCTGTATTTATGTTTAAAATATGCATTGTAGTTTTCCAGTTTGCTTCTACCGTCTTTCATGCGTTACACAAACATTTCTCAGGTGTTGTTTGATAAAGTAATTAACACGTATAATGTACTGTTAACTTTCATTAGCTGAAACTAAAACCAGATACAAATATTGCTACAAACACTGTTAACATTACTGGAATTTGCTACATATTTCATTACTAGACTACGACTTTTGAATAAGTCAGCTTAATATGATTTAACTTTGTTTTTTTGAGCCAAATCGGAACAATTTGAAGTACATGTTGTAGCGAGCGAGCAATAATTGAAATCTTGGGAAAACGAACGTGCTTCGGTAATAAAATGAGATTATTGGTGAATAAAACCGCAGATATAAACGACCTTAGCCGTACGGTCGCGGTAGAGCGACGAGAATCCGGCCGTAAATTGGGAACGAGTGGTTGATATAAAATGCGTTATGTGACTGCGCTCAGCCAAGATACCAAAGTGGATAATATGAATCTTGGATTACGAGCGCGCCTGCACTTATTGTGGTTTAGATCCCACTACTCCAACCTATTTATTTTCTTGAAATTCTCGTCCCATAAATGAGGAGCTTGCGTACAAAATTAGATAATTCCATTTGAGTAAAGCATCGAGGAGAAACTACAACTCACAGAGAAAATCTTTGCAAAAATATGACCTGCTTAGATTATATTCAGAAAAACCACAACTTAAGAATTAAGTGTTAATACTTTCGAAAAAGTTAGTGTATTGGCAAATGATCAATCGATCATTGAACAGCGCCAAGAATTTGCATAATCCGTCTGGTATAGAAGAGGTGTGTTCGTCTCGTGAACAAAAGAGCATCAATATACATCGAGATGACTTGATCTATCTCTCTCTCTGGGTAAAGCAAATGTGGTGGCGATTATAATGCATTGGTGCAACGGTAAATAGTGAAAGCTGTAATATGAATGACATTTTCAATCCGGACAGCCAACGAACGGCCGCCAACCCAACTAACACAACAGCAAGAACAAAACAACCTGTCGCTTGAGAGACCGGCGCGGCGCGTCGCGACATTCTGCTTTTCCGCAAGCCATCCACTGAAATGGACTAGAAATGCGAGCGTGCCGCGGCGTGGGTCGCCTTTCCATTTGATATTATGTAGGTACGCTCAAAAGCAATAACATACCAGAAGGTGAGAGAATCAGCGGTGAGAAAATAAGAAGATACGAATCTGCAATCTACCAGAGTTCAATTTTATGTGTGGTCGTGCTCAGTTATTCTGCAGTAATTGATATTTATTGGTTGGTCCCATATATGTATATGTTTACTATAATATATATATTAACTGTTTATTTAATAACGAGAAAGAGTTTTTTTTTTACTGACGAAATACCAAAAAGTTGTTCTACAGAAGAACCAAATGAAGGAACTAAAATTGTGAGTGGTAGATGCTTGTAAAACATGTTAAAATCGACTTTAAAAGTTCAATTTTGTCGGCAAAGAAGTAGCTACTGTCATCAGCTGACACAATCCGCCACTCCGGTGCGGTTTTATTGAATCGAAGGCATTCTCCTTTTAATGGAACACTGAGGACGAAGATACAAAATCTCTGTAACGTGACGGTATGTGGATTTCCACGATATCGCAATTTAGAAAGAGCAGCAAATAAATCATTGACTACCTGAAAAAAGAACCTCTCACTATTCCAACAGAACAAGCTATTGTTCAATGGTTTTCTTTTTGTAACTTCTGTTAAACTCAACAGTGGTGTACTGACAGTTAAAAGCTTTGAAAACTAGTAGTAATATATTGCTGTGACACATTATATTGGTTGGGTTAATTTCGCACATATTAGCGCACAATGATGAATAAAATGGTAAAAAATGGAATGCCTTGTTCATATAACACTCACAAAAATGTTTTTGCTTGTTTACTTTCGTTGTCAATGCCAAATAACTGTACCTCTCAACTCTTTAGAGAGTAAATATTTTTCTTGCGCTCGATCGAGAGCTCATACAAATTCCAATAGTGTCGTGCAAAAGGTGATGTATATTGATATATGTAAATCTGAAGATGCGTTCAAACTTTAATTTGCAAACGGTGAGTCAGTAGAATAATGACAGCGATATGTAAATTTATGGAAAAGTTTTTGTCGTGGCTCAATAAATTTTTCCATTGGTCACCGATTCACTGTTTTACTTATGCTTTCGCCAAATTTTTCTTTGGTATATAAAAATATTTGGGATGGCCCTCACCCAACTTTCCGACTAAATTGTTGTTGACACAAGTGTCTAAGCACTTTTACTCAAAATGTCATGTCATGTCAGTGGCACTGACGTTTGTCAAAATCTGACAATACGCAACACGACGACGAAAGCTGTGGATTCTGTCAAACTGCTTCTATAAACTCTTATAGCGTCTAAATCGTTCGTCCCACTGACATACACACATACACACATACATACACACATACATACACACATACATACACACATACATACACACATACACATATACATACATACATTTTCCAGAAATCATTGTAATCGATTCAGGGGATCCCAAAACGGGTATTGCCACTGAAATCCCAAATTTTTTTTTCCCGTCGATTACAATACTTTCCTTCTAGGGTACCTACTAGTCGGAAAGTAAAAATCACCGTACTGTGAAGAAATTAAATTTTTACCGTTTACAAAATCTGTTGGGGTTACAAGAGTCAAGAAAAAAAAATCATTTTTATCATCTCATAATCTAGATAAAAACAAGTTCAACTGTGAATATTATGAAAACTTTTATAGAAAAAAAATAGTTTTCTTCCTACATTAAGCCGTTTTTAAAGACCTTTTATATTATGTAAGGTGTGGGAGATACAATTACAGTTAGAAGTAATATTAATTTCCGTCTAAGGTGGGCTATTAAAGTGTACAAGCAAAATACACCCACTATATAATAATCTCTTTATTCTGCGTGTTTTGATTGCTTACGGCAAAACTGGCTTTTCTTTCAATCGGAAAGGTTGTCTGCCCACATAATGATCGTTTTGCATGTCTTCCAGATAGTCGCTTTGCCAGGTGCAGTTATTTTTTTGTGTGCACAAAATGTAGGACGTGTAAAATAAAATTGGTAGGGGAAATATCCATTTTGAGTTTTGTTGATGACAGAAGAACATAAACTTGCAATGTACAAAAAAGCCGTCCCAAATATTTGCCAAATTTTGATCTCCAATAAGTTTTGTAAACTTTGGTGGATTTTGATGATTCTTTAGCTGTGGATTCATGAAACTAAATAATGTTCTGGTTAGTTCTCAACCTTAATGTCAGGAGAGAAATTGGTCTTAATTGTCTTCCTTACATATTTGATGGCTGTTTGTTACTGACAGTTCTTCTTGTAGCACATTCCATTGCATAAAAATCATCAATAATACCACTTAAGACAGGTGTGTTATATAAGAAACAATCTGATACACCCACCATCAGTAGCATTAAACATTTTCTTCCGCAAGGTGTGTATAAGTAAACATATAATACAACCTTCCTTATATACCTTATAAACTAAACATAGTCAATTACGTAGATATCAAGGAATGCACTACATTTACCTTTTCCTTCATGTTTAATTTATCGGTCTCAATTAATCAGTCGATCTTGCATAAGTCAGATGACATTGCAATTGGTGCTTGGCGCGAAGATTGTATGTACGTACGAGCAATCAAGCATCTAGAGTGAAAGTGATCTCCGTTCGGTTTGCATTGTACACTCCACAGAAACGTCCTTAAAAGGTTACCTTACCTATGGTTATCGGGGCTTACCGATCAAATCGCTGTTGAACAATCTGCATCGGTACTTGTGTACCAATTTCATTGGAAAGCGTTCGCAAGATTTAGTATGGTGCGTTAACTGTGATTTTGCTCGGTGGGCCAGAGGAAGCTGGGAAGAGGAACTGTGGAAGTTAGGCTGTTATGGCAATTTGTAGAAATAAACTCTTGTAAAATTGGCTTGTTGATCGCTTCAAAAATATAGTAAGCTATTTGAAGTAAGTGGTTTATTTTTAGAAAATGTAACTTTGATAACAAAAAAAAAGAACGTTTTAAAGCAATGATCAATATCGGCACAAAAGGCACTACAGCACCAGATTCACTTGACTTCCTCTACATCGAGCAAGGGGAAGCTTTTTTTTCTCTCTTATCCACCTGTATACGTGTTAGTGGTCGCTATCACCTGTAAAAAGCACCATCTGCCATCCAAACCGTTGGTTTGGGCTTGTCGAACGCACAAAGACCTTCTCCTCTTGTTCTATTAAAAAATAAAAGAACATGTACACTCAGCATGGACGAATAATTTATGATCAAGTAAATGCCAAAGTAGCGTATTACTAATCGGACTTTTAACTTAGAAGGCATGTATATCCAATTACCCCTTATCTATCTCCGCAAATTAACACTGGATATTATTAAAGGACGCTAATGATTAATAATTTATAGCGGACGCCAATAATCGACCGGCTTGTTTCAATTAATTTGCATACTGAATGCAACACACTGATATTTATGCGATTCTTAATCGAAGTTGAATCTCTTCTGATCATTGGCACAACATGTCGCGTGATCATGTTGCTATATATTAAGTATACCCATCAATATTGATAATTATAATTAAGCTACTTTAAATGAAGCATATAGATGCAAATCGGACATATGACATTCTGTAATAAAATGAATTAGCCATAGAGCTTTTGAGCATAAAAACAAATTTAAAAATGTAATTATAGTCGTAAATTGAGCCGTAGATAAATAATTAATATATAATAACCTTTTGCTATGATCAGGGATTTAAATTGTCTACCTATACTAATTACGAACTTTCAAGTGTAGGGCGCGTTCAGCGGAATCGCCCATTTTTGCCGACATTTGCAATCGAGTAGCTGCAAAATTGGGCTTTTCGATATTACTTTTGACGCTCGAATTGAAAAAAGGACACAATTCCGCGTGGACTGCGCGATATTTTGTAAATTAAATGCGTCAATTTTGAAAAAAAATCACGTTTTTGCACCTCTTCGGGTGAAGGCGAACCTCGAGAAAATGTCACGTGACGTCTAGAAATTCCGACAAGCGGATCGATGAACGTCAAAAATTTACATTTTTTATCCGTTCCTGCCGACCTTATAAAAGCCGCTCGCTCTCATGTCTTACGATAAGATCCCTCTAAATACCCTTCGCAAAGAGTTTTGAGCAAAAAAACGGCCTTAAAAACAATTTTCGATCGAAAAAATCGATTTTTGTCGACCCGTGTTTTGCTGCTATTACCACAGTAACGTCAAACCCGAAACGCCCCCTGCCGGACATTCGTAACAACAGTAACAGATAGCAGATAACCTAAAATGTATCCTAAAATGTCCATATTGCGAATGTGGACAGGTGGGAAGCCTTAACCACATATTTCTAGAATGCCCAATAACCAAAGTCGAAAATTTTGACATATACACAGAGCTAGTCTTTACTAAGTCTCAAAAAGAAATAAATTTTTGGAGTTAAGTTACTTTTGCTCTGAAAAAACTTTTTATTATACTTTTACTTGCAAGTCTTGTATATTCCAGGACAACCAGGATAAATTATACACCGGAACTGAAAATTCCAAGAATATCTCTACACAAAAATCTCTTTTCTTAATTAATGCTGACCAGCAATAGATAAATTACCCTTTCAATATTGTCCAGGAAGCAATACGTCTGCAATAATAAGACGTAACTGTACGGAACCGTAGGTATATATTCCAGGGAAACCAGGATTAATTATGCGGACGCACGCGGTGCGAATTGAGAGGTTATGTCTCAGTGTGTTCGCGGACCTGAATTATGGCCGTTCTGATTAAACCTAACAAGCGCACTACGTATAAAATGCCACATCGCGAACAGTCACTTTATTGCTATTGAGACTTCAATAATTTTTCCAGGCAGCATATTTATTACTGGCGGACGGCGTCATGCTCAAGCCAATTAAATCTGGTGCCATCTATTTTATCATAGTTGCAAACACGAATTAAAAAAAATACTTTTCATCCCACCGTAGTACTAGTAATATAAAATGTCATACAATAATATCGTATGTTCAATATTGGCTGTATACATTAGAGGTGGGTAGTTCATGAACGAACTAGTCCGAGAGAATGGCTCCCGGCTTAGAACAAAAGAACTAGTTCTTTAAAATAAAAAGAACTAGTTCGCAAAAGACCTGCTTTGCCAAAACATATCTCTATACATATCTCATTCAGTGAACGACTTGTAGGGACATGAAATCTAGTTCGAAAGTCCTGCTTTGGTGAAACATATCCCATTCAGTGAACGAGTTGTGGCGACATCAAACGAGCGACAAAGCACCCCGCCCGCCAGTTGTTTCTTTACCTAACGGCGGATGTCAAAAATATAATTTGAGTATAGTTTTTTTCCTATTGGATAATGGATTACACTGTTTAATAGTAGTTTCGCCAGTATATGTTATACTATAATTTATAAATAATACCCCAATTGCACCTAAAATTGCAGTATGAATAAGGCTAAAATACGTGCAGCAATATGTCTTTTATGCCTTATTAAATAAATATTTAAAAAATATACCTAAATAAAATAAGACAACGATTCTTCGATCAATATAATTATAAATAATTATTTATTTTCAAAACAAAATAACGATTCTTCAAGAAAAAGACAAAGTGGGAAGGCAGACATCAATTCTGTCCAAACTAGATCCTAGTTTCGTTTGGAACGAGATATACACGTGCTAGAACACACGAAGACACGTTTATCGAAGTAGTATGTCTCAGGATCAAAGTAGCTCTTCAGAACTAGTTCCTCTTCGTGAACTAATCCGGAAGAACTAGTTCATTAAAAAGAACTAATAAGCCCATCTCTAGTATACATACGTCCTTTATTTGCTTTATTTTTTGTACTATTTCCGCATTAGAACTGAAAGTCAACATACAGGACATCTATAAATACACATGCGGGTTCAGATCGATGAAATCGACGTTTGGCCTGGTGCTAAATGTAAATAAATAACATCTGGTACGCGGAATGGTCGACCAAGAACCATGGCAAAACTGACAGCAACCACACGCCTTCTCAATTCTTAAGGTAACTCCCATTATTATCACGTTCAAATGACGAACGCTAATGTGACAAGCGTTTAACGCTTTCTTCATTCTTTTGATATTGAATCGTGTGATGTTATGTAATTGACAGCACGGAAATGAATGGCAAAGAAAATATAGACACCTTCCTATCTTAAGAAAAGATGGCTAAAATATAATAAATACGAAGCAATTATCTTGTAGTTCTGGTGATATCCGATGGAGATTGTGTTTTGTGCAATACTTCGGACTAAAAGTATTAAAAATATTTGCTAACTTATTGTGTACATATGTACGCAAAGATAACCCATATACTACGTTGCAACTAATAGCTCAGTTTGTTGACTGATTACATATAGTATGGACGTGCAGGCGCTTCAGCAACTGCGGTCTGTCGCAAATATTTGGACACCTGATTAAAATTATCTATCAGGTGATTCCTAGAAGGGTATTGCTCTATATGTAGTAGGCTAAAATCGTTTTATAGCGAATGGAAAAGGTTTAACAATTCTTACAATCTTGGCAATTAGTTATCCAAAAACTGTGAAAATGTCATATGAAAAATGTCAAATGAAAGCTTCACAAATTATATCAAATACACAGCTAGGTTTTAGCTGCTTTGCATTTTTAAACACACTGTATTCAGAATTATACACAAGCCCGTGCATATTTGTTATGCAACGCTGAACAGCATCTGGTTTACCATATAATTTAGCATCTGTTGTTTCCCTGGATGCCGTACAAGGAAATTTTCAAACTCACGTCAAGTCACACCCACGTATTTCACGTTTTACCTACCACTTGCATTTACCTAAGGACCGTCTATTTACCAATTTCGTGCTTGCACTTTACTTTGTTAAATTATGAAGGCGTTATATACTCTATATGGACTGTTTATACACACGATGGAACATGAAGACAATAGGGTTCCCTTGATTATGTCTTCTATATGCACCCTAGACATTATTAATTGCTAGGCTATTTAAAAACTCTAAAGGAAGTGCTTGTTTTTTTTGTATGATGTTATTCCCATGGTATCTTAAAATCAAACTTTAATAGACAACAGTAAACAGTAGAGGTGGGTAGTTCGTGAACGAACTAGTCCGAGAGAATGGCTCCCGGCTTAGAACAAAAGAACTAGTTCTTTAAAATAAAAAGAACTAGTTCGCAAAAGACCTGCTTTGCCAAAACATATCTCTATGCATATCTCATTCAGTGAACGACATGTAGGGACATGAAATCTAGTTCGAAAGTCCTGCTTTGGTGAAACATATCCCATGCAGTGAACGAGTTGTGGCGACATCAAACGAGCGACAAAGCACCCCGCCCGCCAGTTGTTTCTTTACCTAACGGCGGATGTCAAAAATATAATTTGAGTATAGTTTTTTTCCTATTGGATAATGGATTACACTGTTTAATAGTAGTTTCGCCAGTATATGTTATACTATAATTTATAAATAATACCCCAATTCCACCTAAAATTGCAGTATGAATAAGGCTAAAATACGTGCAGCAATATGTCTTTTATGCCTTATTAAATAAATATTTAAGAAATATACCTAAATAAAATAAGACAACGATTCTTCGATCAATATAATTATAAATAATTATTTATTTTCAAAACAAAATAACGATTCTTCAAGAAAAAGACAAAGTGGGAAGGCAGACATCGATTCTGTCCAAACTAGATCCTAGTTTCGTTTGGAACGAGATATAAACGTGCTAGAACACACAAAGACACGTTTATCGAAGTAGTATGTCTCAGGATCAAAGTAGTTCTTCAGAACTAGTTCAAAGAACTAGTTCCTTTTTGTGAACTAATCCGGAAGAACTAGTTCATTAAAAAGAACTAATAAGCCAATCTCTAGTAAACAGTATCTGAGGTGGTTCTCATCCAACTTTCCGACTACATCGGTTATAGATTGAAGCGTCTAAAGTTTAGGGTCTAAATCATCTTCAATCCTTCAATTTCATGAAGCCACTGCCACTCTGGATCTCAACCTAATGTCAGTGGCCACTGACATTTATCAACATTCGCCAGTTCGCAACCATAGCGATTAAAGCTGTCGCTACAGTCATATTAGTTCAATGAACGCTTATAGAGTCCAAACAGTTGATTTAATTGATCTGAGACCCTCAAAACGCGTATTACAAGAGTTTCCATCTAAGGGGCCTGATCAGAAAGTAAAAACCAAAAAACAATTATTATATAACTTGCTGGTTGTAACCAGCAAGTTGTGCAAAAACATTTATGCAAATAAAAGTATGCCAATCATCAGATAATCAGGAAGAAGAACGTTTAAAAGCTAGGAAATGAATTATATAAGATTGAGTGAGTTAACAAGGCATATGATCAAAAGTGAACGTTCTGATTTTTTTTACCACGTTTTATCTGGACTATCACGTGAAAGTACCCAAGGTGGACATAAACATATCGGCATATTACGGCAATTTGCAATAACTATAACTGTAATTGTTGGAAGCAGCCTTCACATTAGTATAGAAGGAAAAAGGCATTGCAAAAAGCTATATATTCCGATCCCACGAGTATAGGTTACATGACTTATATACAATTTATTATTATTAATTATTAAATTATTACTCATTTAATTAATCTCATTCTTAGAAGCAATACATGGAAATTTATGCAAATGACCCTTGAGGGAAAAGGATAACGCAATATTTTTTTCAGTAATATAATTTAGTAGGTACGAACTAACAGACTGTGAAGCTTGATGCATTTTGTCGACGTTTTCTTCTATTTAACCGTATTGAAGAAGGAAGTGAACTAGTTATATGCTAATTTTCTAACGTAACATTTCCCTTATTGCAATTTAATAATACGTTGGTTGCAATGTTTTTTCCGTGAATTATGACCGAACTATAATTTGACAGGAGTTTAAAGTAGCGACTACTTCATTTATCCGACGTAATAGCAGTCGAGATGTGTAAGGAAACTGGTGAACTTATCAAGTGGCCAACAGCTCGGATAAGAGCAATTAATTTAAATACATATTATGGGATTTGGTGTATATTTACGTTTACTGTTCGTTGAGTGTACAATTGTTGCAAAAAACGTAGATAATTTTGAAATTCCACAGTTTAAAACGTGCACTTTAAACTGCAGAAGAAGTTATTTTAATTTAAGTATTTTTGTTAAATTTTTTCACTACAATAACTTTTGTTATCTTTAGTTGATTTTGATCATTCTTTCAGAAAGTTATAACCAAATTCATTAAAATTCTTCAGGCAAAACTCTGGGGAATACTACTTGACTGGCTCTATCGACTGACATACGTTTCATTAAGAAATTCGAACAAAAAAGTTATGGATGTCTTTTATGGCTACCATCTCTCGGTCGCTAAGTATGTATACATTAAAAAAAAGTAGCAGGTGTAATGCAGTGTGCAGTAAAATGTGAATGTCTCACTCACTTTTTGCGTGTTTTATTAGACCAAGCGCTGGTACGTGCTGTCGGCAGCCTATGTAATGCATACTAATGACAATTCTGAAAACCGTGACCCAAACCTAAAATTGAACAGGAACGCAGAACACACCGCTACATAGGTACACATGATGACCCGAAATAACAGCCCCAGCAGAATTTAAATTGTCCTAATCAAAATTTTCTCTTTGGGTGCACATATTTACATTACAAAGCGTACCGAGGAGTGAATGAATTTTTGGTGTCCTTAAATGACCTTGACAAGGTGAATATACAGGATGATTATACAGGGTGAAATAAAAAGTCAGCACAGTCATATACAGAACATTCTTATTAACTCTCCTCGTAACTCTCGTAGAGAGAACCAGAGAACAGTACTGAAGATGACCCTTATCTGTGTGTGTATACAGTTGTATACTTGTTGTAATTTGTACACTTTATAAGAATATATGAATAACTTAATACTAAACAACTGTGCTATTAGTAGGTGATACTTTAAATCAACTGATCTATATCTAATGAAGGAATGACGTATCCTTGCGGATAAACAATGGCGAATAAACAAGTTTTGCCCCATTATATCAGTACAGTAATACGTATACAAAAGTCGTTTTAATGTACGTATAAATTCAGAAACAAAACGACATTAAAATGATTTACCGCCGACTGATTTTTCACCGTATAAGTATGACAGCAATGCCGATAGGCCCGATAGGTATGCAACGCTTTTCACCGCTACCGTCACTATCTTTTATTTATAAATAATGAATATACGAGCTATATTCCATTAGAGCCGGCTGTTAGCGGGTCATTTGTTCAGGCGGTTAGAAATTTTATCATAAATCTTATCGCTATATCGTATATCTGTTTATATAGAGTGTTTCTGCTGCAATATCGCTTTCGAATAGTGCAGCCCAACCTCATTATTTTCTATAAAGTTAAGATTGACATTAGGTGTAATAAGATGCATGGAGAAATGAAAAGGGATCACTTAACGGGATGTGAGTACACACAAGAAAAACATTGAAATGATGATAAATAGTGACAGACGTGCTTGACGTAAATAATTTGTTTGGTAAGATTATTATTATAAATTAACATAATATTTTCAAACGAAATTAATATTTTGTTTCAGGATCTCTACGCTCTTTTTACAGAAAAAAACTTTTCTTGCTGTTTGACAAAAAAATTGTTGTATTTTTTAAATCTTTCTTTAATTTATTTTATTATGATTCGATCTTAATCAAGGTCTCAGTCGAAGCTGCGTACAATACAAAATTATTGTAGACAGTAGACCCATTAGAGTCGTTCCTCACCACGGATATCTTTAGTAAAAGGCGAAAGATTTATTCACAAATGAAGAAAAAGCAGAGTACTTCTGGTTTACTCGGGTTTTCCACAGCTCAACTTATATACCCACAAACAAAGTTAGTACGTTGACTAGCTCTGTGTATATGTCAAAATTTTCGATTTTAGTTATTGGGCATTCTAGAAATATCTGGTTAAGGCTTCCCACCTGTCCACATTCGCAATATGAACATTTTAGGATACATTTTAGGTTATCTGCTATCTGTTACTGCTGTTACGAATGTCCGACAGGGGGCGTTTCGGGTTTGACGTTACTGTAATAGCAGCAAAACACGGGTCGACAAAAATCGATTTTTTGGATCGAAAATTGTTTTTAAGGCCGTTTTTTTTTTGCTCAAAACTCTTTGCGAAGGGTATTTAGAGAGATCTTATCGCAAGACATGAGAGCGAGCGGCTTTTATAAGGTCGGCAGGAACGGATAAAAATTGTAAATTTTTGACGTTCATCGAGCCACTTGACGGAATTTCTAGACGTCACGTGACATTTTCTCGAGGTTCGCCTTCACCCGAAGAGGTGCAAAAACGTGATTTTTTTTCAAAATTGACGCATTTAATTTACAAAATATCGCGCAGTCCACGCGGAATTGTGTCCTTTTTTCAATTCGAGCGTCAAAAGTAATATCGAAAAGCCCAATTTTGCAGCTACTCGATCGCAAATGTCGGCGAAAATGGGCGATTCCGCTGAACGCGCCCTACACTTGAAAGTTCACAATTAGTATAGGTAGAAAAAATGACAGCGCCAGTAAACATACCGATAATTACAAAATTTCTAATAAACCGCACGTTTTTTATTCAAACACATAATCTTCCTACCCAAATGTATATTTTTCTTTTAAATAATTCCAAATGAAATATGTATTTGTCTCAAGGCCAATATTTATTTCAAAACAATTTCTTTACGAAAATTATGGAAAACTATTAGGTGTAAAAGAATCTTTTTAGCAGTGAAATATCTTGGGTGGGGTCCACCCAAATTTATAAACGCGACTTTTCAGTTGTTTATGTTTTAGTACGCAAGCTATTTTGAAAAGGGTCAAAAATTGTTGCACTATCAATTAGAAATAGTTGTACCCAATAATCTATAGAATAACAGAGTTCTAGATAATAATATTCAACATAATATTTATGATTTTTATTATAAAATTTTCTAAAACGTACAAAATATTAAACAAGTTCAGATTAACTCATATTAAATCCAGAAAAGCGCATGACTGAGTTGTCTTAACCTATATGTCCATATATCTAATCTGACTAATCTCGCCGTTGTAAATATTTATACTAGTAAGACATGGCAGAATGACTAAACCTAAGTGCATTTACCAATTAAATCTTTCGCAAATATACAGTCAGTTGTTCGTGATTAGATATTTATGGTACATAGAACAAAAATAGCAAAGCAGTGTTGGGAAAACACTGTTTTAATTAACCTTTGAAAGTAGTCTTCAAACTCTAGCTCGAATTTGGCACAAATATAACGTTGGTTGTTTTGATATTATACAGATCATTTCAAATCGTATTTATTATCCGTTGTTGCTAATCAAAATATGGAAAATCACCGATGTTTGTGTTTTTGCCAATTATGAGGATATTGTAAATTGCTTCGTTACCTTAATTTACTGCAGAACTACGCCAAAACTGGCACTTACCTGGAAGAAAAAGTAAAAATTAGAACATCAGACTAAAACAATTAAACAAAATGCAATAAAAGTAACAAAATATAGTCCTTTATTCATCAAAATGACTGTAACTGCCAAATATTAAAATACCCACGTATTCTTCAGTGTCGAGTGATTGTAAAACAGTTGATAAAAAGGTAATTAAGATTCCAGTCAGGATTAAATATAATTCTTTTGTTTTACATATCGTACTACATGACATATGCACGCTCCAGAAGCAACAATAGCGTATGCACGTCAGAACGCAACGAATCGATACACACAACTTTCTAAAATAAAAATAAGACATGTTAGTTTAGTAGTACATTCGCAGGGAAATCTATGAAAAATAAACGTAATAAAAGCGCCATCTATAATCGCCACTGTCGACTGATCCGTAAATTACACTGCACAGCAGACACCTGTGATAATTCAAGAAGCATACAATTATAGAATAGTGAAAATGCGTATTAAATATGGGTTAATAGGAATCACGGTTAAGATCGACCCACACCGTTAATACGCGATCGTGTAATAATAAAAATGAAAGTATAATTTTGCGGTGAACAATTTTCAGTGCCTTGATTAACTCGCATCGTTCTTACATAATTTTCAATTTAATTTGTGTGTGTGTGTGTGTGGAATTATTTGCTGGTTTGTTAGTGGCGAGTTTGTTCGTAATAGTGACCTAGAAATTCGCCAGTAGAAAATCGCATTAACATTTGTTTTGACGTGCGATCGTTCGAACAATAGATAATATACACCTGTGTGTAAAATAATGACGTTACTATATCAATTATGATAACGAATTCATTATTTCGCACCGACTACGTCAGTAAAAGTTAGTTCAAGCAAAACTTTTGCTTTTTAACTGTTTTTCAATGTTTTTTTATGACTTTTATGAATTATTCTTGCATGAAGAGGATATTTTTGCTATCCAAATAATATTTTTTCTACTTTGCATTCACAATGCACACATTGTAACACTGTTTTCGGTGTTACAATTAGCAAATTGTAACACCGTTTTTAGTAACTTTTTTCTAAGATTGGTGACATTGATATCAAATGCATGTCAAACGAAAATACACATAACCACAAAAGTAAGCACAAACTAATTTTTTAGAATCGCACAAACTGCGGAGTATGTATATTTTTATACATATTTAAACATTCGTGTTGCATCCTAGGTTTCGTACTACTAGTATATGATGGTATATAATAATTATCAATAATTACTTTTTCACAGATATTTGAATTTAAGTGACAGATGACAGTGTTACCAACGGTTGCACCCATAAATACTCTAGATTGAAATTTTACCTAATATACTTCTAAATTTTTATAAAATTAATGACGCAAAGTAGAAAAAATAGTATATTACACTCGTTTTATAAGACATATTGGCGCATTCGTTCATTTGGGGCACGAGGAGCGCCAGCGACGAGTGCGCAACTCATGCGCCATTTTGACGTCTTATAAAACTTGTATAATACAAGTTTTATAAGACGAAGAAGAACAATACGAAGAAGAACAATACGTTTACTGAAACAGTCACTTTATGTGTTATAGCGCGTTGAATTAATTCCGTTCTAATGCATAGATTTTTTGAAGTGACTATAGTCATATTCTAAGTTTTACGCTAATAAAGATATAGGTAGATATCTAAATTTCCAGTAATGCCACACTAGGCTGTTTTACTAGCCGCTAGTACCACACGCCTACTAGTAAAGTACAAAGCTTACATATGAAAATAAGCAATACAAAATACAAATGCGTGATGTTAGTTCTCATGGTTCAAGCAACGAAATTGCCCCTAAATAATAGACATTAGTAACAATCCCGCAAATCTTAACCATCGATTCCGACTATCAACTCAACGTTATTAAAATAATATGCTTTCATAGTCAAATAATGGACGTAATAAACGGTTTATGACTTCATTTGAAGCCGCTTCGAATCGTTTTCTATCGTTTGGCGAACACGACGGTCCGACCGACCGCACACTCGCGTCTGGGAAAATGAAAACCGCGATAAAAAAGAAAAAACACGCTTTTTTTACCGTAACCGCCTATGTTCGAGCACTTCTCGCCATACCGCGGAATGACTTTCATTACAAAGCAAAACTAAACGCGTATTTATGGCACTTTCATATTATAATTGTTGTTGACGGATGAAGACGGATAGTCAGTATAGAAATATGAGAGAAAGAGATAGCGCTAACTGTCGTCGCGCCAGTTTAGAGTTGTAAGTCAATCCGGATAGTGTTAAATTAGTCGAGATTGAATTCGAATTGATGCTTGTGGTGATTAAATAGGGTCATGTGTGCATAATGTGTCCATCCCGTCGCATGGTGTTAAATTACTGGGTCTGTGCTCTCAAAGAGATCGCTTCTCGAGCGTATACGCAACTTCAACAATCCCTTGCCTTGTATTTCAACCGATTTTGACCAAATTGACAATTTTTTATAAACGTCGGTGGTCACTGAGATTAGGTTGGGGTGCAGAGTGGCTGTGGCTACACGAAATTTAAGAATCAGAAGGTTTGGACTCTTTAATGTGTCAACGAGGTAGTGGAAAAGTTGAATGGGAGCCACCCCGAAGATTTAAATTTTCTTCTAGGTTTTTATGACAAAATTCTTTGTCTTTGGCTGTCACTTTTGTTAAAAAATTAAAAACAGGTAGCTTCCAAATGCACAAGCATCGCATACTTGGAAAGTAAAGACCCTGAAGATAGATAGATAGAAGATTCTCTGGTTTGGAAAAAGTTGACAGTAAAAGAGATAATACTATGCATTGCAGGAACACATGAATGTGATATTTAGAATAGAAGAGATATGTTTTGGTGTTCAAGTAGTATGAAGTGATGATCAGTTTCCAATACTTTGCTTTTCTGATTCATGTTAATACCTGATTTTTTGATAGAGATAAATATCTTCTGCTCCAAAAGCGCTGTATCAGAATTCTAATAGCTCTAATAAGCAACTAACATTAGATGAAATATATGGATTGTTTGAACCTTAAATTTGGTAGGTACATGATTAATGATGGGTTTAGCTTAGACACATAAGCAGAGGCTTTAAAAATCTCATTGTAGTTTAATCCACTAGTACTGGATTACTTTAAAATTTAGAAAAAATAGAAACTAAATATAATAAAAATAATGATAAAATATAATAAAAATAGATATGGGTGGCCCCCACCCTACTTTCCGACTACATCGTTGGCAATCGTTGGCACAATAAAGTGTTTAAACACGTTTGCAATTATTTGTAAAGCCACAGCCACTCTGGACCCTATACCTAACGTCATGTCAGTGGCACTGACGTTTATCAAAATCTGCCTTCGTCGCTGTGGTTGGCGATTGGTAGATTTCGATAAACGTCAGTGACATTGTCATTTTCCAATTAAATTCATAAACACATGTAAAACTGTTACTGGTGCCTGATTCCTTACTTTGTTTTCGTGGTAATATTCATTACCGAGGTTAGATTAACCAGTTATCTAAACTCATTTCGTTATTGTTTTCTGCGTATATCTAGAATGAAAAAAAAATAAAAAATTACCGCGAGATCTATTTATTGATTTTCCTGGTGAGCGGAGCAAAAAAAACTGAATGTTTAGACTTTTAATTAACACCTAACTGTAATTAGGTATATCAATATCAAATTACATATTTGTAACAAGAAAAAAAATCGAATGTGAGTCCTTATAAAATTGAATCTAGTCGCAATGATTCAACAAAAACCCTGTTACATATTAATGGTAACGCTTCAATATTCAGATCATCGGCGATTCTAACTGTTTACACCGCTTCGCCACTTGCTGTGAATTCGAGATCATGGACAAGAAAAAGTCGACATATAAAATCAGAGCAATATGTGGGCGTGACACGCGAATTCTTCTACTGTGCGTGAGATTTTGAATGTCTAATTAATTTATACAGACAGCGAGCAGAACAAATTGACGGTCTTAGCTGGAACGTCAATTAACACTCCACTTTTGATAATTGGGGAGCAGGATGTCATCCATTAACAAGATATTTTACTGCTTGCCATGGATCACAGACCACACCTGCGTTCAAGATTTTTTTCCCATAATATAATCTCAAATCAAGTCGACATTATTGGGGTTCTGGTAGATTTGGCTCCTAACAAATTCATCTATTTTGTGACGAGTTTGGTCAAAATCGGTTAAATCCCTAAGAAAATGCATTTAATATCTGTTTCTTCCGGTTGTCAGATTGTTACCAAAAACAATCCCGTCTCCTAGTAATTCTAAAGTAGTAATAAGTAAAAAAAAACAGTACTGTATGAAACCTAATTAATTTCCAGTGGAGTTTTCATTATACCAAACAGAGAAGAGCGTTTACAGTTCATAAATCACTCATGGAAATATTGCAAATATGTCGGTGAAGCGAGCAATCATTAATCCAGTCAGTAAAGCTCTGCGATTCCAATAAGTTTTTCAACAAGGTAGTGGCATGAGTTGCCGCATAGTTGGTCGAGGTGCAAAAATCGGGTGCAATGTGGTGTATCTTGAAGATAGGACTACCTGGTCGGTAATGGAAAGGAAATTGTATCAATTACAGCAATCCGATCGTTATTCATCCGGCAGCCTCAAAGGATGTGGATCGGTTAGCTCGGCTGGGTCTTCACGTTTTTAACTAACTGTTCACTGTTACCCAACAAGGATTTTCTCACAGAAATTAGACTGAGAATGATATAACGATGATGCACCTACTGGTGTAAATTGATCTCGTTTGATTTGCTCTATGAAGATCACTTCTTAAAAATTGGTTAAAACTATGTACAGTAGAACTCCAATTATCCGGACCTCGATTATCCGGATATCCGATTATCCGGATTCGAAAATTGTTCATGTTCATAGCTAAAAAATTACTTTATTTAATAGATTGAAGGTTAGAATAGCAACGATATTAACAGCGAAAAAATCTTAGTTCAGTTTATCCAGATAAAAGCAACTACATATGTAGCTGAATTGGAACGATGAATTCGGGAAATCCCGCAATAATATACGCGCGCACTATCGCAGTTCCAACTCATACTTAGGAGAACTCCCTACCTTGCTTTCGTTGTGATCTCTGGTGCAGTTGTAAAATTGTTTGATTGTTAAATTGTGCTGAGTGATGGCGCCAAAAAGAAAACGTGTTGTTTTAACTGTGAAGGACAAAATGATAATCGTTGATCGTTTCGCAAAAGGTGAATCTGGGAAAAAGCTGGCGGATGAGTATGGTGCCGGAACTTCAACGATTTCCAATATAAAAAGAAATGCGGATTCATTAAAAAAAGGAAGTTCATCTAGGAAATCTATGAAAGGGCCTATAAATGATAAAGTTGAGGATGCGGGTTACACTTGGTTTTTACAGAAACGTTCTCAAGGTCAGCCTATATCTGGACCTGTACTTTCAGAAAAAGCATTAATGTTCAATGAAAAATTAGGAGGGAATCACGGAATTCGTGAGCTTGAAATTCACGGCGAAAAAATGTCTGCCGACAAGCATGCCGCAGATAAATTTGTTTCTGAATTCACAATAAAGTTTTCAGGACAATTCGATAAAGATTTTATATACAATGCCGATGAAACTGGTTTGTATTGGAAAGCACTGCCTAGGAGAACTCTGGTTTCAAAAAAAGAACTTACGGCACCTGGCTATAAAATGAGCAAAGACTGTGTTACTATTTTGACTTGCGGAAATTCAACAGGAACTCACAAACTTGCACTGCTTATGATAGGAAAAGTTTGACATCATCTCTACTCGATTACATTGAAAAATCCAATTATCCGGATTTTTGATTATCCGGATCGGGTCTGGTCCCAATTAATCCGGATAATTGGAGTTCTACTGTACTTGTATGTCATAAGTTCACTTCACTTCTCTCATATGCTCTACATTTTACGCATTACACTACACTAGTTTGAAGGGTTTGGTCTTTATTTAGATTGGAGAATTTCGGTTCGAATTACTAAGTTTTTCTCCCGGAAATCTAGAACTTAGGGTTTGGTCTATTTTATATTCTCATAGGTTCTAGTTGACCAGTAGCTAGAAGGTGGACAAAGTTGCCGTTACTATGATGCCAAGATCATGGTGCAGGTTTCTATTCTTTGTGTACTAAGGTGCAATGATGATGTTATTTAGTATTTACTTTCTTCTGGTCTGGAACTAATGTATGCCTTGAATATTTGTCTGCTTGACAAATCCCTTAACAGATGATGTACATGGGTTTTTACACCTTGTATGTAGCTTATTCCTTAAGTACTTATAACTTTCTTTGCAAGAACTAATACAGTTGTCTGTGGTTTTCTGAAGCCACAGCTCTTTTATTTTTTACGGTACTCTTTCCATCAAAGCTTTGCATCTACGGACTTAAGTTTCTTTATTCACATTTTTTGCGAGACAGAATTTTTTAGTAAGTTAGTCATGCATTTCTACACACTTTTCGTCACATCTTACATAAATTCTGTTCTTAATACCAACCAGAAGTTTGTCTACAGAGTCGACGAAGTAATACCCAAGCCATTGGTTGATGTCAAGGTCGATCAGGTGTTGCGTATTATTACGTTTTCAGTAAGAGCAACTGTATTACGAATGGAGGAATGAAAGAACGTAAAGGCTATAGTACGGCCTGGACCAACCTCGTTGCATTCACTGCTCCGGGCTATAGGTTATCCACCTCAAGTTAAACTGTGCCAAATTCGTGGTCTCCAACACACCAACAACTTACCAAATACAATCCATTTTATTAAGCATTGAACACTTAACCACGGATTCTTATATAGTTCCTTCTTGTTCTCATGTCTCATTTCACAAAAACAAAAACAGCTTCAATTATGCAAAAATCTTCTCAACTTCCTTTCCCCATTTGGGTCTGTTTAAGTTGGTTGCTTGTTTCCCAGCAGTTGTCTACCAAAGAAGGGTTAAATCACCGTCACTCCTCTATCTCGCGAACTCACGTAAAGTCCCAACAATGAGAAACGACTTGCGAATGCTGCAAATGACCGTAAGAAGTTCACAGATAACTTAAGTCTTTCCGCTGGCGAAATAGACATCACGACACATTAATCATACGAGTTGTGCAAACGGTACGGTCACACATACGTCTGGTAATGCTCTTATAATGTCAGGTCAACGTGGTCACCACTTTTACAGCGGGTGATTAGTGTGTAATAGAGGAGAGAAGGCATGAGAAGAAGACAAAGAGGTGTTGCCTATCAAACGTTACTGTATCTTCCGCTGCAACGGTCCTCGAGTCTTCGTTACCATTTTGTTTGTAACGTCTTTGTTTGAGTGATGGCCCGGTAACCTTACCAGGTGGGAGGGACCTCGGTTTACAGTTATAGCTAACCTTATCTGCAAGTCGCCTCTTCTCAATTTGCTTCCTCTATTTGGATAATAACTTTGGACATCGAGTTTCCAGTTGAAAACTAAACCCATCGCTACTGGTCGCCAGATATCATGGTAGATGAATTTACGATCAATAAAACAAAGGAAGAACGAACAAAACGCAAAAAAACGAACTGCAACCGGAACACAAACCACAATGGGATCTTAAATAGATAACCTGGCATAATTGCGAGTTATCTTACCACATCCGTCGAAGTACTATAGAATATTTTGTCATGTTGGCAACGTATTAACCATGATATATTGCCACTGTCACTTCGTGTAAATTGTATGTGCAGTACAGCATTACCACAAGCAACCGAGAACGATCAATCACAAATTACACACAATTATTTTGTTAAACTAACTAAGAAATCTACGTAATGTATGTGTATGAGGAACTTGAAGCAGTTGAGCAGCATGTCCAATTGCTCCTATTTGCAACTGTCAGGCTTCTAAAGCTTGATGCTTGTCTATCTTATTCATCATACTTTGGCGTTCCAAAGAATTAGAGTAGTTTTGAAAATAATCATTTCGCAACTTATGCAAGTGACAGAAGCTAAAGAACTTTGATGATGCGAGGATATTGTGGTCAAGCTAGAATATAAATGACACAACCCAAATGTTCTCCACAACACTTCAGAGATAGCATCACAAAGATTAATTAATTAATGAGTTCCATAGGTGGAAACATAACATAGACCAAGAAGTCCTTCTGGTACACCAAGTGTCATTTACCACGAGGTCTATACTGAGATAACATCGTCGCCTGGTGAAAAACCACTAGCCCCGCAATTAGTGGTCGTGGTAAAAGTAGCGAATGAAGAATGATGGTCGGTGATGGCAGATAGGAGTGTGGCTCGCTGTACTTCGGGCAATTACAGATGCGGATATGTGTGCTGTGTTGAAGAGAAGTGGCGAGATAAGGCAATATAAATAGTTCCTACCACCTCTAGTGATAATGAAGGGTCTAAGACGCCTTACTACACTGGGATACCTATCTCCATTATCTCTTAGTGCTGATCATTTAATAGTAGCTTTACGTTGGTTACTGTTTATGCTGGTAATTTTTTGCCAGATTTCCAGCCATGCTGGTTCCTAGTTGATTTTTACTTTTCCACTAGGTGCATGCATTTTCTTAGGGATTCAACCGATTTTGACCAAATTATACCAGATCATGAGTGTAACCACAAATTCCGATAAATGTAGTCTTCATTAAGTTGAGATCCAATGTATTAGTACCTTCCGGAAATTGCACAACTGCAGGTTTAGATATTTCAATGTGTCAACGAGGTGTGTCTCACTTACAATTTTGTCCTTTCCAAGCATAAATCCACAATCCGTGTTATCAAATGTTTGCTACACTATCAAGCACCTGTCATCTGGTCAAAGTAAACAGTGGAGATTGCCCTTGCTATTGTAGTGTATACCGTCGCGATAGAGTGTGGCTAGTCATCGTATATTGTGGACGGGTGAAGTGGCAACGTTAAAAAGACATTCTTGTCGCGTTGTTGCCTTCACTTCTCGGGGAATTCGTGATTCATCATTGCAAAATCGTTCAACGGTCTGCCAGGAAAAGTGATTACGTACAATCGAGTCAAGTCGTGAGTTATAATTAATTTTAGTACACGATGATATGATACGTTGCTCGTTATTCCCATTCAACGTATAAATTATTTTTGCGGAGTGCATCATGCTGGGGAATTACGAGTGATGATGACCTCGAAAATTCTCACATTTTTATTGGAGTCAATACAAGTAAAAGTAACTACTATTTATATTATAATTATTTTTCTACTTTTCGTTTAAATTATATTGACTTATGACTTGAATTATGTTTCATAACAAATTCCTATCGATAACGGAAATCCTTTAATGTATGTGTTGTATGTGTGAAAATATCATACAAATGTGGTTACTAAACCGCGTAATTATGACGTGTATAGCAAACTCTCTTTCAAAACAAACCCAACCCAGTTCAACAAAATTTGCAGAAAATATACACGTATGCACTTTGTATTGCCAGTAATTATGACTGCCAGAATTACCGATAAATTTTTACAACAAATGCAGGTAATTTTTATGTTATTTTATTATTATTAATACTACAAGTAATTTCTGTCTTGTTAATTTTTCCTACTGAACCCTTACTAGAGTTATTTGTACCTCTAGTTATGTGTGAGGTACCTATACAAGTATAAAGTATCCACATACCTGACATAACCTATCTATCTATTATATTGTCCATCGTATTTACGTTGCTATAAATATTTTAATAAAAAAAAACATCTCTGGTTAGATGCTTCTGTAGGATCATTAAATTAACAGAAATTTATTTTTCTAAATAAATTTGTTGAATTCTATTCCAATATCATGCCTTTCGTATCTCAGAGTACGTTTTAGATATGAAGCAAGCATAAATAAACTCATTATTATACATAAATGAAATAAATCACAATATTGGGTGTGGTCCTCCCCAATTTTCCGACAACCTCGTTGTCACATAGATGCGTCGAACCCACAGCCACTCTGGATCCCAACCTAATGCAAATCATAGAATTGTTATTCTATGATTATGTGGGTGATATTAATACATACACACATTAACAGATATCAACAATATGTATTAGTTTATTGTTTGCAGATTGTAGCTAAATATTAATAAGTGAAAGTTAATAATTTATGACTTTAAAGTAAGTGATAAATCAAAACACATTTTTTATGTTTCATGTGAATTGCATAATACATTTGTCCTCCACAGAAAATTGCACAACACAATGGGAAATCCGAAGATTTTTCGATAAATCTTGTAGATAGAATGCATTAGGAAACGTTTCACAACAGTCGACAAACTTATAAGCTAAAACGGCTTTTATGGGCCATTTTATCCCCAAACAGGACATACATCCCGAATAACTTTTATGGAAAAACCAAACTTGAGCTCAACGTTCACGTACATATTTATTTTCGTTTATTTAATTGAATGCAAATTATCAGTTAGATAACTTTTAACGTTTTACATAACTGGTATGGAAAACGGAATGCGGTGTATTGTGCAATCATAATAAAACACTCTACGGCGAGTTTTCACTCTCGACAATGCAGGCCTGCTTAGCGAAAGGCTTATTTTTTGTTAACAATGCCACATTGGGAACCAACTCTAAATTAAATTAGTAACAATTCGAACTTTTGTCCAGTTTTCATGTGAAATAGAAAGTAACATGTATGACTCAACTATTTTGCCACCGAAAGCATGCTTTAATTTTGATCAGACACTTTCGTTTCTTTGTTAACAATACATTTCTTTTTCCATTGAAGAAATATGAACTCTTGACATTATTCATTACATTTTAATATCTTATCAATATGTGACGTCAAAAAATTTAATTAAACAATTCACGACACTAAAATATGATATAATTTCACATTTTTTTTCGTATCAGTTTTCGACTTTTTTCACCACACAAAAGTGGCCGAAAACCAAGGTTGACCGCCAGCAGCTGATCGATCTTTTTTGTGATGACTCAATGATCAAAGTGAGCCAACGAGCAGAAGAGGATCGGCCCGGTAAAAATAGTCGTAAACGGTCGCAAGGTCAACCTGTTGCTGCCATACACACTAGGAGGCTACAAGAACAATTACCATCGACTATAATGCCCCCAAATACGAAAGTACGAAACAATGTTTAAAATAATGTTTTTAATTGAATTTTATTTACTTTTTACCATATTATGTAGAAATTCTTCGAAATTCTTCATTCCTAAAAATGTTTTAACTGAAGCCTTGTAAAATTAACATTCATCTTTGATAACTAGGGTATTTTTGTCTATTGTAGTCTTGCATTACTTCCAAATTTCATAATAAGTTTGTAGAAATATAATTTATGGTGTTTGCCTCCCAAAACCTTGACACACTGTATTAAAAACAATGATAAAGAAAACTGTCTTGGTCTGAAGTTGACGACAATACAAAATGGTAATTAGCCAGCTAAGTGGACCCAGTATTTAAATAAAAAACGGAAAAGTTTTATTACGGCAATGAGGACTTATTTCCATAGCCTTTCTAAATTACAGTTTGCTTAAAATTAGGTTTAAGCAGACTTTAAGTTAACGCATTTTAACTTTAACTTTTTGGTGACATAATTTTACGATTTGAAAGACAATAGTCTGGAAACATTAATTAAAAGGAATAAGCTAAGAATTATAAAGTTAATTTATTGAATTTTGAACGAAATGACTTGATAAGACATGAATTTAGGCACCAAGTTAAATTTCAAGTTTTTAACATAACGTTTTGGATCTTGAATCATAGTAACTGATAACTTGCTCTACAGTATAAGAACACTGAAATTAAGCGTGACTTGACCACAGCTAATCACATTCCCAGTAGTGAAACATAACCTGCAAGGACGTGGTCAGCAACCGTTCCTGGTAACCATATCCAGATCAAATTAAAATACCCGTGCATCTACTATAGAATCGAGAACCGATAATAACAAGAGAACTTGCTAGCAAGTCAGCAGCAGGCTAGCAAGTAGCGGCAGGTCGTTCTAAATCGTGTCAGAATGTCACTACCAATTAGAATTACATCTGCACTCAGGAATTCCTCGCTACCTAGGATCGTTACCGACCAGTGTACCCCGTGTGGTCCATTACATAAGTCCATTACAAATTCGAGGAAAAGTGCTTGAATTCCTTCTTGCCAACATTAATTGTTTCAAATTAAATGCACCACCCTGTATGTTATTTTAATTTAAAACACTTAACTGAAGACGACTCTTTAATTTCTTGGAATTATAGGTACTATGATGTAAAAGATAAACGGCAATGGTCCCAGGACGGAACCTTGAGGAATCCCCGATTCGTATTATTAATGCCTACTTAGAGGCGAAAAGTGCGTGGATTATTATTTGGATACGCCAGTAAAATTACAGTTTTCAGTAGGTTTTCGAGTTAATGCCTGTCTCTATGATAATGTGGTGATTAAAACTGCAATTTTAATATGAGGATGTGTTGTGCGGCGTATGAAATTGTATGGTTTGGTCACGTAACTTGATACTGGACGTCAAGACCGTTTCGAATCAGTAATTTCGCTGGCATTGTGTGGTTATAGGTGGCATTTCAAACAGCAAAATTGTAGATATAACATGACAAGTATAGTTTTTCATAGTTTTAATATAATTATAAATATTTGGGTCTCACTCAATTTTCCTACTACCGTGGCAATACTGAAGCATTAAAACTTGATATTTATCTGTATACATACATACACGCATACAGATATGTTCCAGAAATTATTGCAATTGATCCAGGGGGCCAAAAACGGATATCTCCGCTGAAATTCCAAAAAAAAATTTCTTTCCAGTTAGGGTACTAGCAGGAAAGCAAAAAAGTGGTTATTATTTGCCACTTGCAACCAGAAAATAATGATACTTATTTCGTTAAGTGAGTGTGAAAATGTTGCTTTGTATAACTGAAAATGTTCCGTTATTATTCTGCTACAACTATTACTTTTGTATTTAACCTTCACTTTATAAAAAAGTAGATATCACCGTTTCAAATTAGTATTCAAATCAAATAGAAATATGTAGATAATAAAAGTACGTATGTAAGAATTTGCCATAAGCTAAGCATATCCGTATTAGCGTATACGGTATGGTTAAGTAATAATTTTGTGTAAACTAGAGAATTATTATGTATAAAGTCGTTTACCGCAATTGTAAAGGCACAATTGTAATTTACATATTATTGTATAACATTTATTGAAAACAGTTCAATCAATAATATTAAACCTCAATTATGTATATAAATATTAGCACGCAGGCAATGTTGCAAAGAACTAAATAATAATTATTTAGAACTTAATTTATTATTTATTCACAAAGATATCATAGAACATACTAGAGATGGGCTTATTAGTTCTTTTTAATGAACTAGTTCTTCCGGATTAGTTCACAAAAAGGAACTAGTTCAAAGAACTAGTTCTGAAGAACTACTTTGATCCTGAGACATACTACTTCGATAAACGTGTCTTTGTGTGTTCTAGCACGTTTATATCTCGTTCCAAACGAAACTAGGATCTAGTTTGGACAGAATCGATGTCTGCCTTCCCACTTTGTCTTTTTCTTGAAGAATCGTTATTTTGTTTTGAAAATAAATAATTATTTATAATTATATTGATCGAAGAATCGTTGTCTTATTTTATTTAGGTATATTTCTTAAATATTTATTTAATAAGGCATAAAAGACATATTGCTGCACGTATTTTAGCCTTATTCATACTGCAATTTTAGGTGGAATTGGGGTATTATTTATAAATTATAGTATAACATATACTGGCGAAACTACTATTAACAGTGTAATCCATTATCCAATAGGAAAAAAAACTATACTCTAATTATATTTTTGACATCCGCCGTTAGGTAAAGAAACAACTGGCGGGCAGGGTGCTATGTCGCTCGTTTGATGTCGCCACAACTCGTTCACTGAATGGGATATGTTTCACCAAAGCAGGACTTTCGAACTAGATTTCATGTCCCTACAAGTCGTTCACTGAATGAGATATGCATAGAGATATGTTTTGGCAAAGCAGGTCTTTTGCGAACTAGTTCTTTTTATTTTAAAGAACTAGTTCTTTTGTCCATTCTCTCGGACTAGTTCGTTCACGAACTACCCACCTCTAGAACATACCATTATAAGAAAATATAAGGAGAATATACATATAACGATTTAAGCAAACTCAAACTTTAGTTTTTGAAATTATTTCTTGTTTTAGCAGCTGATATGCTAAATTACATGAAAGATGGCTCTATACTTGATACACTTGTTTCACTGGAATTTATTACATCTGCTACAGTTTAGGAGTCAAGTAATACAGAGGGTCCAGGAAAATCCGCAACATATGCAAAAAATGTTATTCAATTCTCAGGAATTACTTTACCATTTGAAGAAAGTTAGCAACGGCTAGTGGTTGAAAATGGAGCTCCTCTTTTAGGGAGCAATAGTGTTCACGGACACACATACATACATATATACATACACACATACATACATACGTACATACACACATACATTTTCAAAAAATCATTGCAATAGATTCAAGGAACCTCAAAATGCGTATTTTCGCTAAAATCTCATTCTTTTTCCCGTCGATTACAATACTTTCTCTTTTTTACTACTCGGAAAGTAAAAAAGTCAAATTGTAGTGTTTTACTCTAAAATGTCAAACTTAAAAAAAAACTGCACTTTGCGCGACAAATCAAACATTAGTATGTAATGGAAAGGAAATAATGATAATTCACAAGTCAAAAATTATAGTTACGAAAGATAGAATCCAGTTTAGAAATAATTACATTAAATATGTAAAACGTTCTTCACTGTTCGAGTTAAATAAACCAGAACAGTGAAAAACTTCGTTTTATGTAATTGTCTGTTACTTTTTAACACTGAAACTTTGTCACGATCCGTGACATAAACATTTACATTATGTATGTACCGCGTATTTATGTACCCTAAAATGATATTTTCATTTCCGTACTAATTTCTCATGAAATTTTATCAATGATCATCACCAATTGATTATTTATTTACGAAATCGAAACTCACAACATGTGCTAGACGATGCGTTGGATATACTATCAAAAACAAACAGAATCCCTACTATTTGTTTGGTTACTCACTTCAAATTTATGGTTGAGTTCGGTTTCCTCAAAACACCATTGGTAATTATAGCGATGAATGGGAGCTATCAGAAGGGATTCATTGAACTCTCCACTGTTAGTTTATTAATTGTTCAACGCAAAACATTCCTGCTTATACAGTATGTCCATGAAAGTCTAATAAAATAAATTTCCGTCAAAAAAATATAGAATTTTGCAAAATTTTCACAGCTTAGTATGTAAAAATTATACAAAAATGTATTTTATTTGTTAAAGAATTACCATTTCTGTGATAGAAGTTTGCCTGAACACACTGTATATACTAAATAACCATTACGTTGTTTTTGCCCTCTACGGAAGCGGGTAAAATCATTCGAAGCAGTCCAAGCACGATTGGATGATTTGGTGAAATTACGACAATTGTGATTGAGGTGATTTTACACAATTTTATAGAACGAATAACAAAAATAACAGGGCAATTTGTAGAAGTTCCTTGAACTTGCGTGAAGAGTTGCTAGAGAGTAATTTTGCGAAGCATTTTTATGGACGAGGTCAAGATTACCATAAATTTTGTTAAGAAATTTACATATAATAGTGTGGGAATAACAAAAGTGTAAATATTAGACAACCAAAGGTATTAGTGTTCACAGAAATCTGTTTTATCGAGTACTTATATCTGTTTGTCTATTTTAGGTCATGGCTAAAACTAAAACGATTCCTACATATGCTAGATGTATTTTATAAAATCCAAGTTGACTTATGCAATCTGCACACATGTGAAAATCTAAATTTTAGATTCTATCTCAATAATTACTTTTAGGAAACAACTTCAGAGACTTCAAATTAGCACCACACTACTTTATTTTGTAGTTTGTACAAAGTTTTTAATTTGAATCAATTGTTCAGTTGCTAATATTCAAGTCTACAATAAATTTGAAAAATCTACACATCTATAAAATAAGATAAGGTCTAGTACTAGTAGTGCAGATTGGTACGTAAATGTTTCAGCACCTGTCCAACTTAAGAGCACATAAACAGAATCAAGGTAAGTATGATGTAGAGTGCAGTTGCCTAGCTCCATCAGCAATGGTCCCACACCTTTGCAATTAACAGCTGAGCTCAAGCAAACCGTGAAGGTTAGAAAAGTTAAGAAGATAGTGAAATACAGAAAATATACATTCCTTACAATCCCTAAAATGATTTTAAATTTGTATTTTGTTAAACATATTGTCAATTTCAAGCTATTTCAAAATAAGACACGTTGTACCTAGATGGTTTTGTCCTACGTATACGCGAGTCATATCCTCAATGCCATTGGGTCTTTCTGGTCAGTTGGTCTCGTCATGGGAGAATCGTCAAGAACCACGATATACCTGCGATCTCACTGTCTTTAAAGGGCCTATTATTAAGTACTTTCTGGGAAGGGAGACCCAAAGGATCGTAGGGTCAATGATTTCTATAGATCTCCAAAATTAAAACCCCCTTTGAGTTAATGTTGGGTAGAAAATGGAATGAATTATTATATCTTTAATTCTGATAAATGTGACTGTGCCTGTGGTGTGTTCTGTTTTTATGTACACTGTTTGTTATAAATTACAAACAGGAAAATTGCAAAAAAAACAAACGCTTAAAATGCATTATTCTTAAGAAACATGGTTGTAAGTGTACATATTATGAATCACAAGAATGTAGAAACAATACACGTTTGCCTTCCAGGTATTTTACTGCATTTGCGATGTTGTTACCGAGCACAGTTTGTGCTTATGTCATTTATTTATTGCTGAAATTATCGTTATTCTTCACGTGCTAACATTGTGGAAATGTTACAAAATTAAATAAATAACTAAATATAAACAAGGAATATTAGGGTATAGTGGATAATTATAATTGTTTCATCATTAATGCACATAATTACAGATATCAGCTGCGTGTATAACGCATTACAAATTGTTATGATGCATTTGACCAGCAGATAGCATGCAATAACAGATAACATGAATTTTATTTGTTTTAACTTTGGTCAAATTTTCTCAAAATCATCGACAAATCTTTTTGTTAAAAACAAATGGGAGCATATAAAAATATTCCGCCCACAGATCTACCCACAGATTATATTCTATTAGAAAATATTTGGATGAGTAATTGTTTATTAATACGTGACATCACAGTATCATAATGTCAACATAAAATTCCTGCGACAAAAGTTTATTTTTAGCACAGAAATTGTCGTCAAAACACACACAATTACTACAACTTTTGCACAGCTAGATTGCAAATTAAAAAAAAGTATAATTAGGTACTCAGATTTGAACTCTCAGCTAGATTTGACAGTTTCTTAAGTAAATTAACTTTGTCGACAATTTTTGTGGACCAACTGAACTCACTCCACCAAACTGAGCAAATGCCAGAAATCAATTTCAAAATGCTTATCACCAGATAAAAAAACCGGGTGCATTCCCACTTGCGTAGATAAGATTACAGATATCAGCAAACATGATATGACCTAGAATTCAACAGCGGTTGCCAAATATTGCCAATTCATCACCAACCCAAATCCCCAAAGATACGAAACAAAAAAACACTTACCATCTCTCTTCTGAGCACTGCTAGTTGGGCATCTAAGGTGGACTGGTTTCCTCCAGTCTTTGGATGTGGAGGATAAACCAGATGGGTATTCCCGCCACCAGTTGGCGGCGTAGCATTTCTACTCCTACTGGGAGTTGGTGGTCCTTCCATAAAACTGAAGTTGGACAAACTCTTCGGCAGAGGAGGAAGACCATGAAGGTTCGACATGGCACTCAACCTGGAAATCAGAGGATCAACCTTAGCATCCCCATCGTCACTTTTCTCGTCGATTGTTATTTGACAGCTTGATAATCGCACTTCCTCCCCATCGTTAACTTCCACCCAATCTGAATGCAGAATCTTCACGTCTTTGCTCTCGTGTTCGTAGATGTCTTTAGACGGTTTCCTTTGCCGTTTGAGGATTCGCTCTTGTTCCTTCTTCATGCATTGTAATTCGTTGATTAGCAGTTCATGGTTTAGTTTGTCATCGAACTTGACGTGTTTCGGCGACTTCCTCTCGCTGGTTGAGGAATTTGAATCTTGATGAGATGAATCGTCCTTATGGTCTGACTCTGAGGAATCTTCAATTATGAGAACTGTAGGTTTCGGTTGGTCTTCCTCCTCGATTTTGGTCAAATCGGTTTTGGTTTCCTCTTCCTCGTTTTGGATTTTGATCATTGTCTTCTCTTGTGATACCTCGATGTCATTATTGAGGACTTCCGCAAACATCTCATCGATGAGTGTGTTCACGTGGTTCCTATCGTTCAAGGCTTCATTCCAATCATGTTTCTCTTCGTTTAGTCCTTTTGTCTCCTCTCTAAAACTAGCCTTCCTGGTGATGGTGACGCTTGGTGGCTTGATTGGTGTCCTATCAGAAGGTTTTCTACTGATTTCCACTTTTGTCTTCATGTTACAAGATTCATATATTACAGTTCTCGTCTTCTTTTGCTCTTGTGATATGGATCTCTCAAGATTCGGCTTGTTATTGATACTTATCACTGAATACGATTGAGATTTAGCCAGCTGATTGGGATTTTCCTCGTTAAAGGCTTCTCTGATCTGCTGAATCTTTGACGCAGGAGGTGGAGGAGCTGACCTGATTGGCACTGATGGTTTATTGGGTACATCAGGCGCTAGCCTCTTGGTTTTCGCCAATGCTTCCGCCACGGTGTTCTTTGAGGGTCTCGGAGGAACCGGCGGAGGTGGTTTGGCCATTTTAGCGGTGCCGTTTGATCGCATCATGATCATAGTTGGCTGTCACTGCTTACTCATCCGTGAATCACATAGAGATCGTGCGTTGTCTGTCACATTCGCGCGCGCGGAGTTTCGGTCGCGATGAAGCTTGATACGCTACTGGGTCTTGTGAGCGGTTTTACCTTTTAACTCGACGCGGGGTGGGGATGTACTGGCCGTCAAGGTGTTCTGTTCTACGATCTGCCGGCTGGAAATTCGTGTCGCTTGAGTTGTTAGTACGAGAGTGTGTATATGCGCGATTTTTTGCTGCTTATCGAATTGTTATTGGGGACCAGGTCCGGAGTTGTTTGTTTGTTTTGGTTTGGATGAGCGTATGGTATGGACTTGCTGATAGACGCCTTTATCACGTGTTTTTGTGTGGCTTCTTGCAATGTTTAGGCATTAGTCATTTGTTTGATGTTTTCTTGTTCTGTTCTTTGTTTTTTTGTTCTATAATAATATTTTAATTTAATTGTCTTTGACACCGCTAGTTTACAGCGGATGCAAGTGTGTTTTTATGATTTGCGTTATTTTTTATTTTTTATGAATACGTTTTCGAATTTGTATCCTTTCCTTCGGGAGCTAGTTTGCCTATTTTGCGCATATCTTGAGTTAGAACCATTCAGAACGTTTGGTATCAAATTAAAGATAATTGAATCATCAACCATAATCTTTTCTGTTGTTTTACTGTAATATGAAAAATATAGTAGTGGTTTTTATTGGTCCAAATCAAAAAGTTAAACTACCGCCGTTAATTTAGCGGATATAGGTCTTTTTGGGCCCCCTGAACATTTTTGACCAAGGTACAAAAAAATGTCTGTGTGTGTGTACCCGTTTTTTGTGGCAACGATTCCGGAGAAATTACTGAAGGTATCGAGACGAAACTTCATATTTAGGAGTTTCGTGACTAAACTTGGAGCTGAAAGAAGTTTTGTCCAAAAGGGCCCAAAGGAACTCGAGGTTTACTCTTGTCATTTTTCAACGATTTTGCAAATTAGCCGCCATTTCTGTAATTTCGTCAAAATAGTTAAATAATAAACTATAGTAGAGAAAATTTTGTATAATTTATGTCCATTCTATTTTTTGGAAAAAAAAATTAAATCATAGTAAGCGGATGCCCCTTGAACTTCCAAATTGCCCTCCTGAACACGGTTGTATCGTATGACAAAGTCATGTGCCTGGCCACATCAGATTTTACTTTATCATACGTAGTATGACAAAGTATTGTAATCGTGTCGAAAAAAAAAATTGAGATTTTAGCGGAAATATGTCGTTTTGGGTCACCTGAACATGTTTCACCAAGGTACAAAAAAAATGTCTGTGTGTGTGTGTGTGTACCCGTTTTTTTTTTGTGGCGACGATTCCGGAGAAACTACTGAAGGTATCGGGACGAAACTTCATATTTAGGAGTTTCGTGACTAAACTTGGAGCTGAAAGAAGTTTTGTCCAAAAGGGCCCAAAGGAACTCGAGGTTTACTCTTATCATTTTTCAACGATTTTGCAAATTAGCCGCCATTTCTGTAATTTCGTCAAAATAGTTAAATAATAAACTATAGTAGAGAAAATTTTGTATAATTTATGTCCATTCTATTTTTTGGAAAAAAAAATTAAATCATAGTAAGCGGATGCCCCTTGAACTTCCAAATTGCCCTCCTGAACACGGTTGTATCGTATGACAAAGTCATGTGCCTGGCCACATCAGATTTTACTTTATCATACGTAGTATGACAAAGTATTGTAATCGTGTCGAAAAAAAAAATTGAGATTTTAGCGGAAATATGTCGTTTTGGGTCACCTGAACATGTTTCACCAAGGTACAAAAAAAATGTCTGTGTGTGTGTGTGTGTACCCGTTTTTTTTTTGTGGCGACGATTCCGGAGAAACTACTGAAGGTATCGGGACGAAACTTCATATTTAGGAGTTTCGTGACTAAACTTGGAGCTGAAAGAAGTTTTGTCCAAAAGGGCCCAAAGGAACTCGAGGTTTACTCTTATCATTTTTCAACGATTTTGCAAATTAGCCGCCATTTCTGTAATTTCGTCAAAATAGTTAAATAATAAACTATAGTAGAGAAAATTTTGTATAATTTATGTCCATTCCAATTTTTGGAAAAAAAATTAAATCATAGTAAGCGGATGCCCCTTGAACTTCCAAATTGCCCTCCTGAACACGGTTGTATCGTATGACAAAGTCATGTGCCTGGCCACATCAGATTTTACTTTATCATACGTAGTATGACAAAGTATTGTAATCGTGTCGAAAAAAAAAATTGAGATTTTAGCGGAAATATGTCGTTTTGGGTCACCTGAACATGTTTCACCAAGGTACAAAAAAAATGTCTGTGTGTGTGTGTGTACCCGTTTTTTTTTGTGGCGACGATTCCGGAGAAACTACTGAAGGTATCGGGACGAAACTTCATATTTAGGAGTTTCGTGACTAAACTTGGAGCTGAAAGAAGTTTTGTCCAAAAGGGCCCAAAGGAACTCGAGGTTTACTCTTATCATTTTTCAACGATTTTGCAAATTAGCCGCCATTTCTGTAATTTCGTCAAAATAGTTAAATAATAAACTATAGTAGAGAAAATTTTGTATAATTTATGTCCATTCCAATTTTTGGAAAAAAAATTAAATCATAGTAAGCGGATGCCCCTTGAACTTCCAAATTGCCCCCCTGAACACGGCTGTATCGTATGATAAAGTCATGTGCCTGGCCACATCAAATTTTTTATAGTGAGCTCAAACTATTGGACCAATAAAATTACATAGCAAATTCATGATTCTGTTATCTTCATTTTGATATATCTAGTGTCATATGCAATTTTCTTCTGAGAAAACTAGGAAATTCAATATTCTAGAACGACTACTAAACTAAAACAGAGTACAATAAACAACAGAATCGAAATTCAATCTCCATACATCCTATTATACAGACACACACATACACACAGATTCCACAGTGGAAATAAAACAAGGTCCAAGAATTCGAATAAAATAATAAGCAAAGGCAACGAGATAGGATTACGCGTACTGTTACATTAATTAACTCTAACGCGGCAGACTCGTTCTTTCTGATTCTCTTTTTACCTTCGACAGTTGAGAAGTTGTTTTGTCCCAAGAGAGCATTACGGTAACTGTAACTCTCCAGATTGCAAAATAAATGCCGTACGTGACGCAATTATGACCGTGACATTCGCTCACTAGATCAGAAACTAAACGCTCGGCACAAAAATCTTAATTATATAACCGCGTCCTATGCGGTCTAATTGTCTTTGAATTGTTTCTTTCTCTGGCGACTTTTAACTTTTATCTGTTGAATAAAATCCAAGAAACAAAATTGCCTCAATTACGGTGCATTACGTTGGTCGATTTGAGAGCTTTGAGGCATTGCAGCGGTTTCAGTCGGGTCGAGCACGAGCGGAGTCGTGCTTTTCCCTCCGAGATCTTGGGAAACAATTATGTAACGTAACCTTTAATTACTATTGCGGGAGTAGACCATTTCGCATTTACTATCGTAGTATATCGTGACTGACCTGACATTCTAACCTTTCTTCTGACGACGGGAGAGTCCATTTTTTCCCGAACCCGGGAAACGCCTATGATTAGGTTAACCATTATTAGATTTCGTAATAAGAAAGCTAACTGCGCGTGGACTGCGCGATATATTGTAAATTAAATGCGTCAATTTTGAAAAAAAAAATCACGTTTTTGCACCTCTTCGGGTGAAGGCGAACCTCGAGAAAATGTCACGTGACGTCTAGAAATTCCGACAAGCGGATCGATGAACGTCAAAAATTTACATTTTTTATCCGTTCCTGCCGACCTTATAAAAGCCGCTCGCTCTCATGTCTTACGATAAGATCTCTCTAAATACCCTTCGCAAAGAGTTTTGAGCAAAAAACGGCCTTAAAAACAATTTTCGATCCAAAAAATCGATTTTTGTCGACCGTGTTTTGCTGCTATTACCACAGTAACGTCAAACCCGAAACGCCCCCTGCCGGACATTCGTAACAACAGTAACAGATAGCAGATAACCTAAAATGTCCATATTGCGAATGTGGATAGGTGGGAAGCCTTAACCACATATTTCTAGAATGCCCAATAACTAAAATCGAAAATTTTGACTTATACACAGAGCTAGTATTATTCTATACCAATAATACCACGCAAAAGTGATTCTTGTCACTTTGCATGACAAAGCACATTTTTTTCGGCTAGGAATGAAAAAAGTTGCATATTTTATTTAATTTTATTACCTCGAGGTTGTCATGTGTCAGTTAGTCAGTATGACATTATTTTAACAACACATCAGCTATATTTCCATTTATAATTTGCAAGATGGCTAAGGCATACAACTGTAAATAACCTCTTATAAAAAAATGTTCCACACACACACTCACCAAAATAAAGAAAAATAACAAATAAAAATAATAATTTATTGAAAAATCATAGAGAGAAGAACATAAAATAAATACAAACGTACAAAATCTACAAAACAAAAATTTTTTTTAACTCATCATTACCTTTCTTCTTTTAACAATTGTAAGGTGACAGTACTGAATTATCTATTGTTGAATTTCCACTCTTGTCTGCACATAGGGCACTGCTGATTGACCTGCTGGGATTGTAACCACTTGACAATGCAATGCATATGAAAACAGTGAGTACATTCACCCCAAACTAGAGGGCAGTCATCCCCTGGTAACCTGCAATCTGGGCAACAACCATCAAAGGGCATACGACAGATGCCGCAGTTGTCATCATTGGCTACCCACTTCCAAGTGGCTACGCCATGCCAATCTGTAAAAAATATAAACAAATTTACATATATTAACATCAACAAAATTACAAATATATTTACTTCTATGCTATTCTTTATAACAAGAAAAGAGCCATTTGTCATTAGAATTTTATAGGTTATGTTTGATGTCACGTACTTTTAATCTTTACTTTCATAATCCCATCACCTTTGCTTGTCCCGAGAAGGCAGTCAATGGAACGTCAACACAAATGCACTGTTAAGATTCTGATTTCAAAATGTTTGCGGGAAAACAGCCGTCAAAACTACAGCAAAACACGCCATCCGCAAGCGTAAATACAAGAAATAGGGATGACGATGAACCCGAAATACGGCCAACCTCAAAATTCGAAAAGAAATTAATCGACTTTATGAAAAGCGGACAAATGGACAAATCAAAATTCCAAAGTAATTATTTATGATGGAATTATTATGGTTAACGGTTTACGTTGTGCGTTTATGTGGAATTTGAAATTAGTACGTTAGTTTCTGAGGTTTCGGCGTGTGCAATTTGAATGACTGCAGTTGGTTGCCATGTGCGCACGCGCGTGACAGCCATATGCGGTTCATTTGCCGATAATTCGTGCGAACGGCGTACAAGCTGTGTTTTTACATGTATTTTTAGGTATTTACGTGTCTGGAAAACCACCATCAAGGCGGAAGAAGTCCAAGAAACCAGAATCTGACATAGTAGACGGGGAATGTAATTTGTATGCCACGGATAAGCTTTGTTCTTTATTCAAGGTAATTTTGTGAGGTTATGTTTATGTCATTTATAAAAAAAATGTTTAATTTTTTAGCAATTATTAGAAATTGATTCAAGAATGGAGGATATGCAAGCAAAGAAATCTCGTGTGGATTTAGCGTCACTTCCGACAAGGCAATATCTTGACCAGACTGTTGTGCCTATTTTGTTGCAAGCTCTTGGTTACCTAGCTAAAGAGAGGCCCCCGGAACCCATAAACGCCTTAGCCGCATACCTCTTGAAACACAAGCAAGTATTTGATCCTTCACCAGACCAATCACCCAAGGACACCACCGACAAGAAAGATCTTAAAGAACAGAAGAGCACAACTCAAGAACCACAGCCAGCACAGACCACCGTATAAAATATAATTGGATTCATAAAAAAATCGTATAATTTATCAAATTTTATTTTTACTTATGTAAGCACTGGCCGATAATTGTATCTCTAGAAATAAAGAAATTGCTGTAATTATGAAGAACAATGAAAATAAATGTTTTATTCTTTGTAGCACTAGTATCACTGGAATTCTATACTGGTATATATATATATATATATATATATATATATATATATATAGTGTAGGAAACAAAACTAACAGTAAAAATGGTACATAACATGTATTTAGATGACAAAGAAATAATTGTAAATTAATTAAATTAAATATTTGTTATATTATTACTTAAAAAAAAACTCTACAAGTCGTTACAAGTAGTTAACTGTGGTGCGTCGATGCTTTGGCCACAGACACACCGACGGCTTCCTCTTCCATCAGGTAAGCAGATGTAACCAATTGGGCATTGTCCTTTGTATTGGCAAACATTGAACAATACTGGACATTGATCTGGGACAGCAACAACTTCGTAAGATCTGCTTCTAGGCGAACCAATTGGCACCGTTATCGGTTTCAATCTTTTTAAGGTTGTTTTATCCACGAGGTTAACCGTTTTCCTAAAATAAATAAATATCTTTAATCAAAAAAAATAGGAATGGTTGTTCCGATTATGTAGCGCCACCTAGTGGTTAGTAGTACAGGTAGTAAGTATGAAATTGTATTAAGCGATGGCGCTCTATGAAGGATCCCAACGTAGTGAAGTTCAATGTATTTCTACATTGAACTTCACATTTTTTTAGCGAATGTCCTGTAAGTTTCAGTTTAGCGAGATACTTACTCTTTCCAATCAGACCAATAGATCTTATCCCTCGACGTGGCAACTCCAAACGGATATGTACAATTCGAAATAATGGTCCTCTTGAGTCTAGTATCAATATTTATACACTCGATGCTTCTGCTACCAGCGTCCGCATAGCAAACTTCTTCAGTATCAAAATCGATGGTCAAAGAATTCGGCACTTGGACTACCGTTCTATCGGCAAAGATCTCCCTTCCAGTACCATCACTATTTGACCATTCGATTTTGGGATTATCCCTTCTCCAGTCAGACCAGAACAGTTTTCCACGTTGAGGATGGACAGCAATTCCCCTAGGGTTCTCCAGATTCTTGTCAAATAAGACTTTTCGCAGTCTGGACTCGATGTTGGCAACCTCGATGGTCTTTTTATTGGCATCCGTCCAGTATAAGTTCCTTGAGACCCAATCTATGGTAATTCCTTCAGGTGCATCAATATCTTAAAAATAAAGAAGTTTATTGGATGACCATTTATTACCAGAAAAAGCCCTACCATCAGAAATGAAATTCTTCTTGTCTCCGCCTAAATAAGTGGCGCTCCTGATAGCTTTACCCATGGTATCCCCCCAGTAGAACTTTCCATCAATGCAATCAGCCTCCAGACCAACGGCAACCTGATTAGGTCTGATCTGGACAGGCCTGATAAAACTTCTTCCGTCGTAATCAAAAGGTATCTTCAGTGTGGTCATAGCCTGGTTGATCAACACAAAATTACCGTCATGTTTGGGAACAACGGTACATATTGTACCATTGCCAACATAACCGTAATTACATTCGCATACGAACTTTCTAGAACCGTCAGTTATACACCTAGCATTTACGTCGCATAATTTCGGGTCGTTATTGCAATTCTTCTCTTGATAGCAGTTGAAGCCGTCTCCGAAGAAGCCTTCCTGGCACTGGCACTTGTACGCTTGCTCTGTGTAGTTGTAGAGGCAATTGGCGTTGAGGCCACAGTTGTTGGCAACGTCGCAACTAATTGGTCTTGGTTTGCAAAAAGTTATCCCATCGCCGACAAAGTCAGGCTTGCATGTGCAATAGTTCGTTTCTAGTTCGTTGTCGTATAGGCATTCAGCGTTTTCCGCGCAGATGGCACCACCGCAGTTACCTTCTAAAACGACGCAAAGATGTTGGGAATCCCTCACCATACCATTCTTGCAGATGCACTCGTAACCGTTAACTTCTGACGTATATTCACACTCTTCATTGATCGGGCAATCAGCATCAGAACTGCAAGTAGCTAAAACAGAAATTCTTTAGTAACTACTAGCTGTCACTTTGTGACGTTATGGTGTACCATCTGGTTGACAGGTAAAGCCGTTGCCTTGGTAACCTGCGTTGCAGACGCAGATTGCTTTACCGCTCTCGGCGTCTTCTGTACAGGCTGCGTGGATATCACAGATGTCGTTTGTCATGCATGATTCCTCGACTTCTTCACATCGGTAACCGTCTCCTCGGAAGCCTGGTCTGCAAACGCAGCTATACGTGGTGCGGAGATATGGTGTATGGATGCAATCTGCGTTTTGGTCGCAATCATGAAGATCATTGCAGGTTTCTAAAAGTAAGTTCATAAGAAATACATTATGAACCAATTAAATGATGTTCAACAAACCTTGGTAAACTTCTGTAGTTGTTATGGTAACTGCTTCCTCCACAAGGTCCCTTGGTGCTTCAATAGTCGTCGTTTCAATCACAGGTTTCGGAGTACAAGTGTAACCATCACCCTCATAGTCATTAAGGCAAGCGCATTCATACTTTCCGGTCTCCTCGACAATACCACAATATCCAAAAGGAGAACAATTATTAATGTAATAACAACTCTGACTGGTCACTGGTATACAAGTTTGACCATCGCCAGTAAAGCCTGCCATGCACTGACACACAGCGACGGTACTCTGGATGCATTCGGCATTCTCAGCACAAGTGACAGTTGAGCAAGACAGTGAATGCTCACAGACTCTACCATCACCAACGAAACCAAGCTTGCATTCGCACTTATAAGAACCAAGTTCGTTGATGCAGTTGGCATTAAAGTCACAGTCGTAAGCACCAGTCTGACATTCGTTAATATCTGCACAGATGACGGCACCATCCCTGTAGACCTCGTGGTAACCTGGATTGCAAATACATTTATATGTGTCTTCCTCAACGACGCAGGAACTGTTTGGTGTGCAATGTTGACGGCCTTCTTCGCATGGGTCAACATCTAGAAGAGGAGATTTACATAAATCATGTATTGTTAATCATAAAGACCTTACCTTCGAGTGGTCCAATCTTGTTGCTGAGTCCAAAACGAATAATCTGTTCCTTCGCTTCATAACCGATAAAATTATTCCCAACTCGTAGCTTCCAAGTAGTACCAGTGGCTGTGGTGTTATATTGACAGTAATCGAAGACAAAGTGTTGTTTTATTGTGAATGGAACTTCTATGGTTTGGTCACCAGAATTGTATTTCAAATGCCTAGTGGAAGAAGATTGCACAACGCCCGGTTGTGTCAAGGAATACTCCTCGGTATATTTCGTGATGGTGGCATTTGAATGCTCGGGAATTATCGGTATGACACCGTTTATAGTGACATCAACGCGCAAGCGGTCAAAGAGGTCTAGACCAAGGTATTTCTGATTTACTGTTAGTGTGTCATTGGTGTTAGGATAATGAATTTCTGCTGAGTGATTGAAAATGCCTCCTGTTAGCTGAAAACCATTAAAAGCGCTCTTTATAGGTTTGGCAAAGATCCAACCCATTGTGCTGCCTAAGATTTGCAAAGATTGCACTGAATATCCAATGGCTGGCGGTATTTTTGAAAATGCTGTATATATTCTAGCGTCTTTCATAACGACGTAAGACTGAAGATCCAAATTATACAGTCGCTCTCCATTGACTTCACCGTTGACTCTTCCAGTGACCCTAAAGTCAGCGTCTCTTCGCACGCAATATTTTCCGTTTCCATAGAAATTTGGTTTGCACTCGCAACAAAAACCTTCTTCGAAATCGACGCATAATCCTTGGCTGTGGCATTGATGTGGTGTCTCTGAACACCTTTTCGGTGGTTCTTCTTCGTCATCTATACAAATTAAGAGCAATGAACTTTATGATAGTAGAAATACTATTTTTTTATCGAGTTTAAGAATGAAGTCTTATCGACTAGGAGTAAATAGGATAAAGATGTAGGCCAAACAGTGTATTGGTTTCTTGTTGATGTTAAGTAAACATCGGTTATCTATGTGGCGCCTAGATTTGTTTAATTGTTTACTTACCTCGGTTGGTTATATCTGGCAGACCGATGTCTTGCTCTGGATGGACGTTACCGATTTTGAACATCCATTGTCCAGGTAAACCTCTATTTGATAACCTAAAAGTCGTTAATAGTTTATAGAAGTTTGTATTTTAGAATATTTTTGGAGGAAATCTTACTTTTCCAAATTTCTGATTGCATCAGTACCAGATCCATAGAGCAGATAATATCTCCCATCAGGCGCGATGACACCGGCTTGAGCCTTAGCATCGGGCAGTCCGAAACCATCACCAGTTCCCTGGATCCACTGAATACCACCTTCCGGATAAAGAAACTCCACAAATGTGTCAATGCCATCCGTGATAATAGCCAGTTGAAATGTGTTCGCTCTATCTGAGCCATTTTTGTAATAACCAACATCCTCCCATGTTACAATAAAAATACTCTCCGCTTCGAAGACTTCCTCGTCGATGAAGGTGTCTCTAATGTCTTCAGTTGCTCTGTCTAAAGCTTCTTGGTCGTCCGTTTCAAGGTACAAAATTCTTCCAATTTGTCTGGTATCTACGTTGGAGTATAGTGGTGCTATTAAGGGATACTGTAGAGGGAACTCGTAGTTGTAGAATGTCGGCATCCCCGTGTGGAAGGAAACAAGGCCATTGCTGTTCACCTATAAAAGCAAATATTACTAATTGTAGTAAAATCCAGTCTTGACTAGCCGTATGCTTTGATTTAATTTCTGATATTGATCCAAAAAACATCTTGCGACTGCAGAATACAATACCCGATCTAAGAAAGCAATGAAAACTCATGATCTTTGATTTCTGATTTGCGCAATAGCTGAAAATTGATTTTACCATCACATGGCTACTATGCGTCCGTACTGATTTTTCATTTCGTTTTTACAGCCGTAATAAAAAGTGGAATAGCTTTGCAGTTTTGTCATATATTACGCGGGTGGGTTGTAAATTCGCTTTATCTACCTCGTATACAGGATTTGTATCCCGCTTTTCACTACCAGGTTACTCTGAAACATAAAATTGCCCCATTTTATATTTGTATCGTCTTTTCTATAAGTTGTCCTCAGTTGTTGAGTTGACCTATTTTTTTGTTAAATCTTTATGGATGAGTTTATCAAAAATTGTGATTAGAACGAGATAAATTAGGTCATATAGAATCTCTTTTGAACGAAAGTGAGTCGGTGGGTCACGATTTATCAGGCATATTTAAAAATTTTCTGCTATCGTATATTACACTATATTTAAATAATACATATGTTGTTTTAAAAAAATAAAGTTATTTTTGTCTAATCATGGTCATCGTGTTAGCGTTATCTGGGGGAGGTAAATATAAAAGCTACTTGCCAAACTGCATTGTATGAAAACAATATAAAGGCTTTTGTCTGTATGTATTTTGTAGTAGGTAGTAATATGTCATACATGGTTAAATATTCGGTAAGGAAAGAATGATACGTAGTACCTCCAGAAATGACCTTTGAATCAGTAACTGTGTTTATAAACAGAAAATCTGATGCTTTAATATGAACAATGGCGAACAATTGTAAGAATTCTAACAAAACACATTGACATACTTTCTAGGTTTTGTATGTAAATACTAAATAGAGAAATAATCTTTCTAATAACCTAACGCTTTATTCACACAATTTGTTATCAGTCCAAAACGGTTCAGTTAGTGCTAAAAATACGGAAAAATATCATTGTAGTATGTTTCCAGTGAACGGTTCGTTTCTCATAATGGTTGTTTTCTGGATGGCTGTCACAGCTGACAAAGAAGTTATTTGCAACAATGGAAATAAACAGGCACTTCTATCATTCAGTTCTGTTCTATCTTTTTAAATTTTGTGGTATCCATAGAGTATAATACTCGAATTGAACCACTACAATGCACAAAATACTGGCTTCCGTGACTATTTGCCAATTTGTCTTTACTCAAGACCATAAGTTATTATTGGAATAATATATTAATAAGTATTTAATGGCGAAAGGTTAGTCTAAACTATTTATCAAGTGGCTTCTATATTAATAGTCACTCAATGTATTGCTAATACATTTTCAAGTAAATATTTACATAGTTCGTAATTAAGTAATCATGAAATTTATAATTATGTTAATCAATATTGACACAATTACATATTTGGAATAATCCAAATTTGAGAATTTATAATATTGAATATAATGTTAAAGTAATCCATTTAATATAATATTTCAAAACGTACAAAGTCGAACAATTTCACATAAAGCCTTTGATTCACCATTTGAAGAGCAACAACCTCATGTGAAGAGCTTTGTATAACAGCTACGACCTTTAACATCATAGATAACCCCTAGTTTTCAGTAGAACTGGGTTAAGACAAACTAGCGAAATCGATAGATCAACGAACTATGTTTATAATCATTTAAAAATTATTATTTAGCTAAATATTTTTAATAATTTTAATTGGTTATACTCACAAAGACTGTTCTGTAGGTGATATTATAGAACACAATAGGTACCACTAGTTGAACTTGAATTGATTCTTCGTATCCTTTTGGAAGCTCTAACCCATCGTCGTATTTATATAGCAAACCCCTTTCCAAACCCAACGTAAGTGTAAATATTGCACAAAGACACCAAATGGTGTGGATTATCCGCATTTTGGTGGGACACTGCTCAAGGAATAACGTCTGCTTGTTCAATACGTTGTTATCACAGCAAGTTAAATAAAGAACAGTTCACAGTTCATTCTTATTTAAATTCTCTTGTCATATATTATCGGCATCTGTCTTCTATCCTTGTCGATTTCAAAGCGTCCTGGTGATTGTTGTTATCCACAAGATCGATTAAATATTCTTTTTGGGTTATTTGTTTTTGTTAGTCAAATGAGTTAGGTAACTTGTATATTATGTAAAGTCTTCGAAGGTCTGGGTTTGTTAGGTTCGGTGTGTTTGAATTTGTATTGTGTTGGTAGGGTGGTTGAGGAAAGATGAACTTGAAAATTATTGGCAAGGCATGGAACTGCGTACGATACGGAAAGAAGAAATTCTTCAGAAAGTCACATGAAATAATATTGTGTCTTGCAGAATCTTTGCAGGATGACATATTATAATCACATTTATGGTTATATTTATGGTATATATCGTGCTTCTATAACTGAATAAAGCTGAATTTTGTTCCTGTAGAAAGACTTAAGGATTATTTTGGGTTGCTAGGATTCTTTTGTAAAGTGACATGTTGTAAAGCTTGCTATCAAATTTATATTATATGTCATATCTAAAATCATATCGCACTAAATACCTTTAGCTACCAAAGCAAAATGTTGAATGTTTCCTTCAGATATGCATTAAAATTATTGTACCTTTTAAGGGCTAGTTTAGGAACAGAGGCGGACTGGGACAATTTTTATTACCGGGTAGAATGTAGACCGGCCTTACAATTATTAATCTAATCACAGATGCCAAGCGCCCCCACACCCCTGCATATTGGTTATGACCAGTCTAGGCCATAACCAATATGCAGGGGCGGACTGTTTCTGTATACTGTAATGTAGAGGTGGGTAGTTCGTGAACGAACTAGTCCGAGGGAATGGTTCCCGGCTTAGAACAAAAGAACTAGTTCTTTAAAATAAAAAGAACTAGTTCGCAAAAGACCTGCTTTGCTAAAACATATCTCTATGCATATCTCATTCAGTGAACGACTTGTAGGGACATGAAATCTAGTTCGAAAGTCCTGCTTTGGTGAAACATATCCCATTCAGTGAACGAGTTGTGGCGACATCAAACGAGCGACAAAGCACCCCGCCCGCCAGTTGTTTCTTTACCTAACGGCGGATGTCAAAAATATAATTAGAGTATAGTTTTTTTCCTATTGGATAATGGATTACACTGTTAATAGTAGTTTCGCCAGTATATGTTATACTATAATTTATAAATAATACCCCAATTCCACCTAAAATTGCAGTATGAATAAGGCTAAAATACGTGCAGCAATATGTCTTTTATGCCTTATTAAATAAATATTTAAAAAATATACCTAAATAAAATAAGACAACGATTCTTCGATCAATATAATTATAAATAATTATTTATTTTCAAAACAAAATAACGATTCTTCAAGAAAAAGACAAAGTGGGAAGGCAGACATCGATTCTGTCCAAACTAGATCCTAGTTTCGTTTGGAACGAGATATAAACGTGCTAGAACACACAAAGACACGTTTATCGAAGTAGTATGTCTCAGGATCAAAGTAGTTCTTCAGAACTAGTTCTTTGAACTAGTTCCTTTTTGTGAACTAATCCGGAAGAACTAGTTCATTAAAAAGAACTAATAAGCCCATCTCTACTGTAATGAAAGACAATATGAGATAAATATTACTTTTTATTTCATTCAATACAACTGCCATATTTTCTAACAGCTATGATACAAAGAGTCGATGCTTAACAGTATAAAAAGAAATAAATACAATAATTTTACATTAATTACAATGATGGGAAACGAATAGTCACCATTACTTGATCGTAATATAATATATGTATAATAGTTTAATAATAATAATAATAATTAATAATCATAATTATGTATCACAAAGAAAATTTATGCACGAAATATAATTCATTATCATACATGAATCATCAATGATTTTGCGCGACACCTACCGACAAAAAGGAGAACGAACGACGACTTACAGACGCATTCGGATGAAATGAGATCGAAATTGACAAAGCAGTCTTAGGTATTTTAGTAGTATTAGGGTATACTCTTATAAAAAAGATTGGCAAGATATCGTGTATCGTTTGATCCCATGTGGTAACATATTTTGTGATATGCACGGAAGATGAAAAAATGTTTACCCCTGTATCTTGTAGCCACAAAATAAAATATTTCTTTATTTAGGTACAGAAATGTCAACATCTACTACTGAAACTGAATACGATGCGAAAAGCATAATACTTTATTATGTGGCGATTTTTACATGTTTTTGTTTAGTTTACTTTAATACTAAGTATACATTTTAATATTACAGTAAATTCGTGTCTTATCCTAAAGAGATTTCATCAAATGAATGTACCATCAAAATTTTACATCAAATACTCGTTTGGGGAAATCTTTCCGAATAAGGATATTTCATACAAATTGTTACGAGATACTTTCCCAAAATACACCGATAAAAGTGAAAAACTGATTATTTTTTCTTCCTGAGTGATTTTCAAAATCTCCGTCGGCAAGTACAGTCTTGATAAATCGTCACCTCAAATCAATTTAGTAAGATTTGACGTGAAACGACAAAAAAATCATAAAATTCGGACTCGTATCTGATCGGATCAATCTGGGCGTCATCGTTCGCGATCGGCAATATGCGACGATTAGAAATGCGTCTCCGGAGGTTCATCGATATATTTACACGTGAACGGATTCAGAAACCACGAACAGAATGATTTCTCGTGTTTGTGCTTGCATTTCCCCCTCCTATTGTGCAGATGCGACAGTCTACTAGTGTCAGAATCGATACTAGAACTCTCACTGTCTCTCACGACACTATCATAACCACTTTCAGCCTTCCTGGAGATAGCAGCCGGACTATGCTTGGAAGTTCGCGGCGTTGAGTCATGCCCACTATCATATCCTTCTGATTGTTTGTTCATCTTAGCCAATCCTGACTCTATACTGAACATTCGTCTGTTGATCCTTTCCGAGGATGGAAGGCTGTTCGGAGGCGGTAACGGAAGGATTAAATTCGGTTGCGGTGCTTGGTTTATTGGGGCGTCAACTGGTGCACCATTCCCAGGAACCCTTTCGCTGTCCTCTCGTAAATTAGGATTGGAAGCGCCATCTGGGTGTCTTAGGTAGGCTAGATTCGCATCCTTGGTGTACTTGTGGGTGTATCGCTGGAATCTGCCGCTTAGGTGTGGTGGCGCTGGTGTTGACAGTTCCATGCTGCTAGCTGATAAACAAGCGTCAGCATACCAGTTCTGTGCTGTGGCAGGTCTTGACATACTTACTTTGCAATTCTCGCAAAACTTCTCTTGGTTCGGTATATACGCTGGTTCACTGTATATACTGGTGTTGTCGTGCGGCGGGCCATACAGCATATCAGTCAATGTTAGAGACTCACACCTGGTTAATAATTTATTACTCTGGGAATGCTTTTGAAACGTTTCCGAATTGGCTACGTTCGCTTTGGCTAGTCTGTTTGTGTACAACTCGTGAAGCCTAGCTAGCTGGTCAAACTTCTGCCTGGAAGTCTCATCTAAATTTCTATAGCGAGGATTGTCCGGATCCTCGTAGTCATCATTATACAATCCATACTTGGGATCGTAACGATTCCTAGGCAAAATCCTCTCTAGATCGGCGTAAATCGACATGGAATCGGTGAAGGTGCTGACCACAGTAAGATTCTCCTGACTTAGAATCCTCAATGGATGGTCCAAAGGATTCTCTTGATCGACCTCCGGTAAAGGATTTTCGGCGAAACCCATACAAAAAGCAATATCTTCTTCGGTAACCTGAAGACAACTATCCTGCATTGGGACTGGTTCCAAAGGCTCCTCAACTTCGATTATCTCCAAAACTTCATCCTCATCACTCCCAACTTGGGATTCCTCGTAATTCGCTTGGAAATTATTGTACTCGGCATTCGAGATCAGCCTTTCTTTGAGGAGGATGTCTAAGCTCTCTAACGACACTTCCCTACTGCTCAAGGGATGTATGATTGGTAAAGCTGGAGGTAGTTCAGGCTCCTCTTCATCGTAGTCTTCCTCTTCAGGTTGCTCCATCTCTTCAGGAGTTTGGCACTCTGGTATAACATCATTGGCCTTCCCGTTTAGCTTCAAACCGGTTCTTATATGGCTCTCCTCGACGACTTCCTGCTTCCTCGTATCTAGAGGTTTCACTATCTCTTCTGGAGGTTCTTTAGCCTTCGGAGGTTCTTTATGGACGTGTTTCTGCCGTTGAATCTGCGAGGTTTGGTGTTCGACCCATTTCCTAATCATGTTCTTCTTGTGGCTATCCATGTACCCATAACCAGACGCTGGCTCGGCTTGCATAGGCCCGTCGATCCAAGTTTCTCGCTTTTTCACGTGGCAGGCTTCCTTCATAAGGTGCCTGGCTTCGGCGACTTTGGATTTTGATATTCTTGGACCGTCGATCCATTGTTCGTCGCTAGGGTTGACCTTGTCGCTGGATTTAGGCTTTGCTGTAGGTAATCTACTGGGCGATGACTTAGGTGTGGCGTGCGCTGGAGAGGTTTTCGATGACGTGGCTTTAGCTGCTGCTTTGTGAGTTGGCGTTCGTTCCTCGATTTTGGGTAATGTGGTCTTAGGTTTCTGCTCAGCACTGGATCCTCTTAAGACTTTACTCATGGAACACCTGTTATCCCCCGAGTTTAGACTAGGAATATATACAGGGGGATGCTCGCCATCGGTGGCGTCATCAGCAGGTCCAACGTAAATCACCGTATCTGCTGATAAATCACTACTGCTTGGGTCAGGCTCACTACTAGTTCCTGTGGTCCTCACAGCTTCCTCTCCAGAACTGCCTCCTGAACCATTTCCTGTTCCAGCCGAGACGAATTTGATTTTTCTTCTTCGCATTCGATGGATTCTTGAGGCTAGTTGAACTGTTGTGAGGGTGTCTGAGTAGTTTTGCGCGTGCGGTGAAACGTGAGCGATCATCGCTGCATGGCATGTTAAGGAACTAAGGCAGTCTTTTAGGAGTTGAGTGAGTTTGTGCTCTTTGTAGGGCAGGTGCTTCTGGCCATTGAATATTGCTAGGAGGATGTTTCCTAGACCGGAAAGGGGGATTCCTCCGCTTGCTTTGCCGCGTTCTGAGTTGCCCAAGTCGATGAGATGAAGGCGACTTCGACCTCCAGCCACTGAAACAAGAGAAATGTTTGTTTTTATTTACATTTCATAGAAATAGGAACTGTATGGTTGATATTGAGAATTAGCTTACGTTTTATCATGTTTTTTGCTTTACTTTTGATGAATTTTTGGCTGTTATTATCCCTTACAATCAGCGATTGCATTGCTAATAATTATAGTCAGATTTCCAAATGTACTGTCGTTGAAATAATATGAATACACCTGATCTGGAAAGTATCTTTTTAACACCCTGTATCTTGCAATTAATAGCGATAACATAGTGATTTGACGATAGTGATATAGGTTTTGGTAATATTTTATCTTTCCCAACAAGCTTCTGATGTATTACCACAATTTGCAGGAGACCTTGTATACAGGTGACTCACGCTTAGGTCTATTAGATGTTTCTGACGTTGATATTCCATATTCTATTCGATATGAACTTTTAAACTAAAATATTTTTATATCAACTGCTACTCGATTTGAATTCCAAGATACATCGATAATTGACGCTGCGCACCGATTTAGTTGTTTAATGTATTGTTATCAATTAATAAAATTGATAACAGTAACGTATACAACCAGCGATTTTGAACGCATTCGGTATTTAATGAATGATATCCAGGCATAACAAAGACGTTTATTCTGCAATAATGGAAGTAGCCCTTGTAGAACTTTTCGGAAAAACTTCAAAATAAGCCCAAACTCTAATTTTTTATTATGCGTAACGTTCTTATTTTTTATTATTTTATTTTTTATTCCATGGGCGGTAGTTTAGGATATTTTTCATTAAATGTATGACATCTTCTGCCAAAATCTTGCCACATTCGCGTTGAATATTAAATAAAAAAAGTTACGGTGCTTTTGCGTTGCCAATAAATAACAATAAGTCAACGCAAATAGCAACATTAATTATCAATTATTATCAAACTATTATAAAACTCTAAACAGTAATCTTGCGATAATATTAAAAATACCTTCTAAAATCATGAACATTCCAATGAAACATCCCAAATTAGTAATATCTCAAGAACTACATAAGATAGATATAGGGATCGCTAGTATTGATTGTTAGGAGAAGCAAATTTTCTTTCCAATATTGACTTGATACACAGAGTGTTCCATTTGAAAAAATAAGTTTTTGTTGTTTTAAAAAGTAATGATAAATATTTAAAATTTGAGCAACCTGTATATGATAAAAACATAAAGTAAGTACCATTTTAATTGGTCGTATTTGGAGGATGACATGACATTAAGTCATGTCATGTCCGTGGCAAGATCCAACAATTTGCAACACAGCGACGTTCATCCCACCGATCTGCAAATTTGTATACATGTTTAAAGGCTTAGGATGAGCTGTTATGAGTTTGATCTCAGTCGGATGAATTCCTAAGAAAACGCACGTAACATTTACCACTTCCGGTTGCCAGATTGTCACCAAAAACAATCCAGTTCGTCCCTTGGCAATTCTAAATATGTATGCAAAATTTCTGCCCGATGCGTTATACCGTTTGGACGGTATTGTCGGATTTTTTTTTCGTCGATTACGATACTTTCCTTCTAAGGTACTAGTCGGAAAGTAAAAATAACTCAAAAAGAGTAACATATAGGAATACGCAAACTTGATGAGAAATGATATATTTTCTTACACAAAAGTAAAATTTGAATAACAAAATATATCATTCCATTTAAAACAACTAAGTTTATATCGATTTCCGGTGACCGGAGGTGGTAATTGAGATTTATTTTAATTTAAAAGTTCAGATTGAATAGAATACGGCTCCAAAGTTTCAAACATATCGAATAAGCGGAACATCCTGTATACCTGTATAGTCAATAGGATTTGTTCAAGATATTGATAAGAAGAATAGGACTAACAATTGTTCGTAGTAATACAAGAATCGCTTTACTTTGAGTTTATCTCAAATGTTTTGAAATTACAGGTAATATTTATTACTGTCTATTGTTCATTAATCCAGGTATTAGTTTGTTATATCATAAGTGCAACACAAAAGACGTGCATTTCTATAGAAATTAACAATGCACTGTGTCATCAAGTGGGTGTGTCTATCTGTCGTAAAACTTTCTGTTGACTATCTGGTAAATTGGTTTTGCTGTCTTTATAAATAAACAATATACACATTTCTCAGTAAAGGATTATGGGTTACTGAAAATTGGCAAATGGAAAAGCCACAGTAGAGCCTTTTACCTGTGTAAGCACCACAACAGGCATAAATAAAACGTTTATTTTGTTATGGGATAAATTTTATTTAATTTTGGGAGTAGAAAACTAAAAAAACTAAACAACAAATATCTGGGGTGGCCCTCACCCAACTTTCCGACTACATTATTGGAACAAAAAATGTCGAAACACTTTTGCAATTATTCAATTTTGTTTAAACAGAGCATGAAAAGATCCACTTTGGACCCTATCCAACGTCAGTTTCAGTTTCGTAATGACATTTGTCATACTGACATTTAATGTCCTGTCATGTCAGTGTCACTGACCTTTGTCAAATCTGACAATTCTCAACACAGCGACGAAGGCTGTGGATTCTGTCAAACTGCTACTAGAAATTCTTATAGCGTATAAACCATCCATCCCACGTATCTGTAATTTGATTACATGTACTCACTGGAAGATGAACAGGCATCAGAAATCATTGCAATGGATTCAAGGGACTTCAAAACGCGTATTTCCGCTGAAATCCCAAAAAAATCCATCGATTACAATATCTTCCTTCACGGTACCAGTCGGAACGTACATAAAGATATTCAGGGCAGAAAATTAAAAGGACCAAATAAGACAAATTGAACAATTAATTGGGGTTGGCAATAAATTTGGACGTTTCATAAACTGGCAAATATTTAAGAAGTCTAACAGTGATCGCAGTGAGTTATATATAGAATACAATATCCAAAGATGATATTTTCCATGGGGCCTATCTACGACAGGAAAAGCAGTTCACTCAAAAAAGACAATTTCTCAAAAAATACATAATGATTCCTTTACTTCGCTGTATATGAATTCATTCGGATTACTCGTGGACAAAAGGTCACATCAATTCAAACAATTTTGTATTTTAAATCCTTCTATTGTCTAAATTTTAATAGAATGTAAACACCAGTTAGGTATACAAATAACAGGTATATCGAAATCTAACTTTCCCCCTCAAAATAAACGTTTATATATTTATAAAGATAGTCCAGCCCTTTCAAAGAATATCCGCAATCAACTAGGGGTAATTTTACCTGCATCAGCAAATAGCACTTAAAAATTTATCAGAAGATCACCATATTAGAAGAGAAATGTGTCAGCACAAAATTTCAGAACCTTAAAATAAGCTAAGCTAAAGTAACAATAAATGAAAATAATTAAATATAAATTACCGAATTGTCAGAACATCAGCGTTTATATATAATTTATAACCAACAATTCAATTACATATGAAATTTCAAATTGAACATAACGTATACAGGGAGAAAATGTATGCAATTTTAGTATTTACAAGAATTTCTACCAAATCGAAAGCTCTATTTTTAGGTCTTTTATTCACACTTATTGACATTATATCTTATACTTTTATTTGTTGTTAATATTAATAATATTATAAATCGCTTCAACAAGACAATATATCAACATTGCATAAATAATGTCAATAATGTTGGATAACATGTTGAAGCATTAGAATTAAAACTTATATGAAAAAACGGAGTTAAGTTAGGTTAACGGCCTGGGATACTCCAATTATATGGTTTTTTTTGGAATGACCTTGAAAACCGTTAACTTCACCCGAAAAAACAAAGTCTCTACATATCGCCAATTAATAAAAAACGACTGTTTTTGACGTAAGTGTTAATTTGAAGTTCACTATTAGTTGTGAATAGTAGTATTATCTAAAATAAAGGGAAATTATTTTATACACATTGTTATACACAAGAAAATGATTATATAAGATTATCCAGGTAGGTTCATACCTAGTTTTCATTATAGTATGTAGTTTTAGAAGTGATTAACCATTTATAGTTTCATAAATAGTTTCTTAACACAATTTATTTCGTGTTGTGTAATGTAACTTAATGACTTGATAATGGATTTTCAATCATCTTCATCAATTTGCTTTTCCAATTAACCAACTACAATCCCTTGACCAACAAACATTACGAATGTTTCAGGTAAAAATACAAGCAGCCAATCAGGTTACAGCAAATTCACCCCACCAGGTATTTGGGGGTCCAAATAGAAAGTCCAAATAGATACCAGTACATCAGTTTACCAGTGTTTAGCAACCACTCCACAACTGTCAACCCTGACTGTACCTGACCTCACAAATCAATAGTGTTTCTATTTCGCAAGTGTCTAAATAAAAAAACAAGTAAGATGGTTTATGACCAGATATCAGAAGCTCACGTTGAAGAGCTCCAGACATTGGTGTCAATTTTCGGCGGTGACTTTAAAAGTTCTGGAGTCCCAAATCAGTTCTTCTTTAACATCACCAAAGATGTCACTTTACACGTTGGGATACACAAGAATTATCCACATTTGGAGCCGCCGACCTATGATTTGGTTGCCCCAGTACTTGACACCGATACCAAGAAGAAAATTCACAAGGAACTAATTCGAGAATACTAGTAAGTGTTTGACATTAGGGTTTAGTTGATTAAATGATGCTTTCATGATGACTTCTAGCAAGAATTTTGGAATGCCTACTATACATCGTTGGATATTGCTCCTTAAGGATTTCGTATGTCCGGAAAATCCAAACGACGCGTCAAAACCCAGGAGGAGTTCTAAGAAGTCTAACAGTGATCGCAGTGAGTTTGAAAATACAATATCCAAGGATGATATCTTCCATGGGGAGGCTATCTACGATAGGAAAAGCGTTTTTCAAGCACATTTTTACCCGATTTCTTCGCCAAATCAAATACCGTAAGTAAAAACAATGGAATAACGGTGATTTTTGTTACATGTTGTACGTTTCTTTGGTAGGCATGTGCTTGAAGAGTTGACTAGAACGAAGAAAATCAGAAACGCGAAACATAATGTGACAGCTTACAGAATTCAAGATGAAAATGGTTCCATCCAACAAGGAAGTGATGATGACGGTGAAAGATTGGCTGGTGGACAAGTTTTGAGAATTTTGGAGAAGTTGGATCTCACCAATGGCCTTGTCATTGTAACTAGATGGTAAGTTCTTTTAATGACAATTTCTCTCCGTTTTATCTCGTATACTTTACGTAACAGTTTAGATTTGTAAGTGACAAAATTTCCGGAAAATGGCATACAAACCAAAATAGTTTTTAACGTTTTCTGATAGTTTCAAAGTCAACAAAAAATCAGAATAATTCTGTATCAAAGTTGCTATAAGTAACTTCCATACAGCATTGAAGAAAATGTCGACAAAATGTAACTTTTTGGTTATCTATTTCAGGTTTGGAGGCATTCAAATTGGTGGTGACAGATTTAGGCATTATTGTAATGCTGCTGCGCAATTGCTGGTTCAACTTGGACATGGGCATAAGAAAAGTGTGAAAGCAGGTCGAAATTAACCGTTTTTAACCAAATTAACTTGTTTGTGTGTATTCTTTTTAAGAACAAGACGTGGTATTACCAGTAATATTAACTGTTAAGTAAGATATTCGTGAAAAGATTAGTTTGAGGTGATTTTAAATGTGATATAAATTAGATTAATTATTGTGTTGTTAACGGTGGATTTTATAGAACAACAATCAAAGATAAATTCTTAGTTATTAATTTAATTATGGTTTAATTGATAATCATTTAAAATAAAGAATAACACTTTCCACAACATATTTTGTTTTACTAATGTTAGAACACATCAAATACAAAGCGATATAAGTAAATATTTTTTAATTTGCAAAAACTGTGGTTAAAAACAAACCATTGATAGTACATAGAATAAATATTATAACATATTATTGTATTCTAAAACAGCAAACTGTTCTTTTGCTGATAAACAAATAAAGAAAAAACTTTCCAGAAAAATATCTTGTTTTACTTATGTAACCAACACACTTTCCTTATCTTATCTCTTGCTTTGATTACAAGCAATAATTTACCACTAAACATCGATAAGACCGGATTCAATTAGCATAAATTAGCGAGCGAAATAATTAAGTAAAATCCCCTTCTTACTTTTCACCCCGTTTTAATTTAAAAAAAACTCGGTTACAATTTTAATATTTTTTTTGGACTGAGTCAACCGCTAATGCTATGGGACAATTATATCCCGTCTACCTTTCGTTTTTTTTTGGCTCGCAATGAGGGCGCTAACGCAATTTTAGTAATTGGTTGCGACCCCGTTTTGTCATTAACACAATTTTCTAGAGTATTCTTCTCTTTTCAGTACGTACCCGCTTTGTCTGATGAAAATTAAAATTCGCGATGCGTACTCAGCTATGCTGAAAATTGAAAAAGGGACAGGCGGAATCTTTTTTTGCATTTTACAGGTAGATAGCTACATATTATTTTTCGTGCCGAAAGACTGTTTAATTTTAGTATAGTTGCTGGTGTAGTCTGTCTTTAAAAACGTTACATACCATATAGGCACCTCAAATGACTGTTGTTATGAAGTAAAATTCAATTTATTGACTCAGACAGCAGATTTATGATGAATATTAGAATATATTTACCTCCTCCTTTTCCTGCTACACTATATTGATAGACATGAAGGGTGAATAGAAGATGTGAGTCTCTGACATCTTCTCTACAAGGTGCTCTGCATTCCACGGCTGCGTCCAAATAGTGTGCTGCCCTCTCTGCTGTTGGAACTCGCAGTTCGCAGTGTGGTGGTTGGTTGCCAAAAAGTGGGTCATCACGTAAATAAACTCCAGGCGATTGTTCAGAATCTGTCAAAAGAATACATGATAACATTACTAATTCTGTGATTATTTCGAATTTATCAATTTTCGTATTAGCGAAAATACGCGCTTTGAGGTTTCCTGAATTTATAGCAATGATTTTTTTGTATGTATGTATGTCTGTGAGACGATAGCGCCTAAACAGTACAATGGATAGCGTTGAAATTTGGTAGGTATACATATTTAGAATTACCAGGAGACGAACCAATTCTGACTAAGCTGATATGAGCTCATCATCCAGTGACTTTAAGTATGTAGGTACATTAATTTACAGCTAAATGGTATGAAAGTTTTAGGGGCTATAAGGAATAGTTATTCGTGCCTATTACTGATGAAATGTGTGCTATTTTGGATTGTAATATCCAAGCGTTATTCTTATTCCAAAATTATAGTACCTCTCCTCATAATACCCATTTATATTTATGTCCCATTTTGATGATAGCCATACAATATTGCACATTTCTAAAACCTATTAATAAGATCCAAGAACCCCTAAATGGTGTCATTACGAGTCTACAATAGACGCGGAAACTCATAGCAAACTCTGTCACGTCCCATCCCCAAAACTCTTATTAATATAAACTGCATAAGAGGGGGAGGGATGTTAGTACAAGGTGTCTTACACATATTACGCCCCGAAGTTGCAATAAACGTAGACGGGTGTTCTAAGACACCAGATGCATTTTATGGCCTCGAAGAAGACGCCGGAAAACGACATTTGCAACTTGTAAATTTGATAAAACGAAAGATAAAGAGAAAAAGAAATAAAAAAAAACGAAAGCTTGATTAAAAAATTCACGGGGTGCAAAATTAATTATTCCAGAATAGGGTCATTAGGTAATCTGGCACTTGAGGCTGGCCTAAGAACATTTCCATCAAAGAGAGGAAGGAAAGTCTAAATTAGAGAATTAGAGGCGAATTATTTCTGTAATAAATTCAATTATGGTCGGGAGAAAAAGTTTTTGCGTGAAGGGATGAATTTTTGGGTAGACTGAGTTTTTTTTTTCTGCGGTACTGGTGGGAAATTATCGGCAGCTTCGGGAAATGGAACGAATCGCCCTCGGCGTCCTCAGAAGTTTTGCATTTAAATTTTTGTGGTTCTCCCGCCAAAGAATGGAAGGCAATAATAACTTTTTAATGAACCCTAAGGCGTTCGAGGAACTCGAACATTGAGATCGTATTTTTTGTTTTACCTTTTTTTTACTATGTTTTTGCATCAAATAATCACAAGAAAACTACCTGCACATCAATAGGGTGAGGAAAAGTATATTAAATAAATAGAACTCTAATCGGTTTAAGACGGCCAAAGTTACTGAGAATTAAAGATACATAGACCTTCCAGTAATTTCAAGTTTATAAGACAACGACATTTAGTCGTATACCTTCGTTAAGAACATCCAAGGGAGTTATTTTCTCCTCCAGAAATTTAATGAACAAAACAAACAACAAGCAAACAAACAACTCGCCTTTTAGTTACGACGTTTCCTGTTTCTTTATTTGTTTCACTGTATTGCCCGAGCCCGACAGTGAAGTGAGAAAATAGTAACAGAGATAGCAGGACATAACGGAAGCAACGAAAAGTTAATTCAATAAGTCGAAGCTAGTAAATTCCTATTTACAGTTACAGGGGAGCCAGTAAGAGACAACAACAGTTTGCAACTACGTCACGAGAGGGCGATGCACCACCAGAAATTTCTCTAATTAATAACGACCAAACTGTTGACTCGGGCGCATAACTCTACAACTTACCGAACAAGTGTGTATTAAGATAATTAACGAAATTAATTAAAATTAATGGCGATGCCTTAGGTGCTAATAAACAGGAAAACCGAATTGTTTATAACACTAGACAACATTTTAGTCAAATTAAAAATTGTCAAACTGTTGGCAATCGTTGACTTCGCTGAACGCGTCCAAATTTTTCGAGAGGAGAATCGTAGAATCCATACTATATCTAAGTCAAACAAAAAAAAATCTAAATAAATAAAAGAAAAAGAAAATATAAAAAAAGTTTTATAAAACGACACATTGTGTGAATTTTTTGGATATGACAGGAGCAATCCTATTCTCGGCCTACAATCTCAAATCATAATAGAAAACAAGGCAACGACGAACGGCAATGTAACAACTAAAATGTAGAGAGATTTTTTCAACCCCTTTTCTTCCCGGAAAACGCGCCGGCCCACTTACCGTAATGAGCTACTAAGTCGTGGGCGGAAGGCCTCGGCGAAATACCGCTCCTCGTGGCATGGCTTCAACGTGGATAAATTGAAGGTATCGGGCAACGGTGGGCGAAGGGAAATGTGAGCAGTTACGAATTTGTACCTACCCCTGCGACACGAAGACCGCTGGGGAGAGGGCGCGTATCTAAGAAAAGATTAAACATAAACAAAGGTAAAATGATGTATGGGACTTCAGGTTGGCGACGCTGCTCAATCCATCATGCTCACGGGGTTCCCTCACCTTCACTTTCTTAGTACGAAAACGCCTTTCACGCCCGTATAGTAATAGCGAGCTTGTTAACGCTATTGTAGTGGAAAGAGGTGAGATTTATTATCGATTCTGTAAGTCGGTCGTATATGTTTCTAGAGATGATTAAAACTTGAATACTCTCGTGCCATTAACCGCGCAAAAAACAAAATATGACAACAAGATCGTCGAACTTACATAGCGGTGATATGTGGCAAAAGACGCGAGAAACTGTTAGCGCCATCTGTAAAGTAATTGTACAACTTTCTATGTATCTCTCAGAGTACGAATCTTGGGTCAAGAAACTTTTTTTTGTTGAAGTATATATATTTTTCTTTCAACGAAATATTTTGGTTGTTGTAAGACGAACTGTTTCAGTGAGGAATTACTTACAATCTCCCAAATAATTTACACAACTGAATAAAACTGTCCACATGAACAGAATGCAACTTCGCGGTATTCAACAAAATTTGAAACAACTCCACTAAGTTTTAGTACCCTACGTTAAATGTCTTATCCAAAAATTCTCCTAAGTCTGGGAAATTTTGACCCATGTCCTTAATTATTTCGCAGGGTGTTCCAATTTGCTAAAGCGAAATAAAATTTTGGAGAATTTCTCTGAACGGGCAACGTCAATTCAGAAAAACGAAATATTACATGTTTGATGTTCCGAACATCAAAGAGGCCAGCCAAAGGTTTTCTGAACAAAACAAATTGAATTAAATATCAATAGCACCAATATAAACTAATTCCAGCTGGACGCAATATTGGAGATATAAGATATTGGGGCGATCACATCGTTACATCTCCATCTGATGACCAGCCACCACACGCTACAATACCGCAAAACGCCGGAAATAAAATAAAGCGGGCCACAAAAGTTTCCGCCCTCGTAACTTTTGTTCGGCAGTATGCTCACTAATAATGTGGGCCATTAGTGGTCAGACCGAAAACTCTGCGCAGTCCGGCAATATAAATTTAACGATATCCCTCTCTCTCTATATATTCCTATACTACCTTTCTATAACCTTTATATAAAATCGGACTTATGCTTTTATGGCTTTTATAGTGCAATTTCAGCATCGAGGATGGCGTTTTAATGACCCCGTCTTCCCGCCGTTCTTCATGTTTTATGTGTGACACTTACCGTTCGAGTGACCGGCCAAAAGGTCCCGGAGTTGATTTGTCGGACCGCAAACCTCCACAGCGGATACGCGTACCGAAAATCTGGCGCCGGTCTTCTGTTTCTGTTCGTTGATACCGCGGAACAACCACGAGATGGCGCACGGAATTATTCCTAAGGAGTTGGCACTGTCAGGTGTCCCAAGCATCGTGTACGATTTTCCTGCAATAATAAGATGAGAAATATATTGGACAATGTTACCATTATTCATGTATTTGTTTATTACGTGAATGTTGCGCTCATGTTACGTCAATATTATGTCGATGATTCTTTGGAGTCGACGGTTATTTTTATTTTGTTGTTTAATTATATTATTATCTACTTATGATTCTTTTCATAGAGTTGTCATTGCTTAATTCATCTAAAATAGTATTTACTTATGGCATAGATTCCACTAGTTGGACAAAAATAGAAAGAGTTTCTTTTATTTTGGGGAGTAATGACAAGCTAACTTCAAAAATGAATATTTTTTATTGATTTAGAGGGAAAGAAGGATAGGTATAAGGAAAGAAGGAAAAAGAAGGAAAGAGAAGGAAATAAGGTAAATATTAAGAAATTTTACTTTGTCGGCAAAGAACTCCACATTATTAGTGGCATTAAAAAACCTGTTTCAACCTACATCGGATGTCATTTCTGGCATATGCGCTAATAATTTCAAGTGGAGGTTATTCCAGTGACAAATGCCCATTTGGTGTACATCTCGGTAGCTGGTGGCGGGCTGATAAGTTAGGGAATGGTACCCGGGGGTGCAATCGGCGAGTCAAATGTCCACGGGCGTCCATGTCCGCTGATGGCGGACATGCAGGACCTGGACGTATCGTATCGTAACCAGTAACGACTAACCTGGTTTTGGCGGAATTTATTACTGGGTCTTGGTCCATATATACTTCTATCTACCCATGACAACTCTATGTCGCTATGAGTTTGGCTATTACTTGGTTTTTTTAATTCTACGGGATATTTTCATTTCAGTTAACATAGCTAAACTAAGAAATCAAAATTCATAGTTACAAAACTTGTCTTGCCTTTTGCTACCTTTTCTCAAGCAACCACTTTCCCAATCTCAGCACGCATAAAGTTTGCTAAAGCCCCCCATACGGTCTCTCCAGTATAGTGCCACTCCCACAACCCCAAAACCCTTCAGTTTAGACTCCGTTCAGACGACGGTAGCGACGCGGTAATGCCGTAGCTGCGTTTTCGGCCCATGAGCCGAAATAACAAACTGATTTACAACCCAAATAGAGTTGTACTTTGGAGGCAGTTCGCACGCAGACCTCGTGCAGCCCCGAAATGAGTTCACCCGGCAGGATAATAACCTATTTAGATGCAAACGCGATACCATAGTTGGCGGAGACATTGCGGGACAGAAGTGTCCCGTCTTATTTTCCGCTCCTTATTTATAGTAAGCTTTACGAAGGGGTGTGCACTATACAATAGGAGAAATAGAAAATACTGTGTGAGACTGTGACGAGTGTTATTATATATATATTCAACATCGTGGAATTCTTTACGATTATTGTCGTGTATCGATCGATGGGGTGGAACATGTGCTGCTCGGCGTATGTGGCTATTATTTTCTTTTACTTTGGTGCCCCCTGTATACGCAGCGGGTCCATTATTGGTTATGTTCTCGTTTTGATGAGTTGCAGCAGTTGGTAACAATAATACTTCGGACGTGGGTGGATCATGAACATATGAGACCGCTTAGAAAGTATTATAGATTAACAAGTTTTTTTGATGTTTTCCTTTAGTTCTCGACTTCATTAATTAAAAATCTTCCTGTTTGCAAAATCATATTCCTCTACTTACAGATGTAAAAAATTATGAAATAATCACTGTTCCTTTTTTAAATTACTACTTTAGAAAACAGAATTTTTTTATCTGTATTTGAGAGAGAACTTTTTTTATATTAAGGGCGGGTTTATTCCCCTATAAAGTTCTGCATTGCGATCTGTTAAATATGAAAAATTTTGTTGCCATATTACGATATTACGAGTAGTACAAGTATATTTTCGATCGAAGTGTACAAAACGCATCTTTTACTCTTTCTTTCATGTTCTGCACACTGCCATCACTACATTTTATCTATTAGCTCTAAAAATGGGGCAACAAACTCAGCGTATCTGACACATAGCTGTTCAGGACTTTATGGGTACGTGAATAAACCCGGCGTTAGTTGCATTAAAAGTAAATAGTTTGTACTTCTTTACTTTTCTCTATATTAATTGTTATTCTCATATTTTATTAGCCTATCAGATAAAAAATTTAATTTTCTAGAAATGTTTAAGAAGAGTCTCTAAATATGTGTTAAATTTTTTGAAAATATCATTGAAATATTAAAATACCAAATCATACATAAAATGGCAGGTATTGTTGCTATTATTTGGACATTTGACTTAAAGATAAGAGCAGTTTATAATCATGGCAAATTATACAAAGGCTAATATGTAAAATATAATTGTTCAAATATTTGTTTTGTTCGGTTGCGTTACAAGCAAACCTCACAAAATAAAAATCACTTTTTGCGCCAGCAGTATCCCAAAAATGTCGCATAATATATGGTTGTTAATTTGAGAAAAAAAAAACTGTGTTACGTGTGTTATATCTGTCATTCTCTTGTGAGCGTGGTATTTTGTTAAAGTACAATCAACTTTCTGTCATGGAACAACCCCTAAAACTAAACTTTACGATCGCCGAAAATTCCACCCTCACCCTGCACCGTCCGCGTATTAAAAAACATACGTCGACACTTACTGCTTCTACATTTACGCTTACTATACACAAGCAGCGCGTGTATTTTATGTACACGCGGCATCGTAAACTTCCAACCGCGTACAAAATTACCGAAAAATATTTTTTTCAACCTCCTTCCCACTCTAGCGCTACATTATCGATTTTGCGTAAAATATACTTTCGTGTCCCCCGTTAAATGCAAGAAAAGACTGTAGCGGATAGACGAGAAATAACCGTGTCGTATAGTGCGGCTGTGGATGTGTTGTAAAACGCGTTTTAATTCGGGTTTATGGCCGTAATAAACGAATAAAAACGGGTTTAATGAAGAGAGAACGTGAGTGAGGCGCTGTAGTGTATTTTCGTCACGCCAATAATAAAAAAGAAGCCATAAAAGTGAATTGTAATCGAGCAGACATGAAAGGTATGTTTGTTTGGCAGCCACCGTCTACTACAAACTTTGTAGATGTCATGTTCGATAAATTAAGGAAATGTCAAAATATGGACGAGTTATACACCACATTATTACGGCGGCGTCACTATATTACAGAAAACAAATCATATTTAATCCTTCTTTTGCGCATCTCTTCGTCGAATGGGTCACGTTAGCTTTGTTCTACAAAATTGATCTCCGCCAATATGACGGTGGGTAAAACCGTAAAACCAACCGACAGAGGATCATAAATGTTACCCTCGACGTAGCGTCGATTTTCAGATTCGCGACGTGGCGCGAAAAATTTGCAATTTGACGACGACGCGGTTGTCGCTGCCGAGCCAGGCGTCGTTCTCGCATAACAACGCTTTAACACAATGTGCGCATACCAAACTACCTACCACCGCCACTACCTTCCACCCCGTGCCAGAGGGTGGGCGGCGTATTGGCGTTCGCCCGATTTTTCAGGGGGTGTTGCGATAACTCCCCTCTAATCCCGCGAGCGAATAAATATTCGCCCATAAAAGAACATATCTGCTTTACCGGCTATACTATCAGGCGATGCTGTTGGGATTACGAGACGTTTCTAGAATGTCGCGTTCGTGTGTCTGTCGGTTTAATTTATAGGGTATGAGGCTGAAAATTAGGGGATTATTGGATGATGACGTTTTATATAAAACTGCGTAAAGACTTTGGGAACGATTTATTATTTTACAAAATTTTGCATGTAATATATGTTTACTACAGTTTACCGTATGCCGATAGTTAATTAAAATTTGTATTTTTCAGATAGAATGAATCAATTTTGACAATGGAATTTATCAATTCCAAAATTGAGCATCGTATTTCATGTCTTTGTAGGCCGTTCAAATTATTATTGAACCCATATTCTAGTACCCTAGAAGGAGTGTTGTAATCGATGGAAAAACTTTTTTCTCGGGATTTCAGCGGTTTTGTTGGTTGTCCCCTGTTGTTTTGGGGTCCCCTGAATCGGTTGCAATGATTTCTGGAAAATATATGTGGGTATCTCGGTATGTATGTATGTATGTATGTACGTATGTGTGTATGTCTGTGAACACGATAGCGTCCAAACGGTACAACGGGTTGAAATCTGGTATACATATGTATTTAGAATTACCAGGGGACGAACTGGATTGTTTTTGGTGACAATCTGACAACCGGAAGTGGCAAATGTTAAATGCCTCTTCTGAGAAATTTATCCGATTTTGACCAAACCGATAACTGTTCATCCTCCAGTGACTTTAAATATGTACATACACCAACTTACAGATCAGTGGTATGAACGGCTATAAGAGTTTATAGAAGCAGTTTGACAGAATCCACAGCCTTCGTCGTTGTGTTGCAAGTTGTCAAATTTTGACAAATGTCAGTGCCACTGACATGACATGACATTAAACGTCAGTATAAAAAATGTCACTATGTTATAGAAACTGATGTTAGGTAGGGTCCGGAGCGGCTATGGCTTCACAAAATTTAATGATTGCGTGTGTTCAGAGACGTGAGGGCCTGAGGTGGCCCTCACCCAACTTTAACCCAACAATATTTTCATGTAAGATGCTAATTATTTTACTTCGTCATTTAAGTTGAAAGGAGATATGTATATTGAAAAACAGCAAAAATATTGAGTTGGCATTTAAAAAAATTAACGATGACGTCATGGCTCGGAAATAGGTAACATCATAGATGACATTTTACGTAATAAGTTGGCTATTTAAAAGTTAAAATTAACTAACTCACTTTGGACAATTTTCAATAGCCTTGCTCAAGAATTCTGCATTATTTCATTTGGACTTTTTTAGATACACTGTATATGACCGTACATACATCGTAATCAACACAAAAAACTACTTCAATAATGATGATTAATCGCTTACTTTGCGGCGATTTATACCCGGTGATCAGTCAGTGATACCAACAGCACAGCACCAGAGTGCAGTCAGTAAGGTAGAAGGGCAGCAGCACAGGGCTAATTAAACGAGTAAACAAATCCGAAGTAAGATTGATCAGGGTCGGCGATGCATTAGCACAGCTCGCCCCGCTAATTGAAAAACACAGTCTTCATCCCTCCTACCCCCACTGCCGCTACTAATTATTGTGAAAATTAAACAGACTGTGATTAATAATTCCCACGAAATGGATGAATCCGTAATCCGATGGCGACACGTCTCTATATTAACGATAAATTGGGGCGCTGGGAAGTCGAAAGGGGGTAAATCGCGACGGCGCGACGGAGGGGTGGAAGCATCCCTCTCCTAACTAATGTAATCGATTTAATGCGAACATCCATCTAATTCAACGCTAATTGGGCTAATAGTGTATCGCTCTTTAGCTATTCATTTTCGGACGACGGGAGATAAATAACCGCGAGAAAGCAGGCGCTGGTGACCACCCCTGTGCTGGCCAGGGGTGGGGTGATTTGTTTTAGTGGACCTCACCGATTGATCCTGATTAGCTAATGTTTTATGTAATTCAATTTTATCGGTAATGGTAATGAATTAATTTAATATATGAATAATAATTATGGCACCCTGAAAAATGTTCTTTCTGGACAGTGCAAAATAGAGGAACGTATTTGTTTACTCATTATCCAAACTTTATAAACCTATTTTTACAATAAAACCTTTTTAAGATGTTGTGACGATGGAAAGTTGGTGGATTTCACCTACTAACTTTTACCTATTTACAGAAATTCCTATTTCCCCATTTTTTTTTCAGTTGTCGCACTTTTAGTCTTTCCTAATTTTTGTTGTGGCCATTTTTACATCATTTTAAAACTTCAGGTTATTTTTGTGTACTTAATTTATATTTTTGGGCCAGTTTGAACCATTTTGGTACAGTTTGATAGATAATTTTCTACCAATTTGAGCCCATTACAGATAATTTTGGATACCTTTATCAATTTAGATCCATTTTGGGTCAGTTTGAACCTCTACGAAATATTTAATTTTAATTTTGGATAATTTTTGGGAAATCTCCATCCTTTTGAATGCATCATTATGGATTTCTGGCCTATTTTGAGACATTTCGGCAGATTCTAGATAAGTTGAGATAACTTAGGATCATTTTAGACAGAACTTTGCATAATTTTTAAGAAGTTTAGTCAATTTTAGGCTATTGTAGGCTAGAGAAGACCAATTTTAGAAGTAGGAGTAAAGGTGCACCTTCTGTCTATAAATGTATATGTGACCTCGGATGCGAAAAGGGACCTATCGTGACGTTCTCTTGCACTCTATTTTCGCACGTAAGGTCTCTTCCGATAGGTACCGTTATGGCGCACGTTATTTTCGCACGATAGATCCCTTTTCGCACCCGAGGTCACATATTATTAAAATACAGTGATCTCAAAAGTAGTCTAGCTTCAGTTTAGTTTATCTTAACAGCCAACATTCTATTCATTATCCGTCCTCGTCCCATTTAATTTACAGATTGCGTAAGCATACATTTATGAAGCACTGTGTGAATATTTCCCTGCTTCGCCGGGCGCTTAACATGCTAATGTCGATGTTGCTGTCACGGTGTACACATACTACACATATTATACAGTGTGGATAACCCATCAAGCGATAACACATCGTCGACAAAACTGCAGAATTTGCGGGTAACACTTTACCCGACAAATTTACGCACAAGTTTCGCCGGGCTAAACCTTTTTATGATTCAGCTGATACACAACTACGAAATCAAATCTTGGAAACGTAACTCTTCCGTAAAATCAATCTTCCAGCTCTAAATATGAATAGAGAAGAATCTGGCAATGATATTTGGTAATACATTCAATTTTCCGGCGACTCCACCATTCTGGTAATTTTATGGGTTTCGATCCTGAGATTCTCGCTCATATTATCTCTACAAAAGTTCTGTTGTTGATGGGCAGTTTTTGACAATTCTGGGCCATTTTGGTTACCAATACTTTGAGTAATGACTAATGAATCCTAAGTCTTAGACTTTTCTTAGACCAGTTTTACTTCGCATAGACGAATTGTTGATACCCAAACTTTATGTCGTATTTACTTAGGTAGATTTTTAAGATAGCTTGAAGGATGTATCATCCATTTAACCTTTACAATTAAACGAGCATTATTTCCTTGTTTAACACAGCGACATATATTTTCGGACAGATTTTCGTGAGGTATTTACTTACCTAATCCGGCATGGCCGAAACAGAAGAGACATCCGTCCGTTCCATTGATGACGGCGTGAATGACGTCCGTTAAGGCGCTAGAGCAAATCTCGGTCTGAAAGCAAACAAGAGAGAAGAGTCATTAGGAGACGTTTCATTAAGTCGGCACAGCTGTGTCACCATGGTGCCGAAACTTTGCTAATATCTTTGATTTCGCCCGTAGCCGCCGTCGTGTAGTTTATATATAGATATATAGAGGTCGTCTTACATAGATATATGATTTAGGAATAGCGATTCTTGTCGAAGAATTACGTGGCTTGGTCAAGTACTAGCGTACTAAGTTTTAAGAACTAATTACTACTTAATCAAGTAGTAATTGTCATTTAAATGAATAAAATTGAGTCTCAAAAGCGATTAAAACATCTCATAGGCATTTTCCTTATGTTGATTGTTGACGGTAACAGCGTAATACCAATTGGCAAATTAAAATTAATTTATTAATTGTGAAACACAGGAACGTATTCGGGCTTGTGTTACAATGTGCGAGTTCTAGCAAGCTGAGTGGTGCAAAAGGGCGTTATTGTCCGGTCCTATTGTTCCCAAATAAGCGAACGGCAATAAAACAAGTGAAACGAGGGTTTGCGATCCCAGCTAATTTACATACGGTAGAAACGGGAACGATAACAAATTTAGGTGATAATGAACGCGCTAAAATAATTGTTCGTCCGGAAAAGGGGTTTGCGTCAAACGTGTTTATTACGAATGGATTCTTGCTACACTGTTATTTACGGTCGTGGCTACGCAGTACAGTTTGCTTTGAGTAGGGTAATAATATGGCTTGTTAAATATCAAAATGGAGAGTTCGTATGTTTGGTGAATAAAATTAGAGCTGCAAAATTCCATCATATATATTGAAGTATATTGAAGGATATTGAAGTATATTGTATTGAAGTATATTGAAGTATATTGAAGTATATGGAAGTATATTGAAGTATATTGAAGTATATTGAAGTATATTGAAGTATATTGAAGTATATTGAAGTATATTGAAGTATATTGAAGTATACTGAAGTATACTGAAGTATATTGAAGTATATTGAAGTATATTGAAGTATATTGAAGTATATTGAAGTATATTGAAGTATATTGAAGTATATTGAAGTATATTGAAGTATATTGATGTATGTTGATGTATATTGAGGTATATTGAAGTATATTGAAGCATATCGTACATAAATCATTTTTATTGACCAACAAAATTTTTATTTATATTATCAAAGATCCTATATTAGACATTAACAAAACTATACTGAATTTTCAACATGATTGATCGAATGAACAAACGTGACAAATTCACCCGTAACCTCAGTTTTTCCTGACGTCGGTCGGTCGGTGTCGCATTTTTTTAATATAGCATAAACCGTTGACGAGTTTTTTTACGGTTTTTGTTCACAATAGCCAATAAACACTTATCTGCCTGGTGGCATATTTCAGGTCTCCCTGCTGACGAGCGACGGCGATAAAACTCAGCGAGATGTCATTAGCGTCAGTGGTTCGGCAGGACGGCCTTTATTAGTTATTACCGGGATTTTTTTACGGTGTTCGCGTTTTGCACTTTACGACAGGACGCGGTCCCGTCGTTTAATTTTGTCGTGCTTTCACGATGAGTTTGACCCAATTCCGGTGAATGGAATTCCGCTGATACCAATGCGTAGTATAATCGAGAATTATACGTCATTGATTTTATTATATGTTGATACTATGAAATAGTGGGGAAAATGTGGGAATTAGAATATGTAATAAAAATATACAGTATCTTTAGATTGGAGACTACTTATAAGACCGTGTCAATATTAATACAGTATCATTAAAACTAATACAGTTGTAGTCTACTTTCGATAGACGTTGATTGGAAATATTTTTGATAAAAAGAATAGCAGATATTTAAGATTTGTAAGTATTTAACGATAAAAGAAGAACTCATTAAAAACTATCGTCCATCAGGCTTACTTAACTCGAAAAATAATTAAACCGGGTGGATCATTCCTTCATTTCTGCTAGTAGGGGGCAAATTACGTCGACGTTTGAACGGCGAAAAGTTAAGACTTACTGCTGGGGTACAGTTTCATATCGGTGCGCCGCCAGTCCGTCCATATTTCAATCGCGGCTCCGGGTTTTTAATTACCCTCTTCGGCTGGTAACTCTCCAGAAACTATCGATCACCAAAGTCTGGCCTCGTTATTGCTGCGAGACCGGAGTGTGATATTCGTTACGAACGGGACAGCACCAGCAGCAGAGCGTCAGGTGCCGAAATGGAAAATCATTGAAACTTTGATGGTGCGACAACCGTTGTGGATGTTTTGCCTCAAACTCAGCCACACCATGTGTTAAAATCATAATTGATGTGGAAATATTTTCCCCACCAAATAAATACTATCCATTGACAAACTTGTTTTTGTATTTTACCTTTACCAAATTATAAACAAATTCTTCGAAAATTTTTCTTTCTGTCCATGATCATTCTCTGTTATTTGGAGATTCTGTTGCCAAAATTACAGAATAACATTTAAACAGAATAGGGCAAATACTCCCATTGCAGAGATAGTTGAACAGAATGAAAAAGTGAATCGCAAACTCGGTGAATTCTCGTCTGCGAGTAAAATCCGTTTCCGATTTTGGCACGCCTGGCCTTCAGGCCTGCACTCATCCAGTTCTGGAATTCCTATTGGAATATCCGAACGGGCAGAGGCGAACAATTCGTCCGTTGGTCGACGCCATAGCGACCCGGCACGTCCGAGAATGTTACTTAATTAAATCAGGACGGACGATGGCTCTATGCGGGCAGAAACCAAAATGAAAACAGCCGCCTGATGCGACGGACTACCCTCTACGGTTCTCACTAATGAAATTTAAATAGTAATTTTTAATACCGGCGGTAGTAGGTGGACATTCCTTATTCTTTCTAATGATCGATTCGATTTTTGTTTGCGAAAAGTTGTCAGGCTGCTAGCTATAGACCTCTCAAAAAATTTTGCCACTAAAAGAATACTAGTCTGTTAATTAGTAATTCTAAAAATAGTAGTCTAAGTGTTATATACCTGTGAAACAAGTAACTCTTTGAGATATACCTTCTAGCAACTCACAAAAAGTAAGAATTGACAAAAAGTATAAGTTACGCATTCCCCAAAAGAGGATATTCAACACCAAAGGTAAATATAACTTAAGAATTCCATGGATTCGTCGGAGAAGTGGTGCCAGTGACCCCCCTCCTAGTGGGGGGTGAGGGCGAGCACAAATGTAAAAGTCTTGTAAGGCCTTTTTAAGATTCCGCGTTCTCTCTCCGCAAGCGTTCCGAATTTGTAAAGTCGAGTTCCCAGGACACCCCTTCTGTCCAAACCCTTAGTCACTTTCGCCCCTTAAAAGCCAGATCAAATTTGTAATGGAACCAAAATCACCAAAAAATCTAGTCGTTCGATTAGATATAGGTATATATTATTATTATTAAATTATATGTATATACTACAAACTGAAATGTGCGCGGATTTGAAGTAACCCGCATAAAATGGACGAGGTCTTTGACCTTGAGTTTCTATAGTTGCTTACCTGTGAGTCGTCTTGTGAAAAAATAGCGTCGAAGGCAAACATTTTTGGAGCGGCTACTCCCACCCTTCGGTCCTCCGGAGCGGCTGAACCACCACACGTCGAGGGGTCCAATAATGTGACCTGTTTCTTCCGTTTGTCCAGACTGAAGAAGCTATTGTTACTTCCTGGTTCCGGCCCAGACGCAGGCGCTGCCACTCTCATCATAACTTTAACCTGAAAAAGAATAGACAAAACTTGAATTAGAAAAAAGCATTTTGTTGGGGCGAGAGCCTTCGAATCATGTAGATGATTGCTATTTTTGCACAATAAGCGACGACGGATATTCGAAGAAGGATAAGCATAAAATAAAATATCCAATTTTGTCATCAGCATCGCGACCTATCCCCCACGGAGAGAACCATCCTCTCCCAAGTGCGCCATCCACTTTATCATCTTCGATTTTTGACACAGAAGAAATTTCGCCGGTTTGAACAAAATTGCCTGATTTTCTGTCAAATCCTGTCTGGAATCACTCTGTCAAATCAGGCTAGTCATGAAGATTCACCATTTGAAGTTTTACCAATACCTCATCTTATAAACTAGTGCGAACTGAATGATTTGGTTAAAGACTTTATCAAAAGAAAAATCCGAGTTTTTGGGTTCTAGGCTACAGGAATGGAATGTTTTTGCACGAGGTGTGACAGTGTCTTCATTTACAAAGCGTAACGAGCTTTTTAAAGCATATTTAAAAATGGAAGGATCTTTACGTGTATGTCACGATGTTGAGAGTCTTATGAACGAGTTTGATATTTCACACGATCCTTCATCCTTCATCAAAATACAGCTTGAAAGCAGTACTTTTGCATATTCTTTGAATTGATATAATTTGATTTTGTACCGATTTTATTGCAGTGTTAAATTTCTAGTTATATAAGGCCAATATAATCTGGAACAATTTTGGAAAGTTGGAAATTGTTCCCTTGTTTATTGATATTCTTAGAAATTAGAATTTGTTGATTTAAGTTTTTGTGATAAACTCTTTATAGCTAAATTGAACATGGATTAATTTCATCGCAAACAACATAAATGTCGTATATTTGTGATAAGCCTTTCGGCCTATTGGTATTTTTCCTTTTCTCGCGTCAAAATTTAATATAGCATGACTTTTATGACGATCGTATATGCGCACTTTTATGGTTATAGTTATCGATTATGTGCTGGAAACTAGGGCCTCATCATCCAGGGTATGTATTTGCACTTTCTATTAGCTGTCAGATAGGATATACGACGTACTTAGGCATTTTTTCATCGTAGGTCATGTCTTAAGTGAAATTTAAAAAGAATAGTAATTTTACAAGCAATTTTTCATTAGAAGTCTTCAATTTGGACTGTTAAATATTATATATTACTGATTCAGCCCAGTCCACTAAGTTAGAATCCACTTATGAGCGATTTATTATTAGTTTGTTATCGAAATGACCATAGAGCTAAAGGTATAAACGTGTCGACAGTGGCGACCTCTGTTTAGCCAGGTGTCGGTATGTAAATTAATTACTTCACATATTATTATGGTGGCGGCGCCGTTAGACCGGCTACTGCCGTCTGCGAAAACAATTAATAAATTAATTTATAGTTACCGGTCGCTGTTGACATAATTTGGTGTTTATAGTTGTAATGTTTGCCGCCACCACCGCACCGCCACCGTTTTGCACTACTCCAGCGGCTTTCTGCGATCGACCGTATACGCGATACGTTAAAGCGGATATGTTAGAGTTACTGAATCACACGAATCAAGTTATTCAATGTGATATACCGTACCTTATGTAGGGTGACCAGGTCTTAAAAGTACAGGCAGATATCATAAATTGTTCTCATTCTTGAACCAAATTATAAACAAATTCTATATTTTTTTCCTAGTTGAAACAATTGTTAATATAATTATTTCTTCTTTAAGTTTAGAACACCCTGTGAAATAATCGATGGAATAGGAAAAGGTTTTGACTACAGTTTTGGAGACAAAATATAATCCATCAAAGATTAAAAAAGTTATTGAAGATTTTTTTGTGCAAAGTATATTTAATTATTAAAATTATAAGTGAAGCAGTCCTGAGCTATAAATGCCAGAACGAAAAGGTTTAAGCCGGTTTAGAAGTTAGATAAGAGAACCACTGAACGGTGCGCCATCTATGGTTGTTACAAACTCTCTTTGTGATGCCGAAGATGTCTGAAAATCTCGTTCCCCCGAGGCCTTGTCGGCGCACAAAAGCGTAAAACCTCTTCGAACTCTTCGGTTGCTGTATATATATAATGGACCCGAGATAATTACCAGGCCGGTGGGTGTTTTTGGTACCTGATTTAATAATTAATTATAATTATAAAGTCAACTCTGAAGGGTGTAATCCGTGGACCCAAGCCCTACAACCGAAAAGTAGGTACCTAATAAATGATTAATGCTGACGAAAATTTGCGAAAAGTCGATAATATATTTACATTAAAATTTACTTTTAATAAAATTAATTTAATATCACTGTTTTATCGTGTATGATTACAATGTAGCAACAAATAATGCATAATAATATAGATAAAAGCGATGTTTGTTTGAAATTTGAAACGTGCGCGGATTTTGGCGCACCAAAACGCTCCTATTAATCAATAATTTTTAATTAAAAGTCTCTCATGAAATATGAATGTAATAAATCTAAAACAGACCGCGGTCTACTTTGACTGATTTCCGAATTTATTAAATAAACCAATCTCGTTAAAAGATAATTACGCGAAAATGTGACGATTGGTGAGGACTAAGTTGAAGTAAGTTGCAAAACAAACTTTGCTACTTCGTTAAGAGTATTTGGTTTTGGTTAAGTTGCCAGCAGAAATTAATTAGAGAGATAGAACTCTTCGATTTCTATTTCACAGTGGTTATATAGGGTTTGTACTGTTTCACTGCATCAATTTTAAGAGGTAATGTAACTCAATATGATAATACTAATAAATGTGTAGTTTTATTGTTGAAAGTTTAAAATTGCATTGCATTGTAACGTTCCACGACTGGCATTAGGCTGATATCCAAGTGGCTGTGGCCTCACCAAATTGAATTATTGCAAACACTGTGGGGCTACTCCAGATACTTATTGTTAACATAATCAAATAGTGTCTAAGATCCCGATCTAGATCGACCTTCCCTCATCCTTTTTCCTAATCAAATCTATATTTCATACAATGTAAGGTATAAATGAACACAATGTGCTAGGGTTGCCGCCCCATATCCTGGCAAGGCTATTTTTAATTACAAATTATTTAAGGTAAATTGGTACTAGTAATTTACCCTCATCGTTTTTCCTAATCAATTGTATACCAAAATGTAGGTTGCTTTGTTGCGAACATTGTGGTGTAGGGTTGCCTTTGCAAAAGCTGGCATATCTTAGGGTTGTCGCGATTTTAAATATGAATAGTTGAGTAAAAGGGTAGGTTCACATGACAAGCGCCTAGCGCGCGTTTACACTATCGCTGTACTATCGCCTACTATTACGACAGACAATGAAGCAGAATAGCAGTTACCTTCCTACTTACCAGTTACCAATCTTAGTTTGGCGTTTTTTGTTAAGTCTTTGGCTCTCGAATGGTACCAATTTTTTCAAAAAAAAAAAATAATTACTGGAACTATTTAAAAAAATACCTTAAATAATATTAAATTAAAAACAGCCTTGCCAGGATATGGGGCGGCAACCCAAGGACATTGTGTTCATTTATACATTATATTGCATAAAAAATAGAGTTGATTAGAAAAAAGGATGAGGGAAGGTCGATTTAGGTCCGGATCTTGTACTATAACTTGTTTTAATGTTTTGGTGATTGATTTGCTTTGTACATCAATAAACATCCTATTTTAATATTTTCTTGCTTTCTCAGTTTTAATATGTATTATCATAGAAAAGAACTGGCCTGTAATGGTGATAAATCGTCCGCGCCACGTTGTACTCCTTGTGATTTATGGTTAATTATTAAAAAAAATCATGACATGAATTAACTTAATACACTAGTTCGTAAGCAATAACCTGTCCAGGAAACAGCTTATCCTTGCAGATACGAAATTATCCTAGTTTCAGATTCGATTACGTCCAATTAACCGTGTAACTGTCAATCAAAATGCAATACGAAATAACAATTTGCAGATGCGCTTCATGTATTATATGGGTGTGTGTGACGTGGACATCGTTACCCTCTCTCACAACCCTAGGGTGAATATTATGGACGGACATATATTGCTTTTTGAGGTCACTACCCCACACGTAGCAATAGGTAGGGACAGTTGATTAAATATATCGACAATATTAAAACCGTTGCGCTTATTGGACCTGCCAAAACTCCATTATACCTATTGGATTAAACGAGTCGAAACAGTTTTATTGGCGTCTGTCGATAATAATATTTATCTTTGGACCGATATAATGGAGTTCAGTAATTATTTTAAACAAAATTTGAATTCCATTGACTTAATGGGACGCATATAAAATAACTGCGCGGTACATTCAGATTTAGTTACACTGGGCGTTTTAAGCACAATAAAAGAAATTGGTTTATAAATTGGCTCTGAAGAAGTTCTACCACGGAGTCGACATGGAATCGCAGATCGTTAGGTTACTACCTCAGTTTAAATCATTCTCGCTTAATTTAACAAGTGGAGAGAGAGTTTACTTTGCACATAACTCAAAAACTTCGGCAATTACGCGAGCGCATATATCAAAAAAACACCGTTCGACGCATAAATCATTGCTAGAGGGCGCCACAGCGCATGCAGCCGCCCGATCTCTAAATTGAACATTCCCTTTCGTCCGGAACAAAAGTATGAATTTGTTTTCTCGTTTTCTCCATTTGTTGTGAATATAACGCTAGATAGCCATATGCACTTTTAAACGTTAGATTTTGATACATTCCTCATTAAATTCTAAGGCAATAAGTATTAAGATAGTTTTACCCTAAAATCAGCGGATTTTTTTTTATTAAATGATTATCGATAATCATGACAAAAATTTAGTTTAAAGGAGGAAAATATTGACAAAATTTATTTTTTTACAACGGAGTTGATTTTAAGAAACAACGAAATTTAATTCGTTTAGTGTTAATGTACCGTACAACAATGTTGATCGCCATATTTGTTCGGTATTACACGCGTCGGTGGTCCAATTTCTGAAGTGCCCCAGGCCTCGAACTGTCAAAGACCGCGTGCTACGCGAAATCGTGCCATGTCACGGCAGCAAGGGGGTACAGCGGAATCGCGTAGGCGGTTAACTTTAATCGCAATTTCTTGGTTTCGGGCCGCGGGCACTGTCGAAATCCGTTGGGGTGCCTCAGGTACGGTAGGTGATGCGGATTTCCACGAACATTTTTCCGCCCCACCACTGGAATGCGTCCAATCTCCCGGTAACTTAATTAGGGGAACTGTTACCAGGTATTTTCCTCTGAGAAGTTTCAGGATAACTTTTCGAGGTAGCGGTTATCAATTCTATATACAGCCTGTCCCAAAAGTCAACAACATCTCGTTAATAGATGGTAGACGAGATATGATATTGCGCACATCCGACGCCATATTGATTACGTGATGTGGTAAATATACCAAAGTATATAAACGTCAAACAAACTGTTGACTTTTGGGACAACTGTATATATTCATCCACAATGAAATTCATACTCCATCAAATCATTGTATATTCCGGATTATGACCTAAAGTACGAGCGGATTACCTTCAAAGTACTCTGAGGGGCGGGATAGTAAGTAAATCCTCTAATAACAATTACATTGTTCAAGAGTCCATGCATTCCGGTCGGTTTATAGCTCGCAGTAGATCAAGGGTACCTGTACGCTGTGCACTATACTGCCGGTAAATTGCTAGTGCCAATTACGCCTCCTTTATAAATTTAACATTATCGCGGAATAATTAATACTTGCTTTTGTGCGCTTCGGCAATACAATGCTGCTACATGCAGAGCAGCCATATAGCAGGGACGGCATGTTAAGTAATTTTGCACAATGCAGGCGAATTCTAATCAATAGACCGCATTATATACAAGTACATGGAAGTTTAAGCGGAACAAAAGCTAAAAAAAATAAAAAGATCTCAATTAATTAATCATTGTCGTATTTATGTGACAACAAAAAAAAATAGAAAAAAATACCTCGTCCGGGGTTTGACCCTCAACTTCTATTCGTATCACAACTCGGCAACATGTCTGTAAGCGTTTTTTCTTAATTGAAGAGTTGTAAATCAAAAGGGTCTAAGTGCCATTTTTATGTTTTTTGAGATTTTTGTGTCAATAGGTTCTACAGGCCACCCTCAGTAACAATCAAAAGGATTTATGTCAATATCAATTCGGGTTTAGTACGTACAACGGTCAGAAGTAGGCATGGCATGGCAAAAAGTGACACGCGTCGTCTTTAACTCGCATGATTTCATATGCCTAGGTTGTACCTTTATGTCTCTACAGCTCTGAATTCGCTTATTTTTTGCTTATAAATGAAATCGAAATTTTAACATTACTCGAAAACTATTAGAGATAGACACTTGTTCTATCCAAATTTGTAATCAGCGCGGCCGTTTTAGTAATATAGCGAAGGTTTCATGTCAACTCGAGTTCTAGTTTTCGAGATAAGTGAGCGAACTTAAAATTTTAGTTTCAAAACTGCGATTTTTACCAAAATTTTGGCTAGTCGAAAAAACTCAACCACTTCCAATTTAATGAAGATTATGGTCCCTAATGCAGGTTTTCACGCTGATTTCAGTGGTGCTATTGAAATTTCTCTATCTCGAACGGTTCAGAAGTTATGCCATTCAAAAGTTGGAAAAATGTACCAAAATAGCTATTTTACTGCATTCTCTACTTTCGGAGCAAACTGTGTCCAAACTAATGGCGCGATATAGATGATTCCAATGTATTGGAAGGGAAATTGTCCCAGGAATTCATTTCTGATAACCTTGTTGCTCTAAGATGGACGGTTCGCGAGTAAAACGCGAAAAACCGCGAGAATCTATTTTTCGCATTTTCTGACCAACCCGTAGGCTCTATGAGAAAAGTAATACCATTTTTGAAATCAGCGCAGCCCAATCCATAAGCATGACTACATTAGAATGCTCTATCTCGCAAGAAAAAAATCCAATTTTTTTTCGAAAAAAATTTAGACCTTTGGGGTGGAAAAAAATCGAATTTTTGAACTGTTTGTCGTAGAGGCGTGAACTTGCCACCAAATAATAGATCTCGACGAGTACATCAAAATAATATATGATTTAATATGCCTAGGTTGTACCTTTATGTCTCTACAGCTTTGAATTTGCTTATTTTTTGCTTATAAATGAAATCGAAATTTTAACATTACTCGAAAACTATTAGAGATAGACACTTGTTCTGTACAAATTTGAAATCAGCGCGGCCGTTTTAGTAAGATAGCGAAGGTTTCATGTCAACTCGAGCCCTAGTTTTCGAGATAAGTGAGCGAACTTAAAATTTTAGTTTCAAAACTGCGATTTTTATCAAAATTTTGGCTAGTCGAAAAAACTCAACCACTTCCAATTTAATGAAGATTATGGTCCCTAATGCAGGTTTTCACGCTGATTTCAGTGGTGCTATTGAAATTTCTCTATCTCGAACGGTTCAGAAGTTATGCCATTCAAAATTTGGAAAAATGTACCAAAATAGCTATTTTACTGCATTCTCTACTTTCGGAGCAAACTGTGTCCAAACTAATGGCGCGATATAGATGATTCCAATGTATTGGAAGGGAAATTGTCCCAGGAATTCATTTCTGATAACCTTGTTGCTCTAAGATGGACGGTTCGCGAGTAAAACGCGAAAAACCGCGAGAATCTATTTTTCGCATTTTCTGACCAACCCGTAGGCTCTATGAGAAAAGTAATACCATTTTTGAAATCAGCGCAGCCCAATCCATAAGCATGACTACATTAGAATGCTCTATCTCGCAAGAAAAAATCCAATTTTTTTTCGAAAAAAATTTAGACCTTTGGGGTAGAAAAAAATCGAACTTTTGAACTGTTTGTCGTAGAGGCGTGAACTAGCCACCAAAAGATAGATCTCGACGAGTACATCAAAATAATATATGATTTCATATGCCTAGGTTGTACCTTTATGTCTCTACAGCTCTGAATTCGCTTATTTTTTGCTAATAAATGAAATCGAAATTTTAACATTACTCGGAAACTATTAGAGATAGACACTTGTTCTGTACAAATTTGAAATCAGCGCGGCCGTTTTAGTAAGATAGCGAAGGTTTCATGTCAACTCGAGCCCTAGTTTTCGAGATAAGTGGGCGGACTTAAAAATTGTAGTTTCAAAATTGCGATTATTAACAAAATTTTGGCTAGTCGAAAAAACTCAACCACTTCCAATTTAATGAAGATTATGATCCCTAATGCAGTTTTTCACGCTGATTCCAGTGGTGCTATTGAATTTTCTCTATCGCGAACGGTTCAGAAGTTATGCCGTTCAAAAGTTGGAAATATGTACCAAAATAGCTATTTTACTGCATGTTCTACTTTCGGAACAAACTGTGTCCAAACTAATGCCGCGATATAGATGATTCCAACGGTATTGGAAGGGAAATTATCCCAGGAATTCATTTCTGATAACCTCGTTGCTCTAAGATGGACGGTTCGCGAGTAAACCGCGAGAATCTATTTTTCGCATTTTCTGCGAATAAAATTACCATTTTTGAAATCAGAGTCTAATCTATAAGCATGACTACATTAGAATGCTCTATCTCGCAAGAAAAAAATCCTGGATGGAGTACTTGCAGGCGAAGCTAGACACTTTAATTCGGCCCTTATTCGAGAGTTTGCTTAATACTAAGTTTTTATTTACATAACAAATAAACCAATACCTTGTAATCTGTTGCAAGAGGCATCTTCAGAACGCAACAGTAAGAGAGCTACGACGAGAGCAGAAGAGATTCTCTTCGTAGGTCTCTTACTATTACGTCCTGACGAGGCATCTTGCAACATGTGTGAAAAACTTTGATAACTTTATCGTCATTGACGCGTTTCCTCCCGGAAATCTCAACTTAGTGATTCGGACCGCGGAAGTCTTCAATATAAATATACCTGATTTATGTTTGAAATAATACGATGTGGACCATAGTAGCATTAATTAGGTGTAAAAACAATTAAGGGAAGTACTCAAATTTTATATAAAGTTTGTCAGTTTCCTCGGAACTAAATATTTGGTACTTAGACCCTTTTGATTTACAATTTGACATATTTTTTTTTGCTGGAAAATCCGTACCACGGTGAAAGTTGTGAGGCGTTAACAGAAATGGTAATTTTACGATATCGATGCGTGCACTGGTGAGGTGAGGGGCGGCAAGCACACCCTCCATACCCTAGGTTATAAAACATTACTGCGAAAGCATGGTTCTCACAAGCACACATACACTAGCCAAGCCCAAGGCTACCTAACAATCACATAAATGAACGCGCGGGTTCGAGCCCGCTCGTAAACTTTCCGCTGTAAAATTTAATGCGTCATTTGTTTAGTACGAAATCCTTCTTAGCGAGCCTTCTAGATGCTTGCTTGCAGACCCGGTGCTAAATTTTAATCAATACGCCTTCTGAAACGGTGCAGAAAGCACAGACGACTACTACCGTCAGTGCTTTACTGATTTACTCGCAATCTTCATTAAAATCAAGTAGGTTGTTCGTCTCCCTGAAAGCTCTGATAGAGAAAGAAGGCGAAGGAGAGTGTGCGGGGATTACTAGATTTACGTTTTCGCTTTATTGCGTCCATCTTCAATGCAAATTGGTGCGTTAGAGATGCTCCTTGTGCACGCTTCGAAGCCTCTTTTGCTGTCTTCGGAGAGTCTAAAGAGTAAATAATCTTTATTTTAAAGACATCTTCGTCGCCCATCGTTAAGAGTTCATTATAAATGAGCCAATTGTTGTTACATGCGATTTTTTTGTCACATTCCTAAAAAGCAGTGATCTTCATCCACTTTCCATTGGATACAGAAATTCGAGCCACACTATTTAGAGCTTCCGTTGCTGGCTCAGGACGAATGTAGGTATTGTGGAAATTACCAACCATCGATTACAATAAATAATTTAAAGTTTTAAAGCACTTTTGTTAATTGTATAACTAATAATATAAAATCATATATGGGATTTATAATTTTTATTTTAAATAATATATTCAAATATTTCTTCAAAATTGAATAACCAGGATTATGCTTATTAGTGCAATTTATGCATACAATGTAAATATTATGTAATATATGTAAGTTGCTGTGATGTGTAGAGGTTTATTTGAAGTAGAGAGCCTTTTTAAAGTACAGCGGATTTTATATAAATTGTATAGTTATATATTAAAACTAAACGCACTAGTGTGCATTTATTGACAAACAGCAATTCTAAACAACACTGATTGAAAATAACAGATCAAGATTTTATTTAGTCTTAGTTTTAAAGAAGTGTAGGAGGTCAAAATGGCGGGAACCACCACGACTCCTCAACATGGTAGCATTTTGGCCGAGCGCGGTTTAAGGGCTTTAATTACTGGTCAAAATTCTAATTCATCAAATCTCTTCCAATTTATTCGAAGGCAAAACTAACTGGGTTCTTTTTCTTGAACCTTGTGAACACATTTTCTGACTACTAACTGACGCGTTTAAGTATTAAACATTTAATAAGGGCTGATAAAGCAAGACTACTCAAATGAAACGAAACACTTATTAAAACAATAACATCTATTAACAATAATAATCAACAATCCCGTTTGATAGGTTACATAGAAAAATGAATGAAGCTTTGAACATATTGACGTTTAAATTAAACCTAGGAGTTGATTTAGACAGACACACTTTTAGCAGAAATATGAATAATTTAATTTACAATGAAATGCGAGACGAGTTGAAAAGACTTACCAGGGATAAACTTAAGCGCCTAAGAACGCTCCACAAAAACGTGTACTTTACATGACGGTGGTTGAAATGAGAAGAGTCAAAGATCTGTTCGTTTGCATCCCTTGACCCCAAAGGAAGCCGGAAGCATTTCTTCTTAGCCAATGACAACTCTTCAATTTTAAACTTATAACACGCGGTCAAATCCTAAACCAGACGTTCAACTGAACACCAAAACTTCGATATTCTCGAACATTCTACCCTGTGTACATCGCGCTTAATTTGATCATATCTTAATAAATAAATAATGGGTTTCCGACCCATTACAGAAGTACGTGATTTTTTCACTCATTACGATGAAAAATAAATAGCTTTTTCATTTAACCAACCACCAATTAAAATTTTTTTACACTAAAGTTCCGTTAGAAATTAAGTCGTCCTGGTGAAAATAGGTGATCGAGGTTGGCAGGGGTATGGATTAGCAATTCGTTTGTTTCCTCGTTAGTGCGTCGTATCGCGGTGATTTGTAGCCGTGGCAGGGTCTAGGAAGGGGGTGACTACCCTTCTTGCAGTAACAGAAGAGAACCTAAACGAAAGGGACGCCGAGATACCGCGTCGGCACCCGCTTACTTTGATAGATTTATTAGAGCGACACCATAGGTGGCGCACTCTGCGTTTCTTATACCAAGCAAGCCTTTGAAAACTGAACGTCATAGTCTACGTGAATCGTTTCATATGGCAATTTTTGTCACGATTCACTTTCACAGGTTGAGATTTTTTTTTATAACAGTGTCAAATATCGGTTGGGTTTTTTGATATCGAATTTGCATAACAGGTTTACTTACTGTCAATTACAATACAGTTTCAGTATTTTTTTCAGAAGAACAGGTCGGAAGACGTAAAAAAATTTATTTATTTGGAGTTCCAAATAAGGTTGTGATAAAAAAATAGGCCAAAGTTAAAAAATGCAATATACAACCGTTCGGACTGATGTCCATGGTCTGCTATGGTATTTATGACAAATGTCGAACGCATGTCGGTGTCGCTAATCTGATTATCATAAATTAAAAACAACGCACTGTCGTGCGTCGGATGGGGGTTTTGTTTTATCGCGCTAGGCCCATTGTAATGAATTCAATTTAGTTGGAACGTTTAGATAAAGGAAAGAAATGTGAGGGACATTACGCTCGGTAAGATATTTTTATTATTTCCCGGGGAATTACAATAAATGTTATTTAGTGGCTTATTATGCGGGGCGTGTTCATTGTCACGTTTTTCCGCGCTTTTTTGTTTCACTCTATTGTTTCCATTATCCTACTGTAAGTATGTAAATAGTTTCTTTTCAGGTTTAGTTAATTATGTAAAGAGGTCTGGGTCTGTTTTTGCTATATAATAATATTTCTCATTTTTTCTTCATTTAATTTTATCGTATTTCTGTTAGATTTTTAGTCATAGCTTCACAAATATGTGACAGTTTAAAAATAACATATAAACATTAAATTTAACATTCGCCGATAACTTTACAAATTGAAACCTCCAAAGCAAAACTGTCTGCAAAAATAATACAGAAAGAGGCGCATATATCTTACAGATTCTTATAAGATCGATTGGCTGCAGCCGCATCGCTAGGAAATTGGGTTTGTAGATTGTCGTCGATAACTGCGCCAGAAAGGGGAGAGCGAGGCAACAACTTTAGACAGAAAGTTGCGCCCAATCGATCGATTCGTGAGATAGCAAAGTTTCGGTCGACCTGATCGAAAACGGATGATAGAAAGAAGCGGAAAAAGTGCTCCAAAGCCACGGAAATGCGAGGAATTAATATTGTATTAAGCGGTCAATATCACAAACATTGGCTTAACTTGCCTTGAAGAGTCCCAGTGGGACGTTTTCTTTACAATTATTTATTAATAGCCACATTTAATTCTTCTTACAATATACTTATTGTAACAACTTCGAAAATATAAATGATATTGATACAAGTAATAAGTGTGTCTTAAATTAATCCATTTCAGTAATAGAATAAATAATTCGCAAATTATATATTTAAATGACCCACTTATAAAACATTTGAACACACAAAATCGTTCATCCAATTGATCTGAAAATTGGTATACATGTATAAAGTCAGTAGAGGATGAGATGGTATCAGTTTGGTTAAAATCGGTTCAATCTCCCAGAAAATACCTGTAACATTTGCCACTTCCGGTTTTCACACTGTCACCAAAAAACAATCCAGTTCATCTACTGGTAATTCTAGATATGTATACAGAATTTTAGCCTTTTTTTAGCATTTTAGCCACAGACATACATATTATTTACACACATACATTACATGTGTCCAACAACTTTGATTTTCATCTACTGAAAAAAAAAAAACTAAAGTTTTCATATCTTCTTGACATATAAGACAAGATCAGATGAATACGAAAAGTGATTTACCCAGAACCCTTAAGGAGGGATCTACATTTGGGTAGTGGCCGCCCCCGGAACTATACATAACAAGGACCAAGGATCAGGATCCTTCATTAATGCCAGACCGCCAAAGGGGAAGATGCAATTATGAAAGCGTCAGTCATTCCAGAAGTGCGGCAGCAGTCACGGAAGATGACGGCCAGCGAGTGAAGAAGGGAGTAGGAGCCTTCAGGAATTCAGAACCCGTCTTGAAGTCTCATTGTTAATTAAACTTAATTGTAACGACAACGGGTCTCCCTTCCCTCACTCGCCGAATCGAAACTCATATTTCGGAGGAACGTGCGCGTTCGGCCGTTATTTCGGTTTACTGTTCCGAAATCGTTCGTTTTACGGTTATGATGATCGGGCGGACGTGGAGGGGTGTTTTTTTTTAGGGGAAAGACGGTCGAGGATAATTAGAAACGGGACGGGTGGTGGTACTAATCAATTTGATAATTCTATTAAGGCAAATTACCGAAAACAATTTCAACTTTTTTATGGTTACTGTCCTCGTAGTAATTATTTGGGACAGCAAGGTTCTGATGGTAGAAATAAGAAAGTCAGCGAAAAATTTTGTCGGTGAATGAATACTTTTGGTGCAAATCAATTAATTATATGTTCTACGCAAAGAACGAAAGGTGTAAGGGTAATTAATTGAACTTGAACGGTTCGCAAAGTTTACACCGTGCGATAAAAATACAATGAAGGCGGTTCGAATCGAAAATGGCTTCATTTATATCCCTCGTTCCGATCCTAACGAGCCTTTTACACTGTTTCTTTTGCTGAAGCGGGCGATACCATTAATTTCGCGCCTGCAAATCGTTTTTCTTCAAACGCATTAGTCGCTTCGATAAAGGAATAACTAAAATACAATTGCCACGATCTTTTCAAAAAATGTACGTATAGTATCTATAATCTAAGAAAATCTCATTTTAAGAAAATTGATATTTTTTAAACCAAATACTCATTTCAAAATAATCTTATCCTTAATATGAATGTTTATTCAAAATAAAACAACATAAATAAAGAATTTCAAGTCAACATTTATAGATTGATTTCAAAATATGCATTAATAACTACGCTATCGTCCGAAGACGCAATACTGGGACATCTGTATATCACTAAAGCATACATAGCCATTATCCACCTGTTTCGCAATAACGCAAAGAGGTGGAAATTGACAATCTAGCCACGCAAAAGTCCAAATTCTGCTGTCAACAGAAATCTTAGAATTTCTCTATGTTTGGTTACAGAGATCCCACGGATCCGATTGTGATAAAAAAGGGTTTGGTACTATATTCAGTTTGATTTATTTTTTTATAAAAGAGAAATTATTTCTCTACAATATACAACTCAAATTTGCTGCAGAAACATGCATATAATGATGCTACATAATATAAAACTAAAAATTAACAATTTTAATAGCACGCTTTCAAAAAAAATGACTGACTGTCATCGTTTGTTAAAACCATTTTTGTCCCAAGAAACGATGTTGTTCGACAAAAAAAAATAGATTAAATACTTTACTTTTTTACATACTCTCTCGACTCTTTAATATCTTCAATTTCAAAAAGCAACACTCACAGTACTCGCTCTTATAAGGATAACGCATTTGATGAAAACGTTAACAGTCTTTTGCTGGACACATCTGTTGATGTTACTGGCGAAGACATTATCTTACATGATGAACAATATGTATATGAGAGCTAGGAACATTGATTTATACAATTTTTGTTGTCATTACTCTAAAACGTGCTACATATTTTATGGACCACCCTGTAAATAGAAAAATTATTTTAAGAAGACTACTTTCGCTTTCCACATGTAAGAAAATTTAAATTATTTAATACTATCTTTAAGAAAATTACCATCTCCCCACATCGCACTATTGGAACAGTCTGTATATGTCTGTTTAAAACTCAATATTAGTAGTAATTTAATATTTAATGCTAATAAATATGATATTTCGCATTAAAACCGAGTTTTCTTTCTAATACGACTTTTGCACAGTTAGATCAGGCATTTCGACTAGTGTGTAACGTGACGTCTAGACGGTTCGGACGTGAAGTGTCGAAAGTGAATAGCAGATTGTTTCGGATATCAAGCGGAGGTATTATAACGGTTCCGGATGATATTCTTTTCATTCGGGGCATTGTTCGGCGCCGGCAAATGGAAAATAAACAGGGACCCATTGTCGCAACCCAACGGACCAATTATCTGTAAAGCGTCGCCGGAGACCAATACGACATCCGCAGAGGCAAATTCGATCTTGTACCGGCATTCGGCAGCCGTATTATCCGCCAGATTAAGATGCCGTCCCGTATCTATTGATTGGTACGCGTTCGCATTGTGCCGAAATTACTTAACGTGCCTCCTGTTTGGCACATTATAGTGGTGCATTGTTCGGTGTAGTAGATGTAATTTGATATGTACGAACATTGTAATGTAATTGTGTTCACAAAATGAAGAATTGCTGAAGGATTAGATGAATTAAAGGATCAGAATATGTTATCAATGTTAATGTCAAGATTTAAAAGAGTGACGATACATTCAAATTCACGATAACACATCCTCGTTTGATATAGACGATTGCTTTATTTAATTCAACAAGCCATCCGTACAGACGTTCGTACAAATTCCACCAGAAACCGCAAAATACTGTCCTAGCACAGGTGGAATTGTGGCGCATACACGTGCACTGGATGCATTTCCGCACAGACACGTACGCGTGCACGTTTAACCCACACACGGAAGGTAAAAGCTGCGGTTAGCTTTAGTGGTTAGCACCGGAGTAGTTTACGACGGTATACGGTCGTGTGCCGTTAGCGCTAGACACTTGTACTGGCATCTACACTGCCATCACTTCTAGTTTAACGATTTACTGGACGTATGTTATCTACTACGTTACTGAGTACATACCTATCTAGACTTACGTTCATACGTAGGCTTACGTTCATCTTTACCGACTCACACTGGTCGAAATGCCTGATCTAGCTGTGCAAAACTCGTATTAGAAAGAAAACTCAGTTTTAATGCGATACGTTATATTTATTAGCAATAAATATTAAATTTCTACGAATATTGAGTTTTAAACAGCATATACAGTGTGTGCCAATATTGCGATGTCGGGAGATGATACATTTTCTTAAAGAAAGTATTAAATAAATTAAATTTTCTTACATCTGGAAAGCGAAAGTAGGCATCTTAAAATTATTTTTCTGTTTACAGCTGGTCCATAAAATATGTAGTACATTTTAGAGTAATGACAACCAACCACATCGCTACCTGGGACAAAAATGGTTTTAATGAGCGATGACAGTCAGAGAGTCATTTTTTTGAAATCCTTCTATTAAAATTGTTAATTTTTAGTTTACATCCGCTTTTTCGCCCTTATGTAGGTATCAGGATGCCGCTGATTTTTTGTCGGCTATATTATCAATTTCCACCTCTGTGCGACTGCCTCATACTGTACGGGACGCAAAGGATAATATAACTCTTAGTCTCACATTCGATTATTTTAATAATTAAACTGGAAACTCAAAAATTCAAGATCTACAACCTCTAGTAAACAGCCTATATATTAAGGAAATCCATACCGACTGCGCCTTATTATATAAGAAAAAGTAAACATGCTGTTAAGACTATTAATCAAGATCGCCCTTTAGCTAGACCAAAACGGGGCTCAATTTCAATCTAAGAACCCGGGATTTGTTCCCGAGCGGTGGAATTTCTGATGACCGTTCTCCGTTTCCATTGTTGGGGTCCATTGTTCGCGACGGCTGATAGCATTTTTGCTGGGTCCATTGTGCTGCCGACACGGACACACATGCAGGGTTGCGATGGTTTACCAGCCCGACGTCGCTTTACTTGGGGAGGGGTTGGAAAAGACCATTTATCTACTTAACTAGATTTCAATCATAGTCGAAAGTTTTCATTCCGTGCACTGTGATTTATTTTCTTTTTCGGGATATCGTGGAATAATATTTCTTAAGAAGGGGGAGAGAATATTGACAAATTATTCGAAGGTTAGGGGATCCCCCATGGTCAAAATACTTTGTAATTTATATATTTTTAATGATTTTGATTTTATTACATAGAAATTATATCATTTTCTCAATCGTTTTCCGTAGTAATTATTTTTTCTTTTGACTTGTTCTAATCCAAGAACAAAAAAAAAACAAGTACAGTGAAATTATTAATTGTGCCAAAAGCGCTGTGAAACTTTTTCTCGGGAAGTAAAGAAAGAAAGGTGGACAAAAGTTCAGCTTGCAAGAAAGAAAAAAAAAACGGGAAACACACCGCCGAGAGAGAAAAAGATAAATGTCTTAATTAAGGGAACAGAGGTCGGAAAAAGATTGCAACGCGGTTACAAATAAAATTTTAATTCTTCTGCGGTCGCTGCTTCCGTGGTCGGTTTCCTGTTCAACGCGAGGAAAATTCGTTTGTTGCTGTAACTTTTAATTACACCAGATTGTTTTCTCGGACCATATAATTTCTACCCTCTTTATTTATTTCTTCACATATATTTCAAAGACCACATCATCAAACTGACGATTTCCTCTTAATGGTGGTGACAATGGGGGCGGCTAGCCGTCAGACAGTTCATCGGAAACTTGTTACCATATTTATGGGGCGCCACGTCAATACTAGCACTACTTCGAACGGTACCAACCCTCCAACCATCGAAGGTATTTTCATAAATCCAATATCCCAAACAAAATTACATTTGCATAATCTTGCGATTAGGTTGTCTCCCCGACACTTTTTACAACCCCTGACTATGCATTCATCAGTATATGTCCCGTTTCAACCCCTCTCTCTATAGGTACCTTTTAACATTGACAACGCCCCTACAAAACTATGTGAATCATCCTTTATTGATGAATTAAAATATTTAATGTTCGCAACGTTTATGTTTATTATTTTTTTTATGATATTTTAAATCTTCCAGAAGCTTTCAATGTTTTAGAATAAATCTTAAACCTTTATATGAATGGAAAATCAATCAATTTTTCATTATGGCGGAGGAGCCGGTACGTTGAAAAATTACCCCTTTTATTTACGATTTTAAATTTCATAAAGAAATCAATTTACCCATTTTGACGAAGGCAATGGAAGTCAGAAACTCTACTGACACAATTCAGGTTTGATTCTATCGTAACTTACACACCAAAACAACAGATTTCCCTTTCATTATTCATCCCTGATTTATATTTATCAGTAATAGTATCCGCTCAAGCGATATTTTTCATTCGATCCGATCCAACCAATATTTGCAGCGTATACCGGAAATTGGCCCAAAATCGAATTTGTCGAACAAGCGGAAAAGGGAAAAGAACGGCTGCTGTTACCATTGCAGCTGCCTGAAGTATTGTATCGGCCAGAGAGAGAAGATGAAGCACAGCCTTCAATAAATACGAAATGAATTATTGATGGTCCGTTCTGCTTTCGGTTTTCTTGGGGGTAGTAACAATCGTAACAGTAAGCAGAAATGACGATCGCGATTGCATATGTTTCCACGGGACAGGCATAAGGGAGCGGGAGCGGCCCTTATGCAAGACGTCTTACAGGGTGAGAGATGCGAGGAAGGTTTTATGGTTCGACTCCCTCCGCCTATTCCAGATCTACGATCGTGTATCCCGTATACGCGATTTTGTGATATTTATTACTGGGGAACGGGAATCCGAGATTCATGCGGTTTTCCAGGGGACATGTTTATTTAAATTGGAATTGGTTTGAGTCCTACTCTAAGACTAACTAGATAAAAGGTGGGAACGTCTTATATCTGTAAATAATTTTACAGATATTTTTAAAACCCATTCAAACCAAAGTGTAATAGATAAAATATTATAAAATATCAAGTTAAATTTGATCAAGTCCGTAAGATACTATAAATACTATATTGGGATTATAACAATACAAGACACTTCTCGATACAAACAATTATAATATTGTATCACGTATCCGTGTGTTTTCCTGTGAGGTTTACTTCTCTACTTTTGTTTATTTATTCTTCAATCGCGGGCAGGGTGATAATCAAAAGATTAAGAACGTGTAAGCTAAAACAATCCAGTTTGTCCCCCGGTAATTCTAAATAATTACCAATTCTAAATAATTCCAAATTTCAGCTCAATCCGTTGTTCCGTTTGGGCGTAATCGTGTTCACAGACATATTTACACACACACAATATTAGAAAAACATCGCCTTACCTAATTTTGCGTTAAATTGAAATTAATCTGCCCAACTTTCTTCAAAATAATGGTAGACTCACCTGAAACAAACAAAATATTTTATTCAAATCAATTTCTTTAAATGTGTACGTTAAGGGTACAAATATAACAGAGAGTATACGATATTTATCTATCTCCACTGTCTGCAGTGCATTTTGACAATAATTGCTATGACACAGTGTTTTCCAGAAATAAATCAAATGCGCACAAGATTGAGTAGGTGTTGTATTAATAATATATGCCAGAGTACCTTAGTAAGATTCTATTACCCTAAAATTTATGTGGGTAAGTAATTTGCATAGAACTACCACGCATCTAAAGCACATCTACTATAAAAGCTGATCTCCACCGCACCCAAAGCATACTTACTTCCTACACCTAACGGACACAAAACATCTCAAGCATTCGTGAAAAAAATAAAATGGTTCATACCAAAGTTTTATTTATGTTGGTAGCACTGTGCCTCGCTAATGAAGTAATTGGCGATTTAAATTTTTATTGTGGCGAAGCTTTGTCTAATATATTGGAAAGTATTTGTGGTTCCAATTATAATGGCAGACGGGATGCAATTGGCAGAAGAAGTAAGTAAAATTGTGTTTTTTTTTTTGCTACTGAAGTATAACTTTCCTATCATTTTTAGTTGCTACGAACCGGTATAACATGATGGTAAAGAATGGGGTTCCCTTTTCTGAAATCTTGAATGACATCTGGAATAATGGTGGTAATCCAAATTACAGACTGAACAGACAAGTTGCTGACGAGTGTTGCTTAAAACCTTGCTCATTGCAAACTTTGAGCATGTATTGTAGCGCGTAAATCTTTGTATGCCATGATTTAATCTTTTTCTTCAATTTATGTAAACCTCTAGGAATTGACATATGTAATATCAGATATACCTAACCTCACGACACACTAAAGGGCTCTTACTACTGAATATATACGTTATAATGTAACCCTACATTTCTTATATAATTAAAATATATATTTTAGCATTATCAAAACCAATTTTTATTTGCATTTCTCCTAATACGAATATAGGTAAACGTTTCAAGTTGTCACCCTTCGTATTTGCGGAAAAAATGTAAGTGAGCTGCCGCGAATCTCGTATAAGGGTTATCCGCTAACCTCTCCGCCCTCTAGCCACCCTCGAAATGGGGTTTACCTGGGTGCGAAAGGGGATTTCGCACCCTTGATTTACATCTTACAAGGTTTCCGAATATATCAGCGGCGCGGCTTGGATTTCAGATTGAGAGCTGTCTTTCATTTGTTAAAATCTCTGGGTTAGAGGGTTAGGAGGGAATGAGAACCGCACAGTCGTGTATATAGGGGTGGTTGTCGGTAAAGTAGGAAGAGGATTACGCGAGTACGCGTGCATATCTGGGCATTTGCAACTCAAAAGCCCGAGAGCTGGTATTACGCCCTCTGTATGGATAAAACGGACCGAGAAATTTTAATTCGGAGCTTTGCGATGTTGGACTATTGTAGTGGCATGCTTAAGTATTCGCGGAACTGGCGGATTATGCAAGACAAGTAGCAGATTTGGGGGAAAATGTATTGCCAAACTCGGGATATTTAGGTGGTTTGGAATACCATGTAGAACAATTAACCTAACATCAAGTGTCACTGACATGAAATGACATTAAATGTCAGTATGACAAATGTTATTATCTCATAGAAACTGACGTTATAGTACAAGATCCGGACCTAGATCGACCTACCCTCATCCTTTTTTCTAATCAAATCTATTTTTTATACAATAAAATGTATAAATGAACACAATGTCCTAGGGTTGCCGCCTCATATCCTGGCAAGGCTATTTTTAAATTAATATTATTTAAGGTATTTTTTTAAATAGTTCCGGTCATTCTTTTTCTTGAAAAATTTGGTACCAATCGAGAGCCAAAGACTTACAAAAAACGCCAAACTAAGATTGGTAATTGGTAAGTACGAAGGTAACTGCTATTCTGCTTCATTGTCTGTCGCAATAGTAGGCGATAGCACAGCGATAGTGTAAACGCGCGCTAGGCGCGTGTCATGTGAACGTACCCTTTTACTCAACTATTCATATTTAAAATCTCGACAACCCTAAGATATGCCAACTTTTGCAAAGACAACCCAACACCACGCGATGTTCGGAACAAAGCAACCTACATTTTGGTATACAATTGATTAGGAAAAACGATGAGGGTAAATTACTAGTACCAATTTACCTTAAATAATTTGTAATTAAAAATAGCCTTGCCAGGATATGGGGCGGCAACCCTAGCACATTGTGTTCATTTATACCTTACATTGTATGAAATATTGATTTTATTAGGAAAAAGGATGAGAGAAGGTCGATCTAGATCGGGATCTTAGACTATTAGATAGGGCCAGAGTGGATACGGCTTCACAAAATTGAATAATTGCAAAATTATTTAGACACTTTGTTGTGAAAAAGATGTAGTCGGAAAGTGGGGTGCGGGCCACCCCAGATATTTTTCCGCCAATTACTATACTTTCCTTCTAGAATTCTAGTAGGAAAGTTTAGTTTAAATTTTGAGTTAATAAAAAACTGAATTGAAAGTTTATGTAACCATCAAAATTCCAAAGAGACTAGAAGAAGCATGAAAAGTCTACCAAATGCAGAAAAAAGACGGTCATCAAAAGGGTTAATTGGTTTCTTATGTTTCAATGAAACTTTGTTCGAAAAATTCAATCATATTGCAAATGTTTCTACCGCTCCTTCAGAATGAACACCAGATAGGCAACTTCTAGTCGTCCATCAACTTTAGCCATCAGTCAGCCGCGTAAATCTTTCAGGCGAGGACAGTCGCGTGTTTCCGCCACCTAAACAACGTTACCGAAGTGCGTGAAATTAACTCGTAAAGAAAAAACCGTCTAGGATATATATTTTTTCATTCACTGGGCGCGTTTCATTCGAAATTCCAAAAAAAAGGAAAAAGAACGGATAGAAGAACCAGATGGCATACCGAGCATTCCCACCCTTCATCATAAGTCTCTTTTCAGTCCCGCATCGACGTTATTATAATATATCGCGATCGCGTTCCAGATGGATCCGACGATTTAAATCGTGTGTACGCGCGCTGGGTGGGAAATTTATAACCGCGCGCGACGCGACCCCTGGTGGGACTCACGTGAGACGTCTCCCAGATATATTGCGACTTGACATCGAATCCGATAGCTTAATTGTTGGCTTTTACAATTTTTTGCGCGCGTGAGTTACCTTAGGTGGGTGTATGTGGCTCAAGATTAATTACGATAATGTTATTAAATTTGACGTGACCTACGATAATAGTTGAGAAAGTAACATGCGGTTGTGGTAATTATAAGTGCGTTTTATTTAAAATCTAAATTATTATTTTAAATAGATTATTTATTGTGCAGTTTAAAATTGTAAGAAACAGTTGCTTTAAACAATCACAGGAACAGTGTGATAGTAGTTGCAGGCGTAGTCCCTATGGTTGGAAATTTTTATAAAGTGGCTGTGGCTTCACGAAATTGAAGATTTGTAGAATAGTAGTCGGAAAGTAGAGATTCTTGTATATGGTTAACAGAAATCTGCAATTTATAGTTCTTCCTGACAGAGAACCAGTACAGAAGTAAAAAAAAAATAGATGTTGAAATTGAACAGCCACTAAATCTAGAAGCCACGTTAGATATGAAGCCAGCAACCAACCCAACGTGGAATTTACGTCGTTTCCCTTCGCGGAGTCAAAACTTTCTGATCTGCAGCCAGCGAGATAATTTGCATAATTGGTGATAAAACTTTCCGGTGCCGCCGAGAGCGCCCCCTGTCGGCCGCTTCTTTTCTCCTCTTTGGGGCGGCGTTTCCTCGCTACACGAGCTACTTCAATATTTTAAGGGACATTCATAACTGAGATAATGCCCCTTTAAGTCTTTTTACAGGTGTCTGCGTCTAAATTTCGAATAAATGAACTCCCAACGCTCGCTCTGTCTCGCCGCACCGCCAACGCCAAGATGCCGAGAGCGCCCTCTTTATTTTAAACATAAACACGTTCCGATTTATGAGAAAATTATTATAAGTAGCAGAAACGAGAGAAAATATATGAAACTATTTTAGTTTATCAATGTAAGTGGTAGATTCTGAATGGATACTTATTGAGAAACTAAATAAAAGATTGTTCTTTGCAATGATTTCTGGATAATGTCTGTATATGAATGTGTGTATGACAGGATAGCGCCCAAACGATACAAGGGACCAGGATGAAATTTGGTATACACATTTCGGCATCTTCAGGACCTCTTCACACCACGAGGGTTACGACGGGACTAGAAGTTTAAGAAATAGCAACAAAACTAACTGCAATTTATTAATTTTAACTTCAGACAAAACACTTAAAAACTTATGTCGAGAGGTCTTCAAGAAAAGATCGAATAGCTTGTGAAAGCAAATCTGTTTAAAATTCATTCGTTTATTCGCTTCATCCCATCCAGAAGGGGTTATGAGATGGTAAGGTAAAGTAATTAGTCTGAAGTGGCAAGAACTACTTATAACAAACCTCTTCCATTGTCTCGACTGAAGACTAAGGCCTCTATCCTTGAGACATGTCGTCTCCAGTTATATAACTCCCCGAGCAAGGAAACAACTCATTAACAGTCGCGAGGACCCGTAAGACGACTTGTCAAAACTCGGCATAACTTATTGTCAGTCGTAGTTGGGGTAGACATAGACCTCGCGCGTCTACTTCACGAAACTGTTCAAATATAACACGTGACGGAGGGTGCAAAACCCTCTTCCTTCCCTGTATTAATGTCTAATCTCGTAGTAGGACCGTGTGTATGTGTCGCCAGAATTTTGATGCATAATTAATCCCGACGACCCTTGTTTGTTTATGCGCGGTACTGTACAGGACCGAAGAGGTACAAGGTGGGCCGCGTGAAATTGAATTTTGGGGACGGGAAAATTGAAATCGGAAAGAGAATTGGGTCGGGGATAGGATCGGCGGCCTCAAAAAATAAAATGTATGCTGGTTCGTTTGTTCGAAAGGCTTCTGTGTAATACGTTTGTTTTGCCAGTTATCTTTCCGCCGGTGGAGAAATATTATTTTCCATGCGCAATTTTAGGTGTTATTGTTCGTGGTTAATTACATACTGGCTAGACGTTACAAATCTTCAGTGCAAATTGTGTGATTGTGATCTAATTTGATATAATAAAAAATTGCTCCAGAACCTATTATATGTCCAGTTAAAAAACATTTTATTATGTCACTGGATTCTACAGTCGTCACTTTATACAATACATTGTAATCAATATTGTGCATTTGTTACGTAGATACATGATCAATCTATTCTATATGAGAATCTATATTGAATAATTGACTTTATAGCAAATGAGTGTAATTGAAAAATGGGAAATTTTTCAGGGATCTTAAACGGTGCGAAAGTTATGAAGTTTCAAAGTTATAAAATTGGGCCAAAATAGCTATATTACTATATTATCTCCTTTCGGAGCATACTGTGTCCGATTTAATCGCGCGACCGAGATGACAATAACAGTACCGAATGGGAAATTATCCCAGGAATCCACTTGTGTAGTCCTCGCTCTTCTACTCTGTGACGTTTGCGTGTGTAAATGTCATATAAATGTCACTTATCAAAACAATTAGGAATGAAGTCCATGAAATATTTAGAAAATATATTCTATAGTATGGTAGCAATGGCACACTTTATTTAATATAATAGCAAAATAAAAAATTATAGAAAAAAAATTACAGTCATTATACAATAGTGCGTTTACGACAAAAAGAATCGCTAATAAAATGCTTTACAGCAATTAAGTACGGTAACAGCATCACACTGAAAGGGTCCAAAGAAACCGGTAACTCTTTCTCCGAACCAAATAACACTTTCGTTCCTCCAAGTTTAAATTTCCCGCGGAGCTAATAGTTTCCAGTAAAAACGGGCAAAACTCTACCTTCTACTTACAATTACGATCTTAAATAAAGTGCATCGGGACCGTATCTTTTCGCCGGGCCCCTCCAGTAATAAAATGATCCATTAAAGTTAATTGCGAAAAACAACGAAGCGAGGAGACCCCGCCCCCCTTACGCTATTTTCCAATTATATTCAGACCCCGGCTCCGCCACCAGAACGGAATTTCGACCGTTTAAACTGTTACCGAGCGTCGCCCGATAAATTATCAAGTGCTCGTTTTCTTGCAGCTTATTATTTTCGGAAAAAGGACGAACTGGTTGGAGTGCATCGTATACGGTAGAGCGGTGCTCACCAATACGGTAGAAATAATAAAGTCACCGGTGGCACACTATTAAAGTAAGTTATGGTTGGAAAATACTTGGCCGACTTCGATTCTAGCGTTATGGGTACTATTTTCAAAGAAACTGCGGAACGTTCTGTAATTTTAGATTGTTTTTATTGCGTAAGCTCTTTCCCGGTTTGAAAATGTACGTTGCAAGGAAGAAGTTCTTGCTACTTTGTTCATGCCTGAATTGTCAAACACGATAAAACATTTTTATTATAAAATACCTTTGTTATGACTTATCAACCGAATATTTAATTGAGCAGTATTTGCTGTGGATTTTTGTTATGGAAATTTGACAAGATGATCATTGATAATTAATTAATGATCGGACTTTCCTCATAAATTCCTAATGAATTCCTGATAAATACTGAATTTTTAAAGGTTTATTTTAGAGAACAGTTGCTTATTTTATGTTAGCAACCATTAAGGACTACCTTAAGGACGCCTTCATCAAATGCATGATGAAGGCACGTACAAGCAAATTGCAAACACCACCAAATAAAACGTTTCTAATTTACCTACGCTATAATATTATTTCATAAGGTGACCAATCACGCAGATTAGCAATCTAATATTCAAAACCTCCAGGAAAAGTTGCTAAACAGCAAATAAAAACTTTAAAAACTCGTATCTAACGAAAAAAGAAGACAAATAAAACTATCCAACCGACGTTCCCGCATATAGTTTAGGAGAAACTTTCTGATAAACTACCCGTTGGTGGTGAACCATGTAGATTGTCTACTTAACATGAGTTAAGGACACATTGTCCACGGCCGTGGCCGCCATCCACTTTGAATAATAAATCGCGTTTCTGCACCCATAGCCAAGGTTAGAAGATTGCATTTTGCGCGAGAGAATTTTACGACACGTTTCTGCCGCGACGCGACCGTTGGTAGCTTCGTTAACTTTCCGACGCGGCGACCAGAAGCCCTTCTGTCCTCTAAACAACGAAATTCCGCTGTCCATTGTCCCGGTTTTACGGTCACTTTACGGCACATTGATGTACACGGGTGTAAAATTTTTAATTGACGCTTGATATTGAGGTGGAAGGAGAGTGCGGTGCGTTTTTGTCTCGTTGCTCAGCTTTTACGATGCCATAACTGTCGCTGCCATGATGCTATAATAAATTTGGACGCGTGTCAGTCCGGAGCTGAAGTGGACGCGTCGTAAAAGAAATTAAAACGCGGCTAATGAGGATGTTTGTCTAGATTTATTTAGTAGAGTAGTCCTCTCTTATGGAAATTTATGTGTATAGAAAAAAGATAAAACATACTGTACATACTGTGTGTCTTCTTCAGGATTTATCCGATTTTGCCCAAACTGATATCAATTCACCATCCAGTGACTTTAAATATGTATACTAATTTACAGATGGATGAGATGCACGGTTTAGGTGCTATAAGCTTTATACAAGCAGTTTGACAGAATCCACAGCCTTCGTCGCCGTATTGCGAATTGTTAGATTTTGACAAACGTCAGTGCCACTGACATGACATGACAGTAAATGTCAGGATGACAAATGTCATTATGTCATCGAAACTGATGTTAGCTAAGGTCCAGAGTGGCTGTAGTCTTACAAAATTGAATAATTACAAAAGTGTTGTCGGAAAGTAGGGTGAGGGCCACCCCAGATATTTAAGATGTCAATGTGTGACGAAAGTAGGTTTTACACTTTTACAACAATGAATATACAACATTCTGTTTGTACATGTAGTTATTATTCAGGTACAGTAACAACTATTATAATTATAATATGCCGGATTTCACTGTCGTGTTGCTATTAAAATAAAATCTGTTAAGTAACGATTAAACAGAAAAGTAAACTTACAGATAAAATCTATAAAAAACTGAATTGTCTATCTTCAGTTTTGATTCAGTTGCTGTTTCTGTTCCGCATCGACAAGTAGTATCTGAACCGACCTTAGCTCCGCTTAGGCCGATCTGCCAGCAAATACTTTTTTTAATTTTTTTTAAGACAAGTTACATAGACAGATAAATCTCCTATGCGGACTTGTTCAATCTTTTCCACTAATGCCTATTTGAACAGGTTCTAAGGGTCTAGTTTTTATCTTTGGCCCTTCTGGCCAACAGTATTGGGTTGGCAGTAATGAGGTGTAGTAGTAAGTGTATAATTTCGACAAGATGTACGCCGTTTTGTCCACTGGCTCCGGATATACTGTCCCGTAACCATTATCATAGCCGTACTGACATATTCTCCTAGCAATATCAAATGAGCATTCTCGGATGCAGCAGGCTGGTGGATATAAGCTGCCCTCTTTCAAGTCACCATCAGTGACGTGATCTGCGAGCGTCTGAGCAGCTAGTAGAAAGATATCGTCGCTGATGTGATGGATACCAGTCAAAATAACACCAAGGGCGACACCAGGGAAGATGTACGCGTTATTTCCATCACCTGGCTTGAATACTTGACCATTGTACGTAACCGGAGGAAATGGTGCACCGCTAGCAAAAATAGCTCTCCCTTCCGTATTGGCGTAAGCAGCTTCCGCGGTGCATTCGGCTTTATGCGTGAGATTGCTAAACGCAAAGATAATAGGACGATCGTTCAACTCAGCCATCCTCTTCAAGATTTGTGGCGTGAAGAAACCAGGAGCGCCGCCAGCAGCTCCAATCAACACCGAAGGCTTAACGTCGTTGATCACTTGCATGAAGTCATTGGTCGGCGGCATGTCCTTCACGTAGAATGACTTTGGTCCATCTACACGACCCTCAGGCCTTCCCTTAGCTAGGAAACCATCAATATCAAACATAAATATCCTCTCGCGAGCCTGTCTCAAGGTAAGACCTTCTTTCTGAAGAGCCTTAGCTGTCAAATTGGCAATGCCTATACCTGTTTCACCAGCACCGAGTAGTAAAAACTTGTGGTCGCTGACCTTCCTACCAGTTATACGACGGGAGGCCAACAGACCAGCCACTGCACAAGCGGCAGTGCCTTGGATGTCATCGTTGAACGTGCAGTAGCGGTTACGGTATCTGTCCAGGAATCTAAAGGCGTTATGGTTGCCAAAGTCTTCAAACTGTATTAACGTGTTTTGACCGTAGCGCCAAACAACGGCAGACATGAATTCGTCGATGAACTCGTTGTATTGCTGGCCGAAAGATCTCTTCTGACGAAGACCGACGTATAAGGGATCCTCCAACAGAGACTCATTGTTTGTACCAACATCAAGGGTTACAGGTAAACATTGGTGGGGATGGATTCCACCCAGCGCGGTATACAACGACAGCTTACCAATCGGTACACCCATCCCACAAGCGCCTAAGTCTCCAAGGCCCAAAACTCTTTCACCATCTGTCACCACAATCGCTCGAACGTTAGGCTCAGGCCAGTTTCTCAGGACATCAAAGACATGACCCTTATCGTTCATGGTGATGAACAGACCTCTTGGTCTTCTGTAGATGAGTCCAAACTTTTGACAAGCCATGCCTACGGTAGGGGTGTAGACGATCGGCATAAGTTCCTCTATGTTCTCACTTAAAAGTCGGTAGAACAACTTCTCGTTCCTGTCTTGTAGTTCTGATAGGTAGAGGTACTTGTTCAGGTTATCCTGGTAGGCTAAGATTGACATCATGCAAAGCTCGACTTGGTCTTCTTGAGTTTGAACACGCGCAGGTAGGAGACCATGGATACCTAGGGCTTGTCTCTCCTCTAAAGTGAAAGCCAGACCTTTGTTTAATCTTGGGTCCCGTACATAATCCACGCCTAGCACTTGACCTGGGGAGATGATATCACCGGTAATGTATGATCTACGTCTCTGTTTTCTGTCATGGGAATCCTGTGTCACTAAGAGGCTGGTATTTGAAATCTTTTTCACAGCATTGAAGTACCCTTGCGAGGCGGCTATTCTTGAGCAATTGCAGAACATTTTGAGTACTACTTTTCAGGACAAGCAGTAGATTTCGTCGAATGTCCACTTTCAGAAGGTCCTTCTTGCTTTCTCTCAATTCTCAAAACTTCAAATTGATAGCTACGACTTTCCAAACTAGATAAAGTTTTGTGGAAAAGAAATCTTACGCAAATATCTTCCCATTCCAACAACAACTTTTATAGAAATCCATACAGTATTTTTTTATACTAGACCCTTATTTAAAATTAAATTTGGGACGAAGAAACTACATTGCAATTTGACGTCGATCAAACAGATTTTGTCAGATAACAATGTGATTGTCAGATCACCAGTAACACAGCAACAATTCTGCCTACTCTGATCATAACATTGATTGCAGGATTACACTTCTATTATAGTTCCAAACGGCAAGAGACCCTGACACCAGCACACAGAAAACTGTTGTTTAATTTTCCACCAGTTTATTCGTCTTAGCGCGTATATCGGCGCAGAAAACGTTTAGAAAGCTACTCTAAAACCGAGCAAAGCCGTTCAAAGGCAATTTGAATGGGAATGCTTCAGATTAGATTTCGGAACTATGGCGAGGTAAAGGAGCGTGAATAAAATAAAAGAGGGGGCGGTCTCCCGGTGGCGGAACAATTCTGGAGAGACGCTCAGTCGGGATTAAGGATTTCCTCGCTCATATTTTTACTTTAGGAGGGATTTTCGTACGGCTCCACTTGCCGGCTTGTGGCACTGAAAGTTTCGAGGAATTGTCGTCAACCGCCATCGTGGCATTACCGTCGCGTCCGTAGACTCGGCTAGTTACTTTGCCTGGCTGAAACATGTCGCTCTAATTATGGAAACAACGGCCAGCGGTAACGGTAGACTTTCAGACGACGGACGTAGTCGCGACTAAGTTGTATCTTATTTTTTTCTTCGAGTCTTTGAAAAGTTAAAATTGAATTCTATGTGGGGATTTAATTTTTTTTACGAATGAACTGCTTAGATGCTCTGCTACGTCATCCTACATGGTTTGTTATAACCTTTATCAGACAAAACAATCATAATACCTCCATGCTTAGAAAGTAGCCTACTATCACGTAGGTACGTGGGTTTTGATGCCCTGTCCATATGCTTACGACCATACGTATTCTCATTTTTCCATGGGCGTGAATTTGTATTAGAAATATGCTACATGGTAAACAAGTTCAAATGGTTCTAATGAAACTACTGTTCTTTGCATTTTTTTTATTATTCAGTAGGAACAGTGTAAGAACAATTACAATTATATACTGACCAGATTTCATTATACTGTCACGTTAGTCTTAGAATATGTTAAAGTGACAAGTCCACTTATAGATAAAATCTATACAAAACTGAAATTAAAAACCGAGACATGAGTTTCGTCGATTGCACTCTCAATCTTGTTTCTAGCGGCGGATGCTCTTTTCTTAATTTCGTTAGGAATTTTTATTCTATAAATCAAGACAAGTCACTTTAGGACTTTTTTGCACTAATGCCTATCTGAATTGGTTCTAAAGGTCTAGTTTTTATAAGTGGTTCTTGTGGCCAGCTATATCGCGCTGGTTGCACTGATCGATACTTGTAGCTGTACAATTTCGACTTGATGAACTCCGCTTTGTTCTCCGGCTCCGGATACTCCGTCGCAATTCCGTTTTCGTAGGCGTACTGACATATCTTCACGGCAATATTGTATGAACATTCTCTGATACAGCTCAGCGGTGGGTATAAGCTACCATGCTTCAAGCTATCTTCTGAGACGTGATCAGCGAGCATATGTGCAGCCAGTAGGAAGATGTCTTCGTTAATGTGATGGATACCGGTCGAAATAACACCCAGGGCGACACCAGGGAATATATAAGCGCTGTTTAGATCGCCAGGCTTGAACACTTGACCGTTGTAGTTAACCGGTGGAAATGGCCAACCGCTAGCAAAGATAGCTTTTCCGCCTGTGTTTGTGTAAGCAGCTTCGGCCGTGCATTCGCCCTGCCCAGTTATATTGCTAAGCGCAAAGATAATAGGCCGTTCGTTGAACTCGGACATCTTCTTCAAGATTTCAGGGGTGAATGCGCCAGGAGCGGTTCCAGCAATACCCATCAGTATCGATGGCTTAATGTCGTTCACAGCTTGCTGAAAGTCCTTGCATGGGGGCATTTCCTTTGCATATAATTCCCTTTGTCCATTCATACCACCTTCAGGTCGTTCTTTTACCAGTAACCCATCAATATCGTATAGAAATATCTTATCACGAGCTTCCCTCAATGGAAGACCTTCCGAATGAAGAACCTTCACTATCAAGTTAGCAATTCCTAAACCTACTTCGCCGGCGCCTAGGAGTAAAAACTTATGGTCGCGGACTTTTTTTCCTGTCAAGCAATGGGATGTCAGAAGGCCAGCTACCGCACAAGCTGCAGTGCCTTGAATATCGTCGTTGAAAGTGCAGTAGCGATTGCGGTACCGTTCCAGAAATGCATATGCATTGTGATTGGCAAAGTCTTCAAACTGGATTAACGTATTTTGGCCATAGCGTGACACAACGGCTGACATAAATTCGTCGATAAAGCTGGAATAATCCTGTCCGACAATCCTCTTCTGACGAATGCCAAGGTATAAGGGATCTTCCAGCTGTGACTCATTGTTTGTACCAATATCAAGCGTTATGGGCAAGCACTGGTGAGGTTTGATTGCACCAAGAGCAGTGTATAGCGACAGCTTAGCAATCGCCACACCCATCCCGGAAGCCCCTATATCACCTTGCCCCATAACCCTCTCACCATCTGTGACCACGATCGCTCGAACGTTCGGCTCAGGCCAGTTCCTCAATATATCAAACACATGGCCTTTATCATGGATGTTGATAAATAAACCTCTTGGTCTTCTATAGATGAGTCCAAATTTTTGGCAGGCCAGACCTACCGTTGGGACGTAGACGATTGGCATGAGATCAGCTATATTCTCGCTTATCAAGCGATAAAACAACTTCTCATTCCTGTTTAGTAGCTCTGTTAGGTAGACGAACTTGTTAAGTGGTTCCTGATACATTGCAATTGATAGTCTGCATAGCTCTGCTTGATCATCCTGTGTTTGTACCCGTGCTGGCTGTAGACCATGGATACCCAGTGATTGTCGCTCTTCTAAAGTGAATGCCAGACCTTTGTTTAATCTGGGGTCACGTAGGTAATCAACTCCTAAAATTTGTCCTGGAGAAATGATGTCCCCAGTAATATGGAAATTACGTCTATCATGTTTGGCTAGGAGTCCGGCTTTTGATGTCTTGTTTACAGCGCCAAAGTGCAGCTTCGCGGCAACAAATCGTGAGAAGGTGGTTAACATTTTTTGATCGATTTTCAGGTTTTAATTGCGCTGGATTTCCTTTTTTTGTGGACGTCCGCCTTCAGATGTCTTTTATCTCTTTACCATTATACAAAAACACCCAGATTTATTTTTTTTGGTTCTAGACCCTTATTTTAAATTAAATTTAGAACGAAGCACTACATATCAATTTGACGTCGCTATAAATATCGTGACAGTTGATTTTCTCTCAAACAGCTCATTTGATTTTGTGACCCACATATTAAATTTAAGTTAAGTGTGGTAGAAGTCTACCCCTTGATATAACGCACAAAACAGCATTTTATTATCTCAAGCCATGAGAAAGTAAGACATGCATTTGCACGGTGTTTTCGCAAGTAATTTCTGGAGTCAAGGGCAAAAAGTTGTTTTCAAGTAACTTTTTTGTTTTTCGCTATAAATCAATACGTTAAACATCGACAAATTGGAACCGTAAATGATTGCATCTATAATAATTACGCTACGATGTGCTGGCATCGTGTGGTGCACTTTTCATCCACAACTTTGGATACTACGAACTTGTTTTCATCCATTCTTATTCAAATTTAAATTCTTTTCGAGTACAGACCATATTTCACACTTGAAAATTTAACTTTCTGCCCAAAATTGTTTTGACAAATGTCAAGTAATCTACAGGTAGTTAGGTAAGTCATCACAAACGTTCAGGGAACCACTGCCGCTGCTCGCAACCGTTGACAACTGTTGGCAACCGTTGAGTTCGCCGAACGCGCCCAATATGATTCCTTACTTTGAATATGTTAAATAAAAAAAACAACAACAATATTATGGTCATTATTTTGTTGTAAGTAAACTAGGACCAACTAGGAAAAATATTAAAATTAGAAAAGTCTAAAAGTTCTAATTTTACCTAGTGACATATAACTATCGGCAACAGGAGGTATTAATTGAGGGTAGAGATCCACAAACATTACTAAAGCCGAAATATCAACAATTTCATAGTTTATATAACACAGGAAATGCACCAAATATACGTATTACTCGGACGACTTAAATATAATTGCAAAGCCTGTATGTTACTGTGGCTCGAATAATAAAGTTGAATGTATAGTGGAATCTCATAATTGAAGTTGTACAAACGTAATTTGTTAGCGAGCCACGGGCGAACTACTTTACCTTCCGAGTTTACGGTTTGCCCAGGTGAGCTTGGCGCTCTATATCGCCAGCGTTCTATCTGAATGTGCCCGCAACACACATAAATAAGAGCGCCCTCTATCGGCTTCAATTTAATTAACATCGCATAATCAGCTAATGTTTCCCATTCAAGTGTTTTAATCACTATAATTCACGATATCACAAATCGTTAGACTTCAAGCATCAGAATGTCGATATAGGCGTCCTTTTATAGCATACGGTAGTCTTTTTGTGAGACCTGAAAAGTTGGATTTATTGAGATGGCGCAGTCGGTAGTATCCACCGTCAGTAAAAAAATGACGTTCAGGCTATTATCGTAAGCAGACAAATCATCGGCGAGGTAATATATTGGTGGGTTCGTGTTGGGGAACATTATAAGACATAATAGATTAAAGAATAAGTCAACATTATCTGAAGAGTCCCGGCACGGAGGAGTGTGCAAAGTGTTATGGATCCAAACACGCGAACCGGCAACAAAGATGGAACAATTTGTCGAAATTAGGGCCTACAACGTAGGTTACTTTACGGACTGAGATGTCCGGCCCATGTACTTTACTAGCAGTAAATATACAGGGTATTCCACGTAAGTGAGAGTCATTAGAACTTCTTTGGGTTATAGTACTCCTACGTCTTGAAAACTTATGTATCTAGTGATTGCGCCTAATATTAGTTCTATTAATTCTTGATTTTCAGGAGGAAACTGCATGTAATTGTAACGTCAAGAACCCGGCTTTCTCCCGGAAATCAAGAATTAATTGATTCGGACCACGGAAGGCTACATTATAGATATTAATATTTTCCAAATTGTGTATCCTATAGTAATTAATAATTAGTAATTAGTCTGCGAAGTCTTTACGTAACGAAACGTGCCTTAGTAAAGTTTGAAGAGGTTTGCAACAAAAGTTTAAAGTACCTGGAGGCACTTAACATTCTCTCACCAAAGGGCGGAGGGCGCCCTCGTCACCTGTTAGCGAAAAACGTCAAGAGCTTGTACTGGCACAAGTAACAAGTTGGTACCAGTTGACGCGTTAATGGCGTTTGAATCATTGATGCTCAACGAAAGTCAGTCAGCGTTACGGTACACGCTACGGACACGACGGACTCCATATCGAATGAACGGCTGAATAATGCAACAGTTCGAGAATATAGTTGGCGGGATAAAAAATGTAAGCTGCCCGGTGCAGTTTGCCAAATTTTGGCGCACCAGCGCTGCTGATGGTGTAGTGAATTATAGATGGCGCCCGCGCTGGTGTATATTTTCCGACGCGAACAGAAAAAACAACGAAAAACAAAACGTGGATCGGACGTATTTTGAAATTGCCGGGTATTAAATAGCCGACCTGGATGATACACATGCACACTTTTAACGTACAATACGCGCGCAACGTGAATTGCATGACTTGTTGTAACGCGAAATCCAGATTAAGCCTTTTTGTATTCGATTTTTTGTGATCGACGTGGTGTTTGAATTGAAATGGAAACAAATAAATATCGATAGAAATATTTTATAGCGTTTTCTTTTGATAAAACTGGAACCCGCTCGTGGTAGTAATCGTGAAGGTTTTCGTATTCTTCGAAATGCATGCGTCAGTATTTTAGCGGCTGCTTGTTCTGTAGCATTATGGGGCAGCATTTGCAACATAAGCCCAAATGAAATGTCTTATGCAAGGAGTGGCTCTTAAAACGAAAGCGTGTATTTTGATCAAGATATTCGTTGGAGCTAAAATGCTACAAGCAAGGTTCATTGTCAACATTTGGATGCAGTCTGTTTGAAATGTGCGAAACATGACTGATGAAATTCAGTGAAATCCTCAAGGAAGATTGACCGTCTACAATACAAGTGATCAAGAGATTGGGAAAATCCGACCTCAAGACCAAAAAGAAAAGACTCCAACACATGTTGAGAAATTCCTCAAAGCTTATTCAGGTCACAGTTCCAAAATGCAGTTACGTATGTTCTTTTCACTTCTAACAGATAAATTGATTAGTAATCAACCTGTTTTATATCAATATCATCATTTGCAGTCCAGTTTAATATAAAATAAATTTATATCTAAGCAATTTCTCAGTCAGAAATAAAATGATATCGTTGAAATGCATATTTTTGGTTGCCCTAGTTATTAAGAAGAATAGCCTAATTTGATACAAGATATTAAGAACCTATTATCCCTCTCCGAAAACAAGAACAAAGTATGTAATTTTAAACAAATCTATACATCAAAAGTGTGTACGTAGCATTCATGATTCATTCTCAATGAGGAAGGGTGTTTTCTAAACCCCAAAGAACCTCCGTGCTAAGGGTCAGTAAATTTGAATTTAACCCCTAAACAAAGACGCATACCGTCCAAAGATTAAATTGATGTATACTCCTGAAATGGAAATATATAACCTGAGCAGGCAAAAATCGTTTTGTGTTGCTACCCTACTCTTATTTAAAAGAAAAAAAAACCGTTGTTATTAGAACTAACTGTATTAAATCGTTTCAACAAAGAAATTTATTCAAAACATAGCAATAAATCAACAACAAAAAATCACACCACTTTTTAGATAAACCACCCAAACCCCAAAAAGAAAATAATCACCCAAAAAAAGTTGTATCCAGTATTATTCCTGTAAACTCGGAAGTGGGAAACTTGACGTCGGTGTATGTCTGGTAGCCTAAGGGTCCGGCAGATATCGGACCCCAGACAGGGGGCGGCAAAGTGGTCCGTGTCCGCGCGATAGCGCGAGCGCTCTTTCGAGGGAGCGGTGCTCGACGCGGGAGATCGCCTCCGGCGGCGTATTAACTGCCGCGCCACCCGCAAAGCGCTGATTGCCAACCTGGTGGAACCCGTGGAAACTGTGGACTCCACCGAATAGTGGCAATCGTGCCCAGGCAATAAAATATATGCGAGTAGTGTGTACGTTGGAATGAACAACCCTCCGGTCATATTATTTCGATAAATACATATATATGTATGTATATATAGGCATTGTATGTACAGAGTATTCCACCCCTGCGGTGTTTCATCTATGTCCTTTGAAAATTATACAGTTTGCAGTCATTCTGGACGGACTACGACTTTTTATGTAGCCGGTGTGGTCTGTTCTAGTCCTGTGTAGTCATGTGTTAAATCGTTGTGTAATTTATTTCAAATTGGCTGACTTTGTGAGCCATTAAATATGGCTTTTAATTTTAGAATTTTTAATTCTTTCAGTCCAGCAAAATTATGTTTACGAAAATGAATTATTATAGAATATATACTTTTCTAATTTATTAATTTATTTTTTATTAATTTATTAATAAATGTGAGGAACACGGTACTAGTTTCGGAAGTACGCTGGTGATAATAGACCTAACCAAGATCGGCAAGATCGCCTAATGCGAAACAAGATTGTGGTGGAAGCGAGGTGGGGTTAGATGTGGGTAGGGAGGGGGAACAGAGAAATTTGAACATAATAAACCGTAGTGATTAAAGGATCGCAGCGCATAACAGAGCTATGTTAATGAGATTCCGCTTAAAACGAGGCTCGAGCTCTAAGTTCTTACTATATAGTACGTAGAACGTATACCACTATCTAAAGATAAGATCATTCCGAGATGTAAGTAGTTAATTAGTTTAGTATTCTTGAGGAAACTCCCCTCCATGGTGGATATATATCTTAGATTAGGGAGACACAGTACAGAAACTTAAGAGAAACATATTTCGGATGATATATCTAACCTGGATGATCTCAAAAATTTCTTCTAGTCTTATAAAGTTATGTGTCGAAACTCAATAATGACAATATGTAAGATGCAGAGATGCGACATAAAAAAATCCAAAGCCTTGCACAAGATATAAACCTGGAAGGCCGTTTTTGCGTACTTTGCTTTACCAATTCAGCTAATAAGACCATTGGAAATGGTCAAAATTACGCAAACATTCACATATTACACACGGCCGTTTTCCAGAAGGTATTGCACTGGATGCAGAGAACATGAAAATGCGTATGTCTGCTAAAATACAAAAAAAAAAACATTGATTACAATTCCTTCCCGAGTACCGTCAAAAAATGAAAACTCTCCATAAAAATACAGAATGAAAGTAATAGAGAAACATAAAACAATCAACACACATAAACGACTTTACCCGTTAACCAGAACAGCAGTAAAACTTCCGACACACGAAAAAAAAAACAACATTAAACCTCATTCGACCTCGCTAGGTCCGTTTTCCTTTTGTACGCCAACACAGTTCAGGCACGATCCTACGTGTTGCGTCGTCATTATGAATTCTTCGCGAAATTGAATAAACCACCCCTTTTGCGGGGGTAGCGCGGAGCGAAACGGGTAGTAGCGTCCGTAACGACCTCGTAAAATGTTTACTGCCACCACTGCCGCCGCCGCGGCCGCCACCGCTACCGTCCATAGTACACTACGCTATTCTCGGACTGAGCAAAGTTGATTTGAATATTTTAATTGCATCTCTCTTCGCACAAAGAGCACTAGTAAGGGAATAAGAATCGCCGAGGTCGTAATGAGCACTTTAGGCGGCCGACCGCCGCCCCCCAAAAGCCGCCCGCCCCATTTGGAGCTGTGTACGCCGCGTAAATATTATGGTTAAATTAAATTTTAATTACATCGTTTCGTTTGTGATGGTTATCATAAGTAGTACGTTAATATGGGATGGTTTACCTAATGTGGGGCTGCGTGCATATGAATTTCAGGGAAAATACGGAAATATAGAAATCAACAAAAGAATATCAAAACTAGATGGGAGGGAGAAATTGCTTTTAAGAATGTCAGGTTTCAAGATGTGACATAACTGTTTGTCACGTAACAATGTCAAATTGAAATGTAGTAGTTTTGCTCCAAATTAAAATTAAAATAAAAAAATAAGGGTCTAGTGCAAAAAAATATCCATGCGAGGACACTGTAAAGCTCCCGAAGGTTCGCCACGTTGTTTGAGTTGGGTAGGGAGACACCCGCATAAAATTCGGATAAATTTGGTCGTATTTGGTAGCTGGAGGTGTCCGTACAAATCTTCGAGTGTTAGAATGCCTTTGGATCACACCATGGTAAGATAGGAACCATCACTAACGGCAGGCGTCCAAAAAAAGAACTCATTCGCATATTGCTACCACCTGAGGAAGCCAAAGTTTCGACAGGATTAAGAATTTCTGGTTAGTAAATCCAAAAATGATAACCATTTTCTCTCGGATCATCGCCTGTAAAGTGCTGTTCACTGCAAAACATATTCCAAAACCCGGACTCCTAGCCGTACATCCTCACGACATAAAAGGAAGACGCAACTTCTACATTACTGGCGATATAATCTCCCCGGGTCGAGTTTTGGGTGTGGATTACCTACGAGATCCTAGAATAAACAAAGGTCTGGCGTTCACTTTAGAGGAAAGACAAGCTTTGGGTATCCATGGTCTGCTACCACCACGTGTCCAAACTCAGGAACAGCAAGTGGAGCACTGCAGGATATCGATCTCAAGGTACCACGAAAACCTGAATAAGTACCTCTACCTAACAGAGCTATACGACAGAAACGAGAAGTTGTTCTTTCGCCTGCTCAGCGAGAATGTCGAGGAATATATGCCAATCGTCTACACGCCGACAGTCGGTCTGGCGTGTCAAAAATTTGGACTTGTCTACAGAAGACCTAGAGGTTTGTTTATAACCATAAATGATAAGGGTCACGTATTCGACATTCTGCGGAACTGGCCCGAACCGAACGTTCGAGCTATCGTTGTGACGGATGGTGAGAGGATTTTGGGCCTTGGTGATTTGGGAGCGAGTGGAATGGGTATACCAGTTGGTAAGCTGGCCTTATATACTGCCCTAGCTGGCATTAAACCTCACACTTGTTTACCTATAACACTTGATTGCGGCACAAACAATCAGTCAATGCTTGAAGATCCCTTATACCTCGGGTTGCGACACAAGCGAATCACCGGTCAGGAGTATGATGACTTCATCGACGAATTCATGAATGCCGTTGTTAAGCGTTATGGCCAAAATACATTAATTCAGTTTGAGGACTTTGGCAATTACAACGCTTTTCGATTCCTCGACAAATACCGTGAACGCTATTGCACATTCAACGACGACATCCAGGGTACAGCAGCTTGCGCCGTTGCTGGCATGTTGTCAGCCTATCGCCTGACGGGGAAGAAAATCAGCGATCACAAGTTCCTATTTCTAGGGGCTGGTGAAGCGGGTCTAGGCATTGCTAATTTGATCGTGAAGGCTATTCAGCAAGAAGGTGTTTCAGTACAAGACGCTCGCGAAAAGATATTTTTGTTCGACGTTGATGGATTACTGGCTAAGGACAGGCCTGAGGGTCGCTTAGATGGTCCCAAGACTTTATACGTGAAGAATATGGCTCCGACCAAAGATTTTTTTAAAGTCGTCAATGAGATTAAGCCATCGGTAGTAATTGGAGTTGCTGGAGCCGCCCCCGGTGCGTTTACTCCAGAGCTCTTGAGGAAACTCGCAGAGTTCCACGAACGACCAATTATCTTCGCGCTCAGCAACCCAACGAGCCAGGCTGAATGTACGGCTGAATCTGCTTATGTCAATACAGACGGAAGAGCTATTTTCTCCAGCGGTTCACCATTTCCCCCAGTTGACTACAAAGGTCATACCTTCCATGCTGGTCAAGGAAACAACGCGTATATATTTCCAGGTGTTGCCCTGGGTGTTATCTTGACCGGCATCCATCACATCAACGAAGACATCTTTCTCCTGTCTGCACAGACGCTCGCCCATCACGTTTCAGATGAAGACTTAAACACTGGCAGCCTATACCCGCCACTTGGCTGTATCAGAGAATGCTCCTTGGATATTGCCAGCACGATATGTCAGTATGCCTACGATAACGGTTTTGGAACAGTATATCCAGAGCCAGTAAATAAGAGGGCGTTTATTGAGTCGAAAATATACAATTACCACTACAAATCAGTACTACCAAACCAATGGTGTTATCCACCAGAACCGAATATAAAAACTAGACCCATAGAGCCAATACCATTAGGCTTAGATGGAAGAGATTAAAAAAAAATCCAGATATCAGAGTCACCTAATTGTGACGTGTCTTAATTTATGGAATGAAATCCATAACGAAATTTGAATCCTTAATCACGAAAAGGCCAATGGAGAATTAGCTGTGTTGCAGCTGTCAATGTCCACAACGGTCCAATCGGAATAAAGACAATGTGGTAGTCCCGAGCGTGATATTTCCACAAAGCGTGATATTCTCACAATGTCTCAGTTTTAAATTTCAAGTTTTATTGATTTTATCCATAATTAGACTGGTCACTAGTATTTTTTTACGCACTGTAAAATTAATTCTGAAATGTGGACATAAAAATCGTATAATTATAATTGTTGCTTCTGTAACAAATGAAAAATAAACGTAATTCCGAATTAATTTTAATTTTGTTTGATTGTGTTAATTTTAATGTTCATAAATGATCTTGCTATACTGAAACAAATAAATAATGAAGTGGTACTTTCGTGCGGTAGTAAACATTATAGATGGCGTCGGAATTAATTAAATTGAATAATGCGTATTTGATGATAATAATGGAGTGGAGTAATTAGAATCTGACGGGGAAATATTCGTAGCTTCCGGTTTGCCAACATAATGCATAATGTTGGAAAATCAACTGTGAGCAATTAATTGCGATTAAATTATGTATTAGCTTTTTACCGACCGTCGAATCCTAATTACTACAATCGATGAATTATATGTTCAAATCAGTTTGAAATCCTCATTTATTCTAGATAAATAACGCGGTTCATATATTATTATTCATTAGGTATCCAGTTGGTATTTTCAATATATTTTCGTACATATCGTTCGTATCAGGTCATCCTAACTATTTTTGAACTAATGTCTAGTTAGACCTCTTATATAACATTTACAGACTTCGTATGTAGTTATTTTAGATTGTAGATGTCGAGGTAATGCGCGCTGCCTCGATACAAGCACAATAAAGTATAATGACGGGCCGTTATTGTGTGGCCCGTGTTTTAGGAATTAATTGCTTTAATTAGAGTTGCATCCGCTTGTGAACTTTTCGGAATAAAACATTCCCCACATCGTGTTTGTTCGCTTCTTGTCTCTCATTAAGAGTCTATTTCAGATTGTAGAGGAAAATAGAAGACCACACAACGGTCTGTTTCCACAGTATATCCGAAAACATCATTATTCATTAGTTGGTCTAACTATTTGTACTAATATGAAAGTTTATATAAAACTATTATCAGTTGTTTTGTGTTTTGTCACTCATGAAGCTCTATTTTACGCAATATCTCTATAGTCACTCCAAAAACTGTATTATTTAGGCTATATATAACTGTAATAATCAAGGGATGACTACTTTACCTTATATATAATGTGTTAATAATCAATATGTCGATCTTACCTGCAACAATAAAAAACAACAATTAGAGATTTTTTCCCTCCAGGGCTATTCTAGTTATATATACATAGAAATAACGATTTTTTGTCGCAGCAGCAATATCATCTTTATGAATTTATAATCTGCCGGGATTACGGTGCGTTTTTCGACTGCACCCGAACCCCCGGCAATGGGGAAACAATGAACCGGATGCGTGGCTTCGCCGCTACCCGTCGGTTGTTATAATTGAAGATTAAGCCGTTTTGGCATGTGGACTAACCCAGACAGCTCGGATTACGTACCCCCTGTGCACCCCTTGACATCCCTTGCTATCCGAACTTAATCAATCATTAATATTTCGTCGCTTGGACTCACTGGGGATTATATACCGGGGGTTGTTTCTGCAGGCACCTATTTAATTAATAACTTTACTTGATTAGAAAAACTAATTAGGTATGTGTATGTGGGAATGCAGTGTATGGTGTAAGGGGTATTATAGAGGGTTGTTGTGACAGTTACGTCGTTGCTTTGTTAATAGAGATATATGAATGGGGGTAATTGTCGTCAGTGGTGACATTATTTTTAATCATGCACGTTGTGGTTGAGGGAGATGTTGCAGGTAGTTAAACATCAAAACTAGTTCCTCCACTTCTACTGAATTTATAGTCATGAATATTCTATACTTCAATTTCTTGTTAACAACGTCAGTATTACTGTAATTTGCCAGAAGCCAAAGTGGTATGAATTTCTGAAAAGGTGTGAAAGCTACAAGATTACAAGAAAAAAGAAACGGGAAAACAGACACACATAATGATACGGTAATAATGCCTTTTCATCTTTTCATAGTCTGTGAGTTAGCTTCAAAGCCGTTATGGGCGATGCCGATTATACAGATCCACTATTCGAAGGGTAGGTATGAAGTTTATTAACTTCGTTTGGAATAGTGCCCCGCAAAATTATTTTAATTTCTCCCCAAGGTGTTGTTAGAGAGGAAATATACTGGATGCAAACTGTGGAGCAAGAATACAGTTTAAAAATCCAATTATGGAGGGTAAATTTTGTATCTCAAAAAGGGCTAAAAGTTGATAGTATAAAACTGAATTTCCAAATTATCACGTGCTGGTTTTGATGATAGAGTAGTACCTAGGTCATGCGTTATGTGTAGTAAGTGCTTTCTTTTTACAAAGAGAAATTTTGACAAAACTGACTAGCTTCGTTCGCCTGAAAGGTTTCTTTAAGTAATTTTGGACAACAAAGGAGCAACATATGGAACGAAATAAAGAAGTACGTAAATATATAATAACCTGCCTCGTGGGTTCCTGAAGGATTTCAGAGCATGTGTGCTTGGCCTCTGGAGGTTCAGCGAACAAACAAACGGCAAGAAAAGGGAAAGAGGCGAGAGTTGACTTATTTCGGTATAAATAATAAAACGCTACGCGAAATGGTCTTGGCGTTAATTCGACAAGACGTGGCGTTTTCTCAAAGTTCTACCGCTATAACCTTTTTACTTTCCGACTAGTTCTCTACAGTAATATACGAGTAATCGACGAAGAAAAAGGTCGCCCAAACGGCTTACATATCTGGAATTACCGGGGATTTTTTTGTGACAATCTGATAACCGGGAGTGGCAAATGTTATTACATACATTTTTATATAATAAAATAGGCTTTTATTATATAATCATTGGCAGTGGAATACTGAAAATAAAAGCAATGAGGCCTTCAGAAATAGATTCAAAGTTCCAAATACAAAAGAGCCACAAAATCAAACAACTGCAATAAATCAAACATACGTTAAACAAACACACCGAAAGCCGCAGGGTGGGTACGAACGCGTGACCAATTCCGTATAAATTTCATACATCCGCAAACTCTCGTGTTCATTTGGGCCAAAACAAATTGCAAGGTAACAATGGGCCGCGACCGTACGGCACGTTTTAAATGATAAATCATTAGAAGGGGGCGCGCGTGTGATTGCAGTTGACGAAGTTGTAGGCGGCGCCCCTACGGCCCTGGAGTGCCCTTTGAAGTAACCCTCGCGCCCCCCCCTCGTGTTATAATAATTATCAATGAGGCCCTGGAGATTAGACGTTATTACCCTTACCGCCACCAACCTCGGAGGCGGCGAACGTATTGCGTATACTACGACCAGCATCCTACTGTATGCATCCTACTTATGTACACATAATGATACGTTTTTTTGACATATTTCATAGTTTTATAGTATCAAATCTTCATTTCATATTTTGGCATATTTTTGTGCACTTAGATCTGCACATCCTGTATAACCTGACTGGGAGATTTCCCATTCGTTGGTTGTAGTATACGCCTGGATCTCCCTCTCTTCGAGCGTATTAATAGTTCAGAATTCGTACGCGAGATGGCGGTGTATAGATATGGGGGTAGAACAGGTGGAATTGGGAAATGTAGCCGCCGGCTGTGGATTGTAACGCAGGTACGTGGTATGGAAAATTGTTAATTTGTAATGGCCTGGGGCGTCTGTATATTGCAGGTGCCGTAATGGTGGCGAGAATGGTTACTGTTATTGCTGCACGTTTGGTTATTAGTTCTTGCGCTCTGATCTGGGCAAAAGTCATCCGTGACTCCGGAATTTTTATACCCTACTGGCTGCGCCAATTATTCACAATATATTTTCAACAAAATGTGTAATTTTTTTTGAGTCGGAGGTTGAATTACAGATGTTGGAGACTCTTCTGTAAAACCGACTGTCTATCGTGACAATATTGAATAGAACGATCGAAGTAAAGCACTCGTTATTACCTGGTCTATTTGCACGAGTTAGACAAACAGTAGAGTTGCACACAATCAGTCCGAAGTAAATGAATCGGAAGCGCTTTGTCCAGTAGGATCATGGACCTGCCCCTGCAACCCGTAGCCGCCACAATCTCGTTCCGATAAACCCGCTCGACAACTTTGCGCTGCGGACTTGTTACCATTCAACCGGCTTTATTTCCCTTAATTAGTTCACTTGTCCGTGACGAAAAGACGTTTGATAAGACTGATTACTAGCTTGTTAAATTCCAATGATGAAAGTCATAGTATAGTGGTTAATTAAATACTGGTCACTATAAATTTCATATACTACGTATAATTTGTTTTTCATGAACATTGCTTAAAGTAGCACGGAATACTATATCGCGAAATTTAAAAAAATCTTCTGATAAAGGCGGCATATAGAATGCTAGAATTTGCGAGATTAATTCACCAATTTATATACCTATTTCTGTTATGACTGGACCGAAGAGAAAATATTTTATACAAAAGATGTTATACAAAAGACGAAGAAGATTTTTTGCAATCCAAATAATATTTTATTCCAACAAGAATTTCAATATAGTTGTTTCAACGGTTAGTTATTCTTACGGTTTAAGCATTTAGTATATTTTTCTTTGAGGAAGAAAAAGTTTTTTTCTATAAAAAAGTAGACGTTCGTCTTACAATAACAAAAATATTTCGTTGGACGAAAAATATATACGCTTCAACGAACAAATAGTTTCTTGACCCAAGCATACCTTGAAACAGACGTTGCCCTTTCAAGCAGTCCCTTCATACTTAAAACAAGAAAACTTCAAACATAAAGAAAATCATATTCTTACTCCGAGAATTTTATATTTTACTCGAACCAACTAAATTATCTTTCTGCGGATATAGAACCAAGTAGTGATATTCTTGACTCAAAGATATTCGTGTTGTATCGAATAAATGTTTCCCTCTGTGTAGAGCAGAGCGCTTTACTACCTGATGCGATGGAAAGTTTTTGTTACTTGCTTTAAAAGCATGTCAGAAAGGTTTAAAAGCCTTTATGAGGAATCACGCCCCTAACAACTATATTTAAGTACTTGATCACATAAATAATGATAAGCATCTTACATTTTCATTTCAAATGTATCAATTTTCCCGACATTCGATCGATTCCAACCCCATCTCAAGACTAGTACGTAATACCCTTTTAAGCTAAATTCGATTTGTTTCCCTCTTTTTTGTCCCCCCACCCAAAAAAGAAAAACCTAGCATCGATTCTATTTTCATTCGATAGCTTCATTCGTTATTTATCCTCAAGTGTTTTTCGATTCGAGCTCGCATATAGTCACAAATGCGGCAGTTTGTAGTCGGCGTCCTACTGAAAAATCCTTAAGGCCAGAGAGGACGCGTCGTCCTAGTCTGGGACCCTTGTTTCAGATAAAGGGGACCCGATTGACCCTTATAGTACCCTTATAGTAAAACCGTCTCGCAGGCCCACTCAAAATCACTGCCTACGTTCAGTGCGGGTCTCCAGCAGGAGCTATCTCCCGGTGGTTTTATTACCACTAAATCCCGAACCTCGGAGATGCAATGATGTTTTACTGGAACGTTTATAGGACAGGGCGGGTTTGTTGTATACTGTGAATTCTGGGAACGATCTTGATAATGCGCGCTTTTTTCCGTATTGCCCTGTGGAATTATTGTTATCGATGATGGGTTTTCTCTTGACAGACTGTACGGGATCTTTTTATTGTCTATTCACTCTATTTGATGAAGAGGGTGTCACAAAGAAGAGTGCGTTCCTTTCGCATAAAGAATATAGTCGTTATCGATGGATTAAAAATGATAGATCTCCGATCTTTGTTTCAACTTTATTTATTTTGTTAGATATAAAAAAACAGATATTACCAACCTATTATTGCAGTTTTTTTTCTGGAAAGATATTTATTAAAGTGGTTGAACGATATTTCTTTCCCTTTAGAAAGTAGCAATGTAACATTTAGAGGCCTATATCCTTATTACTCTCCATATCAACGTTATTTGAGAAGCTAAAATAACTCATTAGTCGTCGATTGGCTGCTATCTGATAAACTATTCAAATATAATGAATTGAAATTAAAGTAATATATATGATTTTAGTTCATATCACGGTAATAACTACCCAATCTTCATACTAAATCAAAACTCATTAACCTCAGCTCTTAAATAATAACCTGCCATTTGGGCTATCATAAATATCACACGCTGTGACATTAGCACCACACCTATAATTAAAGGCTAATTAATAAAATCAGGTAATTGCGTTGAGGGTCGATTGCGATAACGAAGGGCCGGCCCTTCGCTCAGTTTTGTCGCATACCGTAAACCTTCGAGGCGAAATCCAGATCGATATTTTCCTCGAAATCCAAACGTGCACTGGTTTTAAGAACGAGTCGTGTCCCCGGTTGGGCCCTTTGCAGCTAACTGTATAGGTCTAATGAACTTGGCATCGTTCACGGATTACCAACTACCTCGCCGCCCCTACCCCCACTCCGCCACTTCTCATTCTTCGTCAATAGCGTGCACAGCCCGACCGACGGTGGAAAAGACGATGCCGATGGAAGGAAACCCTCTGAGATTAAATTTCTTTATTTGTCTTTGTAATCTCTGCGTATTGATTTCGACGTATTCGTTTCACTGGTGGATGGTAGATACGGTCGGTGTATGGAAACGAAGAAAGAAACATATTTTTTGATTTTTTGGTGAACATGACCTGCAGATTTATTTGATAACAAACGTAAATGGTATTTACATAGATATAATCTGTTTTTTCTAATAGCGAAACTTTTGCAATCCTATCCCTTGCAACGTTATAGCCAAATTAGATCAACAATGCATCAGTGGGTTTCATGAGTGTAAGGATCTGCCGTAACGTTTTTCAAAGTACCCAGCCAGGTCGCAGTTTAAAATTTATGTATAATATATTTCTTTCTTACACTTTTGAGCTGTGTTTACTCACATTATTAATCCCGACAGCCTTTTGATCTTTCCCTACTCAGTGCCCGTTGGGGCTTTGTAGCCGTGTTTCATTTTAATTTCATTTCGCGCAGAAACAAACCTTCAAAACAAAAGCACAAAAGGACAAAAACAAACGGTAAATATACCATATTTCATTTAACTTTCCGCTATTATTTACTCGCACAAATCTTATTGTTTAATTGTATATTTATTAATTTAACAAAAAACACACAAAGAGAAAATACGAAGGAATACAACAATAAAATAACATCATATAAGAAGCTTTTATTTATCATCTCTTTGTCGCTGTCTGGTAGTTTGCAGTGCCACACACAGGGGGCAAATTACTCGACAGAAAGCCGGACAAAAAAGGTTACAGGGGCGGCGAGCGCGGGCGGGACTCGTTGCCTCTTTTTGTCCAGTCCGGAATCCTTATATCCCGATAAAGTGAATAGGTGGCCGTGGTTGACAGAAGGCAGCCATGCCAAATAAGCCTTCCTGAAAACGAGAGAAAGAACGGCGGACGCTGCTTATTGATTGCTGCCATGACGGACAGTCATGGCAGCAAAATAAATAATGGGCGACCGTGGCAAGAAATGAGGCAAGAAATGAGAGAGGCGAATTTTAGTAATACAGCCACGGGCTGGTTTTCGAGGTAATAAACAGCGCGCGGATGAATCGATTTCGACTTTTTGCGATGCCTTGTATTGTGATGCTGTTGATGTTGCGAGTACTTTGTTATTTATTGCTTCGGAGTCTGTACAGAATATAAAAGGAGGAAAACAACAAGGGTGGAAAGTTAAAGACAAAAATATAGATTTGGTGCAATCATATGTTTTCATGCACTTAAAAAGTAGTTACTAGGCTACATGGTTAATCTACAGTTAACCTACAATTTTATTAAAACAAAAAATGTCCAGCGCATCCACCAATTCTGTTCGTATTCCGTATACAAAAAATTATTCTTTCAGGAATTGGGTGGTAGGCGAAATAAAATTTTACGACGATGGTAATAAAGTAGGCGCCAAGCGAGCGCGTAAGCACTTCAGAAAAACAACGCGGAATAATTATGCATTCATTGAGTAGCCCCTAGTACAGTACGGCGAATCTCCGCCGAAGGGCAGCTCGCGAAAAAATGCACCGAGAAAATAATTCTAAGCACCCCGTAGAGCGGAACATAGAGGGCGCTTCGTCGCGAGAAAAATAGCCGCCGCGAACGAGAGAGAAAGACAGAATTAAAGCCATTTAATTAGCGAGAAGTAATGCAATGAAAATAACCGGCGTTCCGGTAATTTTCAGGAATTTTTCAGACGGGCACTGCGGGGATTATTGTCCCGCTTTCAGTATTACTTCCCTCCAGGGACTTTTCTCTTCACCGGTAGCCATACTTTTTATTTCTTTCGTATCTTCTTTCTTGATGCTGAGAGATAAATATAAAAAGACAGAACAATTCACAATTAGGTGACGATATAATGCTAGCAGACTTGAATTTTATCAATTTTAGTTATTATTAAACACTAATAATCACTAGTAATCGAAGATAATGACACCACAGAAATCGGATGGAATCCAGAGAATCTTAGATAGGTGATGATAAGCCATGTTCTAAAGGACACGTGTTCTTTGGGCAGAGAGGGATCATCTTGAGGACTGAAAGACGATCGACTTACTCGAACACAAAAATGCCAAGTCTTACCCTTTTAGTCGAAGGCGAGCATTAAGTTTAGGGGTTGGACGATTGAAGGAAAATTGGGGTAGAAAAACGTCGGAAAAGTAGGGAGTCTCCTTCCCGTTTGTTAGCGGTAATTTCTGGATAAAGACGTGTGTAAGGCGGACCGATGGAGGACTTTATTGAGTTTTAACCTTTTCTATAAACGCCGGGGTCACTCGTGGTATTACTCCCCTGGGCACGGGAGTCCGGGGCTTGGGAAACGTGCGCCGGAAAGCCGCCGGCAGAGGCGCTGCTGTTGCGGCTATCGGAAAATTGAAATTTTCCTCCTTCGAGTGTTCACGCAGCCCGCTGCTGTATTATTAATGGATTCTTGCTGCTGGGAGATACAGAAATCAATTTTGTATCCGTATATAGACAGTTGCGAAAAGTGGAAATGGGTCAATGGTATTATTTATGATATAGGTACTTGTAGATTAAATGGAATTTAACTATTTTTATTACATCAAGGTATGGAGGTTACTGAAAGCGAATAAAACTGTTCAAGCAAAACACTTATAATCCGCGCTATACTTTTGATATACAAAAATGTGAGTGGGACATAAAATGTTGTATTGGGATTCTGGGACATCATTTTAATGCCCTTGGTACTAGGTTCTGGATAATTGTTATATTAATGCAGATATAGCTGAATCCATTAGTGTGAGTTAATTGAAAATTTACCCATTCATATATTCGTCTCTAGAACAATGAACGACGACATCTTTTTCGAACGCACGAAGGCCTGGGGGTGCAGAGAACAACCCCTCGAACTACTACTGGCAGAATCTCTCGCACTTTCGCTTTCTAACGTTCTGGTATACTATCCGAGGTGTCACAGCACCCAAAATTTGACTTGCAAATATTGGCTACCGTAGAGAGCGATCCTCTGCTTCTACGTCTACCTCGACTGCAGCACGTTTCAATTCGAACTCACTGAATATGTAATGCGATTTCGACTGCCGCGGTTTCTCTGACGTTACATCGCCAACTCTCACCGCCTACGTGATTTCTGACCATTTCTAGCTCGTATACGCCACGGCGGAGATTGAATTTTAACTCGAGCTGGAGAAAGAAGATCTCGATGTGTGCGGATTCTGAATTAATAACGAAGTCCTGGTTTAGGGCAAGATGTGTAGTAAACCGCTTTTAGTATTGTGGACTGTGGCTTGTAAATTCCACTGATATGTTGTTGTGTTTTATTTATTCGATATATTTGACACTTTCGCATCGTGTTCTGGTATGTAGTTGTATGTAATTATCATTGGTCGATTTCCATTCTAATTTTAAAAGCCTAAAAAAACTATTTGCTACCGAGATTCATTATCATTATGGTGACTTTCAACACAGATTTCTAATGTAGACTAATTAATTCTAATATACAGGATGTCCCGAAACACAACATCAAGCGGACGCCAGGAGAGAGGATGGTTTATGTACGTTCTGGCAAAAATAGTAAAAAAAATCTATAACACATACTTCAGTGATAATGGCATTTTTTCAAAAAAGTATAAAATCGACAGCGCGTGCATTTGGAACAGGCTCTCACCCGTCCGACCTTGACGTTGTGAGCGAAAACGCCCATGCGTCCGATTTCGTGGCCGAGGCATTAACAAGATACAGGCGATGCCGACGAACCTGTATTTGTGCTGAAGGCAAACAATTCGAACATTTAAATTTGTAAAATAAAAGCACCTTTATACTCTCATATTTTTCGTTTTATTTTTCAATTTACGTTGAGTTTCTTGTACTAATTTCAAATAGTGTTGAACCTTTTTGAAATCCCGTTTTTTAAAATAACTTACCGAAGTACAGTATACTTTTTCTGTAATAAAGAGTCAAAGTTAAGTGACATTTTTTTTTCTAACCACAACTCAAACAAACTACCTAAATTTTACAATTTTTTTTCGATCAATTTGCGACTGCGACTGCGGGCGGTACAGTTATTTAAGATCATATTAGCAAAAAACCGTAGAAAACCCTGTAGAATCATTAATTCTAATATAGAATAATTAAAACTTTTCATAACAGTGATAGCAAAATTCACTAATGAATTACTTATCATTTATTCAAAACCATGTACTGCTGCTATTTTATTTTGTTATTGAAATTATTTTTAATTGTAGTATATCACATTTATTACAATAAACTAACTGAATGCTCGTTAATCAAAAGGCGTAAAACCCCCATATTATACATACAAAACGGATGCACTAAAAATAGAATATTTGCATGTAAATTGTTTTGTTTGATATGAAATAAATAATATCGATATAATGCTGTAACTGACCAAATATATGCGGTTTACCTGCAAATTTCAGTGCGATGCAAAAGTGAACACCAGATATCGAAAATCATCGCCCATGATATTTATTATTTTACAAAACGGTATTGTTTGACTCTCGCATAAACATTTGTTCCATTTTCATAAATTTCAGACCCCAAATTGTTATTTTTAGTGTTTTGTTGATGGAAACTTTACCCCAAAATGCGATTAATTTCATTTCTTCATTGTATAATAATTGGAATACACATTTTCATTTTTAAATTGGAATACACATAGTCTAATCAAGAATTATAAGTGAAACTTTGTATTAATACCCTAACTTGTAACCATAAAACTGATTTACAGTAAAACTTTTCCTGTGTATTTTCCGACAAGTCTACGAACTCCTGCAAACATAGTGTTCATAATGGCAAGATCATTAGAATACTGTGCAAGCGGCGTAACTAATTGTATTGTGCAATTTAACCTTCTTGGTTGTACTGAGGGAACGAAGCAAATCTCCAAATCTTCCCCTTGTAGACTACCCTTTTAAGCCTCACAACCCCTGCTAAATTTAACCCATTGTAGTATCACTAGGCAGTAGGTAATGAACAAAAATTTCGTTTCTTTAAACTTTTAAATTCTCCAAAATGATTATCTGAACTGAGAAATAAAACCACCAATCTATAAGTACTGTGTTACAAAATGGTGAAGTCGCCGGTATATAAGTTTTTTTTATAATGCATATAACCGGTTATTGGATACTTCAATTATTCCCTGCGGGCGGAAAATGAAATATTATACGTGACGTCCGTTCCATAAATAATTTTACACGGGATCGAGTTGGACGCTGTTATTACAATGGACCGTGCAGTGGCCTGCAGTGGCAGGCGTTGCCAAAGAGAACGTCAACATCAACGTGAAAATTAATTTATAAAGTCAATTAAATCGTAACGGTCGACAAATAGAGAGAGGTCCGGCACAATATCGTTATAATAACTTCACAACAACGGCAGCGTTATGGAAAACAATTTGATCCATAAATTGTATCGGCGTTCGTTACGTTCGTAGAATATTGTATGTACATGTTGAATAACGTACGTGTCTAACAAAGTGACGTACACTTCAACTATATTTCAATTTTCCAGAGTGCGCTTTTATTACAATTATTGGGATAATAATAAGAAGATATCGCAAAATATGCTGTGTTTGTACACGATACATTGTTGTATCGTTGTAAAACTTTATATATTTGACTAAAAAAAATCCGTTTTCTCTTAAAATAGCATTTTCAACGTCAGCTTTAGATTTTCCTACCACCGTGATGTATATTCAGCGAGCTCCTGTCATTATTTCTCGGCAAAATATATAAAATTTATTACCTCGTGTCTTGACATTTCAACGACATTCATAAATTCCTACACACGCAGGCGTAGCTAAAATTTAATTACGGATTTTTATGTGATGTCTTTTATGAGTTGTAATGCCAACAATAGAAAGCGCGGAAACGTGGAAATTGTCACTTATTAATTGAATTATCCGCAAGGAATCCATAAACATAACTAACGTAATTCTGGCGCTTTTTTGTGCGTTCAGTTTCTTGCGAACACAAGTTGTCAGCAAAAAGCTAGGGGTTGAGAATTATGGATTTCCCGGTCACAATTGGTTCCCTACCCCTATCTCTATTTCGCTCACTCTCTGGGTGTGTTTTTTTTTGTTCAAAGGCGGCGTTGATCTCGACCCGCTGTTATTTAATAATGAATCACGAGAGAGAGGCAAGTTTCAGTAGTCTCTCTACATTTGCGGCAATTAATAATCTAAATCGGGGTCGTAAATTATAACGGTCCCTGATTTTAAGGGCCAGCGGTTACAAGCGCGTGCGGGCCCGACTTTTGCCTCACTTTTGTTGTTTTTTGTTTGAGTTCAAGCAGCGTTTGCCTTTGCCGCACGCTGCGATCTTAATTCCCAAAGACATCAATTAGTCTGCAATTTTTTGCTTTTCGTGCCTGAAGGAGCCATAATTAGTACATTGTGACCGCTTTTACTTTCCCAACGTACCGATTTTACATGTCCAATTAAATAAATATGATTGTTGTATTGCACAATCCCGCTTATTAATAACAATGATAGTGTTATTATGTAGAATCAAAAGAGAGTTTAAGTTGCAATTTTTACTTTCCGACTAGATCCCATTCAAAGAAAGTATTGTAATCGACAGGAAAAAATCGGAAATTTGAGCGAAATATGTCTAGGCAAAACTGATCTATGTTATCTGCATTCTCTTAGGGATTGAAACGATTTTGGCCAAAGTAATACCAGCACATCCTCCAGTGACTAAATATACCAATTCAGGGGACCCCAAAACGCGTATTTCTGCTGAAATCTCGAATTTTGTTTTCCGTCGATTACAATACGTTCCTTCTAGATTACTAGTCGGCAAGTAAAGAAGCTCTATTTCTTGTTTTTACTTCAATTCTTATTAGGGTGAATGATTTCTGGAAAATGTATGTAATACGATTGTGCCCAAATGCAACAACGGATCGGGCTAAAATTTGGTATACATATTTAGAATTACTCGGGGACGAATTGGATTGTTTTTTGGTGATAATCTGCCAACCGGAAGTGGTAAATGTTACGTCCGTTTTCTTAGGGATTCATCCGATTTTGACCAAACTGACACCTCATCCTGCAGTGATTTTAAATATGTATACAAATTTACAGATCAATGGGAATGAGCGGTTTAGGCACTATAAGCGTTTATATCGACTGGTTTGTGACGTAATGGAGAACTGACGGCATCATACCGTGTTAGCCCACGTTATTGTTTGAATATTATCGCCCGGTCGCGATTGAAGAATAAATAAATAAAAAAGAAGTAGAGAAATAAACCTCATAGGAAAACACACGGATACGTGACAGTATATTATAATTATTTGTACCAAGAGGTACCATGTGTTGTTATAATCGTGATATAGTATTATTATTATTATTATCATACGGACATTCGTTTTTGGTTTTTCACCCTCTATAGTCTATACGTTTATAAATGTGTAAACAGTGTGTCAATGTAGTGGGAAAATTGGTGGGGGCACACCAGATATTTCTGATTTCTTTCACTTTTTCTTCAACAAAGAAATAGATGCTAATATAAAATCCGCAGTCTACTCACTATCCTACACACAACAAGTTCATCAATGAACAAATACCCCTACAAAAAAAATCGTTATCCACTAATGCTTCTTCCTTTGTGTCTGCCACATAAAACAGCAGATATCCAGTTTCGAAGTCACATACGATACGCGCTATAACGAGCAGGACGAGTCCAAGCGTGACCGGAGAATATAGCCCAAGCACGCCCTCTATATATGCCCCATGATACTGCATATAGACCAAGGATCTATACAAATCCAAAAATATCCCTCACATATGTAGTGCATGTAAAAAACATGTAAAAAGCAATTGACTTTTAACTATGTTCCGGCACCTCCACCATTATTGCAAATATGAGTTTTGAACGTTATATTGGACCTTAGGCTTCGTACACCTGACGCGGGATATCCACGAACATGAGAGGCATTTGTTTGTTCAGTTTACGTGCTGTTTACTTTTGAAATTGCGCTGCTGCTCGACTTAATTCTGTGGTCCTCTAACGCAAACACTGTGGTATAAAACTTGCTCGGTTGTATTATGACGTAAATTCGGGATGTAAGCAATATTCTGATTCTAGAAATATGCCCCTTGAAAACTCGTTGAAAGATAACATAGGTAATAAATTAAAATAAGAACATTTTCAAATTTATTATTTCGACGTTTTCCGACTGGGTAGGTAAGAATTTGCGCAAGATTACAAATATCCTGTATCAACTTTTGGCCTTCAAAACTCGCAACTTAATAACAAGTCCACGGCCTGCGAGCTGCGACCATCGCATCGGTCAACCGAAAACTTAGAAAAAGAAAATATGAGAAGGAATACCCGGGCAGGCAAATCAATGACGTATAAGATTCAATGAAGCGAACTAAACAGATTGGATTGGCGTAGGATTCGAGCGTGGTCCACTACGGCCGTAGCGTCGTAGACAGGGTGGCCGGGAGCCGTGATTGCCAATATGTGACCCCTGACCCACAGCTGATGCGAACTGACCATGTGTTTCGTAGTCGGAGCTCTCCATTCTTCCTCTGTCGCCTGCTAAATCCCCAACCCCCGTGGTCCATTCCGTTCGGTTGTATATTGGAGTTTTCAACTAGTGTAGCGTGGCATCCGGTGTTCACAATGCATCTCTCTTTCTCCCGCTTGTTTTGCTCGTAATTTTTTTATATGCGGATACGGGACAGATCAATGGCACAATGTACTTGAGCAAGTACTAGTTGTTTATGTACACGCAACAAAATATATTCTTAAAACGTAAGAATATTATATTCTTGTTGCTATTGATTTAAATGAACCTTAATATTTACTTGGTTTGGCAAACCTGCTTTGATTTAAGAATAAAGTGACTTTCCTAGTGTGAATGTTTCCAAACAAAACAGCTCTGAGAGCCATTTAAACCCTATATTATAAGGATATGTATGGTAATCATAGTAATAGTATCAAAACATCTGATTTCAATTAGCACAACGCATCAATGACTTATTTCGGATGATTCAAGTATGAAGACTTGATAGAATAAAAGTAAATATAATTCACTGAGACAGAAATTCGATCCAATCTCCGCATGAAGTGCTGCTTATTTGTACGATATAAGACAGCGGAAGGGGTTCTTAAACACGCAATGATGAGGGGGAGGAAATCGGGTAAATTGTGTTATTGCGTCCACAAATGGGGGAAGAATCCAATCCCTATTGAAGTCACATCCAAATAAATACAATACGAGATTACACTTTGATATTTTTTCTGCATCTGTCAGAATAAAGCAGAAACTTCGATAAAACTTCAGTAAAAATACTATAGTGACACATGAAGATATTAATCGAGTTAATACATATTGAAAAATATAATTATTATGTCAAATATTATGAAAATGTATACAATCCTTTGTCATATAAAAGAGTATGTGCACAATATATTGTGAGACTATTTTTGTGTACAATTTTTATTTTGAAAATACACAAAAAGCAAAAGAATGATTCAATGTTTATTAATTACCTAATTACTAATTATCGAAGTTCAACGGTAACTTCAAATTCAAATAGCAAAAGTTTTCATGACTTGATAAGGGGGAAAGCAAATATCCCATCTTTGTGATTTCGTACCTTAAAACAAAGCTAAAGCAATTAAACTAAAACAACACACATACCGGTAATTTTCGACACAATAAAATAAAGCTCGTATTTACACTGGAACAAAATTCCGGAATATTTGCGCACGTGAGTGGCCAGAAACTTTCCGGTATTGTGTTCACTCAAACATACAGCAGCACTCATTGATATGTTTAACTTGCGTGCTCCACAGCAACTCCAATACACCGCATGTTGAACATAACACAGGAAACTTCTCTAAGCACAGAACGTTCAAATAATACTAAGCCTCCCACAACATGCTCATAATATACAGCATATCTGTTCATTTCTATGGAGTTGTTATGTACGCATGTACAGTATTATAATGCACAGTATTCATACATCTAGACAATTTCACCGAATTCTTAAACTACAAATTATCATGATTAGTTTTCCATCATTACATTTGACTTGTTACAATATGTATTTCAGTAGAATAGCATGGTTATCGTTTTGAATACGATTTCAAAACCCAAACTGTTTTGTAACCGATTCGAAACTCAAATCATTTTGAGAACGATTTTGAAACTCAAATTGTTTTAATAACTATTTCTAAACTCAAACTGTTTTCAAAACGATTTCGGAACTCAAATCGTTTTGAGAACGTTTTCAGAACTTAAATCGGGTTGAAAAAAATATGTTACGTGGTAAATGAGATGTATTTTATTATTATCATTTCATATTATTTCTTTTTTCTTCTATCTTTGATAAAGTTGGTTCATTTTCTATTTTCCTCCTAGAAACAATTTATAGCTCCCGCAATATCGTAGCTGGGCGACTGTCGCTGGGGTCCAAGACAATTCCTTAAGAAATATATTTGCTGTGCTCGCCCAGTGGTACGTGCTCTTATTACTGCGCATCGATATATACATGCATAGCAAGTACCCCAGAGGCGTAGTTACCATGCATCCCAGACAGTAAGGGAGAGGAGGGGGGATGATAGAATATACAATGACAATCGGTAATGTAACACGCGTCACGTGTTATCGAAGACGAAGGAGGAACGGGGAAAAGAAGAAAAAGACGGAGATGTCGCGTGGTGGGGGGTTTTAGCTAGTGGTGGGGGGTCTTCCAATAATTGGACTACACTTCGCCGCTTGAATACGAATCGAGTAGCCTGACAGGCGAGCAGATGAGAACGGAGGATGTTCTGGTGGTCCTTTCGACCTCACGGAATACCGAATTTTCCTTTTTCCGGGGGATTCGCGCCCGCGTTTTCCGCTTCGGTATTAACCGTAATTGGAAAGTCGCAGTTTTCTTTACCACGGACGAAACAGGGCGAGCGGGGATCATGAATATGCATGGGGTTCCATGGATTCCAAGTTCCATCCCGATTGAGTCACTAGTGAGCCGGGGTTAGTAAATCGGAGAATAAAATTTATTGAATCTCAGAGTTTTGAAACGAAACTTGAAAATTAAAAAAGTTAAAGATATCTGCAACAATTGGGTATCTTTTTGTTAATTTATTATCATTTCTCAACCTTTATCAATGCTTTATGATTGAAGTTTCAATATCTGCCCGTCGCCTCCACCAAAACTGATCACCATTTCATAATCGATAATTCTCCACCGCATACAAAGATAAGTAATTCCTTTTAATATGGAAGTAGAACAAGTATATTCTCCAGTCTCTTTCATGTTAATTTAATTATGAATAATAATTTGGCAATGTCGAGCATCTTAACAGAGGAATATTTTTTACGAATATTTTGATAAAAACGACGCTAACGTATTGATATGGCCAACTTAATATTTCCTACTCCAGGTCAAAACGTTCCTTGACCAAATAACTCTGTGATACCCTTTGGCAGTCTGTGGCAACCATTTATTCTACGTGAACCCATATCTCCATTCATATAATTATTTATCTTTTCACACAATTTCCAATCACCTATTAAGCTTTATCCAGCAAATGTCAACGTTTCCCCGTCGCCTCCACCAGAATTTCGCACCATTTAAACCATCAACATTGAACATCTACCATAGCCGTATATGCAAAGCAAGCACACTAAAACTGTTTTACTAACCGATACCACTCCAGAGCCACAATCCGCATTATTCAAATGCTCGCGGACCGAGGGTTTTAAGCGGTCATCCATCTGGAGGTTCACATCGGCATCGCGTGAGGGCGCTAAATACGTTCGCCTTTTTGCCGGCGGCGATTTTTAAACCGAACCGGGTAGAGCGCCCCTTCTAGCCTAGAGTATCACAAATGGAATATTTTATTGCGCGATAACTTCCCCTTCCACCCCATGGCCGGGAGAATTAATGAACGGAACTCGGACGTTTAGCATTGCTCGGATGGCGGGCATTCTTTTTTCCGTGCTTTTGATACGCGATCGACACGCCGAATGGCATATAAAGTATGTGTAACATCCGGTGTTTGCGTAGATGGGAACGTACACTGCATAGTTTCTGGTGAAATAACTCGGCGGCGAATAATGGTTTACGTTTTGCTTTTATTGTGGTTGAACAGTGTTTTAATTCATCTGGTCATAAAAATAATTGAACGGAACATAGAGAATAACATGTTCCCTATTTCGTTAATCACACCGAACATTCTTTCTATAAAGGCAACGTTATATGAACTGAAATATACTTTCGCATTGGTATACTGTAGCTTTTTATTATTGACTTGTTAAATAGAACAAAGTGCACTACCAGTAAAGATAACCTGACATTTTCCAAATAGCCTTTTTAGTAAAATGTAATCTCATCGCACACAACGTCTACAAGACATATGGAAGTCAATTTGTCGCCATTATCACCAATCACTAATTCACTAAGGCGAGCATGGAATTTCCGAGAGTCAGACCGGATATTCGTCCTTCAGCCACAATTACCATCTCCCAGCTCTTCCTAAATCGTTTTACCACTCGGCTGGACGATAAAAGACCCAGCAGGCGAATATATCAAACATTTTTCAACAGTCTAATCGCATCAAGCAAATGATTCGACATAATCCGTTCCGACCAAGACCGGAGAGGGACAATGACCAGAAAACTGACCCCTTGCAAAGCCTCGGTTAGGCGGAGATTGAGTAAGAGCGAGATAGAGTTTACAATGTCCAGATGTGGACCAACCGGTCACTTTATCTGAAGCCGGGTGTAGTTACTGAATACATTTGTTCGTGTCGTTGCGATCACGTTGTTTCGCTTTGGTGCCGCTGAGCTGGCGGTATGTAGCTGGCGCCCTCTCTACTGTCTTTACGCGCTAAATCTGTTTTAAATTGTCGCTCCGGCAGCTTTGACGTTTAACTGCTTTCGAAGTAAACGGCTGTAAACTTGCACAAGTGCACTGCAAGTTTTAGCCTAGCGAGGTGTACACATATACATACATGTTTAGGGTGGGTTTATGTGGGCTTTTGGAGTTTGTTGTTGTATGTGTAACGCAGGGTTTTAGTGTATTGATATTTACTGAAGGGGTTTTGTGTTAACGTCGTCTCTGACGAGAGTTTGTATTTCAAAACGTTGATATTTATATAACACCATTTTGTGTTATAAAACCAGATTATAACTACTAGTTCGAGAGTAGGTAGCATAACGAATTAATCTTTAAGCCAAAGGAGGGGTCTACGTGGCCGAAACAATGTTTCCGGTATTTCAGTGGGTACAATGGATGTGATGTCTACTATAATAGTTGGGACAACATCCAGTATCAAAAGTCATAAACTTTGTTTGCGTCTCGCTTAAATGACATATGCCATAGAATCTCTAACTCATTTTACAACCAGTATTCAAGAAAATTGATGAAAAGTAACAGATTTACTATTATTTTTGTGTCGGATTATTGGAAATCAATAATAGTTTTTGTTCTTAACTGTTTCTTTATTTTTTTGTTTTATTAGTGAAGTGTTTCGTGTGTGTATACAGACATTATCAAACATAGTCAAATTAAAGTTATTGGAAAAACGAGTAATATTCTTTTATCTTTTTGGTGGTTTTACATCTAGGACAACTAACCATTTCTATATCGTTTATAGTACAATTTCACACTTTTGAAATAAGATTTTGCATTAAGGATAACTAACTTATAACAAACCAAAACACAATTCACTCTAATTACATATCATTTCACGCAAATGCAAATAGAATTGACATTAATGACATCTATTTTCACACAAATTAAAACTGACTTCACACAAACGAAAACAAAACTCACATTAATGAAATATAATTTCAAGTAAGTGAAATTAGAATTTTCATGGTATGTCGAATAAAAACTAAATCTTGAATTTCCTGAATTGCAATATTGGCAATATCTTCTAAAATAGTAACTTCGGAAATGGGTGGTTTATGATTATTAGCATTATATGATTTAGTATATTATTCATTCTGTTTTTATTAGTTTTACCGAGTATATATTACTATAGTAACACTATAGGTACACTATAGTGTGTAATAATTATATTGCTTTTGAATAAAATTAAAAAAAAAATAAAATAATTGACAGATTTGTCAACTAAGCTTTCCCCCAACATTATGATTTTGTCTTTTCTATCCTTTTGTGCGTTTTATTCAAAAGAAAGATACTGTATGTTTTCTCTTCTTAGGTCCTCGTTTTCTCATTTTTCCTTATTGTCATTTTTGTCCAGCTTTAGGCTTTTTCTATTACAGTATCATCCTATTCTTCCTAACTTACTTTCTGACTAGTAACCTTGAACGAAAGTATCGTAACCGATGGAAGAACATCGGGATATCAGCGGAAATGCGCGTTTTAGGGTCATCTGAATCCATTGCAATATTTCCGAACGTGGCAATTGTTACACACAAAAGAACTGATACAAGCTCATCTTCCAGTGGCTTTATATATCAACGTGTAGATCAATAGGGTCATTGGCTAGGCTCCACAATGATTGTGGCTTTACAAAATTGAATTATTCTAAAACGTATTAAACATTACATATTCGAGATGTTTTCTTTGATTTGTAGTGATATGTTGTTTTTCTTCCTTCAAATTCACGAAAATGATAACAGAAATAATGTCTGAAGAATCGAAAACGTATTGTTATAATTTTACTCGGCTTTTACATTTTTTCTGTATCCCAAACTAATACGCTTTTTATAAACATACCTTTGTTCACATCGATCACAACTCTGTAGCGTTACCTACCTACTGAAAGTTTGGGGATAGCTAGGCAGCAGAACAGAAGCGCGCCGGCAACGTCAGCGAAAGGGATAGCTGACGAAACGGGGGGAAAGGGAAGTTCGGGATGAACAAACGCCGGTAGCGCATTTATTATTTAACCTCGGAGAGAGGCCGCCAGCCTCCATGCTGTGACAGATCGAGTGGCTGTGAATTATAAAGTGACATGTCAGGCCTGTTCGGTAGCCAATTAGCCAACAAAAACAAGTCAACCTTGACAGCGCACAATGGGCAAAAACTTTCCCCACCAGCAGCTTTTTGCTAGACCTCCACCAAAACTGTACTACTCGAATTTCTAAGCTTCAAAGCGAGTTTCCGCGTTAATTTTGTATTCGAAACGATTTGTTTATTTGAACAATACGTTTTGCTATTTAGTTGCAGTCTCTATTTTAACGTAGCACCACAAAAACGTCTTTCTTTCAGCCAAATTTCGTCGCCTCCACCAATATTTACTTCTTTGGTTTCTAAGCTTTACAGCGAGCTTCTCGGTTAATTTTGTATATGCTAGCATTTGTTTGTTTGAGGTTTTGTTACTTTATGGTAGCTGCTTTCCTCACTGTTACAAATCTACATAACGGATGTCATACTCCTAAATAAAAATCATTCTGTTTTTATTTTACCGCATCTGTGCACAATTACAACCATCTATGCAAAGTCAAGACAAAAGGCAAAGAACGCGACCTATTACATCTCTATCTCGCTGTAGCAGAGCAAAAATATCAAATTCCGTAGCCTCCATTTACCTATTTAGGGTTTTTCGTAATAGCACCACAGAAATATAAGAAAGACCTTCAACCCCTGTCGAAGCAAGAAAAGTCTCGCTAGATATCATAATAAATACCATCACAAACCCCCCACAAGAAATTCAACTGGAACACTACTTTGAATAATCGGATTTCACTTGTTCGTACAGCCATTCACCCCAATTTAACCCTCTTAGCGACGGCGAAAGTCGAAGTCGGCGGTGCAACTTGCATGAGAAGGCGATTGAAAAGAGTCTTAATTTCAAAAGGAACCGTCAATCACGCGGTGGCAGAATGATAAGGGTGAGTGGAACTAGAAACTAGTTGAGCATTGAGCGAAAGTAGGGGAATTGAGGGCCAATGAAACCCCAATCAGGGGCAATTATCATACCCCCGCAAGGAGGAAACTGCGGAAAGGGGGTTGCGGTTACGGTGGGTGACAAAGGTCGCACCTTTGGAGTAGGAATAGCCTGGATTGGAGGGGTTGTACAATACTAAGCAGGATTTTTGCTTATATTAGGAAGGGGGTTTGTCAGAAGACGGGGCATTACGACTTTTTACGTATCAGGAGTATTCTATTTTTGTTAACTTCTGTTCAAAATAATATAATGCATAAGCTCTCTGCGCTATCATACGGTTTTTCCAAAAAGGATGCTTGCAAATACGTTGGCGCAGCATGAATGAAGAGAAAGTTTTGTACATTTTTACTTTCATACGCATTTCGGCAGCTTAATGAGCTTTTTCTCCAAGCAAAGCCGCTAACGACATAAATTGTGTAAAACTAGAAAAGCCGAAATTTCAACGTCGACTTCCGCTAAGAGAAAAGAAATGTAAAATCAAATAAATGTATTTCTTTGAACATATTTCTTTCAAGGAAAGAATGTATGTTTGAAGCAAATAAGTATTTTTAAATTAAAAAAGTGAGCTGCAATTTTTTTGGGCTGTATATAAGCTGAGCTACAGAACGCGAGAGGTATTCTGGTTACTCTTCAGTTGGGAATAAGTCTGTAGTCTTTAGATTACCGTGGAAAATAATCTAATGAGTCTACCATAATCTTTTATTGTGGTTATCGACTAAACTATATTTGGATTATATAATCCGGGACCTTGGATGATTATAATCCAAACATAGTAAAATATTAATTTATGATTAATTCACGGTCGCAATATTTATCTAATTTGAACGTACACTTTACTGAAACTAAAGAACTATTTGTATATCAAAATTTGTAGTTCTTAAATCAACATACGGTTTTATTAAGTCAAGTACTAAATTGCCAAACAGTAAAGAAAGGTTTTTTTTTATTTCAAAAGAACGTAGAGTTCTTGAAACAAAACGTTCATTTCGTTTTCGAAAAGTTAGATGGTTGTGATTTTTTTCTCACATAGGTAACGTTTTTAACGGTTGAAACCCGAGGAAAAATTCGAAAAACTTTAAAATAATATCAGATAAGCATTTAGGTTTATATGTATGTACTTGTGTAATTTTGAAGAACTGTAATACATAAATCATGTAAAATTTTAGGACTGCGTTGATTTTGAAATTATTAAATGGCTTATGACCAAATTAATTAAAAGAAAACGCTGTTCTATCATGTTTGTTGATGAAAGCACGTAAATCCGGAACAGAGAACCAATTTCTTCCAAAGCACGAAACAAATCTCGCGCCCAAATCCGCCCGAAATAAAAAAATATATATTGTCCCTACTTTATACCAACCTCCAAAATCCTACGTCCGGCGCATCAAAATGACATAAAAAACCGTAATCATATGCACGAACGCCGCGCGTTTTTATCAGCCGTAAATAAAACTCCACCGTCGGAGAAGAAACGGCAGAAAAAACACAGATGGTCGCGATTTTATTTATTCGCATTTAAAGGGCAAAACGCCTTTCTAAGGACCAGCGCAATAAAACGAAAACCCATCCCGGATGATAAATCTGGAGGCTACACGCCGACCCCAGATTAGAATTATAGATAAACATCCTCCGAATTTATGTCTCCGTTTTGTGATGATAAAAGATGGACGATGAATACAAGAAAAAAGAAACAGGTAAATCGGTAAATCTTACATTTGTTCTAGTTCTAGTTAGTATATTATAATTCCTACAAAGAAAAAAAATCCTACCTTTCCAACTCCTGTGATTTCCTTAACTCCTATCCTCCGGAGTAGTGCTGGCGGGACAGGAGGGGGTGTCCTTTGAAGGATCCCGCAGAATCCTGTAGGTTCTGCATCGTCAGAATTGTGCCTTTTTCGTCTATGGGGTGACGATGACAAATTCAATTTCTGGGCGGCTCTGAAACAGCAAAAAAATTCACTGTAACGAAACGATTTATGGAAAGACGAAACATAGAACTGAAAGCTGAAAGAAATTTAAGTAATTAAACGAGAATTGGGGATTGTTCTCGGGATCGATTCGTTCTTGTTTCTGTCCCGTTTTTTACTTCTCGCCTTTTAAAGGCGCTTTTACATGCTGATTTATTGAGATTAGTTTAGGAAAAGAACTAATTAAGGTACTGCCCAAGAATTTCTGATTTTGCCTTGATTCATTTTACTAAAAAATAACGAAAAATCAAAACGATGTTTCGCAACAAAATTGTTCATTTTAATAGAGACAAATTACTCCGTAACCCTCCATATACAGGGATAAATAATAACACCTACACTCATGTAGCAATTCATCAGCATCGAGCTGGCATGGCAAGGGTGGTTAGCTAGTCATAGGCGCCATAATTAAAGTGTGGGCGTATGAAATAAAATGGTACAGGGGTGCAACAAATAATAATTTTTAGGGTTGCGGATCGACGGCGGTGTTGTTACAAAATTACCTAGCGCCCGTAAATTCATCTGCATAATTGCATTTAAAATTGCCCGTTCATTAAAATTTATATTAACAATGATCCGATTACATCGGTTACCCTATTAGTGTTCCGACACTGTTTCCAGTTTATTCTGTCTTTTTAACTAGCCAAAAAAATATATATAAACGAACGGGATTCCAAACGAAGACCCTAGATCACCGGCATTGAAGTGAAAACTATCTCCGCTATAATTAAACAATATTTCTCCATTAAAATTGCTCGTATTTATTTAAACTGCAACCGTTTTCGGTTATTTTTCAACAATTTTCCAGCAAGCGTTTCAAATAACATTTCTGGCAACTCCTGCAAAACAAAAACAAAAAATCGAAACCCAAGCAGAAAAAAAATATACCGATCGGAATTAAAGTGCTGCATATTTCAAGTCCATCGATTCACGTTACATTGCGCTCGCGGAATGAGATCCGACTATATACACAACATAAAAATGCCCATTTTATGGAAATGCCATGCACATATAGGAGTAGGTGCATTTTTAATCCGGAAATAGTTCGAAATATAATCTGTTTTCCTCGTTAATACCGCACTGGATTACTGTATATATTGAATACGTTATAGATCCGTTTTGGTATACAGTTGAACAAACTGTTCACTTGATATAATCCTCTGTGCCATTTTTCAGGATATTTTATCCTTACCTTCACCATTTAGCCAAACGGCAAGATTTAAGCTTAACCTTGTCTTTATAGGTACGAAATATGAAAAACATTTTGAAAACCTTGTGAAACAAATGGATATAGCCTGGTTTCAAATACCAAACGGAAACTGTTGAAAAATTTTTTTTGTCTAAAGTGGGATATAAAAGGGATTATCCTTTGCACACCCGGTATAGAGTCGACTGCTTTCAACTTTGTGAAGTGACATTGCGGCCCATTGTATTTTATTTGTACAGTATACAGCTTTATTATTACTGCAAAGCGGATAGCGTGTTTTTGAATAAGCCTCGTTCGGCCCGTGTATTTTCCTAAGCATATTCTGTAATGAAACTACTTTTATTACCTGTACGATAATAAAAAGCAGGTCCATTATAATGATTTTCATGCGTCCCGCGGGTATATTTCACCGTCACGTGAGTTATGTCAACGGAATATTAAAATGTTCACGTCACCATCACGCTGCGGTGTCGTTATACGTTAAGCCACCGTAACCGTTTCGGCAAAGCCGTGGGATACGGAATAGAATTCAAATTGTGTGAAATGTATGTCAAAACGTCACAGTTAAAAAAAAAATAATACAAAACTTTGACCACCGTTTTGTGTTATAACTAAGCCAAATCGATAAGAACTTATCACATGTAATTTCGTTACCACCCTCCACGTAATACAGGAGGTGTGTGCAAACCACCCTCTGTCATAATTGGACATCAGGTGCGAATGTCAACTTTTGTCAGAGAGAAATCGTCTGACGCGTACGCAGGGGTTGATAGAGCGCGCGTATGTGTTTGTATCACGAGGGGGCGAAACGAGAAGGCGGAACAACCCTGATTTGGTGCCGGGGTGCCTATCCATCATCGGGTGAATGCCCAAGGGCACCACCGAAGGAATTAACTTAGTACGGCACAAAACTGCCGATTCGTACGAACGACGAATATCAATAAACGCAATAGGCGTGAATACGTCCGCAAACACCGCAACGGCGCCCGCAACACTTACGGAATACAGAAGGGAAAGAAATCGGACTCTCGTCTGGAAAGGTTCGGGAAAGTTATTGGGGTTATGTGTCCCCTACTAATTGAAGAGATTAAATTAGGTGGGCGAATGTGCAGAATGCGAGAGTGCAGAGAACTACATCCGTAAAGTTAGAAACACAAAAACAATAAACAAAATTTAATAATAATACGTTGTTATGTCATAAAAAACCTTTTCCACTTTTTTACACATTTATTTATTATTCGGAAAACTTTTGAGACAGGTTTCTACACCTGACGGTTAAAAACTAGCAGAAATTTCGTTAAAAATTCTCCTTCATCGCTCAGTACATAACACATAATAAAGTGTGATTTATAAAGGGCACACATGCTGGGGACCGGCGTCTCCCTTCCGCACGCCACTGAGCGCCATACGGGGAGTATTTCTCAAGTTTAAAGTGGCTCCCGGTGTAGCCGTCTAGCCGTTTTAGATAAAATATCACTGCAGTCAACCGGAATAACTGTAATTCAACTATCATTACTCTCATTCTTCACAACGAAATTGCAATCTTAAGACCATATGGTCGTAGAACGACTGCCCTGTACGTACTCTGTTTTCATAGCTCGGAAAATCCTGGAAATCGAGATTGCTGCTCTTGTCAAAACAACGCAAAAATGACATGATTTCAAAGAATTTGGTTATAATTTGTTAATTGTTAGTCAAAATTCTCCACATGTTGCAACAGTTATAGTTATATAACATATCTGACTTCGATTGATCAAAACTGTACAGTTATTATTTCCCATTCCTAAACTCTGAACTTATTTGGGGTTGGTTGCATAGTGTAGGCTTGGGGTGCGCTGGGGAATTAATATTCGTTGATGGTTTTGACAGTCATGAGGTTATATGAACTCATGCAATGTTACGAATGTTTCTCGCCGTATATATTCGTACACGTACACATACACACTATACACACACACATATATAGAGAGGGAGAACTTTCCCCATCTGTAGTGAAACCCACGTGCCATGATACAGGTGTTGATAATGTCATTCGGGCTGATGGATCACCTTACTCTGCTTTACTACACACTGTAGTACCACTATACCGTAATACGCGGGGTTGAATACACCTAATATATTTACTTAACGTAATTCATGTGATACAATGCCCTCTATTAGTCAGTTTTGTTGGGTAATAGTACGGTTACTTAAAAAAGCATTTTTCATTTGTGTTTCGTGTATGTCGCCAACGTAATTGTTTGTTAGTGGGGTTGTTTTACATGTTATTTAGTGTTTTTATTGCGTTTATGGTCAAAATATGACTTAAATTAATATGTGTATTTTTGGGGAGGAATTTTGGAGTAGCGTGTTCTCAACGATTTTTTTGTGAGGAAAAATATTGGGAATTCTTGGCATTTTATTGAGTTTATTGTGGCTTCTAACGCATGATGGTTTGAAACATTAATCACGAATTCCAGGGAACAATATTATAATTTATGTGATTGATCACGATATTATAATATAATATGCATATAATTTTATTTTTAATTTAGCATAACAATTATTTTTTAATCTCCAGTCTGTGATTCGGCTGGATAAACCTCAACTTTACAACTGCTAAGTCCCGTCTGGAGTAGTAATCCGAAGACTTTTCCTTTTCCCGCCGTATAATTGTCGCCCGAAAATTAATGAATCGTCCTGTGGGGGGTCCTGCAAAGTTTCTACCATTCCTTCCTTCCGGGTGAAAGTAACACTCTCCCCGACAGGATTCTCAAGAAACGGGGAGAAAGGAAGGGAGCAGACGGGGAAAAGCAAGAGGTGGCAAAAGCGAAAGTCCGTCCGGATTTTCCAATTTCACACGCCTCTGCCCCCGGGGGGTAAGAGCGTCTCGCCACGTGACAACTACTGCTAGGAGGCGGTTGCAAGAAGGAGGCAGACACTACCGGTTGAGGGGTGGAGGGCAGAGACAGGAGGGAAGCGTGACGGCCATACGTAATCCATCGGCGGACCTGTTTGGAAAGGATCCTGTCAAAATATAAAGGTTTTCTAAAATGGGCAGCCGCCGCCCGTGTTGCTATTATTATAGAGGCTTTCGCCTCCATTTATTTAAAAGTGGTCTAAACTAAAGTCGCTCTGATGGTGAGACATGTTTTCTTTTAGACTTTTCTGTTGAGTGATCGTTACTTACGCTTTTTTCAGTAAAAAATTTGATCGAACAAACCTTGTCTTGGTTTCCTTTTATAAATAAGAATTCTGCGATGTTATACACAAGTATCTAAAGTTCGTATATAATGGAGAGTAGAGCATACAGTGTAAAGTAGAGCATAGATTGATTCTTGCATTTTTCTAATGAATTTCAACAAAAGAACTTATGCGCTACTCTCTACTATGTACGCAGCCTTAGAAGGCACACAATGCTGCAGTTTTGGCCTTCTTCGTAAAGTTTGTTGCTTATTTCTAATATTCGCTACTTAATTCTTCAAATATCTCTCAAGTTCTTTATAATCCCCGTCAAAGACAAATATACATCCTTTGTTATAAGCTCATCCGCTTTTAAAATAAGAGTACTTCCGCGTTTTTAGCCCACAATAAGCTCACATCTTAAGAAATACTGTACCCTCTCAGAAGCGATTCTTTAAATATTATTTCAATATCCATTGAAGTCGAATACCGCTGTTTACTGGTAATTTAGGATAGCATAGAACGGCTTACCAAAGCAAATAAATCCCGCTCTAAACGCTCCAGAATGGAGAAGAAGAAAAGAACAACAAATAATCGCTCGAGACAATGGCGTTGTTGTCTCTTGTCGATCTTCCAGGCGTGCTTTTTATTGTTCCGACAGGTCTGAACCGACACAGCTGCTTGTGTGACCTTATGTCTTCGCGGAAAGGGCGCTTCTTCAGTTTTTTACACTTACACTTAACCTTTCGGGATCGTATTCGCCTCTTTATAACGACCGTAAGACGGCACAAATTGTCTGTCATGTTATGCTGTATCAATATCAACACACCTTTAAAGGGAATTTTCTGGAATAAGCGATTTGTTGGAATCTTTTTAACAGGACCATTAGTACTATTTTTTTGACAGATTTATTTAAAACTTTGTTCTTGCGTAACCGACCTGTAAAACCGACGTTTTCAAATATTTTTGATAGGGAGTATAGTAACTGTAACGTTGAAGGTTACCAGGTTCACAGACTTAGAAATTCATGGCCTCTGTATCACTTTTTACACTTCTCCGGGGTTTTCGATCCGGCCTAGATCACGTGATGCACGCGATACGTCGCTTAATTTTCCCCAACGATACGGTGGTTGGTATACTATACGGTACAGTTGGAACTTGCCAGCTCCTAGCTACGCCACTGCATTATCCGATTACTACGTTTAATTGTGCGAAAGTTGATACCGCTTAGGCGCTACTGGCTCAACGGATTCATGAATAACAGATATTCTTGTTACTGAAACTTTCGGTAGACTCGAGAGTTCTACTAGTTTTATACATGAATTAGCATTCTGTTTGTTTTGAAGACCGTAAGTAAAATAGCAGTGTTTTGAATAGGTTTTTGATTAAATATTCCACAATAAGGTAAAGTCCGTTAAGGTAAGTAATAGGTGTATGAATTATAGATGTGTCTTAAATTAATGCCGTTCAGTTTTTTGCTGTTATTTATACAGACCCTTTTTGTACCTACGGCATAGGTAATAGCATTTAATTTTTTATTTATAAGGGTGAATTAATTAAACTGGTCGAAATTTTCGATTTTCACTAATAAGGTATCACTAGTGCTCTCTAACACAATTTTGAGGAAAATAATAATGCAAAAATATTGGTTTAATATGAAAAGCTTTGGAGGCTGTTAAACGTCCGCATTTGACAGCCTTATTCTTTGGTTATAATGAGTGTTTTATTACAAAAATGTAAATAATGTATAACTGGCGCCCACTAACACGTTTTACATTTGAGAAAATATATCTATTGAGTATAATAATAAGAAAGGCACTTGTGCAATAAAACACTCAATAAATAAAAAGTGCACCAACAAACAATAACAATTGATCAATTTTTGAAAAGAGTACCACATATGAATAAAATCGAAAGCATATTTAAACCCTTATTTTGCATTACTAGTTCAAAATATCAAGAATCAATATCACCACTGGTGGATTCTACTATATTTCAATGTTCCTCTTAAAATAAAATATTTGAACACTTAATTAAAATATCTGAGGTGGTCTACAGATAAACTATTAGCAGACCTCCTACAATAAAACTAATAAATTTTAACACACTAAGATTTAAATTTAAATACCCTATTAATATTGAGCTACCAGATCCGCCAACCAGAAATTCTCTGTAACCATACTCCACGGTCAACTATTCTCGTGTAACCAACGCAAAGTTTGCTTTTCATATGCGTTTAATATTTGATTAGCGCCGTAGAGACCGCCATTGCCGCCACCACCAACTACGCCTACCTACCTAGCTGGTATAGGTATTTAATTTTCGTGGCCGCTTATTTTACCGTCTGAGCGTAATTGCTAGTATCTAATTCCGAATTGATTTAAACTGGCCATAGCCCGTTAGATATTACACACCGTTACGTCTTGATTATAATTACAGCATTGTTGACACCCGGCCTTATGCAAACTACCCCCAGTCCCCAGGTTTGCCTATGTTAATAAAGTCAATAAACAGAATATATTGCGTGTGTATATGGTATAGTGCAGTGTACGAGGGTCTGTTAGTTAGTGTAGTGTCGAGAAGTGCACGTTTAGCATTAATAGTGCGTTAATTATGACTATTATGTCTTACTGACGTATAATGATAAGTTAACTGTGATATTTTATGCCTAAAATACCGCCTCATGTCATGTATTTTTTGTTATGCCAAATGTGAAGTGTCAGTGCCAGCAATATTTTAAAATTTTTGAGGAACAAAAACATGTGTCAGACATAAAATTCAATATGTACCACATAAAAAGTTCTGGGTACACAAATAACTTTAATACTCAAAATTATAAACAAATCTCGGGGATGGATACTACCCAACAGCCCGAACCGTTCCATCGTGTTCACAGAATACATACAGATAGATATTTTCCCAAAATAATTGCAATGGATTCAAGAGATCTCAAAACTCTTATTTTTGCTAAAATAGCGATATTTTTCCGTCGATTACCTAGCCGGAATGTAAAAACAAAGTGTACCATTAGCGAGTGTAGTCACTAATTTCACCCTTGGGATTATTAAGCTCAGTAATGAAAGACACTGAAGCGGGAAAGATTGTCACTCCCTACTGACTTCATTTATCATCTACCGTCGAGCAGATGCAAGAAGGCGCGAACAGCATTCTGACAAGATGTTGACGATAACAAAAACCCCTTCTTAATGTCGCGTGGAAAAGTAATTTCAGGGGATGTACCTCGCTATTGATTAATGACGCCTAATCTTCTTGTACCATGCAGTACAAACACAGCTTGGTAATGTAAAAAAAGCAAAAGTAGAAAGGCAAGAAAAAAAAAGCAAACGTCAAATCCGATCTTAAGTTAAGTAGAGGCAACTAGAGACATCTAAAGGCATTTGCAGATAAACTGAATTTTGGCTCAATGTGATCTGCCCACGTAATTATATATTAATGCGTTAAAGCTTCTCCGTAAAGCTTGCCGTTGGAGCGCTGTGTTCCAACGAGAGACCCAGAAGAAAGAGGGCGTCGGTGCGCTCTCTGGAGTCGTTTGTACGAAATAGATATTACGAACGGCGGATTACATCCTCATTATATGACGCGATGATACGTATAATTAGTACCATTATTGTGTTCGTGTGCATTCGCTACTAGCGCTAGGTTTTGCTCATACAAGCGACTGTGTGTTTGTTAGATACGCGAGCGGTACGATCGCTAATGGAAATTCCTGTAAATGCAACTAAATTCTAATTTATCGTACTGCTTTTGGTATACGTAATTATTTCCGTGTGTTGGCCTATGCAGTAATGTCGGGTGTTATTGGTATTATGAGTGGTATTATAAAGGACTAATAACTAAATTACTACCATAGCAATTTCTGGTGTAGTCGATTCGTAATATTACTGACAAGTATTGCTTGCGAAGGTACTAAAATTCTAAGGATTCCAAGGACTAAAATCGAGTTATAAATTTTTTAAAAAATATCCTGAAAATGCGCTGAATTGACCAAACTACTGAAAATTGAACTTAAAAAACTGTGGTTTTGTGTTATATAGGTATACTTTTAATTTACTAATTTAATAGTCATGTTTTCGTCGTAAAGATTGTTAAAAATTTAAAAATTATTTTGTTGTTCTGATAAGTTACCAGTCGTCTGGTTTATAAAGGAAAAGGAAAAAAAGCATTGTGATAGCCTGCATGAGGATTCTAGTTCAAGGCGTTTCGTTCTCGATGTCATGTGGTGTGTGATGGTTGTACAGTTTATCATTTTGACTATGTGTTAAGACTATTATTCGGTATGTACAGGTTGATTTAATTGTAGTGTTTTTGTTTTCAATGTTTTCTTATAACTTTTAGTCCCTGAAGAAGCCACAAAAAGTGGCGAAATATTGGAAGAAATAAAAAGGTCGTTCCCAACACGTCTTTTACTGCCCTTATCACCCAAAAAAATTCTATATATTAATCATATCGGGCGAAAAATCAAATCTATTGCAAATTAAAAAACTGAGTTGAGCATTTTAAATCAATACTCCAATTTTAATAGTTTATTTATGTATTTCTTCAATTCTTGCACATAATTCATTGAAACATCTAAAACCGAATTAAGAAAATCTCGATTTTGAATAAGCTTGCATATTTTTATCCGAGCCGATCATGATAACAAATATACTTTAATAAAATTATAACCCTACAACCAAAATGAAAACCTAATTACTCAGATTAACAACGTGGTATGTGATTATCCTTTCTACGTTTAGGGTTGAACAAATTGTTCTGTATTACAAGAAACACTACATAACGACAACGAACACGCAAACAACAACGAATAGGAAACACCAGAACGAGCATCATTAACAAAATAAGCAATTCGTCTTATACCTTCCAACATGATATTATACATCGGCCTGCACCGAGACATAGAGGGCGGCGAGCGAAAATATAAGGAAAACTGTTCACCTTAATGCCTCTACTTTTCTGATTTAACGGCCGGTGATTTTGGCGCTCCGCTCGCGGGCAAACAAAGTATAAATCGCGTGAATCTCACCCCCACACCCGAGCAACCTCCCTTACTTTTATTTCACGGATTTTAGGGAGGTAAATGGGATATGAAATCAACGCCCGCCGAGATGTAAAGAAGACGCTACCTTTTTTTCTTCGCATCGTCTCGTTGACTTCTTCCCGTTAGTCTTGGTCCCAAGGCGAGATTCAAACTTGGTATTTGAATACGTGATAAGATAAGGGGGAGTTTATGACCGAAAGCGTTCTGGCTCGTCCCTCCCGCTCCCACGCCTATGCGATTATACGATTCTTTTTACGGGAACGGTAACGGTCCGATGGTATTTAAGGGTAGGAATTAAAGTTTAAGTGGACCCTTTTAAGGGTATTTATCTCGTATGTCCTTTTGCCTCTTTTTTTTTCGGGAGTTATTACGCAATAACTCCCGAAAAAAAAAAGATAATAGACGTTCTTTACTTTCAGGCGCAATATCAAACCTTTTGCATTGTTATTCGTCTTCTTTTTTTCACAATTCTACGATTTGTGCGATATCTATCAAAGATGGAGCTTTATATACCTTCGAATTTCTCGATTTTGTCGAATCCGGTACATCCCTATTTCCGGTGGCGTTGTATAGACGACCGGACAAGTCGGCGGGAAGTTATTAAATCAAACGCCGGTAACATCAAAGCGCTACTTATCGACCGGGTGCAGGCCGCCTTCTTTTTGAACTCGTCATCATTTACTTTACGGCTTTTGCTGGCCATCGACGTCGCGTCGTTGAAGTTTTGCGGTTTTCATTTTTGGCGCGCGCCAGGGTGTTTTTTTTTTACTAAATAAGAACAAATTGATGATATCTGCGATGAATTAGAAAAAAAAAAAGAATATGCAAAAAGTGGATATTGTTCCATGTTGACTAAAATTACAGAATTGTGTGATAAACAATAACAGATACAACAAATGTATTATATTTACACATAAATATGTCGGTAATACCGATCCAAAACTTTGAATAATGGTATTAAATGTAATAAAGCGAGCTCGTATATCATACGATCCATCCTCCGGTGACATTTAGAACTATTACCAAGGTCGTCCTGGATTATACACTTCCGAGGCGCCCTCTATCCATTCCTTCGTAAGACGGTAACTTTTCGGAGGATAGGTGGCGGTCCCGCACTTTATTACGTCTAGTCTTCAGACAATGCTTATGCTGCGATATTGCCCGCGCATATTGGGCCATTTAACCCGCGATTTATTTTGATACCGTACCCAGGGGGTTACAATGTACCTGGATATACCGTGGACCAACAGTGGAGTGTAAGGGAGGGTGGGATGGAGACGTTACACTTGATAAATCTTGGAGGAACCGTTGGAGTCGCGCCGGTTCGGATTTATCAGCACACTTGAAGCGAGTATTAGCTCTTTAAGTAAAGCCCTGGATGGTGGGGCTTGCGGATTAGGAAAGTTCTTTGGTAATTTGCGGCCGTCCCGCTTGGATACTTGCATTCCTTTGTTTAATTCGGTAATTTTGGTGTTCCGGAGACGGTCTTGGGACGAGAAATAAAAGGTGTCTACCACATGTAGGTTTAACGTAACTAAATTTAGGGGTGTATAAAAGAAGAAGCAACCAGTATTTGATTAGCTTTTCTTTTCTGAAATTTTAGTAATATTATTGAACCTTGTTACGAGTAAAAATAGTTTAATAACATTAACAACATGAAATCTTTGTTGTTAAATGAAATAACCTTCTGCCTTCTTGAGTAAGAATATTTCTTATACATCGTATAAAAATCTCACTTGAAAACGATCTTAGAGGGCAGAGTGTCGTGCGGGGGTGGTCGATATAAAACCAGTTCCGAAAGGAAACAGATTCCGAGCAGTAGGCCGTGATGGGGCAATCAGATAAATAAAATCGCGAATTCCGGCGAACCGACGGGCCACAGTTAAGGGAGGGGGTTACTGCGACGGGCACTGCAGCAGTAACGGCGGGCAGGCTCGGGCTTGATTTATCGCCAGTGGCGTACTGCTGTCTCCGTCGACATTATGCAAAGTTCCGACGGTGTTTCTACGACTGCTTCCTTTCCACCCTCCGCCATTCTACCCTCTCTCGTTGCTACCCCTTAAGGCACGTCTTCGGCGCTCTGCGTGCTGCACCCGGTGACTGTTTGATGCATGAGTGCTAAGACGGGGTGTCGCCTCTTGTGCCTGCAGACTGTACCACCGCGTTAAACCCCACCAGCGATATTATCTATGGGGTGTGAGCTTATGTATATAAGGAAAATATAATATAGGTATGTGGTTTCTAAACAGATAGTTTTCGGCAATTTTAGAATCATGGAGCAAATCTATAAGAAGAGGGTTCGAATTCTGACATGGACACGATTTTTGTTGTTGTAGATTTGAGTTCAAATGTTTATGATTTGAAAATCTTTATTATAATACATAGTCGCCAGAAATAATAAAATTTGAATAAAACCGAAAATCATATTAGTCAACCATCCCACCATCTCAAAAAAATCTCTGATGTGGCCAGGCACATGACTTTATCATACGATACAGCCGTGTTCAGGGAGGCAATTTGGAAGTTCAAGGGGCATCCGCTTACTATGATTTAATATTTTTTTCCAAAAAATGGAATGAACATAAATTATACAAAATTTTCTCTACTATAGTTTATTATTTAACTATTTTGACGAAATTACAGAAATGGCGGCTAATTTGCAAAATCGTTGAAAAATGATAAGAGTAAACCTCGAGTTCCTTTGGGCCCTTTTGGACAAAACTTCTTTCAGCTCTAAGTTTAGTCACGAAACTTCTAAATATGAAGTTTCGTCTCGATACCTTCAGTAGTTTCTCCGGAATCGTCGCAACAAAAAACGGGTACACACACAGACATTTTTTTGTACCTTGGTCAAAAATGTTCAGGGGGCCCAAAAAGACCTATTTCCGCTAAAATCTCAATTTTTTTTTTTCGACACGATTACAATACTTTGTCATGCTACGTATGATAAAGTAAAAACAAATTCACTTTTCGTAGCACATGCCGTGACTGAAATGTTATTATTGTAGATGTCAGGACACCTGCTGCTCACGCCCAGTTCGGAAGTTGTCACCGCAAAGGGAGCGCTGCGTGCGGAAAATATACGCGTTTAAATTTTATGTCGTTTTTTTTTTTCGGCGGTCTTTCTCCATTATTATCGTAATGGGCCGTATCACGACCAAATAGAATAAAATTACTATTATAATATCTCGTTTTGATAGCGCGGTTGTATAGTGGGGTTAGAGCACTGCGCGAAGTAGAAAAAACACGTCCATTAGTGGCAAGTTTGCGCATGATTTAGTAGGTCTGCGATGGATATTGCGCCAAGGAATTACTACAACAAGGAATTATTGTTGGCGACGTCCATTATTTTAATTATACGAGTTAAACAAAGGCATTAGTACTCTAGAGGGAACGTACTGTCATTGACAATTTTTTTTCGGGATTTTAGCAAAAATGCGTTTAAAGTTTTCTCAAATAATAGCAGTAATCGTTCCGAAAATATTTCGGCTGCAATACACTAGACGTGCATAATTTTTATTTACGCAAATTGTGGCGTAAATTAGCACTAGTGCACAAGTTGATTAGATAAATTGGTACGCTCGTGGCGGGCCGTCGACGCACTAATGAAAATATACACCATTAAACGCATGATTATTCAAATTACACGGGGCGTTAGCCTGAATTACCGTTAAACATTGTCGCCGGCAGTTTGGGCAGACCGTCGCTGCCTATATACCAAACACAACCCCTAAATAATTTCTGCTGAATGAAATTTGACAGTTTACATTCAGGGTGCAGTCGGAATTCAAGTTTCGCAAGTAAAACTTTTATAGTGCCTGTGAACATACCATTCACAAGCAACTTCACTCTACCCCATCATACCGTGGTGGTGCCCTAGCCATTCCCATTCTGAGCTTTTTAACAAATAAATACAAAAAATACACAAACCTTTAGTTAATTGCTATCACCAACAATATCAACTAAATGATGTTCTGGTTCATAATGAAGCGATTATGCGCTAGTTTCGAAGATATAGCGTTTCGGTCGCATTGGCAATTAACTTGGCGACTTTTGCGCGGCTATTTGCACTATTTTACGAGAGCGAGCGTGCGGTTCACGGGCCCGCAGTCATATATACACGTTGGCGGGGACACCGCCGAGTGCAGCAGCGCCATCTCTGATTAATGGCCCGACGTCTCCCAGTCTACAAATTGTAACTGCATTATGGCATATTCTTCGCGCCGTCCGCATTATTTTACGGTTTACGGGTACATTGGCGTATTAAAATATATAAAATATGATAATCCGCGCCGAGCTATATATTGTGGCGTGGAGGTACACCATGGCGCGACCGGGCGGTGCATTATCACATGCTCTTTGCCATTAAGCCGTATATTATATTTTCGGTGCAATAAATATCGGAGGAAGACACTTTATATAGGATAATACCGTTAAATAATGCCCTGTCCTTCGGTTTATCATAACGGTAGTGATGTGATGTGACACAGTCTGGCGAATATTACCGACGTATTCCTAAAATTTAAACGAATTTTTAAGGGTATAAAGTAAGACCTGTGAAGTTAGCCCCCAGCCCCCTCTTATGGGAACTTACGTGTACCGAAAAACACTAATTACTCCACTGTCATAAGAGATACCGCAATGAAACTAACACTGTTCGAAAGCTAATTTACATATTTGAGAGGGGCATTTCCACTTTCGGTTTGGCCAAAGAACATTCTTTCGAACAGTGTTAGTTTCATTGCGGTATCTCTTCGGACAGTGGAGTAATTAGTGTTCTTCGATACACGTAAGTTCCCATAAGAGGGGGGCTGGAAGTCAAACACAGGTTCTCGCGCAGCACGGCGACGGTCGCTCACCTGTACTACCTCAGCCCTTCAAATCTGCGACCGGGCATTTCCATATATCAACAGTAAAAAGAATAGGGAATCGATTGGCGTTTATTTTGTTAAAATTGAACAATGGGTCAGCGAGATACAGACTCTCAAACATCCCGATTTTTACGAAATTTTCGTGACATCTTGGAAGGTATTAATTAATTACATATACTAATTTACATATTTGAGACGGGGCATTTCCACTTTCGGTTTGGCCAAAGAACGTTCTTTCGAACAGTGTTAGTTTCATTGCGGTATCTCTTCGGACAGTGAAGTAATTGGTGTTTTTCGATACACGTAAGTTCCCATAAGAGGGGGGCTGGAAGTCAAACACAGGTTCTCGCGCAGCACGGCGACGGTCGCTCACCTGTACTACCTCAGCCCTTCAAATCTGCGACCGGGCATTTCCATATATCAACAGTAAAAAGAATAGGGAATCGATTGGCGTTTATTTTGTTAAAATTGAATAATGGGTCAACGAGATACAGACTCTCGAACATCCCGATTTTTACGAAATTTTTGTGACATCTCGGAAGGTATTCATTAATTACATATACTAATTTACATATTTGGGACCGGGCATTTCCACTTTTGATTTGGCCAAAGAACGTTCTTTTGAACAGTGTTAGTTTCATTGCGGTATCTTTTCGGACAGTGGAGTAATTAGTGTTTTTCGATACACGTAAGTTCCCATAAGAGGGGGGCTGGGGGCTAACTTCACATAGGTTATAAAGTAGATCTTTAAGCCTGAGAGATTTTTACTCCCCAATAGCGTTAAACATTGATTCATGCAATGTTTTTGTTTCTCAAAAATCAGGAAATGTCTTTTACACAGACATTTCACATGACATACATACTTCGGAACTACTTGTCCGCGTATCACTGTTATAAAACTTGTCTTTATACGTCAGTACGACAAAAAGTAATTTGTTATAAGTTGTAACTCTTAAAGACAAGTGATAATGTATGAAGTTTGATAGTGGAATACCCTGTATAGTGCTTAATGTGACCTACAAAGGGTTCTTGTAACAAGCCATCATTAAAAAGTCATTCTCGTACAACACACGAGACTTATTTATTTATTATAACTCAACACAAAGTGTAAAAAAGTCACTAGCAGAAATGCAAGAATTGGAACGGGACGAAAGGGGAAATGACGTAAGAAAATACGTCAGGTGCTCGCTTCTATTCATCCGAGAAACAAGAGAACGACAGAAGAAGAAAAAATCGAAGAAAAATTGGAAATGCGACGTGCACGAGCCGGCGATAGGCAAGATGGATTCTGTACACGTAAACGTGACCCGCAGGCAAAGATAGACGGAAGGAATAGGGAAAGGGGGACGACGGACCCCCCCATCCCCGGTAACCGACTTCGGTCGCTGCCACCATTATGGCCACGTGTATCGGTATGCAGATATGAATTTGAAGGTATGCTCGCATTAATATTGTTGGTTTATAGACGCAGCCAACTTTATAAATTCCGCAGGGAATTCTTCAACGAATAGCTCTTTATCTCACTTTGGGTATATAGGGCACGCATTTATCCCGAGTTTAGTTCCGAGCACAATAGAGAATAATCCAAAATACCGGTTTAAATTCCTGAATTTCCGGTATATTTGATAAAATGGCTACAAAATTGGTTCACATACATTGATATAATGTATTTAAACCACTTTTTTTCAGCTTAAGAAAAAATATATTATTTGGTAGTTGACTTTGCTCTAGTATATCAGAATTTTAAATTTGTTTTTCATGTACAATTTATTAATTTAACACTTAACATAAGTAAGTCAATTACCATTCATTAACTTATTAGAATGTATTTTCTTGCTTCCGTTTTAGCATCTTCAATTTTATTTTAAATAATTTTAAATGTGACAAACTAGGTTATTAAGTAGGTATACTCCACAGATGTATTGCTTCAAGAAACTCAAATTTATTATTTATTTATTTATTTTACAAAAGACAAACAGAACGGGATAAGCCCAAAACACTGTTCGAAATACTATTATTTTGATACCTGTACCTATAAATTTTACCCAAAATAATATTTCACCGTCACTATTGTCATTTTATTTTGTCACATACTCCATACTCCAGATAAATAAAAGTTTTATTGCCCAATTAGGGTGACTGTCTAACCCTCACAACTCGCGTTTTACCATCTTAATAACCCTCTCGTAACACAACCAAGTAGTGAACTGTTCGCGGATGTATCAAAAATTGTATCCTGTCTCCAATCTATTTTTACTTCTAGGAGGAAAGCGGGTCGCCACCCCGACAAACAAATAAGTTCCTAATTTACTATTTACCCATGCAGCAAACCGTGAACACGAAAACAAATACAGCCGCATACGCCATCTATAAATAGCTCTACTCATCCCATCTCGGATATATGACGAACGCAAGCACTTGATAGTTCACTACTTATTTAATATTCATTCTCACCCCACTTTCATCTACCCTACAGTAGATTTTTATTACTTTCAGCAAGTCTTAAGAGCGAACGTTGACGTATAATTTCTTTCGTAAATCAAGTGCAGCTGTGCCCTGGCAATCTGGTGTGTGTGTAAATACGTACATATCTCAAACTGAATGTAGGTAGTGTAAATTCAGCAGTAGATTCTTTTTATTTGAAATTTTTCTACTTCAACAACGAATGATGAGAAATTATTACGATAATACATAAAAATTAAGCTATTTTGTACTTTTCTAAGGGTTGCATAGAGTACTTTGGTTTTCAGATTGCTACGGAAGCAGTGCGGTAATAAAGGCGATAATGCTAGCTTTAATGGTGTGAAATTGGGTGGCAAAACGTAGCATTAGCCTCAATTGCTAGGGAAAATTGCAGGATAAGGGAAATGAGGTTTTATGCAGTCTTCTATTAGTAACACTGCTGTGATTAAACTTTATTATATTTTTCTGGTGTACTTTGTGTAATTATTATATGAGTTTAATATGCAATACTGCACTATGAGATTAAATATATTTGCCCTAAAATGGAATAATAATAGTAATTTATTTCTTCGGTTCGTTATACTGGGAGTAACAGGTTTGAGTACACTTGTTATTAAAACTTGTATCCAAATATTTTATTCTGCTTAATAAATTAGATAATGTGAAAGTATGGAAAGATTTGTTCGAGTATACCACACATCTGTAATGGTTTAATGTGGTATAAATGAACTGAAAATGTAAACTACGGGGTTTCCTCCCAGAAATGAAGAAGTAATTGATTCGGATCGCTAAAGTTTCTGATCTACATATTTTATATGTTGCTTATTCATTTCACATTTTATATTTGCTTGCTACGTAACGCTTCAATAAACTTTGACTAGTTTTATTACATGGAGTCAATGGTAATCTTAACTGTTATTTTTAGGAATTGGATAATTTGGCCCATCCTGTATAAAGAGTAAATATTTGCTTTGTAATAGTTCTTCAAACATCGAACACCTTCAAACACAAAAAATTAAGAGAAGTAGTAAATATTTTATTTTAACTGGTTCATTTTATTTAAAAGTAGTTTACACTATTAATGTGCCACGATTTTTTTTAGAATATAATACATCTTCCACACAGTAATGTGTCAATCAGTCAAAATGAAAATAGTGCAGGGAAAGTCATAGGCATAACCACAATTAGGGTAAATCTAGAAGCAAAAACAAAATATGCATAAAACTGAAATAAATTCCTCGATAACTGTACAATTTTCTATACTACAAAATATGTTATGTAATTTTATTACAATTGACCACAATTTTTATGCTGACGGATGATCATTATCGTCCGTATAGAAGCACAAAGGGTTAAGTGATACTTTTTAGATCTATAACGATATTTTTTCATTCTGTCACAGTGCTCGAATGTAGAGACAAAAACATGCACGCAAGAGTCATTGCTACAAATGTTTTATAAGAACGGATCGGAGCACTATAACTAAAGCCAGTTTCAACCAAAATTGTGTCCAGGGTCACCATGGGTTTTTAACTGTATAATATTTAAATGTAAGATTTATTAAATACATGAGATATCACAAAGAATGAAAAAAAAAGGTTATTCGCTTAGAGGTTACAAATATTACGATTATATTTTTATTATTAATATTTTAATTCGTGTTCCACAGAATACAGATTCAAACAGCCAAAGATTAAATAAAATATATAAAACAAATACGAAACATAAAACAAAATATATGTGACCACGGATGCGAAAAGGGACCTCTTGTGCGGAAATAGCGTGCAAGGTAACGTCACGATAGGTCCCTTTTCGCATCCGAGGTCACATATATGATTTTAGGGTCACAAAATTTCACATATTTTGTGTTGTAGCAAATAGTACTTAAAATACTAAGTTCTAGATTTCCGGGAGAAAACCGCGTCAACGACGATAAAGTAGTCAACGTTTCGCACTCTGTTGCAAGAGGCATCTTCAGGACGTAACAGTAAGACAGCTACGAAGAGATCGTTCTCTTCGTAGCTGTCTTACAAGCAACAAAAAACAAAATTGTGTTTTATGTTGATATAGTTAAAATAGATTGATTATTGATCACTAACTGTTTGAAATTTATACATCAAATTGTAATTTTGTAACTGCACATAATATTGTATGTATAAAGTAATGTTGACAACGTGGTCCAAAGCACAAATACGGACTATATAATAACATTATATAATATTAAAATACTTGTTAATATTATATAAAATGCAGGCAAACTCGTTTGTTTAAAAATAAATTAAATTTTGCCTTCAAGGAACACAAAAATATTCTGTTCTATAGAAGACAGTACTGGCAAAGGTAACACACTATAATTTATTTTCATTATTACCAAGCCTTATAACCAGAATCACTTAAATAAAAGAAAAATCTATCAAATAAAAAATTTATTAACTTTTCTTTGCATGAAAAATATCATAATTAATATTTTTTCTTATATTACCTATATTTCATTAATAACAACGGATTTTGTTGATCAAAAACTTAAGCATATAAACCCATCTGTAAATACGCCTCCATAATATCTGCGAACCCATTCAGAAAATCGGGTAGGACGCAGTGGCAAAGGACCTCTCCGAAACCTCGAACAAACATCATAAGGAAAGCCGACTAACAAAAGGACCTCAACATGTGAGTGGTCACCCTGGTCCACTTCAAAAGGGCACATTGTAAGAAAAACTCCACACGACAAAGAAATACAAAATACACAGAAACAGGTAAATAAAAAAAGAAACAATCATGTCACACAAATTAAAGAATAATTAAAGAAAAATTCATAAAAAAATATTTATAGAATTCAGGAGAAAAATACCTTCCGTCACTTGTTGTCGCAGAACTCGAAGCCATGGTGTAGATCTTTGTAGATGGTATTGTAATAGTTCGATATTTAGGTATAAACAAAACTTTCAAAAACTTAACCAACCAACTTTTTTAACCAATAATTACATATAATAATAAATCAACGATTTTAATAAACTCATTAAACTACCAATCAACTAACAAACTGTTTAATATAAAAACTCACGAATTTCGGTCATGTTTAAGATCGCGTATTTACGTCGGCGTCGTTTCTATGACAGGCGTCGGTACGAGCCCTGTCTGTACGAGCGTGAGCGCGCTACTGACTGATCCTTTAGGAGCGTCGCCGTCGCTTGCCCGCGGACGTGGTGCGCATTCCTCGAAACTGAGTTGTTGTCGGTTGTCGTACGTTTTTGTTTGTCTGTTTGTTGTGTGTACGGGAACCGGGGGACGGGGGTTGAGGGTATTTTTAGATTTTAATGAATGAGCGTGTAATTGCGGCGAAGTGTAAGCAACAAGTTGCTGAACTGTTTGATGGTTCCGTGATCGTTCTGTGGATAATTTGAATGATATTGTTCTTGGTTCATTGGTTTAGTGATTGATTGAGGGATTGTAATTGCACTGTCATTTTGTGACGTTTGCTTCGATTGAGCGTTTAAAAGTTAATTTGTATTTCTTCTTTAATATCTAATACCTAAAAATCATTTGTTAGTTTTTGTGCAAAACCGGTTAATCACACTGCTAATAGAATATTTGGTTTAAAAGTTCAGATAGAATAGAAGATGATTTCAAAGCATAAAACATATCGAATATGAAATATACTATACACACCAATTTTCCGGAAATCATAGCAAAAGATTATGTGAACTCGTATATTCGCTGAAACCACATTTATTTGGATTAGGTACAATACGTCTAGGTTACTAGCCTTAAAGTACGTATGCTGCTTATGTGTCAAATATAACATATACAAACCGATTGAAACTTAGATTCTATCTCCATAGCACCTAGGCAACATAAAAGAATATTGTACAAATATTGAGAAGAACAGAATGCACCACCATCCATCACATTTCAACCCCAGATAAAAATCATTCTTTCCAAAAACACAACCCATCCCAGTGGCGTACCATGGAATTTTTTTAACAAGCGCAGGAAATGAATCCAGCCAGATAGCATCATTATCAGAGACCGCTTAGATAGTTCGAGTTGATATCGACTCTTCCACGCCTGTAATCTGCCCTTCCGGCTGCCCTCAGCGCCCCCGGCGATATATTTTTACACTACGCCAGCAATATGGAGTGCATAGGAGCCGTCTATCGCGAAGATCATTGTTAGTGGATGCAGGTCGCGACTATACCGGCCGCTGACGTTGCCGGAGGTACGAATTTTACGGTAAACGAAGCCAATCGGTTACCGTGAGTGGGGGGCGGGTGAATTTTCAAAGCGCCTAGATGTTACGGTATTATTATTAATAATAATTGAAGCGATGAAAAGTGCGCTTGATGGGAGTTTTTTGAGAGGTGTGCTTCAGGTGGAAAGCACTTGTTACAAGTGCGGAAAGGGTGACGGTTTTTAATTGCGTTCGAAAAACTTCATTGGTGATGTTTTTGTGAACTTTGCCATGCTGATTTAAATGGGGAATGAATAAAGAAATGAGTTAATGTATTTAAAATTTAATCGCTTATTATTAAAAGGAACTAAGTTATTTTAACAAGTATTGGATAAAAGAGAAAAAACCTACTAAGTCAAGCGACTTGGTCCCTTTTACAACTAAACAGAAACAAAAATTGTAGGTGGACTTTTGTATCAGCAAACGATTCAACTACATCACTTCAGTGAGAAGCAATGTATATTTCAAAATGGCAGAGAAATGCCTTAGTTCCTTTTAATAATAAGCGATTCAATTATAATTATTCACATCATTTTATTAAACATTTTCAAATGTTAGAAATGTTTTTAGGTTACTTGTTTTATTGGCCTACTTATGTTTGAAATCATTGAAAATCTATGGGAACATACAACATAATACTGCCTACATGTAATTCTCTAGTGAAATTAAACAAATTACCTTATTTGGTACAATTTTTATATGTTTGCATGTAGATTGAAAAACCAGTCTTGGGTTATGTGATTTCCTTCATCGGCTTTGTTAGTCTCACCAAGAAGAAGCTCAAAATTCAGTATGCTATTCGGTGATAGATTGGATATGGATATGTGATAAATTTCCATATTAATATTCCATATTGATATTATTCCATATTTCACTCTATGATTGCCTTACACACATTTAAGATTGTAAAGTTCATATCAATAAGTAAGTAAAATGTGACGTTAGTTGATTTTCCAACTGCATCAGAAAATTTAGTGCATGCCTACAAACAGTAAGCACCTGACAATTTCGATAGTGCTTTTTACAGAATCAAAACTATTGTTTCCCTAATGAACTACAAGGTAAGAGAATAATACTTTGTAAAATTAGGCTGAAGAACCAACCCAAATAAAAATCGCACATAAATAACTCAACTTTTATGTTCATTTTCCCCAAGATAAATATTTTAGAAACAGAAACGGATTTAAAATACATAATGTAGTTGGCCCAATGGTAATCTGTGGTGACGTATGAGTACATATAGTATGGATATGTTTACAATATCTAACAATACCTATAACTATCAATCAGCCAAATATTGTTGCATAATAATTTATTACTATTCATTGGATTTGCGTTCACAAATATACATACCAGTCACTGCCTATTCCATATATATTTTCAATTGATGAAACTTACCTAAAACAAAAAAGGAACAGTTAATAAATGTGTTACTATACGTTTAGAAACATTATTTATCAAAAAAGAAAAAAAAAACACAGATATCCTACTAAATATAACAGCTTCTTATAAATATTTAAGTAAACCAACCTGTTTGCCGACGTTTGCTCTCAAAAAAAAATCTAAATAAATCAAATTCACAATTTTAAAAAATGGCGAATGCGCCGGATTCGATTTTTTTTCCTTTCTATTCATCGCCCATACTCATTTATTCAACTCAAACCAGTCAATTATTTCATCATACCCTCCTATAATGACCTCATGTAAAGTATAACCTAGCGTGTAAGAATATTCAAATCGTTTAACCACGAAATGAGGGTCAAGTATAATGACCGTCAGCGCCACTACCGGCGGTTGTAGTAAGTATCAAGGGTGCCGTGACCCCTCACTACTACGTCGTCGCGCTACTTCATCGAATCTGCGGCCAGAGGTCGCTTCATGAATACATCGAGCACCCTTAGGCTGTCCGCAAATAGAATTTTCGCCGAGTGCTCGACCGCCGTCGCGTCGCGTTGTCGTCGACGGCTACTCAGGTTGCAATGTTGAAAGTTGCGAGCGCTTACAGCAGAAAAAGTGGGCTTTTACGCCCATAAACAAATCATAAACGGCAAAAAAGTGAATATGAAATGAAATGCGCGCATGCAACGATCCGACTATTAGATACTCGCATAATCGGTAAGGGCATCAATGTAAACATGTTTGTTTCGTCCGCTTTGCCATAATTCTTATTCAGATCACGTGATGATTATGAACGATGCATTAACGGACACTGAAAAATTAAAAAATCATATTTAAAAAAGTAAAGTTAAAAATGTGGTTAGTTGAATTTGAACTTTTTTATTTCGGAAAGTTGAAGGAAAGAAAAACGAAATTCTAACATTTCAAATAACTACAGAGCTCTTTATGAAAGATAAACAGATCTCAAAGGAGCGCAGCGCGATTAATTTCTATTTAATTGACGACGGAAACTTGCCGACTTACAAGGATTAACCGTCTTTACTTGGCGGGCAAAGTGGCTTCTCTGCACGGAGCGGCGTCAACCGCCTGCACCAGGCGCTGCGCCACTCTCAAAAATCGACGACACAAATTGAAAACTGAGATTCTGAGATTAGGAAAGACAATGCCGATCCGTAGTCGTCCTCCTATTACTGTACGTCGCCGAAGAGCGGTCTTAATAATAAAGGAATCCGAGAACAAAGGGCGGTCTCAGGACTGAAGCCCGGATTAAGCTGCTCTTCCTCCGAAGAACAGACGACGATGCTGGGGCAGAAGCCTTACATATAACGCGGGGGTTGTATTTAAATTAGCGAGCCCAAGAAACCGGTTAAAGTGATAAACTGGCTAAATTAATAGATTGTTTACTGTTACTAAACCCTATCTTAAACGACAACATCCCCTATAGTTCCCGATCCTTGTATTAACTAGATTGAGGCAATAAATTTTAAGAAATTTCGTTTATTAGGTTCAAGTGTGCAAGATCGTACTTTTGGTCTGCCTACATGATTCAAGTATTATACAAAACTACATTTTTTACATACTGACATTTTTTGAACGATTGTTGGACAAATATGTTATTGAAATGACCACACGCAGTATAGCAATTACGTTAGTAGATATTTATTTATATGTGTGGCCCAGTTTGCTGACAGGCATAGAAAACAAACATCCCGTTTCTGCGTCAATGGACTGGATATCTACTACGGATCGTGATGTATCGTTTAATCAGTAATGTTTTTCTGTGCCAGAGAAAAATATTTACCGGTTATTAATCATTCAAACCGATACACATTTCTTATAATCAAAATAATTACCAGCTGCTGTGTGGTTGGTTTACCACTAACTAATTATCGATAATGAGGGCAAAAATCATTGAAGCTCATAGCGCCTAAATCCTTCAATTCTCAACGTATATTCTTTACGCAGTCTTTGTTGATTTAAGGAACCGTCGATAAAAAATGTGAACGGTCCATTTTCAAATACAATAAAAGATAATATCGATGATATTGTCTACAATTTGATGAAAGAATCATCAAAGTATACCAAAGCATCTACCATTTTTTGTCGTACCTATACAAGACCCGCGCCTGTCCTTAGTCCTCCTAGAAACCCCTCAGGATATGTTAACGACGAGTTTACCTTGTGTACTTGACATAAACCCACCTATACCGAGTCGGCGATCTGATTATACCAGATCGGTTCAGAAACTTCGTAGAGTGATACGTGGTGGGGTAAGTCCCAGGACTATCTCCTAAGATCAGCAGACGGGATAGACGAAGGATTCAGCGATGTATCCGCTCCATCGCCCTGCGATGACTTGCTAATGTCCGAATTGGGGTTGAGACGGGCACTTAATTTGCACGTATTTGCATATACTTTGATGTTAAGAGGTTCAAACTATCTAGCTTGGCATCTACGAACTTAGGTACTTACAAGGATGTTTGTACGCAAATAAAATACTTTCGGAATGCCCTAAAATAGGCTAACAACAGCTGACAAACAGTAATTGTAATAATAATTGAATATCTTGACAACTGGATTGAATTAAAACTTTACGACCATAAATTGGATTCGGGCCTTCAAGAAGAGTAAGGAGAGTAACAGAATAATTAAAATATGTATTTTTAGATTTAATATAAAACCCTTTTTTCGTTGAAAAAGTACCGGCCTCGTATATATTAAAAAAGTTTAAATTGAAGCTGCCCGCTTTGTGCCACGCATGCAGGTCGTTGCCATAAACGTATGTCTAGCAGCACTGCTGATGACAGTAAACATAAAGTTTTTGAAAAGTCACCCTCAAGGGCCACCAGTTTTAATTAAAAAATATTTTATATGCATTTTTTACAAAGAGCAAAGTAAAGTCTTCATATTATACCCGGTGTCCAAATTAGAGGTTCACCGTTGTTCACTTTGTTATTATTAAAAGTGCAAGATTGGTTAAATTTGCAAGCTAAAACAGAATTTGAATTTGACACGAAAGAAAAAAAAATTTCTTAGAAAATTGCAAATTTATTTTTACATATTTTGAAGAAAACTTAATCCTGGACTAAAGCATAACTATGCAGAGGGAAAAGTTTATTCGATACAACACGAATATCTTTGAGTGAAGAATATCACTTGTTTCTATATCCGCAGAATTCATTTGGTTGGTTTTAGGAACTTCTTGATGGAATTACGTCTGTTTCAAACGATACGTACGCATACTTGAGTCAAGAAACTGTTTGTTCGTTGAAGCATGTACAATATGTACATTTTTCACTCAACAAAAAATTGTTGTTGTTGTAAAACGAACGTCTTACTCTTTTTATAAGCAGAAGAATAAAATTCGCTTTGTTAGAGCAAAATATACTCAACATAAACATACTAAACTCTTAAACCGGAAGAATAACTACCCGTTGAAATAACTATATATATTGAAATTCTTATTACAACAAAATATTATTTGGATAGCAAAAATATCCTCTTCATGCTACACTATACAGTATATATGCAAGAACAATTTTTCTTGATATCCAAAAATAGAGTTCTCTGTATGTAGGCTATTCCACTAGAATCCCGGTTTTCCTCATAATCCTTGTAAGTCACACATGAAATAAAACACGTATGCATACATGTAAGCAATACAAACACTCAATATCGTCAAACTTATATAGCGGTAATATGTGGCAAAAGACGCGAGAAACTGTTAGCGTCATTTGTAAAGTAATTGAAAAACTTTCTATGTATCTCCCAGAGTAAGAATCTCGGGTCAATAAACTGTTTTTTCGTTGAAGCATATATATTTTTCGTCCAACGAAATATTTTTGTTGTTATAAGACAAACGTCTACTTTTTTATAGAAGAATAACTTTTTCTTGATCAGAGAAAAATATACTTAACATAAACATACTAAATTCTTAAATCGAAAGAATAACTAACCGTTGAAACAACTATATTGAAATTCTTATTAGAATAAAATATTATTTGTATAGAGAAAAAAATCTTCTTCATGCTACACTATACACGCAAGAATAATTTTTCTTGAATAGAGTTCTCTCTGTGTACAAGAACTCTTATTCTATTATCTATCGTGGATTAGTAGACACCGAATTTTGCTTCAGTACCATTGATGTTGGAGCTTATGGAAAGTGCAGTGATTCTGTTGAATGTTTTAATAAACTGTTTAATCATTCATTATCAATAAATTAGAACTTGTTGATATTAATTAACTTATATTAAACAACCAGTATTCGTATCTAACCAAACTAGATTACAGACATAATACACTCTCCCGTAGGAAAATCTTTAGAAAAATAAATTTCAGGTTACGATGAGGAATGCCATGGTTGATTGTTTGGCTTGAGATTACAAATCACATGCGGTAAATGCAACATCGGTGATTTTAGAGAAGGGGAAAGCGTTCCTGGCCCTATGTAAATAAACCCGACACACTCCTCTTTTGCCACTTATATTTATTGGTTTTTAAAAGGCATCACCGACGCTGTCGTATTCTGGTGAATGGCATCCGAAATCTCACCGCAAATGTTACGGACGTGTTAACGCCATATGTTTGCAGTGCAAACAGCTGTCAGGAGAAGACGCCGACATCGCGTCAGTCGGTAGGAAAGAGACTAGTAAGTGATGCACGAGAAAATTTCAAATAGAAGAACTCAAATTGAAAACTGAATTTTTGTTTGTTGTTTGTTGTTATTTCTGACCACAAGTTTTGGGGAATAACTGTGATAATATAGTAAAAGATGTGAATATAAAAATTTAAACACCGAAAAATAGCACCTAAAATAATCTGAATTTATTTAATAAAATACTACTACGCAGAAAGCAATCAAATTTCAGCGCGAAATCTGAAAGCTGAATAAACGCAATTTCCGATGCAGTTCGTTAACTTCGAAATACGCGTGGAACGCCTTCCAACAGTTTCAACGTCAACGTTAATTGCAAACCTGCCACATAATAAACATAATTAGCAAAACTGGGGGTGGTGGCGGTGTGACAGAGAGTTAGAAGGGATGCCAGCGAATGAATCCAGGGGAAGACTAAATTTTAATGAACATTTAGGTACTCATGTGGCCTCTGAACTATAATTACGCGTACAGCGCTGTACCCCGTACGGCGCGAGTGTCATTTTACCGCGTATTCGTCCGATCCCACAGGATACCTTTGTATTCCCGTGGTCGTTAGCTAGGGTTAGGGGGGAGGAAGGGATCGGAGGGCAGAAGGATAGTCTGCTCGCGTTGAAATTTTAATGCGATCTGATGTGAGGTATGCCTCAGACAGACAGACGTGTGGATTATTTTAAGTCATTTCGCTATTTCAACGTTGACGTTTATAAGTTCTGCAAGTGGATTTAGATGGCGTTTTCATATCGAAATAGCGCAATTAATGAAACGTTTTATTTTAAGGCGCTGTATATCAGTCTAACTTAGCTCTGACATGCGATGATGCGACATACTAAAGGTTTTAAGACTGAAACCTAGTCATCATATAGCAAGCAAGCACTTAAAACAAAACAGTAAAAATGTAAGCTTGTATACTGAGAGAAAAGAAATGTAAAATAAAATAAATGTTTTTTTTTTAATATATTTGAAAGGTAATAGAGTTGAGTAAAAAGATTATGTGTTTGAATAATAAAGTGGTTTCACTAAAAATTATTGCTATGTCTACTGGAGGGGAGATGGCGCTGATAGTCTCTACGCACGCGTTGGCCTTCTTTGGGCTTTATGCAAGCTGAGCCATACAACTCGAGCGGTATTCGGGTTGGTCTTTTTGGGAATAAGTCTGTAGCCTTTACTAAAGATTCTAATGAATCCACCATAATCTATTATTGTGATTTTCGACTAAACTATGTTTGGATTATATAATCAAGATCCCATGATTATAATCCAAACATAATAAAATATTAATTAATGATTAATTCACGGTCGCAATATTTATCTGATTTGAAAGTAAACTTTACTGAAACTAAAGTACTATTTGATTATATCAAAATTTGTAGTTTTTAAATCAACATTCGATTTTATTAAGTCAAGTACTAAATTCTCAAACAGTAAGCAAGGTTTTTTTTTATTTAAAAAGAACGAAGAGTTCTTGAAACAAAACGTTCATTTCGTTTTCGAAAAGTTAGATGGTTGTGATTTTTTTTCTCACATAGGTAACGTTTTTAACAGTTGAAACCCGAGGAAAAATGCGAAAAATTTTAAAATAATATCAGATAAGCATTTATATGTATGTACTTGTGTAATATATGTATGTACTTGTGTAATTTTGAAGAACTGTAATACATAAATCATGTAAAATTTTAGGACTGCGTTGATTTTGAAATTATTAAATGGCTTATGACCAAATTAATTAAAAGAAAACGCTGTTCTATCATGTTTGTTGATGAAAGCACGTAAATCCGGAACAGAGAACCAATTTCTTCCAAAGCACGAAACAAATCTCGCGCCCAAATCCGCCCGAAATAAAAAAATATATATTGTCCCTACTTTATACCAACCTCCAAAATCCTACGTCCGGCGCATCAAAATGACATAAAAAACCGTAATCATATGCACGAACGCCGCGCGTTTTTATCAGCCGTAAATAAAACTCTACCGTCGGAGAAGAAACGGCAGAAAAAACACAGATGGTCGCGATGTTATTTATTATTTTATTATTTAAGCTTTGTCTGCCACTATTTAACAATGATCTTTCTTTGGCTTGACTTGAAACAAATTTGTTTCATTCAAATTTTTTTCTCTCTCTGTGCAATATATAGTTACACACAAGTGTGTATGCCCATTTTTGCCACTTGAATGTCGAATTTAATAGCATTAACACGTAATGAAAAACAGATAATTATTATATGTAAATATTGACAATTCCTTTCCACTAATAGGGATTGTTGTTCCCGCAGAAACTCACCTTTATTTACTTTATGACATGTTATACTATACTTAATACTTTGAGATACATTTGTTAGTCATTTGCTACCTATCAGTGTCACTTGACAATTGTTGTTATATTTGAATTTATGATATTGATAATTATTCATCTTATTTGGCCTCTTATAGAAAAAGTTCTATAGTTCAGAGTGTTCTTGTAAATCTCAAGAAACAAATCTTCCACTTCTTAGGTTTCTGGGTAATTTATGCTTTCAAAACATCAAAAGTAAAGATTAAGCACGATTTAAGAGTTAAAGAACACTTACATCGAATCGACATCGAAGCTAAAAATCCCAAATTGACAAAGACATTTCGAAATGTACGGCAGCAGCTCAGAAATGTGCATTTCAAACAGCATCATCGGTCCATCCCGTATGCGGAACGTCGTTTCAGTACTTCCACCGCATGTAAATATCAGTTTCAAACAACCGCCCCTCGCACAGAAGAGGGAGGGTTGCGGGATGAAACGACGGACGACCAGCCTACGCCGCCGGAAGAACAAAGCAATAGAGGGACTTTTTGCCCGCATAACACACATATCCGATAACTTGCCTGTCTTTCGCGTAATTAAAAATAAAGCCTTTTGTCGTAAGCAAGGGACCGCCCGATGGACGTATTATAGACCGCGGATATATGTATATGTCTCTTTTTCTCCGTCTTTATGGCTCTGTCTCGCTCTCTTCATAGCGTTGATTAATTTAGTTTTTGTGGTGATTTGTGTGCCATAACACGTCTGACAGTTTGGACACTCATTATAATGTTTCTTTTTTAATATGTATTGATCCAAGGACCTTAGTAAGCACCATTTTAACTGGTCATATTATGCTGATACAACGTTCTATTTAAAATAACATTTATAGTATTAATATCTTAATTACACAAAATTTATGAACTGGAGTGTACATTCCCGTTTATAAAAAATTACGTTCCTATTAAAATAAATTCGATAATAAAAGTTTTCAACGAACCCCTTTTGCTTCCAGTAAACCAATTAGCGTTTATTTAAAAAATTCTCAAGAACAAGTTCAGTAAAAAATAACGGAAGGGGCAATTGTATGTTCGCTTGCAACAAGCCAAATTACCTCTGGGTTTGCATTTTGTTCGGTGAGCGATCACCTTATTAAGTTTTATGGGTCCCATTGTTAATTACCATATAGCGGAGAGCGGCGGACCCGGCAAAAATTGAGCTCCGGGTCAGATATGGAAATTTGCGATGCGCTCTCTTTATCGAAAAAAGTACTGTACGCTAAATTTGACCACCTCGGGCGACGCAATTATTATCTTTTTCAATTTATTCTGGTGGGTAGGTACTGGCGAGCCCATGCTCGGGTCGTTAAAATTGGTTGGCCGTTGCTTGTTTTTATATTTTTTTTGCGACAAAAATTGTACGGTGAGATGATGCAATTCGGCACTCACCTGTGATTGTACCTGGAAATTGGTCCCATATGCATTTTACACAATAAATTCTGTGTGCAATTTATATTCTAGGAGAGGCGAGATTAATGTATTTATCCTTATACAGGATGTTTGACACGCCAAACTTTGCTTGACAAGGTGGATATTCTTTACTGCCTTTTTCGGCAATCAACAAAACAAACCGAATCATGAATAGTGGTAGATATAGTTGCAAATAAATATTCTTTATGATGGACGAATATGGTTTAAGTTTAAGCCAAAGACAGATCGATGTTTAATAGTGGCAAAGAAATACTTCCTTTGATGTGAAGTAAATGAGAAGTAAAACCCCAAACTTGTGTTTTTTACATCCAAAGATGATGATATAACACAATAACAGAATAAAAATTGTGCGTCTACCATAATCCTACGAAACGTAAATTTATTCCAAACACAAACTCATCAACTGAGACCGCATTAAGCTCATTATTTTGGGATAATGACTGGCCGGGCAATTTAAACAAATACGCGCTTTATTAAGTTCGCCCGGAATCTGCCGGCTGCGCCACGCTCGCCACGGAAGACAAGATTATTGGTTTCGCTTTTATTTATTTTGCCATTCTCTCCTCTCGCTCTTGTTCCCTTTGTCGTAACGACGTGCCGTGGTTGAGATGTCGCTCTCTTTGCAGGGCGGCCAACCCAAGCAAGCGAGGCTCGTTTGTATTCTGCCCCGGATCTTTAATCTGATACATGTCACGCATCACTGCCTTGATCTTAGTTATAATAAAGTCAACTTATTTCAGACAGTGAGGATATTAAATGTATACGCAATGTGGGGCATGCCCTGAATTGCGAATGCCTTTTGCTTTTCTCTGGATGGGATAGAAATTTTTGTTTAACAGACAAAATTGTATATTATATTTTGAATTGTAAATACTTTGCACTATATATACCGGAATATATCGGAATTTCTCTTTATTCTGCATAATTTATGAGGGAAGAGAGATAGATAGACATTATTACCATATTACATAACAATGCACTTATTTAGCATAAGCTTAAACTGACCGGCCGTATCCGCATTGTCGCGTTTCCGTTATTTCCTTAAATCTTGTGCATAACTGAATTTGACCAAAGCTACTTGAATACATACAGACGAATCACGACGACCAACATTCCTCGACATATTTCGTATGTCTATTTATCTCAAAAATGGAGGCCAACAAATCTTTTTGTATGTTAGCAATATTGGAATTAGTAGTGTCGTGCATAGGTGTTTGGTGACGAAAATCGCGACATGTCAGTTGAAATAGAAAAATGATAAACATCAAATCTCATTATTGACTAATTTGGGTACAAGGTAATAAGTAGTACAGTTGGTAACATTGTCAAGAGTTGGTGATGATTAAATTCGTTCGAGCAGTGACAAATACCGAACAAGTTTCGAATTAAACCTTAGTTGCGCATGCGCCTTGAAGAATTTGCAGTTAGTTCGATATTAATAACTTACTGCTGCTCGAACAAAGCTAATATTGTCATTAGTGCCTTGTGATTTACGAAAATATCAAATTACATTCGGTATATTCTTCGATATCTGTTAAATTTTATCATAAAGCATAGATACAGTTTGAATTAAATGAGTTTTTTTGTTGTTGTCCAAAAATCTCTTTAGGATTTTAATGGAATATCCTGTATATTAAAATAAATTCCCAATAGTTTATGGTAAGGATGCTATATTACGAATATTAATATGTTTGTTATAAATCAAAAGAAGAATGTAATAACAAGGATTATTCTTGTGTTTTGCTGTAAAAACAAAAATCTCTGTGTTAAATATAGATTTGTTAAAAATATGTTTGTTTTCCTAAGTTTAGTGATGATATTTCGAATTGAAACAAAATACGACAAATAAGTATTTGTTATTGATATAATATTATTAAATTATTCATAAATATAATATTTATCATAGATTACTTCCTATAATATAAAAACTATACCTTCTTCAAAAATTTAAATATCCAACTCAATCAAATGTCAATTAATTGTCTTTAAAACTGAATCGGTAAGAACATAGCCAAGGTCCTAAATTGTTCCAAACTTAGACCATAAAACAGACATGTTGATTACACAGATAAAATGAGATGCAGAAATAATTATTTTCAAAATGAGAACAAGTTTAACCTTACTACTATTTTAACTTGTTCTAAAGATAACAGCTGTATCGATCACCGCCGTGTGGCTAAAAATAAGGTCTTTTCACACAAAATAAACTCTAAACACACTTTAAACTGTCTAGTAACTAAACATGTACACAAAAGCACCACAACTTATACTCGTAACATCAGTAACCATGTAGAATAGTATGCATGTTTTGATAATTTTGTTAGTCGCATTGTGAAATGGACCGAGTGCTGTAATGTAACGTACGTCCGTCTGTGTCGGAATATTTTAACAAGCGTACGTCTGCCCGAAACTGAAAAATGTTGCGAGTGGTGAAGACAAATGAGTGTGTTTTTCGTCCGAGACCGGCTGAAATGTTATTTAGCGAGTTCTGACGGGCACTTCAACGATGTAACGAGACTCGTGCGGTGTTTCACCGCCAACAGTTTTACAAAAAAAAAAAAAAATAGAGAAAGAATTGCCGTGAACACGATACCAGATTGGTTGGAGGCGTACAACCGTTCTAAATGGTATTTTGATTTTGTTTACAAAAAAATAATGTAATTTGTAAAAATCCCTTATTATAGAAACCCATCATGTATCAGAACAGCATCGTATCAAGTGGAGGCAAAAGTTTGAAATGTATTTTCAACACCACTCAAAACTAACCGCTTCAGATCAAAACTTTTCCTCGCGCAGTAAATCGTTAACACGCAGCGGAAAACCTATCAGGTAACACAGCCGGTCCGTAGTATCGGTTTTCCGCTACCCGGAAACGAATATTAGATACCAAGTTTAGTCTGGGCCACGCCATCCGCGGAAACTTCAAAAAGAACCCGATTAATTCCGGCAAATATTTAATTAAAGTGTGCACAAACGATGGGAAATTCCGATGGAAAACGGTTACGTGCGCCGACCGGATTTCGGTATTTGAGTTGGAATTACGCGAAAAGCACTGCTGCCAACACCGGTTAATACGCAGACGTCTGTCTGTTTATTCCGTTATGTCAGTTGGTAGCAAGTGGTAGGTAACATGAAAGATGGCGTGATATAGCCTATTGCAACGTCACCTGCGTTTCAGCGTGTTTTTCATCCAATAACAGCATGTCTTTGTAATTATCTTGGAATGGACAGGGGAATTTAATATACTAAGTAGGTATATAAACTGCCAGAAAACATAATTCGTCACGTTCTACCTACTTTTTCTTCAAATCTTACAGGATATTTTGCTTCAAAATCTTTTAAAATATTTCCTATAAGAGACTCCAACAATACTCTATATAAAATTTCAAACATTCGTAGGCATGAACGCGTTGAAAATGTAAAAATTGACGGGTTGAAATGTAAAAACGTACCAACAGCAGGGTAACGTGAATTCCTACGGGTACACATTATACGGTAAGAATGTTTCATATCCGGGAACAATCCGGGAATGCGGTTATGCATTCCGGCATTGTGGTCACGGACTGTCAGTTCGGCCAATTTTATTCGCCCCTCGGACCAACATAAGAACCGGAGCGAGACAGAAATGTCTCTTTCTACACCTACAGTATGTATGGAAAGTAAGGTAATTTTACCTCAACCGATTTTGATTTCTTTCAATTTCATCTTGGAGTATGCTGAATACGTCCTTTACAGCAACTTCAAAGACCAAACTTAGTTAACAAAGTTAGATCATTGTTTCACTGAGTATTTCATGAGAACAAAAAAAAACTTGCAGTTCTTTGTTTACAGTGCGTTAGTTTGTTTAAGTGTCACAGTCGGCATAATAAATGCGTCATAAGTTAAGTTCCGAAACAAAAAAATATTGAAATATATTTTACACTAGCCCAGTAAACATCCACTTTATCAGCAAATAATACATTACTTTTCGTACATACTATGTATAAGAGAGCGACCGAACTAGAAATCCGACTGCTTCCTAGGTTCCCTACGCCGTCGGCCGCCGCGTCGCGCTGCGCGTTCTCCTTAATTGGCAAAAGAGTACGTGACGCCGAGGGCTGTCTTCTGTTACACCCTATCTGCTAATTTCATTGCTCGGAACCGATTGTACTACCGACGGAGCACCACCGTCGGCAACACTGTTCCGTTCCGTATCTGGACCTAAATCTACGAGAGCGACATCTGCTCCGAACGTGCAATGGTGATCGTGCATATCCAATTGTACGGCTCTATTTTTGGAATGGTTCTCAGATCCTGTCTTACTTTACCTACGCTCATTGGTGTCTTTGGTAACGGATTGTTGGCTTTTCTAACAAACTTCCGTGGGTTTTCCATCAATTATCGAGGTGTAACAGCGTGTTTGGAGGAGTTGGGGGTTGGCGTATGTTACTGTGGTAGTCAAGCAAGAAGTTAAATGGGGTGCAAGACAAAAGTGACGATAATGGTTCAGTTAACAATAAATAGTGCTATTTTTGTTGGATATGTCCACTTTTTATTAGTATATCATCATTATGCTCCACATGAGAGCTCCACTTACAATCAAAAAGTTAAAATGACGTTTCACCACGAGTGCAATCTTATATCCATATATTTTTAGAAAAAATACTCGCCTGCCGAAACAGCTGAAAGTCTTCAAGCATGAACTGAAATGAGCCAAATCGCTCAACATTGTTAGCAAATGTAGAATTTATGCGTGTTAGGGTGGTCTAGCTAACTAACAGAGTCGAATACAGAAATAATGAGATTCTACCCGCGTATCTAATATTTGATGGGTAAAAGCCTTCAGTATATAACAGCAAATCGAATAATTCCTTCCTTTGATATTAAGGAACAAGGAATGATGATGTGTAATAAAACAAAATCCTGACAGGGGAAAATTTCACGGATTTGCTTTATCTCGCAAATCCAGCCGGCATAAAATTCCATGTGTGCTTATGAGAAATGAACGTTGCTCCCCCATCCAGTGCAGACGAACTCAAATACTCTTAAATCTACGCGATTTATAGACAACGTGATTCGTTCTTCAAGCGATATTGAAGCATATCCCCTATTTCGAATTAAATATAACTCGAGTACAAAAAGAGTGATCCATTAATGGTGTATTCTAGCTATTTTCGCGTGGACCTGTCCGTGGATGCACTGGAATACTGCCAAATTGCAATTACCAATCATATTTTCGTTGTGACAGAAATAAGTCCGAACAAAGACGAAAACTTAAATTAAGAAAGTTGTGGCGCCTATGCCTCATTTTGAGACATGAGCATCATTGGTCTTTACTCGCTACATCCATTGAGATTAATGCCCTGGTCACACTAGGCTGTTTTACTAGCGTGCTATTTGCTACTGGCTGCTAACAGCATAGTGTGACCACTCAGCAGCGCTGTGTTACCAGTTGGCGAGTGAGCATGATGTTAACTCAGGAAATTATGTATTTTTGAAATGTGTTTTTCGTTGTAAATTTCACTAGGCGGTTAATATAAAACTACTTTAAAAATTATGTTTCTAATATGTCTTCATTGGTTATATTGCTTAACAGTAGTGCTAATCTATTCAAGAGATAAATTACACGGAATGCATAGTTTGCCGATTGTATGTAGCTCAATTTGCATACTGATCCCTCAGGGTACAAACTTGGAACTCCACGCGGTGTAAGTTTGTGCAGTTGGTGACAATAAATATACATGCATATTCCATCGCCAAGGCTTCCATTTACAAGATATCTAAAGGTTGTTTTACATTAAACATAAGACACACAGAATATTTTCATTCTACATACCATTCGACATATTATTCAATGCGTGTATTATAATTTGATATATGTCAATATGTAGTTTAATATATCAATAAAGCAGTAGTAAGTTAACAAATACTTGAAAGGGCTTTCTCAAATGTACATACTGAAATGAATCAAAGGATATTGCCGTAGGTAGAAACTGGACCAACTGGGGCAGACCGGTAACCAGCTCATTCGGTAAATGTAAATCGGCATCAATAATTTATAAAGTGAATATCTAATACGGTGTTGAGAACTGCCGTGCATTCGGTCAGCGAACAAGAAATCTCCATTATGGGCTGGCTACATTATAAATGGTGAACCCCTAGTCCTGAAGTCGCACTTTGACGTGGCCCGGCGAGCATGTAACTGCCACTAAAATATTACCGACCGAGTCTCGTTCTCGTTCTGACAGATCATCTAAGCACCGACCTGCTTGTACATACAGATTATATATCTCACTTGTCAATGTGTAATCTAGGAATGGTCTTCATACCAAATTATAAATTTATTCTTATTCAAACCGTATTCAGTATGTTTTTACTTTATCATACGTAGCATGACAAAGTATTGTAATCGTGTCGAAAAAAAAATTGAGATTTTAGCGGAAATAGGTCTTTTTGGACCCCCTGAACATTTTTGACCAAGGTACAAAAAAATGTCTGTGTGTGTGTGTACCCGTTTTTTGTGGCGACGATTCCGGAGAAACTACTGAAGGTATCGAGATGACACTTCATATTTAGAAGTTTCGTGACTAAACTTAGAGCTGAAAGAAGTTTTGTCCAAAAGGGCCCAAAGGAACTCGAGGTTTACTCTTATCATTTTTCAACGATTTTGCAAATTAGCCGCCATTTCTGTAATTTCGTCAAAATAGTTAAATAATAAACTATAGTAGAGAAAATTTTGTATAATTTATGTCCATTCCATTTTTTGGAAAAAAAATTAAATCATAGTAAACGGAAGCCCCTTGAACTTTCAAATTGCCCCCCTGAACACGGCTGTATCGTATGATAAAGTCATGTGCCTGGCCACATCAGATTTTTTTGAGAAAAATTAACATTTCTTTCTTTTTGCACTTACATTTCAGTTGTATGTATCACATCTTTGATATTGCAAGTGGTTTTCAATACAACATGGCCACTATATACATCAAGTAAACCACTCAGTGAGTTTCGCATACGTTGACATATCAGCCGATACGGTTCCATATAAAATACTTCGATTTGCAAGCGCATCCTTTGAGGATGAAGTTCCTTTGGTGCTGTCCATTATCACGGCCTTGTGCTGTGGAAACCCCACGGCCAGCCGATAAGGTAGAGAGCGCGCGCGAGAAAGGTCACAATGGCCTTTGACCCCTACCGTATACTCTCTTCCTTTGCCATGTAAATACTAACTTTGATATATTCCTGACTTCCTCTCAACACCACATACCTACACATGTTAGACAGCACGCTTGCAGTATATAGGCGATGTGTTCTAGATTTATTATTTCAAGTGCAGATACGCTGAATAATCTGGCTGGGGCAAATTTGCTACGGAAACCAGTGAAATGATTTATAGAGACAAACTGAAATTGCGTGGAAGGTAAGTCAAAACACGCGAATATGTTCAGAGATAACTAACCTGCAGATAATTAATTAATTATACATCAGAGACTGGACTAAAACTCCGCAGTTTAACAATTACTTACTCAATATAGTTTTAATTAGGAATCACACAAATATCTAGCAAAATCTGCTGTGTAAGCAACTCATATGACAACTATGGGAAAATAGAAACGCACTTTTGCGCTAGTACTGTAGTATAAATACTTGATTGACAAAATGATTTACTGCGTTGAATAATATATATCAAAAAACACCGATAAATATGTTGAAAATGAGTGCACAGTTGTGCCCATGTGGTAGCAGAACGCAGCTGTGGGCATCAGGCTTACTGAAAATTATGAAATTGTTATTGTAATTCTGTCAGGAACGATATGAGCCAATAAATTGTAACCATCAACTGGTGCCGTGTTCGTGGTAATGGCACTTTCAAGTCCGTTCACGAAAAATAAATTCACATTTCGTCCGGTCCATAAAACCGGCCGTGTTATTGTGGCGCTTATTAATCCCATATGGTCGAAATATTCGTATTTATCGGACGTAAATAAATGAAATTCTACCCTGGAAATGGCCGAGGAGGCACTAATGGCGCGTCAGTGAACATTATTTAAGGGGTATATTCACACCGCAAGCTGATACGCATCGTCCGAAGGAAAACAAACCGTTCACTGCTGTCATAACCGATATTGTTTATTGCCATTGTCGTTGGCTCCGCAACTCAGTTATTAGTGTTATTACAGACTAGATAAGAGTTAATAGCAGCTGGAAAACTTATCACTAGTTTTTTTAGTGGATATCAAGAATGGTATTACAGGTGTACGTATGCTGAACAGTGTACACGGTACATAGTTTTTCTGTTCCTATTGTTAGTACGCTTCTATGGCCGCAAATACTGCTGATAACGCATAATAAATTTTGCTTCAAAAATACTGACATATAAAACAAAACTGTTAATAAAAAACTATAAAAATATATAATTCTTATAAATGAATTTTCATTAAATAAGCTGGAAACGTTTTGCTTAAAATCATCCAAATTCGTTGCTATAAATTAAATTATACGAACCAAGACATGATATTCACAGTTCGTGCGTATTTCATAAAAGTTATATTCTAGACTGCAAAGTTTGTTCTTAAGATGGCAAACGGAAGGAGACAATTTGTATTCTAAGGGAGTATTTTCAGGAGCCCAACTACAGAACTACTTCGAAACATAGAAAGTTGACATTTCGTTCGTCGTATAGCAAGTTCTAGCAAGACAATTTGGAGAAATGCAATTCAGTTTGTAACGTATTCAAGGCATTCAGATCATCGAACAATTTATTTAACTTTTAATACTGCGACCATACACCGTGAATACCAATATTACTAGTTTCCAGATAATTTAACAATAATATTGTTTTGCAATTTGCCTGCATGGTTAATACAAAACCGCATTCAAACATACACATCAATTATATTGACGTTACATTACAACATAGCATAGTCATTACTATTATTACTAAACATATCCTATACATACTACACATATTGAGATGATTAAATTTCTTGGACGCCAAACCTACGAACCGCAAAATTAATTTAGAAAATTTCGATAGAGAGTATTTTAGTTTGCGTCTCCGGGAATTTTTAATAAAGTTAATATCGAAGCGGACCGAGGACGCCAGACGAAAAGAACACTTCGAAGCTATCGGATTAGTTGCTGATAATATAAAATCAAATCAAAAGCGCAAAAGGACTGAGCAAGCCGGTTTCCATACGTCTAGTTGGCATCCAAATAAAATCAAAACAAACATTTTAATCAACAGATTAAATTAATATCGACTTCAAACGCAGCACTCCAGCAGTGTAAGTTGGAATTGGTTAGAATGTTACCAATTGAAAATTCCAGTACTGATGAAAAAAAATCTACTAATAAAAAAACGTTCTTAAAAACCATTTGCTTTGATGACAGTTGTCAGTATTGCTTCAATGTAAAATGCGTTAAAATGTAATATGCACAGAGGAAAAAATTTGGTCGACACAGCACGAATATCTTTGAGTGAAGTATATCACTCGTTTCTATATTCGCAGAAAGATCATTTGGTAGGTTCAAGTAAAATACAAAATTCTCAGAGTAAGAATATGATTTTCTTGATGTTACAAGTATTACGTTTTCTTGTTTTAAGTATGAAGGAACTGCCTGAAAGGAATTACGTCTGTTTTAAGCGATACGTACGTATACTTTTGGGTCAAGACACTATTCTTTCGTTGAAGCATGTATATTTTTCACCCAACAAAATATTGTTGTTGTTGTAGTAAAACGAACGTCTTATTCCATTTATATGTAGAAGAATAACATTTTCTTCGTCAGAGCAAACTGACATAATCATACTATAAACTCTCAAACCGGAAGAATAATTAGCCGTTGAAATAACTACATCTTATTACAATAAAATATTATTTGGATAGCAAAAATATCCTCTTCATGCTACACTATATACGCAAGAACAATTTTTCTTATATCCAAGAATAGAGTTCCCTCTGTGTAGGCTATTCTTCTACAAACCTGGATTTCCTCATAATTCTTGAAAGTCACCCATGAAATAAAACACTTATGCATAGATGTAAGCAAACAATATTCGAACACTCAATATCGTCAAACTTATATAGCGGTAATATGTAGCAAAAGATGCGAGAAACTGTTAGCGCCATCTGTAAAGTAATTGCACAACTTTCTATGTATCTCTCAGAGTAAGAATCTTGGTTCAAGAAACTGTTTTTTCGTTGAAGCATGTATATTTTTCGTCCAACGAAATATTTTTGTTGTAGTAAAAGGAACGTCTACTTTTGTATAGAAGAATAACTTTTTCTTCGTCAGAGAAAAATATACTTAACATAAACATACTAAATTCTTAAATCGTAAGAATAACTAACCGTTGGAACAACTATATTGTCTGCAGTACTGAACTCAGCTCCTCCTTCAAAACTTCCATTGAAAATCTCGTCCTAAAAGTTGATTTTTCACATTAGCCCAAGAAGAAAATATAAAACTTGTGCTAAACACTAAACAATTTAGACGAAAAGAATGCTCTATCTCCAGCGTAATACGGACATAGACTAACCATATTAAGAACAAGGAAGTTTAATAAGAAAGCCGGTACAAAACAGAGTTTCCTCCGTCTAGAGATGCGACACTTTCCTTATCAGGAATCTGGAACCGTCTGGCATGTGGTGCGGTAGTACCGCATCGCTATAATGCCTCCTTGAACGACATGCACGTGCGGTCCGGCCCGCAATTTTGCACGTTGCATAATGAATACAGTGTCGCCATGAATGCGGGATGAGCACCTCTCTCTCTCTGTGTGTGTGATGGCACGTCTCATTTCGTATATTTATGCGGCAGATGTCAAAATACTTAACCTCTGCAAACGAAAGACGATTCTTCGCGAGCAACGTCCGGAAAGTAAAGCTGGTCATGGCGTCGGTCGTTTCGTTAGCGCGGACCACCAATGGCGTCCATAAAAACAATGATGGAGCGCAGATTGTGGAGGTTATGTAAGCGTTTTGTGGATTGGTTTTCGCATAAAATCGGAGACGAAAATGGTAGTTAACGGTGTGAAAGATTTTTTTTAAGACAGTTGTTTCCGACAGGAGAGGACTTTTTTTTGTTAAAATAGTTTTTTAGACTTTTAAATTGTTAAAATTCCAACTCTATTCTTGGATATCAAGAGATGTTATTCTTGCGTATATAGTGTAGCATGAAGAGGATTTTTTTCTATCCAAATATTTTATTCTAGTAATAATTTCAATATAGTTGTTTCAACGGTTAGTTATTCTTACTATTTAAGAATTTAGTATGTTTATGTTAAGTATATTTTTCTCTGAGGAAGAAAAAGTTATTCTTCAATAAAAAAGTAGACGTTCGTCTTACAACAACAAAAATACTTCGAGAATTTTATATTTTACTTGAATCAACCAAATGATCTTTCTGCGGATATAGAATCAAGTGATATCAAAGATATTCGTGTTGTATCGAATTAATTTTTCCCTCTGTGTGTAGAGTGAATCGAACCTTTAGGGTAATATAATATTCGTCGCGTTTTTATGTAGGTTTTTTTTAAATAAAATAATTTTTTTAAATAATTGTAACACTGCACAATAGACGAACTAAAACATGATTTATTTTACATGTAATTCCTACAGTACACCTCAGATGGCGTTACCATCTTCGATGTCGCTCCATCTCAAAACAACAACATCCTCAACCCTTCTCATAAACAAACTAACAATTATCCGAATTGATTGTGCGAAATTCCGCTTACATTAACAAGACACCTCGTCGGGTGCCGCTGCACAGGCTTCATTAGTAATCCAATTATTCTGTTGTCAAACCTTCATCTTACCTGTTACACTTCCGGTTAGGCGGTTTCGTTTATCCGGTCGGTCCGGTCCCACTCCGGACTTCCGTTTTGACATTAAGGCCTCTCCGGATTGCTAAGAGGGTCCACCACTGCCGGAGTAATTATGTTCAGTGTTCCGAATGATTCTGTAATCACGGCTCTCGTTGGCGGAATCCAGACCGAATATTCAACCGCCTTCGACCCCACACCCCCCTGAAGAAGGGATCCCGCTGTTTTCGGCGCGTCTACAGGGACGATAATGCCTCGTAAAACTCGCAGTGGTTGCGCCCGTAATCATCGAGAATGATGACATTCTTAGACGCAATCATTGCAATTTAAAACTCGTCCTGGGTCGTACATTCGGACCTGATAAACCACGAGGTGAGATTTGAACTCGCTCTTTTAAATCATTGAATACTTGTTGAAGTAGTATAGAAATTACTTCTGTTTTATCAAGGTAAAATTGATAACGAAAAATACAAAACAAAGAAATTGAAACAAAAAGACACCGTACTACGTTAGTACTACATGTTTTCTTTTATGCTAAAGTTTAATCTATTAATACGACCGGCATTAGCAACGTTTAATAATATATATACGGATGGGAGGCGGACTTGTACCGAGCGACTCGGGCTCCGACGCGACGGCGGCTTTAAAGTGACAGATTCGCAATGTGACAAGTCCCGGTGCGGTCCGTCCCGTGCACTCGGGAAATGCTCCAGGTAATTCGATTTTCGCGTTCACCGCCATCTAGTCGAGCTACACAGCTCGCTTAACGCCGGCTACAGCGCCCCCTAATCACGCTGCGGTCACCTCTCAAATTACACTCTACCGGCATATCGACAGACAATATGTAACGTGTATTAATTAGTTTTTGCGTACGTTTGTTAGTTAAATAACGTTTACGATACGTTTTCTTCATTTGTCTGAAATCACAATAAACTTAATTTAATTAGTTTGAGTACTTGACTTAATTATTCTTGAGAATAAAAGTAGGTCTTTGTCTTGAGGAAAGTTTAGTAAATAGAAGTTCAAGTTAAGTGGTCGACGTTCTGTGAGGGTTTAGTTTTATGGGGTAAGTGAAGTGAGCTCGCCCTCCGAGATTCATTTAGTCAAATTCCTTGGCCCGCCGAATCTACATTTTAATTTAAACTCGGCGAACCTCAATTAAAACATTCGGCGTTTAATTTTACTATTATTATCTTCCGTCGGTCCAATCCTCCGAGTCGAAGGAGGAGGCAGAGTGAGCCTTATTCGTCTCCGGATGCCGGGAGGAATAAGAGTTCAGATTTATCTGGGCCTCTGGGCGAGGCAAAATGCAATTAACGGCCACGGAATTAAATCGAGACTCATCGGTTTTTCGAGGCGCCAAATTGACCCGCTAAAGCATTCAGTTAATCTGATAAAGGAAATTCTACTTCGGCGGGAATTTTGAGTGTTGGATTCGCGAATTGCGTAACGTAAGTACCGGCTCCTCCGCCATTTCCTGAAAATTCGTTTATTCAATTAAATCGTCGGTAAATAGCTATAAATATTTAGAATTTCTCGAAAACTCTATTTAAAAACTCAAAATATTATTCGGTCAAATCGCCATAAACGAGTTAAATAATGGAAACAATATAAGATTCGTTTCTACAAAAAATTTTAAAACTGCATCTTAAAAACGCAAAACATTCATTTAATAACAATGAAATACGAATTATTTTTACTATTGATGCTTCAGTGAGACTACTGAACATAATTGAAGACAACTTGCTTGATTTTTAAATCAACTTTCGAGAAATTTTATGCAGTGCAACATAATGTCATCGCATCGAAATAAAATTTAAATACATCCGATTGGAAATAAAAGCTCCCCGTAACGAGATTTATTTGGTGCGGGAAAAGTTTACCTAAGCTGCACTCTATCGGGCGCCGCGAGAAACTAGTGCGTTGATGGTTCCAGCGTCCGCCGATAGGGCTGCGCATAGAGCATTTAGATCGGCGAATGCAACTGACTACGATCTCGACATCTACAGCAGCACAGCGCAGCGCCGCGCCGGAAAATACGCAAAAGCTTTGGAGCTTGGGGAGCAAAAATACGTTTAAACGCTTTTAAGAAGTTTTCTTTTATTTGTAGACTGAAAGTTTTCTTGACGGCATGAGGGATTTACGCACAAGTTTTATAGGTTTTCTTGCAGTATCACATCTAGTTTACTAACTGTTAAATCGCAATTTAAAGATGAATATCTAGTATACTCATCGCAATGGGAAATTATCCAGTACCTTTTGTAATTTTCCGTGGATTTTGATTCTTTTTTCACTAAATTATAAGCTAAAATAAGAATTTCTACAACTTATTTTATCTGTCTAAAAGATATGGTGTTTTATTGGTCGAAATAAAATAAATATAAAATAGAATCAACAAAAAAATCTAAAACAGATAATAGTAAAGTCTAACCCACAATAAAATAAATGACCCCACTTCACACACACATTAATATGCGAGCTAAGGAAAACCGCAACAGTCGACAATAAACGTAATTTAACCAGTGATATGTCGCTGGACGCGTGACGCTCTATAAATGAAAGCACTCGCGATGAGAAATAACAGTTTTCCCCCTTACACGGGGTTGGAATCCAGCTTAGCGATACGGCAACCCTTCACCGGCCATCTCGCAGTATGCAAAACTAAAAATAAAATAAAAGGAACGAAGAAATGATAAATTGAATCCATGTTTAAATATTATATCTCTAATGTGAGCCGTGACTGGAGTCGTTTATAAAACGTACTCGTGTCCCGTGAAATATCGTAGTTGGCGGTGCGACCGAAACGTCATATCACAATTAATAAAAGTCCGGCGAAGAATTTGAACGTGGAAGGGTTGTTGGGGTGAACGCCGGGGTTCGAAGGGGACAATTATCACTCCAGGGGTTGTTAGGCGACGCAGACAGTTTTAATCTAGTGAACAGGTTACACGAAAATCCAATTAGCATATTCGCTAAATTTTTGATTGATCTTGCTATTATAAAGTATTAAACAGTGAGGTTAAACAGTTTTTTAAAACCATTCTTTATTTATAAATAACTTATTTTAAGCTCAAAATATGCTAATAATTAAAAAAATAAATCTTTTCTATAATCGAATTTGCATACCAATACGTACGACCTCTTATACTGGCCACTGGAATCTAGATGCCTTTATCCTAATTATCTACCGGATAGAGCTATCCAATTAAATCCTAATTTACCAATCGACTCTATTTAGGTACATCTGAATTTATAATACTAGCCCATTACTACTACCACATAAACATACCTACTAAACAGATAAATTGAGGCAATTTGTTTTGATTGGTCAGCATAAAACTGATAATTTCATCGAAAATTGCCGGTGTTAGTTTAGCTTTCGACTATACAAATTGGTGTTAAGCGGCGATTACTATAATTTGTGGCAATCGATGTAACACGCTTTAGTTGTTTGTGTCACGGAATGCTTACTTTCGATATGCTAAGTGGGAAAGTTCAACTCGATATTTGTTTCTTAATCATAGACAGAGGGAAAAATTTATTCTATACAACACGAATATCTCTGAGTGAAGAATATCACTTGTTTCTATATCCACAGAAAGATCATTTGGTTGGTTTTAAGTAAAATACAAAATTCTCAGAGTAAGAATATGATTTTCTTGATGTTTCAAGTATCACGTTTTCTTGTTTTAAGTATGAAGGAACTGCTTGAAAAGAATTACGTCTGTTTCAAGCGATACGTACGTATACTTTTGGGTCAAGAAACTGTTTGTTCGTTGAAGCATGTATATTTTTCACCCAACAAAATATTGTTGTTGTAAAACGAGCGTTTTACTCTTCTTATATGTAGAAGAATAACATTTTCTTCGTCAGAGTAAAATATGCTCAACATAAACATACTAAACTCTTAAAAATATTACGTGGATAGCAAAAATATCTACTACATGCTACACCTATATACACAAGAACAATTTTTCTTGATATCCAAGAATAGAGTTTTCTCTGTGTAGGTTATTCCACTACAATCCTGGTTTTCCTCATATTCCTTGTAAGTCACCCATGAAATAAAACACTTATTCATAGATGTAAACAAACAATATGCGAACACTCAATATCGTCAAACTTATATAGCGGTAATATGTGGCAAAAGACGCGAGACAATGTTAGCGCCATCTGCAAAGTAATTGCACAACTTTCTACGCATCTCTCAGAGTAAGAATCTTGGGTCAAGAGACTGTTTTTTCGTTTAAGCATATATATTTTTCGTCTAACGACATATTTTTGTTGTTGTAAGACGAACTTCTACTTTTTATAGAAGAATAACTTTTTCTTAGTCAGAGACAAATATACTTAACATAAACTATATAAACCAAATTCTTAAATCGTAAGAATAACTACCAGTTGGAACAACTGTACTGAAATTCTTATTAGAATAAAATATTATTTGTATAGATTATCTGTGTATATCTGATTGGTTTTCTACGGGTTTCAAAAAGAAACAATAAGCTACTGACCTCATCAGACATAGGACTATAAAATAAATATTATTTTCCAGAATAATCTTTAGTATTATTTGAATAATGAATATAGCAATCCATCATAGAAATCACAATGCAGTCCAAGTTTCGGACATTGGCCATTGTCCGCGGCCTAGTGCCTTTAGCTGTTGTATTGTTACCGAAACGGACGACACATAAAATCACAATCATTTATCAGACAGATGGTACATGATAAGTTACCATTGTCCAAAAGTCCAATTTCATGCAACTCCTCCTCGCATTTAGAGCTTGTGTCAAACTTATCCGCAATTATATTAGGTCTGTTTGCGGTAACAGTTTCAAACGGTTTACAAACGGTTTGTAGGCTCGGCCAATGCGATGCCTTGCTATACTATTTCCCTACTCACTTCGCACTACTACGTCTGGTCCAATATAAATCTGACTCCCAACCGTTGGAAATTGTTACCGCAAACAAAGCTATGGTAAACAGTTCGCTTTTCAAATTGCAAATTTGGTAAATTTGCAATTTCTGTGCAAGTTTACTAATTGGTAATGTCGTAACTTCTGCACATCGTGAGATCAGAAAAAATCAGTTACATATACGGTTGTAATTCCCGATGGCAAAGTTTCTGCAACGATTTGTCCAAATTTTAAATCATTTAATCCCATAACTTTGAAAGGGTTCTTTTTAGGCATGCAATGCTAAGACGTATAAATTATTTTCGATTTTGTGTGGGATTTCTAATCCAATGTAATTTAAATGCAATAAAATAAAATAAAACAAATTTTACTGCCAATCAAAATCAAAATAATGGCGTTGAGTACCTACAAAAAATAATCTTTTTTAGTCCAATGTCACTTTAGCGGATGCGTGGCAATATTAACAACTTTGATCGGATTTAGGTTGTATTTGTGTCTAAAATCTTTTTCCCTACTCATAACTTACTTTTATGCCCCAATTTAAGAGTAAATTATTTGTATTTTTGTTCATAACGTGATCGTATTTCACGCGAATGCCGTGTAAGTGCGATAGCGTTTCAAAATAACAAATGAGTTCGAGACGGGAAAACCGCGATTAAAAATTAACCCAAATACTGTTGGGTCGGTTTTTGGCGACGCGGCGCTGGTGTCGCGTGTCCGCGTCGACGCCCGGCGTCTTCACGCGTGACGGCCCGCCATCGGTGCGTGTACGGGAACGACCACCACCACCGTAGGGTGGTCAACGTTGGCAATCGTGTCACCTGTGGCCCACCGGCCCCCCATCAATTATACGCGTTGTGTGCGTAAATCCATTAAAATTAGCCAGAGTACTATTTGGCGCTGCTATCGAGACAGATAAGGCACACGCGTGCGCATTCCTGATGCAAACGTCCTGCTTTCAAAGCAAAAGCATTTTTTTTTTTGTAAACCACTACTTTCCAGTTGCAAATCCATGATGTATCCGAAACTGGCACCTTGTACAATTTTGGAATCAAGTAACAACAAAAACAAAAAACTCGCACTCGATAAATTCGTTATGGAAGTATTTTATGCAGGGTCCATCTCTGTAAGTTCCTCGAGTAGCTCCCGCTTGTCCTAACTACGTTACTGTCTCCGGAAACGCAGACGACAGAAATTACGCCGTCAGGGTGCGCTTCCAGCCGTCAGTAAATTTAAAAAGGTCTCGTCGACTCCATAATATTATCGTGTACCCGGAGGCAATTATGGAAATTTGTATATTAAAAGTAAACAGTCCACCGTCTCCTGTCACAGGATAAGGCAAGCCCTTTTAGAGTTCCGGAATACGAAACATGCGAATTTTATTTTATTTTGCAGGCGTGTCTTTTTTTTTCTCTTTTTCCATTTAAAACTTCACTGATCTACATCCAGAAAAATTCTATTAAGTCCGCTCTGGACATCTCTTTAGTGTCTCTCGAATCAATTATATGCATTTACTAACCTTAGTAAAGGATCGAAAATGGATGGAAACCCAAAGTAATTAGAATATGACCTACCTGTAACAAAAAAAAACGCACCATTTAGTTGTACAATAAATGTCTTGGTTTTTAGTGCATATTATTTGCATATTTTATATACATTAATACATATATCGCGAAGTTAGAACTATACTGTGTGTAGAATCAAATAGATGCATAGACCATGGAAAAATATGCACGTGATAATAATTTTATATAAAAGCTGAGTTTTTAGAGCTTATTTTTTAGTTTTTAGAGCTTATTTTGTAATTTTTATAACAGAGTTTAATGTCTGTATATTTTAAGCGCTTAAAAGTTATTTTAAAGAGTCTAATTTTGTTTGTGCTCATGACAACTAGTTTTATATACAGTTATGTACTATACTATAACAGTTGCTGCAATATGCCAACTGGGAATTACCAAATTTATTGCACAAGCATACTGGAAATGTAAGGTAAATCCTCAAGCAGGGTGGGACACACAGCGGGAGACTGAGTTGGGTTGTTTATGATTGTTATAAAGGGCTCGCAAACGATCCATTTAATCCTGGGTCATATTAACAACGGCTTTGAAATTTAATATCCTTGCATGCGTATGCAGTTAACTCATGTCCGCCGAAATGCATACGGCTGTGACTTTATAAATTATTATGTTGTTCTGAATTATTATAATAGAGGCATAAATAGCCTCAAGACCAACAGAAAAAAACAGCGCGAGCAAGATGTCTATTCCGAGGTGAAGATGATGGAGGAAAGTAGCAGAAAGCAACACTACGTCAAACCATATAAAAACGTTTATGTAAAAATTTGTTTACTTTCCTGCACGTTCTTATTAGTCAAAAATAATCTACTATACTTACAAAGTATGAGCTGGAGTATATGAGGAACGATCGACGAGAACTACAGCGCCATCTAGCGCAAGCGCCAACATTAGTAAGGCCTCATCGCATGAAACTTTTCAATTGAATTTGGGACCGCGCGTCATATAAATCACTCAATCAAATTTATTCAAAGTTGCCGGGACACCTCTCGCGTTTCCTGGTAAGTGGTTTCCGGAAGTAGGCGGCGGGGAAATGAAGAGGTGTATATCGTCGAGGGAAATCCCCGTGAACGTCGGCGACGATTTTGCGGTTAAAGTTACGGCAGGTTTACATAAACGGTTACGAGACGCGTGATTTAGTTATATAGCCATCTATTTTACCGAATTCTGAACATTTTTGCATTCACAGGAAAAGATATTACAAAGATATTACAAAGATATTACGAAGATATTACAAAGATACATATTACAAAGATACATATTACAAAGATATTACAAAGATATTACACAGATATTACAAAGATATTACAAAGATATTACAAAGATATTACAAAGATATTACAAAGATATTACAAAGATATTACAAAGATATTACAAAGATACTACAAAAATATTACAAAATTGTTTATGAAATAGCGAATAAGCATTATATATCTGTATTTCGATGAGAAAGCGTTAAAAGAAGTAATATTTCCTATCGTCCTCATTTTCGCACTCAAAGTTTTATTGGGCAATCTCGGTTCTGTCGGAGTATAAAAAAGTTAATGAGATAGATCGGAGATCGGGATGGCAATTTACCGGGGACCTTAAAAACCTTTAAAAATTATAACCCGTATAAAATGGCATTAAATTGGCAATTTGAAATAAAATGTAGCGATGATTCGGTATTGGTAGCTCGTTCGCGTGAAATTTTTATATCTGGACGCGGTTTGATGGATCCATTAGTGAATATTTTAAGAGGAAATCGTCACAGGCAGTCAGGACATTTTGCAGGACTTCCTTAGACATTCTGATGTGTTGTCTTAATGAATAAACTTTATTATTTTTCGACTTTTTACTCAATTTTATGCGATCTGTTACTAAGAAATTGAAAAAGGAAACCTAGATATAGGATTTATTGTAAGTTTGGTCTGTATAACGTATTGATTTTCCTGTAATAGGAGAAAGACCAATTACGTCAAAAGTGCGCTTGCTTTGTCGGTCATAAATATGTGCCGTACGCTAGGCTTTATTTAAGTTACTTTTATTATTGCACTTTGCGATTTTAATATGGAGTTTACGGCAGTGGCGTGCACCAACGGTCTGCGTTATTTCACGTTTTACGGCGTTCCGGATGCATGAGCACCAGGTTTGCCCAGCATACTGAAAGTTTTACGCTGGCTTTTCACCAATAAATTGTTATTTGAAACTTTTACCATTGTTTTCATCCACAATTTTAATGAACTTTATGTTTGTTTTTCAGCATATCAGATACAAATTTTCGGTGTTTTGCCTGCCTGTTTTAAGTTAACAGATATCAGGAAAATTCATCAAAAATTACAAAGTTGAAATTTTTTGATTAGGTATCTAAACTTAGTATAGTGTGTTATATCTCACTTAAAGTTAATTCAAAAGTCAATTAACATCCTCCAACAAAATAAGTTAGTTAAAAGCAAGCCGGTATCTTTTCCACTTTGTCGTTAAATTTTCACCAACTAATCTAAGGATAACGGACAACCCTTTAATAAACAATGTCTCCGCGGTTAGGCCCTTTTGTAACGACCAATTTAAATGTATAGAATTACGTAGTTGTATCAGTCTCTGTTCTCGCGTTATCTGTTCTCTTGTGTTGTATTTAGGGTTGCGTCCGCTTCGTTGTTTCTGCTCCTTGTTTCGGTACCCTAGCGGCAGAATTACGAACCGTTCATGAAATATACCTCAACTGCGACCAAGAGCCTACTAGTTATTGAATTAATTTATTCATTAAATTTGTTTTGAGTTGCTCAAGGGTGAATTGATTGGATTTTGCTGGGCCGCGAGCACAGGACCGCAAATTCAACAAACCCCTACACCCCTCTCACTCAACTTGGCGTTTTTTCTTCGTCAAATATGAAAACCTTATTTGCATTTTAATTGGTAGCTCTGTCTTGTGCAATTATTTTTTATACAGTGATATATTGTAGAAATAGCAAAAGTTATTAAGTAAGGGCTGATACGGTTCACCATTGCAAGTTACCTATTATTTGAAGTACATATCAGGTTAAGTACTTAAATTAGAAAACTATTACTATTTTATTGGGTGAATAGATTTATAAAAACAAAACCATATTTCTGAATGTGGGCTTCAAAGTAATCGAATAAAAAAAATGAATACTAACTGAGTACTAACTTGAGTGAAGAATATCACTTGTTTTTTATCCGCAGAACGATCATTTGGTTGATTCAAATAAAATACAAAATTCTCAGAGTAAGAATATGATTTTCTTGTATGAAGTATGAAGGAACTACTTGAAAGCAATTACGTCCGTTTGTTCGTCGAAGTATGTATATTTTTCACCAAACAAAATATTGTTGTTGTTGTAGAACGAATGTCTTACTCTTTTTATATGTAGAAGAATAACATTTTCTTTGTCAGAGCAAAATATTCTCAACATAAACATTAAACATACTAAACCCTTAAACCAGAAGAATAACTAGCCGTTGAAATAACTACATATTTGACGTTTTTATTACAATAAAATTTTATTTGGATAGCAAAAATATCGTCTACATGCTACACTATATACGCAAGAACAATTTTTCTTGATATCCAAGAATAGAGTTCTTTCTGCGTAGGCTGATCCACCACAATCCAGGTTTTTCGCACAATGCTTGTAAGTCACCCATGAAATAAAACACTTATGCATAGATGTAAACAAACAATATACGAACACTCAATATCGTCAAACTTATATAGCGGTAATATGTGGCAAACGACGCAAGAACTGTTAGCCCCATCTGTAAAGGAATTTCACAACTTTCTACGTATCTCAGAGTAAGAATCTTGGGCCAAGAAACTGTTTTTTCTTTTTGAAGCATGCTGTCCACAAATCACACTGCCACTAACATAGTTCTCTCTTAATGGCAAAAAATAGGACAACCAGCATAAATCAGCCCTTAGTTTCCTTATTCCAAGCAGTAATATAAAAGATTACTATCTACCCATTCATACCCATTGCGTATTTAAATATGAGCTTAAGATGATATATAAAACCAGGTCACCAGAAATGTTAATTTCCCATCTTCTCATAGCAATAATTTTATTACGACTATTAAACCACGAGAAAATAATCTTTGCCTGGAACGTCCCTAATGCGGCCTGATCCTTACGGCCCTTATTATCCACGGGGTAATGACAACACATAAAGCGGAAAGCGGGATGATAATCACGGGCGTAAATCATTTTTTATTTACTGGTCACGAATCAGACGCGAGCGACATCTCGCGGGGTTGACGGCTCCTGCACTCGATCGTAAAAGGGCCTTAAAATTTAACGAACTCGGCCATCAAAAGTCCTTCGCGCCTCCTACGATCCTAGCTACCGTTTTATAAAGGACGATATGCGACGCAGAAATGAAGGAGGACGCTTATCGCACGTTTTATTCCTCATTAAATCGGTGACGGTATGCGTGTAATTAAAATTTTGTGACGGGACGGGAGGGGGTGTGGTGGGGGTGGCGACCTTGGTGGAATTTATTGCAGCGGTTAAGTGCAGCCGATGACAGTCTTGTTTTGGTGGTAGCGTGATTCGAATTTTAATTGGTTCAAGGTGAAGTCAGTCGGATGATTGCTGGTTGATTAAAAGTGACTTGCCAAAACGGGATGGGTTGGCAGGAAGATGCTTTTTTGGGGGAAAATTAATCGCAAAAAGAGATTATTGGATGTTTTCGGGACTAATACAGCCGCTCTTCTTCTTTCGGGTACATGATTTGGTTCAAATCATTTATGATTTTATAACATACTCATTTTGTGCAATTAAAAAGTATAAATACGGTCGGTGCTGTGGTGGCTATAGCAGATTATTTTTTGTCAATTATTTATCGACTTTTATTGCTATCAACTATGCTATAAAACCATATAAGCTGTTGTGCAGAACGCACATAATATTGTTGTTTGCCGCCGTCGAAAAACAAAGTGTGGTCGTAAAAGTGAACTTTACGAGTTTACGACCGGTCCTAATCACGACGCGGGTCGGCTGGCGTTCGCAGTGATCACTTAATCTGATTATGCATCCTGCGGCACGATAAAACACACGTCCAGCAAACTTATTTTTATGACAGTCGTTTCTTAACAGTGTTTTCGGTAATTTGTCTCCCTGTCTATTGTTCACACAAATTATGTATTGAACACATAACACAAATAACGTGCTTTATTCAAGTAACAACACCAAATATGATCCAATAGTGTAAATATAGATATAATATGATAATAACTTGATAGAACAGACCGCTTGCAGTCCCTAATTATGGAACATTTGGCATGGCAAATTTATTAGTAACGTACTGGAATTTTTTGCATTTCGTTTTCTTGTTCATTTTCAAAGAAGACAGTGTTTAAAAATTTGCAAATTTGACATGCGTACTCCAGTAGTTGTTTTTTCGTCTGGAAGTCTGGAACATTGTATCTTCTTGGCGAATTTAACATAACGAATGGATCAAAGGACATCGGGCGGGTTCAGCAAACTCAACGGTAGTGTAGTCAGCAAAACGCGTTGTAGTTTTGATCACTGTCCAGCAGATGAGTTTCGCTGAACGACTCTGATAAGAAATGCTACCAATCAGCGTATTAAAGCAGTGAACCAACATCTAAAAAAAGAATAGGTACTTGTATTGGCTGGTACTAATTAGGCACTGTTTGTCCATCATCCACAACTTTGGACACATTAAACTTCTATTCATCCATTCTTACTCGAATTCAAATCTTTTTGCGCCCAGATAATATAAAATTTCTGACTTCAGAAATTTGACTTCCTATCAAAATTGTTGTCGTGTCAAAGATATTCGTGTTGTATCGAATAAATTTTTCCCTCTGTGTGGGCAAAACCTGGACCCAGGTTCTTAATTCTTCCACGGATGTTTCAATCCTAGACCACAAAACATTATCGGTTATTATGTTAATTTTATCTTGAGTGAAAAACTGAAATAATACTTACAGAAATCTTAATTTTTTCTATACGAAAAAAAAAATAGAATAAAAAAATGACCTACAAAAAATGTAGGTAACCCATCTCAGTAAACTTAGTAAATTTCCCCTAAAAATGTAAATGGCTCATGCGTGCTGGTCAACTATTTAAAAGCTCGTCCATCAAAAGTAGCTGCCCTCACACAAAGGAACGTAGCGAGTTCATAAATAGTTTTAATTAGGCATCGGGACGCATAAAATCCCCATTACTTAAACAGGACACACATTTAATGTCACGTAAATACGGCGGAATAAAAAAATACGGCTCGCCGAACCGTTTTGACAAATTGTTCGCGGCGCTGGGTGTCGCGTGACACCCACTCATCCACGTGTGTGGTCCTTTTAAAACGTGGACCCTTCATACCATTTTCCATTACATTTTTGTTGATAAGTTATCGCCCGACTCTACGGTATGCAGAGTGCTCTCCACACACAAACAAAATATAATTTATACACGAGTTTTCGACTCGAAATTTTACTGTAAAAGAAGGAAATAGTACAGATCTTTTTGTTAAATATGGTTGAAAACCAAAAACAAAGTTTTTGATATATTGACATTCGAATATTGTCGAAGTATAAACGTAATTGACAAAATTATATGGAAACGGAGCGGTGAAATGGATTGAAAACAGAATGGTAATTGAGAAACTATCTGTAAGGCAAACTAATAATCATGCTTTTATCATCCACCCTCCAAAGACACAGTTGCACCCATGTATAAAAATTATTGAAGGATAACAGTGCCAAGTCTTGACATCATCGAGGGACGTCAAAAAGCTAAAGTGGAAATAGCAGCGTGGCTTAATCTTTAATTCTACTTTATGGGTTACGTTAGATTAAGCTCATATTTGGCGGCGATTTCTATGGCGTAGATTTGGGGGAAGGTTGTTGGGGTGGGTTGGGGTTACAGCCCCGTTGCAGGAAACTATTCTACGGGCGTCTGCCGTCACGCCTGCAAAGAGTGAATTGTAATTTTGGCCGCCGAAGAAAAAGGGCAGAAAAGTAAATGATTTTCCTTGTGGAGGGGCCGCAATAAAAGGCGACGATTTTTTTTGGTAATCGTACACTTGAAAGGGACTTTTAACTTGTAACAGAAAAGGCGTGTTCGCGGATTGTACTAAAAAAAACTGTGAAATTTCCAATAACGTTTGTATTTATTGGTGGATTGTAATGATTCTTCCAGCAAAGTATAGAAAAATGATTAAAACATCTTCTTAAGTCTCTTAAAGTAATTATTAAAATTTATTTGATTTGTGTAACGGAAATATTAAACCAAAGATTACAAAGATATAGTTTTTTTTTAAGTGGTATCGAAACCTATCCATAAACTAGGGAATTAACGATCCTTAAGTAATTTTGATACTTGTTTCCTAAGGACTGTTATACGACTTGACTGCATATATTGTGATTATCTTTTATGAACAGCGTGGCCTGTATTTACAGCTTTCGATGTCTCATCTGACGGCTTAATTTACAGATCCTCTTAAAGGGAGATACGGCCGTACCGTACTTCTTCTTCCCCGCTAATAGCATTATCGAAGGCGCACGTAAGCGTTGAAAAATGTGTTTATCCGCACAATGACGGTTAATAAATTTGTTGGCCGAGATTATGGTCAGGTGACGTTAAGTCGTTTAATTCCGTTGTAAATTCGAATTCCTATTTTGGATAGTATAATGATGACAATGAAAGCAAAGAGGTGTTTAATAAAGATTTCGTTTTAGTCTATATAGATGTTACAATTAATGTCAAGGATTAACAACTATTCTTTTGATACTGTTATGTAAAAATACCATAAACTGATTAAAAGCCAAAACCAAGAATACCCCTTTTATGTCTAAAATATTGTTCGTATTCATGTGATATGCTACTAGAATGAAAGAATCTTGTTTTCCGAGAGGCAAAGGGTCATAAATTAGATGTTTTATAAGCACTAAGCGGAAATAAAATTAATAAGGTGAATATCTACATAGTGGCTAACGTTTTTTGGAATGCATTCACAGCACTACCTGCATAACATTGCGACTTGAGTCGTAATTTACTACGAGACGATACCTTTAATGTAAATTGGAATGCTAATTTTATAGTCATAGCTGGCGACACTAATGGTAACATTCGAAGAACTTCTTTTCCACGGTATACAAGCAATTTAATTATCCATAAAAAGGCAACAAATTTAACTCTTTACTACCGAGTTTCTGCTTTAAATATTGTAGAAATTAATAGTATATTAATTTATGCCAAGTATAAAAGTGTGTAGTTCAATATCTTATAGACTATATCACATTGTACGAACGTATTATTTATGAGTAGTAAATAAATTTATTTAAATTAAATAACCCATGCATAAAAATGCATTGATTCCTATCGGATTCCATAGTTAAGTCTGTGAATAATTACTACACATACAAAAGATTGGGTGCACAGTAAACACTATTGTTTGGATCATCGATAGATATCGCATAATGAAATCTGTGCTGACCCCTTTCATGACAATAGCTCAATAGCTATTCCAGGCGGATCGTAGACGTAGAAAGTTACAATCAACAGGAGTTTGAATGACGATCGTTTATATATTAAAAATTTATGAGCTTGACTAGTTGTACAATATAACTTAAATAGCGCGTGCCAGAGACCTGTCTCCTAAATAGACATATTATTGTACAAGTTCTCTTGCTATTGTTGATGATTTAACAGTTCGTGTTACTCCTCTAGATCGTCATACTTGCTTGCAAGTTTGAACAAAATCGTTAGAAAGGTTTTAGACACAATCTAGTCTATGAAAGGCGAAAGTTAAGTTGGCAATTATTCAGTTAAAACAGTGGATTGCGTTATAATCTAAAAACTATGACGTCGGAAATATAAGCTTAGTCAAGACCAGAAAAGCTGCGCCATAAATTCAACAATAAAAAAGAGAAAACAAAACAAGAACTAAAGTTGACGACGACACTGAGAATTTTATAATTAATATAATTTATGAGTCCTGTCGTGTTTTTGCCCATTCTCTCAAGAGAGGCATCTGAAAAATGAAAGAAAAAGCGTTGTTAAACGTTTCTCGGACACTGCAATTAATTAATCTTAATTTGTCCCGAGACTTCGCAACTGGCGGCGTGGCAGGATAAATGGCGTTCTTTGATCATTTCAGTCATAACTGTTTTTATTCTTCTGAGTATGCTTTGTGATTTGTATCGCTAAAGCTTTTAACTAAACTGTAGACAGCCAGTACAAAATAGGGCATCTTTTGGACCTTTTACATCTCGTACGGATTTTTCCGTACGAACCAATCCGTACAGTATGAAAGGATACTTTATCCTCTAGCCAATCTACCTAAATGTATACTTCCAAATACTCTTTTTTCGGTAGTTTCGACAGCAGCGCAGAGGGTGGGACACCGGTGTTCGTCTGTATTGACTCTAGCGTTGACTTATTAGTGCCAACTTTGACACATGGGGTGCGGAAGAGTGACGTTTAAAAAATGACTCCACAAACATGTTCTATTAGGAGTGCTATTAGTTGTTGCCATGCCGTCACCCTTTGCCCTCCTCCTCGTCCTTCAATCCAGGGATTCATCACCCGTTAACAAACTCCGGCTGAGGCCCGATACTATTTTTGTATGAACCCTTCCCCCCGTGCCCCGTCGACGTGTGCCGTTCACGTGTTCGGTTCTACGCGGGGCGCAAATTGATTTGGTCGTGTAGAACAAACAAATTGGCCCGATTTATTATGCGCATATGTTCGAATTAACTCGTCACTGTGTACCGTGGTGTGTTGTTTTGTTCCGAAAGTACTTCGTCATCGCGTTCTGTATGCTATAATTTTCATTATTTTTAGGTACTATTTTAAATGGAATGATATTTTTATATGCGTTACATCGGGTGTAACAGATTTGAGTACTCAAATTTTGAGAGATTATAAGTTCTGGCTAGCTAATAACAAAGTTCTTAAATTACTCTATTCTTCTTAATAACTGAATATCGGAGTTCAAAGTTAAGGACAATATTGTATGACAATATTGTACTCTGTATACACTCTGTATAAAATCTTTGTAGTTCGTAGTGAGGTAGAAATTTATTACGAACATAAACCACAGACAGCATATACAGTCGCAGTTTTGTCTAGGAGTTCCGCACACTTTATCAAGCACAAGACACTTTGCTGTGACTTCGACTTCTTCTGGCTGCAATCTCTCTCTAATCTCCCCGCTATTATTTATCTCTCCGACTGACAGCGGAGCTCATCATCATTGCTCTTCCGTAAGCGGACGAACCGAAAGGGTCCGTCCAGTCGAGTATCGTTTCGGAAAAAATCGAAAAGCCGCACGATAATTCAAGTGTTATGTGTTCCGTCTGTTGTGCCGGGATGGCTCCGGTACACGATATTTCCCGCTGTAGGGACACGGGTCGTAGGTCGAGTCTGCTCGGTCGTGTCTACTAATTTCTCTCCTCTCCGTCCGTTTATTGTTTCTGGGCTCGCGACCGATGTTGAACGGTGAGCGAGCGGCCGACCCACGACCTCAATTATTCAGTACTGTGTCGCTCTGTTAGTTGCATGTCGCCTCCTGACCGATGTCTTTTTAATTTGGACCTCTCTAGCTTAGCCTATTGTACGGAGTTGTTTGGTTTTGGTCGTGCGTTGGTCAGAATCTTTATCATTTTAATTGAAGATAAGTGCTTTCATCAAAAAGTATTATCTATCCAGGGGAATGGTTGTCGTGTTTCTGTAGGAGGTCAAAATGGCGGGAACAACCGCGACTTCCTAACATGGTAGCATTTGGCCAAGCGCGGCTTAAGGGCTTTAATTACTGGTCAAAATTCTAATTCATCAAATCTCTTCCAATTTATTCGAAGGCAAAACTAACTGGGTTCTTTTTCATGAACCTTGTGAACACATTTTCTGACTACTAACTGACGCGTTTAAGTATTTAATATTTAATAAGGGCTGATAAAGCAAGACTACTCAAATGAAACGAAACACTTATCAAAACAATAACATCTATTAACAATAATAATCAACAATCCCGTTTGATAGGTTACATAGAAAAATGAATGAAGCTTTGAACATATTGACGTTTAAATTAAACCTAGGAGTTGATTTAGACAGACACACTTTTAGCAGAAATATGAATAATTTAATTTACAATGAAATGCGAGACGAGTTGAAAAGACTTACCAGGGATAAACTTAAGCGCCTAAGAACGCTTCACAAAAACGTGCACTTTACATGACGGTGGTTGAAATGAGAAGAGCGAGATCTGTTCGTTTGCATCCCTCGACCCCAAAGGAAGCCGGAAGCATTTCTTCTTAGCCAATGACAACTCTTCAATTTTAAACTTATAACGCGCGGTCAAATCCTAAACCAGATGTTCAACCCTAGCAAAAACCTTTGACATTCCCGAATGTTCTTACAAATATCTCGCTTAATTTGATCATATCTTAATAAATAAATAATGGGTTTCCGACCCATTACATTTCTAGTACAAAATATTCCACACACTTATTTTTTGTGTGCCGGTTAATCGGTACCTAATTAATATACTTCCTTAACTTTTATTGGTACTTTCAATCCATTGAAGAGGAAAATGTAAAAAAAATCTTTTTTAACGCCAGATTGCGGAAAAACTAATTTCCTCCATAGATTGCATTATAATAATATATATTTTCGTCGCATCTTGTATAAATGCATCCAACAGATTTCAACTGAAATACAAACCATGCCATAAGTTTTCCGTAAGTTAGACATGCATCACACGTTCTTGTTTACTTATTTCCTTGGTATCTTTACGTATACACAAGCACGGCGAGTCGGCTGCGCGGCTGTCTAGTTTCAAAAACAAGTCGCCCGGTGGATTTATAGCAACGACGCGTACCGCTTTGTCACATATAACTCGGAAATTTGTCAAGTTTACAGCGTTCTTCCCGTAGACTTGAGTCAGACATCCGGGGACCGCTTGCCTCACAGAACACACAACGTACATCGGAAAATAGTAAACTCGCAGTGACATCTACCGAGACATTTCGCACTTTGAAGTTGGCCAACCCGTTCGCCATTAATCTAAATTACCAACAAACTATCTGAGACGTCGTTTTAGTTGTCCAACGTTCAACACAGTGGCGGAGATAACCCTTGGGAAATTTTCCATCCTATAAAATCTATTGCTTGTTCTGCAACATTTTCCTATGGTAAATCATGAAGCAAACAAATCGATAATCGGTATATACCTAACAATATAACTTCTTTTAGATTATCCTGCAATCCCCCTCTATCTCGAAAAAAATCCATTTTAAAATTTTGATTAAACCAACCCTCATTCAAGACCACCCCGTGCTATTCAAAGGAGAGTCGCAAGGTCTGCGACCGATAACAAAGTCGTTTTTGTATTCAAAATAGCGCGGTAGAGGGCGTCCCGTACCACAATCGGTCGGGTGTCCTCAGGTACGTCGTCTTTCCAGGATAAGGAAAGAGTCCTTTTCAATTTGGGAAACGGCGTTCCGCGGTCCTTAATATACCGTGGACGACCCCAAGTCCTTGTTACTCGAGGGTTGGCATTGGTATTCTTTCCTGCTCCGGGAATACTGAAATTAGAGCTACGACGTCAGACCTTCAGTTACTTATGCAAATGGGACTGGATTGCTATAGATTTTTTGATATTTATGTGGTCTATTATGCGAATAGTTCCTTATGCATGTTATTACAACTATAGTCATGGAAAATGGAAGTAAAATTTACGGTTAAACTAAAACACTGTATCTTCTTCAAAAATTACCATGTCGAAATAATTCAAAGGACAATATACCTAACGTTAATAAATTTCGCTTTAAAAGTGTATAATCAAGAACTTAACATGGTCTTAGAGTTTTAAATGTAATTATTTTAAAACTTACAACGCCGAATTAAAATAGCAATTGAACTAATTAGTTTGTATAGAAACACGGCATAAAAGTCGTTGAAAGGACTCAAAATCGTGATATTATGACTCCAAAGTTAAGTCATAATTGCTCTGTGACCGATTGAATAAGCAGTGGGATTCTAACTCCTACACCTCCAGTACTTAATACCTAGTGAGTGTAACTTCTACATGGGAAGTAACGTATAAAACTCGATAAATAATAAACTTCTTATTTGTGTCCTTCTATAATATTTTGGAAAGGTTAAACGTAGTAAATGATATCGGAAAAATTCAAGACGCCATCCAATTCGCTTCAATAACCTATAAACCTACTCGAAAAATCCCTCAAACTCATAAAGAGGTTTTAAAACCATCGATAAAACCGCACCAAAGCCACTTTATATACATATCCGCTTAACAACTTGTGCAGAATTTTAAACTCGAACGACTCCACTTATTTTTCTCTGGTACACTTAAGCACGGTCTTACACCATTCGCCAGTTACACCGAGCACTATAACCGTAAACATAAATAGCGCATTGCACAATTTTCCTCATCCAAGCTAGCCGTTCCAAGGCACCAAACGTACCCTTTAAATCTTAAAGTGATTTTAATGACTAACGTTAACTTCAACATGGGGAACGACTTGCCATGTTAATTCATTCATTCGACTTCGAGACGATGCATATAATAGCTAATATTAGTGGCGCAGTCTGTATGACTTTTAAAGGCATAAAAGTATGGAATATCATTTCGTTTCTGCTTTTATCCGGTGTGCCTGTAATGTAGCCTCCTCCGTGTTATGCGATATGCAAATTGTCTCTTATACGAATGGCACGGGAGTAAAATGGTACCGAAATGCTATACGTGTAATTTGCACCTTCAGGACGCTGCTCTGTCGTTGGTAGTCCATGTTCCGGGTGCGACAACCTGTTGAATGACTTTGGCCACGTAAACAGAGGGAAAAATTTATTCGATACAATACGAATGTCTTTGAGTGAAGAATATTACTTGTTTCTATATCCGCAGAAAGATCATTTGGTTGGTTCAAGTAAAATACAAAATTCTCAGTGTAGGAATATGATTTTCTTGAAGTTCCAAGTATTACGATTTCTTGTTAAGTATGAAGGAACTGCTTGAAAGGAATTCCGTCTGTTTTAAGCGATACGTACGTATACTTTTGGGTCAAGAAACTGTTTGTTCGTTAAAGAATGTATATTTGTCATGTACAATTGGATTTATAAAATATCCAGATGGTAGGTAGGTACTGCAAATTTTAATTGGTTGTTGTGTTTCTTTTAACTCATTAGTTGTCCTAGATATTACCTAAAACTAAATTAATGTGATTTGAATTCGCTAATCGAATAGGCAAAGCAAACCTACTATCACAGAGATATAATTAATCCGCCCATAGCCTCGATCTCAGTAATTAGACAATTAATATTTATAAATACACACATGCTCGTTCGCAAGAGGGACAATTATCGACTCCCAGCAACACTGTATTTAAATTAATCCATTTAAGTCTCGTCGTCCTTTTTTTATATTTCTCGTCTTAATTTTTCTCTTCCTATTCGCGCTGCATCGACTAATGGGAATCTTCTATGGGATATTACACGTAATTATATGTAAATTCCCTAGGCCGTCGGTCGAGCCGAAGACTCGCTTAATCAACTGTAATAGTTGGCGCGACTTTCTCACATATAAGACGGAAACTGTCCACATCAGGGATTCTCCACACGTTTACGCCCTGTCACGGCCTAATAGGTAATTTAAATATTTTTTTTCGTGCGACTCTCAAGCTAGGAAGAACTGTTATTTATTTATTATTTTTTTTTGTTGCTCATCCTCATTTGCATATAAAGGAAGGAACATTTTTCACGCGCCTATTTAATAATATACTGACAGAAGCGTGTCCAAAAATGGTAAATATAAAATGACATACCGTAAGTATATGTAAACGTATTATAATATTCTCAAAAGTATGTTCTCAACTTGGTTAGGCAATGAATGACAAATAATAATATATACCTGAATAATTTTGCGTTAGAATAATTGAGTTAGTAGAAAAATCATTACAGGAAAAGCATTTTTTGCATCACAATATTTGAAGATATAATAACGATATAAATAGAAGATTTAAATATGTGTGATGTAACAAAGAATTACAATAAATAATAGAGGTGGGTAGTTCGTGAACGAACTAGTCCGATAGAATGGCTCCCGGCTTAGAACAAAAGAACTAGTTCTTTAAAGTAAAAAGAACTAGTTCGCAAAAGACCTGCTTTGCTAAAACATATCTCTATGCATATCTCATTCAGTGAACGACTTGTAGGGACATGAAATCTAGTTCGAGTCCTGCTTTGGTGAAACATATCCATCCCATTCAGTGAACGAGTTGTGGCGACATCAAACGAGCGACATAGCACCCTGCCAGTTGTTTCTTTACCTAACGGCGAATGTCAAAAATATAATTAGAGTATAGTTTTTTTTCCTATTGGATAATGGATTACACTGTTAATAGTAGTTTCGCCAGTATATGTTATACTATAATTTATAAATAATACCCCAATTCCACCTAAAATTGCAGTATAATAAGGCTAAAATACGTGCAGCAATATGTCTTTTATGCCTTATTAAATAAATATTTAAGAAATATACCTAAATAAAATAAGACAACGATTCTTCGATCAATATAATTATAAATAATTATTTATTTTCAAAACAAAATAACGATTCTCCAAGAAAAAGACAAAGTGGGAAGGCAGACATCGATTCTGTCCAAACTAGATCCTAGTTTCGTTTGGAACGAGATATAAACGTGCTAGAACACACAAAGACACGTTTATCGAAGTAGTATGTCTCAGGATCAAAGTAGTTCTTCAGAACTAGTTCTTTGAACTAGTTCCTTTTTGTGAACTAATCCGGAAGAACTAGTTCATTAAAAAGAACTAATAAGCCCATCTCTAATAAATAATAATCCCATGGTTCCTGATCCAGCACTCTTTTTGGAAGTGTATTAAAACACCCCTCACGCACCGGATATGCAAATATAAATATTTAGTGAAACGAGACGCCCAACGGCGCACCGACATCGACATTAAAAAGGTGAGAATTCTTCGCGCAAAAATATATCATCGAGACGTGCGGACGTGTTGAGACGGCTGATCGACGTTGGTAAATCGATCTGCGATCTAATAAATGTTTCATTACAAGCGGCTGATTTATTGCCGTCGTATTTATAGAAATCAATTTCGCATTTTTCAAGCGCCCCTATAATTCCGAACTGCATAGATTCTGCGCGCGCGAGAAACCGCACTAGCTTGACTGGCCATGCGTACGGACAGCTATAATTCCAGCCGCAAGGCAATTACTTAACACTACATTTTTATATCTATGATTCTTTTGCTCAACTTTGTATCTTGATAAATTCTGTTACATTAAATATCTGCAATAAATCAATTTTAATCGCAATTTTGGACATAAAGACGCTGTGACGCTGTAGCTTCACGAAATTGAATAATGCCCATGCATACCATACCATGAACTAGCCTTCATAAATCTATTAAATGTTGTCATATCTTTTCTACTTGATAACTTAAAAGGCTCATTTTATCTAAGTGTTAAAATGATTCACATAATAACCGTACAAAAATGATGAGAGCATAAACATTTATGTATATTCGATGACTAAAAACGTAAACAGAAATTTTATCACATTCTAAAGACACATACGCAATAAAACGCCATTATAACAACATGGTGTACGTTTCTTTCGTTTATGTGAAGGCTCTCAGGTATGCCACTAGAAAAAATGCGAATGATAGCGACTCTGAATTATGCTGTTTATCTTCTTGGAATATTGTACTTATCTCGCCTATACAGTTAAGTTTCTTCCATGCGGTCATTATTCATAAGAAAATTGATTACCACGTGAATGCTAGAGGTAGTATGTATTTATGCGAATTAATGTTATCTTCAACCGTAAACGTTGCAATGTAGATAAAATAGATAAAAGTATGCTTAATATGATATTGTAAGAAATGAAAAGGTTAGTTCTTTAAAAATATATCTTAAGTTGGGTCATTAAAACATAATTTTCCTAATGCATGTTTATGACTAACTCACATTATATAGCAAGCGGTACAACATGAGAGAGTTGCGGTCAAAGGAAAAGGAAAAATATGGATAACAAATGCGGTGGATGCAGGAGCGAGATCGGTCGGGATGGAAAGCGTATAAGCCTTCGATTCATAAACACTGACAGCTACGATCATTACCGCGGACATTTATGTAATGAATCGTACGGGAACGTGTAATTTCGGTCTAATCAATCAAAGCTAATTGCGGCAATTGAATGTTTTCGACTTGTAACCGTTCATCTCCGCATAACGGCTACTCGGAACAATATTTCACGCACCATACGGCGAAAAAAAGCTTTAGTGGTGTATGACTGGTAATAGGCATTAAGAAGTTATAATTAAGGAATTAAGTATTGTGTAAAATTTTCTACAATCTACCATAACATGTATGCATTAATATCCAAATAGTAGTAAAAAAATAAATAAATAAATGAGATTGGTAATATTGTCAGTTACCAACAGTTGTCAATAGTGAAAGCAGTGGTTGGCTGAATGTATGTGATAATTTTGTTGAGTATGTCAGCATATTTATTATCATGATTGCACTTGCCTACTCATAAATAATCCTAGCATTCAAGAAAACAATTTTGTGGTCAAAACGATTTGAAATTTGAATAAGAATGGATGACAAGAAGTTCATGGTGTCCAAAGTTGTGGATGATCAACAAACAGTTGCGTAAATAAAGCCAACAAAAACAAGAGTTGGTATGTGACGTAATGGAGAACTGACGTCATCATACCACGGTAGCTCACACGTTTTTGTTTGAATATTATCGCCTTGCCACGATTGAAGAATAAATAAACAAGAAGTAGAGAAATAAACCTAGTATGATAATACGGATACGTGACAGTATATTAGAGTTATCGAGAGGTATCGAGAGGTCAGTCAGTCGTATTGTGATAATCCCGATATAGTATTATTATTATCTTAAGGACATTTGCTTTTGGTGTTTCACCTTCTATAGTCTATACGTTTAGACTTTAGAGAGTTTATAAATGTGTAAACAGTGTATCAATAAAGTCGGAAAGTTGGGTGGGGGCCACACCATATATTTTATGTGGGTTCACTGCTTAAATACGTAGGTTAGTAGCATTGCTTATCAGAGTCGTTCAGCGAACACTCAACCGCTGGGAACTAAACACAACCACACCGCGTTTTGCTGACCACACAACCGTTGAGTTAATCATCCTTGAGTTAATATTTTGACTATTTTCAGATCATTAAATAGACATAATTTAAATGTCAACCACCTTAAGTAATAGATAATTAGGAAGTAAAAAATTTCTTCGAGTTGCCAAATACCTATTTGTTTAAATAAATTGTCAAATTTGTAACTCAAAATATGCTCAAATAATGGTTTTCATTCATCTTTATATTTATGAATAAATGCTAATATGTATGTTATGTGACAATATTGATGTATTAAAATTAAATATTATTATTATTAAACATTTTTGAGTTAATGCTTGACGAACATCATTTCAATTTTAACTTCAGAAGAGTTTCTAATCATTTCGTTTAAATGAATTGCCAAATTTTCAACTGGGTTTTTTGCCCATTACTATAGATATAATTGACAATAAAAAATGCATAATAGATCAGTCATTAGTAAACCAGTCTTAAACAAATTATATATTATAATATATAAAATTATGATATATTAATTATGATATGTCACTTAACAGATCGATAAATAAAAATCGCGCATTAAAACCGTACACCTACCTACTCTTTAAAACAATAAACAATCCATCATCTGTTTATTTTTAATGCCCTAAGGACGCATGGCACGTCGATAACACCAGTTGATCCTCAAGTGCCTAAACAACCAATCTTCTATACCACCAAATAAGCACAGCATAATAGCATAAAACTCCAAACCAAACAGACCCGTTTACACATCATAACTTATATGCGCAGACCATAAAAAACAAACATAAGAAACGCAGAAAAAATAAACACCTTGCGAAACATAATTCTTTCTTTTCTTAGAAGAATTGGAAAAGAATTATCTGTTTAAATGCAATGTAAACATTAGAGACTGGAGTACCGCAAGGTTTTGTGCTGGATCCACTGTTCTCCATTAAAGTCAGAAGGAAAAAAAATAACTCACCTTGCAAAAAATGCCGCTGCTGCAGAAGCTTGCGCGGTACTTCCAGGCATACCATTCACAGTAAACATATATTTAGTTTCCGAATAAACACCGTAAACACTGGAAACACCATGATCTGTCAAGCCACCATTAGAACTATAACCGACCGAATAATTAGGGGTAGTTTTTGCACTTTTAGCTGGATTGTTTGTCTTATGGACGTACCGATTTTTTGGGTTTAATTTGACGGGTATTCCGGTGGAAGACCGGCCTAACAGGCGCTCAGTTTCCATGGTCTGCTTATCCTCGACCGCGTGGTGTGTGCTTTTCGTATTTCTGCGCTCCGATCTCTCGCGACGTACCACATCCGAGCTTGCCTGCGTTGGGGTAGACACTGAGGAGATTCTGTTGTGTTGCTTACTACGGCCGCCATTCATCGCTCCTGAGGAGGGCTCCCACTCTTGAGTGGTTCTTCCTTGCTGATGGTGATGATGGTGGTGGTTGCCGTGGTGATTTGTTCGTTGTTGCTGTTGCTGCTGGACTTGTTGCTGGACGGTTGCCATGGCGTATAGCTGGCCGTTGTTCATGTTTCTTTCGGATGGAAGAACGTAATTTCTGGAGCGGACTAGTTCCATGTCGATCTGTAATTAAGGGTGTTTTGCCTGTTAGAAGATCGAACATTGGGGTGAGAATTATTATGAATCTATTCTCCCAACAGCAGTAAAGCGATTGATAATGGCTTAGCCAATAGATTAATAAGTTACGTATGTATTAGATCTTTGGGGTCCCACAAGGTAGTGTGCTAGCACCAGTATTATACATTGCACACATCAAAGATGAGTAGAAGATGAATAATTTGAATCAATGTTCTTGCTTTTTAGTATTTATGCTGAAAGAAACGTACTAATAGGAATGAAGCAAAATATTTGAGTTTGAGTTTTGAAATCAACACACTGTATATCAAGAAAGGATGTGAAGAATTGTGTCTATAATTGTCCAGAATTTTGCCATTCTACTTAAAATACTATGCTGTTCCTAACTAATTTGCTATATAAATAATTTATTATTTATTACTTTATCAATTTATTTATTGATGAACGTTTGAAAAATAAAATTTCAAAACCATTTCAGAGCATGATTGATTTATTCAAGTTAAATTTGTTGGGGCAATTTCTTGTAATAACTAAATTGTTATTGCACACAAAATAGGTACAATTTTATGTTGCCAAAAGTTCCTAATTTGTTTGACATGTTATTAATAGAACTAGAACAGAAAAACGATACACAATAAATAAATGAATAGTACTTATTAGTAAATTCCTTGCTCATTGAACGCACACATAATTAACTAAACTCACGCTAATGTAGCAATCATGTAACAATCTGCCGGCATCGTCAAAAAAACCCACATCACCTACACATTATCTAGAATTTATCTATTAGAAAAACCAGTAGCTAACTATCCACATACTGTACATCATATAAGAAGCCAATATCCCCCGTAAAATGGACAAACCTTGTTTAGGTCCACCAGCATAGCCCACCCTAATGTCCACTCAACCGAGCAACCCCTAAATAACAAATCGCTCGCTGAAGACAAAACAAACAGATTTTACCCAAGACGCTTCCAAGAAAAAAACCTTCCATAATAATGACAAAATTATTATATTTGAATTTGATGAATATATTTACTTCTACTTAATGAATATAATTTATAATTACTTTTTTGTGTTGGATGACATAAATACTTCACTGGATACAATTTTATTTTCAGATCACCCAACGTGGGGGTTGATAAAAAATGGTTTTGGGGTTAGCTAGCGGTGCCAGCTTAATTTGGTAATTGTTTGCAGCAGGGGTTAAACGTCAGCACCACTCGAATTTAATGGAGTGAGTGTGTAGCACTGACCAAAAATGTCACATCGACTTTTATTTTCGGTCGGTAGTAATTGGTATAACTGCTCGTTCTATGCCTTTTTTCGTGTTCATTTAGTCGATTCGGCAAGGGTTCGTTTTATTATTTTTCCCTTAATTGAGTATGTTCGAGTTTTGCGGTCATTATCGATATAATGAATTCAAAAAGTTACCGGGAGTGAACTTGAATTTTATCGGCATGCGGGGTGTTTGACTGCATCATTATTTCGACTCGGTGATTTTGAAAGGTGCATAATTAACGATCATTTGGTTACTGCCTTTCTGATCGATGTATATGATTTTTATATATATATATATATATATATATATATCTTTAGTTAGGACAATACATAGCAGTTAGGTACAAACTTAATAGTACAAACAATGTTTGGACAATATTTATTGACGTGACATTTCATTCCTAGAAGTTTTAAACACAACGAATCTACTTGTAAAACGAACAATTACCCCCCATGGTAAACATCCCTAAAAACGCCATACGAAAACATCCACGATGACACAATAACTTACAATTTGACATCATAACTCATTGTCAAATATCCTCGCGTTCAGATTAAAATTTTTTAATTTAATTTTTATCTACGGGTCCGCCACAGATATCAGAGAGAAAAAAACCAATTTGTCATCGTGTCGCGATTTCCGGGAGCGCATTTCCTTCCCCCTGGAACTTCGTGGAAAACAGTAGGAGAGAGGTTTTTGCGTCTGTCGGCGTCGCCGCCGGTCTGCGGGACTTCCCCCGATTTACGTCAAATGTTGGTCGAGCGACCCGACGCCGCGCCGTGTAATTCTCGTTTTTGATTCAATTACCGTGATTTATTCTCGGGACGTTTAATGGGCACTTTTCATCGGCCCAGGGTCGCGTTTAACGGTTCGTTACTTGCACTGTGTTTCTACTGATTCATCCTTTATTCCATCTATGTATCTATAGGTATACATCGTGGCTTTGCTAAGCGTTTCGAGGCGGTTAGCGCCCCACAAGAACGTTAAGTGTGACTTATAGCCTAAGCTGCGAAAGAGAAAGAAAAAATACTGCAATAGGGAGTCAGCGTAGGCTTGCTTTGTTTGTAAACTAGTCTTTGTCATTGTCTAAAACGTAGGGAATTCCATTTTAAGAAAGATCATATAAAACTGTGTCCTTTCAATCGACTCTATTAAGAACGAGAGTACTATTTTTCGTTGTCTATCTTTAGATAAATAACACAAGGGTTCAACAACTAGGGATTACATATTTTTGTTGACCTAACATCACTTTTCATAAATCAAGTCATCAAAGTGTTGTGACAGGTCTAAGAGCTAAGCATTTTATTTGAAGTCATATATTTTGCTTGGGTTAGCCTTCTAATTGGCAAATTATTTGGTACAAACAGGCATTTTGTCGAGTTGCAATTCTTGGTTGAGTTTTTGCCAATGCCAATTGCATGTCAATATTCGGCGCCGTATAGTTATTTGAACAGTTGGGGACAACTTTTGACTGAAAGCCTGATCTCGTACCAAGCATCTCCGCTGCTCCATTGGTATACAAAGATAAATTTCTAAGTTTTCATATCTCTACAGTTTGACCAATTGTACAGATATAATTCATTACCTTAGACATACCAGTGGAATATAGATATAATGATGCAGTAATGATTAATAGAAATAGTAGAAATACACACATCAAACTTCCAGCTGCACACATTTCTTTCTTTTCTTATTATCGAGCAATGATCGATGTGTAAATGCCCTCTTAAACAAGCGGAATAGTGCTTGTCATAATAGTGTCATTTAGTGATTCGGAGACGGAGCTAAGTACGGGGTATTGTGCCTGCCGATAATGACGCGATTGATGCTCTGATTGATAGGTTTATATTTCAGCGTCGTGCTCGCTGCAAATCCCCCAGCCTGTAAGGTCCCTAAGTCCTCTTTAATACGATGTCGGGCCAAACTAACAGTAAGACCAATAAACGTACGAATGACGAACGCAGAAGGGACCCCGTTGCTGCGCACTGACACTAAGATTGATTGATAATAGGAGGGCACCACTGCCGCTGCTGTCCGATGGGGCCCAGATCGACCAGAAAAGAATTACAATAATGATCGGGGAACTTCTCCAAGTTTTGGATGCATAAATTCCGGTGCTGAGGTGCTGAGCCGTGATCGCATAAAAATACCATATATTGGTGACAATCTTTCAGTAAACAAAGTTTTGATCGATGACTTCCTGTAGCTACGGTATGAATTGACCACAAAACCTTTGAAATAATTTAAGGGTCACTAAACTTTGGATAGAAGCTGTTATCTGAAGATTGCATATTCAGGGTGTATATTAAATAGGCACATTAATTCTAATGGGTTGTTATAGTTCTTAATAATTTTATTATAGGTGAAATTGTTATAGACCAAATTGTAGTCTTTGGTTAATTTTGATGATTCTTTCAGATAAAACAAAGGAGTAAATTTCCAACTTTCTGATACAACCAAAAATAAAATAAAAATATTATATATTATTGTTGTTTAAGAGTCAAATGTTTAGGCTGGGGCGGGTTTTCTGGCGAGTATGGTGAGAAATTTGTTATAAATGTCTTTAAATAGTGATACCTATCTAATTTACTATATCATTTCGTTGTTTATATTTCCTTATTGTATTCTTAGCTTGTTATGTTTAGAAACGTTTCAGTGATACAATGTTCTCAGCTAACTTTAAAGTCATAACATACAATTATCATGTACCATAAACATATTAATTCAGACAGCTGCACACATATCCGTGTGCAGTAAAGAAACCGTGTCTTCTGCGTTACATAAAAATGTTCTCGTTTTGCGATCTGTCATCCTCATTGATATTATGAGTGGCATTCGGATTGCTTGCACTTGTTGTTTAATGCAGTGGTCGCGGCGCGGCGTGCCGGGCATGCACCGAACTTTTTATTCAAAATCGGCGACGCGTGAAAAAATGTGACGGCAATCCGTAATGCGGCCAGTAAAATACAGCATTCATCCTTCAGAATGCCTTATTGCAGTGGACAGTACGAACGTGACGTGTGTATGCGGCGAGATTTCCATTTATTTATCGCAATGATGGGTGTTTTTCGACTACAAAAAAATTGGATGTGCGGTTTTATCATTTAAACGAAGGTTTGTATGTGGTTAAGCTTAAACAGAAAATAAACCTTTGCAAGTTGGTGCTTTCAGGCGTAAACTGTACTAAAATATAAGGCCTATTTTTACCCAATATGTAGCAATTTCATACGAGGAAAGTCTTAACCCAAAGATAATATTTAAACATTCAATCACAGAAACCATCATTTTGTTGTCATCTGCGAACTTTGGGGAGATTTCTGCAGACCTTATCGAATCAATTCTTGCGTCGATTCAACCGGTTAATTGGCCCTTCGCACCGCATCGGTCCATATTCAACGATATCGGTCTGTCGTCGTCGTCCACAATAGGACGGAAAGAAGCGCAGTTTCCGGTACGCTGGTATACGTCGTTGACAAACGTACAAAGAAAATTAATACGGCAGAGATGAAAATAAGCAAGTCAGAGGAATCGGATCGATAACCAATATCATACCTCGACTCTCGTTTTCAATTGTACCTTCGAAGCTCTCTCCTGAACAAAAAGATTCTCGTTAGAGATCTGCTCTCTGTGCATTGTAATTTCTCTATTGCACGCAACCGGTGACTCGGCATATTTGCTTTTTCTGAGTCGTGACAAATAATCAAACGTAAACGACGGTACGCCCCCTACTGGATGATAAGTGTAACTGTGTTCGAGATATATGCGAGCGAGCTTTCATCTTCTTGCCGATTGCCGTCGTGTGATAGTGGAGCTTTTGTGTTCAGATTGCACCTGACGGTAGATTGAACTTTTAATTTATTCTGTCGCGTATCTTTTGATGTTATGCTATGAAGAAAATAAGTTTTTCATGGATTCACGTTTTTAATAGACCATACTGCTAGAGAAAGATATTGCTAGAGAGACAATGCAAAAACTAAATTTTGTGGAGTGTGCGCGGCAGGCCAAAATGATTAAAAAACTAAGTGTGAATAATTTGTGAAGTTACAAATCTATCTATCTTATCTAAAATTTTTCTTATCAAACTCAACAAGTTGCTGCATTTCATCACCGTACCGCAAGTAATGTGCATTTTATTCATGCAAACATACGCTTTGAATATCAATCGAGCAGTATATCTAAGCCAACCCTTCTCACTTCCCACAACATGCAAATTATATTACGACACCATTTGTCAAACGAACGCCCATCTCACCAGCCAAATTAAGACCTGTATAAATAAATACCACCGTCTTCTATATCCTCTACATCAGAACCTCCAATATCGTGATGTACTGCACTATCGTGAGTCATCCAGCTGGCATAAGTGCCCTGGATCCACTCAACTACGGGAATAAGCGTCATTAAGGGACCGGAGCAGGAACAGACCACCCCAGTCATTTCTAACGAATCGACACGATTTATACAGGCTGGTCCAAAGTTATTCTTCTATTTGTTCTAACTAACAAAAATGAAGTTTTAATTATTTGTGCTTGGCCAGGAATTAATGTTATTACTCATGTTTTACGTGAAAAATCAAGCAAGAAAATTATTACGCTTTAAAGGGACCCTATTCCTCTTTCTGCCCTCCTCAGCTAAGTGTTCAATGGCCCATTTCTTTCGCTCGGCTAAATAGCACAGAATAAAGCGTCTCGGCTATTCCCCTAGTAGAAATTCTATAAGAGTTATTACTTAAATTGCAGCGTAACTTTTTTGTTGGATGGGGTGCCATTTTGCAATGATTACCCCCCTCTGTGAAAGAATATATATTTCTTGCAACTTTTCTTAGACTATAGTACCATTACTCAAGGGCTTGAGTGCACAAAAATTGGGCGATAAATATTTTGGGCTGTTGATCAGATTTTAGCCTGTCGAGTGTATCCAAAGCAGGTATTACTAATGATTCCAAAATCATTTTCAAGCCATTTAAACAACTATAATTATTACAACAACAAAAAATATGCTCTAACTCCACCAAGCAAAATATGCACTAAAGACTATAGTTGTAACTAGACAATTTTCAATAAAACATCTTTATATCTATTGCTTCGATCATCACTTTTGATTTTTTTGATATAATAATTTCGTTATCCCTCTTTATGCACTGAACCTGTTAGACCCAGTACAACTATTGCTAAATTTTAATTGGATAGCTAGAATTATACGAAAGCAATACCACAATCGGAGTTAGTCCTTGGTTATCTCTACCCAGAATTTCCATTCGGTTTATTATTTTTGGGGGTTTGCGAAGTCTCAAATTGAGTGACGTTCCGGTGACAGGTCTGTTTGGGCATTTGGCGGCGCGTGGGGCTCGGATAGTGTTAAAATCCGGTTTAATGTGATTAAAGGATTTTCGGCGGTGGGAGGCAAAATTTGCAACCCCTGCGTGCGATTGCAGCCCCTCATCTAGCGGATGCAACGTAAGTGAGTCAAGTACCTACCGCCCTCGGGACGGATGGGGGTAGCCGCCGACAACCCCCCGGAATAACGCTCCTATCTGTCGTAATCTCGGGGTTCATCCTGTCGACGAGGATGGCGATGGTGCTGCCGCCCGCCGCCGTACGCCGAACAAATTATTACACTTCCGTCGGTGGTTCCCCTTCTAATCTAAAATCTTTGTCGATTGATGCAAGTTTAAATGGGAAGTTATCGATCGACGACGGTTATGTCCTTAATCGAACGATGACAGAGTAGTTTTGTCTCAGATTAGAGGGATTTTTTTGTACACGTCTTTGTTTTACTTCCGTCATGTAATGAAATTTATAATGGGCGTCATCTTTCTATGTAGTTTCTACGAAAGCATCGTGAACATGCACAGAGGGAGAAATTTATTTGATACAACACGAATATCTTTGAGTGAAGAATATCACTTGTTTCTATATCCGCAGAAAGATCATTTGGTTGGTTCAAGTAAAATACAAAATTCTCAAAGTAAGAATATGATTTTCTTGATGTTCCAAGTATTAGGTTTTCTTGTTTTAAGTATGAAGGAACTGCCTGAAAGGAATTACGTCTGTTTTAAGCGATACGGACGTATACTTTTGGGTCAAGAAACTATTTGTTCGTTGAAATATGTATATTTTTCACCCAACAAAATATTGTTGTTGTTGTAAAACGATCGTCTTACTCTTTTTATATGTAAAAGAATAACATTTTCTTCACAGAACAAAATATACTCAACATAAATATACTAAACTCTTAAACCGGAAGAATAACTAGCCGTTAAAATAACTACATATATTGAAATTCTTATTACAATAAAATATTATTTGGGTAGCAAAAATATCCTCTACATGCTACACTTATATACGCAAGAATATTTTTTCTTGATATCCAACAATAGCTATTCCACTACAATCCTGGTTTTCTTCATAACCCTTGTAAGGTAGCCCATGAAATAAAACACTTCTGCATAGATGTAAACAAACAATATACAAACACTCAATATCGCTAAACTTATACAACGGTAATATGTGGCAAAAGACGCAAGAAACTGTTAGCGCAAGAAACTGTAATTGCACAACTTTCTCCGTATCTCTCAGAGTAAGAATCTTGGGTCAAGAAACAGTTTTTTTGTGGACGCATATATATTTTTCGTCCAACGACATATTTTTGTTGTTGTAAGACAAACGTCTACTTTTTTTATAGAAGAATAACTTTTTCTTCGTCAGAGAAAAATATACTTAATATTAATTAACATAAACACACAAAATTCTTAAATCGTAAGAATAACTAACTAAGCTATATTGAAATTCTTATTAGAATATTATATTATTTGTATAGAAAAAAATCCTCTTCATGCAAGAATAATTTTTCTTGATACATATCCAAGAATAGAGTTCTCTCTGTGTGCACGTGTTTTGGTTTCAATATGGCTGGACGCTATGCATGTAGTCAAAGGGGCAATTACAATTCTAAAGAGAAACATTCACACATTCGACAGTGTAATCCATCAAGAACCGCTTTAGGCGTAAATATTTCCTGGAGAAATGGTTACAGTAATACACGTAGTTATCAATGTATAAACTAAAACATCTTAAATAAAACGGTTTACCAATACAATTGATAATTTTTAATATCCATTAACTTTTGTAATCTTTTACGGACTGAGGATGGCTTTTAAGCAAACTAATTACAGCCATATTCTTCCTTTTTTCGCTGATAACTGCAGGGAGCCTAATGAACAAATATTCACCACACTTTCTGACTATAAAAACAACTCTATGTCGGAACTAAATCAAATCAAGCTCTCACAAGGGGACCATACAGAACCTACGCGGTAAACCAACTATAAAAAACAACAGTCCCTCATTATGATAATTCACCGTTCGTTTCGGAATCCCATGAAAATTGATGCCGTCGGGCAACTCTCGAAGAACACACTAACCGCCCGCACCCGCACACGTCGAATGGGGAGACCCGCGGGCCATCAACTGGGCGACAAAAAGACAGCGGCGCGAGGAGCCCCGGGGCGCACTTTGCATAATCCAATATTCATGTATATAACTCGCCGCCCTGACCCCCTAACAAGGGTGACATGTTTTTATGGGCCTGTCTATCGCGCTCTACACCCGCTTCCGGTATGCGAGAGCTTTTGGTCCTTCGATTCGGCGGTGGTCGTCGTCGGTAGCGCACGAAACTTAAATCCGGACCCGGAGTTTGATTACTTTTTATGGCGGAACACTTTAAGTTAGAGTTTTAAAGCGGCGGCGTAAAGAGCTTTGTGTGAGGGGTTGTAAATTTTTAACATTCTGGGACATCGGGGTGACGATAAAGTTTTAGCTCACTTTCGTATGGTGATCGCGGCCGCTTTTTGGTGAAAAGAATAGGTTAAAATAGTTTAGCCTTGCTTTCATTTACACACAGAAAAGGCATAAAGCATATTGAAATTATTAATTTGTTTCTGTTGAGAATTTTATGTTGCCAATTTAAAAAAATACACCTTTTGTGGACTAAGCTGTGGTAATGGGTCGGAAACCCATTATTTATTTATTAAGATATGATCAAATTAAGCGAGATATTTGTAAGAACATTCGGGAATGTCAAAGGTTTTTGCTAGGGTTGAACATCTGGTTTAGGATTTGACCGCGTGTTATAAGTTTAAAATTGAAGAGTTGTCATTGGCTAAGAAGAAATGCTTCCGGCTTCCTTTGGGGTCGAGGGATGCAAACGAACAGATCTCGCTCTTCTCATTTCAACCACCGTCATGTAAAGTACACGTTTTTGTGGAGCGTTCTTAGGCGCTTAAGTTTATCCCTGGTAAGTCTTTCCAACTCGTCTCGCATTTCATTGTAAATTAAATTATTCATATTTCTGCTAAAAGTGTGTCTGTCTAAATCAACTCCTAGGTTTAATTTAAACGTCAATATGTTCAACGCTTCATTCATTTTTCTATGTAACCTATCAAACGGGATTGTTGATTATTATTGTTAATAGATGTTATTGTTTTGATAAGTGTTTCGTTTCATTTGAGTAGTCTTGCTTTATCAACCCTTATTAAATGTTAAATACTTAAACGCATCAGTTAGTAGTCAGAAAATGTGTTCACAAGGTTCAAGAAAAAGAACCCAGTTAGTTTTGCCTTCGAATAAATTGGAAGAGATTTGATGAATTAGAATTTTGACCAGTAATTAAAGCCCTTAAACCGCGCTTGGCCAAATGCTACCATGTTAGGGAGTCGCTTTGTTGTTCCCGCCATTTTGACCTCCTACACTGTATAAGTACAAAATTTTAACTATTATTGTAAACATTTCTCAAAGTAATTCACCAAATAGGTTCTGAAAAATAGGAAAGAAAAGACCATTATCCTAAGAAAAATAATTCTTAAAGCAACCCCACTATCTGGAAGTTATTCCAGCGAAACTGTAAAACTCTTTTTAAACAGTCTAGTAAACTAGCGTAAACTGCACCGTTTAAACGTTAACTATCACTTAAACTGCCTGAACTCTCAAATAAAACAGGCCGCGTCAAAGTAACAGCCACCTCATTCATTTTTTCCTACCCGTTTAAGTACACACTCAATTTTATTGTGCCACCATTAACGTCTATCTCTCTGACAAACAAAACCGTAAAGAGGGAGGATAACTCACACCACCTTCTGCACAGTCTACACATATAAAGTAGGTTTTTACACAAGACAACGTCACATAGATTTTACCTATTATATTCCCCACGGAATATAATTACATTGTATGTATATTTTATAATTTTAGAATAAATTTTTCTTAAATTATTAATGCATAGTTTTGAAAATAAACATGTTTATAACTCATTTTGCGTTACATTTTGAAAAAAGTTGATATTTTCTAAATATCCTATAAATCTTTAATTCAAAACATTGTCATCCGATAAAGCCTTGTTAAAAAAAAAATAATAAACGAGAAAAGCCCAGTAAATCAGTAACAAATTCGAGTCCCAAAAACGAGATTCATTCGTTTAAATGCGTTCAGTGTCCCCACCCTCCCATTAAGCTGGGAAAGCGGGGAAAATGTGCTCACAAATCAGCAATTTCCTTTCGACACGACGCAACAGCAATAAAACGGTTATAGTTTTAAGTTATCCAGTAATCAAATTCCCTCGGGGTAAGCAACTGTACGGTCTCGGGGTTGTGTGGTGTGTACGGGGCTGGAACGAAAATGTATCAATCAGCGGCGAGCGGTCTCGCTGTATATGGGGGCGTAGAACTGCGGTCTCCGGCACTTGTTCATAGCGCCGCAGGGTCCATTTAGAGTGCCTTATTCGATTTCGGCCGAAGAGATTGAAATATTTATGGGATTACTGGTTGCCAAACGAATTGCAGAGTGATAGTATACTCGATACCGAAGAAACTCGATCAAAAATGTAATTATTTGTGATAATGTGATCATTTTCACTATTCCCTTTCTTCACATCATCATAAATTTACACGTCATAAATTCGATATGGTTTTTTCCTTTCTACAGAGGTACTTATAATAAAAGCTTGTAACCGGACACCGCCGCGCCGTAGAGAAATTATGAATATCCTATTATAAAATAATCTCTATGGATGGCAGGTAGATGGTAGACCAGTTCGGAATTTCAACCGTTTATCTGGTTACCCGGCATGGTTAAATGGGATTTAAATAATGAACCGGTTATTAATTAAATTACAGGATGTCTTCATTTGTTATTCGTGGAGAGACGGCTTCCTAAATACATGGAGGACGCATAGTAACCGTGATGACTTCATAGAGCATATCCATAATCGGTATTAATGAAATTTCTCCTAGTATTCTTTTACTTTGCGACTACGTCCCCTAGAAGGGAAGTATGTACTGTAATCGTCTGAGCAATCGTAATTTCATCGAAAATACGGGTTTTGAGGTAGCTTAAATTCATTGCAATGATTATGGTAAAATGCCTGAAATTTCTAGGGTACTAGTCGGCAAGTTAAGCAAGTTAGATTTTGGGGTTATGTTACTTCTACTCTAACGTAGCTTTTCAAACTCAATAATATACGTTGTAAGGAATGAACTCTCAAGCACTCTCACGATATACAACATTTTTACGGTTACCACATGTCTGTTACGCATCAGGACAAGGAAATATTGCCGGCGTTACGTCACATTTTTGTCATTAACGTCACGTATTTAGTCCCGAGTTGTCATTTCTCGGTTCATTATTATGTGAGACATCGATAAAAACTTTTAAAATGTAGCAGTTTTAAGAGTGCAACAAAATATCGTTAGTTAAGTTGGTATGGGACATACATACGTACATATGGCCGTGTGCACGCTACATAAAGTTTATAGCCGGCTGTAAATATGATTTATGGATTTTTTCTGTTTATCTAGAGTGGGTGCAATTTCTTAATTAGATTTTCTTGTAACTTTATCGTTTCTTTTTATGAACTACGGTTTTAACTTTATTTCAGATAATATTCTAGCCAAATTATCAATTACTATTATTAATATCATTTGATAACAAAATTAACTTCCTGATAGCCTCGTCAGCCCAGCGTCTAAACCTTCTGGAATTATTCTTTTAATCAATTCCTTGACTAGCGATTTAAGCTGCAACTACTGTCAGCCAGCTTCAATGAACGCTTATAGCACCTAAACCGTACATATTTAAAGTCACCGAGGATCAGCATTTGCCACTTCCGGTAGTCAGATTGTCTCCAAAAAAAATGTTACTCCCCTGATAATTCTACGTATTCATGCTAAATTTCAACCCAATCCGTTGTACCGTTTAAAACGTGTATTTCCGCTTTAATACCGATTTTCTTTTTACGATTACAATCTAGCAAAATAATTATGGTAAGCCTGTCTATAGTCGACCATCATTTGCCAAACGTGAGTTCACGTTTACTGCGTACAACTGTAATTTAACACCACTACAGACAGAATTTAGTATCGGCCGGTATCGGCCAGTTGGAATCATAATACATATTATCTATTCTATATTATGCGGATTTGCCAAGTTTTGGGATTATTATAGCTCTTGTACGTTATATTTTGATGACGGTCCATTCGCTGAAACTCGGCATTGTTTAATTATTAATCTTGATGAGGGACGGGTTGGGTTGGTTGAATTTAATTTGAGTTGTTAACCAATTCGATTCGGTTCCATTAAAAAGGATTTGGGCAGATGCCTGATTGAATTTAGCGAATTTGTGGTAAATGAGGAAGATTACAAACTATTGCATTAATTTCAGCTCAATTCTTGACCCATACTTCTTTTTAGACAGAAATATACGTTTTGAGATCCTAGGAACCCAATTCTAACATATCTTGCATGAACTGATTAACTTTCGAAGAATAATAAGTCGATGGACAATAAACAAAAATGTGATAAAAATGCAAATAAATAATACGAGTTCATCGTCCAGTGACTTTAAATATGTATACCAACTGAGAGATCTATGAAATTAACGGTTTGTTGGTTGCGAATTGGCAGATTTATTACAACATGACATGACAATGTTATTTTGACTTATATTAGGTTGAGATCCAGAGTGACTGTGGCTGTATGAAATTAAAGTATTGCAGAAAATTGCTACGTTTCAATATGTCAACATGCTAGTCGAACAGTTGGGTGGAGACTACTCGAGATTTTTACTATTCACGAGCATTTTTCAACTCTAATAATTTGGAGACGCCTTATATATGAAATATTATAGTTTGTTCTATTTCTTCAGCAGTAAGTGCACATATATAAATAGTAAGAAAACTACGTTCTAGATTTCCGGGAGAAAACCGCGTCAACGACGATAAAGTAGTCAACGTTTCGCACTCTGTTGCAAAAGGCATCTTCATTCTCTTTATTCTCTTCGTAGCCGTCTTACTGTTACGTCCTGAAGATGCCTCTTGCAACAGAGTGCGAAACGTTGACTACTTTATCGACGCGGTTTTCCCCCGGAAATCTAGAACTTAATGATTCGGACCGCGGAAGTCTCCAATCTAAATATAGTAAGAAAACTTACCTTAACTATAATATAATACAATGATTGGTAACTTCTATTTTCCTTCTCTCCCCATCAACACGCAACAAGAATATTATTCATGCAAAGTCAACTCTTCTGGTCGGAAACTTTTTAATTAAGCGTTCATTCGCTGTAAGCGGGAGAAAAATTGGGCATTTTTTGAATAAATATTTATGAGGGAGGGGAGGGAAGTGAAACTGCGGCAGCGATACTGCTCACTAATTACACCTTTAATTAATCGCCTTACATTAATTAATTATCAAAACAGATGTCGCTTCGAGTTTTTCGAGACGAAATCTTGCAGCCTGCTTACTTCCCTGGTTTCGCCTGCCCCCTCCATCCTAAAGAGTGATGAATGCAACTTGGCGCTAATTGTCTTTCGTTTCTGGTCCGACAGTAATTAGATTGATTTCCAGTCTGCGAACTCACTTAATGACACTGGCTGTCTTACTTTTGTTTCCCTTTAAGGACGTGCAAGGATACAAGTTGTAGTTTTGATGTGGTTTCTGCAATCTCCAAAAGCTATTGTAATCTTTGGTTGATTTATTGATTATTTCAGCAAAGTATTGATAAATTTTTCGATATTCTTTTTAGCTAGGAATAATTTCGAAGAATTTGACTTTGAAGAATATATATGTCTTCTTAAAAATGTATAATTTTAGGAGCCTGTTTGAATTTATTCAAAACATCCATAAAATCATGCTTTGCGTCGGCGCTCGATAAAATTGATGTCTCGGAATGAGAATAATATTTTTTGGGGTGAGCGTCACAGCGAGGGAGATGAAATCCGTTGGGGGAGTTGGTTACCCTACGTAGATACACCCCGATTGAACGGGGTTTACCTTATGCATACGTTTTAAGGGGTTGTCGCTGTTGTCACCACAAGAGGACGTTACCAACTCGTTCTAGATTAAGTGTCGCCTGACAAATTGTATCAATCTCAACTTGAGAGTGTTATGACGTTTTCCTATTTACTTTTATGTCATGCCCCAGGAGCTAGACCAAACAGGATATCCGATAATTGGAAACACATCAACATCTTGCAAGTATTCAAGCAACAATTCATATACCGAAAATAGAAGATTCATAATGTTTTATTTGCTATTAGTTAATTTGATTATGTCCATATTGCAATTACAATGAAATGATTTTGACTATGATAATATATGATACAAGCGACCATAAAATTAATTAAATTCAGAATTTGACGACGCGACGTCCAATTAAACTAGTAAATTATACATTGCCTCCAGTAGCCTAGTCGTCATACGGTCATAGATGATCCAATAAACTGTCAGATAATAGCGACAATTCGGCTATCGGCTAAGCTTTGAGTTACCACCGTAGTACGTATAACGACCGCCAGGCGTCGCCGCAGTTCCTCGGTACTTTACAGGCTCCCGAAGCAGTAAATAAGATTTAATTATCCGAATATCGGAGGCGGTAGCGCAGCGTACGTTCGCGTAAGCGGTTTATGGCTGTTCCATAGCACTCTGGATTCCTTTTACAGCTGTCACACGACGACCGTATGCATAATTCAAGATTCAAGCAGAATTATAGTGGACGTGAGGTTAATATGCCTTCACGTCACAGAACGAGCGATAACTTTGAACTACAAAGAAAGTCATGCAAGTAAATTTCTTCACTATCGATTTTCTTCTACCAGTATCGACCATAATCAAACCAAAATCACACATAACAAAAGCTATGCTTCTGTTACGCTCTTGATTAATGATACATACTGAAAATATAGTGAAATCTCTTTAAATCTCTTCAGACTCCGGCCTACAAAAGGTTCGAGTGTGCTAGAATGGGATAGACGGGACAAGGGGTAGTGGGATTGTGAGTATTTGCGAGACACGTTACCTTTGAGATTAACCTAGGATTGATCCATGCCGTTTTGACGTCGTTATCCAGGAGTTTGTAGGAGGCTTTCGCGATAAGCTGCTGCTGGGGAATGTCCACTGCAACTGACGAGGGATGGATTCGACTCGCATGGTCTTTACTACCGCCGCTGCCACTGGTATGGGAGGACCTGCAAAAGATGTGTTTTGGTATTAGTTTTATTACGGATGCTATTAAATGAATGATTGTCATAAAGGGAGTCTCTCTCGTTCTTAGTCTGTTTCCTTTTGTTTGACAGCAGTTAACAGGAGGCGAAATGAGATTCAACGATGTGAATTTTGTAATTCATAAAACACTGAGTCAGGCACAAGCGTCATAACAACCCTTTCAAACAGTGCAGATTAGTCCTTACGATAAAAAAACGGATAAAAGAATCCAGATGGTAATTCTAAATATATATATACTAATTTTCAGTCCAATACATTGTACCGTTGTAACTTATGTCATTTTTGTGTCATTTTAGATTACAGATCCACCAACAACATTATTTTGAACAATATTTTCTGAGAAATGGATAATTACACAAAGTCCTACAACCAGAACAGTGATCACATATTTTTATTGACCTAACATCACTTTTCGTAAAGCAAGTCATAAAAGTATTGTGACAGGTCGAAGATTCTACTGTCCATACGTTCTCATAACATATTGTTCAAAATATTACGAATTAACAAGTTTTTTTGTGTTATTTTATCAAGTTAAGTTATACAGACATTCTGCGCATTAAAATGTGGGAAGTGATCAAAGAATATGTTGTAAAAATTTACAAAATAAATTTTCTTACATGTGCGGTTGTTATGTAGTGACACATCTTACTAATGCTATTTTGAATTTATCGCTGTATTTGTAAATCTAGATCTGTTACAATGAATCTACTTTCAGTTTCTAGTTATGTAAGGCAAATATAATCTAGAATAAATATTTTTTTTTGTAATATGAGAAAGTTGGAAATTTGTTCACTTGTTTTATTTCATTTTTATATGGCGCGGTCTTTTGTGGAAGTTTTATTGCAATTATTGGACGGACATCCACACTGTCTGAAGGCACCCTAAGTGACTAAACTGAATTTACGATTGGCTTTCTCAACAAACACCAATTGGCCCATTCAATCATTATATCAGAATACGGTGTCATATAATCCCCACTTTTATCTCGAAAATTCGACTCCATATGGTCAATTAGAGAGTACTTTAAATAGGCCTAAGCCGAGTCAGCTCTATATGCTGCAGGGGCGTAACTATTTCCAATTATACCCAACCCCCCCATATATACTTAACTCGAGAGTGTTAATTTTATATGGCCTTCGGTCTCAATGTTTCTTATCCAATTACACTTGACAGAATAATTGAGGACTGTACGCTACTAAATGTCCCGGACTAATTATATACATTCTAATAAGATAGGCTCAAACCAGTACTGAAGACTGAAAGCCATTCTGGAGGCAACGGCAATCATATCACTCTAATATAAATTAGAAACCGAAATTGAGATTATTTTGTCATAAGTTACTGAAATAATCATCTACAAAAATTCAGACATACAATTGTAGGAAAACATAATATTAACAGAGCAGAATAAACATTAAAATGTCTGGTTTAATATTTAAAATCGTCGACCAACCACACTAATAACGCACTATATGCGTGTATTATTCATATGCTAAATGACAATATTTATTTTAACGGGCTTGTTCGCAATATCGAGTGTCGCCGCTATTTGCAAACCCAGCTAAACTAAAATATGTATGTATATTATGGTTTCATTATTGCGCGTTGTCGCTACGTTATATAAATATTAAATATTCAGTTGTTCAGTTGGGTTGGCATCATCAGCAGAGCTAGCGCTATACCCTACCGTCAAATTAAATTTCATACACAAGCCGAAAAAGCTCAAAGAACTTGACAAACAATTTAATTAAAAGCGAACGCAACGTCCCAAACGAAAAAGCAGAGTAGCTGTGCCGAACTCTAACAAATAATATAGCGGCAAAATGTCATTTTAATCCAACGTATAAAGCCAAACAACTCAAATGTCAATCGATGTTTATTTTTGGCGTTCTAGCCAGTCTACAACATAAACTCGCCCGTTTACGAAAGCATTTGAAATTTGAAAAGCAAACTCGTTGTTTTGCTAAACGTGCTCCAGGCAACATTATATCGTCTATATAGGGCCTGATCCGCTTATCGTTATTATATCTACGTAAGGTAATGTGGAGCACCAATTTCCATACTAATCCCCGTGTTGGTAACGATGTGAGAAGACGGATATTACCGTCGAAGTAGCAACAGCGGCAACGGAACGGTGGTTAAGAAATTGTTTGTGTTCGTTCCGTTTCCAAGCTTTTCACTGTCGCAAAGTGGAAAATTGTATAATTGCCACTTAGCATTGTTCCCAGTGATTGTGGGACCCTACTCTTAATTATAAAGGTGGGTAAAGTGCGAGGGTAATACTTGTGTGAACCTTGGTGTGTTATACATATTTGTCAGTGAATGATGATTTATTGCCGGTATATTTAACTTGCAATTATGTTATTATTTCTTGATCCCTGTTCTTTATGTCGTGCTTTTTTTTCATACAATGTACAATACACTAGGCTGTTTCGTTAATTATACATTATATCTGGTTCTATGGAGAAATTTATCTTATCTAATACGATGTATAATAACTATAACAATATCTTGACAATTGCACTGCATACAATCAAACATAAACTAACCATATTCAGGCCCAAAAAAACGTCTACCAAATTTTGAACTCCAATAACTTTTGTAATGTTTGGTGGATTTTAGAAAGGTTTAGGTAAAAGTTTAGACATTCAAACCGAATTAAATTCTTCAAGTCCACAAAAGCTGTGATCAATCAACATTCTCCTCTTAAAGCAGGCGTATGCTAATTAAAAAAAAAGCACAGATATTTCTTGGCAGCTTGCATTGATAAAATTGAATAATTACTTTTTATTTTATGGTTGCCACAAATCACCGAAACAAATTGCAACGCCAAATAGATATAGTTAATCAAGAATAGTTAGTTTTACGTATAGTAATATAGCATACACAACTAATCAACAACGTGAAATTGAAAACAGCGTTCCATTTATCTCTAGCATCAATATTCTGTCTGTTCTGTCGTCCACCACAGAAAATAATGACTCTGTGTATTCGTTCCTATGAATGATTAATATGTATGAGAGACAGACGCGCCATCTAGAATGCACGCACAAGATAATATTGATCAACATTTTTACCGTACGCATAATAAGTTTCATTCAGACGTATTGCATACAGATTATTCAGAGTCGAAGGTCAATCAATGAAACTGTAGACGGAGAGTTGTAATTGAATGTGCAAAGTCAAGTTGCAGCGATAGAAAGCAAATAATTACAAAATAACTTTTTATAATGGTTGGTATATAAAACTTTTATTTATAAAAAAAAACTTTTATAAAAGACATACACCCCCTACTCTATGATTCTTTCCACGTCCTTACAACCCCTCCCTTAATCGAATATTCAAACCAAGAAAACCTTTATACAGACCGACTCTATTAAGTCGCATACCGATATCCCTTAAAACTCCCTACTTGCAGTTTTTTCCCAATACCCTTCCGGTCTTAAGGACCCTTCTCCGAGGCCTCTCCGTACTTGATTTTGCAATTTCGTGAATGCGCAATTTATCAGGATACGAAATCCTTCCCGGCTGCGCCCCGAACGCGAAAAACAATAAAACAATTTTAAATTTGAGTCACGTTAGAAAAGCGAGGGTAGGATGCAGACATAAATCATAGGGATCTTTAGGCACCCTTCGCCTTTAAGGACAAGGGGTTGGTTCGGGCGAGGGTGCGTTTCTAGATCGATGCTTATGAATACAATCTATAATACCTGCGTTCGCTGTCGAGTGAAATAAGTTCGCATAGTAAGCAATACCGGGCAGACGGCGGCCGTCTGTTCGCGTTGTACGGTTAAGGGGATGCTGAGGGGGCGAGAATTTCGCCGCCCCGCCTTAAAAGGTTAAGGTATTACGGGTAATGAAGTGGAGAGGAGACTTTAATTGAAAACTTCGCTGATTTAATTGACTTAATAGTGTAGACGAGGATTGCCCTGAGGTTCACCGAGAGACGTCTTTACGTTGCTCGTTTCACCACTTATTTTCCCACTATCACTGAGTATAATATTACAGCGCTAAAGTTATTCTCAAAACATTAGAAAATTATATTCCTGTTGCTATTGGTTTAAATAAAACTAAATATTTACTTAGCTTGGCCTATTCACTTCAAGACAATACAAGTTCGTTATTCAGGCGAGCTTTAGTTTTAGGTAAAAATAAATAATTTGCTTACAGAGATAGTAATATAGATACTTAGTAATTTTTCAATCTAATGCAATTGTGTTCTTGAATGAAGAACGTCTGAAAATATTTCTTCAAATTCTCAAACATATTATACTTTTACTTCAAGAATATGGCTTTATTTTCATCCTGTGTAAATATGTAGTTGCTGCTGTAGCAAAGAAGTGATTTACTTAGATAGAAGCACATTGTTTTCGTAATCATGGGAAAAATTACCCCACTCGCCTGCGGCTTGTTCTGTAAATTGTGTCATATGGGTGTGTCCCATAATATAAAAAATATTTTAATTAATAGACGCACGTATTGCAATAATATGGTAGATTACTTCTACCAATATATCACGACATATTTCTGTGTTAATGACAAGAAAGGGGTTTTGCAGTCATTACTCCATGATACCAGATGCTAAAAATATATGTGTATTTTCAGTATCTGAGGCAACAGTTCATAGAAAAGTTTCCGCAATACAAACATAATTTTCTTTTGTTTATTTGGTTTTATTGTGAAATACCATTACTCTGACATCGGCAGTAATCGTGACGAATAAATATTAGAGATATAAGACACAGGCTACATACCGGCAATTTATAAAGGAATTCCGGTCACTTAATTTAGTTCAGCACTTACAACTAATTTAATCTAAATGCTACGGTCATTTATAGTTAGTGCGTTAACTGAATCGTATACTGTTAAGTGTCAATTTGATGTAAAATTGGAAAATTGAACGTTGTAGGTACTTGAGAGAAAATAATAAAACCAATAAATGCTGGATTTCTCTTTCTATCTCCTTACTGTTTTATTCATTTCAATTAAAATATTTACTTGACTGATTTATTTTGATTAAATTGACATGTCATAATGTACATGGTGTAATAAAATTGGTGGATATAGGTTTGGGCTTGCTTTGGAATAGTTAGCGATATCTGCATACCTTTTAACTCAACAGATTTTGAGCAAAAAACATTAAATTTTCATTAAATATAATTTACATATGATTTATTACTTTTTTTATTTTCTTGCTGTATACGTTTAAAGAAATTTTAGCACATGTACATAGCCGGCAGGTTATTAATGCTGTTATTTTCCTAACTATAATTCACAGTTCATAATCTAATAAATTCAATAGAATTTTTTTTTTAATTTTTAAACATAATTTTTTCATTTAAAAGGGTATACAATGACATTTCTCACTTTCTCACTAATGCCAGTTTGAATGAGAACAAGAACAAAGTTATTACCAACTATCAACTCTAGAATCTATGCCAGAAATTTGATGTTTCAACATTTCACCACATTCGACACATAATTACAGTGTATAGAATGTGGTATTTACAGTGAGTACCTAAATCATTAATCGAAATTCATTGGAAAATAGTTACGTGTGTACAACGATTTGATCATTGGATATTTGTATGGTGTAATAAGCACACTGGAACAGTATTCGGACAGAGCGCACAATCTTGTAAATATTTGAGGTTCACTGTTTGATATTAGCATAGGTTGTGACGGAATCGTCTGTTTATTGCCGCCATATTTGCCGAGGTTTTTATATACCACGATCATCAATGTCAAAAGGTAATAACGTTATTTGCTAGTGTGTTTGCCGACCACTATTACGGTGCCGATATCCTAGAAACGAATTATGGAGGAGTAATTAAAGTTGTAGATTCTGAGATGAATAATACTTAGATATTAATTATATTTTACACGAATTATTTCATTATTTGTCAGAATTCAGTTCACAACAAATTATATCGTTTGTAAGTGAAGCCTTTTATTTGTAAAAATATCACGTTGACAATTAAGTCTTATGAGATCCTGAAGAAGTACGTGAAGGTAAATTAGTATTATGCTCTGGTGAAACAAAGAGTTATTCTTGACACATTCACACGATTTATATTCTATGAGTAGTGATTTGATGATTTCGTAAAAAGTGATAGTGGAATTCTTCGTATTGTTAATTGGCTTACAACGTTCCGCGGCTATCAATAGACAGAAAACAATCACTTACGATGAACTCTTACTTCGGTACTATACGACTTGGCGATCATCAGATATGCATATTTTTTGTTCTGATCACTGCATGTTTAAAGTAATTATCTGGAGGATGCGCTGATATCAGGTTGGTCAAAATCAGATGAATTCCTCAGAGAAGACGCATGTAACAACAATCCAGTTCATCCCCTGGTCATTCTAAATATGTATACCAAATTTCAGTATGAGCCGTTGTTTCGTTTGAGTGCTATCATGTTTACAGACATACATCTTACAGAAATCATTGCAACGATTCAGGGTAACCCAAAAAACGTATTTCTGCTCAAAATACCAAGATTTGTTTTCCGTCGATTTCAATACTCTCCTTCTAGGGTAGGTACTAGTCGGAAAATAAAAATATGTTGACATTCTTCAGTATTGTTGATACCTGGTACTTTTCGTATTCGAGTTATTTTAATTTTAATCATAACTGTTTCTTGAAACCGCATTTCTCAGCCACCGTTTACGCTAGAAAGTTGAAAATGTGTCATTTTTTTGTTTGGTCTATTGACCTATTGGTCGATTGAATAATAAGCATGAAAATATCATGTTATTCTATTTTACAGACAGAAGAATTTCACGAAAAAGAATCTTGATAGTACCGCCATCCGACGCCATCTGGCGGTAGGATGCCGTACAACCGAGCGTCACGACGGGCAATGGACGCCAGCGTTGCAACAACTGCGCAGCACGGGAGCAGCAGAAAAAAGTTTCACCTTGCAGGCATAGGTGGCGCTCTGTTCGAATTTGAACGGCGCTACGGTTTACAATGATTTACAAAAATGTTTTACATATGGTATTTCTGGCACCACGTATTATTTTGAGTTCTAAGATATTCGAGAAAACTTGTTTTTGATTAAACGTATCTTATTACTTTCTTTTATTGAAACACTTTTACATAAAAAAATCAGTGAACATCCTTAAATTTGGACAACATTTTCCGAATAATGATCCAATACTGATAGAATAAAACCATTGAATTAAAAAAAGTGTGTATTAGGAACAAACGGTGGTTTAAAATGTCAGAGATCTGGTGACATTTTACAACTAAACTACGGCAATGAATAGACAAGCTATTATAAAGGCTTGCCATAAAGATGCAATTGTCTAGTAATGTCAAGTGACATTAACTGAATAAAAAACTCAGAAAGAAATAATTGGACACAAAATCAAGAACCTTCAGAGAAATAAGCATGATCTTTGTGAATTTACATTTCGCTTTGTGTTCACTTGATCAATTCGACGTAAAAATATATATGTACAAAAGGGATGTGACTCGATTCTTGTTTGCCTGTACGAAGATTAAATTTATCGTGGTATCGCGTATCAAGAAAACAGTGCCCATTAATCAAGGAACCAGTAACAAGCCTCTCTCAGTGATTTTGTTTTGTTCACGTTTCAGTTTGTCTTTATAAACCATGCACGATGTTTTACAAACCAAGAATTGGTGTTTATTAGTTGTTCGGTGAATATGCGATTTTATTACTGGTAATATTGTTTGCAATGAAATGAAATTAGGTACTATATCGTTTCTAACCCCAGAAGGTGACGTATCTCACCTATTTCAGTTTTATACGAAAACATTCTGAAGTTTTTAAGCTGAGAATAGTTTTCTAACCATTAATTTCCCAATCCATCACCAACCAAAGCACTAAATTTCCAATGTTGGTGTTAAAATTACAGTTAAGAATACTTAATACAACGGCCAATTAGTTCTTAAGCAATTTGTTCAGAATTGGACATTTCACCGAGAGACTTAAAAGCAATTTTCAAACAACGTATCACTCCACAGTTGCCAAGAGTGACAAGCTGGCGGCAAAATACACACATTTAACACGCGGAGTGTTGACGAGCTCGTCAGACAGCCGCGTGAGTTTGGCTCGATTCCATAATAACTTATGTCGGCGGCGGCGGCAGTTGCGGGCGCATGTCGCCCAAGCTTGTGAAGAAAGCGATTATCGGTGTCGAGAAAACTATTACTTTTCTTTTCCCAGTTAGCATTTAAATGAAAAATATGCTAATGAAGCTGAAACGCCTCGACGAAGAGAAAGAAAGAAAAACCAATCTGAAGTAGAAAGAGAACCAGATGAATATGTTAAAAGGTTGGAGTTTTTCTCAGAAATTACAATTTTTAACGACATTATTCTTAGCGTAATATACACCAATAATCATAATAACAAAACAACACAAGCTATTTGATGAATAAATGACGCTGAGAGAAGATGACTTGAGAGAAAGGTCGAAATTTATGAAACGTAGCAACGGCTGTCATTTTATTTTAAATGAACTGCACAGAATTCATCATGTCTAAAGTAGGGTCGCGCTACCGAAAATTGAAATGTCCTCGACTATATTTAGATAGAGGCAATCTGAAATTCAATTTGCGTTTATTGTCAGTCTTCATATAGCAAAGAGCGCAGAGCTATGAAATTCAATCAGCGCTGGCGTTCGCTGGCTCTTAAGTGTTGAACATGAGTTCTGCTGTACTATGTACTCTAAATGTTTTACTAGCGTGCTATTTGCTTCTAGCTGCTAACAGCATAGTGTGACCACTCAGCAGCGCTGTTTGGCGTAGTTGTGTACACAACTACCTTAGATGTGTACTTGAAATGACAGCCGTTTCTACTTACTAGTGGCCATTAAAAATGTCATAATTTCATGAGATATAGTTCATGCTGGTGGCTGTGAAAGTTAAACAAAAAAAGCGCTGATGGGCTGGCTGCTACTAAACTCAATCGGCAGCTGGTAAAATAGCGGCTGATCTTAGTAGCCAGTAGCAAATAGCACGCTGGCAAAGCAGCCTAGTGTGACCCCGGTATTACTGTAGGTTGAAGCTCAAGTTCGACAAAATTCTTGGGTGTGAGGCGTTTACCACCTGCGTCAGTGTGATATTTGGCTCCTTTCTCTTAATCCGTTCAACTTTCAAGTTCAACCCCGTCCGTGAGTATTTTTAGCATTCTGGAACAGTTGACTGTTGAGAGGACGTGATAAATGTCCTCCACATGAGAAACTTTATGGCAGCCAGTTGAACAAAGTTACAGACAGTAATACCCGGCCATATCACAAATAACAAACGTACCGAGACAGACTAGACGACCAGTCGCCCCTCTAAAGATCTGCAGGACAGAAATTTGTCTGCCGTCGGGCACGTTTATGAATAATTAAGGTCCTTTTGATGTCAGCAGCTTATACAAACTTCTACTCAAGCTAAAAGATATGTAACAGTCGTAACACCATGGCTAAACTGGGTGGCCCACACCATAGGTATGCTTATTTGATTTTTTTTATTTATGAATATAGAAACATTAAATATTTTGAATTGCAATAGGTATATAATAAATTTACAAAAGTATTATAGTAACGAACTGAAATCAGCTAGAAAAGTCCCTATGCTGAAACTTATATGAAGCATTAATTCTTCTCCTCCCTGTCCAATTAAGCATTCAAATCAGGTGTGGTCCATGAGGCCACAAAAATATTTATAGTTCAGCCTTCTCGGAACGTCAAACGACTCTCAAACTGAGACTACCGCGCCCGAGCGATGTTTTGCATTCCACTCTATAAAGGTATGACGATACGAACGTTTAGTCGGCTCTTAGTAGTAGTAATTTTTTCGTACTTAAAATAGTTAACTGGCAAAAAACGCTAATGGCGTTGCATTCTCGACAACAAAGGGTTTATCTCTTGTCTCTTGCATTTTTTAAATGGAGAAAAAGGGCGGCTAGTGTAGTAAAAAGGAGTCATTTTACTATCTGCCCACTTCAACTTTATATCAAGTGGCAAGGGTACGTAGGTATTTTGGGTTTTTTTTTACGTTGGCAACGGTTGCACGGTTGATTTTTTATTCAGCGGAGGGTCGACTTTTCAGCGGTGCTTCAGGTATTCATGACCAACTCGTTGGCTCTCCGTTTACCTGCGAGGAATTTGTATCAGTTTGCTTTCATCAAAATTAATGATGAAACGAGAAGTTTCTACCAACCTCTGGATATCACAAGCATATTTCATATTCATGAAAAAGAATGTAGTCAATTTTAAAGACTACATTTTGTTGATACTAACACTGAGAAAATTATATTATACAATCTGCGTTATAAAGAAGCATATTTGAATTTTAAATCTTGTTCCTTTTCATAATACAGCATAATGGCTACAACGATAAATTTATATTTTATAAGTCGAGGTAAATTGCTCATTAGTCTTCAATGACTAGATTGTAATTCATCACGGGACAATAAAAAAATAGATTAGTTCTACATTAGTTTACAGATTGATTCTTGAACCAAGTTGTGTGTTTAATTCTTCTTAAAATAATTACAGAACGCACCGCAACCATAAAAAAAATTGCTCCCCATAAACATTCCCAAATATAGCATCTAAACGACCGCTCAAAGTCAAAATGTGCGCCACAGGTTGAACACAGCCTATAGCCCTATAGGCAGCGTTTCTGACGCGGGCCGCGCACCGTCAGCTATAAAACAGCCAAAACACGTTACCGCTTCGGTCGGTCGGTAGGTCGTTTACACGTTTCCCGGTCCCGGCACCGCCGGCACCGGAAGTACGCAATCGTCGGCGTATTATTAAATGCGTCGGGCGGCTTTCGCGATTGATGCGTTTTTTATTGCCGCAACGAAACACCTCAGTGGCGACCTCTGTCTGCCGCTCCTCGAGACAAATTGATTTAGGGAATTACGCCGCGCCGCCCCGAACCTCGCCTAAATAATTATCAGCGATATATCATCCAGAGCTTTGACAGGACGACAGATTCCGATTCGCGTCATTAAAGAAGCTTTCGACTGAGATGATTCTTTTTGTTGCGTACGTTTAATTAGACGCTGTATTGTATTAAACATAGTGGACATCAGTCCCGGTACTCTTAGTAGTCTGTTCCAAAATAGTTGCTAGAACAATAGTTTTGCAAAAATTGTGAGTAACATTTCAACAAATTTAGGTGTTGGAAATGTTTGCACAACTTTGTTTACACAATAGCAATTAATATTCTTTGTTTCCGTAATTTGTCAAAAAGACAACACTTTGAGTCCGATTGAGAGCCTATTCACATAAAACTCATATCAACTCATCCTCCAGTGACTTTAAATATGCATACCAATTGGCAGATCAGTGGGATGAACGATTTAGGCGATATAAGCGTTTATAGAAGCAGTTTAACAGAATCCTCAGCCGTAGTCGCTGTCTGACAAATTGTCAGATTTTGGCAAACGTTATTGAAATTGTCGTTCAGAGCCCAAATTCCAATGAACGATAAAATTAAAGAAACAAAGACAAGTTCTTCTTTGCTATTTGAAAACTAAAGGACTGCATGTATCATAAAAAAAGTATTCAATACTTATTGGTTTATCCTCACACTGGCATGGCATAATTGCATTATCTCTACATACAATTTAAAAGTGTGATACACATTCCCATGCATAGAATTGCAAATTTGTAATGTAATCCCATCTCTTTCCCTCAGTTCTTATCCTGCTTATTGCTCCAACAAGCAAATTGCGAGGGCCCTGCATCCCTATATACTGAGCTTTTCAAATACGCCAGGAATAGTCAACGTTTTCAAGCCACTACAAACGTAACATTAACCATCAAACGGCAGAAGATCCCTCTCACATTTTCTTTGAATTTAAAAACGCAAAACTCGTTGTAACGGCAACAGGCTCTAGGGGGGTGGCTGCTGTGGGATGGCTGGTTTGCTTCCGCTGAGGCGGCAGCACTCTCCACCGTTCCACTTGTTTAAGCGAATTACAGGCTCTTCCGCTAGAGGGAAATGCGTTCGCCGCAAACAAATTGACACATTAAGATCTTTCGCTGTTGAAAAATTTTCTAATTAGCCCACCCTTGGGAGGGATGAGTCGGCATAAGCACGCACTTTCGCTATGGTATCGCAGGCAATTAAGGACGTTTTCAAATTATTTTACCTCTGGGATTGATTGTGTTTTAGGTTTAGGCTCCTTTTTGTATAAATTGGAATATTCAATTTTTGACGTAGATTTTTTTCTACCAGGAATTACGAAATTCATTCAGTAGCAAAGTCTCCTTTCAAATTAAACGACAACCCCAATTAATAACGAACAAACTCATCATAAAATAGAACTAAAGAAGAGTGAAAACCGCTTATACCGCAACCACTACTAAACCCACGGAGCAAGAGGGTTAATTTTAATTAAATAATCAAAGAAAACCCCAACCGATAATTTAATAAAACCCGAACTGCGAAAGACGCCCGCTCGACTTCTGCGAGCTTTTCAACCCCGCATGCCATAATAAACGAACGTAAAGACAGACAGAGATGATCAGAGCTGATGAAATTTAATTAAAAAATTCTCTGTGCGTCTCGCAAAAATTCTTACTTTGTGAGGTTGTTATTGTTGGCTGGAGGCATAGGGGTTGGTATCCTTGGCGGTGGAACAGGTACGGCCGCACGCCGCCTCCCTTGATTTCCCCGGCTACTTTCCATCTCTGAAATTAAACAAAATATTTATATTAAAAAGGAGCGGTACGCGAGAGAAAGCCAAAAAACAAATATACAAGAGGATAACAATGCTGGCGGACTTTGGAATCTTCCAAACAATTTTGAAACAATTATTAGGGGTAAAATCTTCAGGGCGGTTGTTTTTAGATTATTTGGATTAACCACCCACGTTAATTCAATGAGAGACCTCAGTTGTGTTCTTATATGGTTGTTTTGCGCTTGTATTTAGGTAAAATAAACCAGGATATTTTGATGAATAATGCATGGATTACACAAGGGAACAAAATTCCAAATTTCTGATACTTTTGATTCCGAAGCCGCAGGGTTATGCCCCCATAGCGAGTAGGTTTCTCCACACTCTCGGTCTCGGCAAGTGTCGCCATGTCTCTCCGAGTGTGTATCTGAGGCTTAACAACTGCACATGTAACAAAATTTATTTGGTGAATTTTTAGGTCAACAAAAATATGTGATCCCTGTTCTGGTTGTAGAACCCTTATTCCCTTGTGTTATTAATGGATTTAATCTACCTATACTAATTGCGACCTTTCAAGTGTAGGGCGCGTTCAACGGAATCGCCCATCTTTGCCGACATTTGCGATCGATTAGCTGCAAAATTGGCCTTTTCGATATTACTTTTGACGCTAGAATTGAAAAAAGGACACAATTCCACGTGGACCGCGCGATATTTTGTAAATTAAATGCGTTAATTTTGAAAAAAATCACGTTTTTTCACATTGTCGAGTGAAGGCGAACTTCGAGAAAATGTCACGTGACGTCTAGAAATAACAAAGACAAAATACAAAATCGTGACATTTCCCTCGTTTCTCCTAATCGCGAACTTTGAAAAATTCCCCTGTCTAAACCAAATCTGTTGGACGCCTGTACTTTTCAGGATTAATTATCCAATCTTTCGGTTAACTAAAACAGTATAGTATAGTTTTTTATTTAATTATTATTTTTTTTTATTCCATCAAATCGGGTTGCTAGAGACAAAATACAAAATCGTGACATTCACTCGTTTCTCGAACTTCGAACAAATCTGATGAAATCCAATCTTTCGGTTACAGACACGACAGATTTCCTTGAGGAAATTTCTTTGAACTTTCCTTCGGGAAATATCCTTGAGGAATTTTCCTTCGGGAATTTGTTGTTTTTTTTTCTGCTTGCCCAACAAAACGTTTCATATTAAATATAACGCGATTGCTTCCACCCGAAAGGTTGAACGTAGAGGGCGCTCGCAAAGGCTGAACCAAACAAACACACAGTCACATTTAAATTTAGAAACGTAAATGTACCTTTCTGGTTCCTAAAGCGGACAAAATATACTCCTATTTTTATCCTGAGCTTCGCGTTTTATTTATTTAGATTAATTCGCCGTGTGAAACGGGCTTTGTTCAATTTGCCGGTTCACAAGGGGTGGTGATGTGGGGGATGTTCTTTTGAAGTATCCGGTTGGTTGGATCTCCGCATTGTTATTTACTTTGGCGCGAGGCGAAAGGAAACAAAAAGTTTACTACAGTGAGCAGTCAAATTTAATTTCTTGCATTGTTTGCTGTGTAATTAGTGGACTATTTTTCAACTTGAAACTTTCTAAATCCTCATCAGTTTCTTGCAGTTAATAAAAGGCCAGTTATATGGTCGAACGACTGGAGTTTGCTGGCTCTTGAAAGTTTTCGTGAAGTGACAGAGAGAAATATGAACTTCGTTGAGCAAATAAAGAAGATGGGATTTGGGATGCTCTACAAATAAACTAGACGTTTGTGAGCGGGCTGTGTGTTATTCTTTGGCCGTTTTATAGTTCAGTTCAGACTATATATGAACAAACATGTGCTAGACCTAATAAATATTATTTTTCCTATTTAATTATTCATAACATCAGAAAAAAGGAACGGTTAGTTTAACTGGATCATTGTATGAATCAATGGAATATTAAATTAATATATAAATAAAAAAATAAATAAATAAAAACGTCCCTGAAGGAATTATTCCTGTCCTATATAAGTATGTATATAGAATTGTTTTGGGTGAAATATAACTAGATAAACTAAACAAAAGTAAGCCAACTCGAAGTAAGAGATATCCTGGACTAAATCGCCCGAAATAAGTCAAAAATTTCCACCTAATTTGCTAAGTGTATTGTCCTTTCTGTCTCCACAGCATCTCCTTCGTCTCCCCCTTGTTTGGAAAGGACAAATGACGCGAACGTTTAGGATCGTCAAAGCAAGTAGTAATGGTTTATGTCCTACCGTAAATATTTTACTCCCAGCTATTTCTCTTCGGCCCCTCACCATTGTTCAGGTACATAAACCACAGTTTATAGTTCATTCTACCATCTCATTCTTTTCAACTGTATATACCTATTATTATGTATACATATACATACCCATCACAATAAAACACAGTATCCTTGTTATTGTTATTATATTATACCTTATGCAGATGGTCAGAACATCGACATGATAAAATAGTAGGATTGGAGTCTATACGCTCGGCGTTCAAAAGGTTTGAAAGTACAGGCCTTGTAAGATTGCATGTATACCAAACGATTTATAACGTGACTGAGAACATTGCGCTCCGTTTAAAAATGAAAAGCGCCGTATTTTTTCTCCGATTACCTGTTTAATTTATTACCTACACGGAGATTGCTTTATACGCCGTTTTCTTTTTCGGTATTTAATACGTCGCTTGAACGTACGTAGTCGGCGATTTCAATTAATTAACATTGCTGTAATCAGACACATTAAACTCATGTTAGACTAGCATTGAGATTATTATGTACGCGAATAAAATGATTCATTTTTATGCTACGCGACGTCGCGACAAGTGTGGTTCGTGTCGCCGTTTCTGGCGTTACGACTGTCGCGCTACAAAAAGTCGCTTGTGTGGCCGTACCCTACACTACTGGATTACCTTTTCATATGACGCGTATACAGTTTTTACGACCGTTTCCTCATTTGTCCACAATAAAAGTGACCGCGTTTGCATGCTTGTTCGCGTTCGTGTTCGGAGCAGTTGGGGAAGGCCTTTAACCTACGCTACGTTGTTGCGATGAGTGCAGTTGCAGTGTTCGTGTAACCTAATCACGACCCTGGCTGATGCTGTCATGGCCAAGCGAGATTATGGTGATACTACCGCCACGGTACGGTTCATTAGGATGCTGGATGATGCACTTTTGTCCCGTTTACAACGCACCGGGTATACATCATGGCCTAACTGAAATATATGTGTCGTTGGGTGGTATGCCGGTCTCTGTGCGTTACTGCAACCCTTTCGGCAATAAATTAACCGACGGGATTAGTAATAACGAGCAATACCGTTGCAGAGATGCTTTTACTGTGTTTTTTTTGCGTTTGTCGGTTTGAATTTTTGTGTCTATATTGAATCGGTTGTGTTAAACTTTTTTTTGTCAAATGGGCATCTGCGTTTCGAATACCAGGGTTGTAAATCACATGCTGGTGTATAAAATTGAAATTTGGATTGCTGACTATGATTTGTGGATTTGAAAAATAGAAATAGAATATGGATTCTTCCGACTGAAAAAATAGGGATCACTGAATCCATTGCAATGATTGTGTATGGACATAACATATGTATGTAGTTATGTCTGTGAACACCCCAATGGTGCAACAAATCGGAGCCTGGATAGAGCCTGGCTGAACGCCCCAATCTACCTTAACAAAAACGAAAAAGTGACAATTTGACATGTGTAATTCTTGACAGGTAGTTTATTTCATACACATTATTATTGATTGGTAGATAGATTTAGAAATCGCACAATGTAATCAAATATATATCTACTTAGAAAAACTAATAAAGTTTCCCAAGAAAGTATATCTATCAGATAGAGATGATAATAATTAGAAAACTTTTGTTCCCTAGTAATCTCCCTAGTAATTTACTGTGCACACACACAGCACCGCCATTATCAAAGATTACATCAGCACGGAGTCTGTAAAGTCTATAAAAACGTATTAAACATTCCTCATTCATAAGATTCAGTGTAACTAACCGAGTGATAATTTTTCGACAATCGATTGGAAGTCTCTACGCCGGACAGAGCGGCACGCGAATGAATTTTGCATGCCCTTCCGCCATGTGACAGTCGTCGTTTGTCGCGTCGGACGTTTCCATTGTCGCAAAAATCCCATTCGCATTCGGTTTTAGCGAGTACAATGGGCTCGCAAAACTATTATTTTTCTCCGACGGTTCGTCGATAATTGACTCAGTCTGGTCGCATTTTGTTGACTTTATATTATAACAGGACATCCCTGTGTCCAAACCAACCCTTCGTCTGCGGTATAAACGAACCTACCCCAAACTAAAACCATTAGTGCCCTGATATATTGTAAATAAGGGTTGATATAATCATTGGTTTTGGAGTAAAGTATGTTTATATATGTGTCGAAGTAAATAGACTACAAAACTAGTAAATATTGTATTGCAGATATTTTTTGTTTAATTTTATGTAGCAGATCATGTTTCATAATGAGGCAGAGAAATAGAGCTTTATATGTTTGCTCCTCATGTGATATACCAGAAGAATTTTAGGTTATATAATCCAATAACATTACATCATAAATAAAAACGTACACAGAGGAAAAAATTTATTCGATACAACATGAGTATCTTTGAGTGACGAATATCACTTGTTTCTATATCCACAGAAAGATAATTTGTTTGGTTCAAGTAAAATATAAAATTCTCAGAGTAAGAATATGATTTTCTTAATGTTTTAAGCGATACGTACTTATACTTTTGGGTCAAGAAACTGTTTGTTTGTTAGAACAAACGTCTTACTCTTTTTATATGTAGAAGAATAACATTTTCTTAAACCTTACCTAACATACTAAACTCTTAAACCGGAAGAATAACTATAGCCGTTGAAAGATATATTGAAATTCTTATTACAATAAAATATTATTTGGATAGTAAAAATTTCCTCTTCATGCTACACTATATACGCAAGAATAATTTTTCTTGATATCCAAGAATACAGTTCTCTCTGTGTAGTCATAATTCAAAAGATATATATCACAAATAGCTGAAATTACCCCAAATAGAACTTTGTAAGTTACAGATCTTACTCTTAATCACAGAACTGGTCTAACTGTCGGGCACTGGAATTGTCATCTGTAAAAAGAACGTTGTCGTTATCTCACTTCAGGGTGGTCTGACCACACTGTCCACAATGATGTATTCAAGGATCTTAGAACGATTACACCGAGTCGTCTGGTCTAGAAGATAACACAGGGTGAATTACCCCTTTACGATGGGACATTTATTTTTAGCTTGTAGAGAAACCACAAATGACAGCACAATGAATCTCAAAGTCTTAAATACATAAAAAAGTAATAGTACACTGAAATCCAGATAAAAAGAACATACAAGTTGGCATCTGACAGTGTCAGGTTTAACAATGCTAAATCTTAATGCATCTATTATCCACTATTATCTATCTTAATGCTCACGGAATGATCAAGGGCGTTTTTTTTTTTTTTTTTTTCAGTGTACCGAAGATAATCTATAAAGCATTTTTATCTCAGGGGTATATTTCTACTTAGGGTTTCATATTTGCTAAGCTTTTATCTTCCAGGGAATTCCAGCATCAGTGGAGGAAAAGATGACGCCATTAGCCGTAATCAACCCCGTGGAATAAAAGTTCTCTACATTCGTTTGCTTAAGAACAAGGGGACAAGAACAGTAGCCACCCTGTATTGTTGTCGAAACTGAAAGGGACCCCCTTCCTTCTAAATTTTTAATCGGTGAATTTATAATAGATTGTAGGCTTGTTCGTGGATTAGCAAAAATGAGGGTCTAATGATTGTCGTGGTGTACTGAAGTGCTTCATGTATTTTTTTTTTAGTGTTACATGAGAACAACAAATCAATTAAATATATACACTAAATTGCACGTTGCATTAAAATCATTAAGTAAATGGTAAAACAACCGAAACACTGTAATGAATTCATTAGCTATTTCCGCAGAAAATTACATTTCCATAAAATAGACCGAATATAATGAATGCATCGGGCGACAACTGCACTTTTTTTAATTGATTAAAATATTCAGTCCCGTAAAATTACCATTACAAATCCGCGCACTCGATCCCGTGTAAAATCATTAATATTTATTAAGCGCGATTTGTTTCGTTGTTCGATTTTCTGCATCAGCGTTCAATAATCGAGTTTCGTTCCCCAAAGATTGTAAACGTTTTATCAAACTCGTTTATAAGTCATTGACTGATAAAGTGTATTATGTACGCACATAATCTGGAAATAATAAAAACAATTAATGTTTGCTTTTACTGCAGTCATCTAGTACAAATATTAATCTAATCCGTTTGCTTCATTTGTGTATGTATCTGTTAAACAAATTGTTATGTTATGCAGCGAGAAGATTAATTTGTGTTTTTTGTAGACATATTTAATCGTTTAGAACTCAACGAAATGACAGAATGTCTCGTATTATCACTTAATAGCGATAAGAATATAATGGAACCTAATGAAAGGAGCATAAATTATTATATCTATTATACGTTTAACGATAATCGGTAATGTTTTGATTAGATGACTGTGTTTTAGTATTAAATGCATTGCTATTAAAACGTTAATCATATAGCGATAACTATTAACGTGGCACTTTTAGTATTTGTTGCAAGGAATTATTATCTACAGTTTCCAGTTCGACTCAAGAAAGACATTATGTATTGTAATGTGGATGAAATATATTATATTTCACTCGGTTATTGGCATTTTAAAATGCCAATAACCGATTGAAAAGATATTTATAATGTGAACAAATTAGTTACAATATGGAAGACCATTATAGATTTTGTTATCTGCATATAGTTACTGTAGTGCTTCTAATATTGTTTTGTTTACGTTGAATGAAAATTTCGGCAATTCTACATTCCCCAATACCGCAACTGATTTTAGAACCGAGAGCTCTTATGGGAGTGAGTCATAGTGGACGAGAGAATCAAAATTTATGGGATGCCGGTTGAACTCCGATCGCATTAACGTGTCTGCAAATTTATGCGACGTTATTTCGGGGGGACCGACTGGGCGTTAACATTTAGAAGAACTATCGGCGTTTCAGACTAGTAGTCACCAACTTAATTAAGGTTTGAGTATAAGAGCGACATCTATCTTTCTAAAGTTAAACAAAAAGTTATAAAAATAACTAAACTGATTCCAGTTTGGTAACATTTCAGGACACATTTTTTCGAGATTTTTCATCACCGTTGTAATTTTTGAATCAATTAATATAATTGAGATGTTATATTACCACATCCCGTTATATTTATCTGTCTCAATTCCAGGCGCACACTTGTAATCATCATCAATTATTAAAGTCCATATTCATCAATAATATACGACCAATACCTATATTACACGCAGTATAATATCCTGGAACAGATTCACGGTCCAATATTCGCATTCCATAATGCATGCCATTTTAATTAACTATTTAGGAACGAAGCATGGCCAGGTGTGCTCGCCGCGAGCGAAGATTTTATTATGTGACGTGGGATGGACCGGACGAGGCAAGTAACGTGTGCTGGATCCGACTGGCCATAACGTAACGTTAAACGTAACCGATGATTTGATATACGACCCATGAATATCGGAAAGGCTGAATTCTCTCTGTACGGTATAGTGTAACGCGTACTCGTATATAAACCACTGAAATATCGTCCGCAATGAAATAAATGGAGTGGTAAATGACCAGCCTCATACACAACGACACACGTCATCCAGATGTAATTGCGATTTATATTACAATTTGCTGGAATGTCGAACGTTTTATTGGAGCAGTATAGACACGAGATGGTTTTGCTATATCTCGAATATCTCTATGTGCCAAGTAGAGATGGGCTTATTAGTTCTTTTTAATGAACTAGTTCTTCCGGATTAGTTCACAAAAAGGAAGAACTACTTTGATCCTGAGACATACTACTTCGATAAACATGTCTTTGTGTGTTCTAGCACGTTTATATCTCGTTCCAAACGAAACTAGGATCTAGTTTGGACAGAATCGATGTCTGCCTTCCCACTTTGTCTTTTTCTTGAAGAATCGTTATTTTGTTTTGAAAATAAATAATTATTTATAATTATATTGATCGAAGAATCGTTGTCTTATTTTATTTAGGTATATTTCCTAAATATTTATTTAATAAGGCATAAAAGACATATTGCTGCACGTATTTTAGCCTTATTCATACTGCAATTTTAGGTGGAATTGGGGTATTATTTATAAATTATAGTATAACATATACTGGCGAAACTACTATTAACAGTGTAATCCATTATCCAATAGGAAAAAAAACTATACTCTAATTATATTTTTGACATCCGCCGTTAGGTAAAGAAACAATTGGCGGGCAGGGTGCTATGTCGCTCGTTTGATGTCGCCACAACTCGTTCACTGAATGGGATATGTTTCACCAAAGCAGGACTTTCGAACTAGATTTCATGTCCCTACAAGTCGTTCACTGAATGAGATATGCATCGAGATATGTTTTAGCAAAGCAGGTCTTTTGCGAACTAGTTCTTTTTATTTTAAAGAACTAGTTCTTTTGTTCTAAGCCGGGAGCCATTCTCTCGGACTAGTTCGTTCACGAACTACCCACCTCTAGTGCCAAGTAGTCAAGAGGACTTGAATCGTAACACATTTATTATGCGAATTAGATCTGCAAAGTTACGTTAAAATAGTTAGTTCGTTAAAATACTGAATTTCTTTTCGTCGATTACAATACTTTTTAAATCCAGTTTTTTTCAAATATAGGTACACTCATCCATACCGCGGCACATGTTGCGCGTAGATAACATGTATGTAGAAAACAGATAAAAAGGGCTTTGATCGTAAAGTAAAAACACTTTTTTCGGAAATTTGACCGTAAAAACGAAACTCAGAAGGAATTCTTAATTACCCGAATATGTACAGTGTACAGACATAGCAAAAACCTTTTTCCTACATTAGGGGTGCCTATAATAATCCAATAACGTGAAGGAGTGCACCTAGGCATACTTATATAACTACTGCTGACTCTGCAGAGTAAACACAACATAAGAGGGTGCCCATAATACAATTTAGGATATATATTCACCCCTGGATATTCCACTGAACATTGGGTTATAAAATTACGTTAGAAATTATATTTCACCCGCAGGCTTTTACCCTTAGATGCAGGGCTAATTAGATTTTATCTTTCCATGTAGAGTTAACACGTTAGTGAAAGCTATTAGCAATAGAAAACTGTAGGAAAAATGTACTCAACGACGAAGTACCAAAGAACCAATTTTCCGAGTACACTGACACACTGTTTACACATTTATAAACTCTCTAAACAGACTATAGAGAGTGAAACACCAAAAACGAATGATCGTAAGATAATAATAATACTATATCGGGATTATAACAATACAAGGCACATACATACATACATTTTCCAGAAATCATTGCAATGGATTCAGGGGACTTTTTTTCCGTCGATTACAATACTTTCCTTCTATAGGGTACTAGCCGGAAAGTAAAAATGTGACAAATTTTTATTTCAATCATTTATACAAGTTATGGACAAATTCTTCGATTGAAGAATATATCTATGATATGTCGAAAAATCCACCCCAAGATTACAGCTAGTACAAATGTCATTGACGATCAAAATTTGTCAAAATTTTAGATGGCCCTTTTTGTGCTGAGATTAAGCGGAATACGCTTAATCCGAGCTTTTGTGAGCCCTTGTAAAACATGTATTGTATTTCGGCGGGTCCATTGCCATTGTATATTGATGTATGGGGCACAATGGTGCCAACTTGATGCCTCTTGATAATTATACAGTGCACGGAGAGCTTTTGTGCTTAAAATCACCTTGCATTCAATGGGAATGGGGCGTAGAGTTTTTTATAGCTCCTAATAATACCCTTTTTAAATCATTACACCCTGTAAAATGCGAAGTCCATATTTATAAATCTGTCAGTTGTAGAGGTTTATGGCGTGCTAAGAAATATACTTAATATACTTAATTAATGTTGATTGTTTGATTATTTCAACTGTTCAAATGTGGTGTTTTATGGCTTCAAATTAATTACCTAATTGAAAAGTTTTGGTTTTAAATCTAGTCAAGTAACAATTCAAATCAGTACATAATATTAGGTAACTAATTGATCATAAAAAGTGAGAGAGCGCTTCATAGTCCACAATTGTGTTTCCAAAACATAAAAATTTAATAACAGTTTCAGTGTGTGCTTACCTTTATCCCAAAAGTGCCTATAATAATACAGTTCTTGGGGTCTTCTTTCGAGTCGTCGGCCTTTAACTTGATTTTAGGCAATTCCGCGGCCGAAAGCGGCTGGGAAATGGCCCTTCGCGAACGTTAATGTCGCGGAAACACTGCTGAAACTTTTTTCCTTTCGCTTTACCAGAAAACTTTTTACCATTATTGCATATTGGCTTACAAATTCTACAACTGTAATGGGAGATTTCTCTTCTTGTACCGTTTTCACGCGTTCTTTCTCCAACATTTAAATAAAGTGAACGACATCGGTTTTATAGTTATTTTACTGGGCAAATTTGAAGTTTGTTTTAAAGGATTTGTCCTTTTGTCTCTAAACTCATAGGCCGATCGCCAGTTTTACTAGAGATTAGAGTTCGAGTCGTGTGTTCTTGTTGCGGGCGCACTCAGCAGCAACAAAGCGCTCGTTGTATAGATTTCTGCCATAAATGGCATGTTGTTTTCGGCTGGCGGTGGTGACACTCCAGATTTATGGACGTACGGTTCCGTGCGTCCAGCGAAAACGGGTACTGGAATTACTGAATCTTTAAAATCCGGTTCGCGCGCAGCTCTCCATCGGCGTTCAAAGCGCTCAAGCTACATTCTCATTGCGTATGCAACTGGAACATTTTGATTTACTGGTCGTAGTTCTGTTATGCAGGTACTATTAAATCGCTTGTGGTGTGATGTGTTTGTGTAATCGCCTATTACTAAATATAAATACTTTGTGCATCAAATAAATGCACAAATGACCAATAGAAAATGCTGGTTTTCATTTTGTCCCTTAAAACTGATATTAAAATAAGAAATATTCTAGGTTAAATAAATATACAAATGTGTAAATAATATAGAAATTATTTTACTAAGGTTATACCCCAAAATTAGTGTAAATGTTTAACTACAATAACCTCTGTGATAATTGGTGGATTTTGAAACCTCAAAACGCGTATTTTTTGCTGAAAACTTCCACAATATCTGTTCTGTTTATTTGAAGAATAATGACGCCATTCACTATTTCTATTCAGCAATTCCATGTGAGATGATTCACAATCCCCTTTGAAGTGAATTTCAATTTAAAAAAATCAAATATTCAGTCGCTCGCCGTAATAATAGATTATTAAAGGAGAAATTCTCTCGGACGCCTGTTGTGGGTACTGGCTCAACTGGCTGGGCTAGTATTGTGTTTGTTCGTACAGCGCATGAAATTCAACATCCGCCCCTACTTTTACCCAACACATGCCCTCGTATAAAATAACATGGGGGAATTCAATAAAAATAGAATTAGCGCAATAATCCATCAACCGTAACGCGATTTACTTAAAATTAACCCTTATCGCAGACTGTGCGGTGAGGCCAGTGCAATGGCGTCGTCATTCGAGAACCAATTCATCATTCTGCGACGATAACGAACGAACATGCGACACAGCCGACCACTTAACACCGTCGTTTTCGGTTGATAGGAACTCTAGAACGCGACTATTCACAATAAAAGAGTGGAATTCTAGTATACCATGTGAATAAATGCGATAGTTGCTACTAGAGATTGTTTAGTAGAGGTGGGTAGTTCGTGAACGAACTAGTCCGAGAAAATGGCTCCCGGCTTAGAACAAAAGAACTAGTTCTTTAAAATAAAAAGAACTAGTTCGCAAAAGACCTGCTTTGCCAAAACATATCTCCATGCATATCTCATTCAGTGAACGACTTGTAGGGACATGAAATCTAGTTCGAAAGTCCTGCTTTGGTGAAACATATCCCATTCAGTGAACGAGTTGTGGCGACATCAAACGAGCGACAAAGCACCCCGCGCGACCAGTTGTTTCTTTACCTAACGGCGGATGTCAAAAAATATAATTAGAGCATAGTTTTTTTTCCTATTGGATAATGGATTACACTGTTAATAGTAGTTTCGCCAGTATATGTTATACTATAATTTATAAATAATACCCCAATTCCACCTAAAATTGCAGTATGAATAAGGCTAAAATACGTGCAGCAATATGTCTTTTATGCCTTATTAAATAAATATTTAAAAAATATACCTAAATAAAATAAGACAACGATTCTTCGATCAATATAATTATAAATAATTATTTATTTTCAAAACAAAATAACGATTCTTCAAGAAAAAGACAAAGTGGGAAGGCAGACATCGATTCTGTCCAAACTAGATCCTAGTTTCGTTTGGAACGAGATATAAACGTGCTAGAACACACAAAGACACGTTTATCGAAGTAGTATGTCTCAGGATCAAAGTAGTTCTTCAGAACTAGTTCTTTGAACTAGTTCCTTTTTGTGAACTAATCCGGAACAACTAGTTCCTTAAAAAGAACTAATAAGCCCATCTATATTGTTTAGCTTTGGTTATCTTTAGGCCTTAAAGGCCTACCAGAAACATCAACAACAGCCAAGTAAAATATTTTTTTTACAATCCTTCAGAAAACCATTTTACCCACTTATATTCCTGCAAATTCTGTACACATCTAATTTAATTCTGTATATACTAGGTAATACTGCAACCAATTTTAAATTAGATCATTAAAATTTCATTTAACCCAACGACTGATTTTTGGATATCACAAACCCGGTTGGGCCGGTCCTGTGGAGTTTCTGTTTTCTGCAAGGGTGCCGCTCCGACTGGTAATAGAGACGAGGCATTTATTTATACATAGGCGGAACGTACCGTGAAAAAGCACGGCTCGAACACAAAGGGTTATTTGCCATTTTATGTCCCCGGATTATGATGGGCCTTATGGCCGACCTCCGTGAATGGTTGTTATTGCCCACACTTCCTCTCACTTTAATGAGAATAACTTCTCCTCAACAGTCTCAACACACGTCCAATCTGTTGAATTATATAGTAATTATATAATTTTAAGATATTCAGATATGCATTAATTATTTTATCAAGTATTTGTAGTGATTGTTTTGAAGATAAGGTGTTATAGTCATTGAAAATAAGGAAGAGAAGTACATATTTGAATTTGTACACAATCAACCCCAAAATATGCCAATGACAAACTTACTTCAAGCTTACTTTCTTGCTTTATTTTTGTAGGTTGTACCAGCAACCTCTTTTGATGCTGTAAATCATAAAATCAATAAATTCAATCACAGCATTGGTATTAAGCATTTCTTTTGATGTTGAGTGTAGACAGACGAAGAAGATTCACCATCACCGATATTCAGGGGATGCGAGATGTGAGGTGCCAGTACAGCTACTAAATGGCGTGTTTACCTTAACGAACGTGTGGAATTGTAAACAGAATGAGGGGACAGGATAACAGGACGAATTAGATTACTGTGACAAAACTGGAGAGACATTTTACTCGTGGTTGGAATGGAAAAGCTATACACACTGGAGGCAATTCTAAATTAGTGTAAATACGACAGCTATGGGGTGAGTCCTGTTGACCGAGGGGGCTGACGAGCCAGAATTTCAATTATTATAAATGGATTTTACTTTTTTAGTGGTACTCGTGATGTTTCGCATAAAAGGTATTGTATAAATTTGAGGATTTGAAATATTAATAATAATTCTGTTTATTATGTTGCTGAAGTCTGGTATTGTCTGGGACTAACTCATAGCTAGTGGTTCAGTGGACAGAATGCAGGTAGGTAATTTTTCTCGGTTAGTGCTGAAACTTTAATACGACTTTTTTCCTGGTTTAAAGGAACCTCATTTATCATTTTTAGCCATCGTACTCAGCTAGACATTTCCGACGACTGTAACAATAGGTATTTTCTCTTAGCATATATATCCGCAAATTAAGCCAATGTGTATCTAGAGACTGTCAGCGCTATCTCTCCGCCAGTAAACATACCGTTAATTACGTTATAATTAGTAACTGCACATTTTTGATTCAAACACTTTTTTTTCTATTCTCTTTTCCCTTTAAATAATTTCGAATAAAATATTTATTTGCCTCAATGGCGATATTTATTTCAAATAAAACCTTATTTAAAAATACCTACTTATTTCTTTCAATCATATATTCTTACCTACATTTGTTTTCTCTCTGTAAGCTAAAATACATAATATCATACAATATTTATCTGCATACAAATAAACCTTTAGATAGAAAACTGCAATTGAAATCAACATGTCCAATAAAACATTGCATCGCCTGCGAGCGAACACGTACCACTGAATCAGATTATAGATGCACTATTTCAAAAGACAGCCTCCGGACTTGAAAAAGACCAAGATAACGATCCGGACCGTTATAAATAATAGGAACTATACCACTGCGGTGCCAAGCGATGCTCGGTTTTATTAGGCGAGATGTAGGTTCATTTGTTCACCTCGGGCCAACACAATAACTAATTGCCCAGCGCTCGAGATAAATGTCTTTTAGATAGAGATCGTAGCCTTTGATTGGACTGATAGGTTTTGTGGTTGCTTCTTGTGGTTGAATACGCACGGTTAGGTTAGAAAAACAGATAAGATCGTCATTTCTTTCGTGCATTGTTAAGCAGAAACAATGTAACTGTTTCTTTTTTTTTACAGTGATTAGGTTCATATACCAATTTATATTCGTGGATAAGAATGTTGTTGAGTTATATTATAGTGACTGATGGCACGTTGAAGTGTCTAAACGTTGTCTAAACCCCGCAACTCTTCAATTTCGTGAAGCCACAACCAATATGAATACCAACCCAATGCCAGTGACCACAAACATTTATCAAAATTTGCTACTCGTCTATGAACGCTTGTAGCGCCTATACCGGTTATCCTGTTCTGTAAATTGGTATACACAGGTCATTGGTGAATAAGCTGGTTCAGTTTGGCCAAAACCCTTTGAGTTCCTAGGAAAATACATGTAATATCAAAAATAACCTGCTTCACAGAGAGAACTCTGTTCTGGGATATCAAGAAAAATTATTCTTGCTCATATAGTGTAGCATAAAGAGGATTATTTTCTATCCAAATAATATTTTATTCTACACTGAGAGAAAGGAAATGTAAAATTAAATAAATGTATTTCTTTGAACATATTTCTTTCAAGGAATGAATATATGTTTGAAACAAATAAATATTTTTAAATTTAATAATCTGATGTGGCCAGGCACATGACTTTATCATACGATACAGCCATGTTCAGGGGGCAATTTGGAAGTTCAAGGAGCATCCGCTTACTATGATTTAATTTTTTTTTCCAAAAAATGGAATGGACATAAATTATACAAAATTTTCTCTACTATAGTTTATTATTTAACTATTTTGACGAAATTACAGAAATGGCGGCTAATTTGCAAAATCGTTGAAAAATGATAAAGTAAACCTCGAGTTCCTTTGGGCCCTTTTGGACAAAACTTCTTTCAGCTCTAAGTTTAGTCACGAAACTTCTAAATATGAAGTTTCGTCTCGATACCTTCAGTAGTTTCTCCGGCATCGTCGCCACAAAAAAACGGGTACACACACACACACACACACAGAAATTTTTTTGTACCTTGGTAAAAAATGTTCAGGGGGCCCAAAAAGACCTATTTCCGCTAAAATCTCAATTTTTTTTTCGACACGATTACAATACTTTGTCATACTACGTATGATAAAGTAAAAAAGGCAGCTGCATGGGCTGAAAGAAATATTTTATTTGAATATATAATCAAGGTTCCATGGTTATAATCCAAACATTTGGTTATACATATCAAAATTTGTAGTTTTTTAATCAACATTCGATTTTATTAAAGCAAATACTAAATTGTCAAACAGTAAAGGAGTTTTTTTACTTAAAAAGAACGTAGAGTTCTTGAAACAAAATGTTCATTTCGTTTGAAAAATTTTACCAAAGAAATAATTTCTTTGCGGCAACTAAAGCTTTGTCTGCCACTATTTAACATCGATCTTTCTTTGACATGAAGCAAATTCGTTTCATTCAAATTTTGTTTCTTTCTGTGTAATATGAATTTCAATTAGTTGTTTCAACGGTTAGTTATTCTTACGATTTCAGAATTTAGTATGTTTATGTTAAGTATATTTTGCTCTGACGAAGAAAATGTTATTCTTCCACATATAAAAAAGAAGACGTTCGTCTCAACATAAAAAAAATCATATTCTTACTTTTTTACTCTGAGAATTTTATATTTTACTTGAACCATTCAAATGATCTTTCTGCTAATATAGAAACAAATGATATTTTTGACTGAAAGACATTGGTGTTGTATGAAATATTTTCCTCTGTGTTCATTCCCTGGTAATTCGAAATACGTATATCTATTAAATTTAGCCTGATCCGTTCTGGTGTTTAGGCGTTATCGTATTCGCAAAATCCGGATTTCTTTCCTTCTGCGGAACCTTGTCGGAAAGCAAAAATCTTTAATCTTGACAATTCCTTCGCCACTTAACAACTAAACCTACTGAATAAAACATCCGATAGCGTTCTTCCTTATATATTTAATTAGGGACACAGACCGCGCCAGCAAAATAAGGTAAAGTAAACGTGATCTAGTCGACGTCTGCGAGGACCAAAGCGTCAGAAAATCGAATTTGCTTTGTTGTCTTACGCTTTGAGATGGCATTAAGTGTACCATCCTCCACTGGTGGACTTCTTCCACCAGCTAGCGACGGGACAATCTGCGGAATATGTAAGATTCCCTTTGTTTGAGTTTAACCGGTTTTCACTTGTGGACTAAATTAGGTTTCTGTTCTGTTTTTTTGGAAGGTACAGACTGAGTATAAAAAAGCCAACCACTCGTATGCATTTGCAAAACAATAATATATTTATATTAGAAAGATATGATACGTTATTTTTTTTTGTAATTTCTACGAATTAATGGAATATCAGACATATATTTTCACTTAAGAAGTACACATTTCAAAAATTTGAATATTCCTGTAGCTACACACTGGTGTCGATGCCGTCATCAATCAGGTTTCTAAAAGCATTATCTTAAAATTCCACCCGTATAAGGGGCGCGCTTTACAAATTTTAGTAAAGTGCTCTTTTGACACAGTTCTGTCACGGACGTGCGGAGTCAACCCGCAGCCACCTCGACAAAGGGTGTCGCCTGCCCCCGATCACCAGCAATTTAAGCAATTTATTCACGTCTCCTCCCTCGGTGCTCATGTTTTATTGAATATCTACGCAAAGAACAAGACAGTGTAGGATCTTTGTTCCCCCATCATTCCTGTCTACTTTCAAGTTGCGGCACGTATTCTCAAATTGAATCAATGCCTTAATGGTTTACGCATATATTATATTGCTTTTATAATGATATATTCCCTATTAATAAAGGGGGATTTTTGATTTATATATCACTACTATTTATCAACTCATATATCACGGTATAAACATATCATTTCAATTGAAAACAGATTTATTTTAATTCTGGCATTGCAAACTATGGCAACTACAAAATCGATACCACGTTCGTGAAAACGACTTTGTCGTACTAAAAAAAAATGATATAAAGATTAATCGTAAAAGTTATCGTATATTATTAAAGATTTTTTATGACAAAGCGCCTATAAACCCAACATTTATCGACAAAAGAATGATGGAAGTTAATGTTCATTATATAAGTACCACTTTGGCGGTTTTTATAGTTTAACCATAAAAGCTATAAGATTCCTAATAAAAAGAATCTAGATAACAGTATAAAAATGTTGTTGGCAGCTGAAATCTGCTTCTAAATGATAAAAAGTAAGATTGCTATAAAAAAATTTTAAGAATCTCCAACTCACAATAATTTCCTAAAAAAGATGTACCAAAATCTGTTCTACAGGTCTACACAGAGAGAACTCTATTCTTAGATATCAAAAGAAAAATTATTCTTGCATGAAGAGGATTTTCTTCTATCCAAATATTTTATTCTAATAAGAATTTCAATATAATTGTTTCAACGGTTAGTTATTCTTACGATTTCAGAATTTAGTATGTTTACTAGCTCTGTGTATATTTCAAAATTTTCGATTTTAGTTATTGGGCATTCTAGAAATATGTGGTTAAGGCTTCCCACCTGTCCACATTCGCAATATGGACATTTTAGGATACATTTTAGGTTATCTGCTATCTGTTACTGTTGTTACGAATGTCCGGCAGGGGGCGTTTTGGGTTTGACGTTACTGTGGTAATAGCAGCAAAACACGGGTCGACAAAAATCGATTTTTTAGATCGAAAATTGTTTTTAAGGCCGTTTTTTTTCTCAACACTCTTTGCGAAGGGTATTTAGAGGGATCTTATCGTAAGACATGAGTGCGAGCGGCTTTTATAAGGTCGGCAGGAACGGATAAAAATTGTAAATTTTTGACGTTCATCGATCCGCTTGTCGGAATTTCTAGACGTCACGTGACATTTTCTCGAGGTTCACCTTCACCCGAAGAGGTGCAAAAACGTGATTTTTTTCAAAATTGACGCATTTAATTTACAAAATATCGCGCAGTCCACGCGGAATTGTGTCCTTTTTTCAATTCGAGCGTCAAAAGTAATATCGAAAAGCCCAATTTTGCAGCTACTCGATCGCAAATGTCGGCGAAAATGGGCGATTCCGCTGAACGCGCCCTACACTTGAAAGTTCGTAATTAGTATAGGTAGAGATGACGAAGAAAAGTTATTCTTCAATAAAAAAAAATATATATATGCTTCAACGAAAAAACAGTGTCTTGACCCAAGATTCTTACTTTGAGGATACAAAGAAAGTTGTGCAACTACTTTACAGATGGCGCTAACAGTTTCTTACGTCTTTTGCCACATATCACAGCTATATAAGTTCGACGATATTGAGTGTTCGTATATTGTTTGTTTACATCTATGCATAAGTGTTTTGTTTTATGGGTGACTCACAAGCATTATGAGGAAAACCAGGATTGTAGTCAATTGTAGTGGAATAGCCCTACACAGACAGAACTGTATTCTTCGATATCAAGAAAAATTATTCTTGCGTATATAGTGTGGCATGAAGAGGATATTTTTACTATCCAAATAAAATTTTATTGTAATAAGAATTTCAGTATTATGTAGTTATTTCAACGGGTAGTTATTCTTCCTTAAGAGTTTAGTATGTTTATGTTGAGTATATTTTGCTCTGACAAAGAAAATGTTATTTTTCTACATATAAAAAGAGTAAGACGTTCGTTTTACATCAACAACAATATTTTGTTGGGTAAAAAATATACATGCTTCAACAAACAAACAGTTTTTTGACCCAAAAGTATACGTACGTGTCGCTTAAAACAGACGTAATTCCCTTCAAGCCGTTCCTTCATACTTAAAACAAGAAAACGTAATACATACTTGGAACACCTATTGCTAGTATATCAACCAGTACAAATTATTTAATGTACATTATTGTGTTCATACTCGATAATATTATTATTAACTTCTCAAAATACACACTACGACATGAGCGAGTGATTTAAAAAGATGCGTGTCTGGAGGCAGTTTGTGCCTGCTGTGTTCATTTTGAATGGACGTCGACGAGACGGTTCAGCCTCGGCGATGTCAGTTGGTCATCAGTGAATGGGTCTTCAATAGTGTGATCTTATCGGTATTAATGCTGTTCTGGGTAGACGGACACGGTGCACTTGTGCTCTCTTGGATGGCCGCGAGGATGGAGACGTGCAAAAGGACCACTGTGACCGATGAAGCCTGTCCGCCAGCCAGGCAGTATACAAAGAAGAACCCCATCCTCATGTTTACGTACGTTAATATTTATTTGCTTAAGTCAAGATCGGATTTCACTCAGACAGAAATCCCGTTCTTGTTACGCGGCTTGTTGCGGTATCAAGTTCTCAACGGACGAGACCAGTGACAACCAAACGAACTTTTGTGACTTTTGTGTTGCAAACGTTTGCAGGTTTAGATAAAGAGATCTTTATCTAAACCTGCTAATTTGATATTAGAAAATCTCAAATTACAAGTCGTAAAAAAACTATTATTACTACAGGCAACATAGAATGAGATTTCTTCCACAATGTATCAAAATTTGCTAGATGCCTTGTCAGATTTAATCTTTGAGGGGAAGGCAATTTTATTGTAATTGTAATTTATTGATATTAGTGATAAAACAAACACTGAACAATGCTATGATAATCTCATGGTAGCTCCCACCCAAATTTCCGACCACCGCGTTGACACATTGAATCGTTTAAACCTTCTGCAATTCTTCAATCTCGTGAAACCACAGCTACTCTTAATCCCGACATGTGACAGTGGCCAATGACCTTGGGATTAACGCTTTAGACGCTATAAGCGTTTATAGAAGCAGTTTGACAGAATCCACAACCTTCGTTGCTGTGTTGTAAATTGTCAGATATTGACAAACGTCAGTGCCACTGACATGACATGACATTAAATATCATCATGACAAATATGATTATATCACACAACCTGACGTTAGGTAAGGTCCAAAGTGGCTTCACAAAAAATTTAATAAGTGTTCAGACACTTCATTGTGCCAACGATGTAATCGGAAAGTTGGGTGAGGGCCACCCCAGATATTTCATTGATTGAATACATACCTTTATCTTACTAATGCTATGTAACTACATACACATAATATAAATAACTATAAAAACCCTATATTTCATGTGTTTATTATGTCTTGAATTTACTTTCAGTCGTCCTTGTCGCGAGTAAAGCGAGAAAAATGCACTTTATCGAAAAGGTGTACTCTCGCAGTGACCAAGTCACGTGACACCAAACGCGTTCATAACAAATGTCAAAAATTAAAATGTTTAAACGTTCGCCCTGGACAATAAAGTGACCCTCGGCCACATGTCTCACGACGTGTCATTAGTTTGGTCTTTCCTTCACCTATTTCGACCAAAAAACGAGTTCCAAATCCTAAATTTGACAAGATTCCAGCCATTGTTAGAGACCGTGAATCCGAAAAATCGCGACGTTTATGGGCTTGCCGCAGTGTTAAAAGCGGCAGTGAGCCGCGGGTATCATCATGGAAGCATTAATTATGACTATTGACAAACATAAAACCCTTCTAAACATTCGTCAATATCATCTAAATAGTATAAATAGTAAACAACTCACCCGTATGAACAACGTGGATTGCATTACATGTATAAATACCCGGCGTTCTGTTCAAAACCGACAAAACCGCTTGGAGCACCACACAAAACTTTACAAACCACTTCGTTTAAACTTTGGCAAATAATTTCACATATAGTTCACCGTTTTATCTGTCGTGAATAGCGGAGATGCGAAAGCTGTAAGTGTGCACGTCAAAATCGTCAACATGGCGCGGGGGACACAATCGCGCAGGACAGAAAACCAACAATCAGGTTGAAGCTAGCTGCTTAGTTACCACGATAACAGGTGTGAATTTGGTTATTTTATTCCTCGGTAACTTTTGTAATATTAGACCGATTTGTGTGATTTTTTCAACATGTTGTCCAAAAATTAAGATTGATATTAAGAGATATCAGTTTTATATAATTAATTTCTAAAAGCAAACCACTTGCATCGATATTCAATTAATGGGTGATTTGTAGCGACATTTATTTTAAATCACTTCACCGCCCTAATCGACAGCTAACATAGGTACAATTATTTGAACCGGTTCCTCCCGGTTTTACCATACAGAGTACGAAAAAGAGACTTGAGCAAAGGAGCATTAATCTTCAATTCACTTTTTGTTGTAATTAATACCAGTGGATATGTAAATGAGTGATTCCTGTAACTTATTAGCTTAATTGAGGGGTGGACCGTTACAAATTGCAGGGCCGGCTGCGCGTCAAACACAAAAGGGCATCTCTCTGTCTCGCTTTGTGTTGATATACCCTTTGCACGTATTTATGTATGTTGGGAGGACAGACAAGCCGATACAAAACCAAACCGCTCGGACGAGTGATTTATTTTTACGGTTATGTTCGGTAAACATAGTTTCATTTTGTTCTCGTCTGTCCCGTCTGCACTTGTTTGCCGTGTGTCCCTGCTATGTGGTACTTCCACTTTTGCAAATAGACGCATAAAGGCGCCACTAATAAGCACTAATTTGATCGCAACTGTTTCTGTTTGCGCACTGGATTGTATTAAATTAGAAGAAGGGTGACGGTACACCGCTACACCATGCACATACGATAAACATGCTAGGCTGTAGACATATCTTTCCGTTTTGTTCGTTTATGTACGTCTAGTGATGACAAAGTTGCTCAGATTTGGCCACAAACGTAGCTGGCAGATTTATAGAAAATTCGCCTGAACGAGCGATGTAGAGGGCGCTAACATCGGTGCATGAGTCGTGGCAAGAAACCACATTTCCTTTTCGTATCTCGAGTACCATCTCGCATATCGGGTTACATATAACAGCCTGAATTACACAACTAAATGTGGATGTCAACAGCAATCATTCTCTCCCTATATCTCTCTATATATCTCGACTCTCAACTTCGTTCTGATCATGTAATAGTAGAAAGACGGCGAAACGTGCATATCGACAATCGTTGACAATTACGTGCGACCGGTTCCCAGTCATGGCAGCACACCGCCGTCAATCCACGTGCCTGTCACGTGCGGCCATGGTGAGAGCACCCCAACATCTGAATTGCATACGTGTGACAGGGCGATTGCATCGCCGACTCATGATCCCGTATTTGTTACGGGAGGATTTTCAATTAAACGACGAATTCAAGAACAAATGAATTGATTTCGCAAAACTTTACAGTAGAGATGGGCTTATTAGTTCTTTTTAATGAACTAGTTCTTCCGGATTAGTTCACAAAAAGGAACTAGTTCAAAGAACTAGTTCTAAAGAACTACTTTGATCTTGAGACATACTACTTCGATAAACGTGTCTTTGTGTGTTCTAGCACGTGTATATCTCGTTCCAAACGAAACTAGGATCTAGTTTGGACAGAATCGATGTCTGCCTTCCCACTTTGTCTTTTTCTTGAAGAATCGTTATTTTGTTTTGAAAATAAATAATTATTTATAATTATATTGATCGAAGAATCGTTGTCTTATTTTATTTAGGTATATTTCTTAAATATTTATTTAATAAGGCATAAAAGACATATTGCTGCACGTATTTTAGCCTTATTATACTGCAATTTTAGGTGGAATTAGGGTATTATTTATAAATTATAGTATAACATATACTGGCGAAACTACTATTAACAGTGTAATCCATTATCCAATAGGAAAAAAACTATACTCTAATTATATTTTTGACATCCGCCGTTAAGTAAAGAAACAATTGGCGGGCAGGGTGCTATGTCGCTCGTTTGATGTCGCCACAACTCATTTACTGAATGGGATATGTTTCACCAAAGCAGGACTTTCGAACTAGATTTCATGTCCCTACAAGTCGTTCACTGAATGAGATATGCATAGAGATATGTTTTAGCAAAGCAGGTCTTTTGCGAACTAGTTCTTTTTATTTTAAAGAACTAGTTCTTTTGTTCTAAGCCGGGAGCCATTCTCTCGGACTAGTTCGTTCACGAACTACCCACCTCTACTTTACAGTCGTTATTTAGGGATTTGTTATGTCACCATACGATGCGATGGCATAAGCTGGACAAAACGCAAAACGCGTTTTGAGGTCCCCTGAATCCATTACAATGATTTCTGCAAAATGTGTATGTATCAGTGTGCATCTGTGAACAGGATAGCACCCAAATGGTACAGTAGATTGCGCTGAAATTTGGTATACATAGATCGAATTACCAAGGGACGACCTGGATTGTTTTTGGTGACATTTTGACAACCGTTAGTGGCTGGGATCCAGAGTGGTTGAAATTGAAATATCACAGAAGGATTAGATACTTCAATATGTCACTGATTTAGTCAAAAAATTGAGTGGGGACCACCCAACTGAATAAAGGTGACAATAAAACAACTAAAGGGTATTGAGTCCCAAACTACCAATTCTGTGAATAGTTTGAGCATTGCGGTTGATCGGTTTATATATAGTTAGGTATATTCTGTTTTTACTGCGTTTACTGTTGAACGTCGTGAACCCTTCTCGAGGTATTGTATTTCGATTTTAATTAGAGTTGCACCAACAGAACGGTGTTCCGGGTCCATAACCATCGGGCTTAACGTCGAAAAATCAGTAGCCGTTATTTCTGTAGCGCGCGGCTTAACGGTTGTAAATCAAAGGACCGTGCAGCGCAACCGGATTTTAAGAAACCTCGTAAAGCCACCATCTTAACTATATATTAATGTAATTTAAGCGACGTTATAAATACATCAAGGGTTTAACTTGATTTAGGCGGTTTTTATAGGAATGGCGATGTATCGCGTATTTTGGAAATAAAAATAATTTTGGAGACATAGCTTTGTGAATCACTATAGAGTAGCTGGGAACGTTTTCAGTTTTAAGTACGTATAATTTAAATTTACTCTTTAATCCAGAAATGATTGATTTGCAGGTAAGAAAAGCCTGTGTCCTAAAACCAAAGCAACACCAAATACTTCCAGTAGTATTGTTCTTAAATAACACCTAACCTCAAGAACAAATTTACCAATCAAATATCACGAAATGTTTAAGTAAATATAGGAATGGCGATGTATCGCGTATTTTGGAAATACAAATAATTTTGGAGACATAGCTTTGTGAATCACTATAGAGTAGCCGGGAAAGTTTTCAGTTTTAAGTACGTATAATTTAAATTTACTCTTTAATCCAGAAATGATTGATTTGCAGGTAAGAAAAGCCTGTGTCCTAAAACCAAAGCAACACCAAATACTTCAAGTAGTATTGTTCTTAAATAACACCTAACCTCAAGAACAAATTTACCAATCAAATATCACGAAATGTTTAAGTAAATATAGGAATGGCGATGTATCGCGTATTTTGGAAATACAAATAATTTTGGAGACATAGCTTTGTGAATCACTATAGAGTAGCTGGGAAAGTTTTCAGTTTTAAGTACGTATAATTTAAATTTACTCTTTAATCCAGAAATGATTGATTTGCAGGTAAGAAAAGCCTGTGTCCTAAAACCAAAGCAACACCAAATACTTCAAGTAGTATTGTTCTTAAATAACACCTAACCTCAAGAACAAATTTACCAATCAAATATCACGAAATGTTTAAGTAAATATAGGAATGGCGATGTATCGCGTATTTTGGAAATAAAAATAATTTTGGAGACATAGCTTTGTGATCACTATAGAGTAGCCGGGAATGTTTTCAGTTTTAAGTACGTATAATTTAAATTTACTCTTTAATCCAAAAATGATTAATTAGCAGGTAAGAAAAGCCTGTGTCCTAAAACCAAAGCAACACCAAATACGTCAAGTAGTATTGTTCTTAAATAACACCTAACCTCAAGAACAAATTTACCAATCAAATATCACGAAATGTTTAAGTAAATATAGGAATGGCGATGTATCGCGTATTTTGGAAATAAAAATAATTTTGGAGACATAGCTTTGTGATCACTATAGAGTAGCCGGGAATGTTTTCAGTTTTAAGTACGTATAATTTAAATTTACTCTTTAATCCAAAAATGATTAATTTGCAGGTAAGAAAAGCCGGTGTCCTAAAACCAAAGCAACACCAAATACGTCAAGTAGTATTGTTCTTAAATAACACCTAACCTCAAGAACAAATTTACCAATCAAATATCACAAAATGTTTAAGTAAATATAGGAATCGTGATGTATCGCGTATTTTGGAAATAAAAATAATTTTGGAGACATAGCTTTGTGAATCACTATAGAGTAGCCGGGAATGTTTTCAGTTTTAAGTACGTATAATTTAAATTTACTCTTTAATCCAAAAATGATTAATTAGCAGGTAAGAAAAGCCTGTGTCCTAAAACCAAAGCAACACCAAATACGTCAAGTAGTATTGTTCTTAAATAACACCTAACCTCAAGAACAAATTTACCAATCAAATATCACGAAATGTTTAAGTAAATATAGGAATGGCGATGTATCGCGTATTTTGGAAATAAAAATAATTTTGGAGACATAGCTTTGTGATCACTATAGAGTAGCCGGGAATGTTTTCAGTTTTAAGTACGTATAATTTAAATTTACTCTTTAATCCAAAAATGATTAATTTGCAGGTAAGAAAAGCCTGTGTCCTAAAACCAAAGCAACACCAAATACTTCAAGTAGTATTGTTCTTAAATAACACCTAACCTCAAGAACAAATTTACCAATCAAATATCACGAAACGTTTAAGTAAATCAGTGATTATTTACCAAAAGAATGGTCAATAGAGCTGAACAATGAGCAGTAGAGATATTCTTGGTATATGTTTGATGATAGTGTGACTATGTAGCTTCCTTAGGCGGAAGAGTAATCATTATTTATTCCAGTCAGGTACCGTAAAATTACGATTTGATGGCCGAATATTTAAGGCTTAATCATGTCCGCATTTTGTTTTCGAACTCACAAACGCCGCACGCATGATTTACGATGTCGTAAGAAATGGTTAATTAATATGCCTTTATGATGCTATACTCAGACGTGGAGTGAATTTTAAAACATACAGGAAGTGTAAAATCATTTCTTACCATTCAAAATAACAAGGTTAGAACTGCATATGAGACATTATGGGAATTTGTGGTACTGCTGGTTTCATTTAAGTTATTATCTTTAAGAAAATAAACGGTATGGCTGAGGAATGCGTGAATTATGTTTACGTTGCGATTTCAACTGTACAGTATAATACAATCGTCTGTAGCATCAACAAAGGCTCTGAGTCGAAATGAAAATAACGTCTCCATTCAAGTTGACATGAATGGTGACTGGCATGAGTGGCAGTGGCCCACTGTTTACATTGTAAACGACTCTCGGATAAGCCAAAACGCAACCTCGAGACTATACATGTGATCATAACAATAAATCATAAACTCTGAATTGATACATATCGTTTTAATTGTCAATGACTAATTTTTAAGTGATATAGAACAAAGTGCTATTAACACAAAATTATAATCCTTTAGAGTTGAAACTAAAAGTTCAAGAAGTCATGTTAAAAATATGAATATGCATTATTTTACATGCACCATTTTAGAAGTTAAAAGTGAGCAATTTTCCAGGATAATTTATTAGGTACCTAATCTTATCTTAAAGCACAGCTACGATGATGAATAGCACACAATACATATACAATTACCGGTCATGTAACCATTTGAAAAACGACCCAACCAACGATCCGACTAAAGAGTGACGACCATTTTGTAATTAATGAGGCTCAAGCACGTGTCAGACAGAAACTAAAAAGCATCATCCACTCCCAACGGTCGCTTTATCGGCCTCCATTACCGACATGCAAACGCTTCACATCCCATACTAAGAGCACAACAGAAAAGATATATCGCCGGTAATACTAGAAACAAAAGCTAAGCGAAAAAGCGCTGGCAAAAAAAATGCGCAGCGAACGTTTTGAATAAAATATGAACGGCAAGATACATGATACGAACTTGCAGTGCATATCTTTTTTCTGTCTATGATTTATTAATGGTAAATTTTCAGTGTGTTTCAGTCGGGTATGTATCGACGGTTTTCAATCAACGAGCGAACGTTACAGTGCTTTGGCTCCCTCTGCGTGGGCGTAATATGCGAACGCGTGACTTTGACACATATTTCCGTTGCCTATTGTTATAGATCTCGGATTAATAGCAACTGTATTGTACGTCTTTGCGAGTTGCATTATGAAAGAAATGGCAAACGTGGAAACTTTTGCTCATTAATGCGTATGGGGCTTTTGTATTTGTTCCAGATGTTGATCTCTGATCTCTCTTTGTTGAAACATGTATGTAAGAACAAAATACTGTGATGTGCATACTTTCTGCACATCTCAAATAAGTACCGCAGTTGTTCATCGTTCGCTAATCGAATCCATTAAAACGGAAAATTCGTCGGTGTGTTAATTAAAAGCCTTAATTTCGGCAACGGGGCAATAATTGATCTGATGGCGACTGAATTCCTATGACTTGCACATATTGCATGGACCGCTCGCTCTTCATTGCTGTTGCTTTGACCTTATGCGTCGTCCGATGTTCGGTGGTCTGTGCCTTCGACTTCACTGCATTTAATGCGTTTACGTTTCACTTCCTCCATTAAACTGTGTGTAGCCTGTATATAAATCACTTGCATATGTTCGTATAACTTGGCGTCCGCGTCCTCGCGGGTCGTTTGTCGAATGCCGACGGTTTACCCAGAATTTAGACCAGAATTGCTTCCACCTTTCGCCACATTTTAAACGTTCATTTGTAACGGTGATATATTCGTGGACGGGAAGGCGTCATTACAACTTTAAACGTGTATATTTCGAGAATATTTATGATGTTGTCGACGTGTATTAAGTCCACTGTTGTTTGCTAATGAATTGAACCCTTAGTTTGGTGACTAATTCATAACTCAAAACACGTCTCAAGAAAAATCAAAAAAAGTTTTCCATTTCCAATAACTTTTGTAATCATTAGTGGATTTTGATTCTTTGAGTTTCAAAGGTCAAAAGCATTAACATAAAGCCGAGAGTATAGCATCCATGAAAGATATAATTTACACAAATATTTCTGAACAAACAGGCGACTTGGCAATAAAATAACCTTTAACTCCTGCTGCGCCCATTTGAGCGTATTGTAGCGAGCATGTTCCAGGCGGCATCAAAGAGTTTCGAATCAAACTGACCATAGCCGACGGTGGCTACAGTCGGTTGTTTTCACTGAAAACAGACACGCTGATCGAATCGATAACAATAGTTTTGAGGGTGCGGTACATCAACCAGATTAACAAATGATGTGTAAATACGACGATCGTATACATTGACGACTACGAATGGCCGCCAACGTCAGAAGATAAAGGGCATAAAAGTTTGGAAACTGGTTATGAGTCATAGATCTGAGGGTTATATGTGTTTATCACCCCTCTTATAAGTGAATTTATACAGTATAATGTAACATATTATGTAGTAAATTGTAGTTTTTTCGCAACATCAGCAAGAAATGTCATCATCTATGCAGCCTTAATTTTTTTTTCAGTTAATAGTAATCAATCGAATGATTATATGTTTTCAACCCTCGTCATAAGCACTAAAAACTCATTTCTTTTGTTATAATATGACAGAATTTTGCTCATAAACTTTAACAATGGTCGTTATTTTTTTACTGTTATTTTTGTGCAGCTTATAAGAAAACCGGGACAAACAATAACTTTAGCAACGCACGAAATGTAAACAAACAAGACCCAGAAAACCCCTTAAATACCGTATTTTTTATACAAATGCCCCACTTCCGTATTCATAGAAAACAATATAAATATTTATTAGACTCTTTACAGACAATTTTTATACGCGGAATATCTAATCAGCAACCCCTAGTTCTTATTCGGGTATTTGCATTGTTCGTATTCATGGAAATTGATTTTTCAGGAGACTGAAACGGTATGGCTTTCAGGAAAATAGACATTTACGTAATGCTGCCATTTTGTGCCGATACTCAAGTTTATCGAAAACTGTCGCACAACGTAACAGTGCATTTTCATAATGAGCTTTTCCATAGTGGATATATCCTGTATGAAAAACTTTTATGCCCGCGAATAATTTTAATGAGGAGGGTATTATATTCACTGCTTTTCACCCTTTCTCTTTTTGTTATATATGAGTATCTTTATCAGACATAATATGCATATAGATGTATAACTGAATAGTGGCTCATTATAAAGTTCTGAGCACTTGTAGTCAAAATTGTATGCTGGGACGGTAAACGCTTTTAACTTTGCAGTTGGCATCTCAAGTGATAAGTTAGTACTGGTAAGGATTACAGAAGTTATATCGTTTATCTAACAACCACGTACCGAGAAGTGCAATTTTGCTCTATTCTGGGATGACAGTCTGTTGTAATGGGTCGGAAACCCATTATTTATTTATTAAGATATGATCAAATTAAGCGAGATAATTGTAAGAACATTCGGGAATGTCAAATGTTTTTGCTAGGGTTGAACATCTGGTTTAGGATTTGACCGCGTGTTATAAGTTTAAAATTGAAGAGTTGTCATTGGCTAAGAAGAAATGCTTCCGGCTTCCTTTGGGGTCGAGGGATGCAAACGAACAGATCTCGCTCTTCTCATTTCAACCACCGTCATGTAAAGTACACGTTCTTGTGGAGCGTTCTTAGGCGCTTAAGTTTATCCCTGGTAAGTCTTTTCAACTCGTCTCGCATTTCATTGTAAATTAAATTATTCATATTTCTGCTAAAAGTGTGTCTGTCTAAATTAGTGATTCCCAAACTGGGGGGCGCGCCCCCCTAGGGGGGCGTAGAGTAACGTTAAGGGGGGCGTGAGAGCACAGATAAAAATACTACTGGACACAAATTTAAGTACTACTAAGAAACGAAAGTACATTGACGAATACATCAAGTACGGTTTCACAGTCATGGTAAAGAACGATATCGACTGTCCGCAATGCGTAATATGCTATGACGTTCTTAGTAACGATGGTATGCTATGACGTTCTTAGTAACGATGGTATGAGACCCACACGTCTTCATCGACACCTATTTACAAAACATGGTGCATTAAAAGACAAACAAAAGGAATTTTTTGAAGCTAAGGTTCATCATTTAAAACGCATGAAATTGGACAATACTGGTGAATTTTCTCAAGCTAACGAAAAAATTGTCGAAGCATCTTATGAACTGGCGCTGCTCATCGCTAAAAGCAAAAAAGCTCATACTATCGGTGAAACTCTTATTAAACCTTGCCTATTAAAAGCTGCTGATGTTCTTCTAGATTCCGGAAGCAAAACAAAACTTTTACAAATTTCACTTTCCGATAATACAGTTAAGCGTCGTATTGATAAAATGGCAGAAGATATCAAGCTATGGAAGCTGTCCGAAAGTCGCCTTTTTTCGCGATTCAGTGTGATGAAAGCACTGATGTTGCGCAATGTTGTCAGCTCATGGTATACGTGCGATTTATTTATAATGGTGCTATGACGGAAGAGATACTGTTCTCACATGAACTAAAAACTACTTCAAAAGCTACTGATATTATGAAGGCAATTTCCGACTTTATTGAGAAATATGAACTTTCTTGGGACAAACTTCTTGGTGTGTGCACAGATGGTGCTCCGTCAATGCTAGGATCACGTTCTGGATTTATCAAATTAATAAAAGATAAGAACCCCAACATAACTGGAATTCACTGTGTCAAAAAACACAGTACAAAAAACTGCTATTTCATACATAAGTGCGCTGGCTTTCAAAAGGAAACATGCTAACAAGACTGTTTGAATTGAGGATGGAATTTCTCAACCAGCAGAAAAAACATCAGTTATGTGAAGTGTTTGCTGAAAAAACTTTTCAAATCAAATTGGCTTATCTAGCTGATATTTTTGAGGCACTGAACGTGCTTAATTTGAAGTTACAAGGCAACATTTCAGCAAACATAATTACACATCATGATGCTATCCAAGCTTTTTTAGAAAAAATACTTCTGTGGAAACGCCGTCTGCAAGCTGAGGCCCCCAATTTTGCATCATTTCCGAAATTTGCATCATTAATGGATAATGAAATGAATGGTGTGATTGCTGCAAATGAAGAAATCACAAAAGACATTATCTCTCATTTAGAAGGCCTTTTAGATGAATTTCAACGGTATTTTCCTAATTTATATGACAATGAAGAACATAAATTTGCGCGTAATCCATTCAATGTTGATATAAATACCCTTCCAGAACACATGCAAGAACAAGCCATCGACTTGCAACATGATTCAGCGGCGAAAAGTGACTTCGAACATTTAGAAATTACATCTTTCTGGATAAAATGGTATTCAAGCTATCCTATAATCGCGGAAATAGCTTTAAGATTGTATACACCTTTTTCGACGACCTACTTGTGCGAGAAAGGTTTTTCTGTTTTAATGGGAATTAAAAACAAACAAAGAAACACGCTTGATGTTGCTAGCGACTTACGCTGTGCACTTTCAAATATAGAACCAAGAATTTCACATCTCGTTAAGGAAATTCAGCACCACCCATCACATTAACGATTTTGTAGTTTGTTATGTTTTGTTAAATAAATTTATAATATATATATATACTTATGAAATCTTTTTTGTCTTAATTATGGGGGGCGTGAGCATTTCATGTAATCAAAAGGGGGGCGCCATAGGAAAAAGTTTGGGAAGTTTGAACATATTGACGTTTACATTAAACCTAGGAGTTGATTTAGACTCTAAATCAACTCCTAGGTTTAATGTAAACGTCAATATGTTCAAAGCTTCATTCATTTTTCTATGTAACCTATCAAACGGGATTGTTGATTATTATTGTTAATAGATGTTATTGTTTTGATAAATGTTTCGTTTCATTTGAGTAGTCTTGCTTTATCAGCCCTTATTAAATGTTAAATACTTAAACGCGTCAGTTAGTAGTCAGAAAATGTGTTCACAAGGTTCAAGAAAAAGAACCCAGTTAGTTTTGCCTTCGAATAAATTGGAAGAGATTTGATGAATTAGAATTTTGACCAGTAATTAAAGCCCTTAAACCGCGCTTGGCCAAAATGCTACCATGTTAGGGAGTCGCGGTTGTTCCCGCCATTTTGACCTCCTACACTGTGTGTACCATGCACGTAACTTTCAAGACAAATTTCGACCGGTTATCAATGTTCATTTTATGAACCAAAATGCATGACTTTATGAGAACCACTACCAAGTTTTACGCTAAAATTCTCCAGTTTGATCACATTTGGTCCGATAATCAAGTGACAAAATACCAGTGGCTTTATCGTACAAAGGAATGCGCGAATGCAGCGGAACAGAAGGCGTGTTGATAAACGGACAAACATTAATCCATGCACATAATCTGGTTCACCGGTACACATGGCTGCCAATATTTAAACCTACTTAGCGTTCTCAATAAATAAAATAATGGTACAACACCTGTAAGCTACACTCCACTCAAGGTGAATGTTGTAGATTATGTCGAAATAATAATTGGCATGAGTTTCGCTCAGAAAAATATGTAACTACGTCCATGATTCTGTCTTATTTACGTTGAAATTCTGAGAAAACGCTCAACGTTATGACTGAATACCAAGATGACAGGTTTAATATTTCAGTAATGAGACGGCAATCCTAAACCTTAAATGATCGTTCAAGTCGGGTCTATTTTGGTAACTCGCTCGTGTTAAAAAAGTGCACCATGGTTTATGTGTTTTTAAGAAACAGATGCCTGCCTGAGTGATATACAGCGGGTAGATTTGACGCCTAGTTAAATTTGGACAAATTTATATTTTATAGAAGCTCTTGAGCTCGTGTCAGACATCAATGCGCTTTCAGGAGCTGTCAGCTAGGATAGATACAGTTTATTATTCAGGAATTTTGGATATTATAAACTGAAATGTTTAATAATGTCTTAAGATTTCAGTGGAAAATGCATATTGTTTTGAAGTCCCCTGAATGCATGCACTTTTTTTCTTTATTTCACAAATTTCCCAAATTGTACGTTGTATTATTTATTTAATTTGTCACACATTATGTCATCATATCACCACAACACAGTGACACATTAACATTCAATACATTCATTCATGCATTATTAAATTAACATCACCAGCGGGATTAGGTTTCACACGAGACCAAATTAACCGAATTAAGCTCCAGTACCATAAACAATTCTCTCTGTTACAGCCACTGCAGGTAATTTCGGTGCATTCGCGATGCTTGCTTTGTTCTCTCTGTGTTGCAATTGTTTATGTTTACCCCATAGGGACTAATTACAATACCTTTGACGATTCATCAATTATATTTTAGTTAAATGGCCAGCAGCCTACATACTCCATCAACTGGTAATATTTTGTTATTAATCCGTAGCATCCACATTGATACGACAGTTTATAGCTGTTTTAGCTGTTTTTTTTTTATTTCCTCACTCAAATAAAATGATCATGTAATGTTTTTATGTTTCCTGTAAATGTTATGTATTGCTGCATTATAAATACTTTCTGGTCAACTATGTAATAACATATGATTAGATTTCTGTAAAATAATACAACAACAAATATAACAATCTCCATTCTATATTCAGTAGCGGTTTAATGATGGGATAGTAGTGATGTAAATTGATAATGCCTGAGGTTATCTAACGACCAGTGTGGTCTCCCTTGTCAACGATAAACTATATATGACCACATAAACTACGCGAAAGTTACGGGTAACATGTATGGGTGCGCGATGTTAAATGTATTACATTTGATTGTGCTTTTGCACTTTTGTCATAAAGGTATTTTACCGACCAAAAGATAGGATAAACTCCAAACTATGCACATCTTAATTACTTTGATATGAATAAATTGGAATAAATAACAATCGATTATTTCAAAAACATGTCAAACGATATCTCTCTCGTTTATAGTGAACTAACAAAAATAACTTAATAACAGGTTTAACTGCACAAAAATTCAAGGATAATAGATTTTGAGCTACTGATCATACCATACTTCCACCAAAGTTACATACCAAGAAAATGCCGAAAATAAAATAATATTAGATGAAAATTAAATAGTTTTCAATAATGATATGTTGATTTTTACAGAAAATAGCCTCTAAGGGAGATATACCGAAGACCAAAGCTAATCAGTTATTGTGACCCCACAGAGCATATTTTCGTCAAAAAGTTGGGAGACAAATTTTTGTCGATTACAATACCTGCCTAATATAGTAATGTTTGTGAATCGTTAGGAAGGAGTTCGAAGTTTTTGTTTGTTTGAGGGTATGTAGATGTATATTGAATACATTATAATAGTTTATTTGAACGTCAATATAACCCCTATTTTTTTAAGTTTGGATAGATATTTATACCATTAGTTTGAGAATCGTTAGAGAGGGTTCGGGAGTCTGTCAACTTCGTTTTAGAGTAATTAGTACAGTCGAAAATAAATAAAACAGTAAACAAATAAGAGTCGACCTTTAGAAAAGTAATAGTCCAAATATATTCGAAAAGAAACAATAAACCACATAATTATATCGTTATCAGTTTTTTTTTATTGAACCAGCAGTTACATCCACAATACTTAACAGTTATTCACAATTTATTAATTTAATGACAGTGTATACATCCATATAACAAAGCATGTGAACTATTTACAAGACAATGATAATTATAGCAATATAGACAAAGTGCTGTAAAATGTATTCCAAATTCCTGGAATACATTTTTACTCGCCTACTAGTCCCTAGATGGAAAGTATTGTAATCGACAGAAAAAATGGCGGGATTTCAGTGGATATACGTGTTTTGGGGTCCCCTGAATCGATTGCAATGATTTCTGGAAAATGTATGTGGGTATGTGTGTATGGCGGTGAACACGATTACGCCCAAACGGAACAACGGATCGGGCTGAAATTTGGTATACATGTTACGGTCATAGTGATAAATAGGTTATTATTAATAATAGCCAAGTGGGGAGGTTAAAGTGAAGAATTTATCACATGAACCGGCTATTATTAATAATTTCCAGCATGCTGTGGTCAATGTGATATATTTCAGTTCGATATTGCATTAAGGTGATGCTACAATATAATAGAGCCTCAGATTTGAAATTCTGTTAGTATCTACATAATCGCCACACAACGAATCTATTCACTGGGTTTTCAGTGTTGGGCCTTTAGTGACGTTAGTCCTGACTAACTTATTTAGTTACTACTCATGACTAAAATAAGGAAGATTATCAAAACGAGACTAAAAAATGCCAATCCACACTAATTGCATCCACAAGTGTGTAACTCTTTGGGTCATGCTAATTTGCGCAATTCTTAAAAGCAAAGTAAGTAATAAATTAGAAACTCGGTTTGTATTATTTTACCAGTGCAAACGTACGTGTGCTTCTGCATTTTGCAACTCGTGGCAAAAAAAAATATTTTTATTTGTAATTTTATTATCTTTTTAATACAAAACTTTAAAAAATGTTTTATATTTAATTTTGAATACAAAAGTCCTTCTAGACCTTTATTTTTTGTGGTAGTACAACAATGACACCATTTATATTGTAAAAATAAAACGAAATAAAGTTTGTAACAATAGGACGTCATCTTCTTTTGTTTTTTTGTATGTTTTGTTGGTGATAAACACTTTTATAATAAATATATCTGTGAGATATTAGATATACTTAGGGTAGGAATAGGTAATGGACATACTAATGTAGGGAAGATTGAGGCAAGTTGTTACCATGTTTAATCTTTTATTTATAAAATTATTGTCAAACACCAAAAGTAAAAATACCGTGTTAGGAACAGAACCATACAAAAATGTTTGCATCATTTGTGCGGTGTAATTTATGTAAAAACATCTATGTAAACTAGTCTAGTTCTTGCATGTACATATTTGCATTGAAATTTTTTTTATTAAATGCGCAACATTTCAAGATAATTAGGATTTGAAAATTTACTGAATAAATTGTAATTGTACATTTACAAAAAACTACCCACATGCATTAAATATAAAAATGGGTGTTATTGATAATAAAATGGTTAACTTTTTTGAACACTCTGTATAAACTGTTCTTTTTTATGTTTTCGTCATTGAGCCGTCCTTGGGTGTATACCAAATATCATTACCAATTATATCCAGTAGTTTCTAAAGTACAAGGGAGACAAAAAAAGCATTCTGTATTATCAATGTTTTGTATTATTCGTAATTTTGGTCATTGGGGTAGCCGTACTGATGATTTGCGTCGAGTAAATAAATGTAACAGCTTACACAGTAATCAAAATAACTTAGCTAACTTCTTTAAAGATTGTATACAAAAGATCTTTTGTAAAAAGTAACATTTTTATCACTTTTACCGTGCCCGTTAGGAAATTATTAATAATAGCCGGTCCAGGTGATTATTTAAGTGTTTCTAATCACATTGACCAAATGATGCGGTTATTATTAATAATAGCCGGTAATTATTAATACAAACCACATTTATCACTTTAACCGTAACATACATATTTAGAATTGGATTGTTTTTGGCTACCATCTGACAACCGGTGGCAAATATTACCTACATTTTCTTAGAGATTTATCCGATTTTGACCAAACTGATACCAGCTCATCCTCCAGTGACTTTAAATATGTGTACAAATTTGGAGACCAATGGGAAGAACGATTTAGGCGCTATATAGGAGCAGTTTGACAGAATCCACAGCCTTCGTCGCTGTGGTATAGTATGATATGACGTTGACATTTTGTCATAGAAACTGACGTTAGGTTAGGGTCCAGAGTGACTGTGGCTTTACAAAACTGAATAATTGCAAAAGTGTTTAGACATTTCAGTGTGCCAACTATGTAGTAGGAAGGTAGGGTGAGGGCCACCCCAGATATTTTACGTAAAGCTGGAATGAAAAGTAAAGTTATGCAGTTTACTATTTCATTTATTTTCGGCTAATAATATGTAAATATACTCTCAAATCATCTCTAACAAATTCTCAAATGAATGACATAAAGTAATATGCAGATTACAAACACTTTGGGGCTAACTTGACCCTCAAATAATCTATTTTAATTTACTCAAAACACATGTTTCTCTCAAACGAGAAAATATACTCTCAAACATTGTCTGGCGATTATAAAAGGATTGAAAAGTATTCAAAATTCAGAACTGGGGGGCTGTTAACATGAGTGAGGAAAATATTTACTCCATGTCATTCAACGACATTGACGTCGCATTAAAAACAGTAGCGTACCTATCTAAATAATAAATTATAACATAACGTCAAAAATATAAATAATAATTGATTATATACATAGAAATATATGGTTAAATCTGTTGATATTAAGGATATTAATTACATACGTATGTACAAGTGAAACCAACTGAATTACAAATAGAAATCGAAATTGTAATCACCAACATCGACCATAACAACAAACCAGCCCACAATAAATTAATTACGCTTACGTACGCTCACATTACCTGACACTAAAAAAAATCCTCTTACCTCCGGTACAGGAAGGCCAATTAGAAAGTACTTCTCCAAGAAATGCAGCACCACCCGATTACGTAGTCATATCACCGCAAGATACCCATCTCGTGCACTTTCTACATTCAGAGAAACACACCGAATACAAAAAAACAACAAAACAAACAAACAAAAAACTCAACAAACAAACACACAAAGTCTCTCGTCTATCCGTTAATTAAAAAGCCACCACTATACTTAATTGCGAACGCGAACTACGCAACTTTGAAAAGGTGATGGGAATTTTGGCGCGAATTCTTCCGATGTTTCGAGCGATCTTTCGCGGAACGCAGGGAACTCTGGAGTAGAGCGAGTACAGCGAGCGCCACCAGCGGTGGAGATCGACTACTGCGGCGCGTCGCTTACAAGCAGAAGTTGAACCCCCTTTTTCATTTACTCTTTTGTTTGATGCGTGGAGGATGAAAGCTATGGGTCTTCGGCAGTGGCAGGAGTGCGACGGTGGTGCAATCTGTGCCACTCTATGTGACGCTGCACTGGGATGAAGAATGGAGACCCCGCGTTGGGCATCCTTAAGCGAGCGCAGGGACAATTGTTTTAGCGCGCGGTCCCCTGTTCTTTCACGGTCTTATTATTCGAGTGGTTGCCTGATTATCGATGTATGAGGGATTTGAGGATGGAGTAAAGGTCTAGTTATATTGGTCTTTTTAAATGGCAATCCCTTTTTTTTGCTGGCTTTCGATAGAACTCGTTATTGATTCAATGATGATGTAAAATAATTGGTACCTTACATAAACTTTTTGGATCTAAACAGTTGGGGTGAACAAAGTGAACTCTTGTAATTCGTTTACGGGACCCTGCACAAGTAAAAATTATTATTATTCTAGAAAAACAGACAACTTTTCTCCCGATAATTTTTAGGAGTAGATTTTTCTGCTATTACAAACTGTAATTCAAATGCTGTGGGCAGTGTACTATAAACAGGCCTTGAAGTATGGTACAATGAGTTCCGCCTGCGTAGGGTCGTGGATAATACCGGGCACTTAACCAGAGAGATTGCAAATCGCGAATATGTAAAACACTGGAGGAGCGATGCTTTTTAAGCCGCCATTAGGTATAAACTTGTATTTACTTAGATTAAATCAAAGTCACGTAAACTAAGAGATGAAGCGATTTCAATTTTGATTTACTACGTCTAGTTAAAGACCTACGTTCTTTGCTTTGAAACTATTATTTCACATTGCAATGATTACCATAAATTGTGTGTATAGTCTCAGAATATCCCATCACTCGTCCAATAAACATATCTTTACGGTTATGAAGCCATCATGAATACATTTACCTTTAAAATCAACGAAAAACACCATAATAAAATCGAGTTTATTTTGCCATTGCAACCCCAGAACGGTTCTGTTTCGACTCACCGTCATCATCAAAGTCTCCTTTCTGTTTACAGCAGGGTACAAGAAACGTAGAGGCGTCGCACTGCATTTTAACATTGACGACCGACATGCAGGTAACTAAATATAGTCGGTATACGAAGGGAGCTTTTCACGATTTCACAGTCGCCTAATTGAAGCCAGAGGTATATTTAATTTAGGAGAATTAATACTACATGACCATGAAACTGTTCTCGTTAAGATTACAAAGTATAACATGACAGGTAAAGCCCCGTTTCACTTGTACGACTTCGAAGATTAGTTTACACCGATTAGTTTACAAGACGGCTGAAATGCTACTTTTTTACGTATCGATTTAACTTCTGTACTGGTTTGTTCTTACCCATGGCTGGTGTAGTGTATAACTATAGACGAGTGAACATGCTGTAACATACGATGTCTACATCAGTTCTGCAAAACCTGAACTAATAGTACCTCGTGTGCATGCGGAGTACTCATTGAATGCTCTCGTGTACTGGAGGGTCGAAAGAGGTCCTTCGAAGAAGATGAAGACATCAAGTAATATACGAAATGACGCTGCTGTGTCGCGTTCTTTGTCGATGTATCTTGCATTGGTGCGAGTGGGATAACCGACTGAGGTCTGCAGTAGCAGGCAAACGTCTCATCTGAGCCTGTCGGGAGTGCTCAGGTAGATGGTTTGGTTGCCCTCGGTCTGCACCCTAGGTCTGAAAGTATTCCACTTCAAGAGATTGTTAGCTACTGATGAAATTCAAGATGCATTGTTAATATTCGTAGAATACTAATGAGGGGTGACTCGGGGGGATGTTTAAAATGCTTGACGACAGAATATTCCGCTTAGTTTATCTACATGTTAGTTAAGTCAGTTAATCTAAAAATGAGCTGCGAGAATGCGTCCATTTTTTTACAGAAGCCGCACCACCTTCTGTGCTCTAAAGCGGCTAATAAATCCCAAAAGCTTTTGAATTGAAAACTCGGAGAACGAAGTTCTGATAGGGCCATCCTTATATTCCCATCTACGTGCCCAGCTTTATGAACTTCATACATAAAATCGCCATAAACCTGATTTTACAACTTTTCTCCATCGCTTTACACAGATGGCCCCCATTTATTTGCTGAAAGGCGTTAAATTCCCCGCCATCAAGTCTCAGCTAAGGATTAGCTACCAATAAAAACTGCATTTGCTTGATAGCGTACGAAGTTTTCCGATTAACACCGCGCGCAGACTTTTATACAGGATATCCATACTAATTCAGTACATTAATTCTGAGTGATAATGTAACTCAATATGGATGAACAAGATATCTTACACATTTTTTTATAAAAGGAAATAATTTTGTATGGAATATTTCATCAAAGACTGAAAGTGTAAAATCCCCTTTTTCAATTATTAAATCGTTAAACTGGACTTCACAGAGACCGGGAGAATTTCGCCGGTATAACGTAATTATACCGCGAAAATGATTGATAATACAAAAGAAATCCCCTTAGCGCTACACCCTGATCCACTAAAAAGTAATTAGACTTCTGCGCGAGAGCCGAAAAGTAATTGGATTGCCATAATTAATGACGTCTAATTTAAAACGATGTAATTTAAATCAGATTCAATTAGTAATTTAAATTAATACTCTTATGTATTTACTTTCTATAACTCCTTTTTAGGAAAGTATTTTGACCAATGCGACACCAGGTCATCCCATAAGCGTTTATAGAAACACTAAAGTCTGGTTAGTAGCCACAGCTATACCTAGTATGTTGCGATTGGCAGAGAATGATAAACCATAAACGTCAGTGACCAGTGACATTAGGTTAGGATTCAGAGTGCCTCAAGATCATCACCCCAGATATTTATTGTACAATTATTGTTAAAACGACTGTTCAAATTCTTTTCGACCCGAATTTTCTCAGCTCCACGCTATGTGTTATAACACCCTCTTGTCTTTTTTTTTAATATTAAAGCACCTATCAAAAACAGACGTGTATACGTGGTTAATGTCACCTGATGTCTAGTGATGACCCCCAACCACGCACCAGCCTTTCATCAGGTTCCTACTACTCTGCATCAGAACCATCGAAATTAGTATGGTTATGCTCAGAAGATGACCGATGGCTTTCCAATACGATCCGTATATGTTAAATTGGACGGTTCCCGTTTCCCTTCCTTCTTCGTTTAGAATTGAGTCGATCGATTGGGTATCTTCTTGTTTTACACTCTCGAATAGCGTGGACGATTGTGGACTCTCCCCTAACTCCAGATCAATGGGTATTGAATCATCAATATCACTTAACACATCATTAGGTTTCCTCTGTTGGACAATAACCCCATTCTCCATCAAGAAGATCTTATCAGCTCGTACCAGATACTTAACATGGTGCGGTGCGTACATAACACCCTGGTCTTATTCTTGAGCAAACCCATCAGGCAATTATGAAAAATCTTCTCAGAAAAATTTTCTCAGTTTGGCTCCACGCTGTGTGTTATAACACCCTCTTGTCTTTTTTTAATATTAAAGCACCTATCAAAAACAGACGTGTATACGTGGTTAATGCCACCTGATGTCTAGTGATGACCCCCAGCCACGCACCAGCCTTTGGTATGATTTTGCGAAGGGCGTTTCAATAAGCGGCTTACCGATTTCCAACTGGTGGTAGGTCGTCAACTGAAAGGACGACCGAAAGGACAAGTTTTAACCCCGCTTTCAGGTGATGTTAAGCCGGTTTTCCGATCCGCAATATTTCCACGTCGGGGTGAAAAAGCGACAGTCTCGAACAAGTAATATTAATGGTAGCTCGTGTTTGATAGTAAGCAGGTATATTTTTATATTTTATCAAGTTTACATACTTCTCACTCTTGTAGCTTTATTCTGTAACATGTTTCGTTGGTTGGTAAACCTAATGTTTGAGGTTGCACAATAGAGATGGGCTTATTAGTTCTTTTTAATGAACTAGTTCTTCCGGATTAGTTCACAAAAAGGAACTAGTTCAAAGAACTAGTTCTGAAGAACTACTTTGATCCTGAGACATACTACTTCGATAAACGTGTCTTTGTGTGTTCTAGCACGTTTATATCTCGTTTCAAACGAAACTAGGATCTAGTTTGGACAGAATCGATGTCTGCCTTCCCACTTTGTCTTTTTCTTGAAGAATCGTTATTTTGTTTTGAAAATAAATAATTATTTATAATTATATTGATCGAAGAATCGTTGTCTTATTTTATTTAGGTATATTTATTTCTTAAATATTTATTTAATAAGGCATAAAAGACATATTGCTGCACGTATTTTAGCCTTATTCATACTGCAATTTTAGGTGGAATTGGGGTATTATTTATAAATTATAGTATAACATATACTGGCGAAACTACTATTAACAGTGTAATCCATTATCCAATAGGAAAAAATACTATATTCTAATTATATTTTTGACATCCGCCGTTAGGTAAAGAAACAACTGGCGGGCAGGGTGCTATGTTGCTCGTTTGATGTCGCCACAACTCGTTCACTGAATGGGATATGTTTCACCAAAGCAGGACTTTCGAACCAGATTTCATGTCCCTACAAGTCGTTCACTGAATGAGATATGCATAGAGATATGTTTTAGCAAAGCAGGTCTTTTGCGAACTAGTTCTTTTTATTTTAAAGAACTAGTTCTTTTGTTCTAAGCCGGGAGCCATTCTCTCGGACTAGTTCGTTCACGAACTACCCACCTCTATTGCACAATAAAAATCAAGTTGTGTCGAGGTTATGTTGTCATTTGGGCGCGTTCAGCAAACTCACCTATTGCCAAGAGTTGTCAATAGTTGATGAACCATTCTTTCTAATTCTAATAATTGCAAATATAAACTAAAAGTAAGGAAATTATGTATTTTATTAGAATATTTATCAAGTAATAATAATAATTTGATAAAAATCACATTTAAAGCAAAAACCATCTTCATCAGTCGATAATAAACCTAAACATCTATAATACACTAAATAAATAGACGCGTGTAACAGTCATCATCAAAACATCATCACTCTGTGTTGGCTAACTGGTAAAAATACGATGTCGGGTCGTCCAGAAGTACTTTCGGATTGTCAAACTCGAGGACCATTCCGTCACCCATCACTAACACCCTATCGTAGTCTTCAACTGTCTCAACCCTATGCGCAATAGTGATCACAGTACTCCTCCTGAAAGCCGTTCTGATAGTATGTTGAATCTGTCTATCAGTTTGTTGGTCTATATTGGCCGTTGCTTCATCAATACACAATATCTATACAAAACCAAAAACACCATCATATCATAGTACATACAAAAATAAGACGACAAATTCTCGAATAACTGTTATTATGATGGATTTTGATGATTCTTTCATCAAATTATAGACATTCTTTCTTAGGTAACCCAATTTTGAAAATAGTCATTTTTGCTACTAATGTGATCTGTGTAACATTGAATACCAATAGATTGATACTTAATTTGGCCAAATTGTATTACCTAGGAAGAATTTCAAAGAATTTGCTTATAATTTTCCGAAAGAATCATGAAAATCCACCGAAAATTACGGAGGTAAAAAATTGTGAAAATTTTAGGTGGGCGTTTTTTACGCTGAGTGTATTTTATTAGGGACTTACTTTTGCATTGTGAAGCAAAGCCCTTGCCAAGCAGAATAGCTGTCTTTGCCCAACTGATAAATTGGCTCCGCCAGAGGAAATCTGATCGTCCAAACCTCCCAGCCTTCGAACTGTTCCGATCAAGTTTGCATTGTTAATAGCCGACCAGATTTCAGTGTCTCTATATTGGTTCAAAGGATCTAAATTTTCTCTAACAGTTCCCGAGAATAAGAAGGGGTCTTGAGGAATACAGCATAACCTAGATCTATACAAACATAAAAAAATGTATAAATGCATTCACAAAAAATATACAAGCACGTAGTCCAGGTATGCACTCATACCTCAAAGCTCTCAAAGAAATATGCGAGATGTCCACAGAATCTATGGTAATCTTTCCTGAAGATATCTCGCAGAGTCTGAACAAAGAAGCAAAGAGGGAGCTTTTTCCAGCACCTGTACGCCCGACGACGCCTATCTTCTCTGCAGGTCTCGTCTTGAAGCTGACTCCTTTCAGAGATGGCGCTAGGTGTTCCCTATGAAAGATGTTGCATAACACCATTATTGGCAACTATCTTCAACCTTATATCTTACCTATAATTCAGAATAACGTCTTCGAAAGCGACTACACCTTGACTCGGCCACGCATACGGAGGATCAGTGATAAAATTGACGTTTTCCGAAGTAACTTCTTCGACATATTGGTTCACGCGCTCAACTGCTATCATCTCTCGTTCCGTTTCAGTGAAAGCATTGACGACACCATTCAAAAGACCAGTTATCGATAGAGCATACGTAATGGCAAGACCAACCAATCCTAAGAATTTATTTTGATTTTTTTGGGAAATGTATTAGGAAAATTGTCATACCTGGATCTGCTACATCAAACTGGTGTTGGATGACCGCAATCAGGACTACTCCCGTGACCATGGCGACACCTATAAATTGTAAACGAAGACCCAACCATTGGGCGGCTGCCTGACTGGCTAATTGTGTTTTTTGGTTCACTTCAACGCAGTCTTCGTTATCGCGTTTGAATCTGTGGCCGGTCCTGAACGCTCTAATCACGATTAGACCTAAAATTCGCGATAATTACTCCGTTTGTCTCGTCTGTTTTCCAAACGGCCGCAAATGATAACTAATTCAGGGCCTAAACTAAAATTACATACACCGGCTTGACTAGTTCCGGCTGGATTCAAATCGAAACCAAATGCATAATTAAATTCAGCTCGATGTCTTCCACACAGTCTGCAAACTTTAACTATCCCGGGAATACGATTAGTTTGGAGTTTGAACAAAAAACGAGTCTTTCTCGCTCATAAATTCAAATTCTTGCTAATGAAACGTCACGCCGTGAATAAACAGAACGTGCGGTGGATGTAAGAGAAGTATTTAACGAAAAAGTTGCCTCACCTTGCAGAGATTCGTTGAAATGGCTGTAAACTGGGGACAGGGTCACGCTGGACAGTCTCTTTAGCTCCCTAGAGGTTAATCTGTAATGGTTTTGTAGCCAGTGATAGACTGGGATAAGCGGAATTAAAACTAAGCACAACCATGGCAGTCCGTATATGGTAATAATAACACAACCTGAAATATGGCAAACATAACGAACAAGAAAAGTCGCCGTAAAACAACAAACCTAAAAGTCCAAAAAACTGCGCCAACAAAATATTTAAAATAAACGGTAACGAATCGTCAACGGTGTACGTATCACTAGAAAACCTATTCAAGATCCTCCCCAGTGGTGAAATATCAAAAAACGTCAACTTCGCCTGCAACAACAAGCATTGTTAACATCCTAAAATTAAACAACCTTAACTCACCTTCATAATGGTTCTTAACAGCGCCTTATGTATATTATTGGCAGCAGTGATACCACCATACGCAAACAGGAATGCTCTGCACAGTGTAAAAACCGAATTCAAACTCGCCAATCCGATATAAATCCCCATGTAGTATCGAATGGACGTGTCTTGCAGGACTGGCGTAATAAGAGTGTTTTGTGAAAAATTGGTCGAATTTGGTTGGGAAGCACTGGTTACCCAAATCGACAACCACCAGTCCGTCAGGTTCCTACTACTCTGCATCAGAACCATCGAAATTAGTATGGTTATGCTCAGAAGATGACCGATGGCTTTCCAATACGATCCGTATATGTTAAATTGGACGGTTCCCGTTTCCCTTCCTTCTTCGTTTAGAATTGAGTCGATCGATTGGGTATCTTCTTGTTTTACACTCTCGAATAGCGTGGACGATTGTGGACTCTCCCCTAACTCCAGATCAATGGGTATTGAATCATCAATATCACTTAACACATCATTAGGTTTCCCCTGTTGGACAATAACCCCATTCTCCATCAAGAAGATCTTATCAGCTCGTACCAGATACTTGACATGGTGCGTACATAACACCCTGGTCTTATTCTTGAGCAAACCCATCAGGCAATTATGAAAAATCGACTTGGCAACCTTGGCGTCAACAGCAGATAAAACATCATCCAACAGATAGATCTGTTTATCCTGATAGACCGCCCTAGCCAAGGCAACTCTCGCCTTCTGTCCACCGGATAGCGTCATGCCACCTTCCCCCACCCCAGTCAGGTCTCCAGCTGGTAACTGGTCCAAGTCCTCACCCAAACAACAAGCGTTAATAACTTCCGTGTATCGACGCTCGTCGTATGACTTGCCGAAGAGGATGTTGTCTCTGATGGTGCCACGTTGAAGCCATGGTTGTTGAGTGACTAAGGCAAAGCCCGTTTCTGTGTCTGAGATGAAGATACGACCTTCTTCTTTGCGAAGTTCCGCTAGTATTGCGGAGAATATCGATGATTTTCCGCTGCCCACTGTGCCAATTATGCCTACAAATTCTCCTTTGTTTACTTGGAGATGTAAGTCGGACAAGCAGAATTCTTGGTTATCGTTAACTTCCTGGGATGACTCCTCGTTACTTCTGGATTTCTTTCCAACACCTTTGTCCTTGACATCTTTCCTTTTCAACGCGTGTAATCGCTCTCTTTCTTCTGTCGTTAATACTTTCCCCCAAGAAAACTTACCGCCCTTGATTAAAACGTCAACGTTTTCTTGTCCTTCGAATATGTCATCGTAATAATCTTCGAAATCCAAATCAGGAAGCTAGAATTTTGTTTTTAATTTATCCCATTACTAATTAATCTACTTATAGACTTACATCTAAGAGCTTTTGTATTCTTTTCACTGATACCCAAGCTTCGGTAATACCATTCAGGACCCATGGGAAAGCATTTAAAGGAGCAATCAACATATTCAAAAGAGCGATGCTCGTAAAGACAGTAGCTGCAGTCAGCTGATTTCCCAGTAAAACATAAGTCACAAAGGTCAGGATCGAAATCAAAACTGGCGTCGTGGCCCAAAAATAAACGCATAAGGCGTCTAAGTATTTCCTCCCCTTCAGATATTTTAACTCCAAATCTCGAAATTCTAAAATAAACAGTTTCGCATTTTTTTATCTTTACATTTAAATGTATTATTTTTATACACTTACTAGTCACAAGACGAATAAAATGATCCTCCCAAACATGAAATTTAATACTTTTGATACCCCGAAGCACCTCCATCATAATTTTCACCCTTCTATCCTTCTGATCCATCATTTTAGTACTCAACTCACCGATTTTATTCGCTATATATTTATTAATAGGTATCAAAACAATGGTGAAACACACACCTGCTAAGAAAGCGACACCAACTTGTTGATAGAGCAGGTATAAAGTGACAACAATCTACAACATCAAACATGAACGGTTCAAGATTCTTAGGACCATGTTTGCTACCTAATTACCTGAAATGGGATGCTCCAGAGCGCATGGAAACTTGGACAAGAATTGACTACTCTATCCGTGTCAGTCGACATAAAATTGACTATTTCCCCAGTGGAGAATGCAGAATTCAGAATGGTACTGCTCACAGTTAACGTCTTTTTGTATATGGTAGTCACCAAAGCACCGCGGATCTTTAAACCGACCATTGCCATGAGGAAATTGAAATGAGTGTTGAAAAACGATGCTAAAAATATCTTGTGAATAATTTAGGTAAGTGGAGATAGATCGGTCTGGTTCTGGGACCAGGATTATTTACCTAAAAGTGTGGTGCTAAACAATCCAATAGCATATCCGTAACCAAGTTGCATATCTTGGCTTCTGTCCTCTATAAAAGATACCAATTTGTTTAAAAGCATTGGGCCGGCGAAGCCCAATAGATCTGCTGATAATTTTAATAGTCCTATACTGTAAAATTGTAACCAAAAACATCTGTGTAGCGCTACTACCAATGGTACATTGTGTTTCCCAACTTTCGGGAATTCTACCACTGGCACAAGAGGTGTGGTTGGAGACATAGGGGTGGGTATTGTTGTAGATGAGGAAGAAGTAGCTGGAATAAACATATATAAACTTTACAACCAAAGAAGCTTTTCGGATGTCAACCTTGAAGGTCGCGCGATATCTTCTTCTGTATGTGGTCCACGTTCCCAATTAGGGCCCTCTCGAGTTTTCTGCTGAGGGTGTCGCTGCGGAGAGAGTCGGGTAGGTCAAACAGGTCATCCGAATAGACAAGTTTCTCTTCGACCCCTTTCCGCATAAGCGGGTTCACCCAGTAGAAAAGCAACCTGGAAAACCAGGACGACTCCTCCATGGCTACCCCCAAATAATTGGGGTCGCGCTCCTCCAGAAAACGAAGGTAAGCGCTTCCAGTCAACAGTGGAGTACTTTCGTCCACCTAAAGGGCAATTATGATCATCAAATAGCAAATAAAAGTTTCTTGCCACTGGTTGTTATATGTTTATATGGTGTTCCAATGTACTGGCATATTAGAAGACTTGCTTTTTTGTATATACTGTACTTTGTAGACGAAATCCCAGACCAATCGTTACAATGCATTTCATTTTATGGTAATAAAAATGATAACAGTGGTAGCAGGAAAGAAATCTCATAACACATGTAAGGTTATGCTTTAGAACGTTTGGGACAAATGGGCGACGTTTAACGGCCGCGTTGAAGACGTAAAAAGCGGTCCAGGCAGCCCTATCAACGGAAATAAAACTGCAATAAAGTCCCCAAGACAAAATTAAATACCTTCACCGTGTCTCGTTTGCTTTTCGGAATTAACGGTCACCATTTACGATGTTAGGTTTATTGCCAGGCTAAATTATTTTCGGTCTAGCCAAGAAAAACTACAACCTTTTTCCAACATTTAATATTCCTTCATGTTTACATGTTCCTAAATCTTAAGAATTGTTTCGCATTGGATATCGTGTTAAAGTTATTTTCAATCGCTAACCGTAAGAACGTAAATTACCTAATCAAAAAATCGACTCTACGAAACTAAAATGGCATGGTTGGATTTTGAGGGATTTTGAAATGGTTCTAACAGAACTGAACTGCCCTCTACGATTGAGAAGCGCAACTTCAACACAACCTTACATAAGAATACAGATTCCTATCTTGTCGATTTCTTTCATCAATACACCATAACAAATGCAAAACGACCAAACAAAATTAAAGTATACTCACCCTAGGTAGTTCCGTTTGGATGTATGTGGTTCCCCCCTCATTGGGTATTAGCGTCAGTGCGTACAAAACATGTAAAACCAAAGTAAAAATTGAAAATCCATATCCCATGTCCAGCCCAAAAGAATGATGGTCGGTCCTATTATAGATCAAACTGTGGGACCTGACGTTGATCGCGCTTAAAACCGCGATTATCGTCCAAGTAAAACAAACGAATAACGGCCCTCTGGCACTCAAGCCTAATCTTGTTTTCAGTATCAAATTATACACGAAATGCGTCAACCAAGTCAAACATTCCACAGCAGACAGGAAATAGAAAATAGTAAATTTATCCGCGTCCGGATTATTCAAAACGATATAAACGTGCAATATCGGCGAGAAGGCTAATAAACCAACGATCAGGCATCGTAAATTAATTGCCCTCAATTGTAGTTTCCCCCTACTGACAAAATGCATCTGTCTTCCAAAGTAATATGACGAGGTGACAGCCAGGATAACCATAACAGGGATTTGAAGGCATAATTCTTGAAAACACAGTCCCAAATCGTGCGTCCCAGAGTCCCAGATACTCAAACCGCCGGGACCGCACAATTCCTCCCATCGCCAGCGCCACTCCGGTGAATCAGTGTAGTTCGCCTCCATGTCGGTAAAACAGTTTCCTATAACACACAATAACTGTCAAACTAGCTAAATACCGGAGAAAAGTTAGTTATAATTAGTGTTAATCAGTGAATATCGAGTTAATAAGTATATCTACGCTTAGCTACAGTGTGGGAATGAAAGAATACCAACCTTATATAAAAATATACCCGATGGTACCTTAATTTCTTCACTAACTGCGTTCTAACGAAAAGAATACATTTCCTTGCCTTGCAGGGCAACACAGAACATAAACACGTAAGTACACCACAACAAACACGTTTATCATCTGATTGAATGTCCCGATTATGAATCACCACCGTTTTTCATTAATGTTATTGTTTGAAGGTTATGTTTCTAATATCAACGACCTGTCATATCCCGGATGCAAACCAGTTCTACTCTTAACTGCAGCTACTCACCGATAGAGGCACCATGGACGTCGAATTGAACCCATCCAATGCATTCAACGATATTCTCAATTTCCTAGCCGACAATGAGAAAGTATTCTTTAAAAATCAGTCAAGGGAGGAGGCTGATTTATCAGAAGCCGATAAATTGAAGATCGGTAGAGATGTTTACGAGAAAAGTAAGACCGCGTTTTTAATACGCTTCGGAAAACACTTAACACAAAATCATTTGAAATTCTTCAAAGATTGTTCTTCCAATGCGGAAGAAACGGAAGAAATAGCCATGATTCTAGCAAACTTGTCCGCGGAAGACAACAAATTGAAAACAAAAAATCGGAGATACGAAGCTTTGAAGCAATTAATCAAAGAGAATTCGTACTTCTCTGAAGGTGAGATGATGAAACGAAACCCGTTGCTTTACGAACAGCTGATTGGGCAGTATTTGAGTGAAGATGAAAAGAGAGAAAGGGATACCAACCATGATTATGACAGTTTGGTGAAAATCCTTCTCGAACGTATGGATAGAGATACAGCTGGTGACAAAATGAAGAAACAGTTGGAAGAAGAAGAGCAAGAAGACGAAATCCAAGACGAAGTAATGGAATACAAAGATGACTTCCCCGAAATAGATAAAGCTTTTAAATGGGGCGAATTCCCTGGAAGTACCACGTCTAAAAAATGGGGTGAAATACCATCGAGCAGCCAGCTTTCTAAACCTAAAAAGAAGAAACAAAATAAGAAAGTCGAAGAAACCGTTGTAACAGCTGAAGAAAGACGATTGCTAAGGGATGAATTCATAAGTGTGATGTATCAAAATTTTCTTGATGGAAAGGATGATTATGATTACACGAGTATTGATAATAATGATGAGTATGATAATATTGATATACTAGAGCATGATGAGGAAGATAAGTACTTTGATTCTGAGGAACCTGAAGAAGTTGAAATGGGTGGTGACGGACATGAGAGTTCAGAGGATGAATTGGACATTTACATGAATGCTTTGAATCAACATCCTAGTGTTGTTAAGTTGTCGCAAGATTTGCAAGAGCTTAAGTCTTAGAATAAATGTTGTTCTAATATGTAGCTAGTTTTTTTTTATTGCCTCTCAGAACAAGAAATCAATAGGTACATACTTTCTTTTACATCAACCGAGGGCATATTCAAAGTATGAGCTGATATGAGTTTGGTCTTAATCAGATAAATCCCTCAGAAGGCATATGCAACATTTGCCACTTCTGGTTGTTAGATTGTGGCCAAAAACAGTCCACTTCGTCTCCTGGAAATTCTAAATATGTACACCAAATTTCAGTCCGATACACGCTACATTACATTTTGGACCTCAAAACGCGTATTTCCGCGGAAATCTCGATTTTTTTTCCCGTCGATTACAATACTTCCCTTCTAGGATACTAGTCGGAAAGTAATAAAACATCCATTAAGGAACAACTTATTTTATAAGAACTTAATCACATGTCTAAATATATTATTGCTGAGGCCTGGGTTGAAAATGTACTTTTATGCCATCCCTCGTGTGTAAAATCAAATCTGTCACCAATGTAATAGTGTCTGGTGTGTCCACTTGAACCAGCACAAATTTTCTTAAAATGGATGCAATCACCGCTTTCAGTTCCAAGTAAGCAAATTTCTGACCTAAAACCAACATACAAGTAAACAGTGTCGAAACAATAATTGTTAGAATATTAAACTCTAGAAATTTAGAGTCTTAGTCTAGACTCTAGAATGTGACACTTACCAATACAGTTTCTAGGACCAGCACTAAATGGTATATAAGCATACGGATGCCGTTTGGAGATATTCTCTGGTAGGAAGCGATCCGGGTCGAACTTCTTTGGGTTTGGGTAAATCTTTGGATCCATGTGCATGTCGTAGATGCGTATAAGGACGTCGGCTCCTGCGGGAACGGTATACCCACTTGGTGTTGTAACTGTTTCACTTGACATTCTTCCAATCATGGGAACACTGGGATATATCCTCAAAGATTCCTTGATAACCCGTTCCAAGTATTTCATTTGGTTTAAGGCATCATATGTCAGTGGCTCCTTGGGATCTGGTACGATGGCCCTTATTTCTTCAATTGCTTTATCCTACAAGAATATGTCATTATTACTCATTATTGTCTTTTGCTTATGTTGTTTGGCTTACTTGAGCGTCCGGATTGCAGGCTAGAAGCATTAGAGTAAAGGAGATGCAACTTGATGTTGTATCATGACCCTAAGATCAAGAGAATTGTTAGATTATGTCATGAAATAAAAGTTTCTACTTACCTCAAACATAAATGTATCAACTTCTTCTCTAATGCCAGTGTCACTGATATCAGCACCTTGGGCTTGCGCTTGCAGTAACATATCCAGCATAGCCAATTTTTTCTTTCCTTTATAGACTTCGTTGTCCTCAGTGTTCGAGAAATCGGCAACTGTTAAATTTTTCTTTCTCTCCTGGATGATATTTTTCGAATATTTGTGCAGGTATCTACTTGTAAAGAAGGTCTCGTAGAATTTTGGCGAGAACAGATATGACACACGTGTATAGTACCAAGGTCTTATAATACGGAAAATTGTCAACAGTCCCATACTGAAATGTTTGGAAAATAAATATTAGTGACAAAAAATTAAATACCAAAAGTGTGTACCAAGAAAAATGGACCAAATTATATTCACACGTAAGGTAAAAAATACTTATTTCGTATAAAAATTTGTGTTGTCATTATCACTTGGAAAATACATATTTTAACATAGGCCTTGTTCTAAATTGCACATAATGTTTACATATGTAAAAAGAATTCTGAACTATGTCACCTATCTTACATATTTCTCGCATACCTATTCTTCCATTTTTTCATACTTACTAAAGAGTATAAATTGAATAAATACAATGCTTATCCATGGTGTTGTTTATAAAGCCACTGTCTGAATAAATTGATGAGTGTACTGAGAAAAACATGGAAGTAAAATTGATCATCCTAGTAATATCAATGCTTTGTGTTGCTACTATAAATAGCAATTGTATACCGAATATTACAGCAACTACAGAGGCAACTGCAGAGTCTACCATCTTTGCACCAAGATGTGAAGATGGTTATGCAAAAGACCATACAGGCAAATGCGTGCCAATCGAAAGTTTAAGACAGGTATGTAAATTAATTTTTTTGCACATCAAAAATGAACATTTTTCTTATATGGTGTCACATTTTTCAGGGAGGTGTTTCTCATAAATAACTGACAAGATGGATTAGTTACTCACTTGTAGACTGCTTTCCTGTACTTCTCAGTTTCGTTTGATGCATTTGCACCCATGGCCGTTTCTGGATTAAAAATATTCGCAATATTATCATTAAAATAAAGAATATCAACGCAACATTTGTGACTTTTTATTACCGCATATTGTATGAAGAGTGTATTTGGTGACAATTGGTACCACGTCTATGGGTTTGGATGTCATTCCTTCCAATTCGTTGGTAAATTTTTCACCAGTTTCAATAAAGGTTCTGCAAAACTGCTGCAGGATATTGAAGTGGAACGTTGGTGTAAGAATTTTCCTCCTTTGTTGCCATTTCTCGTCTAAAAACCACAGAGCAAAATATACATATTCAGATTTAGTTACACTTTAGATAAATTAGTCAAAATTAGATACCTGTGCTGGTGAGCAGGCCCGTTTCAAGCCACATATGTAAACATAGATAAAGTTGGCTCTTTTCCAAATTTTTCATACCGGAAATAAAAAACTAAAACATCGATAAAATCACGAGCCAATTAAACATATACTACATTAAATGTTGATTTTCGTACCTCGATGTCTTCAGGTGATTTGATAAAAACACCTGAATAGCAAGCACTATTTACCCTATAGATTGGTCCATAGATATCAAAATATTCGTGCAACATCTTGAAAATGATTTCTAAAACATTTTATTTGGTAGTAATCCAACTTTTAAGCACAGATCAAAGAATTGTTTAATTACCTGGTGGTTGTTGAAAATCCAGTATGCTACCCACAATGGGTAATGGTTTAGGACCTGGTATTTTATTGACAACATTTAAAAAATTGATGGTTTCTATTATTTTATACACTACATAGAGAAAAAGAGTAATAGCAGCGCCATACGCTAAGTACTGATATTTCTCCATCCTTTTTGGTAAATCAATTGTCAAGAACTAAGGCAATCAGTATTGATGAAGAAGCTTTAAACACGCTATGGTGAGTCATATTTGTAATCTAGCTTAGGGTCGACACAAATTTGTTATCATCAATGTCTTAAGCAATATATTCCAAATATAATTTATCTAAATAAAAGCATCCGCTTAATTATCACATTATTACCAACATAATTGCCGTGATTTGGAGAGCTATAAAAATAAATATTTTACCATACATGTCAAATTCCATATCATTAGATTTTTACGATTACAACACCTACCTGCCAAATATATGTAGGTACCTAACAATCGATAGAGTCAGTTATTTGCAACAAAAAAAATCACTCAATATGTATCGTCCTAATGAAATATTATTATTATTTTGCAAAATATAACATGTCAATACATAGATATTCCACAATTTACTTGCAAATTTGCATCTTCTATAAAAATTGGGGCAAATTAACAAAGCATTGACAATTGATACTGGTTTCTTATCCAGTTCAAATAACATGCGTAATGCAGCGTGATGAAAAAATGACGAATGATCATTTTTTCTGTCGATTACAATACTAGTCGAAAAGTGAAAATAGGCAGTATACAGTACAAAGTTCTAATAACTACATATTTTATAATATTGTGAGTTTTCTAAAACACTCGATAAAATTATATTACAAATATTATTCGATAACATTAGACGCAAATCTGAGGTTACAAAAATTGCTATCAATCATCAATCGATTTTATTATTGCTATTACGCGAAAAATTACTAATATGATAGTAGTTTTTCTTATCTTTCATACGCACGCAGTTGAAATTTCGGAATTTCGACACTCAACAAATCAAGTCGATACGGTCAAACAAAAACAGGTTCAAGCATACAAATTTACATATATCAACAACGTCAATTTTCAAACGTCTAATCTGCAATTCAGGTAGGCATTAAATGGATATGTGTAATCTAAAACTAACAGTACACTGTCCACCATGGAATGTAATATACACATATTTATTTTTACGAAGTGGGGACCAGAACACGATGAGAAACATGTCACATGAATCTTTCATTACAAGAACTGCATATGTACACACAACACAGTGGCTGTACTTTGCGTCTGTCTGTTATATAAAATCGATAACGACACCGCAAGACATATCATCAGAAAAGCGACAAAAATATTATGCTAACGTTAAAAATTACAACTGTCCTTTGTCTAATCGTTGTCATAACAACAGAGGCAGCTCATCAACGACCCAATGTTATCTTCATACTAGCAGATGATTTGGTGAGTTTGTTTATTCAATATATTCGTCCAATCGTAATATATGTAGCCTATGCTAGGGACACACTGCCATTTTCAGTTGCGCAACGGTTTGGTTGCATGTTTGTGTTATATGAAGTGCCATGGACCTGGGCACACATGCAACTACAAATGTCTGCATGGTCTAAGACAAAGATGTTCTTCTTTTGCCGATAGTTGCATATCCAAAGTCGCGTGTTTTTCTGTCCCTGTATAAATTTCACATTACATTTTTTCAGGGTTTTAACGATGTTGGTTTTCATGGATCATCACAAATACCAACGCCAAATATTGACGCCCTTGCATATTCCGGATTAATATTAAACAATTACTACGTGCAACCGATATGTACGCCATCTAGGAGTTCCTTGATGACTGGAAAACATCCCATACATCTTGGCATGCAACATTCCGTTCTCTATGGAGCTGAACCTAGAGGTTTGTCGCTATCTGAAAAGCTAATGCCCGAATACTTCAAAGAGTTGGGTTATACGACTGGAATCGTTGGAAAATGGCATCTGGGATCTTGGAAATTGGCATATACTCCGACTTTTAGAGGATTTGATTCACACCTCGGTATGAATTTTATTTATAAAATCGCATTTTATCATTATTGTAGCAGATCCATTTCAGTTTGTAAATTGTCGATTGTATTTTACGGTACAACAGTATGTGGTTGCAGAGTATTGTTAAATCTACTGTATTATTCTTACTGTATTATACTCTTCTCTGTTATTCAGAATGATCATAGAGGTCAACTAGTCACTTTATTGTTGAGATCCAACCTTGCTGTTGCGTATGCTTTTTTACTTTTTACAATTGTGTAATGCCGGTCCACCATATTATATACAATATTTACTGTGTGTTAAGTCTTAACTTTTTTTAAGCCAAGACCTCTATCTAGCATTATCATAAGCCGGGAATAGCTACAGCACAACAAAAACAACATAAATTAACTGTATACATGTATTATATTCTTGACCTTTGTAAACTTGCAAGATTTTGACAAAAACTCGAACGTCAGAGATACTATATCATATCTGTATGTGATTATTATAATTTAAGTTTAAAATCAATTTTAGAAAATTCTAGAAATACACTCACCAAATTTACTGAATAACTTCTATGACTAATAATATTATCTAATAACACTGGCCAACAAGATTTGACCAAGGTCGAAGAGTGTAATATCTGACAACCAATAGTTAATTAACAAGCAAATAGTCATCAATCAATAGTACTTTCTACAAACTGACTTGTAAATCTCAATTTGATGTCTATCTTCAGGTGGTTGGACAGGTCATCTAGACTACAACGATCACACTGCCTCTGAAAGACCAGGCTGGGGTTTGGACATAAGAAACAACACAGAAGTAGCCTACGATTTACATGGAAAATACATCACAACAGTCATCACAGATGAGGCAGTCAGGTTGATCAAAACACAAGAGAAAGACACCCCATTATTCTTGTACGTCGCGCACAATGCCGTACATTCAGGAAATCCATACAACCCCCTTGCGGCTCCTGATGAAACAGTGGCTCAGATCCAAAACATCCAGGACTACCCTAGAAGACGATTTGCAGGCATGCTTACAGAATTAGATAAATCGGTTGGGGAAATTGTTGAAGCTTTGAGGAAGGAGAATATGTTAGAGAATAGTATCATTGTCTTCAGTTCTGATAATGGTGGTCCAGCTGCGGGTTTCAACCTGAATGCTGCTTCTAATTGGCCTTTGAGGGGAGTGAAGAATACGCTATGGGAGGGTGGTGTACGGGCTGCAGGGTTTCTTTGGAGTCCGCTAATCGAAAACCCAAAGAGGGTTTCCAATCAGATGGTGCATATTAGTGACTGGTTGCCGAGTTTGTATGCAGCTGCAAGTGGAAACACGAGGTAAAGAATAAATAACAATATCATTGTTGAATACCTTTGCAACTATAAACATTGTTTTCTTAAGCTGTACGTACCTAGTTGTTATTTTGTTTTCGTATTGTAGTGTGTTTTCAGATATTGATGGAATGAACTTGTGGGAAGCTTTGTCAACAGGTGAATCATCACCGAGGCAGGAAATTTTGCATAATATTGATGACGTACAAGGAAATTCAGCACTGAATGCTGGCGGATGGAAAATAGTTAGAGGTAAGAGAACAAAGTCAATAACGTCTAATCTACTTAATTTATGTTTACTCTCTGTTTCTATTGTGCCTGTAGTCTGCTTTTTCGGTGTTTATTTTTTGATTCTGCCCTGGTTCTTCTCTTCATTTTGCAGTTTATGTTTTTCTGTGTATTTGTTCCTCCATCTCGTCTTTTTCTCGTCTTCTTCTCGTCTTCTTCTCGTCTTCTTCTCGTCTTCTTCTCTCCTTCTGGGTGTGGTTCTTCACTGCCTGTTATCTTTTAGGTAATGCAGTAAGTAGGGTTAGTAGCTACTTGACAGCTGATTTGTGATTCTTGCGCAGGTTGGTGTGTACACCTTAAATACAACCTTTGCATAGCAATGCTTGCAAACTATGTATACAATATTTGCTGCATTATTACCAATATTCAACCCAAACCGCACAATAAAGTGGACAATAATTGAATTTCACTTATCTGTAATAAAACTATTTCTCTTTCATTGTTAATATTTTGCTTTTAGGAACATCATATAAAGGTCAGTGGGATTCATGGTACGGCCCATCTGGTCGTAACGACTTCTACAACATCTCAACGGTACTGTCATCTCCATCTGGTCAAGCCTTACAAAAGATTGGACTCCTTCCAACCGAAACAGAAATCCTTGCTTTGAGGTCTCAGGCTGACGTTCGATGTTCCAGTGATCCGCCAGTAACGTGTGAGCCTTTGCTGGAGGATTGCTTATTCAATATCGACTTGGATCCTTGCGAGCAACGAAATCTAGCTTCGCAGTAAGTTTATCTTACTGACAGCTTGTTTATAGTGAATTCGGCAACAGAATGCACTCAGAGTGCGCGAATAGTTTCTATCAGCAGGAATAACAAATAAAGAATTGGAACTTGAAAGGGTATTTATTTGTGTTGGGTACAAAGGACCTAGTCTGGTACTGCCAGAAGTTCAAGATTCAACGTAATTAATTAGTTTTTACCTACATTGCCTGTAAAGAATGTTTCATAATGTGAGCGCACTTTAATATGCTTCAAAGAATCCCTTTGCAGTAATCTCGGGTCATTTGGGTAACACATGGAGGAAAAGTTAACACCACAAAACCTATCTTTGTATTTTTCGATATATTTTTAAAACAATTAACCACCTACATACAACAAACATTACAGACTACCTACACAATGTGTACTACAAATCACGGTACACATCATCTGCAACTTACATCGTCCGAAAGTCGTTTATTTATTTTAGGTCTCGGGATCTGTGTGTGATGTTTATCGTTTGGCCTAATAATACGTAACCAAATCACCAACTATCGATTGAGTAATTTACAGGCGATTTTATTTTCGTTCAAGGTACCCGGACAAACTTGAAGAGTTGAGGCGAAGGCTGGATGCTTGGAATAGTACTCTGGTACCCCACAAAAACCTACCTCTTGATCTAAACGGTGACCCGAAATATTGGAACTATGTATGGACAAATTTTGGTGATTACGTATCCTCGGATATCCAAGTTGGTATTATATGACGGCTTTTGTTGTTAATCAAGCCTATGATCGTTTTGCATATGAAAATATGTATTGTTTAGGTTTATTTAATAAAGAATATTTTTCTTTTGTAATTTGAGTTTCTATTTTTAAAGAGTGAACATATACATGATGGGGCCAAACTGAGAAGAAGTGATGCTATTTATCATTTAATTATTAATATTTGTTCAAATGCATAACAAGTAGTCGAAAAGTATTTATGGCTTTATAACATCATGCTTTGCAAATGAGGACATCTATTTGGCACCATTCTTCGATTTAACACATCTGAAACAAAAAATACAACGTTTAATGTAGTTCAAAAGTAAACATTTCTAGAAAAATACGTCAAAGGAAGAAAAAAATGGGGTTTTAGCGGAAGTAGGCGTTTTGATGTCCTCGGAAGCCATTGCAATGATTTTTTGAAGATGTAGGCGTGTATGTATATGTAGGTGTGTGTGTATAAAGGTGCCACAACACTGGTCTATTAGGACATTCCGCTTATTCAATATGATTGCAGTTTGAAATCGTATTTTATTCAATATGAACTTTTAGACTAAAATATGTACCTAAAATACCCTACCAGTCCCATACCAGATATTTTTATTTTACTCACCTGCATTTTACAGGATCCCAGTGCATCCCTACGGCACATTCAAGCCTTCCTACGCATTCGCAGATACATTTTCTATCATTCCAAGCAAATTTCTTATTCGACATACTTTTACATTTCCTGTACTCGACCTGAAACAGAAAATGTTGCAAATACACCAGTCCAAGTCTACATCCAAATTTTACTATTCCAACTTCTTCGTTTTTCAGGTTTATACAACACTGCAAAAGTAGAAAAATGCAAGAAAAAGAACTACTTACGTCATCGTTGCATTTGCAACCGCACAAATTCGAACTGTAACGTTGGTATGGCGTACAATCGTTTGGTTTTGTTTCGCATTCGCAAACACATTCGTGATCTTCGGACACCTCTACGACCGAGCAAAAAGTTTTATTCTTGACCAGCTCCTTTACAAAATGTGTCGTGTTTACGCTCTTCGTTGGAAGGCATTTTTGAAAACCATCGCAACCACCAGAACATCTCTTTACCAGCACTGCATTTGGAATAAACTGAAAAATTAAAAAAAAAATAAAAATTCTTTTAACGAACATAACTTTTGCCGAGATCTAACATTCTGTTAACAGATACAAACGTTGATTTTTCTTGTTTACATTCGTAAGAACTATTTTTCAAAGTTTATCATCGACTCCTACACATCTTTGGTAAATAAATTAGTGTGATTAATAGCCATTTATCCAAGTCACATTAATATATCAAGTGAATAAAAGAAATACGACCAAAACCAACAATAACTCAAAATCTATCTATAGATCTCAATGCCAGGAAAAATAAAGAATAAAATACTCTACATGTAGATCATCAATTAGATTTGATTGATTGTTCCGCCAAATCAAATTTATGATGTAAATAGAAAAAGGAAACGAAGAATTTTTGCAATTTATCCGATTCTTTCGCTGAAACTGTTTGCTTTTTTAAGCTGCGGCCTAAGCATGTAAATTTTGATCAGTCCAAGGATCTGTTAGTAATACTTCAAACTTACAGTTTTTCAGTTGCATCGTTGTCATAACAAACTATGCGAACTAGAAATAGGAGATATTATAAACAGAGTGGTTCCTCGAGTTAATTTGTTTATTTTTATAAGAAAAAAAGCGGAAATATGGTTTAATATACTTGCAGCATGTTTGAATTTTAGAGGTGTGTGAACTATTTTATTTTGATCGGAATGTCAATATGAAAAATAAGCACGTACAGATTTTAGAGAAGTTTATTTTTTGATGATAATATTGAAATGTATTTTATACAGTGTCACGTAGCACACTACTACTAGGCTTATACATGTTTTTAAAATTATCAAAACCTCTTAGGAAATGTCTTAGATAAAACTATTAAAACAGAATATCAAATAATGCCATTTTCTTTTGAACATTTTTCCATTGAAAATTTTACTGTGTCAAATGAACTGACATGATGTTTTCATGGTCTAGATTTTCATTTCTTCAATTTCAATTGCATTTCTTTTCTTCAAAATTTCTTTTCTTAAATAAAAAATGTTCACACCTTTTCTCGTTTGTTAATTCTTTTCTTCTTGTCATTCTAAATTGAAGTAGAAAACAATACTTAGAGATAGAGCTACAGTACTCACCCTATGTTTATTATCTGAAACTAATTGAACCACGGTTAATCTCGGTTTGCATCGTACCGATCTTGACATCTCGTTGATGTTGTCCCTTCCACAGCTCACTGCACACACCCAAAACAAACATCACTAAAACAAACCGATAAAATCAAATCAAGACTTTTAAACCTTTCCTAGGCTTCACACGCTGACTGACAATCAATCTATCGTTGTCAGAATTTGTGCCATTTTCAACCTTGGTATTGACATCTCCGTTCGTCGAAGAATTATTTTTTCGATTTTTCGTTTTATTATTGACGTTATTCGATTTAGCGCTGATTTCGCATGTTAGAAATAAAAATACGCAGAGGTAACAGAACTTTTGCGCTGAGGGCATTCTGCTTGGTCCGATGATGTTTCGAAAACTGGCAAAGGTGTTCTGTTTACGCGATTCTGCCGGTTCCAAGTTTGTTTAACTTTGAAATTTATATTAGGAGGCATATAGGGTACGCTATTCTTTAGGTTTTTTTTGAGGACTTTGCGGTTAATTGCTAACGTAAACAATAATATTTTATAGATAATATAATAATCAATAGACAATAATATTTAATATCGTTTAAATTTAGACTAAGTAATCAGCAAAATACGCAGTATAACAAGACAGATGGCATACATACAGATTCGGTACATACAGGGATTTGACTAAAATATAAATAAATAACCCAAATAAATAATTAATTATTATTAGTAATTTGACAAATCTAAAATTGACGAATCAAGGGTACAGTAAATAATAACTATTAGTGTGATAAGCATATAATGGATTCATTAAAACGAAGTATGTAGTAGATAAACAGTTTAAACCATGTAAACTGTAAGAAACAAATCGATAGATATTTAACTCTATAAACAACAGAACTTTTATAATCTTTAATCGGGTTTGGTGATTTTGTAAGTACATCATTAATAAATTCCTCTAGAGATTAACATGCGCCTTGAGAATTGTGAAAAACAAATTATAATCGTGCATTATATCAAGTGAGTTAACAAAATTTTGGGTTTCGATTCGATAACAACTATGATATTGTTTTTATATTAGTTTTTTTCTTTCCGACTAGTACCCTACAAGGATTGTAATCGGCGGAAAAAATGTCTTATAAAGTTACAGTTATATGCAAAACGCCAAAAAACCTGTACTTAGATAGTTTTTCATACTATTGGTAAATTTACCTACCATAATATGTCGAATAATTCATAAAGCTCGGTCACACAACTAAAAAAAAATGGTCTCCAATAAAATAATTTACCACAAAGTGCTAATGTAAAAACACATATTACCAATCAGTACAAATTACTCTATTAACGTCTCGTTAATGTAAAAAGAAACATTTGCGTCAAATGATTTGATTAATTTGCCGTAAATCGATAAACGTTCCAATATAAACGTACCAAACACTAAAAGGAAATCCATTTTTCCTTAATGTATCGTCTGTAATGCATAAACTCGTCCAAATTCTTTTACTATCATCTCTCACGCTTTCGATAAAGTGTCTAGATCCAATTCACCCGAAACGAGATTCAAATTCAACATTGGCCATCAAAAAATTCTTCGAAGTTTATCAGCACCACATCGAATATGCATATCCAAGTGTGCTTTTAATTAGCCATCGAGATCGCATGTCAAAAGACCTAAAACGCTGGTTCATACGAAAAATAAATCTCCCAGTTCTGTTAGATAATCTGGTAGAATCCCACAACTTTCCGAAAATCTCGCACATATTCGTCTTCGTCGAACATATCGATGACATTCCAGGAGTCTTAACCAAGATGGCGAAACGTCAATATGTAGACACAAGAGGCTATGTTCATTTTATAGTTATAGAACACTTGGACTCAAACAAGCCGGCAGAAAATACAGCCAAGCTAATATGGAAATATCGTTATTTCAATTATGTGTTGATCTACTACCATGATTTCTTCAGAACTATTACATATAATCCATTTTTTGATGAGATTATAAACTTGAAGGATGTCGATGTATTCCCTAACAAAATGAACGATTTCAATGGATACGTTTTGAAAGTTGGTATGTATGAAGATCCACCGAGGTGTGTAAAAGTGAATAATGAGTTTCATAATGATGACATACACATTTTGAAGGCCTACATTAAGGAGAAAAACGCGAAGTTTGAGTTTGTTGAATTCGAAAGTGAGAAACTACTTGTAGAAGCTATGCTTGATGGAAAAGTCGACTTTTCGTTTAATCTAAAGTTTTACAGTAGAGTCCCTAAAGGGATATCACTGTCATATCCATTGGCAATGGATGATGTCTACGTAGTTATCCCAAAAGAAGGGACACTCCCTTACTATCAAACTGTACTCCTAACATTCAACGTATCTACATGGGCCAGTGTTATCTTATGTTTTATCATCACTATATCTTTCCAATTCCTTATAACAATACTCAAAAACCTAAAAAAAGACATAGGATACATAGCCTCAAACGCAACACAAATTATCTTGGGTATGCCAATAAACAATCTCGACAACTACAACATCCACAATAAACTAACTATAATCTCTTGGATTACTGTTGCTCTCATCATTAATACAGCGTTCAAGAGTGCTTTGATAAGCTATTTGATCAACCCGATATACATAAAGAACATCGACAAAGTATCAGAACTAATCGACTACAAATATGATGTTATGATAGACGATGACCTCGCTGTGACAATTCCAGAAAACTCATCATTACGAAAGCATTTGGTGACGATACCACACGAAAAGGTCATCAAAAGGCTTATGAAAGGTGACGTGACTGTTGCTTACGCAACCCCTAGGTCCTACGCCTTACCTCCAGTCCACCATTTGCGTGTCAACGATGTTCCTATTTATTATGTGCTGAAGGAATCGCTAATTCCTGGTTTATCTTCGCATATGTTCCCTGACAATTCTCCGTATCTGAAGAGCGTTGATGATTATAAGTTGGCCGAAACTGCGCACGGTATTTCGTTTTTTAACAGCCATTCGAATTCTAGGTTTCATAAGGTTGCCACAGAAAGTACGAATTTTGTTCGGTTGACTGTGACGCATCTGAGTTTGGGTTTCATGGTGTTGGGTTATGGGTATTCTGTGAGTTGGGTTGCGTTTTTGATTGAGTTATCCTGGAGATTTTTGAGTTCTTCTAAGTGTTGATGAGATACATTGTTATAAAAAAGAGCTGTATTTATACCTAAGGCTTAAGTAGATACTCTTACGAAAAATGAAGTTATAGATAGAAATGTAATGTGTGTGAATATAACATATATCTGCTACAAAATAATTTTACGTGTATGAACCCAGCACCAATGTAACTACTGACTACTAGAGATGGGCTTTAGTTCACAAAAAGGAACTAGTTCTTTGAACTAGTTCTGAAGAATTACTTTGATCCTGAGACATACTACTTCGATAAACGTGTCTTTGTGTATTCTAGCACGTTTATATCTCGTTCCAAACGAAACTAGGATCTAGTTTGGACAGAATCGATGTCTGCCTTCCCACTTTGTCTTTTTCTTGAAGAATCGTTATTTTGTTTTGAAAATAAATAATTATTTATAATTATATTGATCGAAGAATCGTTGTCTTATTTTATTTAGGTATATTTCTTAAATATTTATTTAATAAGGCATAAAAGACATATTGCTGCACGTATTTTAGCCTTATTATACTGCAATTTTAGGTGGAATTGGGGTATTATTTATAAATTATAGTATAACATATACTGGCGAAACTACTATTAACAGTGTAATCCATTATCCAATAGGAAAAAAACTATACTCTAATTATATTTTTGACATCCGCCGTTAGGTAAAGAAACAACTGGCGGGCGGGGTGCTTTGTCGCTCGTTTGATGTCGCCACAACTCGTTCACTGAATGGGATATGTTTCACCAAAGCAGGACTTTCGAACTAGATTTCATGTCCCTACAAGTCGTTCACTGAATGAGATATGCATAGAGATATGTTTTAGCAAAGCAGGTCTTTTGCGAACTAGTTCTTTTTATTTTAAAGAACTAGTTCTTTTGTTCTAAGCCGGGAGCCATTCTCTCGGACTAGTTCGTTCACGAACTACCTACCTCTACTGACTACTCGTCTTGTAATCATTCATGCCCTTACGTCGGCGTCGGTAGACATATTGGCGCCATCTGTTACCCAATATCGTAACGTTAATGCTCTCTAACCACCACACAATAGAAAAATCAATCCTTCCGGTGAAATAACTGCTGTTTCCGCTTTCGAACGGAACAATGCTAAATTAAATTGCGATTATTTTCAAAATTAACAGTTCTAAATATCAAAACATTCTAAACGATAATTTGTTTGTTTAAAACCCGTATCTACGTCGTAATGTCTATGAATGGCCTTTAAACTTCTTGTTGTTTTGAACAGTAATCCGCAAGCGCGACTAGAAAAATCGATTGAATTTCCACAGAAGATGGGAGTTCCTACATTTGTGCAGTACAAATTCTTACAATTCCCGTGACAAGAACCGAACTTACCGTACTGTTAGTAAATATAACCAATTTTCCAACACAAGTGATGCCTTTGAATAGATAGCCGTAATTTGGTAGCTTGATACCCGAAAATGGCATTTTGCAACAACTCGGTTTTGAAGGCCCCAACCGTCTTGGAACAATTACTAGAGGAAATCAATTTCCAGAGGACGAAAGAGATGAGACAGCTAATGAAAGATGGTAACAAATCCTAACCTCAAAGTTGACGCAACGTCGTGAGTTTTTATTTTTTCGAATTGTCCGCTTTCAGATTCCGGGTTTGTCATGCTGCAAGGGACAACATATTGGACCGATCTTTTTGTGCGTCATTTCTTATTCCAGAATGAAACCGCCATCGACTGCGATGACTTACTGTTTTTTGTTAGGAAGAAACATGTTAAAGGGTCACCTAGATATTTACCGAAATTTGAGGTACAATTTCAAGTTTATTTCTTATATTTTGTAGTTTTATTATTCGCCTGTTTTTAAGATATAAACACATGATGAGGTAACATTTTTACTAGAATTATGGTTTTGTTTACAAATTTTCTTTTCTTCAAAATGACACTCAGTCATGTTCACATTTTAGAGTTTATTTCTAACTAAATTGGTAAAAACATCAAATAAAAAGAAGAAAACTTAAAAAATTTTAAAAGTAAATTCAAATTCAATTTATTTCTGTATTACAAATAGAAAACGCAAAATAGCATATTTGCTGTCTGTTAATAGAGAAATGCGGAACACTTAAAGTTTATAAAATACAATTATGTATATGAATTAGGTACATAATGAACTTGCGTTGATATTGCTGCAAATGTGCAAAACAAATCTTGTTTATCTAATTTGTTGCTTATGATAACGTTTATAAGTTCTGATGAACATTACTGGGACAAGGTCTTTCTCATTAACAAGTACTTAACAAAAGAAAATAGTTTTCGGTATATTTAATTTATTCATAGTGTAATTTCTTTGATTTCATTGGTTCCGTTTTTATTAACTCTTATGCAATTAGACAAACGAAATTCGCGTATATAAGTATACATTTTTGGAACGTAATTTATTTTATTAATTATATTCCAGACGGAAGTCGATGTATTCCGTAAAGACAGCCGAAAACTGCCAATTGGTGATCCTGATATAGATTGGGAAGAAACAGTTTACCTCAATTTGATAATACACCAGTTTGAATATACTCTAACGTTAGCAATATGTACCAGAACAAGCCCAAAGGAATTACAGGTACCTAGTCTCCCTTGTTCTTACAAATGGGTTACTTTTTAAAACTTATGTTGATGATAGGTGTTGAAAAGACACTCGCAAAAGGTGTATGCGTCGCCTAGTAGAAGAAGGATGGACACCAAGGGTGAAGTTGAAGAAATCACTTATCCACACATTTGCTTCATGGTCGACAATTTCGATGAAGTCTTCCAAGATATCCTGGTCAGAGATGGCGAGATGGTCTGCGTTGAACTGGTTGCCTCTGACAGAGAAGGGACAATCCAAGGAGTCATTTTCTTAGGGTCCATACGATATGACGCACTTAAGAAAGTTTATGATGCTAGGGTAAGAACTTTTTTATACCTACCATTTATTTACTGGACCAACAACTTGTAAGAAGATTGCTGTAACTTTAAGTACAGTTTTTGGTTTCTAAAAGGAATATTTGATTTTCTAGCAATCCAGCTTGAGTACCAAAATGGCTCAGAGGATGACCTTTGGCCTCTTCTCGAACTCGAACACCCAAAGATGCGAGTTCGTGCGCATGAAAGGACCCCAAGGGAAGGGACATGCCGAGATGGCCGTCACGAAACCGAAGGGTTCCGGGGTAGAAACCCCAACGTCCGAGCCGGGTTTCTGCGCCACGGACATGTGGGACTCCGATTGGGAAGAAGATCCTGACGATTTTTACAACTATAGGCAGCAGAGGAGATTGAGCGACCCTAGCGCCAACTTGAACAATTTCGTCCGCGGGTCGTGGAAGACAAAATTGGATGTTAAATCAAGATCTGAGAATGAGGGGTTGGATTCTATGGATAACGGCGTGTCGGAGATTGAAGCTGGAGACCTCAGAGACGGTAAGAGGGTGTAGAAGTTGTATCAGGGGTTATTGGAGTGGGTTGAGGTTTTTGCAAAAAAATAGGGTAAAGAAGTTATAAAAGAAGTACCAAAAGAACAGTGTGCATAGATATTATTTTACTCTTGATGAATGTTGTCCTTTCTCGCAGTTCTCAACTTTTGTTTGGTTTTACTATATGTCTGTGAACACGTTAGCGCCCAAACGGATTTTTATTGGTTGTATTGCTTATTTTAGAACATATTAGTGGTGAAATTCTAACCTCAAACTTAGTCTAAACCCCACTTAAGCTGCAATTCTGTTGTCAGTTGAAACATTAGGGCATTAAATTGAGCACTTTTCGTTTGTTCTTCTTTTTGTTGTGTCTTTTCGTTTTAAACCCCATTTAGGACAAGATAGTTATGGAACGCCTCATATGGACCTATCAAGGTCATATTTTGTTTTCTACAAGCTTAATGTAGTGGTACGAGAGTATTCAACTAAGTTGAAATCATCTATAACTAAACAGACCTGCGCATTGCTAGATCTACCTACAATAAACTCTGTTCAATGCATTCCTAACAATCCATTCCAATAATATCTTAATCGATTATCTGCATGACTTGTTTTCATCACCATACTAACCTCAAAATCACCGCATCACATAGTAGCCATTAGAAGTAGTTGGTATGAGCAGTATGAGTGCGAACCAAAAGAGAGAGAGAGAGGCAGGACTAGAGGCGTACTAACCTTAACAAAACAAAAAAATAGTAGTAGAAAAAATGACACGAGCTTTCCTTAAAAAAAAAGAACGTAACCCAAAAAAAAACTAATCTCTGTTGTATTTCTTATTGTAGTGGGCTCTGGTCCTGCTCCTCCTCTTCCTCAACCACAATCTGATCAAGCTGCGCCTAAATCAGGCTGCTGCGGATGCTTCCGTCGGCAAAAGAGACGCGACTCTGTAGCCTTCTCTGAGGTGTATTGTCGAATTTGCTCCAGCCCACAGAAATGCGCGATGAGGGCCCCGCTAGGTCCCCCGGAATGGGGTTCCCAGAAATGTACAACCTGCACGACGAACATCGAGAATCTCATGAACGAGTCCGAGTACGAATTGGGGAAGGAGAAATCGAAAAGTAAACAGAAGCAAAAGCCGCCCGAAGCTAAGAAAAACGCGAATTACGAATTCGAATTCGCCGATGATGCGATAAGCCTAAATAACGAAGAGCACGACGAGCAAACGTTAAAAGAGACGTCGTTCACCGAAAATCCGTATATAACCGTTAACGGTAAGGAAGAACTGCCGTGCGTCCATGAACTGAAGAAGTACAGCATATCAAACGCGTTAATTTCGCCCAAGAGGAACGTAAAGACTGAGAATAAGATAATAATATCGTCGAGAATTACGGAGAAACCAATCGTCTGTAGCAATAATGTCGTTGTTGACGGTGCGCCGCAGAAAGTGAACGGTAACTTTGACGGGAACTATAATAAGCTGAACGCTAGCAAAATCTATAGTTACTGCACCCTACCGAAGAGGAAGAACGGAACCACCGCAACACATAAGAGTAATCGTCCGATGATGGCCCAGCCCCCGAAACGAGTCACGCCCGATGGCACGCATATATATTACTGGTGTGACCTGAATAAAAAATGCAATAATGGTAAGCGTGTGTGTGTGTGTTTGTAGAAAAAGCAGTGGATGTTTTTATTTGTTAATTGTTTTGTTTTTTTTTTTCAACTCTGCATTGTGAGCAAGTGTTTGGTAGAGGAAATTCACAAAGACATCCTTGAGTCTATTTCCTTGAGGATTTCCTGTATGTGTAGGGCTACCTTTAAGAAAAACACTTAGCAACACTGATTGGTATGTTTGTGTCAAAATACACGTACATGGTAAACATTCTTCTCAAAATTCTGTCAATCAAAAATGGTTGCCGACATCTAATAATTGACACGCGCAAATATATTTAATATCTATTTTATAACTGTTGTTGGTAGTCTCTTTTTTTAACAAATCGAGGAAAATAGAGTAGTTTCAAACTAAGAAGAGCACAGTTGTATATGCAACCAATCATACCCAGTGTATGGTTTATAAATTGCCTGTGTATATTTGGTTGCATATACAACTGTGCTCTTCTTAGTTTGAAACATCTATAATAACTTTTCGGACTTACAATTGGCAGATAAATGTATTCTGTACCTTCATTTTATATACATATTACATACTAATATAAATTGTACAAGTTTTGCCAGTTTGGCATTTTTAAATATTCTAGGTTAGGTTCTAAATGCGAGTACACTTGGACATGCACCGAATTGAATTATGAAATGAACTAAAAAGGTGGTAATAAACGTACTAAGGTGTTCTCCTTGCTCAATGTTTCTCGGTACCAACATTTCCATGTAAACTACAACTTGTAGTTTGTGTAGTTTAGAAGTGCTTCTAGCAATTTCTTTCTGTTTAGAATTAGACGACGGTGCCTACAATCCACTGTGGACCATGAGGGGATTCACACAGACATTCCACTTTTGGAAAGAAAACAAGAGAGCCCAATCAGTGCCACTCAACGCTTTTCTAACATATGTAACATTACCATGGTGGAGTATTGCAAAAGGTAAAAGCAAATCGAACAGATTTCAGGATTCAGGATCTCATTCCATAATATTTTTTGCAGATATTCTAGACCACAGGGAGGGCCCCATCTTAACATTCTAGTATTTTTGGAAAAATAACTTTTTGATATTATATATTATACTGTTTAAATTTCTAGTCACGAACACTGCAAACAAACAGTTTCTCTAAGTTTCATCTGTGATTATTTTGTTAACTCAACTTAGTTTTGTTATTATGTAATTCTTATTATAAGTAATTTCTTATTGTTTTTGTTTAGAATTTGTTTTGTATAATGTACATCAAACCTCCAAAAAGGTTTGCTCTGTGATATACCTATGACGAAAAGAACATTTATGATTTCATATAAGTGCTATTACGAATAAAATCATATTATAATTTTACTCGCTGCTGTTTTATTTGATAAATATAACCTTCGGGTCAAGATATGAAGGAAGAAGTGTGTGATAAGTTCGGCTTTATCATCGTATGCGAACGAACTGGCTCACCCTCGCTTGTTTGCTCTAGTTTAGAACAGAGCGTTCGTCAAAGTAGGCTATGCTCAAGGCTCTGTTTCTTTTGTTCGCGGCGATTTCCGCCCTTGGATGTCCCAGGGAACCCAGCCCTTACCACTCAAGGGTTGGCAAGACAGAGGGTGACAATGGATTTAAAATTAAAGTGAACGAAAATCCGGAAAAATATATACCAGGACAAATTTATACCAGTAAGTATAAAATGGGCTATTATTGAAGCAGAATTGCTACAGAGCGGTAAAATCTGCAAGAATTTCCTTATAATTTACTGGAACAATCATCAAAATCGATAAAAGATTAGAAAAGATATTAAAACCACAAAAATGTTTATAGATTACACTTTATTCTCCCGAATGCGTGCCAAATGAGAACCAACAAACATTCGTAACACTTTTTCCTTGTAGTGTACTTGATGGGCTCTAGAACTTTTGATAAAATCCAGCACTTCAAAAGGTTTACCATCAATGTTGAGTCAACTGATGAACCAGGGAATCTATCACCACAAAAAGTCGGTACCTTTCAGCTCTTTGGGGATTCCTTGTCAAAGTTCAATGAGGACTGCGTCAATACCATTTCTGAGACAAGCGATTTAGAAAAAACTGAGGTGTTCTTCATGTGGAAGGCACCCCCGCCCGGTTCTGGTTGTGTTAGTTTCAGGTAACTATTGGCCGCATTTTCACGAAGTTGCAAAACTCAAATGATTCTATTCTACAATGATTCTTTGCAGAGCTATGGTACTTGAAGATTCAACCCATTGGTACGCTGATGATGGGTCATTGAGCAAGACATTCTGCGAAAAATCCGAATCCGACGTTAAATTTGACCCAGAAGAATGTTGCGCTTGCGACGAAGCAAAATACAGCGTGAGACACAACCTCAAACCGCGCACCCAATAGAATCCTTAACTTCTTTCAAATTCCAGATGATTTTTGAAGGAATCTGGTCCAATGTCACCCACCCAAGAGACTTCCCATTCTCCCTGTGGCTGACTCATTTCTCTGACGTCATTGGTGCTTCGCACGAGAGAAATTTTACATTCTGGGGTGAAGGACAGATTGCTTCTGAGGGCTTCAGGAGTTTGGCCGAGTGGGGCTCTGTAAGGTTGATGGAGAGTGAATTGAGGGCAAAAGGGAAGTTCTTAAGAACCATCATCAAAGCAGCTGGGCTGTGGTATCCGAATGTCAACACTAATACCAGTGCAAATTTTAAAGTTGACAGGCGTCACCATTTGTTGTCATTGGCGTCCATGTTTGGTAAGTGTTTCTTTTTGCGTTTCAATTACCTCAATTAATTAACCACAAAATCCTGTTTGGTGAGAGATTTTTGGTTTTTGTTTGATAATAAGTTGACGTAGTCATCTGCAAGTTTCTCTTGTAAAAACAAGTATGTGTGAAATCTTACTGCTAAAAATAGCTAAAATCATTGCAACAACTCTATATTTTTTGAAGTTGGCCGCATTGTTTAACTTCATCTGCAATCAGCTTTAGGTAAATTAATAAAAAGTTCTATTATGTGGACATTTCATTCAACAGTCAATTAAATTTCTTAAATATTATTTAACACCAAAGCAAATTTTCCACCTGACTTTTGGGTTTACTTTCTACAAAAGCAGGAATTATTCCGTTAAAATGGGAAAACGTTGAGTCATTTGAGTGATGATGGTAATTTTTATCAACATCTACAGTCAAAGTTACTTCTTACCTTAGAAGGAAAGTATTGTGATCGACAGAAAACCGAATTTCAGCAGAAATGCATGTTTTGACGTCTCCTGACTCTATTGCAATGATTTTTTGAAAATGTCTGTCAGTATGTATGTATATTTGTATGTATTTGTAGATGTTTGTATTGTATGTGTTTGTACAATATCGCCCAAACCGTATAACGACAGTTTTAACATCATTTTGTATTTTAAAAATTGCAAAAGCTTGTGAAAATGTTGATGAAGCATCATAACATCAAAATGCAGTAAAAGAATGCATATTTGCGTTAAATTTTATAGTTTTTGTTCTTGTTACGTTATCAATAATCACGATAAATACATTTTTTTATACATCTTACAAAAAGTTGCGTACTTTTTAATCTTGTAGTTTATTTATAATTTTTACAAATCCACTGTAAGATATTTATTAGATAACCCGCAAAGATAATAAGTAGCAACCATGAAACAGTAATAGTTAATTATAACAGTGATTTCAAACCATAATGTCACAACTACACGATAACTAAATAATAATGAACAAGAAATAATGACAAGAAAACACATGCCAATCTTATTAAAATAATTTAATAATAAATTAACGATGAAACAGTTAAAGCAATACAGATCAAACAAAAAATATTACAAAACCAAATAAAACAAATATTTGTGATGTAGATGAAGTTCAATGGATTTAATACACGTGAAGTTTATATTCAATCTGTAAATAAGTAATTATTAAAACGAACAAAAACAAATAATCTAAAATTATATATACATACCATGATAAATTGATGTGCCTTCTACATTTTCCACGTATTTTTACGTACCCATCTTTGCATGGTATATTCACGATGTGACCCATCTGTGGACCAACTGTGAACCTCCTTAGATATTCTTCTATGGTAACTATTTCTCTTTTAACGATTCTTCCGTAAGAAGTGAACAGTCCACAGACTGCTAGGAATGTCACAAAAACCGGTATAAACCTCATCTTGATGTCCTACTTTTATACTGTTCGCGTCGGTTGCCAAACTGAAACTGAAAAGGAAGTCGTATAAATGAATAATAGTTTGTGTTGTTAATTAGCGCCTTATCATTTTCCTGATAACTTGAAGATTATAATAGCGATTGCTGCCCTGATTTGTGCAGTATTGTTCTGTATATATTATTGCGATTAACCTGTATATATTCATATCCAGTAATGAGACATATTAGTTTATGTTTTTTATTGTTCATTGCACAACTTTGTGGATAACTATTAACTTTGTTGTAAGCGTGTAGAATTTCTTTAGTTTTCTTTAGTTTTAAACACGGTGACTCACCCATACTGTTGTGGTAAAATAATAGTAACTCATATTAGAAATTCCGGTAGTTGTTTACTTAACGCAATTCCATATGTCGAGTTTGAAATACATAAAATTGTGTAAGCTAAAGGTTTTCAAAATACAAAAACAGCAAATGAGGTTTTTCGGTTCCGAGTGGTCTCTGACGTTTATCAAAATTTACCAATTAGCAACCATAGAGACTAAGGCTGCGGCTACTATCAAACTGCTTCTATGAACCCTAATAGCCTAAACGTGATGCATCTCATTGATCTGTAAATTGGTATAAATATTTAAAGTCACTTCAGGATGAGATGGCATCAGTTTGATCGGTTATATTCCTAAGAAAATGTATGTTACATTTCCCATTTCCGACTGTCAGATTACCAAAAAAAAAATAAACCAGTTTATTCCCTGGTAATTCTAAACAGCATACCAAATTTCAACCCGGTCCGTTGAAATACGTTCACAGACATACATACAAACAGACATTTTCCAGAAATCATTGCAGGAGATGTCAACGATGCCAAATGCATCTGCGTACAAAATGCCTGTAGAAATAGAAAATATAATTAGAAAAACTACTACATAAATATAATTTGTATGCTTTCAAATATTTAATTTATATTATTTAACACGATTCGTAGATTCTATTTATAGTAATTTTCATGTATATTTATTTATGTAGTAGTATTTCTATATAATAACGCGGCAATATTAGCTTTGTTCAATATGACACATAAAAATCCAGATGTGTGGTAAGTGACTCAAAAGCAGCAAGGTCATATTATTAATTTATAGAATACAATGTTTGGATAGTTTTTATACTTAATGTAAAAGTCATTTGTTGTGAAACTGTAATTCAATTTTTAAGCAGCCTGTATAAGATAGACCGATGCCAATTTTTTACTTTCTACCTTTAACGTTGGCTGAGAAATGCTGTTTTAAATTAGTATTGCTAAATTATTGTTAGAAAAACATTAAATTTCGTCGAAAACAGAAAGCACCAGTTATAAACAGTCTTGATCAGTGTCAACATATTTTTTGTATGGAGAATTAAAATATTTAATAAATAATATACCATTCCATTTAAAATAACAAAGTTGTAGTCTATTTCCTGTAGATTTTAGATAAAAAGATCGGTATGAACAACCACTATATCAAGAATTTCAAACACACAAAGACGTCGAAGTACTAGAACCCAAAAATGTTCTAACAAACTAATTGTGTCGAATGCCCTGTATTATTACTTACTTACACTTTACCATATCATATTCCACTTAATTATCAAAAATTAGAAAGTGTTAGCTGGTCTCTGAAGAGGTCACTTGAACACTACTAGCACCATGCCTACTTTAAGATTAACAGGAATTTTTTTTCGAACTGGAATAAAATATCCTGTATTATTTTCTTATCACTTTATGTATGCTATGACATAATAACGACATGATCCCGTTGATATAAAATATTTGGTCTGCTCCACAGATATTGAGCACATGTTACAGATAATAAAATATAGATAGAGAATAGATTACAGAATATATTTATTTACTTACACTATGTATAATAAAAGTGTGAAAATGCGAATAGTCTTAATAATCATTTCAGCACTACAACAACACACAAACACTTGGCACAACTCGTGTACTTATCACTATAAATTATATTTTCTTCTGCACTTATTTCGAACACGGACAAATCCATCTAGACATGGTGCGGCGATTATATTTCCAGTTTTGATGATAGGCCCCATAAACTTCTGGAAGAATGTTCCTAAGCTAGTAATTTCTCTCTTGATCGTCAAAGCTGAAGTAGTTCCAAATATTACGTTGAATACCAGAAAATATCCGTATAGGGATATCAAACGCATTGTAGAGTAGATATTTGAACACTGGTGGGCAACCTACATGTGTACTTCAATTCACTCGTTTCACTAATTAAGGTAATGTTATGTTTGCGAGAAGGTAATAAGTTGCCATGGTTTAATTTAGTGAAAACAATGCGACATTATGGCGACTGCGTTAATGACATTTACATGCAATTTTACACTTTCAAATGGTAGTTATTGTTGATTTTATCTTTCTCGACTGTTGTGATGCATATAAACCAACTTTATTTGTATTTTGTATATATTTATTATAAAATATTTGGGCCAACAATTCTCTATATGCTATTGATTGTAAACAAGTTGCAAATCTGATATAATAGAAACAATATATTCCAGATTTCTTTATTGTTACCGATTAAAGACAGTCATCTACATACAATAATGTTATGTCCAATGCAACATTGCCCTTATACATGCTTCTTATGACTGTTGTATCTTTTATGATGACGTCCTAGCTAAAAAGAAAAAGTCAGTTCTAAATAATATATCTATCTTACAATTATTTTACCGGAGGATGAACTGGTACACATCTTTGATCTTGGTCACATCTATAACCATTTTGACATGTATCACAAGGATCGATACTGGAACTATTCATTGTGCTTGATGCTAAATTATCTATTGTAGAATCTTGCGACTTAACATTGACACAAACTTCAAACCAACATAAAAATGATATTAGTGTGATAATAATCAATTTTTGCATCATGCTATTTAACTACACAACTTCTCTTACACAAGGAAAATAAATTATTATCTTTATACAATTCCTTGCTATATATATAGCAAACCGCAATAATTCTTGTCATATCTTTGCGACAAAACGTGTAACATAATAAGAATAACTTGCAGTTTTACTTGTTTATGTTAATAATTATGACTAATACATAGTTATTAACATTTTTCTGGAAATGTTTTATTCAAATAAATACTGACGTCATTTATAATTATTACAATATCTAGAATACTTAGTTAATATTTTCCGCAAAGCTTATTTCAGAGATGTGTGAAACTCAGGTTAACAATACTGTACATGGTCATTGTTATGTCGTAAGTAAACTAAGAGCATTAAATGGTTGTAAAATTTGAAAATTGGATTGCCCCTTAAACGATGTTTTGGTTTAAATCCCGTCAAAACCGTCACTTCAAAACATAATAAAAGAATACTTATTTACAAGATACTTTTATTTAAAGTGTATACAACAATACTAGTCCACTCTGTAAGTAAATTAACAAATGTTTTACCATAAACAATACAGTTCTAGATGGATATTCTAGCGTAGTACGTATTTAAAAGCCAAACATCATTATCTCTTAAAACTACCGAAATAGATTAAACTTTTTTCTACATTTATTCCTAACTCGTACGTATCCTTCCATGCATGGTACAGTAATAACATGAGCCCTTCTGGTCGAAACTTCTGTTCTCTCCAAGAAATCTTCGATTTTTACTATTTCCCTTTTCATTCTCCTTGGGTTTGCAGATGTTAAAACGACATTCATAACCAGTAACAGTCCAAGCACTAAGTACAACTTCATGGTTATTTACAGGTAATCTCACCGTTACACCTCTGCATTAAAACGAGTCACACTGATTCACATATGAAAATGATAAGTTCATATCTGCTACGTCTGTTGCTTTATTTGAGTAGCGAGATAAGGATGTTGAGAACAGAGATACTAGATGTTCAATCAATTCAGCCTTTAATGAAAACACTTTAGTGGATACAAGAGTGATGATTAACCTCATTGATTGGGTTGAACCTTTGTTTGGATAATATAGAGGGCTGGAAAAGTATCTCGTTCTCTTTAAATCCAAACTAAAAAAATCCTCACTAAACTACAACATGCACTATTCACTTTATTGAAACAAGTTTGTTAAAATACAACGGGCAAAATGTTAAATGGCCAGTATCTCTTTAACAATGTATTGGTGAACTAAAGAAGTATAGAAAATTGATTCATAGGTCCATCTCCTGACTGGGTTGTTGGTGTAAATGGCCTTAACCTCTGCCTCAAGAATTGCCAGTGGGTTGAAGACATGATAGTAGACCTATATCCATACGATGCTGGAACTGACAGTGGAATAACATATATGGTAAAAACCTACATACATACATCAAATCAAACTAATAGTTTTTGCAAACGTTAAACTAAGATGGGCTGTAGTGATATAGAAATATCGGGGCTGGACCTAAGATATTGTCATTATTCAACTTCGAGGAATAACATTTCATGTTTCTTTACATTATTCTTTAGTCTCCTAACAGTGAAACTAAACCCAGAGAAAGGATGTACAGGATCACAACAACATACCCAGAAGATCCTAGAGCACCATTCTATGACACCACTAAAAAGGAGATGCACCCTATGGCAAGATTGTACCTCAAGCGAGAAAAGGTTATTCCTAAATCGTGCGATGAGAAGTTTCTATTTGCCCAGTTGGACGTCAGCGAAAATGCAGAAGATACGACCAGACGTAAGTTCAAAATTTCTAACGTGCCTTCTTATACAAATGAGAAATAAGTTCCTTGTTTTTCGCAGCCGAATGTGCCGTAACTGAGTATTCTGCTTGGAGTGACTGTTCAGTGACATGTGGCAAAGGATTAAGGATGAGAACAAGAGAATACCGCATGCCACAGAAAGCTCAAATGTTTGCATGTACCCGTCAGTTGATCTCCAAGGAGATGTGCGTAGCATCTGTTCCAGAATGCGAACCTGGGTGAGTTAGAAGTTTAATAATGATGTGATTACACACGTTTTAAAATCCATAGACAAGGAGAACCAGAATCCGAAGAACAAGACTTGGAAATCAACGAAGGAATATGCGCAACTACGGCATGGACCTTATGGTCAGAATGTTCCTCGACTTGCGGTGTAGGCGTAAAGACAAGAAGCAGGCAGTTCATAGACAGAATGGGCAGAAAGAAGTGTCCTCACGTCTCAATAAGTAATTCTGGTCATTTTTAACGCTTTTCGTCACTCATGATGTTTCTTCTTTCAGTGGAGAAGGAGAAATGTATGGAACCACCATGCGCACCAGACCAGATTGAAGTTGCAGACCCAATGTGCCCAGTTACCGAATGGAGCGACTTCAGTCCTTGCAGTGCATCCTGTGGAAAAGGCGTTAGGTTTCGTACTAGGTTGTTGCTAGTGGAGCCTGGTCTTCAGGAGAAGTGTAGCTCAAGAGTTGAATTAATGCAGCAAAGGCCATGCATGGATACTCCAGATTGTACCTTTGATATGGCCACAGCAAAACGTTTGAAAATTAATTTGACAACTCTGTACTATGTACTATTCTTTTTTTCTTTTTAGAGGTCTGCATGGAGGAAAGTCTACAAGGTCCTTGCACTGGTTACTTCCAGAGATACTATTTCGATGCCCGAAAGCTGATGTGCGTGCCATTCGTTTATGGTGGGTGCCGTGGCAACAGAAATAACTTCCTCACAGTTGATGAGTGCAACCAAGCTTGTCAGGTAGTAAGAGGTAAGTAATTTTGTCTATTCATGGTTACATGCACTGCTCTTAACAAAAAACCATAACAATTCATAACAGTGATAGTGATATATCTTTAGATGCTCTCTCTGGTGGACCAACAGGACAAGCTCCACCTGCACAGTTGCCTCCTCAAGTATCAGTTTCCATACCTGTTCCTATCCCGGTTAAAGTAGATTGTATGGTAACTGAATGGACTGAATGGACACCGTGCAGTGTCTCCTGTGGTACTGGTTTCAAGTACAAACAAAGAATGATCAAGAGACCTGCAGAAAATGGTGGACGCCCTTGTCCACAACAGTTGACCAAGAGGAGAAGATGTTTTGCTCCTACCTGTCAATAATGTTTTACTGTTTAATTAATGTAATGTTGTCGTTATATGGTCACTATACATATGCCATTATTTTCTATATAACATTAATGACGTCAGTGGTTATTATATAAATACATTGTAGAGTGATTAAATTCAATGTACAAAAAATGTTGTTTATTTTGCGGTAGCATAAACGCGCTAGTGCTAACTAAGAGCGGAGGCCTGGCCTGGCTGATTGCACCCACTGACATCACTGTTATAATCTATGTCGAAATTGGTCAAAATTTTGCTTTTGTTTAGTTGATTGCCTACAGCCCTACTAGTCCTACTACAAAACTACATGGTGTAATATTTAGCAGACATAACACTAGTCAACAAAATAATAAAAAAAAATGTACATTAGATGCCACTATTTTTTTCTTAGATACCATGGCCCGCTAAACTCAAAAATCGCATTAAAAATTTTTTGAATGGATACGTTTTCGAGTTATGAATTTTTCTTTTTTTTGTTTATTTTTTTGGAGGTAGTTCGACTATTTGGAGCATATCTCGAGTCCGGAACATCAAATTTGGACGTGCGGTACATCAGATTAAAGCCAATTGAATCACCAATAAATGTTATTAATATTGTTTTACAATTGCTGCAGTGGTTTCCGTGCAATTGACCATAATTTCAATTTTTTTAGTATAAATGAAAATCGAACATTCATTTAACCGCCAAGAAATGGTAGAAATAGTACAAATATGCTTAGTTTCTTATTTTTTACGTAGAGTTTGCCCTTTTACGAAGAAAATCTGTTATTTACGATGAAAATCTATGAAAAAATACCGAAGGTATGATCAATTATGAGCGATGGGTACGAAACTACCAAAATTCAGCCTTTTTTTTATTTTGTATTTTTCGTCATTTATAGCAGTTTAAATGCATGGTAGAGGTCGGATCCATTCGGAAGACGACTACGTCACGTGATTCGCACCAAGATGCGCATCTTTTAGTCAACGTTTCGCACTCTGTTGCAAGAGGCATCTTCAGGACGGAGGGAATGAATGTGTGTGGAAGAGTGAGGGTATTTATCGTCGCTCAAAACACGTAGTGGCGTATCTCACCAAAAAAATGCTATTCAGCTATGTCAGTACGTGTTTGAGCGACGTTATATGTACCTGGCGCAGATGCCCGCGCAGGTAGTCAAACAATTATTGGTTGGGAGGGCGGTTTGGGGTAGCTGTGATTGGCTGTGGTGGTCGTAAAAGTGGTTTCCAGCTATGATGCAAATGCCAACCGTCATCTCGATTGAGATTGGAGGGATCTTTAAAGATTTCGATTGCTTCACGAATTCTACGAGGATAATAACGTGATTCCCGGGAGATGATTTTTGTTTGGTCGAGAAGAATTGTTGTGTCTGTGCCTTGTACAACAATGTTCTGAAACCCCAATGCTGACAGAGCGCTTTGTCTCATCAATGTAGACACTGCCACAAGCACATGGGATACGGTATACACCTGGAGCTCCCAGTGGAGAAAATTTTTTCCTGAGAATGTTGGTGACGTTAGTGACGAGCATGGTGAGTTGTTTCACCAGGAAATGAAAACTATTGAGCGGCGCTACCAGGGACTTTGGATTGAAAAAATGATGGGCAACTACATCTGGTTCCTCATAAGAAAAACAGATATCGACAAGAATATAAGGCGAAGCAGCAATCAAACTCACTTCTAATCTCATTTATATTGAAAACATCACATTAAAAATAAGCACAATGAATTAAACTTGTAAACAGAGACAAAGTAGAAGTTTGGTACCTGTCAATCTTAAATTACCATAACTTCGCTATTTTTGCATAGATTTTTATCGTAAATACCTTGTTCTCTTCGTAAAAGTTCAAACTCTACGTAAAAAATATTAAACTAACTATATTTCCACGATTTCTACTTTTCACAGGTGATAGAGTAAATGTTCCATTTTCATTTTGGCCAAATTTTTATAATATCGTGGCCTATTGCGCTAAAACTACTGAAGCGATTGAAAAACTATATGAGTGACAATTGTTGGTGATACAATTAGCTTCAATTTTATGTGCCGAGCGACCAGATTGGACGTTTCTAACTCGAGATATGCTCGAAATAGTCGAACTACCTCCGAAAAGAAAAACAAAAAAAGAAAAGAAATTGTAACTCGAAAACGTATCCATTAAAAAAAATTAATGCGATTTTTGAGTTTAGCGGGCCTTAGTATATATAAAAAAAATAGTCGCATCCAATGTACATTTTGACTGTTGACTAGTGTAATTTACGTTCGTTTCTGCACATAAGACGTCATGCGGTGACGTCAACACCGATTCATCCGTGACAACATCAATTTATTTTTGATGTTGACATTTGAAGCCGCGAATAAGTTATTTGTATCGCAGTATCCTAGCAACGTTGTTATTGTTGAATGAATTGGAATTGAGTCAACGATGGATTCAGGGGACCTCCAAACATAATCCGCCAATTACAGTACTAAGCGAAAATAAAAAAGTTGATTACGACTTGCTAACAATTTACTATATATATATTTTTTAACAGTCTTTCAGAGTAATATTTGGTCGCAATTTCAGCCCCCCTTTGTAAAATAAAATCCCATTGTACTCCTGCATCACTGTTTATTATGGCAAATGAGAAAATTCAATATTTATAAAATTCTCTAACAGCTAAAACAAATACAATAGAAAAATAATGAAACTGGGTAACAGACTAGGATGAATCAGTAATTAATAACCATAATAATTTATTAAAATATACTATTTTATTTGTACAATTACACTTAAAAGACAAGAAAAATCAATAAATCTAAAATTTTAAAAATCATTTACATAAAAATAGAATTACAATAAAACACGGTGTAGTAGGTAAGAAGTAATCGAAAAACGAACATCACGATGTTAAAAAACTTTCAGTTCCCTATAATGACAATAACAAATAACATCAGTGATCACTGTTATCATTAACTCCTGTCCGACTCTCGTGGTTCGTCAATTTATAAGACAATCTCCGCGAAGATCTTCCACTGTTAAACGGCACTGGACTGTCCGTAGTCCTCTTTGGCTTCACAGAAACTTCGGAATTCACTTCGCAATTCTGAATAACGTCCACTACCAATTCACTATTTCGACTCCTCCCACGTCCCCTGCCACGTCGCGACCGCAAAGATGGCGTCACGTGGTTATTTAACTTTGCTAATTGTCTAGAATTTAGTCTATCCAGTACAACCCGTAGTTCCGTTCGAGGCGACGAATTCGAAATAGGCACGATATTAGATCCAATGTGTGATGTTGCTCCCTCTGGTGATGATTCTATAATATCCATGGCGTATCGCTCCTTTTCTATCATTGGATATGCCGTCCAATCTTTTGAGGTTAATGACGTGGCGCTGACTTCCGAAGTTTCTAAGATGGTCTCCTCGATAACATCCATGCCATCCATTATAGATACTTCTTCTTCTCCTTGGCCTGTATCGAAATTTTCCATACTTTGGCAGTCTTCTGAATGGACCACCAATAAATTCTGATCATCGTCGGATAATTCCTCCTGAAAATCGCGATTCTTCTGATGCTCCAAAGCGTGGATGTAATCTAACAGATTTTCGCCAACTCTTCCGTTTTCCACAGTTTTGCTTTCTGTACTTCGATGATTCTCGATTACTTCTTCCATGGATTCGTCCTCTCCTTCTGTAGGTTGATGATCATTTGTAGTTTGGTGCATATCCGAGATGTGTGTATCTCCTATATGATGATCCTCTATACTTTGATGATCTTCGGTATTTTCGTCCATGCTCTGGTCATATTCCATTCCCTGAAGTTCGCCCATATCTTGGGAATCCTCTGACATATCTTCACAGTCGTTCAAATTCTGTCCATCCTTTGCGAGATCCTCTCCAACTCTTCCATCTTCAACTTCATTCACTTCAGGCCCACTCTCGCCCGCCCCTTTATGTTGCTTTTTTTCCTGTATCATCACCTTTACGGCGAATTCATGCACACTGTCGTCTGTTGGAGTTCCCGTATCCGTCGACAATGGAGATCTATCTATCCTGTCAATGATGGCTGATGACTGTTCGAAGGTGTGGTGCCGGATCTGCTTCTTGGCGTTCTTGTGGTTCTCCTGGATGTGCTGGAATCGCGCCCTACCAGTCAGAAAGAATTTGTCGCAGTAGTTACAGGGAACGGAATGCAGTCTGTGCTCAGCCAGGTGTTGCTTCAATTCTTCTTTAGTAAGCATTGTTTCTGAACAGAGCGGACAGTTCGTCACGAGTTTCGCGTGGTATTGCTGGTTGTGCCGTTCCAGATCTTCCCTGCAAATGTTGCCAATTAGTGTTTTTATCTGGGGGGTTAGCAGGGCGCAGACAGTTTACGCAAACGGCCGAAAAACTCGTTGTGCGATATATGCCTCATTAAGTTCAGACCGCATTGGGCGAGTTTGGGCACCGTTTACCTAAACTAATCGCACCCTGATGATACGTTAACAATTTATGAGTGTTTCAAAGTTGCGAAAGAGAAACAAAAACTTGTTGAGGTATGGTGTAGAAAGAATTGCCATATAATACAGTGCCTTATTTACACATTGAAACGTGTGTGCACAAAATAGCGTATAAGCTACACGTGGCGATATTCGTTAAATGTCTAGTCACTTTTAAAACACTTTTACTATTATCCAATTTTGTTAAACTACAGCCACTCTGGACCCCAACCTAACGTCACTCATAGAATAACACAGTAGCGGCTCGTGATTTGTTTAATTATGTGGGCAAAATATCAATGCATTTTTATGGACTTATTTAATGAAGTGTTACTATATGTTATTAAGTAAAGACTACAAATTTGAACCGACATATTTTTAAGAAGTAGTTAACCGCAAGAACCATCAAGAAGGTCGAGTAAACACTAAACAACCCTAATAAAACGGCCGGCTTTTTTGCGCGAATTTGTTGCATGTGCTATTGCCTATTTAGCTATTAGAATACGTCTATGCTATGGTATGGGGTTATCTGCCTAGGCCTCTGACGTCACACATGCATTTTTCGCTACCCCCACTCCTCCGGCTTGCTGGACAGTTTACGCGCTTGCAGTAGAAAACCGTCACCGCTGGTGGGCACAATCTCAATTGCCACCCCGACCTGGTAGTTTCGGTTGCATACACTACAGTTATTTACCAATTCTACGGCCAGTAGCGTAGCAGCGTTGGATTTTATTATGTATTCAATATAATAATGCAGGCATATTGACAGTGGTTATAAGGAATTTATATTAGGCGCGTACTTAACTGTAACAAATATTGTATTAATAACGTCCAAATAAAAATGTGAAACACTGAATACCAGTACCAGGTGATCAAATATTTTTTGGGTGCCTGCCAACCCTGACGAGCCGCCACTGGAATAACATTTAACCTCATGTCATGTCAGTGATCACTGACGTTTATCAAAATCTGCCAATTTGCAACCACAGCAACAAAAGCTGTGGATTCTGTCAGATTGCGTCTATAATCTCTTATACCGCCTAAACGGCTCGTCCCATTGATCTGCAAATTTGTATACATTTCTTAAAGTCACTAGAGGATGACCTGGTATCAATTTGGTCAAAATCCGATGTATCCCTAAGAAAACGCTTATAACAATTGCTACTTTCGGTTGTCAGATTGTTGCCAAAAGCAATCCAGTTCGTCCCCTGGTACTTCTAAATATGTACACCAAATTTCAGCCCGATCCGTTCGGGCGTTATCGTGTTCACAGACATACTTAATAAAAATTGATCCATGTTTCATGTCCTCAGAACCCAAAAGGCAAGATTGCAAGCATTTAAAAGAGAAAAATCCACGGGAAAAGACAAATACTTTAAAGGTTTAAAGTCTACATTCTAAACTGACAACAGATGTATCTTGTGGACACGAATAATAGAACAATTTTGTATTCAGAATTTTTACTAGAAATTTTACAAAGAACTACGCCACGTGTAGCTTATCTGTTACTTTATACACACCCTGTATGGACTGAAACACCGTTTTTGGTAGTTAAATTACTACCAAAAACTACCTAATGTTTTAACAAAGCAAAAGAAAAATTACGAAGAAATCAGGAATCTTATTGCCATTTTCGTTCTGGGCACTAAATTAGAAGGTACCCCATTGCTAAGATATGTCAATTTTAATGTCAACTTGGCAACTATGGTAACCCCAAAACCCAAAATGGAGAAACTGACAAATGTCAAACATGATATTTTAAAATTCTTAGAGCGGTTTTGTTCAAGAAGCTGTCAAAAATAGTTCGAGATTAGTTTTTTTAGATACAAATAGAGACACAAATAATCAGTAATTAGAGTAAGTAGAGTACGTTCATGTGCCACTTGCTCTGCTTTGTTGCAGCAAGTCCCATCTCAAAATAGTGAAAATATTATCACTCTTTTCAGACTAGTATCATAAATAGCTATTTTATTTGACAAAACGCCATTTGTCATTATATGTGATTATAAAAATATCTGAGCTAGCTATTTTAAATTATCAACACAAAATTCTATCACCTCCCATACCATGTACGGAAATTTGACGATAAAAAAAAACATGGGAGAATATGATATCAATGCATTCCATCCAACTTATCTAACAAATTTCCAAGAAACTAATAACAACAAAACAAAATACAGTCACTGAAACGTAAACAAAAGCTAATAAGTTCTAATGACAGTTAACCATAACCTCAAAAAACGAATTCCATTATGTCTCAACAAGACAGACGTACACAAATCCTCAACTTTGAAACATCATCAAGATCATAACCGACACTCACTGCGTTGTAAACTTTGCTTTAAAACACCGAAATTTCAGCGAAACTTCACAGCACTTAAACATTGCCAACATTTGATGATCTTGGATTTTATGCTCGGTCAATTCCTCTAAAGTTTTGAAAGCGCCACGGCCACAATTCTCGCAGGAATAAGTAGTAGAATTCTCCGATTGTTGAAGTCTACTGACTGATCTTGTCCGTTTAGGTATTAAGCATCCGCTGGAATCATACAATTTTTTACTTCGCTCTTTTACTTCGGATTTACTTCGTTCTTTCTCTTTCCCCGCCCTAGACTTCACAGAAGCATTCTGCGATGTTGTCCTAGCACGAGTTCGTCGTTTCTTAAAAACTGACGCAACTTCCCGGTCAACGTATGGCGTACTACTTCGGTCACTTCTTGAAGTTTTTGATAATGCTGATGCTCGCCCTTCATGTTCGCTTTCGTAGTCAGTATAGGGGCTTGTATGTGTAGGCCTGAGAAGATCAGCAACATTTTCTTCAACTTCAGAATCTTCAAAGTTAAGTTTGTCAAGGTTATGTAAGAAAACTTTGTAAACCGCAGCAAATTTTATATGCATGCTGTCCGAGTTATAACTTTTGTGGGTTATAATGGTTTGGTATATTGCATTTCGTATATAAATCAACTTGTTAAGGATGATAACGCAAGCATCGCATATGCCCTGGTCTTCCCGTAAGTACTCCTCCTAGAAAAGAAACAACGATAAATCTATTGTTCCGATGTATTTAATAACAGTACATACCACTGATCCAAGAAAGCTTACTATGTAATCTTTGATTGGGCGTTCCGTGGCGCCGTATATCTTGTAAATGTTGTAAAGGCGCCTTTTTCGCTTACAAAACAAACAGTTGAGCATCGTGTTGTTATTTTAAAAAATCATTCCGTCGAAATAGTTAAAATGTTGTAGAATTGTTGTACACGATGTCTCGGTAAAAAGTCGGCTATAAAAATATAATAAACGCTAACTGTTGTCAGACGTCAAAAAACTTATAACATGTATATATATTTTTGTTAGCGGATAAACCGCCAAGAAATGACGTATCGGATATTCTACCAAACGCTTAGTTTTTCTATCCCGCGATTAGTTTCTGACAAGCGGTTGACCTAGGGATTTTTAGTAACCAACCTACTGGTATTGGCAATACGTCATCTATATTTTCTTCCAGAAATTTCTTTTCTGTCATAATAGAGAACGAAGTTTTAAATAAATAATACAAATTACGTAGGTAACCATGGTTAAAATAAGCCTTGAGATAAAAGCTGACGTTGAGAACTTGAACGAAATCTACACGAACCACCCAAATTACACCTTTTTGATGAAGATGAAATGTTCTAACTGCGGTGAAGTGTCCGAGAAGTGGCAACATGTAACCGAATCAGAGAAGTTTCCAGGAAGAACTGGTAGATCAGAAACACATTTAAGTTCAAAATGCAAATTATGCATGCGTGAGAATAGTTTAGATATAGTCGAAGGAAGTAACGGTAATAATAATATAAAATTTTGTATATATTATCATCAAGAAAATAAATTTTTCTAATTTTTTAGGTAAATATACGACAAAGGATTTCGGAAAGTTCAAGAGTATTGTTACCTTTGATTGCCGGGGAATAGAACCTATAGAATTTCAACCAGGAGCTGGTTGGATAGCAAAAGTAGAAGAAAGTGGGAAGATGTTTACGGATGTCAATCTAACTGAAAATGATTGGAGTGAATTTGATGATAAGTTACAACAACCTGTTAGCATATTTCAATTAGAATCTAGATTTGTTAAAATAAAATAAACTTCTGAATATAAGAAGTATATTATTTTTTGTTTGAAGTGTTCATCATGGTGTCATCTGTGTTCACTAATTACAACTTTCTGTTCACAATTTTATTCAAAATAATGTACAACAGTAACATATTCCAGCAACGTATAAAAATCCCAATAACGTCCAATAACAAAAACAATAAGATATATAAAATAAATCCTTTTTAAGTATGTTACAATTTTGGTTTGTTTTTGTTTGCAATTTTATTCAAAATATTATGTGCAGTGTCATAGTGTGGATTCAGCTGGACCCTAACTCTATCCATCCAAGCCTTAAGAATAGGTCTTCCTTCAGAAGGATCATATCCAGTCATTCCTATAAACAAAAGAGAAAAGTAAATAGTGGTTTATGAATTGAAGACTTGGTATACATACTTGGCTGTTGTATTTCACAAATAGCCCAAATATCAGCAGCTGATATTTCGCTGCCATTAATAAACTGTTGGTCACGAATCCACAGTGTTTCCATGGCATCCAAACATTCCTCCATTTTTGCTTGGTATAAATTTATCAGTCCTTCATCCATTTCTGCCCCTGTTGTCTTTGGAATAAGAAACTAAAAACCCACATATTAACAATATTCTACATATTAGTTCCATCAATCTTTACTTTGAATTGGAAATACATGGCACAGAAAATCCTGATGTTGTTGTGCTGCCATTCTAGGAATTCATCAACCCTCGCTTGTTTCTTGCTATCTGATGGGTAGATATTCTCCGGCAGGCCCTTTTCCCTTTTCAAATACCTCAATATCGCGATACTAAAATTTTATTTTGTAAAAAAAAGCCTAAACAGTAATAATTATGCTACCTTTCTGTCAATGCGAAATCTCCATCTTTTATAACAGGTACTTTTTGGAATCTAGACACTTGATTCTTGTATTCATCTGTCATATGTTGACCTGTCAAATAAGTATATTAGGTTAGGTATTCCGCCAAGAAAATTATATTTAAGCGTTATAATTTATCTGACCTTTATGTAACTGGACTGAGCATTCCTCAAATGAGATGTTGCATTTCTTCAAGGTGATATAAAGAGCCCTTGAGGGCTGTGACATCAAATCAAAGTACAACTGTAGAGGCATGGTGATAGAGCACTATACTAAAAGAAACTAATTAACTGCAAATCATGCCCAAACAGTGTGATAAACAAACTTAGAGATAACTCAAACGATAAAAAAAAACATGTTTAAAGTTCAATGAAATAAAAACAAGTATCATAAACATTTTTTTATTTCTTAACATAGGATGAAAAACAATTGAACTGATCCTTGTTTTTTTTTTCAAGTGTTCCATTCCTGATTATAATTTTGATTGGCTCAGTTTTGCCACTAATTTGTTCAGTATGGTATGTGACTCATCATAATATGGATTTAAAGCACTTTTGACACGTTCAACCCAAGCACTAAGTATGGGTCGTCCCTCCAAAGCATTGTAAAAGGCCACCCCTAGAAAATCACAATCATTAATATCAAATAGAGATTTTAACAAATAATTTTTCATATACTTGGTTGTTCTATGATACAGCTAGCCCAAATATCTGCAGCAGATATTTCATCTCCGCTAATAAACTTTTGATTTTGTAGCCATAGTGTTTCCAAAGAATCCAAGGATTCCATCATTTTGGATTCAAACAGATTTGTAATGCCTTCATCTGAAGGAACTCCTGTCATTTTTGGGAGTAAATACTAAAAAGTATTAGTTTTAAAATTTAGGTTTGGGTAAAAGTAAATAACAAAGTTTGTACTTTCAACTGGAAGTACATTCCGCAAAATAACAGGATATTGTTGTGTTGCCATTCTAAAAATTCGTCAACCCTAGCTTGTTTCTTGCTATCGGAGGGATAAATATTCTCCGGAAGGCCCTTTTCTCTTTGTAAATATCTCAAAATTGCAACACTACAAACAAATTATTGTAATTTTAATTCAATATTAATTTATTATTGTACACCTTTCTGTTAGTTTAAAATCGCCATCGCTGATTACGGGTACCTTTTGGAATCTAGATACCTCAGCCCTAAATGTATCAGTCAAATGTTCACCTAAAACCATCACATAACCTCAAACATTTTCGGAGAAAAATTTTACTTTCTTACATACCTTTGTTCAGCAGTATTAATTTCTTTTCGAATGGAATGTTAGCCTTTTTGAAAGTTATGTATAAAGCCCTTGATACGGGCGACATAAAATCGAAATAAAGCTTTATCGACATGATTGTGGACTCTGAACCATAAAATTAAGTGTAGAATGTATAAATCTCATTATGCCTAATAAAACTACTATATTAAGAAAACCACAAAGCGAAATGCAATAGGCATTTGCTGAATGTGTGGCGGATGAGTTAGCAATAAATCAGCACAAATGTGATGATTTGGTTTTATTTATTTAAGTCATAGTTCATACTTTTTGCTCACTAGGAGACTAAAATAACATAGACATGTTCAAAGGGATTGCTTTTTTTAATTTTATTATATATGCACTTCTTTCCTGTGAATACTGAAATGAGAAATTCTAAAATATCACAATTCTTAACAATATGAGGTACAGACAGGAAATATTTGGGGAATTAAGGTTTAATAAGAGCAAAACATGTTGTGTTTATATTTTATTTAAATAATATAGTAGTGTTCTACAATCAGAGTCGACTTGCTAGAACAGAATTGCATTCGAAGTATTGACGATCTGGTATCAAACTGTAAAAGAATAAAGTTATTAATAATCAATATTTACAGAATAAATGACTAAATGTTAGACAACTAAGTGTTGAATCAGAATTCTTAGGCCATCATAGTCCTGAGACTCTGGTGGAAACCGCGAAAGAATAAAGGTTATTCATCATTTTCAATATTAGTCAATAAAACTGTCATTTTGCAAAGAAATAAAAAAAATTACCTTAGAATTTGTATAATGAGGACATCATGATACTGTATGTAGCCTTTGATAGTTCTACAAAAAGAACAAAATACAATGGAATTAGATTTATCAAAATAATGTAATGAAATTGATAATTGATATTATTGGTCAGAATTCTTAGGCCATCATAGTCCGGAGACTCTGGTGGAAACCGCGAAAGAATAAAAGTTATTCATCATATTAAATATATTAATTGATTAACAAATGCTGCATAAGAAATAAGAAAACTTACCTTATAATACACGAGAGGAAGTAGACCCAAGAAATACAACAACTCTTCATAATTCATAGGCAAGTCTGCAAAAAAGCAATACTAATTTTAATTACCAGAATTAGAAAAGTAATTATTTTATTCACTGATTTTATAAATCAGAATTCTTAGGCCATCATTGTCCTGAGACTCTGGTGGAAACCGCGAAAGAATAAAAGTTATTCATCATACTAAATATATTAATTGATTAATAAAAAATGCTGCATAAGAAATAAGAACACTCACCTTATAATACACAAGAGGAAGTAGACCCAAGAAATACAATAACTCTTCATAATTCATAGGCAAGTCTGCAAAAAAGCAATACTAATTTTAATTACCGGAATTAGAAAAGTAATTATTTTATTCACTGATTTTATAAATCAGAATTCTTAGGCCATCATAGTCCTGAGACTCTGGTGGAAACCGCGAAAGAATAAAAGTTATTCATCATACTAAATATATTAATTGATTAATAAAAAATGCTGCATAAGAAATAAGAAAACTCACCTTATAACAAAAGAGAGGAAGTAGATCGAAGAAATACAATAACTCTTCGTAATTCTTCGCAAAAAAAAAACAATACTAATTTTAATTACCAGAATTAGAAAAGTAGTAATACTATTATTTATTGATTTTATAAATCAGAATTCTTAGGCCATCATTGTCCTGAGACTCTGGTGGAAACCGCGAAAGAATAAAAGTTATTCATCATACTAAATATATTAATTGATTAATAAAAAATGCTGCATAAGAAATAAGAAAACTCACCTTATAACAAAAGAGAGGAAGTAGATCGAAGAAATACAATAACTCTTCGTAATTCTTCGCAAAAAAAAAACAATACTAATTTTAATTACCAGAATTAGAAAAGTAGTAATACTATTATTTATTGATTTTATAAATCAGAATTCTTAGGCCATCATTGTCCTGAGACTCTGGTGGAAACCGCGAAAGAATAAAAGTTATTCATCATACTAAATATATTAATTGATTAATAAAAAATGCTGCATAAGAAATAAGAAAACTAACCTTATAACAAAAGAGAGGAAGTAGATCGAAGAAATACAATAACTCTTCGTAATTCATAGACAAGTCTGCAAAAAAAAACAATACTAATTTTAATTACCAGAATTAGAAAAGTAGTAATACTATTATTTATTGATTTTATAAATCAGAATTCTTAGGCCATCATTGTCCTGAGACTCTGGTGGAAACCGCGAAAGAATAAAAGTTATTCATCATATTAAATATATTAATTGATCAATAAATGTTGCATAAGAAATACGAAAACTTACCTTACAATACACAAGAGGAAGTAGACCCAAGAAATACAACAACTCTTCATAATTCATAGGCAAGTCTGCAAAAAAACAATACTAATTTTAATTACCACAATTAGAAAAGTAATTATTTTATTCACTGATTTTATAAATCAGAATTCTTAGGCCATCATTGTCCTGAGACTCTGGTGGAAACCGCGAAAGAATAAAAGTTATTCATCATACTAAATATATTAATTGGTTAATAAAAAATGCTGCATAAGAAATAAGAAAACTCACCTTATAACAAAAGAGAGGAAGTAGACCCAAGAAATACAATAACTCTTCGTAATTCATAGACAAGTCTGCAAAAAAAAAACAATACTAATTTTAATTACCAGAATTAGAAAAGTAGTAATACTATTATTTATTGATTTTATAAATCAGAATTCTTAGGCCATCATTGTCCTGAGACTCTGGTGGAAACCGCGAAAGAATAAAAGTTATTCATCATATTAAATATATTAATTGATCAATAAATGCTGCATAAGAAATACGAAAACTTACCTTATAATACACAAGAGGAAGTAGACCCAAGAAATACAACAACTCTTCATAATTCATAGGCAAGTCTGCAAAAAAACCATACTAATTTTAATTACCAGAATTAGAAAAGTAGTAATACTATTATTTATTGATTTTATAAATCAGATTTCTTAGGCCATCATAGTCCGGAGACTCTGGTGGAAACCGCGAAAGAATAAAAGTTATTCATCATATTAAATATATTAATTGATCAATAAATGCTGCATAAGAAATAAGAAAACTTACCTTATAATACACAAGAGAAAGTAGACCCAAGAAATACAACAACTCTTCGTAATTCATAGGCAAGTCTGCAAAAAAACCATACTAATTTTAATTACCAGAATTAGAAAAGTAGTAATACTATTATTTATTGATTTTATAAATCAGATTTCTTAGGCCATCATAGTCCGGAGACTCTGGTGGAAACCGCGAAAGAATAAAAGTTATTCATCATATTAAATATATTAATTGATCAATAAATGCTGCATAAGAAATAAGAAAACTTACCTTATAATACACAAGAGAAAGTAGACCCAAGAAATACAACAACTCTTCGTAATTCATAGGCAAGTCTGCAAAAAAACCATACTAATTTTAATTACCAGAATTAGAAAAGTAGTAATACTATTATTTATTGATTTTATAAATCAGATTTCTTAGGCCATCATTGTCCTGAGACTCTGGTGGAAACCGCGAAAGAATAAAAGTTATTCATCATATTAATTGATTAAAAAATGCTGCATAACAAACAAGAAAACTCACCTGAAAATTGTAGACAGGAAGAAAACCCAAGAAAAACTGAACACTTGACAGATCTTAAAGGGAGCTGCAAAATTCACAAATATTATTAGTTAAAAGCCAAATGATTTTCGCTTTTTTCCCCTAAACTAGTCAATTATTCAAACTTCTACACTTATATCTAAGATATAACATCTAAACATCACATCTACAATCTATTTTCTATCACTTCTATTAATCCAGCACAACCATACTTACCCGTTTTGAAACCTGCTCTACAAACACAAAAATCAACAAAACAAACATAATGGGTTGAAATAATAAACTTTATTATTCAGTTATCATGATAAAACAAGTTTAGGCTTCGGCTGGGCGTGCGCCCGGAGCGGCGACCGTCTTGTGGTTCTTGAACAGATAGTCGGCGTATTCCTGGTAAGGAGTCTTGGTAAGCGGCATTTCCTTCCACAAGTCTGGTGTCAGGTAGGCATAGGTCTTAGCGATAGCAGCATAAGTCGCCTTCGCAAAGTTACCCAACGTTCCTGTGGATCCCCTGGCAGACGTGTAACAATCTTCAATACCAGCCATCTGGAGCAACTTCTTCGGTACGGGGGCCGACACAATACCAGTACCGCGCGGCGCAGGGATTAAACGTACCGTTACTGAACCACATTTACCAGTAACCTACAAAAATTGGTTACACATAAATCTGTTTCAAAGAAGACAAAATCTGTGAGATTATATTAAAAGAACAAAAAATTACCTTGCAGGGTACAGTATGAGGTTTGCCAATCTTGTTGCCCCAATAACCCCTCCTAACAGGGACAACAGAAAGCTTAGCAAGGATGATAGCCCCACGGATGGCAGTGGCAACTTCCTTGCTGCACTTAACACCCAAGCCGATGTGACCCTTGCTGTCACCAATGGCTACAAAAGCCTTGAAACGAGTACGTTGACCGGCACGGGTTTGTTTCTGGACAGGCATGATCTTAAGCACTTCGTCCTTAAGGTCGGTACCGATGAAGAAATCGATGATCTCAAACTCTTTGATCGGAAGAGAGAAGAGGTAGATCTCCTCGAGGGAACGGATCTTGCCATCGCGTACTAAACGACCCAGCTTGGTGACGGGCATCCACTCTTTCGAGTCTTCCTTGCCGCGTCCACGGCCTCTGCCGCGACCACGACCGCGGCCCCTCGGACCGCCACGACCACCTCTAGCACCACCGAAACCTCCGCGGAAACCACCACGACCTCCTGCGGCTGGAGCTGCGTCCGCCATCTACAGAAAAACATGCATATTTCAATAACTACATACTAAAAAGGTTATTTTAATGGAATATCATGAAATTCGAGATGCAAAAACAAAGAGAAAAGTGAATAAAAATGCGACAATAGCATGAAAAGACAAAACTTATAGGTTATGTCTTTTCTAACTAGCGCGTGGTGGTTTCATTCCGTCTTAAAACAACGGAAAATCCTATAAAAATACAGTAAAATATCGTTTTTATGAATAATGGTATAGTTAACTAAATAATGAATTCAAAAACTACCTTAAAGTGATACGAAAAATAGTAAAATTTGCGATAAAAACTTACTTTATATACCTTCTTCTGTCACGGTCGACGAAAGAAAGAGGATGTCGTTTGATTGAGTCATCACAGGAAGCGAGGTTTTTGTTTGCGCGTGCGTGTTTGATTCGAAAACCCAAGGAACGAAATTCCCTAACCCGATGCACGCTTATTTTCTTATTTTTTATATTCATTATTAATATTTATTACAAAAAAATCGTATCCTTCGACAAAAATCAATGCCCGTTGCCATATTAATAGCACATGATATGTATTGCTAAAATGCAAAATTTCCTTTATATTTTTACTTTGCGCAAAAACCTTATGAAAACCAGGATATTCATATTATTTCCTCATGTCGCAAACAACATATGTTTCGAATAAAGTATTTCAAGTAAATTAGCCCTTAATTTAGATAATTTTTAAAGACAAAGTGACATAAGCAGTTCCCCTACCATACCATGCGCGTCCAATAATGTCAACGCAGCATCTACAGCTGTCCTAGAAATCTTTACATGGCGTTCGTTTAATTTCTAACCGCTCTTTAGCAAAACAGAATGACTGAAGAGGGAGATGGAAGCAAGTATACAGATGAGATGAAGATAGTGGCTGCCGTTTGGGTTCACGAACGATTCTACAATAATCAGACATGGAAAGACATAGCCAGAAATTTTCGAATACGTTTCGACGCACCACCGCCAGCAAAAACAACATTTTTAAAATGGGAGAGCAAATTATTTACCGTCGGTAGCGTGGACGACCGTCAGAAGAGTGGCAGATCTTTAACCCGCCTTATGCATGTCCCATACGTGAAAGAATCCTTACGGGAAGACCCTATGTTGTCACTGAGGGAAAGAGCTAGAAAGTTAGGCCTACCTCGTAGTACACTATTAAAGATTTTACAGGAGGACCTAAATATGGTCTTCGAGGTTGACGACGACAATAAAAATAAGCGATTTGCTGTTTTGAACAACGGAAAATGGAAGAAACGGAAGTTGGAAGATTCCGAAGATATTAAAACAGAACCTTCGACTTCAAAATGCGATAGCGATGAGGAATCACTGGAGGAGAGCGATTACGAGCAGCCTCGTTGACGAGGTGCAGAAAGGATAATGATAAAAAGAAAACGAGACTTGTATTGTGTATAGTTTAATTTAGAATTAATTATCGTACAATTTTGTTCGGTCCACATTTTGTTGTTTTATTTTGTCATTTTGCTGTAAATATAATGTCTTATCCCATTACTAAAGCGAGTTTAGTATCTTTCGAATTTATTTACAAGGTACTTGCGTTTATTATGTTGTAAAAAAAAGGTCACTTCAGTTTTGCTTACTTTTTTGGAGTCTACAAATTTATATAACATACAATCTAAATAACTTATTGATATCTAAGATATATATATGTATTAAGTTTGGTTCTTTGATATATCATATTATTATTGCGTGTTTCTGGGGAAAAAGGTTTTGAAATAAACGATCGGAGAATTTAAATAATAAATAATATATTTAAAAACAAAACAAACATTTTCGTAAATTATTATGCGAGATAAGCAATAGTCTGGTCCCTAGTTTGCTTCTTTCTGTTCCTGGTATAAAGAAAAACAAAACTGAGCCTTGGTCTGTAATATGTATATACTATACATACTTCATAAGAGGCAAAATTCATCAAAGTGCACACCTAAAAAAAATAATTATTTTCAACATTCTAAATTTTCCATTCTTTTGTCCAACATGTTACTTACTTTACTTACATATATTGTAAGGTTTCTTTACATATTTTTTCAAGAAAACAATCAATTAAAACAAATTTCATTTATTTTATTGCCAATCTCAAAAAACTTGACTAGAATATCAGAATTAGAAATTTCTTTTACTCAAAAAACGTTACTTGTAGTGTAGAATTGACCATAAAAGCAAGTAACATGTTTGAAGGGTCCACTCGAGTGATTTTTGCTCCATGTACAGCACCAGTTTTTTTTTGTGCATCGTAACATAAGTTTGCAATAACCAAACTTAATACAACTACACATGTTAGCATAATGAAATTTTCGTCAATTTGTCATTTCTAATATGCCTTATTTTGTGCAGATAAAATTGTGTCCTGTTTTATTTTTAAAGTAGAATTTTTTGATTTGTTTTTTATATTAGTTGATTTTGTATCACCTTAAATATTATTGCTTTTTGATTATTTTCATATAGAGCTCATTTTTGCAGTGCTGTAAATAATTTGATTTCTTTTATTTCATTAAAACTGATAGATAATTCAAGACAGATGGTTTTTTTATAAGAGATCATTTATTAACAATTCTCGATATACAAATGATTATAACAAAAACAATCTAGGACCGTATTTCCGTTAGGTATACGATAAAACAATTGATTTTCGATCATTAAAAAGGAACACGTAAAAATTATCTATACAAAATAAAATTATTCCGGAAATACGGTTCCATTTTTGAAGTTTTAACAGTAATATTGAAAAATATGATTAGGAAGTATTGTCGTGGCTGTTGAGTTGAGATCTTAATTTTCATTAGATATTTGACAATGGCGGACACATGTTTATCCGACAAATAAATAAATAAAACAACAATAATTTAAGTGGTCGTAGAAAGTGAATCAAATAAAATTTCATTTGCTAATTATTGTTCAGCCAGCTCTGTACTCTCAGCAAGATCTTGAAGGTCTTGTTAAAAGTGTAGAGTTGACTTTGAATCGCGTAAAAACGACGTGTTGTGAAGAATCTTGTCCTGGGATTCCCCGAAACGCGTCGCCTGTACGCGGCCAACTAACATATATATAGGTACAAAATTATTTAATTTGATTAACTTCTTAATGGCCTTAACAGTAAATATTAACATTTACAAATTTAATAATTTAAAATATATAAAATATTGTACAGAATTTACACATTTTTTGTATATATATCTATATTCATATAATTGGTTGTATATTCATGCATTATGCACACTTATTCTACAGTATATGCAAAAATAACGATGACTATGGATCTTATGTACTTTTTTTAATTAATTTAAATTCATCCACAACCAGCCTGTGATGATTTCAATGATCGTTTCTTATTATTTTTTAATTTGTCTAGGCCTCTACTTTAGCGTTGTACAAAAATAGCGGTTTATAGATATATATATATATAATATATAATTCTTTTATTATTTATAATTATTTACAAAAATATATGTACAGTATTTACGTGGAATTTACAACTAAGAATATATTACATTAAAAATATTACAGTACTGCACCCTAAGTCTGCATTTTAATATTCTCTAGCGCAATTATATACAACAATCTGTCTTACGGCTATAAATTTATTGTTTTGGTGCTCGGAGATTTCTGCCGCATCTACATAATAAATGTAAGTAATAAGAAAATTGGTCACTATGGACCTAGGTAAAAAAAAATTGACTTTATTTCCCTCCGAGAGGAGTTCCAATCCTTCTAACTGGACGCAGCTGTGCTGTTCCTGCTCGCTCCCGCTGCGCTGTTTCTACTTGTCTCCTCTCGCAGCCACTTGATCCCCGTTTGTACATACGACACCAAGTCTATCACTGTACTGTGCAATGTTAATGGTTTGCACAGCCTATCCAGTCGAATGAAGAAATCTGCAAACAGAAAATGAATATATAACCAAATATTGAATTACAAAACAAACAAAAAATAATGATTGCAAGTTAAAACAAATTACGTTTTTGATACACAAAGACTTACCTAAATGTTTACTCCTGATGATATCATCAGCCTGATCCCACAGATCCTGATACTGCAGGAAGTATTGCATGTTCTGATTTTGGCTTTTGATAATGTTGAAGACGTGAATCGGTACGGCGACGCAGTTCGGCGGCATCGTCTGCCCGGCCCTCGTCGCTGCCAATTCTCCGCTGCTGTAGCCAGAAGAGGACTGGCTACCAACGGAACCGACGGAGCCTGCGGGCGATGGCGTCGGGGACACCGGCAACGGCGTCCCCTGGCCTCCCACCGTCTGTCCTGTCTGGTCAATCTGGACGGAATTCTAGCAAAAGAAAATTCGATATGTGATTCGGCAGATTTTCAGGTTACGACGGTTTTACCTTTAATATGAATTCCGACAGGACCTTTTCGTTATCCTTCAAGTCTTGCACGCGCAACTTGTAGAGTTTATAGTACAAGAGTGCTTGACACCTCAAACTATAAAGATAGAAAAAACGAATGCAACAGACCGACAGACAATAGTAGCGACATCTACGACGTGAGCGATGACAGAGCAAAACATATGCTTACCTTAAGACCAACAATCTCTGTTCCATCGACGAGGGATTCCTCTGCGATTTGAACTTGGACGAGATATACTTGATGAGATTAAGCGTGTCGCGGTACATGGTGAAGGGCGCCTGTATCGTCGACTGTTCGTCGTTTTCCATCGCGTTGCCCGTTAGCAGAAAGTACAGCACGGCCTCCAAGTATTGCATGCACTGCTGCACGTAATCTTTCTCGATATCCGCCATGTGCTTGAGACGTTTTGCCTCGGACAAATACTTATTCTGAACATTCTGGTCACTGCACAAACCGATATTTTATATTAAGAAACAAAAATAACAACGAATCACATTTTGTTGCGAATTTTTTGAATAGTTTCATTTGGGGAACAAACGGCGATGACGGATCAAATGATGAAATGAAATATAAAGTGATACTTACGTGTCTGCCATATAGCGTTGTTCCGTCACCTCAAAGTATGAATGGTACTCTCTGGTAGTGGGTAAGGGCCAATGCTTGCTATGGTCGTAGGGTTCGGCGGGCATGGTCAACTTGTAGGCTGTTTCCCTCTCGTGATTGGTGGGCTGTTGATATGTTGTCGCTTCACTTTGAGATCTGGCGGTGATGGTCTCCTCTTTCCTTCTCTTGTTCTTGTGGTGGTCCCCTTTCTCCTTCCTGTGCTCCTTCTTCCTGCTGTCGTGCGACAGGCTGCTCGTCGTCGACAGGGACGAGCTACTGCTGTTCAGCCTCTTCCTCTTTTTCTCCGTCCTGTCGATCGGCTCAAGTAGATCCATCTTCCACAGTTTCCTGGACGCCTTCGAACTCTCGACGTCGCTAGATTTTCTCACTTTCGTCTTGTCCTCGGATTTAGTCTTTTTACACTTGGAACTAGTACTTTCCGCGTCACTCTCGACCTTAGTCCTTAACGCACTGTCTTTAACGTGTACACCACTGGATAATGGCAACGACTGGTTCTTCTTGGGAGTGGTTTCCGGATCTTCCTTCTTGATCTCGGGAAGCATCTTTCTCTTGCCTATTAGTTTAGCGAGGTTGCCCAGCCTGCTCAGATCGATCCTCACCATGAGGTTTTGCGGAGGCGGCGGTGGTAACTCAGTCTTTTCAATTTTCAGTGAAGAGGAAGGCCTCTTGGCCACGGTCATGGTGACGTCCTCGTCGATGGAAGAACTGTCATCTTTGATGACGACTTCCACCCCTCCCTTGCCGCCCTTTCCTCCTTTGCCTTTGCCTTTGCCGCCGCCCTTTCCGCCACTATTGACCGTCTGGCTGATGAAGACCCTGCGGATGGTGTCCATCTTCTTCTTGTCCTGGATGGCGTCCGATGACATGTCGAGTTTGGCAGGACTGTCGCGTTTCGGCGTCCTACGCTTCCTATCCACGGAGGAATCCGATAAATTCGTATCGCAATCGCTGCTGGATGCTGATGATAAGGATATCCTGCGAGGTGGTTGGGTAGGCTTCTTGGGTAGAGGATCACTATCACTGTCAGAGTCGGACGTTGGGAGAGTGGCTTCGCTCTTTGGTGGTTTCCTTCTGACTCCGGCCTTCTTCCTTTCGGGTGGCCGCTTGGCGTCTCTGGAGTGCTCCCGACTTAACGGTTTCTTTTTGTTCGACCAGCCGTCCTCGCTATCCGAGTCGATCGTTTGCGGTGGCTTCTCTTCCATTTTCTTTTTCAGAGATTTGACGGATTCCCGGTCGGATTCCGTCGTCTTTTTGTTCCTGGGCGTCTCCCACTCATCCGAGCTACTCGAGGAAATCTGCCGGGAGTCCTTCCGCCTTCTGGGCGGCGGTGGCGGCGGCTTCTCGAATATGGATATGTCTTCTTCATCGGAAGAGCAAGAGACGACGGGTGGTTTTGGCTTGGCCGGCCTGCCTCTTTGCTTCTTCTCAGAGCCGCTCGTCGTGGGATCTTTGGGCGGGCGTCCGCGACGTTTTGGCGTATCTGTCTTTTTGGGTCGACCGCGCTGTTTGGGCTTTGGCGGTTCAGGCACCACTGGTTTCGGTGTTAACTTCTCACTAGGCTTCACCGACTCTTTATCAGAGTTCGAGTCACTGTAGATAGGCGGTTTCGGTACGGGATTCGCGCGATTCGCGGGTTTCACTTTTGTCGTCCTCTCGTCATCCTCACTACTCTCATCACTGATAATACTCACGGACACGGCCGGAGCGATGGCGGTCCTTGACGGCACTGCAACGTTCTTCTTCTTCTTTTTCAATAACTTAACACTCTCCGTATCGGTTTCCGATAGGCTCGATAACATGGCGGCGGGCGCTTTGAACTGTTTCAGTATATCATCAACGTTCACATCGGAATCACTCTGCTCAGAATCTAAGACCGGGCTGTGGACCGTCGCGGCTGTACCTTGCGGGGCGCTGTTCGTCGGAGCGAGAAACGCGCTAAGGTTCCACTGATATCGGCCTTCCTTCTCTTCCTCGACCCTCGGCCACGCTTGGGCGGGTTCCGGCGGCGGCGGAGTGGCTGGCTTGACGACCTGAGCTGGCGCTCCACCATCCGCTGAGTCGTCGCTAGAGGAATCACTGTCCGACGCCGAATCGGACTCGCTGGACGATGAAGCTGCTGGTGACGATCGGGCATGGGCATGATCCACCAGATCCGAATGGTTCATGCTGGAGTTCTGGGCGGGTGTTTGGGCAATTGGCGAAAGCAACCTACAACAAGAACCACTCATCTTTTATGACTAGCCCTATGAAGACGGCATAAACGATGTAATCACCTTATAGGATGATTCCCAGTGATTTGAGGTATTTCGCCTTTATGGTCGTCATCGCTCTCCTCGGAAAGTGCAAGGTCACCGACCAAATGCCTGTAACCAGAAATGTACACATGCTTCAAGTGGTCAACAATAATTGCTGTAGACCTAAGTCTGTGACAAATAAACAGTGGAAATAATCTATCATAGATTAAGCAAGCCTCGTCCTTGTTTGAACGTTTACTTCTATGGGCTATTGGTAACCTTGGACAAAGAGTTAAAATGATAGAGATAAAAGTAGTACGTCATCAGTTAGACCAGACAACCACGTCACTTCAACGCCCTCGCTCCGCTAACAATCGCAACATCAGTCCTAGTTCTCATTAGATTACGACGCGACGTCACGACTTTCGCGTCATCGAATTGATTTTACGAGCGTCTCGCTGCCGTCTGACGTCAGAGCGCGTCCTCGCGCGCAATTTTGACAGATCTGGCGAACACGCCAAACCATGGTAACCGTGGCGAAAGGGAAAACAAACGCCACGCGCCAACAAATAACCGAGCGCGGATGCGCTCAAAAATTAATAAAAAAGTCGGCCTTATAGTATAGTTCGTAGTACGCTAGTTGGTAGTACGCTTGGTGGCGTAATCTATGATAATTACGTTGTCGGCACGGCGTAATGCGAAAGCGGGGTGAGTCGTTTGTCCGCCCATCCTCCAGATGGCGCCTGTTGAGCGTCCTACCGGCACCATTCAAGTTCCAGTCATTTTGATTTGCAGAAAGGCGCACACTCTCGACCAATCAGAATAAGGATTGCCGAGAAACTGATCAAAAAGTTTCAAAAAGAATAAAAATAAGGAGTTAGTATAAGAAGGGTCAGATGTGTATCTAACAATTTTTGTGGACAATAAAAATCAGCTGCTTTGAGACTCCATTATATACGAAGAGCTGGAGATGAGCATATACGACGAGATACGTTCTCGTTTATGTGCTTACAGTCGACACAAAAGTCCCAGAATTATGTCTAGTAGACACAAGTAATTGGGTGGACGTTTCCAGTAGTCTCGCGACAATAGCACGGATTAGATAGAATCTACCCTTGGAGGGGTTAGGGGATGTGGTTGAAATCCGGCAGCGGGCTATGTGGGCCATTGAACCTCTGTAGTATCCCACGGTCCAACCTAGCCACGACTCAAAGTCATCGAGACTACGTTTTAATTCTAGTTTCAATTAATTTTGATGTTTTTTTTTTGGGTATCATTAATTAATGTTGTCTATTACGACAAAGTATCAGTTTGAACGCGATAATGGACGCGCTCAGCTAACTCAATGGTTGTCCACGTTTGTGATGACTACCTGTTGATTACTAGACGTTTTTCAGCAGACATTTTTTACGTTGAGTGCGTCAGTATATTTACTGACATGGTTGCATATATATGCCTACTCATCATTCACTGTTTTAAACGTTCGTTGGTAGCACTGTTTAGCAGAGTCTTTCAGCAAACGTCCAACTGCTGGCAAGTAAACTAAACCACAACGCGTTGTTCTGACTGCATAGCCGTCGAGTTCACTGACGGCGCCCACTGGAGCGCTACTGCTGTTCACCACATTGTTTACCAATGAAATGTTAAAAGTTTTGTATTTTGTTGCCTTTTTTTCGTTTTTAATGAGTCTACAAAGTTAAAATAATAAGTATATAATTGCCAGAGAAACTAATAGAGTTTTTTTGGTACCATATTGCATCTTGCACAAAATTGCACCAGAACAGTGCAGATGCAACATTGACGGTTCAAAAGAACACGAGAACCTCCACAATTGCGCCCAATAGGACACGATAACTCTGTGGCCAGCTAATCTATATGGACTACAAAAAGACGAATAAAATTGTCAACTAGATTTCGACGGTACCACGAACAAAGCTAATAAGGAATGTTTTCACAAGTACGCAGAGTCCAGTATTCAATAGACAAAGACCAATAAATAAACATTTAACAATAGGCATTACTCGCTCAACTACCAAAGGAAGCAGATATCCATTTCCTAACGGTAATGATAATTGCTTTTGTAGCACCGATCGCTTAGAGTAGCAGTTCTAAACCTCTTAGCTTCGTTTTCTACACAAGGTTTCACATAATTTTAATCTATACTTAGCGCAGCTCAATAACAATTTTGAGACAAAAAATTATATAATATATTGTGGATTAATATGATCCTTTGAGCAAATTATAGACAAATTCTTCGCTAGATATGATCAATCACTTGCGTGTCACTGGTTGAGAAACCCTGGACTAGTGCTACCGTCTTGTCCACATCCTTCCACATGATGCCTCTCGTACCAACTGATTTTGCGTAATACTTTCTAATATCTTCAAACTAATCGGGCTGTTCAAATCCGATAGGACGTTGGTAATTAGCGTGGATAGGTCGTGGTAGAAGTGCCGTTGAAAACGATAATTAAGGAACCGGCGGCAATTACCCGTGTCTCGTCGTCGAAGACGGCGACGAGAGAGTTTTTGGGCACGCACTCTCGGATTATGATCTTAACGCCGAGGGGCCTCTTCTTCGCTTAAGGACTTGGCGCCACTCATCGTGGCACCCACGCATTTAACCTTGCCAACCAGAGTGTCTTGGTCAACGTGAAATTAGTTTCTGTTTACTCTTGAGGATGATCTTGACTACATATTTGGAAATGGAATGGTCTAGCGTGTCTAGACTGTTTCTGATATATTTGTGCGTTTCCAATAAGCAAACAATCAGCGAACTCGACGGTCCTGTAGTGGGCAAAACGCGTTGTGGTTTTGAGTACTGTCCAGCAGTTGAGTATTCGTTGAACATCTCTGATAAGTAATGCTACCAACCAACGTATTAAACTCAATTATCACTCAACTAAATGCTAGAGATTTTTTTAAAATATTTTTGCCAGAAAGTACATAAACCACTCTTTCTCCTGGCGTCCGCTTGACGATAAGTTTCGGGACACCTGTATACATACATTATGCATTTAAAACTGTTACACTCTGCTTAAACTTCTACAGGGTGTATAAAACGAAATACTAAGGTGGGTTTAGTAACAAAGTGGTTCAAATCTTAGAATCTAAGGATGACTAAGTTAGATTTTCTTGCAACAGCTTAGAACATATCGCATTTCCAATTTTGCTGTACTCGCACTTGTCCAAAGATAAATGGATCAGCCATGATTATTGAGAAATTAATACGTGTTTTACATATAAACAATATGGTCCAATACCATCGATCTATGTACATAATGGAGACTATTACCTAATCAACAATTCATACGTTATTGGATCTTTAAGGGGTCATTACCCAATATGCTTTGTCTATTAGAACACGTGTACATGGCTAATAAAAACGCGCTTGCAAAACCAGATAAGAAAGTTCTTAGCAATAATTTAATACTCCACACGCAGGAAAAAAATTATCGCGCCATTGTCGTCAAGACGTAGAAAAGAGGGGTTTCTTTGAAGGGCAACGGGGAGGAACAGCTGTTTTTCCGACGGACCGGTAACAACCAGCCAGGGTGCAGCTGTTTGCTTTAGACATTAGGTAAGAAGGAAAAAATACACCCCATTAGAGTAATAAGTACATACGAGCAAGTAATACTTACGGTTTTCGATTGCTGGCCGGCAAGCGTTGGTCCCTTCCTGGAAGACAAACGAAAAAGACATGTTAGAACAGTGGCTCGGTGTGTACACACCACCTGTTGGCGTTGGCAACCACCTGCGTCCAGGTGGTATGGCAAAAACCAACGATAAAGGAAGCAGAAGGTGGATAAATACTATCATATTAATTGGAAACAATGATCTCCGGACAATTTTAACCAATGTCAAGAAACAAAGAAACGGCGCGGCATAGCAATATTTGGTCCTAACATTCTTAGAGGTTCGTCTGTGTCGCCAAGTCAACAACCCGCCGCGTTACAGCGGAAGAAGTTAGCTCGTTTCGGAAACAAAGCAATTCGTAGTGCAGAGCAGGCTTACCACACTAGAACTCTGCGCGCACAAGCTCGGCGCATTCATGTGCTATCCTCTCGCAATATAAACAACAACACTGGTCCAAAAACACCACCCGACACCGACAAAAAAAAAACACGTTCCGTCACGTCAAAACTGACAACGAATCAAGACGACGCGCGTCACGACACCGAAAACAACTGACGACGACAAATCCGCAGTAGCCATTACCAAAGAGCGACATGTCCGCTTCTTGGCGAGGCGCAGACTGCAAGCAAAGCGAGCGACGAGCGTCTCCGTTGCATCGGGAGTCCCTCAGGGTTCCCCTTGCCCTCTTCCCCTCGGGCATTCCACCCCGTGTCCCGACCGTGCTGTAGATGTGTGTGTGTGTGTCGGTGTGTATGGAGTAGGCATTATTATATGGGGAGTTTCTATGGAGACCGGAACTTACGAAGCGCAAATTTAGGCCAGATTATGATGACGTGCGTTACGCGTTGCGTCTGAGATGCGTTCGCCTGCGTGCGGTATCGTAAAAGACAACGCGAATCACGTTGAGATGTCGCTACGGTCGGCAGGATTCGCGAAGAGGACCGGTTAATTTGACTACAAGTTATGTGACGTGAATTGACGTGATAACATCATTTTTATGGGCGGTTTATTAGGTTAAGGGCATGTTTATTGATGGAGGGTTGACTGTTTTATTTTTGATTTCCGATTATGGTAGCTACATGATGATACAATTAAGCTGCCAATTCAAACCAAGTTGAGGCCAGCACTATGCAATATCATATTTATAGCAAAACATATTACTAGCTTGTGTATGCAAATTAAGACCTAATTTTGAGTTTTTCTAGCAGAAAAAAGGCGGACTGTGGTGTATTTCTCTAGACTAGGGTTATATCTAGCCCAAGTCCAAACAACAACTTACTGTTTGCCAATGTTCTTCCCAGGTAAACTTTACAAGAACAAATGAAAACACAATTTTTGCTATACGCGTAGTACCGAAGCAACAACACATCCGAACTAAAATAAATTGATTCGGTAGACGCCAAGCGTTTGGGTCCACTTTGAATTATGAAAAGAAACATGCAAGCCGAACTGAACTGTTAGTAATTAAAATCGAACACACAGTGTTGTAGCACGCGAGGTCAGCAATAATTACCATCGTCTTAATTAATTCGAAATCGAATTTTATGAAAATCATTTCAGTTTTATTTATTAATTAAAAAAAAAGAAAGAAAACAATAACACAACAAATTAAATTAGAGCAAAACACACTTACTTTTGGTACTTGCAGATATCGCTGGGTTGTTTGGGATTTCAGTCAGCTGAAAACCAGAAAAAAAGACATACAGACGGCGTTAACAAAAGTCGAAGAAGTTAACCTGAAAGGGCACTTTAGTGCCGATCTGGCAGACGCGGTGCGACAACTGCAAGCGACGCCGCTAAGTGGCAGCACAGATCGATATCTTGTCGTTTACAAAGTTGTCGCGGGGAAGAAATGAAAACCCGACGACTGTGCCATGGAGAAGAGACGTCATAGCCCATATAGCAATCAATATTGCCAGACGACCAACGTCTCTGGATAATAATTAGCGATACATAATTTCTACGAACAACCCCTTAAACCCCCCCTACCCTATCGACAGGTAACTCGGTTATGTCCACTTCGTTCGTTATATAAATACAGCCTCCAGGGAACTAATTGACAGTTAAGGGATGTTGACGTAAATCGCGTGGGCAAAAATGTCCTATTTTTATATTAAGTGGATATTAACAATTTGATAAAGATCGCTTTTTTAGGGCGAAAAAGGGGAAGCTATTTAGTCGCCCGAGTACATAAAAAATATCTCCAAGTAATATTTCAAAAATGATCTTTTAGATCCAGAATTAAAAATATATATACTCGCTTTTATCCAATGGTCGATTTTCATCCCCCTTTTGCGTACGTGATTGTCACCCCATCGTTACTGCGAGACCTTGAATCTACTTACTAGAGAAAGGGGTGGCTTTTATGTACGGTTTACGCGCGCTCATTTTAATTTATTACCCCCTTCAAACCCGAAGCAAAAGTGGAACATATTCAACAGGTATAAGTGATAGTTACCACGTCATATTTTATTATGGCAATCTCAACTTAGCCACAACATAATAAAAATACGTTTGTGATAAAATCTCGAAATGTTTTTTGCAAAGGTTTATTCACATATTCATAAAGGTTAAGTCTCACCTTGGTGGGCAGGTCGTGAAACTTGGTTTCGATCTCGGTATTGCGAGGGGTTGCAGCAATGGCGGTGATCGGCTCCCTCTGGTCGATCATCTCCTGTAGACAAAAGCGAAAGTTACCTCTGGAAGAATTTACTAGGAAACGTAAAAAAATGAGAAAAGAAAAAAAAAAAAAAAAAGAAAAGCATCGAAAGCGATTGTCGTACTCTCAGATGTATTGAACAATTAGAATAAAGTAAAAAATATGGACGTTTCCTCGAATGTCAAATGGGAAAGTGTTTGTCGACGTGTGACGTAAGAACATTTTACGTCGAACGTACGACGTTGAATGGCCATTATGTAGTAAGATGTATCAGGTAGTACTCTGTAGGACAATTATATTTATTAATAGATTAAAATGAAATGAAAACGGTGAGAAGCAAGTTCTAGATTTCCGGGAGAAAACCGCGTCAACGACGATAAAGTAGTCCACGTTTCGTTTCATTCTCTTCGTAGCTGTCTTAGTGTTACGTCCTGAAGATGCCTCTTGCAAGAGAGTCCGAAACGTTGACTACTTTATCGTCCTTGACACGTTTCTTTTTTCCGGAAATCTAGAACTTCGGACCGCGGAAGTCTCGCACTGTCAACCATCTTTGCTTTTCTACTACAACAAATTTTTCCGTTTATATAGGTTCCGGATCATATGCAAAAAAAACTGCTTAGTTATTGTTTAGTAGTGGTTTATTGTAGAAAACCACGTCAATTAAATTTACGATGACATTTAGCGCACAATGTACAATAACACAATCTACAGTGAAACGTAGACTTTCTACTTACTAATAAAGACAGAGATACATGTATTTTGATAAACCAACTTTGCGTATCGTCTAAAAACTCTTAACTAAAGGTTAACACATTGCGTTACTACGGCAATCGTATCATAATATACCAACTCGTCACTATTATTAATAACCTACAGAGATAACGACATTTTATATCATTAATCTAAAGTACTTCGCTCACCATGAAAATATTCGTCATATCATCAATTCGCGGAATTCTATCATCCCGAGGTGCAGAAGCGTGGTTCTGAAACAAAAAAAAAGCATTTTAGAATTATACTAGCTCTGTGTATAATTTTCGATTTTAGTTATTGGGCATTCTAGAAATATGTGGTTAAGGCTTCCCACCTGTCCACATTCGCAATATGGACATTTTAGGATACATTTTAGGTTATCTGCTATCTGTTACTGTTGTTACGAATGTCCGGCAGGGGGCGTTTCGGGTTTGACGTTACTGTGGTAATAGCAGCAAAACACGGGTCGACAAAAATCGATTTTTTGGATCGAAAATTGTTTTTAAGGCCGTTTTTTTGCTCAAAACTCTTTGCGAAGGGTATTTAGAGGGATCTTATCGTAAGACATGAGAGCGAGCGGCTTTTATAAGGTCGGCAGGAACGGATAAAAAATGTAAATTTTTGACGTTCATCGATCCGCTTGTCGGAATTTCTAGACGTCACGTGACATTTTCTCGAGGTTCGCCTTCACCCGAAGAGGTGCAAAAACGTGATTTTTTTCAAAATTGACGCATTTAGTTTACAATATATCGCGCAGTCCACGCGGAATTGTGTCCTTTTTTCAATTCGAGCGTCAAAAGTAATATCGAAAAGCCCAATTTTGCAGCTACTCGATCGCAAATGTCGGCGAAAATGGGCGATTCCGCTGAACGCGCCCCACACTTGAAAGTTCGTAATTAGTATAGGTAGATAGACAAAAATATTTTAGGATCAAACAAAAAGTTTTTAGGAGTAAAATAGAGATTAGGAGCAAAAAATATGACGCTACACGAATCCCAACGGTACCCAGAGCGACATCTATGAATAACATTTCTACACTATAAGCCGATGAGAGACACATAACATGCCAGTCTATTCTCGATTCAATTGGTTCTCGAACAGTTGGAACGTTACTTCTAACGTCGTTAATAAATAATTATCACAGTCTAAACGTTAGGGGAGTTGCATGTGTTGTAGGTTTCACAAAATGGTGTGTATAAACAAACGGATAAAGATAAATCGTCTAGAATTGGAGAATACATATTTCGTATTACATATTAGTAAAGTTCGTTCTTCTTTTCCCAAACGTAGACTTTTCATGAAAGCAAATCTCGACAGAAGACACGTGAAGACCACCAAATATCTACTAAACAAAAAAAAAACATGAACCACAGGCAAGGGCAATGACTGATTACAATAGAGACAGAATTGTATGGCTATCTTCAAGTTTCAACGACCAAATTTAGGAGCAATAACCGGTAGTCAACAGTCACGGAACTGATGATGTATTTTCACGGTAATTACGAAATTACGATTCTACACGATTCAGTTGAAACGGAAAAAAATAGAGATCCTTGTAGGTACAAATTTATACGACATTTATACAAGTTCTATCAAAATCTGAGGTATTCGGCTACAAAAGATTTCTTTTTTAAATTGAACACTTAAAAGAAAGGATGAACGAAACAAACATAGAAAATGGTATGCATGACACGTAACAATCATTTACCCGGGTCGTGCCACACTTTGTCGAAGGAGGAAAACAAATGAATACATACGAGAAAAGTTACATAAGCGTTACGAGATCTTTATTGTTGTTATTGGTTTTGTGCGTACATCATTGTTCCCTAAGAAATAAACGACATGAAGTATCGATGCCTGACAACGTTTTAAAGTCACGAAAAGATGCGACATTTTATTAGTCAAAAGGCGAAAACCCTTGATGCATACGGATGACGTAAAGTGTGAAAGTCCAATGCATGAAAAACAACAAGATTTTACTTACTACTAGTACTTACTACACGAAAAACAATTATGTTTTTGTACTAACAGGTTTGTCCTCCCTGGGAAGTACATGAATTATGCATTATTATCGAGAATTTATTATCTACTTTATCATGTTATAAATGCATAAATCTATCTCTCTACAATTGCTTCCGCATATTTTCAAGGTGTTGAATAAAATCAACAAACGTTTGTACGTAGAAAAAAAAATCGTGTTTATTTTACGTAAGGTATTTTCGATAATCTAAAGTAAACATTACATACATACATATTTTATGATAATAAAAACTAACTCGGTTTATATATCTCTATAATATTTGAAAAGGATGCTTGAAAAATAACTTAAAAACAAGAATCTTTCCCATCGAATCGCAACTGCCTGAAAGGAATTACGTCTGTTTTAAGCGATACGTACGTATACTTTTGGGTCAAGAAACTGTTTGTTCGTTGAAGCATGTATATTTTTCACCCAACAAAATATTGCTGTTGTTATAAAACGAACGTCTTACTATTTTTATACGTAGAAGATTAACATTTTCTTCGTCACAGCAAAATATACGCAACATAAACATACTAAACTCTTAAACCGAAAGAATAACTAGCCGTTGAATTAACTATAAAATATACTGAAATTCTTATTACAATAAAATATTATTAGTAGGGTAACCAAAAATATGCATTTATACGATATATTTTCATTTCTAACAGAGAAATTGCTTAGCTATAAATTTATTTTATTTTAAACTGGACTGCAGATGATGAGATTGATATGAAATAGGTTGATTACTAATCAATTTCTCTGTCAAAAGCGAAAAGAACATACATAAGTGCATATTTTTGGTTGCCCTAATTATTAGTATAGCAAACTAGCTCTGTGTATAAGTCCAAATTTTCGATTTTAGTTATTGGGCATTCTAGAAATATGTGGTTAAGGCTTCCCACCTGTCCACATTCGCAATATCGACATTTTAGGATACATTTTAGGTTATCTGCTATCTGTTACTGTTGTTACGAATGTCCGGCAGGGGGCGTTTCGGGTTTGACGTTACTGTGGTAATAGCAGCAAAACACGGGTCGACAAAAATCGATTTTTTGGATCGAAAATTGTTTTTAAGGCCGTTTTTTTTGCTCAAAACTCTTTGCGAAGGGTATTTAGAGGGATCTTATCGTAAGACATGAGAGCGAGCGGCTTTTATAAGGTCGGCAGGAAGGGATAAAAAATGTAAATTTTTGACGTTCATCGATCCGCTTGTCGGAATTTCTAGACGTCACGTGACATTTTCATGAGGTTCGCCTTCACCCGAAGAGGTGCAAAAACGTGATTTTTTTTCAAAATTGACGCATTTAATTTACAAAATATCGCGAAGTCCACGCGGAATTGTGTGCTTTTTTCAATTCGAGCGTCAAAAGTAATATCGAAAAGCCCAATTTTCTCGATCGCAAATGTCGGCGAAAATGGGCGATTCCGCTGAACGCGCCCTACACTTGAAAGTTCGTAATTAGTATAGGTAGAAATATCTTCTTCTTGCTACACTATATACGCAAGAATAATTTTTCTTGATATCCAAGAATAGAGTTCTCTCTGTGTATGCATCTAATAAAGCAGTTTATGCTACTACTTATACCAATGATAACTAAATCTTAGTATAAACGGCAGAAAAAATGTCTTACAACACATGTAAAATGCATTTACAGTGGCGTACCGAGCTGAATAACTACATAGGTCCATCCAGATAATTTTTCAACAAAACTTGTTACTTTCTTTTATCCGATTATGTGCGACACAGCTCTTCAGGATTTATTAGTTAAAAAACAGTTTTTAAATGTATGTGAATTTCAACATGTTCGCCCCACAAAAAAAGCCTTTTGTTCGTGCTATTTTGCGGTTGAAGTCATCGGTCGATCTCGGTGAGTTGGTACCTGTGCTGGTCTAGGAGTTTTGCGCGGCAAGCTAGATGCACCGTTAGCGCATTTTTAAGTGAACCGACGACGCCGAGTCGCCGGTGACCTTTGGACTATTCTATCTCTCGGTACTCTGTCGGATTCCAGGTGGCTTTAGTTTAAATTATAACAAAACTGGTGACATAACATGGCAACCGGTTTTTCAGCGGCTCGTTAACAGCAGTCGCAAACAGGGCCGCGATTCGAACAGACAACACAATAATTCTACGTATGTATTCTAGAATGCAATGCCGAAGGATATCTAGTCGCCACGTCCAGTCTACCGGAAGTAGACTACAACTCTGTTATATTAAACGGAATGGTATACTTTTTATTAAGATATATTTACTTCGAACAAAGTGGGGGAACTTTTAACACAGTGTACAGTACAGCATATGGCACGGAGTTCATAATAAAAATTTCTTAGACTTACCAGATCGATTGGAATAAGGCCTCCTCGCCCAATGGCCTGACTACTGCCTCTCGCCGCCTCCAAGGGCAACGCCGAAGAGGAAGACCCACTCTTCGGCGGATGGACGCCGTTAGGCCTATGGCCATGCTGCTTCCCAGCTTGCTGGGGGCCGCAAGGGTGATGACGGCCCTCCCTGCCACCCTCCCACTTTCCTGAGGACTCCGAGCCCTTCATCAGCGGATTTCGTTGCCCGTGATGGTGCGGCGGAATTGGCGGTCTCGAGCTGCTATTCTGCTGGGGCTTCTTGAATTCCGGCGGGGCTCCGCCACCGCCGCCACCGCTGCCGCCGCTCGACCTGCTGGCGTGAGCACCAGGAGGCGGCACCGGCCTATGGTGAGGTCGTCCACCGCTGCCGTTGGAGTTCGCGGCCGACGCAGACGGATGTGGAGGCTGCCCCCGCGACGACCCCGAGCTGCCCTCATGAAACCCCTCCGAACGTCTCCGATCATCCACGAAGTTTCCGTTCGGGTATTCCCCGAAATTGCCGATTATCTTTTGCACCAGAGGATCGTCCTTGTATTGGACCTGGAAGACACAAGAAATACCATCATCAATACGAGAAAGTTAGTAATTACGCTTACGTTTACGTTTACGTTTACGCTTACGTTTACGTTTACGCTTACGTTTACGCTTACGTTTACGCTTACGTTTACGCTTACGTTTACGCTTACGTTTACGCTTACGCTTACGTTTACGCTTACGTTTACGCTTACGTTTACGCTTACGTTTACGCTTACGCTTACGTTTACGCTTACGCTTACGTTTACGCTTACGTTTACGCTTACGTTTACGCTTACGTTTACGCTTACGTTTACGAAATAGAACACAAAAATTGCGTTGTGGATTATTTATAAATAGGTAACGGAATGAGACAATTGATTTTCAGTTCGTTTGGCGAGCAGTGGAAAAGTTGACCCTGAAAATGGTTTGCGTGATATGTCGCGAAGTCGTAATACGTATTTGCAATAGAGGATACACGGGCTAAAAGCGACGATAACTGTAAAGTACACAGGCAGGCGGAACGGATAACGAACCTGGAGACCACTTGTGCCAGGGGCACTTTTATCATTTATACGGTTGTTTCGGCGTACTTTTATTTTAATCTGACGATTTGCTGGATAGGTCTGCTGGTTGTGTCGCGTGGTCATGTATCAAAACATAGTTTAAGACCTAAGGTGACAAATTTTACCTTATCTTGAGCCAGTTTAGATGTTATTATGCTGATTATGTATGATTAATAATTATAATAGGTTTGTTCGAGTAGTGAAAAATGTTCAATGGCAACTGCATTATAAATAGCAACAACACATGATTTGTGTCATCTAAAAAACTAATTCCAAACAAATTCCCATAAGAGGGGCTGGGGGCTAACTTTACACACGTTTGCTGACAGCTACTCTGACAAAGCTCATATTTTCACTTTGATTTTAACAAATAAATGGTCTCGAAAGGACAAGTTAGTTTAAAAACAAAATTGGTAAACAGTTTTCCTCACTGCACAAGTCTACACAAGCTTTTATAATATGGTTTCGATGTCCGTTTAGCAATGGCTTCCTCAGTATGAAGGTCAATAAAACAGCGCGGACAAATACTTCCACTTTAATTCGTAACCTCAAAAATTGCAACAGAAAAAGTCAAGAAGATACTCGCAGAGTTGCATAGCTTCGAGAACAACAAACATATTACGAAACGCAACCTTCGAAAGAAGGTAGAAAAGAACCATCAACGCGGTAAGTTGAGGACCGGACGTGCCTCGGATCACGTCTTCCGTCTCTCATTGTTACCGATCGCAGTGGCGCAAAGAGGGACGGCAGCAGACAGCCGGCGGACAGTTCAAGTCGGCGCGCGGCCCTTTACATAACGACCGATAAGAGGTTGGTTAGTGCGGCGTTTCGCCGCCGTGTCGATAGGTGGCGCCACGCGGACCGCTTTCCCGGGTATACCGTACTTTTATAAATAGGACTAATGAGTAATCCCGCGCTTGGTGCCTCCTGCCTTTCGGGCAGCCAGCCGGTTGATTCATCAAAACTATTCGACCGTGTATTGTATTTATTTGCAGGAAAAGATTGCGTTGTTTTAATCCGATTCATTGTTTTAGTTGAATATTACAGAAATCTGTCAAACGGCAACTTTCTCGTTATAAAGAAAGCTGAAAAAAATGTTATGCTTCACGGCGGTACTTTGTTTTAATCTAAGATTAAACTATTTTTTTTAAAGCACCAGTAACAATCAGAATTCTTCCTAGCTTTTAGTCTATTTAACTTTCACTTAAACCATGTAATTTTAACAGCAGTGCATTTAAAATTGACAGTGCTTTATTATAACGTAAACGCCGATCAAGATATAGACCCTTAATTACTCTACAGGGTGTGTCAAACTTAGACCACTGAAGTCTTTTTCTTTTCTTGCGGTATAACAAGTTGTAAGATATTTTTTTTTTCACTATTTTCACAGTGTGTGTTAATTCTGACATTCTTCTTTACATCGGGTTGAAAATATGAAGATGAAAGGTAAATTTACAAGGTTGAAGTTCAAATATGCACCTTTGAAAATATCGAAATAAATCAAAAGACATTACAATGTCAATTTGTTTTCAAAACTCGTCAAAAACTTACAAACAAGATTCGTAATTGTTCCACACGGAATTTCAATCAAATTTTGGTAAAGAATTTGTCTATTATTTGCTGAAAGAACCATTAATATCCACAAAAGATTACAGATCAGATTTGTCATACTTTATGTTATATTAAAGATTAAAACAAGCAGTGAATCCTCCTGCACAGAAAATGTCAAAAAAATGCTTGAAGCACATTCCTTAAACATAAAGTTTTACCATAAGCACCAGTAGCGGCTCGTGATTTGTTTAATTGGGTGGGCAAAATATCAATGCATTTTTATGGACTTATTTAATGAAGTGTTACTATATGTTATTAAGTAAACACCACAAATTTGAACCGACATATTTTTAAGAAGTAGTTAACCGCAAGAACCATCAAGAAGGTCGAGTAAACACTAAACAACCCTAATAAAACGGCCGACTTTTTGCGCGAATTTGTTGCATGCGCTATTGCCTACTTAGCCTATTAGAATACGTCTATGCTATGGTATGGGGTTATCTGCCTAGGCCTATGACGTCACACATGCATTTTTTGCTACCCCCACACCTCCGGCTTGCTGGACAGTTTACGGTTACGCGCTTGCAGTAGAAAACCGTCACCGCTGGTGGGCACGATCTCAAATGCCACCCAGACCTGGTAGTTTCGGTTGCATACACTACCGTTATTTACCAATTCTACGGACAGTAGCGTAGCAGCGTTGGATTTTATTATGTATTCAATTTAATAATGCAGGCATATTGACAGTGGTTATAAGGAATTTATATTAGGCAAATACCTAACTGTAACAAATATTGTATTAATAACGTCCAAATAAAAATGTGAAACACTGAATACCAGTACCAAGTGATCCAATATTTTTTGGGTGGGTGGGCACTGTCCACCCTGCCACCCCTGACAAGCCGCCACTGATAAGCACTAAGTGCACAAGATAATTTATATTAATAACATCAGTTTTATTAAACAATTAATATGCGGAAAACGACAATCAGATTCAATAAAAGATGTCGGTGTTTGTGCGCAGTTTCTAGAAACAATGGCCTATCAAGTGCGTTCGTTAACACAAATAAACGGCACGAACTGTGCTGCCCTCTACCTGAGTTTACTGTTATTACATGCTGCTCGTAAATTTCTACGTCTGTGCTTAAGAAAAAGACCGAAAGAAGTTCACATAATAAAAAACGAAACAGAACAAATTGTCAAGATTTTTGCTTGTTCATTAAGTCAGCTATTTTTATCCAGAGAATAATATCTTGACGATAATAATTACAATCTATAAAATTGATCAATTAACCGTATCAAGATGGTAATCGCACGGATTCAGAATGTCATAATAACAGCGAAAACATACTTATGATAGCACCTGCACATATACAAAATCGATCCGTCAACCGCGGCATTCGACAGATAAATTAGCGCGCCAAATTCAAAAGCGACACCACTCGAGTTAAGGGCAATCGGACAACCCGACCCGAGAAAAAAGAATAATGCGAAATGTGAATGTTGTGTTTAAGGGAGGGAAGAAACAATTGGGACATCATCCCCATCGATTCAGAGCGTATTTTCGCTCGCAAACGCCCTCCATCGCGTGGTTAATCTGATTGCTGTCTACGGGTCAGACAGCTATCGATCACTTTTTACGTTCCAGCCGAAACGGCCTTATAAATTTATCGGGATCGTTGTATTCCCTGGCGGAATGTTTTTGAGGTCGATTTGTCATCACGGACAGAAAAAATATGAGCTATAATGGTCCTTTCTAACTTAAACGTATCGTTCTCAAAACGAGGTGAGTTTTGAAATAGTTTTCAAAACCATAGTTGCTGGAAACGGCACCGTTTGACTTACATAACCTAACATTTGTCTCCAGAAGGTAAATAACATCCGAAATAAGTAAAATATATACCAAAGGGACGCAAACCGTTTTTAAGCCGTAATTTCCACATTTTCCACTGTCATCGGATATTTCTGGTTGACCTAGTCGTGATTCACATTCTTGTTATCTGTTATGTATTATAACTACGGGAATACTAGCAAAATATTATGACACATATCGGTCGTAAAAATACACGCATAATCGCGCATATTATTAAAATAAGCGGTCAAAAGTATACAAACAAGAATTTTGAGTCACCAAGTTGTTATAAACTCCTGTAAACTATCCAGAACTTATCGATATGATTAATGATAGACCAGAAAAAAAAACAAATCGCAGCACATCCGGTGTTATAATCATAATAATTGGAAATATGCAAAGTGAGTAGTGTTAGAAAGTGAAAATCGACGTTTAACTTGCCGGGTAATCGGCAGTTAGTTGTGGGGAAAGGGAGGGCTTAAAGTATCAGATACGCCGCTGAATATTTGATATTCGAACAAGAGAAACACCTGTTGAACGCTCGACAGCGAGATTATCGGTATCATGACAATGATGATGGTAAAATTACAAAGGCTCAACTGTGAGCAAATATAACATACATCCTTATCTATCCTAACGTATATATTTATACCGGATCCAATGCGATCTTATCGCTTAAAAAGGAAATTATTGTTATTACGAGCACAATATAGATTGTTACGAGTTTATACACATGATTTTGCTACTAGTAAAGTATTTAACTTTACCATAAAAAAATTAATGTAGACATTACCTAGAAGTTCAAAATTGTATAAAAACGGTTTCTTGATCCAAGATTCTTATTCTGAGAGATACATAGAAAGTTCTGCAATTACTTTACAGATGGCGCTAACTTTTTCTCGCGTCTTTTGCCACATATTACCGCTATAAGTTGGATGATATTGAGTGTTTGTATATTGTTTGTTTACATAGTGTTTTATTTCATGGGTGACTTACAAGGATTATGAGGAAAACCAGGATTGTAGTGGAATAGCCTACACAGAGAGAAATCTATTCTTGGATATCAAAAAAAATTGTTCTTGTGTATATAGTGTAGCATGAAGAGGATATTTTTGTTATCCAAATATTTCATTGTAATAAGAATTTCAATATATGTAGTTATTTCAAGTTATTTTTACGGTTTAAGAGGGTAGTATGTTTATGTTGAGTATATTTTGCTCTGACGAAGAAAATTTTATTCTTCTACATAAAAAAAGAGTAAGACGTTCGTTCTACAACAACAACAATATTTTGTTGGGCGAAAAATATACATGCTTCCACGAACAAACAGTTCCTTGCCTCAAAAGTATACGTACGTATCGCTTAAAACAGACGTAATTCCTTTCAAGCAGTTCCTTCATACTTAAAACAAGAAAACGTAAACTTGGAACATCAAGAAAATCATATTCTTACTGTGAGAATTTTGATTTGAACCAACCAAATTATATTTCGGCGGATATAGAAACAAGTGATATTCTTCACTCAACGATATTCGTGATACAAAATGCAAACAGGACCATTTTATTCACTTGCATGTCGTTACCAAACACCAAAAAAACAATGTTTCCTCTCATGTAGAATAGTATACATACTAGTTTAATAAATTGGTGAGTTTTCCGATTTATGTCCCACTAAATTTACATTTTTACCTATATCAGCTATGGGACGCGAATCGCGAATCGCGATACATCCAATTATCGAGGTCGCGCAGTTGCCGCGAAAAACGGTACCGCGTTCATAAAAAGTCTACGTGAGAAGCATTCTGCGCTATTGTCAATGTCATCTGGTTGCTTGTGATCAAGGCCGCCGGTTCCAGTTTTATTTTATAACACGAGAGCCGTGAAAATCGCCTTTTCGCCGCGTAAGCGCCCATAAAGATTATGTTATAAGATACATGGATATAAACCGGCGGAGCATCAAACCAGCCCGCACTGCACAAACCGGAAATATATCGGGAATCCTCGATCATGGTGGTTTTACCAAGCTCTGCGGTTTATTTTCCATCTGACATTGACGCTTTTGATTTGTGACGTAGACCATGATACGATGTTTATACCAGGATGTGTCTTAAAAATTTTCGTTTTGAAATCGCTTTCAAAACGATGCGGTGAATTACTGCAATTCCAGGAACTAGTTCAAAAGGTTTTTAGTTTTCAAACCGTTTTCAGACCATTTTCCAAACGATATGTATACACAGAGAGAACTCTATTCTTGGATATCAAGAAAAAATGTTCTTGCGTATATAGTGTAGCATGAATCTTTTGATGTATATATCGATAAGATTTAATCTTGCAAAAAGTTTGCACAAAAGGATTTACATAGCGCTGTTCGCCGTCGACCAATAGCCGATGGAAAAAGTGTCTGGAATTCACTAATTTATTTCACCCGCTAATTGTTAAAAATTTGCGTTGCAATAACTATGGTAGGTAGGTGGAAGTCTCAGCTATCTTTTGATGTATATATCGATAAGATTTAATCTTGCAAAAAGTTTGCACAAAAGGATTTACATAGCGCTGTTCGCCGCCGACCAATAGCCGATGGAAAAAGTGTCTGGAATTCACTAATTTATTTCACCTGCTAATTGTTAAAAATTTGCGTTGCAATAACTATGGTAGGTAGGTGGAAGTCTCAGCTATCTTTTGATGTATATATCGATAAGATTTAATCTTGCAAAAAGTTTGCACAAAAGAATTTACATAGCGCTGTTCGCCGCCGACCAATAGCCGATGGAAAAAGTGCCTTGAATTCATTAATTTATTTCACCCACTAATTATTAAAAACTTGCGTTGCAATAACTATGGTAGGTAGGTGGAAGTCTCAGCTATCTTTTGATGTATATATCGATAAGATTTAATCTTGCAAAAAGTTTGCACAAAAGGATTTACATAGCGCTGTTCGCCGCCGACCAATAGCCGATGGAAAAAGTGTCTGGAATTCACTAATTTATTTCACCTGCTAATTGTTAAAAATTTGCGTTGCAATAACTATGGTAGGTAGGTGGAAGTCTCAGCTATCTTTTGATGTATATATCGATAAGATTTAATCTTGCAAAAAGTTTGCACAAAAGGATTTACATAGTACTGTTCGCCGTCGACCAATAGCCGATGGAAAAAGTGCCTTGAATTCATTAATTTATTTCACCCACTAATTATTAAAAACTTGCGTTGCAATAACTATGGTAGGTAGGTGGAAGTCTCAGCTATCTTTTGATGTATATATCGATAAGATTTAATCTTGCAAAAAGTTTGCACAAAAGGATTTACATAGCGCTGTTCGCCGTCGACCAATAGCCGATGGAAAAAGTGTCTGGAATTCACTAATTTATTTCACCCGCTAATTGTTACAATTTTGTTCTGCACTAACTATGATGGGTAAAGGCAGGTCTCAGCTGTCTTTTGATGTATTTATCGATATGATCACACAAAGCGAATACGTTTGTTTAACTTAATTTAGGTGGGACTACATATGGTACCCGGATGTTAAAAATACTCATATTTGATTAATTTATTTGAGGCACTAATCAGCAAAATTTTGGGTTGCAATAACTATGGTAGTATAACCGAAGGTTGCGCTTTCGATTGGTGTTACACTTAATAAGTATAATGAAGTATTGGCGAAGATATGCGGTTCTAAAGATATGGAAATTCATTGAAATTTTGACTTTCTTTTTAATTTTTTAGGTAGTAGTTATTAATTGATCCCGTTGCAATAACTATGGTAGACTCAGCTCGTCATGGGCTTTCCAACGATGTATAGTTCATTGCAATCGGATGAAAAAAAATTTTGTTGCTGGCTTTTGTTGCTAACTTCACACAGCTGTATGTTTATGTTAAGTATATTTTTCTCTGACGAAGAAAAGGGTATATTTCGGCGGATATAGAAACAAGTGATATTCTTCACTCAAAGATATTCGTGTTGTGTCGAATATATTTTTCCCTCTGTGTAGTTTTCAAACCGTTTTCAGACCGTTTTCCAAACGATATGTATACCTACGTGGTGGTATATGTTTAATTTAGAAGAAAACGAGATTTTTATCGCTACATTAACGGTGTGCATATGCGCAAGTAATATAGTCAATATAATAGTAAATTTCCACCTCGGGGGTAGATCTTTATCGGCTGGCGGCTCTGGCTAATGAAGTACCGAGCTACTGCTGACTTACCGTCATGATCCCCGGGCTTTATTACCGACCGAGCGTTATACGAGCAGTGATTTATGCACCAAGTTTAATGCGCGCGCGCGCGCGCAATTTCGAGAACTGAGAAATTCGCTGAAATCTTCGATTGGAAAAGTTTCCGAGAGTCCCTCTCGTTTGATTACAACTCGATTCGATATCGACTGCGATAACAATCCTCAGCTATTTTCATTGTATTAGCGAGATAATGGGTATAAATATATATTTTTTAGCATTCTACCATAACCTATCTTATCTGATAATAATTGATGTATACCATAATAATACATACTATGTTTAGTACGTACTATATAATACTAGTTCATTTTAATTTATTAAGTTAAATTTTCAATTTATACAAGTTGGAAATGCTCATTGAAGATAGTGAAATTGTTAGAAGCAAAGATATACTTACGCATTGAAAGGTAAAAGTAAAAAAAAGAAAAACCCAGCAGCTATACGAGTATGGCCCACGTGTTCTCTTGTCATTGTTACAAAAGGTTTGGGTGTTCTTTTCAGAAAACACCTTACGGTAAAAGACACTGTCGAGCAGGTAACAAAATACATCCCATAATAAACCCAGTGGTACAATAAATTGGGGTCTGCCAAGCAAAAGAGAACATAATATTCTTTCACATCGGTATTTTACTTAAAAAGAGTTTTGCTTATCGCAGTTATAATAATTATTGGAATTCCCCATCATTATCCTTCCAATAACCACTTCTTAAAAGCAGCGGTCATCAAACTATTGCCCACTAATTAATACCCTACTGAAACTAGTTCAAACCAATTTCTTACTTTTGTTGCAACCGTTTTAAAATAATTTCGCCGCACAATGTTGTTATTATCAGAGAAGTATTACCCACAAAGAATTTCAAAGCATCCTACCTACATAGACACACAATACACACATAACTTAGAACGAAAACATTCCGTCCAGGCATTGGTAAAGTGAGTGAAACCTGATAATTGATCGTCAATTGTCCCAAGTTCGTGTCGTTGTACGCGTACGTCAGATTTTTCGCGTTTCTTTTGTTATGTAATGGCGCCACCATTGCCGCGACAGGCAGCTGTTTCACGCATGGCTCACAGATAGCGTTTACCAAAACAATAAAAAAACAAGAACGGACTTAAAACAACTGGAGAGGGACAGGTGTCAATATGGTAATTAGTAGGTACTTGCTGCGTGTAAGTAACCTATATCTATATCGAGATGAATTGCGATTGCCTTCATAAGTAACCTGTTGTTCGGGCAACACATGTTGTTTTAAAAAAAAGTACCCACAAATTATCGTTACCATCTCTGGATGGTTTAACTTTTTTTATGTAAAAGGAAGCATATTACGGAGTTTAGTTCTTAAACTGTCAAAGCATTACAATGAACTATCTTTATTTCGCTTTGTCGAACAACACAATAAAGCTGTAAGTAATATACGACAGGATTTTTCTTATTAGACAACTACCTGGCACATTATATTGTATAGTCTGTGTGACTGAACAAAAGAGATACGTTTTGTCCCAAATTTTATTGATTATTTCAGAATAACATTCTAGAAGATATTATGATATGATGATTACTGTTCAGTTTAACTTTTGTAATGTATTCGGCACGTAAAAAAGTGAAATTACATGATCTTTTAATGATTCTGTATAGGATACAACAGCAAATCAACAAAAGATTTTTTTTAATCTGGGACAAGTGCCAAGAATTTGACAAAACATGGCCTTAAATCAAAGTTGTATACTCAAAAACTGGTACATTCAATTGATTGAAATATTATTGGTATTTAATAAGTAGGGTAGCTAAACGTGTGGAGTAATATTCTTTTCTGCTCCTGATGACGAAATTTGGTATACTTACATAGAATTAGCAGAGGACGAACTGGATTCTTTTTGGCCACAGTCGGACAATCCACTGTGACATAACTCAAATGTAATAATTGGGAATTTCAGCTGCATACATATTTTGTTCATTGTAATTTGAGATACATTATGTGTGAGGCCGGATATGTGAATAGTGATACTGTTTGACCTATTCACACGCACAGGCATAATTTATTATATTTTTCAACTTGGAAGACTCGTAAATCTACTTTTTTATGGCCCAAATCAGTACGGCCCTTTCGTTAAGTGTTTTGTGTCTCGATATTCTGTGTGTGTTGTTTACTTAATTATAAATTATGGTATCGTGGACCGATATAGTTTGTACATGAGGGATATAAGTTGGAGCCACAAGAATGACGAGAGAACATTCTGTATTCAACATTCGATATTCAAGAGTCGAGATTATCAATCGACATTCGGCATTCTGCTTAAGATGTAGTCGATTTTCATTTATTTTTTACTATGTAACTTAGTGTAGTGTTTTGTGTTTTGTAAATGGTAAGCTGATTATTATTTCCTCCTTTGTGTTTTCACTTCTTTGTATTTTTACGAGAATCTAACAGCTCCTCTAGATGGTAATTTTAAGGATGAATTAAGTGTCTCTTTCATATTTTTTTTATTCTTCATTTCTTTGTTTTTTATGTAATAAATTTGTTGAGAAGTGTTTGTTTTCTTTTGAGTTGAATCAGTAGTTTTATTAGTTTTGTCTGCTAAAATGCTGCACTGAACCCACGTGCAGAGCGAGTGTAAGAGCAATAATAGTGGTGGCTTGTGTTTGGGGGGTTGTGGTATTTGACTTTAAATGTTTAACAACATTTATTGATCATAATCAACCGAACCAAGCCAGTGTCATACTATTACACAAATTTTTGATCACTGAGTTTTAAAGCCAAATTATTTGAAGAATTCGTTTTTATAATTTGCCGAAATAATGATCAAGATTCACCAAAGTTTATCAGTTTATTACTGATCAAAATTTTTTGCGTAAAATTACGGGTTCACGGAAACATAGTTACTGAATTATTGAATGTTATTTTCACCATAATTGTAAACAAAATTAGGATTATGTAAAAACACAAATTATTCAGTTATAATAAGAGTGGATTCTTTATTCTGATTTTTACCATACCAACAGAACTGCAAACCAACACAAGAACAAATTCATTCATCTGGGAGAAGTGCCAAGAATTTGACAAAACAACTCTCCAAATCAAATATTAAAACAATACAGTATAAAACTTATTCATCCGTAAATAAATAGCCTAGGTGATTGTTGATTCCTAATTAGTAATTATCGCTGACGTGTTAGCTATTTATGCAAATGTTTTGCATCAGCAAGAAAAAGAAAAACAGGATCTGATTGAGTAAATCTAAGAGTTCGCAACATGTCAACAACGCGAAGTTCGGGACTCTGCCAAAGTATTCGCGTGTGTCGTGCAAGTGGGTCGCCGTTGGGAGATATTTAGGACTAAACGCCCGTCCTATTTAAAAATTGAGGTTATGTGAACGAAGCGTCGGCCCAAACTAAACTCTGTCCACAGAGAAATGCGCTTCTGAGTTGCCATACGCAATCGTTCTGGTACACAAGGCCAGCTCACGTCATAGTACCGCAAAGCGCGGACAACAACATTTGCAAATTGCGCTTCAATTCGCGATTATAAAGCGATAATTATGTGCTAATTTAATAAATATGCGACAAACTAGGCTTGCACGATCATACGGAAATAGTGCACAATTATTGAACATCTAGATATGTTATATGATTTGAGAATTTGTCGCGATGCATTCAACAGAAAGAACCATCATGTTGTTCTGATAGAATGTGACTGGATTTTATTGCAATTTTATTGTGTGCTGAGACGCCACTAAACAGAAGAACGAGACCTGACAGGCCCGTGGACATTTTGGTTGACCACGACCATAAACATAAGGTAATGCCCGTGGTACCTACATACAAAATCTTGTCATGATGCTGATTGATTCTCAAAAATATTAACTCTTAGCACAGGTGCTAAGTGTAACGATGAGTTGTGTCGGTCTTATGCGAATTACCATGTCCATCACTACACTTCTCACCAGTTTTTCAGGCGAGCTTTTTCAAAGAGACAAACAGAAATATTGGATAGAATAAAAGTGTGTATTTGTATTAACTTTTCAATTAATAAATAAATGGGGTGGCCCTCACCCAACTTTCTGACTACATCGTTGACACAATGAGGTGCCTAAACACTTTTGCAACCCACAGCAACCCTGCACCCTAACCTAACGTCAATCATAGAACAACATTTAATGGCATGCATGTTACAGTTCATTAAAATCTGACAATTCGCAACCACAGCGACGAACGATGTGGATTCTGTCAGGCTGCTTGTATGAACGCTTATAGCTTCTAAACCGTTCACCCCATTGATCCACATAATCAAAGTCACTGAAGGATGAACTGGTTAACAGTATGGTCAAAATCGACCGTAGATATTTTCCAGAAATCATTGTAATTGATTCAGAGGACGTCAAAACGCGTATTTCCACCGAAATCGCGTTTTTTTTCCAGTAGATTACTATAGTTTTTCTTCTAGAGTAGGTACTAGTCAGCTAAGTAAAAATATCATTAAACTTGCTTTAGTATTACATATGAGGAAATGGTCTCTGTCTGACAGATTTTTTCAAACTGAATTCAATTCATAATTTTAATTCATTACATATGTTATATATGTGATATATTACATACATTTATTTGAAAATACATTTATTGAATGCACCCTAATACAACTCAGTTAACATACATAACAAATGAATATAAACTCAGATCATAACGCATCATAACATGCATACATTTATCCTAGACATACTTATATAAATACAAACAACAATTCTATGATAAGAACTTCTTCAGCTCTCTTTTAAACAACTCTAACCTAGACAACCCTTTGAGGGTTGGAGGCAGACTATTATATTTTACAAATCCTTTGTGAAAGAGGGAATTCATACCTTTCTTAGTTCTACATCTTGTCAAATAAGGATGTATTTCATTATTATACGTTATTATACATATATAACATTTAAAGCATAAAGTTTGTGACATTTGTCCTTCGATTCCTCAGTTATGAAATTATGATGAACAGAATAATTCGGTATTAAAATTTCATTTATTATATAATATCTCATTTATTTTGAGATTTGGGCAAATAAAAAACAAAACACAACTTTTACAAACTATTACAGGGGGCTGCTACCCTGAAAGTTGAAACTAAAAATAAACTTTAATACTTTTGAGATTTGAGATTTGTTTACAAATGCTTCAACAAATACTAATTCCACACTTCCACTAGCAAACATGCATATCCAACAATAAAGTTTGTTTACTACATGCGTCTACGCGTTGTTTTCTGTTTACCATGTCTTGTTTTAAAATCATTTGTACCTACTTCTTGTAAAGTTTAATGCGAAACCTTGTTTACGTTTCCTTTTGTGATAGATTGTAATTGTCAAATTGTGTCCATCTTCCACTGTTTGCAAAGGAAACCAGACGATTCTCAATTAAACACAAACATGAGGTAAAGTGACAGTGTGGTTTTAAAACAATCATCCAATCATTAAATACCACTTTAAACACCGGGGCAAATAAATCTTAAGCGCTATCACGTCGTACAATAATGGTTTTATTATCTTTTAAACCGATTAACATCTTATCTAATCGACGCGTGTATAGTTTTCCCTTTTATCGTTTAAAACCGTTGCGAAAACACGGCATTGAACTTTAGGTCAACTACGGGCTGGCTACCATTATTCAGTTTCTAGAGAGATGGCGAATTTAAATTTTCGCGCTGATATCCGCGCATAACCTTGGCGGTAATTTGCCGTCATCGTCGAGAGAGACACACACAAACGAAAACAATCCGAGGGAACGGACGGTATTTTATAAATAGACAACGCCAGTAAGTACTTCTAGAAAGAGATCGGTACATTTCGTGGTATTTTTAGCCGAAAAATATATTTTTTTGTTTGATCCTGCTACACTGGAACTGTCTTGATAAGTTCGTATTTGTTTTTTTTTTTTTTTTGGCTCAAGTTCACTTCTGTAGAAGTAAAAAAGGGGTTGCTTACCTTGATAGGGGCTCCGAAGATGGGCCCTCCGTTACCATCGTGGGGCGGCGCGTCCTGTTCGGCGACTTGGGACGACATCTTCGCCCTCGCCTGTCGCTGCTTCTCACGAAGGCGCTCCCTCTCCACACTGCAATCAACAACACAACACCACTCAACAACACCATCGATAACAGCGCCACCACCAAAACATCAGCAACAACAACAACACGATTCGTTCACAATTCGTCATGGTAAACTAATAAAACCAACCACTCGAAAAGAAAGAAAAAACAACATCGACAACGCGAAAAGAAAGGAAAACTACACGCGTGCCACCGGTTTAACTTGAAAAACAAAAAGCGTGCGCGCTCGTCTCGAATGCAATGTACAATGTGTGTCAGAATGACTGTGACGCGCGCTCGCTAGCACGCACGCCGATACGTCACCGGTCCCACTGAGAAAACGGTACGGAGTGAAAAGTGGGGGAGCGATCGAGTCCGATCTTACGAATGCACTGCTATTTGGCGCCCGTGCGGTTGCCTCCGTCTTCCGTACGATCAGGGATTTCTACAACCAGAGTACAGGGCCGGCGCGGCGCGGCGATAACACCTGTGTGACATTGGGCCGTGGTTTTGTTTTTTTTTTTTTTGTTATCTAATCGATGATAATCAAATTATTTTCGTCGCAGTTGAGATACAAGGGAAATGTTGTTGCTGATGTTTAGTATGACTTTGCTTCTATATATTCATGTTTGGTTTGGTCAATTATGTATTTCATGAAATTAATAAATGTATATATTTTATATATAGTGGTCCTTAACTGTCGTCCTAAATATCATTGCTTTTTTATAGCACGCATTAAACAATATCAAAACGGACTTGATGTGGTAACATTCTTTCCAAATCCAACCTGATTTATTTGACTCTTTGCACTAGCTGCCATTGGAGTGACCCAATTTTCAGTTTATAGCCTGCTACATTCTAAACATGTATATGAAATATATTTGAAGAGTTGTAAATCAAAAGGGTCTATTTTTATGTTTTTTGAGGTTTTTAAGTCAATGGGTTCTACAGGCCACCCTCAGCAACAATCAAAAGGATCTATGTCAATATCAATTCGGGTTTAGTTCGTACAACGGTCAAAAGATGGCATGGCAAAAAGTGCCACGCGTCGTCTTTAACACGCCTACCCACAGTAGGTATTCCACCAGACAGTATTCATCAAAGCACCGCATATATAAAGAGATAAGCTAGAAGATCTAAAGAACATGATGGAGTACTTGCCGGGCGAAGCTAAACACTTAATTCGGACCTTATGCGAGAGTTTGCTTAATACTGAATTAAGTGTATTAATTAAGTTTTTATTTACATAACCAATAAACAAATACCTGGTATTATTGTTAATATACCTTTCTTATTGAAGTATAAGAGTAGCTGACGCTTCATTTGGTAAAATACCTGGTTTATGATTTCTACATTTCCGGGAGGAAATCGCGTCAATGACGATAAAGTTGTCAACGTTTCGCACTCTGTTGCAAGAGGCATCTTCAGGACGTAACAGTAAGAGAGCTACGAAGAGAATCTCTTCTCTTCTCGTCCTGTTACGTCTGAAGATGCCTCTTGCAACATGTGTGCGAAACTTTGGCAACCTGATGATGTTATAGTGAGAATTTTGAATTACTATTTTAAATTATTTCAAAGGAAATAAATTTTGCACAAAATATCATGTTTCTCGTTTTTAATGACCCTATCAATGTCCCTGATAATTTTCTGGTTTAATTTAAACATTTAAATCTTGCCGTTATCTGATAAATAATTCGAAAACGTGTTAACATCACAACTTAAGATTTTCTGTTATTATTTAGATGCATGTAAACCACAAATGCACTCAATTTTATCAACATTTAGTACGTCCCTTGTTAATTTGACATATAATTACCCTACATTAATTATGTTTTAACCATAAAATCATCAAAACGAACTTTCACGACACATTTGAGTTATGTAAAATGCCTTTAAACTAATACCATTATCGGACGCTGTCGTCCAGAATTTCCAACTCAATTTGAGAAGCCGTTCGCCCTTCTCACGTGCTGGCATTCATCGTAGTAGGGCAGGTGTCTTCTGGGTCTGACAGACGCATCTGGTCGACATGTGTCCCCATCAAAACCCGTTCGCAATCCGAGAGAAATAGGCGGGTGTCTACCCTCGGCTAAGGTGGAAGTCGAACACTTTACTGCGCTCACCGTAGACGCTTATCGAAATATAGGGATTTAAGACTTAGTTGAATACCGTGAAGTTGCATTCTATTAAGCTGCGCGCGCAGTAGACCAGTTTTCATTCAGTAGCGTAGATTGTTTGAAAGATTTTGTAACAAATTTTCGTTGTGATAACGTTATGACAACTTTCCGTTGTTGTCGTTTGTTCTTCAATAATGTTAGTGGACAAAATATAAGCTCAAACTTAATTCTAAAACTCCAACGACAATTCTCTTATTAGTTGAAACATTAGGACATGAAATTTCGGACTTTCTCATTAGTTTGAAAATTCTTTTGGAATGAGACACTTATGGAACGCCTTATATGGAACTATTCAAGGAACTATTCATATTTTGTTCTCTGCAGGTATAATGTAGTGGTACGAGAGTACTCAACCAAGTTTAAATCATCTCTACGTAAGCGGGTTCGACGTCGACGGTTTTTTAAATGTTATTTCACAAAAAAAAGTCGGGTCGTCGAAAGGCGTGCTCCGGAAAAATCGATACGTCCCGTCGGTCTACGGGTAATGAAATTTCCCGAGTGGAATCGTCAGACAAGACGCAGTACATCGTGTTATTTACCCATTTCGGGGTCAGTTCCCACTCAATCGGATGGTATTTTTTGTAACTTTTTTTTCAGTTTGTTTAATGGAAAAATGAGCGATTGTTTTCAAAAATATGTACTAATAATAACATCTGCAACCTAACATAAAATACGTATTGTAATTTAAGCAGATATAAATATAATAATGAAATGCCGTTTCAAAATCATAGGTACAGTTGCTTTCGGCTTTCAAAATATGGACTTTAGGCCACTACATGTTGACAGGTTATGTCTGCTTACAAATAAGCCGGTCATATTAAAATATCACCGTATTTTTTTTGAATACATACCGAGCGTTTAGCAAACTATTTGGATCGAGCATCTCATACATGCTTGAGTCACAGATGTTCATCTTCGAGGACACAACTTGACAAACCGAAGACATGACGTTTCATAACCCGTCCAAGACAGGCAGTTTTGACTTATTGCATAATGACAAATGGAACTTAGTGACATAGATGCGAGACATGTATCCACATGGTTATCCACAATACCCGTATCCAAAATACTCATTGACATCAATGGTCCGGGAACGCTGCACATTGAGATAAGCGAAAAGGAAACTGGTTTTGTTTCCGAATGGACAACAGAGTGTGCTCCGGTATTTGACCTGATGTCGGTAGACATCACAAAGGGCCTTAACCAGACTCGGCACTTCAATAACTAAGCCACGGACCGTCATAAACCGGCCAGACTAAAGACTTTTCAGCAGCAATAGTTTACATAGGAACAGTCTCAACATCAAAGCATCTTTCCTTTTTCTTTTCATGCAATAAGACACTATCATCTATTCAGGTATAACCAAAACATGACTCAATCATCAAATCTGTTCGTCTTGCTTAAACAGGGTTTTTACACACACAGTTTGGCAAATTCGTTATGTAAATATATGCAAATTACAAATTTAAGATCCTCGTTTTTTTCCGGCTTCTTGACTGGTGTGTTTAGGTTTCACTGCTGCATGTCGACGCTTTCACTTTTAAACGGCTGCTTAAAGCTTGTATCCAGTGAAAATAAACAAGTAGGTATGTGTGTGATATGCACTCTTGTGCCTTGACGTATGTCAGTTGTGCGAGTTGAGTACTCTGGTACTACATAATGCGCTAATCCATAGGATTCTCATTCGAAAATGTCTTTTATTTCCTATATTTGAAAGCTTAAACTATTGAAAAGTGCTAAAAGTTTTATGTTCCAATGTTTTGACCAACACTAGAATTGCAGTTGAAGTTTTAAAACTGGTTAGGTAAAAACTCTATGAACGCACAAAAACGTGTTTGTTACACAGATCAAATGAGTTATAGAATTAATTATTGTTAAAAAATTGGCACAAAATTCGCATGTTTTTGGGATGAGCAGGTAATATTTTTATTTTATCATACGTAGTATGACAAAGTATTGTAATCGTGTCGAAAAAAAAAATTGAGATTTTAGCGGAAATATGTCGTTTTGGGTCACCTGAACATGTTTCACCAAGGTACAAAAAAATGTCTGTGTGTGTGTACCCGTTTTTTGTGGCGACGATTCCGGAGAAACTACTGAAGGTATCGAGACGAAACTTCATATTTAGAAGTTTCGTGACTAAACTTAGAGCTGAAAGAAGTTTTGCCCAAAAGGGCCCAAAGGAACTCGAGGTTTACTCTTATCATTTTTCAACGATTTTGCAAATTAGCCGCCATTTCTGTAATTTCGTCAAAATAGTTAAATAATAAACTATAGTAGAGAAAATTTTGTATAATTTATGTCCATTCCATTTTTTGGAAAAAAAAATTAAATCATAGTAAGCGGATGCCCCTTGAACTTCCAAATTGCCCCCCTGAACACGGCTGTATCGTATGATAAAGTCATGTGCCTGACCACATCAGATTTTACTTTATCATACGTAGTATGACAAAGTATTGTAATCGTGTCGAAAAAAAAAATTGAGATTTTAGCGGAAATATGTCGTTTTGGGTCACCTGAACATGTTTCACCAAGGTATAAAAAAATGTCTGTGTGTGTGTGTACCCGTTTTTTGTGGCGACGATTCCGGAGAAACTACTGAAGGTATCGAGACGAAACTTCATATTTAGAAGTTTCGTGACTAAACTTAGAGCTGAAAGAAGTTTTGTCCAAAAGGGCCCAAACGAACTCGAGGTTTACTCTTATCATTTTTCAACGATTTTGCAAATTAGCCGCCATTTCTGTAATTTCGTCAAAATAGTTAAATAATAAACTATAGTAGAGAAAATTTTGTATAATATATGTCCATTCCATTTTTTGGAAAAAAAAATTAAATCATAGTAAGCGGATGCCCCTTGAACTTCCAAATTGCCCCCCTGAACACGGCTGTATCGTATGATAAAGTCAGGTGCCTGGCCACATCAGATTTTTTTTTAAGGAGAGAAGCATCGCTATGAATTCAATCAACATTTGCTCAAGAGATCCACTCTGGCATATCGCCGTTCGTGAGACATTCCGAGACCACACTTCCTGTTCAGTTCAACGAACTCGGTCGGTAAGTTAGGGAGGCGACACCCTTCCAACTGAAGAACAGCACTCCCAGGACATATTTCAACAACTCCCCTAACTATGTGACCCCCAAGCCACAAATTCCGAACTCCAAAAATACCAACCCTAAATACAAACACCCCATTAACAAAATCACTTTGGAGCACAACCAATAAAAAAAATCTATTTTTAAATATACAACTCCTGTCAAGCTGTCAAAAGTTGCATCGATATCAATAAAATTTTATCACTAGGTACAATATTTAATTTTGAGGATTGATTTTATTAAATCCGTTACGCGAGTTCCTTTTCCCAACAGACAAGCAAACACAAATCCCAATCTTTATCGTGTAAGGTCGCTCGGTAATTTGCGTACAATATCGCGTTAAGGCCAGCCCTAACTGCTGCGAACACGAACACGGACACGAACGCGAACGCGGTCAGTTATATTGCGGTATATGGGACGGATGCGAACGCGGCGGTCACGGTTCCGCCATATACCGCAATTGAATTAAGTGACCGTGTACGCGTTCGTGTTCGTGTCCGTGTTTGTGTTCGCAGCGGTTAGGTTCGGCCTTTACATCGCCAGTCCGTCGTCCGTATTGTACGTGTATTGTGATTTTGTGATGTGCGCATCGCATCACCTTTCTTTCCCCTCGCGCCGCGGCGCGGTCGTCCGCGACGTTCGGTTATCGTATCGCAAACAACAACACACACCGCTGACCTTGATAACGGAGACTACGGTGCGCGTTACGCCCGCTAGATGTCGCCAGAGCGCCCGCCGCCGGTGTGAATAATATAATTTTCGCCTGCGGATGCCCTGACGTCATCCGCGTTATGCCCCGTTTATAGCAGTCGGACGAAAAGACGGTCCAATGCCTTTACATTACATTCTGAATCAATTCTCAATCAAAAAGTAAACACCAAAATCTTAAAAACTTAAAATATGTAAGATTATATGGATAATATCCATAAGGACAATAAAATACATGAAAAACTGTCAAAATTTACCGGTTAATTTGAGTCATAATGACCGGTAAAACTGGTTAATGGTAATGCAATTCCTAGTACCAACATAATCTAAAGTTATAACCACCCAAAACTCAAATAAATTATTCTTAAATAGTCAATAGTCTACTGTCTCAGAATTTCCCATAAAAATGTTTGAAAAAAATATCTGGTGTGGTTATAAATATCTGGACGTTTATGAACTCTCTAAACGTATCGACTATAGAGGGTTGAAACACCAAAAGCGAATGTCCGTAAGATAATAATAATACTATATCGGGATTATAACAATACGACTGACTGACCTCTCGACACAAATAACTCTAATATACTGTCACGTATCCGTGTGTTTTCCTCCGAGGTTTATTTCTCTACTTCTTGTTTATTTATTCTTCAATCGCGGGCAGGGCGATAATATTCAAACAATAACGTGTGAGCTAACGCTGTATGATGACGTCAGTTCTCCATTACATCACATACCAACTAATATAAATCCCTATAGCACCTAAACCGCTCATCCCATTGATCTGTAAATTTGTATGCATGTTTAAAGTCACTGCAGGATGAGATGGTGTCAGTTTGGCCAAAATCGGATAAATCCCTAAGACGCTTGTAACATCTGCCACATCCGGCTGTCAGATTGTGGGCGACATTTTCCAGAAATCTTCGCAATCGATTCAGGGGACCTCAAAACGCGTATTTCCGATGAAATCTCGAAACGGCATTTTCCGTCGATTACAATACTTTCCTTCTAGGGTACTAGTAGGAAAGTAAAAAGGTAAAATCTCGGGTTGTGAAGAAAGACGTAACATGTAAACAAAGAATCAATAATTATTTAATAAGAAATCAGTCAATGAGAAATATAATACGATCATGTAAGCTTTTAGTATTTTCCCGTGTCGAAAATCAAAGAATTTCCCGTTTACCTAGGTTAGGTTATTCTTGCATCGTAAACAGAGTTAGGGGAGATTACATAAACAAGGTGTAATTTTACCTGTTGGCCCTCCCCTGTTAGCTGTCGCAGCGGTGTAGATATACATCAGAATAATCCAGAAGCATGCTAGAATTTATGTATAATGATACAGTGTGATCATTTTGTTAAAACGGCTTATAGAATAGTATATTATATATATTATACAAGTTTTATAAGACGTCAATTGGCGCATGAGTTGTGACCCAATTGAACGAATGCGCCAATATGTCTTATAAAACTAGTGTAATATACTATTTTTTCTACTTTGCGTCATTAATTTTATAAAAATTTAGAAGTATATTAGGTAAAATTCCAATCTAGAGTATTTATGGGTGCAACCGTTGGTAACACTGTCATCTGTCATTTAAATTCAAATATCTGTGAAAAAGTAATTATTGATAATTATTATATACCATCATATACTAGTAGTACGAAACCTAGGATGCAACACGCATGTTTAAATATGTATAAAAATATACATACTTCGCAGTTTGTGCGATTCTAAAACATCAGTTTGTGCTTACTTTTGTGGTTATGTGTATTTTCGTTTGACATGCATTTGATATCAATGTCACCAATCTTAGAAAAAAGTTACTAAAAACGGTGTTACAATTTGCTAATTGTAACACCGAAAACAGTGTTACAATGTGTGCATTGTGAATGCAAAGTAAAAAATAGTATATTATTATACAAGTTTTATAAGACGTCAAATTGGCGCATGAGTTGTTTGGGGTACGAGGAGCGCTAGCGACGAGTGTCTTATAAAACGAGTGTAATATACTATTTTTTCTACTTTGCATCATTAATTTTATAAAAATTTAGAAGTATATTAGGTAAAATTCCAATCTAGAGTATTTATGGGTGCAACCGTTGGTAACACTGTCATCTGTCATTTAAATTCAAATATCTGTGAAAAAGTAATTATTGATAATTATTATATACCATCATATACCAGTTGTACGAAACCTAGGATGCAACACGCATGTTTAAATATGTATAAAAATATACATACTTCGCAGTTTGTGCGATTCTAAAAAATCAGTTTGTGCTTACTTTTGTGGTTATGTGCATTTTCGTTTGACATGCATTTGATATCAATGTCACCAATCTTAGAAAAAAGTTACTAAAAACGGTGTTACAATTTGCTAATTGTAACACTGAAAACAGTGTTACAATGTGTGCATTGTGAATGCAAAGTAGAAAATAGTATATTATTATACAAGTTTTATAAGACGTCAAATTGGCGCATGAGTTGCTCGTCGCTGGCGCTCCTCGTGCCCCAAATGAACGAATGCGCCAATATGTCTTATAAAACGAGTGTAATATACTATTTTTTCTACTTTGGGTCATTAATTTTATAAAAATTTAGAAGTATATTAGGTAAAATTCCAATCTAGAGTATTTATGGATGCAACCGTTGGTAACGCTGTCATCTGTCACTTAAATTCAAATATCTGTGACAAAGTAATTATTGATAATTATTATATACCATCATATACCAGTTGTACGAAACCTAGGATGCAACACGCATGTTTAAATATGTATAAAAATATACATACTTCGCAGTTTGTGCGATTCTAAAAAATCAGTTTGTGCTTACTTTTGTGGTTATGTGTATTTTCGTTTGACATGCATTTGATATCAATGTCACCAATCTTAGAAAAAAGTTACTAAAAACGGTGTTACAATTTGCTAATTGTAACACCGAAAACAGTGTTACAATGTGTGCATTGTGTATGCAAAGTAGAAAAACAATTATTTAGTCCGGGAAACTACTATTATGTAACACTTTCACTTTCCCATTAGTGCACCAATTGATTTGATGTAAAATTCATTATCCCGGTACTAATTAGTGGAGACACTTGTTTTTATGAGTAAATTTATTCAGTGCGCTAATAGCGTACTGTCGGCAAATTAGATTAATAAATAGAGTACTCAATACACGCTCAACATCGACAAAAAGCGATTAAAATTTGTCTCAATATTTTGCGCCATCAAAACAGCGACATCTTTAAATCATTCGCTTAATTAAGTTTATTCTTTCCCCAACAGATGGCGTTCCGTGCAAGATACACTAATTACGCGACTCAACAATATAGGCAATTAATATTTTAAGTAGGAGTAATTTTGCGCGTGTAATATAAAAGCGCATAACAATCTTATCGTCAGATGATTACACCAACACTATATTTCCGAGTTTTTTTTTAGATCAAGTAGGAGAAAGCATTCATAAATCATAAACACACGTGTGACAATTTGAATAATGCAGTGAAATCCACTAAATATTTATGTTAGGAATTTGTAAGGAGTTTTTACTAGGAGTCTGTGTGCGAATTTGTTTTCCTTTTTATCCGTCACTGACAGTTCCATGTGTGATACAATTGACACATATTCCTCATTGTCCGATAACGCTAATGTAACTTATTACTGCGTGCGTGTGTGGTATTGAACTTTAATTATGTCAAAACGATAACAGTCCTGTATATAAATAGTACTGTAGAAGAGTTGAATTGGATCAAAGATTTAAAATCGTATTATACAGGGTGTATAATAAATTATTACTAAAATATCGTACGTACGTAACTACAAATAATTCTGAAACTTCGAAAAAATCTGCAAACTGGATTGTTTTTGGCCAGAGTGGTTGTGACTTTATAAAACTGAATAATAGTAAGTGTTTAGGCACTTGTGTCAACAATTTAGTCGGAAAGTTGGGTGGGGGCACCCCGAATATTTCGCATATGGTGCGAATTTTTCTGGATACATTGTATATCTGCACGTGTCCAATTGCATATAGCAGATAATATAGTTGTCACCCTAAAAATCTGTGTGGATACATCTGTGTCAAAATCAATATTTCCCATTTCGTTACAAGCATTACACATATATCTCCCAATGCAAATATTATTCGTGTGATAATATGCATAATATTGCAATGTATTACAACCATTAGTCGCAATATTCACTATTAAATGCCGCGATAAAAAACGTACGCAAAATTAGGATATCAAAGCGATATTTCAGGTGTAAATAATCTGTATTTTTATTGAGTTGTAAACTTTAAGAAAAAAAAAAAAACGTACACACGGTTATCTGGCGTAGTTAAAGCAGGCAAAACAGGTAAATAAATATAGACTCTTAGATGTTTCTCTGATACCAATTAACTTTTTTAGAAGTCATAACAGGATATAAAGAGATAAACAATATAAATTCGTATGTTAAGACTGACTTTTTCACTGTATTTACACAAATAATAAAAGAAAAAACATGTAGATGTGTTGTCCCTTAGTGGAAAAACTTAAATTTTAAAATGAAGAATAACACCTATATTGATAGAAAACCTAAACCTGATCGATGTTTCGCTTCTTTCTTCTCGTCGTAGTCACGCAACCACCATACCGTTTATACGATAGAAGAATAACGGAACTATAAAACGCGAAGTACACGATGTTTTGACTTTTATTAATCCACTCGAAATTGCGAGCACACCCATACAGTAAATGATACTTTTAAACTGATTAAAATCAATTATTACGAAAAAATTAAGCTTGATTACTTCACATCTACAACAATAAACATTAACTTACCACAGAAACTGATTGATTAACACCAAGGATACACATTATGTCACATGAAGCTACGTTTTTCTAATAAATATAAACTGCAGACATTTTTAATGCCAAACTGTATTACCGATTGAAACATCCCAGAAAGGACACCGTAGTAAACAAATACCGTTATGTGGTTGTCGGAAAATGTTGTCAAGTATTTAAGATAATCGATTTTTAATAGATTTGCTACATGTTGACTAAATTATGAGGTATTTAAGGTTCGATAAGTATTAAATGATCTTTAGGGATTGAATTGGAAAAGATATTTAAACTTGTTCGAGGGGCATTGGTTTACAAAGTTGCACGTGATCGAAACATGATATACGATTCATTTACATGCACCCATTGTTGACGAATCTTGATATTTAACAGAGTATTGTCATTCAAATCAAATTTTGTAATTGTGAATTTTGTAATTTTTAACCCTTAATCGCCGTTTGAAAAACAAAGGGTTGGACTTTTCTAAAGTCATTTTTGATTCACATATGGGCTATGGTAAGTAATTTAAAGCAGTTATGAAGTTGCGTGTTGCTCGAACACGTGTTTTTCTCTATTTTGTAAACCAATTTGCTGCCGATGATGCTCGTTAACCGTGCAGATCATCGCAAATAGAGCAATTGTTCTATTTACTAACCGCTTATTACTTTGCGTTTTTCATTCGATTTAAAACTGTACACAAATTGCCGACGATTTGCGTGTCGTACAGCTTTTACATCTCCATTATATACGACCGACAACAGGTTTTTATCAATGTATTTTATTGTTTATTACAATCATGTTTTTTATCCAACTTTTATAATAAAAATCCAACTGGTATTGCTTCTCAACATGGCGACATGCTATGCGGTTAAATTGATGTCCAAAATTGGAAAAACAGCCGTCAGTCATGTGTATGTTGTACGTGAAGCCCTACAGTATCTCACCTACAGAAGATATAAATAGAAATCGTATTGGGAATGAATCAGAAGTGAAGATACATTTATGTTAAGAGGCAGTTATACTGGTCTGAAAAGTGCTGCTCAATTCTCAATGTTGTTCCATGTCAATTTTGATGAAATTTTCAGGCTAATTACTTACTTAAATAATAGAATCTTTATTAAAATAACCAATAGAATTTTGATTAGTTTGGAAAATGTAAACAGACAAACAGTTATTTAATGAGTTTGTAAATTACGTTTGTCTAAAACTTCAATCTTTGATTTTACTTAGAACATAATACTTTTATGTCTTACTTATGTAGAAAGACATGTTAAATAACTGTTATTTGGGGCATAAAGTATCACTTAACGCCCTAGAGCAGGGGTTCACCAAACTTTTTATTTACAAAGACCAATTCTACTAACAGTTTGACGGTATTCCGTTTATTTTTATTTTCCGACCTAGAAGGAAAGTATCGTGTAATCGACGGGAAAAAAAAATCGAGATTTAAGTGGAAATACGCGCTATGGGATCCCCTGAATCGATTGCAATTTCTGGAAAATGTATGTGACACCATCCACTGCATAAACATCTACTTTATGCGCTTGGTACATAAACCATACCTATGGTGTCTCGAAAACCAAATACAAAATGACAATAAAACAAAGTTTTGTATTGATCACACCAAATAAACAATTATCTAAGAATATCCGAAAAAATAAACAACAAACCGATAAGAATTACACCAAGATTTCCGAGTGAAAATATTTACCAAATTTCAAGCTCTCCCTTATCTCCCGGACGAGTTTTAATCATTGTTTAAATACATAGAAGACCGTCGAGGCCGTTATTTTGTATTTATAGCCTTTCTATTCCTTATGCAGCAGCATCGGAAACAAAAGATGCTGTAATTCTTTTGTCTTTCGATCGACCGACGCAAACCTATGATTCCCACAGTCGAAAAATAAGTTCCACAATATGGAATTTGAATTCATTATGTCTTCATCGAAATACAGAATCTTAACAGTAAGAAAATGTATTATATCAAGGTGGTAGAGGGTTTTAATATTGCGGAAAACAACATTTTAGTTCCATTGTGTTACAGGTTGACCAGCAATCCCAACCTCAAAAAGATACAGTGCGGTCGCGAACACAAATATGTTGTTTTAACGCAGATATTCTTCAATAACAACAACAAGTTTGCAATATTATGTCATAATATGCAGTCTTAATTGTATTATGAGTTAATAAACATTCAACAATTTCGAGCAATCTATTACGCTAATATGTTATTCAATAAGTAATTAACCTTGAATGAAAATGAGAATCGAAATTATTTACAAACATTTACCCCACGAAAACAACAAGTAACCTAAAAATAAACGATAATTTCGTACTAAAAAAAAATACAGAAAACATCTTCATACCGGACAGACCAACACAATAAGAAAAATAACAATAGCTGAAATACACGTAGCAAAAACAACCCGAAAACACTGTAAACACGTCGTTTAATGTGTATACAGGAGTGTATTATCGGGTGGCCGAGTGAACACAGTCAAACAAATAAAAGCAAACAAAAATACCTGTTATTATACAATAGGTTGCTATTATATATAAAATAATAGAATTTCCTTACATATACATTATACGACGAGCACATAATGAGGGCTATAAATCACGAGTGTATAATCTGACGTGTGATATAAATAAGACGTAACTATTCAGCCAAAAAGCAAATATGCCTGATGATTTCTATAGATAGGTGGGTACTTCCTATGAAGTAAATAACTTCGACCTTTATAGCAGCAAAACCAGCATTGTAATTGGCCATTAAGTAATACCTATGGATTTCTTTGCTTATTCATGGGTTATAACGCCAGATGTGGCCAAGGCTAAGTCATGGATATATTTGAAAGTGGAAACTGAGAAGATAAGAACTGCTAAAAGGATTATAGCTCTTGTGAGAGCTATAAGTATCACAACCTGAGAAGGAAACAATAATTTAATATGAGAAAAACGAAATGAAATGTAAAAAATACCGGAAAGACCAACAGGATATACAGAATTTGAGGGATGATAAATTTTGGCTAGCTAATAATTCTTACATTTTCCAGAAATCATCGCAATCAATTCAGGAGACCTCCTTCTAGGGTACTAGTCGTAAAGTAAAAAGGGTTATGATCGAAAAAACCTATATATTACATCGCGTTAATAAAACTTTTTTTTGGTGGAGGGAAAATAAGTGTTTTGCGTTTTATTTACTAATTAATGAGGCATACATAAAATCATTGTATTATTCAATATTAGGGAAGGAAGAGGCGGCGTAGCAAAATCATGCAATAAATAAATGAACAAACAATCATAATTGAAGCAATTAGAAACGCATCCAATTGTCTCTACGGTTGACACGACACGACATACGATTTTAACCGACAGCACACGAAACCCAGTTATGTTTATGAGTTGAGAAAGCAAACTAAATCTGATTATACATTCTTATCAAGACGCGTATTTTTTCCTGTTTCTATTTAACAAAACATCTTTTATTAAAATAAGCATACAAAAAAAGCATTCTTTAATTATGTCAAGAACTGCAATAGAGATTGATCTTCTATTGTATTAGCAAACTGGGTCCAGACCTTTCCGAACACCCTGTAGAAGTCGTCAATGTCATCATGGTCACGCATTGTTACATTCGTGTGCGCTGCTCTGTGTCTAAAATAGGTTCAGTGGAGAGGTCAAAGCTAATTTGAAATGCACACAGCATCTTAAACAATACCGCGAGTGAATTTAAGAAATATTTCGAGCCAAAGTAACGGGAGGTGAGTGAGTTCGCTCTTGTTTACGATGCGAAAGTGTTAAAAATAAAAGTTTGCGCGCGATAGCTTCAGCATGCTTTCGAGGCTTGTCAAACTTTGGCAAAGCCATTAATAAAATGTTGGCTGCCATACCGTGTCTCACTAAGCAGGTTGTTTATCGAAGTTTTGAGGTTTTGGTAGATATCGTAATTCGTAGTATGTACAACGTCATTCCTAGTTTGTTCGGAATAATGAGGGACGTGGTCGATGACGGTATTTATGGAAAATTTTTACGGTAGTAAATTAAAGTAGGTGCAACTGGACTGAGGTATAGGGTGTTGGAGGAACTTTTTCATCACTTCTTCAGTACTGTTTTACATTCACTTATATCCCCCTAGGGCAAAAGGTATCAAAGTTGTTAAATACCACTTAATATACAAATAAGACATACCTACTGGAAATACAAATATTGAAAATTAGTTCAAGTTTATATGTCTTCAATTAATGCCATGTTCTGCAGGCTATTATTTTGTTTACACCATCCTTTTGCATTTCAAAATGTATGCAATTCTAAAGAGTCTAGGTATACCAGAGTCTATTATTTGCAAATGCAAAGTATGTATAAGGACATTATAACTAAATCATGTAAACAAAAGCGAATTGACATAAGTACATAAATGTTACATTTGGATCGGCAATGGTCCACCATAGAGAATCCTGTTGACGTTTGTAAACGCAATCGGTTTATGTTTGCAGTTGGCGCTCTGGTGAACGGCTTACAATGTTACAATGGGCGCGTTCAGCAAACTAAACGGTTCCCAACAGTTATCAATAGATGAGAGCCAACTGCACTTCATTTCTCGCCGTTTGTCAGCGGATTTTTTTAGAATGAGTACATTAGTGTATTTATTCACATGATTGCACCTGCAAATCAAATTTTTTGAATCAGAATAATAATCTGTGGCCAAACAGACTTTACATTGGAATAAGAGTGAATAAAAAGTCCATTGCGTCCAAAGTTATGAACGATCAAGTTACATAACTAATGCCAACAAGTTTTTAGTTCGCTGAACGCACCAAAACATATGTTGTTGGACTACCGCGGTTGTTGGACTAATAGTACAAGATCCGGACCTAGATCGACCTTCTCTCATCCATTTTTCTAATCAACTCTATTTTTTATACAATATAATGTATAAATGAACACAATGTCCTAGAGTTGCCGCCCCATATCCTGGCAAGGCTATTTTTAATTAAATATTATTTAAGGTATTTTTTTAAATAGTTCCGGTCATTCTTTTTCTTGAAAAATTTGGTACCAATCGAGAGCCAAAGATTTACAAAAAACGCCAAACTAAGATTGGTAACTGGTAAGTACGAAGGTAACTGCTATTCTACCTCATTGTCTGTCGCAAAAGTAGGCAATAGCACAGCGATAGTGTAAACGCGCGCTAGGCGTTTGTCATGTGAACGTACCCTTTTACTCAACTATTCATATTTAAAATCGCGACAACCCTAAGATATGCCAACTTTTGCAAAGGCAACCCTATACCACGATGTTCGCAACAAAGCAACCTGCATTTTGGCATACAATTAATTAGGAAAAACGATGAGGGTAAATTACTATTACCAATTTACTTTAAATAATTTGTAATTAAAAATAGCCTTGCCAGGATATGGGGCGGCAACCCTAGCACATTGTGTTCATTTATACCTTACATTGTATGAAATATAGATTTGATTAGGAAAAAGGATGAAGGAAGGTCGATCTAGATCGGGATCTTAGACTATAACATAACCCAAGAACATTTATATCAACATGCTGGCACTTAATCGTTATATAGGTAGTGTGACCGCGGTTTTGTCATTTTGGCGTTAATAAAACAGCGTTTGCATTTGTAAACATATGTGCCTAATCTTCTCGATTAAAGTCATATTTCCCGAATTAAGATGACGCATATTGCATCCCCAAATCTATTATTTAGTTAATTTAATATTTAAAATTCTAAAGATATGTACATACTTTATAATCTGTTTCAATTGTCTACCTAAATATGTTTGATTAAGGTCGCGTTTTTTTTGTGTGTTCTACATGCCTAGCTACTGTACAACGTTATTTTTTCCATCGCCTTCGGCCTTATTCCGTTGATGGGTAGAAACCTGCCATCGTGCGTGAGAGCGAAAGAACGTCGCACCCCAGGGGGTGATTCTAAACCAGCATAACCATAATACCCATAAAAGGTCTCGACACAGCTTCTGCACCATAGTCGGCGCATACCTCAGCTGCTGATGACTCGTTCCATCGATCCGTTTTATTCACGTTGTCATTGTGTTACACGCTGATCCTGTTACAGTGTTTTCGGAGAAATTTTAAGGAGGAACGAATAGAGTTCCCAATGACCTTCAACTATTAGCACTATCGAAGTAGAACTATCATAATTATGAATGAATTTTTACAGAAAAATGTGAAAGAACTAAATCACAAAAATAAGTTACTTTCAAGTTAGCATTGTTTTAAGATAGCTAGTACTTTTCTTTCACGATATCAATACTAATATTATTTGATTTATATAGTTTGAAGTTTTTAAGTATTTCTAGAATAAATATTGCATGATTTTTGTGATTTTTTGCACTGCTATCATCAATGTCCCCATAAAATCACTATCGTATTGTAACTTAACTAGATCGATTCTTATAAAAATATAGTCCATTCCTCATAATAACTGACACAGTAAAGAACAAAATTAGGGACATTTGTAGCCGGTGTGTCATACAAATGTGCTAAAATATAAGTTTCTTTAAATCTAACGTTTAGCAAGAAAATCCCAAAAATTTTCCATCTTTTTAAACCACTATAATCACACTAGTCAACAAAATAATAAAAAAAAAATGTACATTAGATGCCACTATTTTTTTCTTAGATACCATGGCCCGCTAAACTCAAAAATCGCATTAAAAATTTTTTGAATGGATACGTTTTCGAGTTATGAATTTTTCTTTTTTTTGTTTCTTTTTTTGGAGGTAGTTCGACTATTTGGAGCATATCTCGAGTTCGGAACATCAAATCTGGTCGTTCTGTACATCAAATTAAAACCAATTGAATCACCAATAAATGTTATTAATATTGTTTTATAATCGCTTCAGTGGTTTCAGTGTAATTGACCATAATTTGCATTTTTTTTAGTATAAATGAAAATCGAACATTCATTTAACCGCCAGGGAAAGGTAGAAATAGTAAAAATATGCTCAGTTTCTTATTTTTACGTAGAGTTTACGCTTTTAGATGAAAATCTATGAAAAAATACCGAAGTTATGATCAATTATGACCGATGGGTACGAAACTACCAAAATTCAGCATTTTCTCTATTTTGTATTTTTCGTCATTTATAGCAGTTTAAATGCATGGTAGAGGTCGGATCCATTCGGAAGACGAGTACGTCACGTGATTTGCACCAAGATGCGCATCTTTTAGTCAACGTTTCGCACTATGTTGCAAGAGGCATCTTCAGGACGGAGAGAATGAACGTGTGGAAGGGTGAGGGTATTTATCGTCGCTCAAAACACGTAGTGGCGTATCTCACCAAAAAATGCTATTCAGATATGTCAGTACGTGTTTCGAGCGACGTTATACGTACCTGGCGCAGGTGCCTGCGCAGGTAGTCAAACAACTATTGGTTGGGAGGGCGGTTTGGTGTAGCTGTGATTGGCTGTGGTGGTCGTAAAAGTGGTTTCCAGCTATGATGCAAATGCCAACCGTCATCTCTATTGAGATTGGAGGGATCTTTAAAGATTTCGATCGCTTCACGGATTCTACGAGGATAATAACGTGATTCCCGGGAGATGATTTTTGTTTGGTCGCGAAGAATTGTTGTGTCTGTGCTCAGCAAGCGCTTAACTGGTGATCTGGCGCAGCCTTGTACAACGTTCATGTTCTGAAACCCCAACGCTGACAGAGCGCTTTATCTCATCAATGTAGGCACTGCCACAAGCACATGGGATACGGTATACACCTGGAGCTAGCAGTGGAGAAGATTTTTTTCCTGAGAATCTTGGTGACGTCAGTGACGAGTATGGTGAGAGGTTTCACTAGGAAATGAAGACTATTGAGCGGCGCTACCAGGGCTTTTGGATTGAAAACATGATGGGCAACTATATCTGGTTCCTCATAAGAAAAACAGATTTCGACAAGAATATAAGGCGAAGCAGTAATCAAACTCACTTCTAATCTCATTTATATTGAAAACATCACATTAAAAATAAGCACAATGAATTAAACTTGTAAACAGAGAAAAAGTAGAATTTTGGTAGTTTGGTACCTATCAATCTTAAATGACCATAACTTCGCTATTTTTGCATAGATTTTTATCGTAAATACCTTGTTCTCTTCGTAAAAGTTCAAACTCTACGTAAAAAATATTAAAGTAACTATATTTCCACGATTTCTACTTCTCACAGGTGATAGAGTAAATGTTCCATTTTCATTTTGGGCAAATTTTTATAATATTGTGGTCTATTGCGCTAAAACTACTAAAGCGATTGAAAAACTATATGAGTGACAGTTGTTGGTGATACAATTAGCTTCAATTTTATGTGCCGAGCGACCAGATTGGACTTTCCTAACTCGAGATATGCTTCAAATAGTCGAACTACTTCCGAAAAAAAAAAAAAAAAAGAATTGTAACTCTTAAACGTATCCATTAAAAAATCTTTTAATGCGATTTTTGAGTTTAGCGGGCCTTAGTTTATATTAAAAAAATAGTCGCATCCAATGTACATTTTGACTGTTGACTAGTGTCATCAATAATATGCGGTATTCAAACAATATTGTTCGTAACTTTGACCTTCAATTTTCAGTTATAAAGAAGAACAGAAATATTTGTGTCAACAATTTGTTTTTTAACTAAAACCCAAAGAAATTTTTAATTTTAATTGGACACTTGTTTCCAAGATGAACACAACATGTCTCACAACAATTTGACAGGTAGTTTGTACAATTTGACAGTTTTGGTTTGAAATTATTTCTTTTCGCAAAACACTGGTGTTTGACATAAACATCAGACTTAACATAACAAGTTGTGAAATAAATTATGCCATAAAAAGTCAATCTTCGGTTGACTTAAGAATAATTGAAAAACAGCTTTTAAACAATTGTAAAACATTTTTAAGAAGTCATGGCAATGTTTAATATGTATGTTTAATACAGTTTGACACTTGTTAGTTTATCTGTCTCAACACGACGTAGCGCATAAATTTGACAGGTAGTTTTGTATAATTTGACAACATTTTATGTACGATATTCTTCCAGTTAATAAGGCGGTGGGATATTTAATCTTCAAATAGTAAACAAGTGTAAGAAGCGGCAACACTGTTGTGTCACCTAAACGTCACACGTAACTTAACAAATTGGGGAAATCGCGACGTTTTAGATATATATCTAACCCCATGGCGTAGAGGAATCTATAAATAGTGTCCCATTTAAGAACTGGCGATAAAAAGTGTTCGTATCGTCTCGCACTCGTACGTTCTGAATAGAATAATATTTGTTTGATGCGTTGAACAGTTCTTAAGTACGCGGAAATTAGATAGATTGGTATATCTGGTGTTTTTTTTTTGTACCTAAGCGATAACTATAACTACTCACATTTTCTGCTTTCTGAGTACACTGTTTGCAATAAAAAGTCATGAAGTGGTTGGTAGTAGAAGAAGGTAGTAGAGGAAAGTCACCCCATTCAACGTGCAACAACTTATTGGGAGGGCTAAAATGGTGTCAACGTTAGTTACCGTGGTGGTTTCTTCATTTAGGACACTCTTAGAACGTCAGCTCGGCATATTCCATCGTCTCGTACTCGCTTACACCACTTTAAATAAATCTTATAATCACATATACACAACAACCAACGGGGCAAAACCGCACAGAAATTCGCTAATTCACCGCACGATATCCACACCGATAATCACGAAATTACGGCGCGATGGTTCAGTTAAGGGCACGTTACCCTTACGCGAGACCGTACAACGAATACGCACGCACTTGTCATTTAGTCAAAATAGTAGAATGCGTGCTGGCAATAAGCGCATTGCTAACATTAAAGATTTCACCGCTTTAGCTGCCATACCCGTGCCTTCAACATGTGGACTCGACCGACATCGACAATCGTTCGAACTTTCATCACGCCGGGGCGCCACCGATCATACACCACAACCTACAACATATCTACGACAATTTCATCTCTACGTATAACAACTACCTTAAAAATTCTTCGCTAAACCTTCAGCGAGCAATATTATCAATTCCACCACATAATTATGCTAAAGCGGAAGTCATAATAAACATTATAACGCCGTAATTGTGCCGCCATTACAGGAGAACATCGACCGGTGCTGCCGCCTAGTTTCTAGTAGCCGGTACTGAACGGTACTTGGTCGTAAATCATATGTTCTAGAACAACACGTGCGGTTGTCAAACTATTGTCATTATTTATTTTGTTATTTTCTTGTATGATTTCTCACAATGTTTAACGATTTAAATCGAATTTATTACGTAACTCAACAGAATTAAGGCTGGAAGAGCCATCAAGGGAGAGACTATAAACGAAAATCTAGACGTGACGTCGATGCTTGACGTCACAGGTACGTCACGCGCGGGAGTGTTGCCCATGGAAACCGGTGGAAGGTCGTGAAAATACTAGACTTGTTGCGACTTGTGGATTACGGTCGTGTTTGATCAACATTTTATTTATACGCTTTGGGTCCATTTACTCGAAAATTGCCCTCTGTCGTGTAGCGTTTTGAGGTTAATTCGATTTATATCAATTTTGTTGCGGCGATAAGATTGATAAAAAAACGAATAGGCTAATTAGACGTTTTGATGAGATTAATCAATCTTTAGAAGAATTTTCAGTTTGCATCTATGAATTAAGTGAAAATTTAGTACATACATGTTCTGAGAGGTCATCAAGTTTTTGCGATTAGTTTTGACCCTACAAAATAATACTGTTGCCACACTACGTTTCTTAGAGATAAGAAGCATTATGTATAAAACATATTTTTTACTTTATCATACGTAGTATGACAAAGTATTGTAATCGTGTCGAAAAAAAAAAATTGAGATTTTAGCGGAAATAGGTCTTTTTGGCCCCCCTGAACATTTTTGACCAAGGTACAAAAAAATGTCTGTGTGTGTGTGTGTGTGTGTGTGTACCCGTTTTTTTGTGGCGACGATTCCGGAGAAACTACTGAAGGTATCGAGACGAAACTTCATATTTAGAAGTTTCGTGACTAAACTTAGAGCTGAAAGAAGTTTTGTCCAAAAGGGCCCAAAGGAACTCGAGGTTTACTCTTATCATTTTTCAACGATTTTGCAAATTAGCCGCCATTTCTGTAATTTCGTCAAAATAGTTAAATAATAAACTATAGTAGAGAAAATTTTGTATAATTTGTGTCCATTCCATTTTTTGGAAAAAAAAATTAAATCATGGTAAGCGGATGCCCCTTGAACTTCCAAATTGCCCCCCTGAACACGGCTGTATCGTATGATAAAGTCATGTGCCTGGCCACATCAGATCTTTTAAGAAAGGAGAGGAAAAACTTACCTTTCCTCAATCCGGTAATCAGTCACTTTCTGTACTTGCGTCACAATATACCAAAGTAAACAAAAAGTTTGGAGATCTACTTGTACCTACAGGCGTCTAATTCACACCGTGTGCATTTTTGCACGGGTGAGAAGTGTAGAGATGGACCTTTCGGTGACATGGTGATTCGCATAAGACCGATACAACCCATCGCTACACTTAGCACCCGTCGTAAGTGTAGCGATGGGTTGTGTCGATCTTATGCGAATCGCCATGCTACCTTAAACCTAGGACCTAAAACTACAAAAGATGAAATCCAATAACCCCATCAACAAGAAAAAAAAGTACATATATTTCGACAAACTCCAATTCCTGAAGAAAGCGGTCTTACATAAAAGGTAAACAACAAACCAATTTCCGAGTTGTTCAACTAATTCCCTAGTAATTTCAGGTCAGAGAAATGGCTCCAAACTAAACTGGAAGACACCCAGGACGCCAACGACAACCTCGAAGATTACGTTTACCAACCAGAGGAACACTTACTACTCAATGGCCATTCGTTCAAAGCAGAACCAGAGGTGATACAACAACAATACATGGACTGTTCCATAGCAGAACAACAGTTTGAAGATGAAGATAGAATGTTTCTGTTATCCCTAGTATCAGATTTTAAGCAAATACCACAGAAGAGAAAATTAGGTGTTAAAAGTGAGATTATCCAGCTTATATTGAGGGCACAATGTGAAGGTGTTCAGCCATACATTGCTAATGGTTTCTATGGACAATATGGACAATATCCAGCTGCTGCGACTGTATACATGGTGATTCGCATAAGACCGATACAACCCATCGCTACACTTAGCACCCGTGGTAAGTGTAGCGATGGGTGGTGTCGATCTTATGCGAATCGGCATGCTACCGAAAACTTCCATCTCTCGAATAGGGCTGCAGTTTGTAACTTCTTATGTTTGTCAACAAGGAAACGCTTATATCAACTTCTAGAAGTCTTGTAATCATTACCGCTGCTTAGAATTGGAAATCAATGCGACAAACAATTTCAAATATGTAGTTATATTATTATTCAGTCATTAATCCTGGGATAAGACCGTTCTCTGTACGTTTGCGAATAGCAACTTCCGGCAAGGACGGACGCAATCAATTTTATTTCACCAGTGAAAGGGTAATTAAATAAAATTTAAATAAAATCGATAGTTCATTTTATTACTAATATAATAAGTGTTGGTTACCCAGTCTGCAAATCCACCAAATTTGTCTAATGGTTAAAATTAATTCAACTTTTCTAGCAATTTTTGATATCAGTTTTAGTTCGTAGCTATCTACCGCCTCCATTCATTTTAGGAGGCATGTAACATTGGCCACATCCGGTTTACTACTGCAAGTTGCAACTCCTACTATCAAATGATGTTAAGATATCATACATTATCAATGGCACTAGTTATCAAGCATTACATTAATCAACCATCTTTTATCATATTCTGTTAACCAACCTAATCTTTCCATATTGACCAATTCAATTCTGGCAACAAGTCCATTCCACCAAGATTTGGCAATACACGCATGCAAGACATTACACCACAACAATCTGTTGTTACCAATAGACCAATACCCGTTTTAAACATATGGCCACCTGAGAGATATAGGAACCCCTCGAGTTGCCGTGCCGAGGGTCGACGTCGAGGGGAAGAGGCAGGAGGCAAAAGACGGTCCAATAAAACTCGCAACTTCCACCGTTGCCGAAGACAAGCAAGGTTCGGACACGAAGGCACGAAGAGTGGCGCGGGGCGAACGGGGCGCTGAGAAACGTGAAACGCGCGGTAGCCGAGACCGCCGCCGCGCGCGCTGTTGCCGCGTACGCTCCCCGCATGACCCCTCGCCTTCCTATCATCCCGTCTAGAGGAACACGCGCGTGTCCGACCGCAGTCACCGGCGTCATGGCCTTCGAGGAAGACCCCTTCGACACCATCCAGCTGATCAAAGAAGTCGAAACCAGACCGATCCTGTGGGATCACAGTGTACCAGAGTACGGGAATCGGCTGAGGAAGATCCGGGAATGGGAAGACGTCTACAGGATCTTCTACGGCAATTGGGACCAGATGAAGAGTTCGGACAGGGACTCCGCAGGTAATTTTCGCAAGGAGCTGGATCGATAATATACGCCGCGTTTCGCGGTTGCGCGCGATTTTATATTTACACGAAATTCTTATCTTTCTACAACGCGTTATCTCGAATTTGCAAGAAAAAACTCGCTTTTTGGGAGACTGTCGCTTGCCGGGCAACGTTGAGTCGTTTGCGTGTTTTGTTTTGGTAGAAGCGCGCGTAAACGCAAAAACCTCGGGCGCCGTCGTGCATTGGCGCCGAGTGGAGACGAAGCCTGTGCCCTAAGCGGAAAAGAGCGCGCTGCATAGAAGGCGGTTGCGTTTGAATTTTTGCGCGTAACCGTTTTATTGGTTTATTACGCTTTATTAGCGAAGCTATAAAAATGTTGACGATTATCTTTTGTGGTCGGTGTATAAAGCTAAAACGTTACGGTTAGGCGAATTAACGTTACATGGCGTTTTGTAATTTTGTCGTTGAAGTTCGCAAATTATAACAAAAATACCTGGAGTGGCCCTCACCCAACTTTCCGACAACGCCGTTGGCACAATGAAGTGTCTGAACACTTTTGCAATTATTCAATTTTGTAAAGCCATCAGGGCCATTCTGTACCCTACCTAACGTCAGTCTCTGTGACATAATAACATTTGTCACACTAACATTTAATGCGATGTCATGTCAGTGACACTGACGTTCGTCAAAATATGACAATTTGCAAGGCACATGACTTTATCATACGATACAGCCGTGTTCAGGGGGGCAATTTGGAAGTTCAAGGGGCATCCGCTTACTATGACTTAATTTTTTTTTCCAAAAAATGGAATGGACATAAATTATACAAAATTTTCTCTACTATAGTTTATTATTTAACTATTTTGACGAAATTTCAGAAATGGCGGCTAATTTGCAAAATCGTTGAAAAATGATAAGAGTAAACCTCGAGTTCCTTTGGGCCCTTTTGGACAAAACTTCTTTTAGCTCTAAGTTTAGTCACGAAACTTCTAAATATGAAGTTTCGTCTCTATACCTTCAGTAGTTTCTCCGGAATCGTCGCCACAAAAAACGGGTACACACACACACACACACACAGACATTTTTTTGTACCTTGGTGAAACATGTTCAGGTGACCCAAAACGACATATTTCCGCTAAAATCTCAATGTAATCAAATTCATTGAAACGTCGGATTATATTTCGTTTATCAACTTTCTATTATGATTTGAGATCAAATCTCTAAATATTTTGTTTCCTTCAAAACATACGAAGATTACGTTTATATATTTTTTATTTTCAAGGGCGAAACATCCAGAAACGATGGAAAAACTTACGAGACAACTTCATGAAGGACCTAAAACTACAAAAGATGAAATCCAATAACCCCATCAAGAAGAAAAAAAAGTACATATATTTCGACAAACTCCAATTCCTGAAGAAAGCGGTCTTACATAAAAGGTAAACAACAAACCAATTTCCGAGTTGTTCAACTAATTCCCTAGTAATTTCAGGTCAGAGAAATGGCTCCAAACTAAACTGGAAGACACCCAGGATGCCAACGACAACCTCGAAGATTACGTTTACCAACCAGAGGAACACTTACTACTCAATGGCCATTCGTTCAAAGCAGAACCAGAGGTGATACAACAACAATACATGGACTGTTCCATAGCAGAACAACAGTTTGAAGATGAAGATAGAATGTTTCTGTTATCCCTAGTATCAGATTTTAAGCAAATACCACAGAAGAGAAAATTAGGTGTTAAAAGTGAGATTATCCAGCTTATATTGAGGGCACAATGTGAAGGTGTTCAGCCATACATTGCTAATGGTTTCTATGGACAATATGGACAATATCCAGCTGCTGCGGCTGTATACAGTAGGTCTCCCTCACCGTCACCTCCAATACTCGAGCCACAGGAGATACAACCAGAGGAAGATAGGAAGAGTTGATTGGGTGAATGTTTTCGTTGAGAATGAATGATAATTTCTTTTTTTTTTCTTTCGAACGCTTGCTACCTTCCACTAGACGTTTAGGAACAATGTGATCTACTTTAGGCTGATATTGTATTTTTAGTGTTTAATAATAAAATGATTTTTATCGTATTGTAGTTGTTGTTCATGTTTTTTGGTTATTATTGACATGTTTTTCAAAATTCTTTCTACCTAATACAATTTTTACGTTCCGACTAACACCCTAGAAGGAAAGTATGTATGTAGTTGTTTCAACGGTTAGTTATTCTTCCGGTTTAAGAGTTTAGTATGTTTATGTTGAGCATATTTTGCTCTGACGAAGAAAATGTTATTCTTCTACATATAAAAAAAAGTAAGACGTCCGTTTTACATCAACAACAATATTTTGTTGGTTGGAAAATATATTACATGCTTCAACGAACAAACAGTTTCTTGACCCAAAAGTATACGTACGTATCGCTTAAAACAGACGTAATTCCTTGCAAGCAGTTCCTTCATACTTAAAACAAGAAAACGTAATACTTGGAACATTAAGAAAATCATATTCTTACTCTGAGAATTTTATATTTTATTTGCACCAACCAAATGATCTTTCTGCGAATATAGAAACAAGTGATATATGTACTTCACTCAAAGTGTACGTTTGTGTTGTATCGAATAATTTTTTCCCGCTGTGTACATTATAAGAAGACTTTCATTCAATTATGTACATATATCAAAATATTAAAATACCGTTAAATCCATAATTTAAATAACAATGGCATTAGCACAACAAACAGGAAGTAAATATAGATTAACCAACAATTAATTAACTCTCCCATCAACTTTCGAGCAATGAAAAAAAAAACCGTGTCAATTCGAGTTCTTTCCCTTCACCAGCCAGCAAGAGTAATTAATGAAATGACTACACCGGGTTAAATTATTAACGCGAGCTGCCGTATAATACGATTTTAATCGGCGGCGAACAATGGCAGGAGGGCTCCGATGAAGAGATTATCTTTCATTAATCCTTTATTAATAACTACCCGACACTTCAGCACTGCTCTCAGCGCTAACCATAAAGGCCACTTTATAATGCAATCTGGAAGGACACTTAATGGCTTGTTATAAAACTGTTTTTTAACTTTTATTATACATATTAAACCATAAGTATAATAAAATCGTGTCAAAGACATGTTTATATTTAACCAATTTCATTGTCATGTACTAGCAAGTAATAAAAACATATTCAGTCCAAAACTAGTCAATGCAGTGGTCTAGTTACGTCACTTTCGTATGGAATGGATGGCAGCGTAGGTGCTATAAACCGGCCTTGAGAATGGAAATACTTTGAGGCGCTGTGGAATTTCCATTCGGTTTGGTCGCGAAGTATTGAATTTCGGACGACCTCGCCTGGTACCGTTGCGTTGTGCCGCGATACGCCATCGCTGTCGAAGTCTGCGATGTCTGCGACCGACGTAGTGACGGCGACGCGACGCTATGTGGCGGCCTAGACCGACGCCGGAGGCGGTTGTCGGCGGCTGCTGTCTCCAGAACCGTCTGTCAGCTCGCCGGCAGGCCGTTACCCTTTACACGATTCTATTTTGCTCAGATTTCTACAGGATAAAAGTATGCGAGACAATTTTTAAGAGTGTTATTTTTATTTCTCATGAATTAGAATCCCACTGGTCTGTAATTTGGTGTATATATTTAATGTCATTGGAAGATGAACAGATATCAGATTTAGAAGATGCATGTAACAGTTGCCATTTTCGGTTGTCAAATTGTTACCAAAAACAATCCAGTTCGTCCCCCGGTAATTCTAAATGCGTATGCAAAATTTCAGCGAGATTTGTTGTTCCGTTTGGGCGCTATCGTGTTCACAGATATACATACACACACACATGCAGACATTTTCAATCATCGCAATCAATTCAGGGGACCTCAAAACGCGTATTTCCGCGAAAATCTCGAAACGTCATTTTCCGTCGATTACAATAGATTCCTTCTAGGTTACTAGTCGGAAAGTTAAAATCATATATCTTACATAACATTCGGTAAATACTCACGTATGGACAACATTGCACATTGCATATCTTATGCCACAGGTTTGAATTACGTACCTGTAATAAGAAAGCAGTATTAACAACATGCAATCAACATACATAACAATGTAATGGTATGTTATCAGTTATAATAGAACCCATACGATACAAGAGAAGTCACAAAGTCACATTACATTGTAATTACACAATAACAATAGCTGAGCAGTTTGCCGTTAATTTTATTTCCCCGCCTGTTCACCGGAAGTTAGTAATCTCAATGCCCTTGGTTCAAATCCAAGTGGTAGTTACATATTACTTTTCGTTTAGGAAGCATGATAACCGACGAAAAACTCGAGATTTTAGGGAAAATACGCGTTTTTAGGTTCATTTCTACCATTTCAGCTTTGAAAGTGGCAAATACAGCAAAAATTTGGAGTACGTGATTCCGTCATAAAGGTCCAGCGGTATTGTTTTTAAAATTCAATTTGGTAATGTAAATGGGGATGGGGGTGACTGAATAGCGGGCAAATACCGGTTTTGCGGAGCCGGGTTTTATTGTTGATAAAAAGCGGTAGTGGGGACGTTTGATTGAAAACATTGCCCTCACTGTGATCTGTTGATGTAACCTGCAAGCACCGATTTTTGTTTTTTCTCTCTTTTTGTTCCACGTTTTTTGGTACCCATGATATTTTAGGCTTAATTTCCTGTCTGTTTCGCGATATTTCGACAATGTCCCGCTAAACTGCGCAACAAATCTGCGGCATACGGTGATAATTTATGAACTGGTTCGCTCACTCATTCACTCAACTATAGGATCTTATATTATTTGTCGATTACAATATATTGTCGAATACGATTTCCCTTCTCGGAGACCTGGAAGAGTAAAATCTTATTTGCCATTTAGGTTAGCAAAAAAAAAAAAACGTTTAGTAAGATTAAGATTAAGCCTCACAAAACGGGTCATGTCGGAAGAAGATGGGGGTTCGTGACCGCGAAGGCGTCACTCGCTGCCTCATAAAACCACGGCCCGATGGGCACGAAGCGGATTAGATAATCAAAATACGGGACACATCCTCGGGCCGCCCAAAACTTATAATTAGATGTCAACAGGAGTGGCGGTTTGGCCTGGCGAGACTTCAGACAAGGTAGCGAGTATAAACGACTAGCGACTAGCGGCCGACGACGGTACAGCATCGCCGGATACGCTTTGTTACCCATTATATAAAATATCGTGCAGTTTCTAGACCTAGAGTTTTGCGAGTGTTGCCGCCTGATGGCGTGAACCAGTGGTGTACGCTCGTTTCTGCTAAGGGGTTAAATTTACAATATTTTATATTAATACCCTATAAAGAAAAAAGAATTGGTATTTTGAACAAAACCGCTGTTTCATTTTAATTTATATAAACGATAGTCTTCAATCTTCATACATACTATCTTTTATTACACGGCCCCGCGTTCAAGCAAAGCTGTGATTGCCCGCCACTGATCAAGAGAGAGGATCAATGAGTACAAGAGTGAGCGAGTAAGATAGCGTAGTCAGAAGTCCCAAAGTAGCCCGCCCGCCATTGCTCTGCACCAACAACCTTGCCGAGAATTTAAGTGCTCAACCTACCGGTTTCACACCACATTATTTATTTACTATTAGGTTACATTATTACACGCGATATGGCAACCAGCCATTCGCTCAGATCAGTTTTCGACCAATTTCCTAATAGTAAATTATCATTCATTTATCGACTTTTAGTCTTAGTTAACGGGCGTTTAGTAATGCCAACGAAGATTTACCTCACTCATGTCAGGTGAAACATTAGTGACAGTTTTAGTTGTTTTTTTTTTCTTTTATTTCTGCACCCTGAGCCATTTCGTGTTCGAACACTTAAATCATTCACCACTATTTTATCTCGTTTCCACATCTCACGTCCAAAATGTCGTGTTTATACATAGTTTTATCTTCGATCGTACACCAAAGCGACCGAACCAATAATACCGGAAATTAACAATGATGGCAACGCTAGAAAACGTAGCACACATAACCGGGTTAATAAAGCGATGCGTCAAGAATTCCGATAGCTTCAAAGCAGAGAACGTCGCGATAAATAATTCATTCAAGTCGTAAATTAACGTCTAGTCCACTTATAGATGGCATTCATACGAATGCCATCTATAAGTCACACACGCACTGTCGTTTTGGGTACTTTTCTTTTATCGTAATCTTCACGGAAGTGGTGATCTCACAAAATAAACAGCAAATATTCCGATTGCCTCGGTGACATATTGAAATGTCAATAGCTTCTCCAATAATTCAATTTCGTGAAGCCACAGCCACCGTGAAGCCCAACCTAATATCAGTCCCAGTTCGACCCCTAGTAATCCTAAATAAGTATACGAAATTTAGGCCAGATCCGTTGTACCGTTTGGGCGCTATCGTGTGCACAGACATACATACATACATAACCAGACATTTTCCAGAAATCACTGCAATGGATTCAGCGGACAATAATATCTTCTAGGCTACTAGTTGGAAACTAAAAAGTAAAAGTCGTACATAACCCCTAATAATCATTCCGACATGGGGCTGTCAATAATGACAGAAATGTCATGCACTAATATCTACCTCGCATCACCAACAACTCCGTCACAACTTCTTGAGGAATGGTTCAAAAATATACACAAAAAATTATGTACACAACCATTCCGCAATTTCCAACGAAGAATAGTTGTGGCGACATTCTATCCGGACACCTGTTCCATTATAAGGCTCAAGTATAAAATCGAAACCGGCCATGTCGTCAAAGAAAAACCAAACGGTCATAGAAGGGTTTGGCGCTCCTTCCAAAAGTGCACTAAAAGCCTTAAAATTAAAAGTACAGGACAGTTTACGAACATTTGGAAAGGAAATCAAGAAAGAACGGTTAAAATTTTCGTCGAAGTTAACGGTTTCATCGGGTGGTTTCATATGGAAGGAACCGATGGCTGAAGAAGTCTCCACAGAGGAAAGTAGAAGTGACAAATCAAGAAAGCGAGAAAGAAAGCGAGACTGGTCTTCGGCTTTACCCACGTTTAGGAAAACCAAACATGGAAACAGCAGAGAAGAGATGAATGACCCGAAGGTTGAAGAATATACTAAAGAGCAACCACCTATACCACAGAAGACATCCAGGTCACCCGAGAACAAACCAACTACTGAAGAAGACTTACAGGAACGAAAACACAGAACACAATGGATAGAGGAATTTCGGAGAGAGTTTGCAGAACACGTCAAAGATGAAAGATCAAGACCAGGTGGGACATCTGAAGAAACATTTCTGAAAGAACAAAACTGGCGGGAAGACTTTATGGATCGAATGCAGCGTAGAAGACAAGAAACGGAGGAACGTGGTCGTGAAATCAAAGAGAAACAACCGAGAGTAAAATCAGCATTCGATAGAAGAATAGAACAGGGACCAATTAGCAGAGGAGTACCCGACAGTAAACAAATGGCAGAGAAACATACACAAGACTTGGCCATTGACAGAAGAACAAAGGACTACATCGAAGAAGAACGTCCAAGATCACGACAAGGCAGGTCATCAGAAAGAAAACAAGAAGAACTAAATAGCCCAACAACATTAAAGGAGGGTATAGCGTACAGAAGGCAGGAGACGGAGAAACATAGACAAGTCACGGATGAGGAACATATACAAGGCAGAGATGAGCAACAACCAAGATCGCCGAAAGCAGTCAGGTCACCAGTTGAAAGGAAAGACTTAGACCGAGTACCTTTAAAGGAGCCAATGAGGGAAAGAAGACAAGAGATGGAGGAACATAGACAAGGCAGAGATGATCATCAACTAGGATCTCAAAAAGCAGCCAGGTCACCAGAGTTAGACCGAGTACCAATAAAGGAACCAATTAAAGATATACGAGAGCACAGACAAGTCACGGATGAGGAACATAGACAAGGCAGAGATGAGCAACGACCAAGGTCGCCTAAGGCAGTTAGGTCACCAGTTTTGAAGCAAGAGTTTGAACGAGTACCATCAACGGGACCAAAGAAGGATAGAAGACAAGAGAGAGAAGACTATATACAACTCACAGATGAGGAACATAGACAAGGCAGAGATGACCAACAACCACGATCGCCGAAGGTAGTCAGGTCACCAGTTGAAGGGAAAGAGTTAGTCGGAGTACCTGCAAAGGAGCCGATGAAGGATAGAAGACAAGAGAGGGAGGAATATCGGCAATGGCTTGAATACATTGAGGAGCGTCCAAGAACGCAAAGATCAGTCAGAGAATCCAAAGGAAATAAAGACAAGGAAACAATCAGCGGAGGACTTATAGAGAAACGGCAAGATCGAAAACAAGAGCTAGAGGAACATAGACATGAATTTAAGGAATATGTTTTTGGGGAAGGATTGGGAACACCGAGAACAGCTACGTTATCAGACGAGCAAAAGATGCCGATTAGCAAGAATGTTGTAAATGAGCAAACGCGCAATCCTGAACAACGCTCAGAGCAACGTAGACAACAGTTGAAAGAATATATTCACGAGGAACGACCAAGACAACCAAGAGTAGACATGTCATCAGACGAAAGGAGAAAGAATGAAGAAATGAGGAGTAAAGATAATAGAGCTGAATTGACAGTGAGAGAAAAAGGACAAAATAAGTATACAAGATATGAAAATGAGGACAGAAGAGATGAGTTTAGGGGCGCCATGAGAGACAGACGAACAAGTTCTCCGACACCAGCCCAGTCCCCTGACAAAAGAGAAGAGAGGCTGCCAATTAACAGAGAAGCGACCAAGGAAACTGCAAGGGATACAAGACGAGAGATGGAAGATGGAAGACGAATGAGATCTACGGGATCAGCAAGGTCGAGGAACGACACGAAAGAAAATAAACCAATCATAGAAATTTTCAGAGGGCGAATAATGGAGAGACAACAAGCGTTGGAGGAAGGTATGCCGGTAGAGTCTAAAAATATCATGAAAAAAGAACAAATGATATCTCCTAGGTCTGCAATAAAGAAGAGAAAACTAGATATGGAGCTTGAGCGGCAAGTTACCAGGGAACCCTTTAAGGGACGAGTAAGTGGTGGCAAACAGGAGATGGTGCAACATCGAAATGAACATGTGAAATGTAGAAAAGGAAAGAATCCATTCAGATTTACCAAGTCAGAAAACGAAGTAAACGACAAGGAAGTGACACAAAAAATGGAACAAGAGATACGAGAGCCTGAGGAAGTCATCAAAACACAAAGAATAAGATTTCCGAGATCAGCTAAGTCGGAAACGAAAGGAAATATAATCACTGCAATGTATTTTTACTTACGTACCAATCTGTTCCCTCATAAATCAAATAAATAACTAATTAAATACATACATAAAGTCAGTACTCTTAACTACATAGTACAACCTGCCATAGTACAAATCCGCCTTACCGCACAATATCAAGAAGCCAATGAATGTCACTCAAACAAACTCTTGTTAAAAGATTTCGCACTTCAGTCAAATTTCAGTACAGCGCGTTATGATATAGGTGACATTAATGACAGTCGTGTCATGCGCCAACATTTTCTGCACATCTTGCCAACGACTCCACAACTCGAGTAACCATCAAATGGGCGTTGAAATATGTAAAAAGCACATAATCTTTAAGATTAGCTAACTGGAGATAAAAGTATTATGAGTAGTCTAGCCAGTGGTCCAGGTCAAGCTACAAGAATGATCCATGGACTAGTTAAATTATAAATGGACCCCATCTAACAATTTAGAGCCTAAATTCTGACTAACCATGTCGTCAGCGCAGGAAAAAATGCCAGCGCAAGGAAGCAACCCAGTGCAAAGTAGCACAGTGTCAGCGAAGACAAAGAAAACTCCCAGCAAAGGATTACTCAAGAAACCTGGCTCAAAGAAAGACGCTGAAAAGGCAATACATAAGAGCAGGACTCAACTTGTAGTGCAGGAGAGCATACGAGAATTGGGGAAGGAATTAAGGAAAGAGCGTTTGAAGTTCTCTTCGAAACTCACCGTATCATCGGGAGGACTTAAATGGAAGCAGCCAATGACCAAAGAAGCCTCGATGTTGTCAATAGGTGAGAGGATGAGGGCAAGGAGGCGAGAGAGAACGGAGAAAAGTGCACGTGATGTCGAACAAGTTATAAAAGATGAAAAAGAACAGTCTCGATCAAGAGATTCTGAAAGAACTAGACGAACAAATCAAAGAAGACAAGATACAGCGGAACGTAATCAAGAAAGGAGAGAAGAAAGGCGAGAAGAGCAACGGTCAAGATCACCTAGACCAGCTGAGCCGTCGAATAAAAGGCAAGAGAGAGAACCGATAAGGAAAGAAGGCGCAAATGACAGAAGACAAGAGACAGAGCGTGGTACAAGAGAGCCCGCGAAAGACGTCACTAGAGAACGATCAGGATCTCCGAAATCAGCTGGGCCACCAAATGAAGCAAGACAAGATATAAACAAGGATAGAACCAGATCTCCGCACTCAGTTGAAGAGAACGACAGCAACAGACAACGAGTAATGTCTCCAAAATCATCTGAACCAACAAAAGAGACAACACAAAGGCCACCAAATATCAACAGAGAAGCCTTCCAGCAGAGATTAAACGAAAGAAAGCAACTTATAGATCAAATTAAACACGCGCAAGAGAAACACATCAACACCGAACGAATAATGTCACCCAAATCAGTAGAACCAACAAAAGAGACAAAGCGGCAATCACCAACTATCAACAGAGAATCCTTCCGGGAAAGAGTAAATGACAGAAAGCAAGTATTGGAACAAGTTAAGATAGGATCTGAGATATACCACAAAGAGTCATCTCCAAAATCACCCGAATCAACAAAAGTAAAACAGCAGCAACTACCTATTGACAAAGAAGCCTTCAAACAGAGAGATAATGAAAGGAAACAACTCCTGGAACAAGCTCGAAGACAGCAGGAGCACGAGATCAAGAAAGATCCAGTAACACCTCCGCAATCAGGGGAATCAACAAAAGAAACCAAACATCAGCAACTGCCCATCGACAAAGAAGCCTTCAAACAGAGAGACAATGAAAGAAAACAACTTCTGGAGCAAGCTAGAAGACAGCATGAGCAAGAGATCAAGAAAGATCCAGTAACACCTCCGCAATCAGGTGAATCAACGAAAGAAAGAAAACATCCGCAACTGCCCATCGACAAAGAAGCCTTCAAACAGAGAGACAATGAAAGAAAACAATTCCTGCAGCAATCTAGAAGACATCATGAGCAAGAGATCAAGAAAGACCCGGCATCACCTCCAAAATTAGCCGAATCAACAAAAATAACAAAACAACAACTACTCATCGACAAGGAAGCCTTCCAACAGAGAGAAAATGAAAGAAAGCATCTGATAGAGCATGCTAAAAGACAATTTGAGGAAGAGATCAAAAAGGAACAATTCACATATCCGAAATCCGCTGAATCGACAAAACCAACAAAACAACAGCAATTACTCATCGACAAAGATGGTTTCAAGCAGAGAGCAAATGAAAGAAAACAACTCATAGAGCAAGCTAGAAATCAATCTGCGAAAGATATTCACAACGAGCGAGTAAGATCACCGACATCAGCCGAATCAGCAAAAGAAAGAAAACAACAGCAATTAAACATTGACAGAGAAACGTTTAAGCAAAAAGAAAACGAAAGAAAACAACTCATAGAGGAAGCTAGAAAAGAGGCTGAAAGGATAAATGAAATCAAAAGGAGGGAACGAGAAGAACAAGAACGAATCCATCAAGTGATGGACGAGACCACAAGAGAAATTGAACACGTGGTAAACATGGAAAAAATTAAAGCTATAAATTCAGGTCAACCAAGAAGTGAAAGTCAACCAATTTACACAGATGCCTTGAAGCAACGGATGAACGGCGGAAAACAGGGGGTAGAGGATCATGCACGAGCATTTGAGCGCACTGTCATTAAACAACGACTAAGAGGGAATCAGCCAAGTACCAGTAAAGAGGGAGTTTGGGCAAATACAGCTAAAAATAATAAGGGAAGTGAAGTAGTTGTAATTAAAGATCCCTCATTGGGACAAATGGCATTTACGGAACTGGAGTTGGAGGAAATTTCACAGGAGTACGATGATTACATCAAACACGAACGATTAAGGTATAAAATACCAGTCAAGAAAGAATGGCCATCAATTCATCGCGAGGCTGTCAAAGAACGGATGAAGGAAGAAAAAGACAAGATTGAGGACCATTTAAAACATATAGTACCACACATACCAGCACACGAGAAAAAGGAGAGGCAATCCTTCACCAGTGCTGAAGCAGTAAAGAATCAAATAAAGCATGGAAAAGACAAGATAAAAAGAACATTCTCCTCAAAACAAAACATAGAAGGAAAGGAAAATGAGGACGAACCAAAAGAGAACAAAAAATCAGCCAAGGGCAAAATGAAGAAGGATAAAAGCCATGTGATGGATGAGTTTCGACGAGACTCGGACAAAAGCATGGTAAAGAAACGACTAGAATCCCCGTCGAAGCGAATCAAGTCACCAAAGAAAAAGAAGGAGAAAGCACCATCAAAGGCACAAATAGATAACACAAGTGAAGAGTACAACCCCACACAAAAATCTGAAAAAGTCACGAAAAAGGAATGTAGGATACCAAAATTGAAACCATGCCCCACCCTTCTCAAACAGTAAGTAACCAAAGTATCATAAACATATACGTTACTAACATTTTAAAATTGGAGATCAGGTATGTGGATTGCTCGGAAGTTAGGCAACAATGCGAATGCTGTGGAACAGACTTCGAGCAACAAGGATGTAAAGAAGACTGCACAAGCATAAACAGTCAAGGCCAAGAGTTTAGCACACCAGACCTCCAGCAACACAGATGTAAAGAAGACTGCAGAAGTATAAATAGTCACATAAACAGTCACGCCTCGAGTTCTGAGGAACAGATCTGGTCCTCAGAACTCAGCAACAAAGACTGTCTCTGTAGTATTGATTGTCTCTGTAGTATTGATTCACTTTTCCTCGCATAGTAACAAGTAAAAAATAAAATATAACTTTACTCTATAGGTTTTTTTATTTTCTTTTTCACAATCCTTCGCTTCAGAGTTCTGCATAACGGGTCCATCGAGCCATCCTCCTTGCAAGGTCCCTTCAAAGTATATCTCGGCCGGGACACCAGCTTCGGCGAGCCGGCAATCTCATCGAAAGCCTCCAAAGCGCAAAGAACGTCGTCCGATGGAGGTACTTGTTTTGACATCCTCGGTCTTTGCGGTTGTTCAGCTTCATTCAATGTCTGGTTAAACCTGGGCCTATTAGGTAGAGGATTAATCTTGATAGGTGGCTTCATCCTCTCAATGTACTGCCTCTGCCTCTCCTTCAACTCCTTCTCCTGCTCCTGCTCCATAACCCTTTTCTTCGTGAGAATCATCCTCTCCTTCAATGTTTTCATCTGATGTTCGCGCGACGTCTGTTCGGCCTCCTCGTGCAACATGGCTTCAGTCATCCATCGGCGCTTCTGAAGGAGTTCGTGTTCCTTCTGTTTCTTTAACGCCGTGAGTTCTAAAGGGGTGGCCTTGCCGGTTTTTTGGATATTCTCTTCCATCTGGTGTGCTGGGTAATAATGTTTGAAGTACGCCTCCAGTTCGTTGCCATTTTGAAGTCTATTTGCAGCAGCGATTGCGTAAATATCCTCCTTGGTTAGGTCAGGATTCTGGCGGAGCATCGTTCTACTAGCCCTAATCATATCTGGAGCTATGGTCGACCAGCAATCCGACTGGTCTTCTTCTTCTCTAGTCGTTACCTCTTGAATTTGAGGTGGATCATCATTTTTCGTCACCTGAATGGTCACACCATGTTTATTCTCTAAGTACGTGAAGAAGTCCCTCGGAAGTCCACCTAGTGTTGGAAATTCTGCATCGGGCTGCCTATCATCAGTTGGTGTATCCATGAGTAACTCGCTAGGGCTAATCTGGCAAGACTTCTCTAGATTTGCATCGGTACTAGAAGATGTTTGGACACCTTCCTCTTTCTGGAATATCAACGGAGCATGCATTACAAATTTTCGATCTGGATTGGGCCAATCTCCTCCAGAACATATCTGAACCGCTGGTTGCCACTGATGAATATTGTACATGATTTCCTGGCCTTGAACTGGGTTACTCTGCTGGCAATCGGACTCGTTCACCCGTAAGGTAACAGTGTAAGGTATGTTTCCATCATTGACGCAACAAGCCCTCGGAGAATCCTCGTATATATCGGAGGAAAAATGGTTACTTCTTGTATCGTTCGTTGGATTTCCTTCAAAACATATCACGGCTTCTTCATTCGGAAAACTTTGCCATTTCTCCTGAAGCTCAACTCTAAAGTCTCCATCTCTTTGTTGGATTTCTTCGTTAAATACTTGCATCAATTCTTCTGTTTGAGGACGACCTTCCTGCGGTTCAACCAGGCTGAAGTCATCTGCTTGGTTTTTCTTTGGAAAAGGTGGTATCGTCATCCTCTCAGAAAAACTCCAGTGTCGATTAATGTCTTCGTAATACCGAGGCAAATACTGTGGCAGCTCCGCTATGTCCGGTTCAACTCTCTCTTTAACCATGAAGTCACCAGCCTGCATATTTCTTTGGTCACCAGAATAGTACGAGCCTGGGCACTCTACCTGAAGGTTCTGCTTATCTACACAGGATCTTTTATTTTGATCGATATAACCAAACTGTCCGCGAGGAGGCTGCACCTTATCCAAACAGCTATAAGCAGCTATTCTCTGCGGAATTTCATCTGTTAGTTCCTGCTGCCGCACGCGCTGTTCGTTTTCTGATACTCTTCTCCTTGCAACTTCTACTTTAATTTCGTGCTGATGGACACGTTGGTCCTCTGATGTTCTTCTCCTTGTAAAATCTTCTACCTCTATTTGCTGAGAGGGCATGTGTTGTTGGTTTTCGGACACTCTTCTTCTTGTAACATTTGTTTCTTGTTCTTGCTGATGGACACGTTGGCTCTCTGACGGGTTTCTTAACATGTCTCCTATTTCCTGCTGATGCCTGGGTTGTTGGCTATCTAATGGTCTTCCCATTGTCACGGATTGTTGGTTTTCTGATACTCTTCGCCTGGCAACTTCTAATTCTATTTCTCGCTGATGGCCACGTTGGCCTTCTAATGGTTTTCTCCTGGCCATGTCTTCTATTTCTATTTCCCGCTGACGCATGCATTGGTCCACTGATCCTCTTCTCCTTGCTACTTCTTCTTCGAAACGCATCATCTCATCCAGTTCTTGATGATAACGCAACTGCATTCGTTCTGGTGGTGATAGACATCTATCATATTCCGCCATGTTAGATACAGTATCACGAAATTCAAGTGTTTTGTGCTGTCTATCCACGTAAAACTCTTCTACTGCTGGAGTCCCTGGTTGGTCGGAGGATTGTAAGCAGTAACAAGGACTACTCTTCCTTCTCTGGTTGTCTCTACAAGACTCTTGACGCTGTCTTTGATCAGCTGCAAGTCTAACTGGAGAGTTTTCTTGGGCCGAGTTATGACCATCAAATGGTTCTGCATAACCCCAAATTGTCTGATGACCGTCGCGTTGGTGGTAGTTCCTCCTGCAACCTTCCTCGTAGACTCGTTGTTCTTTGAATATAGATTGGTCAAATCTGCTACTCCTTTGAACCTCTTCTTGGCGGTAATCACCGGAAATATATTGTTGTTCGTCCTTCTGGGGATAGCCTTCTTGGGGGCTATCTCCATCGAAAGAGTTTCGTCGGAAATGCTGTCTTTGTGGTGAATCATACTGTTGATAAGGCAGATTTGACTGATGATCATAGTCACATTTTTTATCAGACTGGTAGTGGAGGCACTGCCGATTGTTTGGTCTTTCTAAGCTAGAGTTGTCAAGACAGCAGCAGCATTCCCTCGTCGGGCTGGAATACGTGTTAGTGGGGTAGTAAGAATCTTTCCTGGTTGAATTATCGATGCTTTGATGTCTGCTTAAAGTTACCAGCGTAGCGTCTGGTCTTTTGTTGTCCCCGTCTGGTAGTCTTCCGTAGAGGTTAGAACATTGCGATAACAGCTCGTGCTTACTAGTCTGAGGGGTGCTGTCGAAAGAAGGTCTTCTGTGGTAAAGTTCCTCTTTTCCAAACCGCCGAGTCACCATCTCAGAATCAGTCATGGATGCCACTTTCAAAGAATCACCATGGCCCTTATACGTCGGGCATCCTTCATCCTCGGAATCTGTTGTAGAGTCAAGCTTCCTATGTGCTGACCTAAATTTTCCATGTTTCTTTCTCTGCCTTTCCCTTGACTGATTTCTCGGATAATCACGTCTGCTGGTCCTTGAAGACTGCACGGAATATGTAGGGGATGACTGCTGAGATAATTTTGGTGTTGGTGTTTTCTTGTCCAGGTGAATTTTGGACCTATCATGAGAGCAATAGCTCTCAGAAGACGATGAGTCTTTGCTGGTTGCTTTCTGGCTTTTGAGGTATTCGCCGACTGTTCTGGCCGCTTGTGGCGAGTGAGATGTTGAGCTACCAGCGGAGTGAATGGTACTCAATGGCCTCGAATGCTCATTATCAGACGTTTGTGACTGCTGATCGACATGTATTCTCCGTTTGTGGCTTGATTTCTTGTTGGATTTTTGTTTGGCGGATGGTTCATCACTAGATTCGTCTGATGGATCCTTTGACTGAGTTACCTTATTCACTTGGACAGTGACTTTGGTTTTCTTTGGTTCCGATTGCTTCTGACGAGGTTTTGTTGTGATCTTTACCGCTCTAGGTGAAGATACTTGGCTTTTTGGGTGTTTCTCTTTTGTTTCCTCCAGGACAGGGTTGCTTTGTGATCCTAAACTGCTGGGATTTGGTGGGCTTTTTGATTTGGTGGTTCCTTCTGGATGGCCGGGGAAGAACGACATCTCGGTATCGTAATCGTGTCGCCTTTGGTGCGATTTGTTTGTGTTTAAAAGCTCGCATTGTGATTTCTCGGATGGCGTGTTGCTCTTGTGGATTTTCGCGTATGTTGAAACCCGTTTGCGGCCCTTACCCGACGACCTTTCATCGTTTGACTTCTTTCCACTTCCCCTGGTACCCTTAAACTTTGCTTCGTTGCGATCGCCCATGGAATGTCAGAATTTTGTTGTGGATCCGTTGCATTTAAAGTAAGATTACTTTTGGTTTTTTCCTAAATTATCTACGTATTCTTATTTGCATACTCAACTTTTAAAACCGTCAACATGTCACGATGACACTAGGAATTTAATACGACAAATTTGACATGTCTGTGATGTTGTTTATCATACTTGATTAGAAGGAGAATGGGTAGGTTGGTAGGGGCATAGTTATTTTATTAATTAATTGCGGCTTTGCTATTGAGCTATTGCATTCCGTAATGACACGAGCGTAACAATTACGATCAATATTCGCTTCGGACAGATAGAAAGTATGCTGGGTGCGCTAAATGCATTTTCTTTTCAGTTGCATGCGCGCTTTTTAAGAATTTCTACGATTGTTATGCGGATAATGTTGCAGTAAAAACTCTCTACGTAGATTGATTTTTCTAATTATATAAACGCAATATAAAAAACATTCAACAAATCCAAACTTTTCCAAACTCATTTTCCTTTATTTTTCCGCTAGTAGACGATAAGTTTGCCCCAGATTAGTTTCGACATTGCGCCGCTGTCAAACGGCGCTGCGGTCGCGTATTTCACAACGACAGCAACCGATGCCGCCTCTGCACATTGTTTTATATTACTTCGCGTTTGCCGCCGCTGAATATTTTATGCGCCGTGCAAAGTTTCGTCGGCTAAATTCTCCGGAGTCAGATTTGTCTTCCGCAAACTGTGTTACTTCTCGGGTAGAAGAAAAAGACAAAACCGAGAGCGCGGCTAGAAGGTAAATCTCTGGTCGATCGTTCCAGTTTCATCATTTTTGTTAGATCAGGATGAACTGCCATACAGATACCCCGCGTCATCACTCTTCGTTTGTTTTGGATTAATTAGGTTTGAGTATGAAAGAAGTTGGCAGTCTGTGGATTAGAACTTTGGCAGATTCAAAAATCGTTGTTCTGAGTATATTAACCTCATTCAATAGTCAATCATAATTCATAACATCATAAATATCTCATAATATACATAATAATTTTCGAGTTCTAATGCGCTGAAGTATTGTATAACCTTATGTCGAAAATGCGGATTTGTGGCATAATCAATTATATTTATCGATATCCAATTATAGTAATTGCAAACCGCTCCAATTACAAATGCAAATGAGCGACCAGCCGCGCCGCCTGGTATGCAACTGCAGCTTTTATGCACCAATCAAAATGCGTTGAGTTTCCCAAAATTAACCGTCATATGATTTGAGGAATTTATTTAACCATTTTACCCTTATTTTGATTTCGAAATGAGATTTTTATAATGCAATTTGGAGGAAAGAAAATGATGATTGTGTCATCTTTGGAATTTTGTATGGAATGTTGTAACAATCAGAACGTTAGAATGATACAGGATCTATTAAGGATTACAAACATGATTGAAGATCAAAATTCCGCTGGTCGGATTGAGTTTCACAATAAACCAGTGGCGTGCCTGCCTTCCCCCATCCATAAATAATAGATGCCCCCAGAAAACGAGGTCAAGTACTTTTTCCCTGTTGGGAGGTTTCCCCCTCAGAAAATGCGTACCGTTCTCACCCCAACCCAGTGCAAGCTCCATGTTTATACCCTATCCATCACTCATCGTACGAAGCTCACTCCCTTCGTTCTGATACAAAATTTAACGAAGAAATGTCGCCCTAAATCGTTTATAGTCGACAAGATATACGAAAATCGAGCAGCAGCATAACGGTTGACATATAAAAACACTAATAATTTATTTGTGATATAAACTTATTTCAGCTTTTATTTCAGGTTAACGGTTCTGGTTATAACGACCGCCATCGGGTCAAATAAATATTTGATTTAGAAAATGCCTACTTTCCCGAAGGGATATATGTACCGACGATTACCAACTGTATACAAAATTATTTATGATTTGAGTCGGTGTAAGTGAAACAATATAATCTAACCATAACGACAACGTATATTATGTCGCGTAAGAAGCGTTCAGAAACAATGGGCACTTTCAGTAAACTCAAAAGTTGTCAACAGTTGTTAATAGTCGAGAGCAGTGGTTTGCTGAACGTTTGTGATGACCTATTGAGTACTCAACGTTTGTCGAATTTTTTTGTTAAGTACAAGTACGTTTGTACATTGACATGGTTGCACATGCCTACTCATAAATATCCCTAGGATTCCAGAAAACAATTTTCAGAGTCAGAAATATAGACACAGGCCAAAAGATTTTAAATTGGAATAAGAATGGATGAACAACAAAAATAAGTTTTTTTTTTGAGATGTTGGTTTACTGGTTTAATACGTTGGTAGCATTGCTAATCGTAGTCGTTCAGCCAAAACCGGCAAAACCCCAACTTTTGTCAAGGAATCAAAATCGCTTTGCTAACTGCACAACCGTTGAGTTCGCTGAACGCGTTCATTTCTATGCAATTCACGAAGAAGAATGTAGTTGGTTGTGAACTCACCTTTACTGTTGAGATAGGGAAGTAAGTGAATACGTTGCTAAATTACCTACATCACAAACGGATTGTGAAAGGGTAGGTTAACGCTTCAAAGAGCAAAGCCGTGGTTGCACTAGGCTGTTTTGCTGCAATAATTTGCAGCGAACAGCAACAGATTGGGCGATCGCGACATAAAAGACGCTGTAGTCCTGATGGATGGGATGGGATATATATAGTATTAGTGCTATAATAGTACGGGGTATTATTATGGGCAATCTCCTTGTGTCCGGGATTCAATCGTACCTATTAGATACCCATTTGACCTGGACAACGACCGATATTAATTACGTTTGTCACCTAATTACAAATTAATTGCCAATTTATCAGAGGCTATTGAGTTATTGTCAATCAGATGTTGGTCTCCATTGGTAATTATGTAATAAATTAATGATGTTAATTTAATCGGTAATATTGGTTCACATGTATTACATAAGAAAAACAATTTTAAGAAATTTCAACGCCATATTCTGTAACGTTTGTTAAGCTCTCGAATTCTTGTAACTAACATCGCTGCATGTTCGAAATTTAATATTTAAGAACAAGCTCTGTTAAGGTGAGCTTAGATATAGGTATGCAAAGAACGTTTCCGAACATATGCGTTTGACAACATTCACAAACATTTTTATCCGGTATCGTTCACATATCTGCAAACGAGCGCTGTTCACTTGCGTTTGCTTGCCTGAACTTGACGTAGAAACGTTATGGTCACTATAAACACAAACGAAGAAGAGTGCAAGATCAACTTGTCTACGTTACGGTTATGTACCTAAGAGTTACGGTTACGGCACTATAAATCGACCTTAAGGCGTTACACTTTACAAAAGCAGATGCGCAAGATCCACCAATAAAGGACAGATGATATCCGCGCAATTTAACAGTAGGTACCAATACGTCGCAAGCCAGACAGGCAACTTTCGTTTTGCACGAAAATCGCATGGCCGAAACAGATGAGCAGACATGACAGGACAGGACGATTTCGAGCAGAATTCATGGAGTCGGCCGGTATGCAGCCGGCGACCATTCAACGGTGAAATGGGATTTATGTAGGTCAGTTGTGGTGCACATACGGACGGTATACCCGCAAACGCACGTTCCACTAAACTGCCATGGATATGCTAAATAACGTTTGCAAACTGCTCGCACCTCGGCGGAGGAGTTATTTATAAGCGGTCGTGAGCGAATTTCGTAGAATATAAGCGACGATGGTAAAAGAAACGGTTTGAGCTTACTAGATGGAAACGCCACGCAAAGTAGAAACCCTTTTGGAACATGGCTAATTGAGACATATCAGACAAGACATACAAAACATAAGAAGAATGGTTCCATGGTTAAAAAGACACAATAAATACATGAAAATTCGATACATAGAAGTATCGACAACATAGCCCTATTCAGCTGAAGAAGAAGTATAGTGGCAGCGCTTGCAATCAAGATCGTGATCTACTGGAGACCGATTGCCAATCTTAGTCAAGAGATGTCCATGTGTTAAGAGACAAATGTTGATTTCTCGTAACTGGCGCGACCTAATAAGAAATGGTATTTGATTTTGTTGTTTTAAAGTAGGGAGTTTATATAATTTTTTTTTGAAAAAGCTGAAATCAGTTTGTTCGTGCGCTGCTTATAGGTACTACCAGATAGCAAACGGAGACGGATTGACGCAGGTTGTGTTGTTTCGGACCGTCGAGACCACGGAAAGTTGTCGAAAATGTATAAACACCGATAAAAGTCTTATCGTCACGTCATTATCAGAACCGTAATTGGCGTTATGTGTAAACGACCGAGTTCAGATACCGTCAACGTTCTATTCTTAAACGCCTATCAAGAACCTAATGTTTCTCTTTATTATGTTCGTCTGGTTAAACGTTTATGCAGTAGTATAACAGAGATTTTTACAGAAAAATCTAGTTTCTTTTTACTGCTTTAAAAATTGTGCATTGTAATTTAATTGATAAAGTCATTGTATTGTATCGTATTTTTACGATTAACGTAGCAAATATGCACATTACCAACGACTGCATTAACTAACAGAATATTTAATTACCTGTGTATCGATTGGTCTAAACAGCATGCCAATAATATTGCCACCTTCCAATTATGGCACCACACACGTGCAAAATTAAAACCAAACAACGATTTCTACACTACAAACAGTTTTAGCTATTTCTGCACAAACACGGCACACCGAATTTTGACAGACGTCAAAAGTTTATTGTAGATTATAAGGTAGTCACGTCATAGACCATTGTGAATATAGTGTTGAGAAGTAAGCTGTAGTATTATTGACATTTCATCATTAGGCACCCATAGATACAAGATATAATAATACATACACCGGGTAGTCCATGTTCCTTGTTATGCTGATTCATCCTTTTTTTTACGAATTGAAGTGAAAGGAAAGGAGATTGGCACCAAGATGCTTCAGTTCAAACAAAAAAACAACTCCCATCTTCATGTACTTATATATAAACAAGCCTTACAATCTGTACTATAAACAGGCCTTTAGTATCAAATTAGAAGACGCTTAACGGACACGGTTATACATAAATCGACGTCAATGGCAACGGCAATTTATCTACATTCGGTAGTTATGTTAATAAATGCGTTATGCATGTTCGGGTTCATTTAGTAGCGACTATATTCCGGAAATAAACGAGTGTTTCGTGACCCGACCATATTTGCAATACGTTGCGGGCGCAAGTTCAGCTTTCTTTGTTATTCCGTGCCGTTTTATGATAATTACTTGTTAGGTATTGCCGTGACACCGTCACAATTTAAACGGCCTAAAACTTTAATCATTTATCACATATATTATGTATTTAACATATTTAATATTTGTTGTGGATGCATAATAACGTTAAGAAAGCATAACCTTGTTAGTAAGAGTGATAAATTGTGCAAATAGTGAACGCAAATCAAATTATTGCCTCAATACTTTTACCTTTAACTCAACGAAACAATAATCATTTGTAACTTTCTTTCTTCAAATATTACAATCGTGTTTACATGTCCACTCTATTTTCTTTGTTTTATAACTAGGCCGCGATATATTTAGTTCATTGTTCATCGTCTAGTGTTGCGTCAATTGAGAAAATTGTTTCTAAGTACTTACTTTACAAGAATGAGTTGAAGTCAATACTTAGTAATTGTAATAATTTGCATTAAACACACAAAATTACAATAATGAACATACATGACCACTCAGAAATACTATAATTATATTTACATATTCTTAAAATGAAAATAACCCATATTATAGAAGTATGTAGTTCAAATTCATTATTGTTCGTTTATATGATAAACCATGATTGCAGAGAAATAACTTACGGATATAGGCAGTCTGTTGTAGGAGATAGAAACGTCAAGGTTGTGTACGTACCTGCAAAAAAAAATAACACACGGTTAGCAACAACCAGCTAAGTATTCTCATATATGGTTCAAGGAAAAGTGCATTTCCACCCTCGTAAGTACTAAGCAGCCTTAACCAAGGTTGTATTATAATTGAGTGAATCCTAAGAACAATGAGATTTAATGGGTCTTAGTTGTTGTCAGTGCACAAGAAAGTCTTGGATTTATTCTAACAAGGACGTAGTGAAATCATTTTAATATTACACGTGCATAATAGACCGTGTGAAATGCAAGGTACATAATATTTAGTGGCATTCCAGTGGGCATTACTTAACTAAAAATAAATACTCATGTGTGGGTTCCATACCTTTTAACTGTCATAAATAACTCTGTATAGTATTATAGGTAGTCTACATATCGACGATTCCAAAAATTTGCATACTAAAAAGATTTGATATTACTTACAACTTCCTGTTTTCCAGGAAATCGTCCCAAATACATACATACATTACTTTACAGCAATATAATAATCTGTATTAGTTATGTCGAATTTCTAGAGTTATTTATTCTAGAATATAGACTTATTTTTTTAGAATCCAGCCTTTTAAACAATAATTTTCTTCACTTGTATATGAGAAAGTGGTTTGCGGAAAAATAACGATGAAATTTTGAACGGAAAATTACAAAATCTCAATAGCTGAGAGCGCACCGATTTGAAGTTCAAGGTCTGAATCATTATCATCAACATAAATGTACGTACGACGCGGCTTTGTCTCGTTAATAACAGATGGCGTTTGTTGCAACTCTAGAAATGTATGTATCAACGAGGTCAAGATAAAACATTTGTAATAAACATAACAATTTTGTAAACATGCCGTTATTATTTTAGTGAACATATTTCGGATAGAATTACATAGTAAGAAACAAAATGTTAAATTCTATTCACGTCATATCAGTGGCAAATTGTGACATTGATCAAAATCTGCCAATTTGCAACCACAGCGACGAAAGCTTCTGTCAGACTAATTCTATAACCGTTTATAGTGCCTAAACCGCTCATCCCATTGATCTGTAACAACATTCCTTAAACAATTTCAGCAAAGAACAAAGTTTTTGCTAATTCTTTTGTGTACGTTTTCTTTTATCTAAATCTAAGCCATACGTATACAGATACCACCCAGATTACGTTACGCAAATTAATCGAGCTATTATGGGATACGCGGTAAACAATCAGTAGCCCATTTATGCATTATTACGCCATTATAAATTCACATTTAGTCTCACATATTTCGCAAGAGCACGTTCACTATGTCCACACATACAATCAACCAACAATTTCGGTCGCATTTTTCGTTTCATTTGTGTAAACTTTTCGTCTAAATTCTTCAATATCGTGAAGCCACAGCCACTCTGAATCCCAATCTTAAGTGGGTCCCTTTGGAAACTAAGAAATGTTGATCGGTATTTTTTCTTGTTTTCCTATACCTCGGGGAAAATAGTGAAGATATCGGCTTGTTAGGGGTAAGTGTTAGTAACACCCTGTGCTTGGGCAGAGAGAAAATAATCTCAATTTGACAAGGGTCTCTCTGTTGTATAGCTGCGGTCGTGGTTGTCTTGATTGGTTTCAATAAACACCGACCTACTTCTTCGGGATTGCCTATAAAATCGCAACAGGCCGTTCTAGAAGCTTCTCTTGGTGCTCTTAGATAACTTTGTGGGGGGCAGGGTGGAGCGGTGAACGGGGAAAATAGAGGTGACTCCGGCTCCGTCGTACTAACTTTCACCGTTACGCTAATATTCTATATATTATTATTTTGCAGGTTACCATCTCGATTCATGTGACTACTTTCGATTGTTCGTTGGTTTGTCGTTTTTAGGTTATTTCTGTATTAGTGCTCTTAAAAAAATGACAAAATACCACCCTTGCAATAAATATTATCAGCGCGTTATGCGACATAAAATTTCCATTGTTCTTCCGAACAGAGTACACCAATAACGGCCGTAAAAAAATATAAAGGAAAGTCGGCCGTGATGAAACGACCCTTTTACCTCGCCACGACATGATATAAAGGCGATAAATCGATTCCCCTAAACACGATCCTAACCCAAACACGGAAACGGGCCGAGACCGTAAAACAACAGAAAAAAAATCTGCGCCACTGAAAATTACCTCTTAAAGTATCGAACCCGTCTTTTTTCCAACGTAAAAAAACTATACAGGGTCCTGCAACTTACCTCCCGTCTTTTGTACCTCAGTTATTAAGTTAAGAGTTTGATATTTTTTAAGACATATACTGTATATATCAGAGTGCAATTCAGGAAATTAGTTTTTATTATACAGGTGTCCAAAACATTTTGCAACGCCTGCAAAATATCAAACTCGTAACTTAATCAATAATTGAGCTACAGAAGACGGGAGGTGAGCTGCAGGACCCTGTATATTTGATATTTCATACATGAATTTTGATAATTCTTTCAGATAATTACAGTCAAATTCTGATACAATGAGTTGAAGACGTAATCATTTTAAAAGTTACAATAGCGCGGTATGTAACTTCAACCACTTAAAATTAGTGTACTGAATTAATATACATCCAGTATATGGTATGTCCAAACGCAAATAAAATACCATTCCAACCGGTACAATGTTAATAACAGTGAATAAACAATCTGTCACAAAATAAGTGACTTATAGACGCTTTTTTGTCCACCCTTGTTACTTTACCACCCATCAATCTAATACGAGTGTGTGAACGTGTAAAATATTCTTAACCTCCTAATTAACAACACCGTATGATACGATGAATTGATATTCGAACACATAATATACACATCGCTGTACAAATGATTCATCGTAAAAAATGGTGTCATGCAAAACCGATTGCATGCGAAATTTATGTATTTCGCTTATAGTCTCTCTATGCTAACATTGAACATAGCCAATTACACGATCATTTCGTATTTGCCTTGACACAAAATTCAATGGTAGGTACTGCCCATGATAATGGCCCAGTTATTACGTTATTTGGTCGGCCATAGAATTCGTTTTGCTCAAACTGGCACGTATTTTATTTGTGTATATAGATACGTATATCGTTTGTTTCTTGTAAAAATGTTTGACTCATACTAGTTAACACAAGTTCGTGGTAATTGGGAATTAGGTTTTTAAGTAATTAGTACGAATTAATGGGGTTTTTACTACTTTTCATTTAAATTCAACATTTTTTATGTCAATTAGTAGATGTTTTTTGAGACATTACCGACATAGTGAATTAGAGTTACGATAATGCATAATAAATTTATTCATTTGGAATTATTAGATATAGAATTTATTACAGAGCATCAACAATTTTAGGACGTATGCCTAAAAATAATGCATTATTACAAAATTGATAATATGATATAATACTGATGTCTGTATATACCACCGTATTATTATTTAGGAACAATTCAACGACTTTGTAGTTATTTTTATCCAGGCCGATAACGAAATCAATTTGTAGTACGTGATAGAAACGAAAGAAAAACAATCGTACTGACAGATAAAAAAAATACGGTACGTTGATCTTAGGGAATAATGTAATCCTAATTAGTAATTAGTTTTTTGTTTGTTATTTACTTCGATCCATTCCCATGAAAACGAGCAATTGAATAATAAACTTGAAACCAGTTTTGCTTCATGTCAATTTGCTAAAAAAGGTAAAATATTATTACCTATGTATTATTATTATTATTATTATTATTATTATTATTATTATTATTATTATTAGGTAATTGGTTGTACACATTGCAAAGTTATAGTTCAGGTTTAACTAAATTTTATTTCCAGCAAAAAAAAAATACTCGTTGCCAAGAATGCTGATATTCTTTACAAACATTTCCATGACTTATTTGAGTTTCAACCACTAGTTTCACATCGTATTCTTTATTACACTCTTGGCAATAATTAAAGAGTTGTAAATCAAAAGGGTCTAAGTAACATTTTTATGTCTTTTGAGGCTTTTGTGTCAATTGGTTCTACAGGCCACCCTTAGTAAGAATCAAAAGGATCTATGACAATATCAATTCGGGTTTAGTTCGTACAACGGTCAAAAGATGGCATGGCATGGAAAAAAGTGCCATGCGTCGTCTTTAACACGCCTACCCACCAGCTGACAGTATTCATCAAAGTACAGCATATACAAAGAGATAAGCTAGAACTGCTAGAAGACCTAAAGAACACGAGGGAGTACTTGCCAGGCCAAGCTAAACACTTTAATTCGGACTTTATCCGAGAGTTTGCTTAATACTGAATTAAATGTCTTAATTAAGTTTTTATTTACATAACCAATAAACAAATACCTTGTGTTCTTGTTAATATTTTTTCTTATTAAACTTTCTTATTAAAATATAAGAATAGCTGACGATTAATCTGGTAAAATACTTTATTTATGATTTCTAAACTTCCGGGAGGAAACCGCGTCAATGACGATAACGTTGTTAACGTTTCGCACTCTGTTGCAAGAGCAAGAGGCATCTTCAGGATGTAACAGTAAGAGAGCTACGACGAGAAGAGAAGAGATTCTCGTCGTAGCTCTTTTACTGTTACGTCCTGAAGATGCCTCTTGCAACATGTGTGCGAAACTTTGACAACTTTATCGGCATTGACATGATTTCCTCCCGGAAATGTAGAACTTAGTGTAGTAATCTTCAATTATTACTAGTTTCATTAGAATTGGATAATTATTTTTTTATCTTGAAAATATTTATCAATATCTTTTCCTTCATAATTTGTTCCTGTTAATAATCGATTATCCTTCAAATCCGCTCTCAATAAGACAGACGTGAGAGAGAGAGAGATGTGTGTAAAATATTTCTATTGCAACCGCGACCTATGTCTGGTTTTAACATAATAATAAGTCCGCCAGTGACCATAAAGTGATGTCCTGATAAAAATTATGTAAACAAAGTGTTTTCAAGGCGTTATCAACAGCAAACGTTATCAAACAACGGGAGATTATGCGGGACATTTATAGCGGCGTGTTATTTAAAATGCCATAACAGCTGTCTTTTGTTAAACATTTTGGTTAGTTTAGGTGAAATGCAAAATACATGAATTTTACATTATTAATGAGCAATTACTTAATCCAAATTCATAGGCAGTTTGATAAGAAATTATCAATTATACCATGTATGAAATATAGCATGAAATGGATAAGTTTTAAAATTGATTACCACTAAAGCAATACAACAAGATCTGTTTTGTTTGAAAACACTTCATAAAAACCTGGACGGTTTCCCTGTTGTATATTTTGGATGGGACGGGTGTTTTAAAAGCAGCATCGTTCGTCGTCAGTGTTTGTTTATAGTTTTTGTGCGTTGTGTTTGCATCCATTTGTTTGTGTTACTGTCGAACCATTAAGCAACGCTTAAGTGAAAACCGCGACGTTATAATTTGAGGTATTTTACAGTAGATACGACACATTAATATGTTGGTATGTGCGGGAGTGAGATACAACGTCAGTGCGGAATTTGTTTTATCGCTGTTCAAATTCAACAAATTTGTTTGCGAAGGCAACACGGGTTTTTATAATAATTACAATAATAATCACATGAAATTGTTTGAAATAACTTTTTTGTCTAAAGCACTTAGCAACGAAGAAAAATAATTAATGATTATATTTTAGTTAATCTGAGTGCCCTGCTTCCAAGGTGAAATTGTCAACAATTTGCGCCAATTTACTCCTATATCTCTATCTTTACACACCGACATACAAACTTCACATAAAAGTCTATTTAATGTTGCTTCCTATCATTTTAGAGAAGCACCATCCGGGAACACATTAAATTGCAATCGCAAGTACAATAAAACGTCATCGGGAGACGTCATTTCTACGCCAGGAGGAGACCTTAAAGTAGTTTTAAAAGCGTACGCGACAGCGAAGTGAGGATATGCCGTTTCCAGTGGCGGGTCTCCTAATTGATTTTCCCTCGGAGTGGTTTATCCGAGAAAGTTCGATCCCGGAACACCAGATGGCCTTATTGTGCCAAACCCCGCTTGCAAGTATATCAGCCAACCCCCCTGAAGGAGGGTCCTTTCTAGAATACGTTGGGAAACTTGAGGAAATGAGGTGTATGCATTGGGATTATGCGCGCTGAATTTTCGCTGAAAATATTCTTCTTGAGATCAATCATCTTTTGGTCTTTTGTCGTGAGTGGTTTATTGGGGTTACTGATTTGGTATTTTTTCACCAAAATATCAGAACTTCATGTTACAACTTGATAAAATTGGTTGTAATACAATCAATATTCATTCGTATTTTTCTTACAGTGCACGGTGGTGAAGTGGTAGATAACCCGTTATCTAATCTGACCCGCAGAGTGTAGGTAATTTAGTTCTGTGCCTGACTAAATTTGTTAGATGAGTCGGTTTTTATCCGTAACCAACAAAGTATCTAGGTACTAGAAATATATTCGCAAATTTTCTGCCTTTCCTACTTTTTCTATCTTTCTTTACTCTTTCCACATCTTCTTCTTTAATAATTATTACTATTGCATGATTATAATCTTTAATTATACAAGAGGACAAGGCCTTATAAACTTTTTAATATACACATATTATTGCTAAATGGTTTGACAGTTGTCAGTTTTGTTACGTCTCTTCTACAAACACCCATGCAATCACCAAATCTCATCCAGATTTAATCCGTCAATCTCGTCTGAAAGAGAACATCGATCTGATTTTTTGAGGGATGGACCCCGGCGGTACAGAAGTCTTCTTTCGTCGTCCAAACATCTCGCTACAGCCTCGACAATGAATTATTCAGGTTTATCGCGCGATGGCGGAAATTTCGAACGGTTGCCTCTCCGACGATGCTTGGGGGGTTGGGTTGGATCGTGGGTGAGATTGAATTAGTTCCGTTACCCCTCCATTGAGGAGGGTCGACTACGTCATCGTTTCCTCGAGTTATTGCCTCCTCGCGAACACCCGACAAAGAGCACGTGTTGTCGATCTGAGAGTTTCGCCCTGAACGTGCTTAAGATATGACGATTTTCAGTATTGGGAGGTGATGCTACTTATATGCCCGAGGGTGTGGACGGAATTTGATTGTCGATTATCGCCCTTTCTATTTCTCGCCTTCTGATGTGTGTATCAACGCATTTATGGAGAAGGTATTTCTAAAAATTTTCCTGTAGGTATAGCTATGTATCAGATAAGTTGATTTTGTTGCCCTATTTTTTGCCATTAATACAGAAATATCTTAGTGACAGTATGCAGAACGTGAATAAAAGAATCAAGTGACGAGTTCTGTACACCATGATTAGTAATCTATTCCTTGAATGAGTTGTAACACATCAACACAATTTGACCTATCTGACACATAGCTATACAGGACTTTACGTGTAGGTGAATAAACCAGTCCTAAGACAGATAAAAGCTAAGAAGAAAATCGATGAGTTTATACAAGAAACATTAAAATTGAATAGAAAATTGTTATTATATAGTTGTAATGGGTCGGAAACCCATTATTTATTTATTAAGATATGATCAAATTAAGCGAGATATTTGTAAGAACATTCGGGAATGTCAAAGGTTTTTGGTAGTGTTGAACATCTGGTTTAGGATTTGACCGCGTATTATAAGTTTAAAATTGAAGAGTTGTCATTGGCTAAGAAGAAATGCTTCCGGCTTCCTTTGGGGTCGAGGGATGCAAACGAACAGATCTCGCTCTTCTCATTTCAACCACCGTCATGTAAAGTACACGTTTTCGTGGGGCGTTCTTAGGCGCTTAAGTTTATCCCTGGTAAGTCTTTTCAACTCGTCTCGCATTTCATTGTAAATTAAATTACTCATATTTCTGCTAAAAGTGTGTCTGTCTAAATCATCTGTCTGTCTATGTAACCTATCAAACGGGATTGTTGATTATTATTGTTAATAGATGTTATTGTTTTGATAAGTGTTTCGTTTCATTTGAGTAGTCTTGCTTTATCAGCCCTTATTAAATGTTAAATACTTAAACGCGTCAGTTAGTAGTCAGAAAATGTGTTCACAAGGTTCAAGAAAAAGAACCCAGTTAGTTTTGCCTTCGAATAAATTGGAAGAGATTTGATGAATTAGAATTTTGACCAGTAATTAAAGCCCTTAAACCGCGCTTGGCCAAAATGCTACCATGTTAGGGAGTCGCGGTTGTTCCCGCCATTTTGACCTCCTACAACTTATTAAGCCCTGTTTTCTAGGCCTTATTTTGCAAAAAGTAGTGTTCTGATAATTCTTTGAATGTTTGAATATTTTTAATTTTGTTATATCGACAACCAAATAAGTAATAGTTTGTATTGTTGCAAACTGGATTCTTATAAGCATTTTTCTGTTAAGTAAAGCAAATTTCTTTTATTTTATACTTGCAGGAGGCATAGTTATCAAGAGGCATCTTCACTCTCCTGCAAGTCCTGCAACAGAGTGCGGAATGTTGACAATTATACCGCCAACAACGCGGTTTCCTCCCGGAAATCAAAAATGAACATTGTTCTTAGTTTTATGCTGCAATATTGACAAGGTGACGAAACTAATCTGCAATTAACAGCAATTAACAGCGAGCAAATAATTACATTCGCGATAAATTGAAAATATCATGTACTATAGGGTTACATGACCGTTTATTTCCTTTTTAATTGCGCCATTAACATTGTAATTTAATGCCAATACCGGCAGCAAACCGCAACAGAAGCACGTCTATACCATATTACCCAGTGCACCAAGTCCAACTTCACATCCACTGGCTGTGAAATGAAATTGAGTGAGAACGTAAAAATTCAGAAGCAGTTGCCGCTGTAACGGTATATACTGAGTGACGCAACATCAGTAAGTAGTACGTTGAATACTTGCCGAGGTATTTGGCTCCGCCTGTCTGTTCTCTCTTCGCATTTTCGCACTGTTTCCAACTACAAACTAGTGCAAGGCCATCTTACTGACCACGAACATGATAATATTTACTATTGTAATTATTGCAGGAAGTTGCTTGTAATAGAGATCTTTGTATTGTTTGTTTGTCGGGACAATTTAGCGTCTATGAATGAAATACCCAATGGGAATACGAGTAGAAAGCATTTTTTGCAATGCTCTGCTCTGTAATGATAACGAAATGCTCTTGCCTCCTTTCTAACCTATAAACACGAATTTAGCTCGACTTTGGCTCGTTTCGCTGACTTTACACATTTTTTAAAGGTTGTTTAAGTGTGAATTGGTTAATTAGTTTTACAATGGCGTACTTTTCGATTCAATTAAGATCTGACGAAAATATTATACAGTGCGTATCACTTTTCATCTTGATACATTATATTGCTTTTGTACTTAGTAGTTTAGCAGGTGCCTTAATCACGTTATGTTCGTTTGTTATTAATAGCGCGGTTCTCGTTGGCCTACATACTATTCCAAGTGTGCCAAATGTCCAAACTCATCTGTGAAAACTGACGATTTCCATGATAACACGCCCGCCAATACTTCATTATACTTAATAAGTGTAACAATCGAAAGCGCAAGCTTCGGTTATACTACCATAGTTATTGCAACCCAAAATTTTGCTAATTAGTGCCTCAAATAAATTAATCAAATATGAGTATTTTTAACATCCGGGTACCATTTGTAGTCTCACTATGGAACTATGGTAGGTAGGTGGAAGTCTCAGCTATCTTTTGATGTATAAACCGGTATGATTTACTTTTGGAAAAAGTTTGCACAAATTTTGTTGCTGGCTTTTGTTGCTAACTTCACACAGCTACATTAAGTTGGGGTCCAGAGTGGACGTTGCTTCCAGTAATTGAATAATTGCAAATTTGTTTATCACTAAATGTGTCAAGGAATTAGTCGGAAAATTGGGTGGGGGACACCCCGGATAATTATTATTGGAGAATTGCTAAGGACGCTAACTAATAAATTTAGCTAAAAGACGTTTTTAAAGAATTTATTTAGTTTATACATGTTACGCGTTCTTAGAGCAAATGAAATCAACCGTTATGCGATTAGCACATTTTTCTTTTTCGCTCTCTGTCGTTCTCGCGGTCCGTTCAGTCTTTGATGATGGCGCTGCTGTCTTCTCGAACGCGAAGTAGGTCAGGAGAGTTTCTTCTTCGCACAATTCTTAGCGTGTTCCGTGCGCGTCGTGGATAACAGATTTAATGAAATTAGCCAAGGTGATCAGCTGGCGATTATCTACCAATTTCGTTAGCGAATAACGCAGTTTATTCCCATGCAAAACGACATGCGCACGTGATGTTGCAACAAGCAACAAACTGTGTATTATGTCTATACAACAAAGTCGCGATATCGCAATTGTTCTGCCCTGAATAACCAATCGACTGAACACTACCGTTTTGTATTGGTTCGGTATTGTTGTCATTGTTTATTGTTAAGAAACATTTACAGTGTTGTCGTTAATGTCAACCTATACTATGCAATGGTAAAGTTTTTAAGATGATGATTTAAAAACTACTGTTATAATGTCTACTAGCTTTAAAAAAAATACCTAACGAGTTTTAAGCAAGTGTTAAGGATAAAACTACCGTTAAGATCCCAAATTTCTACTATATTGGCGTAACCAACAGATATTAAAGTCCTAAAGTCCGAAACTCTTCAAAAAAGAAGCAATTCAATTTTGTTAAAACAGAGCCACTCTGGACCTTATCTAACGTCAGTTTCTATGACATAATGACATTCGTCATACTGACATTTAATGTCGTGGCATGCCAGTGGCACTCAAGAGTGGCACTGACGATGATGTACATATTTAATGTCACTGGAGGGTGAACAGATATCAGTTAGGTCAAAATCGGATTAATTCCTAAGATGCATGTAACAGTTGCCTCTTCCGGTTGTCAAATTGTTACCAAAAACAATCCAGTTCGTCCCCCGGTAATTCTAAATGCGTATGCAAAATTTCAGCGTTATCCGTTGTTGCGTTTGGGCGCTATCGTGTCCACAGATATACACACACATATAGCTAAACTACTGTAAAGGAGACCTACTCGCACGTTTAAATAACCGGTCTTCTTATGGGAGAATTGGTCGTCTTTAAAATGGTTAGACCGTACATACAGACATTTTCCAGAAATCATCGCAATCAATTCAGGGGACCTCAAAACGCGTATTTCAGCGAAAATCTCGAAACGTCATTTTACAATACTTTCCTTCTAGGGTACTAGTTGGACAGTAAAAATCTGTATCATTTTCTTTTTAGGGATCAGGTTATATCTAATTGACAATAAATAAAAAGGATGAAATGAATATCCCAAGAAGGATAATAAAGTTTTGCCTAGCTGATAACAAAATTGTTATAGCAAATTATTCAATTCATCTCAAGAACTGAAATGTCGAAGGTGAAAGTTGACGACAATGTTGTTTTAGTACCCCATATGGTTAATAACTATCAAATATGGATTTATTACTTTATTTCTGTTGTATTTTCAAGCTCTGTAAAGTTTACAAATGTTGTCCGTACTTTGGTCCTTTGATATATCAGCTATTATGAGCAATGGAATATTTGTATAAGAATTTTATGATCATCAGCGGCCTTATGTTACTCTATTGTTACTCTAATAATATCAGTGTTATTTGTTTTGTTTCCGCATATTATTTATTAAACAAGACAACAGTTCCTTATTGAGGAATTTCAGGAATATCTGCAATCAAGTATATAGTTCTTATAGCAACTCATTTATATACCACACTCACTAGATGGGAAATCTTTCATTCAGAAGTGTCAGATTCCTATTTGTAAAGGCATGTAGCAAGACAAATAATGTTGAACTACTGGATTTTTTAATTGTATTCTTGAATGCATCATATCTGCAATCATTTCAAGAAAATATTTTCTCATATTTTCAGGTATTTTATATTTTTACTTCAACTTAATTCTTGGATGGAAGAACATTGCTTTTAGTGAAGTGTTTCTTTTTCTGTGCCTATAATAAACCCAAAAACATTTTGTCATGTTGCTTCCGGTTAGTGAGCCGTGTTATTTCGCATGGTTACTTGGAATAGTAGATAACAGAAATAGTTTAGTTGTATAGAGCGATAACGTCGTTTGCGGTACAATAACCAACTGCCATTGCAGAATTGTTCGGTATGAAGAGTCATACATAGGTATGAATGTATTGCCTAATCTATTTTAAACTAACAGTAACAATGTGCTACTATTCAATAATAGGTACATTAAAAAACTTATGAAAAATACATTTAAAAACAGATCTCTATCAAATGTCAGTTATACCAACTCATTTCAACAGTTCTTTAGTATCCAGGGCACATTTCATGTCAGCAGTTTCCATAAAATTGTCAATAAAGCCCTGCAGTAAGTATACAGTCGTATAGAATCGAGTCTAGAGTTTTATAGTCAACCATAACAACATGGGTAGCGTTATAGTGCGGTTATGTAATGGCTTTGTAATGAGAAAATGTCATAGCGTTACTCTCGGCGTGCGACACATTGATTCCATTACCGGGGCATGCGGCGAACTGTGCCTTTTTAAGAAGAAGGTCACTGAAAATGATATGCCATTAAATAGTAAATCTAACTGTGGATATTACAATGGCAACAAAATATTACAATTATACGGTTACCGATGTCAACGTAGGTATATGCACTCTACGAAAGATGTGTTTATGTTCTGATGATAGGTTATTGTGTTTACTGATTGTTACTTTGTGTGGTTAGTACAGTGGTTATTTATATCGTGAATATCGCGTGCATGAAATCTTATCTGTGTGAAATACACAACAAACAATGTAAACAAGGGATGTTATATGTAGGGGTATTGAAAAATATTAGCCACATTTATAAGATAGCGTTGAAGTGCTATCAGAGGTCTTATCTTGAAATGGTTTTGACAACTTTTTGACAATAGATTAACCAACAGGCTACCGCTCTTTACATTTGTTGAACAGTGACAACATATTTTAATTAGGTACTCTATTTGATCAATTTCACTTGTGTACAGTATGGTTGTGCATTAAATAAATTTGCACAAATTATGTGAAATTAAGATTGTAATCACGTCGATTAAGCAGTTGCTAAGTGAGAAGCCACAGAGCAATTAATTCTTATTTGCTTTGCTTTGAAAGTAAATAAAATATACTTACTTTAATACATACTATAGTGTTTGATCTTCAATTATGCACATATGACGTTTCTATTTCTAATGTGATTACTTATCAGTCGTTTATGATGTAAAACCAAAACAAATTCAGGTCGGTACAGCAGAAATTTTGTGATTATTTATTTCTGTTGTCAATTATTGAAAATTGCGGATATGAGTGGATACTAACAGCTGTTGACGTTACAGATATAGTATTCTCAAAACATGTTGGTGTTCATGATGAAAGTGTATTATAAAGAGATGACATAATTTCTCAATTAACTGAACGAGCATTCAAATAACTATGTATTTATGATATGGAACAAATTAAATACAAATTAAAACTACCTCACATTGAAACAAGAAAACAAAACCGTTTTCTCTGGTTTACTCTGGATCATAACCTAATATCAGTGACGTTCATCAAAATTCAAAACAAGAGCGACTAAGGCTACTGTCAAACCGCTACTATGAAAGCTATTCATCCAGTTTGTTACCTGGTAATACTAAATATTTATACCAAATTTTAGCTCGATCCGTTATATTGTTTGGGCGCTATAGTGTTCACGACCTACGTATATGCTCAGACATTTTCAAAAAATCATTGCAATGGATTCAGGAGACCTCAAAAGGCGTATTTTCGCCCTTTCCTTCTAGGGATCCGTAAAAAGTAAGTAAAAATTGAGGTTCAGTTATAAATTAAACTTGGACATCATAGAAGTAGACAGTTTGAGGTTAAGCTAGCATTCGTGCTTATGCGCTCAATGTGCTGCTCTTCCAGTGGAATAAATTAGGAAATAAATTATAGTATTTAGTATTTAGCCGAAGAAACGGAAATCGCAAATCAGTGACGTAAAATTTCCTAAAACTTTCCATTATTATAGTTAGAAAACAGAATGGTAGCAATGCTTTTAAAAGATCATACGACATTCCATCGATAATATCACGCGATTCAGGATTTTCCTCGGCTGGAGATTAAAATGTCAAGAGAACAAAACGCCGGCCGAAGATAACAAAATGGGCAAAACTTTAAACGGAACATTAGATAATAGTAATTTCGGAATTTTATGGTAAGCAGCGAGATTCGTCGTGGTAAAACTTCTAGCAGGATAAGGAGGTAAAAATCGCGCGTTCAATAACACGCGAAAATGAAAAGAGAATGGCATTTCAGTTCTTGTGGCGGGAGGCCAGATTAGAAATCTAGCGGTGAGGTGAAAGTGTTGTTGGTCGCAATAAAAGACGCCATATTGAATTGTAGATTTCTAAGATTACAAAAAAATGAGTAAATATCCAGAAAAAAATTAAAAAGAAAAAAAATTCTCAACCTCCGGGTTACCAAGAATAAAAAAGAATACGTTTCTGTACCTAGATAATGTCCCCTTCAGTAGGGGGTTGTTCCTGTTGTTGTATCCGCCTATCATGACGGTCCGGCGTTTCGCAGGGACAAACCTTTATCCCGCAGTTGTGTTTCTCTTCTTCGTCTGTAGGAGGAGAGATCACCGGCACACACGTAAAGCACATATTATAGCGCACATGCGATTTAGATAACAACACCAAAAATTATGTATTATATATAAAAATCAACACTTCCTGTCACCGAACAACAACACCTTTTCACCATTCAATTTTTCGATTTCTTTAAACGGCTCTTCTTCTGGTACATTTTCACGTCAACAAAAACACGGCCCGCGCGGAGTAAACAGTATCACGTTGACAGTGTTGGTGTCAAATGCGCAAACAGGTGTCCGCGGCCCCACCACGCGATCGCGGCTGCGCGTTCCGTTGCCCTTGATAACCAGCGAGCCGCGGGTTTTGAGCAGCGAGAAGCGAGATTCACCGCGCTTTGCGCTTTATGATACCGAAGACTTGAGGATCATTCTTCACCTAGTTTCACTTGTGAATGATGTGGTAAAGTAAAGATGTAATAGAATAGGAGCTGAATTATCTGGCTTCTGCTTTCATTTAGGTGTTTAAGTATCGCCAATTTTTATCGCATGAATGAGTAACGCAACTACATAAATCACAATTAATGTGATTGGCACATATTTATCCACGTTATCACTATGCAAGTCGGCATTGCTGCATTAAAATCTTGGGAACCCCAAAATCGATATTGGAGAATCCCCGGAAATGGGAGTCTGATATCAGGGAATCCCCAAAAGGCCCATACCAACACTGTGTATTAGAGGTGGGTAGTTCGTGAACGAACTAGTCCGAGAGAATGGCTCCCGGCTTAAAACAAAAGAACTAGTTCTTTAAAATAAAAAGAACTAGTTCGCAAAAGACCTGCTTTGCCAAAACATATCTCTATGCATATCTCATTCAGTGAACGACTTGTAGGGACATGAAATCTAGTTCAAACGTCCTGCTTTGGTGAAACATATCCCATTCAGTGAACGAGTTGTGGCGACATCAAACGAGCGACAAAGCACCCCGCCCGCCAGTTGTTTCTTTACCTAACGGCGGATGTCAAAAATATAATTAGAGTATAGTTTTTTTCCTATTGGATAATGGATTACACTGTTTAATAGTAGTTTCGCCAGTATATGTTATGCTATAATTTATAAATAATACCCCAATTCCACCTAAAATTGCAGTATGAATAAGGCTAAAATACCTGCAGCAATATGTCTTTTATGCCTTATTAAATAAATATTTAAAAAATATACCTAAATAAAATAAGACAACGATTCTTCGATCAATATAATTATAAATAATTATTTATTTTCAAAACAAAATAACGATTCTTCAAGAAAAAGACAAAGTGGGAAGGCAGACATCGATTCTGTCCAAACTAGATCCTAGTTTCGTTTGGAACGAGATATACACGTGCTAGAACACACGAAGACACGTTTATCGAAGTAGTATGTCTCAGGATCAAAGTAGTTCTTCAGAACTAGTTCTTTGAACTAGTTCCTTTTCGTGAACTAATCCGGAAGAACTAGTTCATTAAAAAGAACTAATAAGCCCATCTCTACTGTGTATGTATATTCATATTAAAAAGATATTTGTCCGGCCCGCGGAATTTTGTGGAGGGGTCAGTGTGGCTCTCGTAAAAAAAAGTTTCTCCTGCCATAATACATCTAGTACCAGCAATAATATATTTCCGATGGAAGTCTACAAAACACATCTCATTAGTCTTTCTTTCTGCACAATGCCATCACTATATCTTAACTATTAGCTCTAAAAATGGGGCAACCAAATCAGCTTAGGACTACGTCTACTACTACATGAACAAACCCGGCCTAAGTGTTCTAATGACAAAATTACATGGTCTACTAATAAAAAAATTTGGATTCTGCCATTTTATAGATAAAAGTAAGGTTAGATAATAAAAATTGACGATTGATATGTTTGTGTATTCAGAATAATGTCTTGAACACATACAAACATACCGACATCATTGGGTTTCTGGGACCCGCAAACTTGTTGCGGAAAAAAATTTTACTTGAAAAAAATTGTCCGATACAGTAATGTTTTATGCAAAAAGATGATTCATTAGCCAATAACATTTTTAATAACTTTACACAAGTTCATAGCCTCAAGGTCGACAAATACAATTATTTTCTTGTTGTACAGATGTAGAAGCATAATCGTCTGTAAAAATAGCAGGTTTTCTAATAGACTTCTTATAGGTATGGCATTGAAGTCAATACAATAGGGTAGAACTGATTTTTTTCCCAATTTTTCTTTTCGAAACTGAATAAACACATCTGGTACAATGCAGCAAAATTATGACGGCCGAGGAATAACAGTGCTATGTTAATAATTATTATCTCCCAGTGGTCAATGGAAAATAACCGGTCTATCACAAAAATAAGATACCGATACGGTTGTTTTTTGTTGGACAAACCTTTTAGTTTTAGCCAACATGAATGAGCATTCGATATTACAATTATCCACTATTGCAATCATTATGAAGAATATTTTAAGAATCCTTTACACAGTATAACATAATTAAGATTAAAATATATTCGCACGATTTATTCCACTGAAACAAGCATTTCAAAACTAACTTATAATAACCTTTACAACTAAACTCAAATTTCAAAAGGAAAACCAAAATAATAATCAATGTTATCCACGGCAACCAGCAATTATTTTCAACGTGAAAATTCTTCGGCTAAAGGCACGGGTAAGGTTACGATTCAATTATATTATCCCGTGTTCACGAGACGGGTGGGTCGAATAAATATTTTAATTAGAGGATTGGGGTAGCAAGCCACCCCAGGTGGAAGCACGCAAAACCTAGATTGACGAAGAAGAGACGACACAACGTGAAATAACCGTCCATTTCATTATTTTTATCATTTGGCCGCTTATTGATTTGGCGCCAGTATAAACGACAACGCGTTTATAGTAATCAGTACATTGGCGTTGTATTAAATTCCAGACAGACAAACGACTATTACTATACTACACTAATAAAATAACAGGAAGTATTATTTCCTTATTCAAAATATCGCCAGCTAAATCAATCTATATCATAACCTAAAAATCTGATGTGGCCAGGCACATGACTTTATCATACGATACAGCCGTGTTCAGGGGGGCAATTTGGAAGTTCAAGGGGCATCCGCTTACTATGATTTAATTTTTTTTTCTCCAAAAAATGGAATGGACATAAATTATACAAAATTTTCTCTACTATAGTTTATTATTTAACTATTTTGACGAAATTACAGAAATGGCGGCTAATTTGCAAAATCGTTGAAAAATGATAAGAGTAAACCTCGAGTTCCTTTGGGCCCTTTTGGACAAAACTTCTTTCAGCTCTAAGTTTAGTCACGAAACTTCTAAATATGAAGTTTCGTCTCGATACCTTCAGTAGTTTCTCCGGAATCGTCGTCACAAAAAACGGGTACACACACACACACACACACACACACACACACACACACACACAGACATTTTTTTGTACCTTGGTGAAACATGTTCAAGTGACCCAAAACGGCATATTTCCGCTAAAATCTCATTTGTCATACTACGTATGATAAAGTAAAAATTCGAATCAATACCCACTTAGCGACCTACGGTCGAAACGACATAAAGTGCGCGAAATATGGCGGGTTTTCCGCTATTCCGCAAATTAGATTTTCCGATGTCCTTATCGCAGCCGCTACCGTCTATCCCAGGATAAGATGGGAAGCGTCGCGCGACCGCCTCGGAATGCCGAACAAGGCGATCGAGCGATCTGCACTTGATTGGAGCATAAAGAGGGTTGAGACGATAGAGGTCGCGCGCGACCGCTCCACCCGCATCCACAAGCAGCAGCAATAGACGAAGTCGCAGGTTCGCCATGCTTTTGGCAGACTTCACGTACGTATCGATCGCCATCTACCGTTGTTCAGACGGGTTAACATCAGGCCGCATTGGCCAACTGGATTAACATTAATTATGATTTCTCTGCAGATAATCATGGTTGACGTTCCGGTGGCTCTTTTATTTACCGTTCTAATGAGAAAACTTGGTTTAATTATTACAATATTCAAACAAGTGTCAGTAATTATGTGTAAATCATTTGCTTAAGAGTCCTCATTCAATGCATAAGCAAATTATATTTTATTATTGAAAAACAGAATCTGTATTATCCCTATATATAAGGGAAAACCGTACACTTAGCAATGGTCCTGTCCTTCAGTTACTTTTCAAATTACAACATTTGTTGGTGTTTAAACTTTAGAGGGTGAAATCTCCACAATCCAGGTTACTTCCTCCATTGTAGTTTAAGCTAGACTATATTACAGGATTCGCAACTCATTAGTATTCCGTTTGTGGCACGTTGACTGTAGGGGTGTAGAGGGAGGTAAATCGGCCGAGGGGACTATTGTTTTATGTAAATTAAAACCAACGAGTGATGGTACATGTAGTGGTATTGGTCGTTTATGCAATTCGAATACAGAAGTGTATTTTCGTATTGTCCATCTGTCACTTTATGCAGTGGTCGACTGGAGTTTGCAAATCATTGTATAGAAAGTTGGGTAAATGAACTACGTGCAGAATTATGTCAAAATTCAAACAAAAAAATACTATTTTAGAGTAATGAAGAGCACAATAGATAAAATAACTAAAACATACAATCAGTCCAATTCTGTATGAGAGTTACTATTCAATTGCTAAAAAAAGTGAAGTTGTTAAAGGTTAAGTTTTAGACATATTTTTCCGCTTTGAGATTGATAGTTATTATATATCCACTCATTTGTAAAAAAATTCTAAACACTCAGTTACTAAAAGGCACAAGGAGAGCTTACTGCACTCGGAATATATGTATAAAAATTGTGTGTACATAATTCGTTTGATCTATTGCCACCAACGATCGATTACCGATTAAATCAAAATCCGAAAATAATGAACTTTTATACCCATGTGCAGGCTGGAATTCGCCTTCCATTCGAAATTGTAATACGCATTGAACTCTGCAGATACTGTATCAGTTATAACAGTATTGCTAAATCACCAACACCCAGTTAAATGCTTGCGTAATTTACATTCATACTAAACCAGACACACTTTTTGAAGCGTATTTGCCTGTCACCCATAACCTAGACCTCACATAAAAAAAGAAAGGAACCCCATTTCGCATTGTCTCTAATATATAAAGCAGCACCAGTACAGAACAAGGCATACTTAATCATAACCCAACAAACCAACAACATGTCTGCTAAGGTAAGACTTCATAATACACCTAATCATAAACAACTCTTTACGACCATTCTCTGTTATAGTTCGTAGTTTTGGCCGCTTTGGTGGCCGTTGCCTCCGCTGGTCTCTACCAAGCTCCATACGCTGCCCCAGTATACACCCCAGTAGCCAAATACGCTGCCCCAGTATACTCCCATGCCGCCCCAGAACCATTTAACGCTCACCCACAATACAATTTCGCCTATGAAGTCCATGATCAGCACACCGGTGATGTCAAGAGCCAACAAGAGACCCGTGATGGTGATGTAGTCAAGGGATCTTACTCCTTCATCGAAGCTGACGGCAGCAGACGTGTTGTCGAATACACCGCTGATGACCACAGTGGTTTCAACGCCGTCGTCAACAGGGAAGCTGGTCACGGTAGGCCAGTCTATGCCGCCCCAGTTGCCAAAGTTGTTGCCCCAGTATACGCCAAGGTAGCCGCCCCAGTATACGCTGCCCCATCTTACCCAGCATACCACCACTAAATAGTTTGAATTGTTGAATGTTTTAGTTAAATGTATTTATTTATTATTTAAATAAAGTTATAGCAAAAATTACATTACTGTTATTAATTGAGGTATAAAATCTTTGAAAAAAGTCCGGCAATAGGTAAAAATTTTATTTTATTTGCGGAAATACCAGGTTTTAAGTGCCAAAATTCATTAAATTATTCAGAAAATCTGTCATTTGGTAGCTATATTTTGTCGACCAATAGAATGTTGAAATGTGCAGAATAGAATAAATTGTATTCGTAATTAAGTTATACGTCCTTAGTTGTGAGAAATAGAGGAAGAAAAAATGGTGATTTGCCTTATTTTATGTTGAATTTTTATCGAACAACATAAACTGATTATGCATCCAGCATTAATTATTCGGCTTTATATTACCACCCACCCAGGAGAAGTTAGAAGCGGTAGTAGAGAAAAGGGACAAGAGCAAGAGATTCATAGTTGAGGTTTTTATTCATTGACAAAAACAAATATATAATTGGTTTGAAGCTTAGTGCAAACCTACCCTATGTAGGAGACGTATGATGTATGGCAAAAGGCATAGTATTGAAAATTAACCTTTTTATCAACTAAACCCTTTTCAACAATCAAATACGAAAGTATCATCATATGTTTCTTATTTTTTGAATTTACAAGAGTCTCTGACAGGTGAAGTGTGTTAAGTCACCTTTTTACCAAAAAAAAATGAGATAATGGTTCAGCTTAACATCAACTTAATAAAGTTCAGGTGAGTTCGACTTTTGTCATGTTGAGTTGTGTCGCTCCTGAACAAGGAGGAGGCACCACAAGAAAAAAAGACTTCTACCACCATGTCAGTGCGATGAATTCAACTTAATCGCTTTCGTCGTAAATATAAAAGTTATTAAAAAAATACTGTGACTGGAGAGACTCCAATTATTATTTTATTATTTCGGCTTTTTTAGGAGTCATTTCATATCGCGCGTGAATGATGTTGTTAGATAAACTTTATTAAATGTAAAAGTGTTACATTTCTATAAAAGCTACGACTGGATGTATATGATATGAGCCTAACGGGCTCGAATTCCAAAATTCTTATTGATTTATTTATTGAAGAGGAAGAACTTAAGAAAATTGACTTTTTAGATACCAAATTCTGTCTAATATGAGTATCAAAATTAAATAAATACGACCGCTGCGAAAAGCCAATATCAACAACAACCTGCTAAGATAGTGTATTGTAAACATGATGCATGAGGTGTCACTACATATTTTAAATAAAACAAAACAAATTTCAAGGAGTAACCATTTGTACCAGTATTTAAATTAGGCTCGAAATTACATAAAAGATACTATCAATATCATTTAGAAAATTTCCCAATTCAAAATGTGGACCGGACTCGGACTAGGCCGAGCGGCAAAAAAACGAAAGGTACACTGTCACACATATCGCCCACAATAGGTGTGCCACACACCAAGAGATCAATATAAAAGCGCTGCCATATCCCCAAATAATCATTCTCAAGAAATCCACCAAACCAACATCATGTCCGCTAAGGTAAGACTTTGCAATACACCAAATCATCAAAAATATCTTTCTTACGATAATTCTCTGTTGTAGTTCGTAGTTTTGGCCGCTTTGATCGCCGTTGCCTCTGCTGGTCTCCTCCCAGCTCCATACGCAGCCCCAGTATACACCCCAGTAGCCAAATACGCTTCCCCAGTATACTCCCATGCCGCCCCAGAACCATTCAACGCTCACCCACAATACAACTTCGCATATGAAGTCCATGATCAGCACACCGGTGATGTCAAGAGTCAACAAGAGACCCGTGATGGTGATGTAGTCAAGGGATCTTACTCCTTCATCGAAGCTGACGGCAGCAGACGTGTTGTCGAATACACCGCTGATGACCACAGTGGTTTCAACGCCGTCGTCAACAGGGAAGCTGGTCACGGTAGGCCAGTCTATGCCGCCCCAGTTGCCAAAGTTGTTGCCCCAGTATACGCCAAGGTTGCCGCTCCAGTATACGCTGCCCCAGCTTACCCAGCATACCACCACTAAATTGTTTTGATTGTTAAATGTTCTAGTTAAATGTGTTTATTTATTATTTAAATAAAGTTATTGCAAAATGAACACTGCGTGCGTTATTAATTGATATTGGGGATATTTGAAGATGTTATTGTATCTTTACTGTGTGTGGGAAGTATATACATAACATATCTTTTTTAATACAAATGTTGATGTTTTGTCAATACTCAATAATATTTGTAATTAAACATTGTTTAGGCTAATTAACTTAATTAATGACATTAAGGTAAAAGGTTACTAAATAAGCTAGAGATCTGAAATATCTATTTTTCGGGAAAGTCAAATTAACAAGCTCGTCAAAATAGTTACTTAATACACAAGTGATACATAAAATTGTAGCGTTTAAATTCGTGTTACTCATCAATATGCTGACGTTTGTATTATTTATGATTTAATGGAAGCTATAATTTATTCACTGCCATAAATAAGGTATTCTACCATGTTTAGATTGGAGACTTCCGCAATCCGAATCATTAAGTAGTAGATTATTTGCAAATGCGTTCTGGTTGATAGTATAAATCAAATTTATTTGACAACATGCTATAGTAAGTGGCAGAACATTCTACAACAAGAGATCATATTACTATAATGCACATACAGCAAAAAAAATAATCTAGTTTCAAACAGAAAAGATGCGACCCAGTATTACTGTACTTATATATTTCTTGTTTTTTCATTAATGTATCAATAACATTCAAGTGGATATTGTAATTTTCTGTTTACAGGTATGTAGAAATGGTAGAAATAATTGACTAGCTTAAACGAAAACGTCATTTACCTTTTAAATAACGTAAAGGCATTCTATGTTCTAATAAAACAGTAACAGTGCAATAAGTTCCACAAAATTACTTCAGGAAAAGTTGCGTGGACCATTTTATACAACACAATTCCAGTGCAACATAAATCTGCTATACTGTGTGAAAAAAGAAAGATCTAATATACGATTTTATCCATATACCCTACTAATTTACTATTTCTACCTTAAAAACCTGCAGCAAAAAATGTTCTATTTTTGAACATTGACAAAAACTTACCAGAAACGTAAAAATCAAATACTATACTTATGATTCTTCATATAATTTTCCCGAAAAATATGAAAACACAACCATCTTATGCAATAACTTTATTCACAAAATAAATAAATAAATTCAACTAAAACATTCAACAATCAAAACAATTTAGTGGTGGTATGCTGGGTAAGCTGGGGCAGCGTATACTGGGGCGGCTACCTTGGCGTATACTGGGGCAACAACTTTGGCAACTGGGGCGGCATAGACTGGCCTACCGTGACCAGCTTCCCTGTTGACAACGGCGTTGAAACCACTGTGGTCATCAGCGGTGTATTCGACAACACGTCTGCTGCCGTCAGCTTCGATGAAGGAGTAAGATCCCTTGACTACATCACCATCACGGGTCTCTTGTTGGCTCTTGACATCACCGGTGTGTTGATCATGGACTTCATAGGCGAAGTTGTATTGTGGGTGAGCGTTGAATGGTTCTGGGGCGGCATGGGAGTATACTGGGGAAGCGTATTTGGCTACTGGGGTGTATACTGGGGCTGCGTATGGAGCTGGGAGGAGACCAGCGGAGGCAACGGCGACCAACGCGGCCAAAACTACGAACTAGAACAGACAGTTATCGTGAGAACGACGTATTTGATAATTTGGTTTATTGCAAAGTCTTACCTTAGCGGACATGTTTATGGTTTGATTGATTACTTCGGAATGATTATCCAGTGATATGTTCAAGTTTTTATATTGTTTGTTTGGTTTCGGGCACACCCTTTGTGGTGGCTGTGTGACAGAGTACCTTTCGTTTTGTCTACTGGGTCTAGGTCGAGAACGTTCGAATTAGAACAGAGAAATGTAAGAGTGAACTGTATCGATACGATTGCGTAATGTCTAAGAGATTTAGGTAGCGTACCGCAGATGCATGGGTGTCTGGCGTTTTCTAATTTGGTGTCTAACATTTTGTAACAGTATTTAACTGTTCAGATGTAATCGCAAAACATATGTTTTGCGATAATTATCAAGATTTATATATGGCGTATATTGGCGTATCGATTGCGAGTGTCCTGACTGTTAAATTGTGTTGTAATATGCCTCCAGTCTGCTAGTAGTAATTGTAACAGATATACAATATCTGTAGCATGTCCAAAGGTTTTTATTATAAAATAAAAGTAGAAGCCTCTTTTCCTTTGCAATATTTGTATTGTTTGGGACCAGTTTAGGCCATTAGTACTTTCAGCTATATCAGTGAAAATAATATTTATCAAATAAATTTTTATCAACAAATAAATTAAAGTCATTTCTATTTATTTTCCAACTACTAGGTACTGTAGAAGAAAAGTACATATTGTAATCGACAAAACCCCAGGGTTTCAGTCTAAATACGCTTTTTGAGTCCCCCCCATGAATCCATTGAAATGATTTCTGGAAAATGTCTGTATGTAATGTATGTATCTATGTGTGATAATCTAACAACTGGAAATGACAAATGTTGCAGGTATTCTCTTAACGACTGACCCTATTTTGACCAAACTTATACCAGCTCATCTTACAGTGACGTTAAACATGTATGGCAATTTGCAGATTAATACCAATGGGATGAACTATTTGGGCGCTATAAAGGTTTGTAGAGGGTACCTGACACCTGACAAAATCCACAGTCATAGATGCTGTGAATGTACAAACGTCACTAGCCATCGACATGACATGACATGTAATGTTATTCTATGATTGACATTAGGTTGGTATCAAGAGTGGCTTTGGGTTCACGAAATTGAAATATTGCAGAAGGTTTCGACGCTTTAATGTGTCAACGAGGTAGTTGGAAAGTTGGATGTGGGCTTACTAGAGGGATTTTTTCCCTCTAGTAGAACTTTTCTGTTCAAGAAAGATGTTCAAACATCAGTTATTTAATTATCTCCAAAGAACCCAAAATACCAAATACTAAAAAATACTAAAAAAGTACAGATTCTAATATCGAAATACAAACCAAAAACCCATCCACTATTTTCGGCAAGTTAAGTGCGGAATTTCCGAAAATTCGTACACAATGGGCGGTTACGTTATGTGAACAACTATCCCTTCAAATTTAGCTTTGAAGCCGGCTTCGCGTTTGTATAATTCGCAATTCGCTTTTATCTGCATTTAGTCAAACTGACCCACAGATAAAAACAACAATGCGAACATTAAATGTCATAGTGTCAACATTCCATGGCCTACTGATAATTGGCGACCATCTTCAAAATATGTTTGATAAAAAGATCGGTATGAACAATCATACAGGCTGAATATCAAGGACGAAGATATACTAGAACCCAAACAGTTCTAGCGATCAACCAGAAAACCCTGTATAATATAATACTGGGCATATTGTGGTGTAACAATCAAAATTGGATGTTTCACTTTCTGTGAACTCATTGAGAAAACAACACAAAAATTTTATGCAATAACTTTATTTCACAATAAATAAATAACTATAACATTCAACAATTTAAACTATTTAGTGGTGGTATGCTGGGTAAGCTGGGGCAGCGTATACGGGAGCCTTGGCGTATACTGGGGCAACAACTTTGGCAACTGGGGCGGCATAGACTGGCCTACCGTGACCAGCTTCCCTGTTGACGACGGCGTTGAAACCACTGTGGTCATCAGCGGTGTATTCGACAACACGTCTGCTGCCGTCAGCTTCGATGAAGGAGTAAGATCCCTTGACTACATCACCATCACGGGTCTCTTGTTGGCTCTTGACATCACCGGTATGGTCATCATGGACTTCATAAGCGAAGTTGTATTGTGGGTGAGCGTTGAATGGTTCTGGGGCGGCATGGGAGTATACTGGGGCAGCGTATTTGGCTACTGGGGTGTATACTGGGGCAGCGTATGGCGCTTGGTAGAGACCAGCGGAGGCAGCGGCGACCAAAGCGGCCAAAACTACGAACTAGAATAGAGAATTATTGTTGATAGATGTTTTTTATGGTTAGGAGTATTGTTAGGACTTACCTTAGCAGACATGGTTGTGGATTGATTTTTTATTTTGGAATGATCACCAGAATGGAGTGTTAGTTTATATATTCGATGATAGGGTAGGTTATGTCTTGGTGTCCTTGAGTTGCGTGCACTTGCTCTATAAACATCGGCGCGCGGCGGTGAAAAGTATAAAGCTAAAGAATGTGGGGCAATTGTTATGCAAGCGAAACTATCTGGGTGTCACACGTTTGGCAATATGAGTTCCTAAGAAATGAAACTGTGACTTGTAAAATAGTTACTGCAGGCACTTTGATTATGTATATATCCTAACCGGGTTTTATTAGTTTTACCATATATGTACAAATGTACACATAGTTATATTTGTTTTGCAATAAACATATGTGAAAATAAAGAAAAGAACTGTGAATTGGTAAATTCCCATGAGAATAAAACGACAATGAATATTATTTTTCTTTAAATAAGTTTCAACGGGTAGCTTTAAATGGTGCATTATATGCCTTTTTAAAACATGAAGCCCTGTTAGAGTATTTAGAATATGTAGTGAAATCACCATTCAATATGCTAAAAGAATCATATAAATCGTCCCAATCACGCGCGATTTGAATAAGAAAATGTAGCAACAAAATTCATGAAATAATAAAAGCATATAATTATGAAATCAATCAATTGTGCAACAATAGCACTGACGTATAATTCCAATCATTATTTTAAGTTTTGACAATACAATTTACTTTAAGATATAGCTGCTATTATTAAGCTTAATCTGACTTATCATTACATTTTCTATCCCAATAGGACACCCATTATAACAGCTCGTATTGGTATACATCGTATTGGTATAAAACGAAAGCTAGACTATTATACATATCGCCCACAATGGGAGTGCCACACACCAAGCGGCCAATATAAAAACGCAGCCAGATCACCAAATAATCATTCCAAAGTAATCAACCAGATCAACAACATGTCTGCTAAGGTAAGACTCCACAATACAGCATACCATCAACAACATTTCTTCACGAAGATTCTCTATTTTAGTTCGTAGTTTTGGCCGCTTTGGTCGCCGCTGCCTCCGCTGGTCTCCTTCCAGCTCCATACGCAGCCCCAGTATACACCCCAGTAGCCAAATACGCTTCCCCAGTGTACTCCCATGCCGCCCCAGAACCATTCAACGCTCACCCACAATACAACTTCGCCTATGAAGTCCATGATGATCACACCGGTGATGTCAAGAGCCAACAAGAGACCCGTGATGGTGATGTAGTCAAGGGATCTTACTCCTTCATCGAAGCTGACGGTAGCAGACGTGTTGTTGAATACACTGCTGATGACCATAGCGGTTTCAACGCCGTCGTCAACAGGGAAGCTGGTCACGGTAGGCCAGTCTATGCCGCCCCAGTTGCCAAAGTTGTTGCCCCAGTATACGCCAAGGTAGCCGCTCCAGTATACGCTGCCCCAGCTTACCCAGCTTACCACCACTAAATTGTTATGACTGTTGAATATTTTAGTTAAATGTATTTATTTATTTTGTAAATAAAGTTATTGCAAAAATGTTAGCATTGTTATTATATTAATTTGATGAAGTTATCGTATGTTAGAATTCGTTTTCAAATAAGGTGCACAAAGAAGACAAGGGTAAATAGTCTCAACGATTACACATTGTTACCATTATACATTATTCATTGTTTCGTTTTGCAATTAAATATTAATTTTTCAATAAGTTGCAAAAGTTTAGAAATTACGGTAACGATGTAAGAGGAATGAATAATAACAAACCGATACCAGCTCATCCATAAGTGACATTAAATATTTAATTTTGATAAACCTGGGTGACCACTGACAAAGATTTGAATCTTCCGTGGCGGTTTAGACTGGTTTAGACTATGATTTAGACCAGTGATTCCTGACGGGGGCGATATCGCCTCCTAGTGGGCGTTCAGAAGCTTAAAGGTGGCAGTTTGTGTCGAAGCCATTCTAAGGGGGCCTTTGGCACTAGCCGTCGCCCCGTGAACAATACGCGTCAAAATGCTTTATAAATTCAAGCACAGGGTTTTGTGAACTACTCAGTTGTTACATGTCGCCGTGCCGTGCGTTGTGTTATACACCTAGGTATAGCAAACATTAGGCAGAAAGCAATTTGGTAGTCCAAAAAGGTTGCGAATGTATGAGTTAGACGCTTCAGTGTGTTACCGAAGTGGTCGGCAAATTGGGTGAGGACCACCCCAAATATTTTTAATAAGTGCGGTGGTCAATAACATCAAAATGACGCTTAACAAGCATCCCATAAAAGCCTACATGTTTTCAATGTACTTGTCGTTCAATGTCTTCGCGAACCGTGCAAATTATAACAACAAGATCTCCAGAAATGGATTTCTGAGACAATTCCCCGTATTAAAATCTTTGAGTTAGCCATATAATGCCATTAGACCGAACCTACTTTGCTCTCAATGTGACAGTATAAGTACTAATTTCATTTTCAAATCGTTTCTGACATAATATTATCTACATATTTTTAAGTTTCTCATCGAGGTCTATCTCTTATTTGTCGACGTAAATGAGAAATAACACAACCTTTTTATGCAATAATTTTATTTACAAAATAAATAAACAATTTCAACTAAAACACTCAACAATTCAATCTATTCAGTGGTGGTATGCTGGGTAAGCATGGGCAGCGTATACTGGAGCGGCTACCTTGGCGTATACTGGGGCAACAACTTTGGCAACTGGGGCGGCATAGACTTGCCTACCGTGACCAGCTTCCCTGTTGACGACGGCGTTGAAACCACTGTGGTCATCAGCGGTGTATTCGACAACACGTCTGCTGCCGTCAGCTTCGATGAAGGAGTAAGATCCCTTGACTACATCACCATCACGGGTCTCTTGTTGGCTCTTGACATCACCGGTATGGTCATCATGGACTTCATAAGCGAAGTTGTATTGTGGGTGAGCATTGAATGGTTCTGGGGCGGCATGGGAGTATACTGGGGAAGCGTATTTGGCTACTGGGGTGTATACTGGGGCAGCGTATGGACTTGGGAAGAGACCAGCGGAGGCAACGGCGACCAAAGCGGCCAAAACTACGAACTATAATAGAGAATTATCGTGAAGAGATGTTTTTGATGGTTAGGTTTATTGGAAAGACTTACCTTAGCAGACATGGTTGTAGATTGATTTTTGATTTTGGAATGATCGCCATAATGGAGAAGTGTTAGTTTATATATTCGATGGTAGGGTAGGTATTGTCGCGGTGTCCTTGAGTTGTCTGCACTTGTTCTATGGAGATTAAGCAAAATAATGTGGGTCAATTATGCAAGAGTGCCGGCATTATCTCATACTTCAATAAATCAATAATGAACGTAATTAATTTTGATGTACACGGTTGACAAATGTAACAATATTACTACTACATATACTGTATATTATTCGTTGTATGAGATCAACACCAGTTGTATTATCCTATGATCAAAGTAGTAATGGTAAAACTCATATCGATACGTGTTTTAGTATTTTGAAATTAGCAATGCATGATTTGGCAAAATAAAACAACATAGGCATTAGATAATTCTCAGTTTCAATTATTATGAATAGATATTGCCAAACGAACGACACCCAGATATAATTCGCTTGCATAATGTTTGTCCCACATTCTTTTGCTTTATACTACTATAGAACAAGTGCGCATAACTCAAGGGCAAATATAACCACTGCAAATTCCACCCTACCACCAGATATATAAGGCAACACTTCCATTCTCATGATCAAACCAAAATCGAAAACCAAACAACAACCATGTCCGCTAAGGTAAGACTTTGCAATACACCAAAATATCTCTCTCACGATAATTCTTTCATTTAGTTCGTAGTTTTGGCCGCTTTAGTCGCCGCTGCCTCCGCTGGTCTCCTCCCAGCTCCATACGCAGCCCCAGTATACACCCCAGTAGCCAAATACGCTGCTCCATCATACTCCCATGCCGCCCCAGAACCATACAACGACCATCCACAATACAACTTCGCCTATGAAGTCCATGATGACCACACCGGTGATGTCAAGAGCCAACAAGAGACTCGTGATGGTGATGTAGTCAAGGGATCTTACTCCTTCATCGAAGCTGACGGCAGCAGACGTGTTGTCGAATACACCGCTGATGACCACAGTGGTTTCAACGCTATAGTCCATAGGGAAGCTGGTGCTGCCAAGCCATACGCTGCCCCAGTTGCCAGAGTAGCTGCTCCAGTATACGCTAAGGTAGCCGCTCCAGTATACGCTGCCCCTGCTTACCCAGCATACCACCATTAATTGTTTTGATTGTTAAAGTGTTAGTTAAATTTATTTATTGTGCAAATAAAAATATTACAGAAAAAAGCGGTTTTATTTCTTGCTGGATTAATATAGTGTATTAATGAGGACTGAATTGACTTACCACTCTACTGTGAAATGTCGCAACGTCTCCATTGTTCACGGCTGGCTTGGCTATCCCATAGTGAGCCTGTTAGGCGATTAATCACTGTAATAAATTATTTACAATCAATTATACAAACATTAAGCTGGTGTGCGTGTCTACAAGCCAACAAACTGTGGCCTCTTAATAAATAATGTGATATAGGTTAAGTAGGTTATGCAGACTCTAGATATAAACTATACTTACTATACCTAAGTGTGTTTATGTATGCGTGGAAGTATACGCATACACACACAGGTATACCTTTGAAAACTATATGAAGAGTGGTAACATTTTGTTCTAAATGTTCTGAACCATCGACCAGAGTACCAAAGGGTATCTATCACAATGGCTTCTATTCAATAGGTTGAAAAGCTGTCAGAACACGATAATTTGCCGTTATTGCTTGTTGCGATGAAAAATTTGGGATTTCAGCAAAAATGCGCGTTTTGAGGTTGAATGAAAAGATTGTTTGAAAATGTAATATTTGAAATTTCGGCTGCATTTATTTATGTATGTATATTTATTGTAATCTGAAAAAAATTGACATTTTTTTTGACATGTTAGATTGGGAAATAGCAGAAGATTTATATGCTTTATTCGTCAACGAGGTAATTGGAATGTAGGAATAGGCGAGACCAATTTTTCACAGACTGAAATACTGTATAGCGGCAACCACCAATTGCATTAGCCCAACAAAGCAAAATATCACGTTTATGATTTTTCCCAGCATTTCGTCGGAGGCATTTTAATCGCCTCCGCAAGCTAAGCTATTATATTATCCCCTTTGATCTACAAATTGCGTTAAACACAGGACAAAACGTGCGCTGTAAAATTGACGTAGATCGCGAGTGTCGGTGAAACAGTGGTGTTCCAACGCTACTCAATTCCATTGGCGTTCGTCAGCATGAAAACAATGTTAGTGGGTGTTCATAATTTCATGGTGCAAGTACTCAAAAGTGAGCGAGTTGAGACGCTTTCGAGTGGGACTTGCCGGCGCTGGCAAACCTCTCTCTGACTCAGCGTTGCCAGAGTGCCAAGCAACAATTTAGGCTACATTTAAAAACATATGTTTGCCATGTAGATGTCAAATATGCATTGACCTAAGCACATAAACGTCAAACTTACAATCGGTTATGATACAAGTCAAGATACAAGTCAAGAATGTCAACATGTCATTCTGACATGTTGACAACACGAATAAGGACAAACGTCGGTCCTGTGGTTTTTGGCGACAAATGTCTCTTGCTCCAGGCAGTGGCAAAATCTGACAACACTGCTCTGAATACAATTTGCGGTAAATAAAAGTGAACATTAACGTCCGGTTAGCTAAGTAGATGGTAAAGCAGCTCCTAACCCCTCTCACCACGTATGCGATCGATCGGACGGTGCGGATATGCCTTCTTTGTTGTTGGTGTCGGTTTTATACACCGGCGGTGAAGTGGATTCATTTACGCCCCAAGCCGACAAACAGTGGTCGAGTGGTCCCAAATTGATTTGGATTGTAATCGAGAATTACGTACAAATAACAAATGAAACAGGGGTGATATTATTTGTGGGGATTCATTTTGTCCTTTTCCCTTAGTTTTCAACTAAATGCTTTACTATTCTAAACAGTGCTAAAAGTTACCTATTATCTTCAATTTGACATGCATTCAGAATGAATTTGCACAATAATTCGTGATCATAACTACCGAACAAATCAATAAAGTTTTCAATTAAGAAGAGCTGCTTGATTCAAATCTCACAAATTTCCCCTTTGAAGTGACAAGATTTTGTTTCAAATAAAATGTTGGATAGCTTTAAATGTTCTTATGAGTTCTTTTAAGAATATAGTGTTTCTACAGTACTGCATACAATGGAATAAGGTGTTTTTATAGCATGGTCCAAAGTAAGAGATGTAAATCAATGACAACAAATTCACCAGAGGTATTATAAAATTATTATATGTATTTAATACTTTGAGATGTATCAGATAACATTTAATTCTTTTATATTTTTTTAATGTATTTTGTACTTATTTTGAATGTCTTTTTTATTTTTATAATAAATTACTATATTGGTAAATATAAACTTTTTTTATCCCTTTGCAGCAACGGTAAATAGTTTGAACAAAACAACAAAATTATTCACTTCAAATCAATATAATATGTTGAATGTAAATTACTGTTGCTTACTTTAAATAATTGATCGCATTTCATTTAAAATGTTAGTTACTTGCAGTGATAATGAAATACTCTATTCAGAACACAGACGGTGTTGAACCAAACCTAAAAATCTGTTTTCTGAAACATTTGTTCTTCCAAGCAAAACAATCAATTAATTATTCTGATAATTATTATTTACTTTAATCCATCCAATGGTTGAAATTAAACAATATTAAGTTGGTCGAAATGTTTAAATATTTCAAGTAATACTACAAAGTTTCATTCAAAACTACATAATATAGTCCTTTGTAGTTGATGACTGTTTGGTGTGACTTAATAATTTACTCATTGCAACTAAATTTATCTTGAATCAAGCACTTAACCCGCTTCTACTGAGAAAATTCTTGGCTGAAGTGGATAGTTATTTCGTGGATATGAAAATCAATCGTTGTTTTGATTCAAAGTAATTTAACTTAAACTGAGCATTCTTTTCTCTGTGTGTGCGACTGGTTTAATATAAACTTATAAATTTAATGTTTTACTGGGATATCAAATGTATGTACATAGTTAAAGGTCATACATTTTACAAACTCTAACTAGTATACTGGTATACCAAATAATTCTATATTATTACAAGCTGGTGACATATTTGGGTACATATGTCACACACTAAATTCTGCATTACAACAGTAGGTAGTAAATTATTGAGTTGAGCGTGTATTTTCGCGTTTCGCGTGTGACCTGCGGTTAATAAAGACGACGACGGGCGTCGACTCGGCGACTTTCACTGTTGAAACTGTAAAACACACGTCTTTGGTATTCGAGGCAATTATTTTTAGTCATCCAGTAATGTCTGAGAGATTTTCTAGGTCATATATACATAGAACGGCTAAGTTCAACTAACCGCTTTGGCTTTTCACTATTTTTGGACCAAACACGACATTGTTACGTATGTACGTGTTAAATTCGTTCTTGTTACGGACTTAAGGACTTAATTATGAACAATACAATGTTTTATTCAAATGCATACACTAAAATGGTGGTTTTAACCTGTTTTCTGCAAATAAATGGCGATAGATCAATGAGACAAATACCTGGGCTGGGCCGTACTCAACGTTCCGACTTCGTCAGCGCCCAAACCTCTCTAATTTTTCACTGTCAGACTGCAGTAGCAGAATTTGGTTACTATTTGTTAAAAGAATTTTTACGTGGGCAAATTTTACGCTTAGTATATATGTATAAACTAGTGGGTGTAGATTTTTTCTCTGTTTACCAGGTAATTATAGTAATTAATTACCTGAAGTGTCACAAACACCTCGACATTAATCGTCACACCTTTTTTCCCTTTAAATACCTACTATCCATCCATTAAGTAGGAAAATTTCCTCTAAACGTGAAGATTCTAATCGTCCTGTTAGGAATCGATAAATCAGCCAATTATAAATAGGTCAAGTCTCCTGTGTAACAGCAATCAATCAGGCTGCTTAACATTGTCGATTCTCTCGCTTCATAGTGTACTATTTTGCTTGAAACTTGATTGAAACTGTCACGAGCAGGAAATTTACCTTTTTCCCCATCATTTATTAAACCGTGTCAGGTGGTCGACGATGAGGCTTGTTTTCACGCAAGTATAATAATACACAGTTAGAGGGATTCCCGCTGTCCCGTCTGACGTCCTACTTTACCGACCGATATACCTATAGGGTAATCCCTAGCGATGAATTGATGAATTTGAAACGTTGTCGTCGCCTAGTATTGATTTTTATCGTTTCGCTTCATTATGGTCATTAAATGGTTAATATTTGATTAAAAGATTGTCTGCTGAGTACGTATTTTAAATTAATTTTATACTGTAAATGGTAGTTTTCGAAAATTATAGGACTATTTGTCTGATGGAAATTCTAACCATATGCTAAACACAGATATTATGTTATCGTTGACATTAGGTTTGGTTGCTCTGAGAAAAAGGGGCAATAATCAAGAATAATTGATTAAGAAAAATGGACATACATAAGTAGATAAATTCTGTAAGATTCTTATAGTTTTATATGTATCATCATTTTCGTTGTACCCAACTCCTCTGCCCAGATACCGCGGTTTCATTATATTTTTCGACCGCTTCTTTCTAGCACATCAGATAAAGCTTTTATCAGGTCCATCCTGGACTATAGATGAAAAATTAATGGTGCTGCTTCAAAATCTATTCTCAAGAAAATTAATAAACTACTTGACTACTTCAGAAGCCATAGAACTAGTGCATAAATTTTGAAGACAAATATTGGCAGATAGCCAAATCTATGAAAAAATTTTACAATGGGCCTTTTTGTATTTTTGTAGAATTACTGAAAAAAGAAACCTACTATCCACCCTTAATATTCATTCACCACACTTTCCAATTCCTTTGAATCATGCTCCAAACATATTATTTCACTATGACTGAGTGCCATATCATAACCACTGGCGTTTGCCAAAATCTACCAATGTGTAATGTGGATTCTGTGTGGATACTGCTTCTATAAACGTTTATAGACAAGCTGGTATCAGTTTGGTCAAAATCGATGAATCCCTAAGAAAACGCATTTACATATGCCATTTCCGGTTGTCAGATTGTGACAAAAACAATCAGTTGGTCTCCTAGTAATTCTAAATAAGTATACCAAGTTTCAGCCGAATCCGTTATACCGTTTGGGCGCTATAGTGTTCATATACACACACACAGGGCACCCAAAAAGCTGAAACCCCAAATTTGTTTTTCCGTCGATTAAAATACTTTCCTTCTAGGATACTACTCGTAGTCGAAAAGTAAAAAATGTGAATATTTGCAAATACGATTTTTTATCTTAGCACGGCTGTGCTAGCCTGCAAACACAGCTCAGTACTTTTGAATCCGATAATATATAATAATAAGTAAAGTTTTTATTAAAAAAAAATACTGTTCCCACTTCTTCTAATTTTGAGAAATCCATAGCAAATGCTAAGTACCTAATTTGAAAGTAAACATTTTCTAATTTATAAATAATTATCACTAAATTAGCCAGACAATGGATATGTTATATTGGGCCTGATGTAGGTAGGCATATTTTCGAGTATGTATGTATAGGTAATTAAATTAATATTAATTAAGAATGTATTCACCCTTCCCTATTGTTATTTCCATTAATTCCAACGTTGCGAATAAACGATAATAATCTAACTTCATTAATCTTGATTGTCACATCAAATTTCGCGTGCAATTTAAATTCCACGACTAAATTCAGCAACGAGCGCTGAATAATTAAGTTACATCCAAAACGGCTGGCAGTCCGCAGAAGCAACATTCATCAACTAACCTGTCCAAGGAAAACGCATCCGTTCGAGGAAAATCACATATTCCACGTGTAAATCCGTCAAAATACCTATACGAAAGAAATCTCCGAAAATAAACTCAACACAATCACACTCACAACCATAAACCACAATATTCAACCAAAAACAACACTCGAAAATACCGAAATTCAAAATTTGCGCGCGATTTTTCTTTCTCAAAGGAGATAACCGCACTTTCTTTTTCAGTGTCACTTCCGGCGGAGCTTCTGACGAACAACGGTGAACGCACGCGGTGCACCGTTTGGATCGTCCAAGCGCGGATCTGTTTGCAGGAATTGAGTGGTGTGTGTGTGTGTGTGTGTGTTAGTGTGGGGGCGGAGCGTAGGGAACAAGAGACGAACGTTCGGACGGTGCGCGTGAGCCGACACGAGGAGTCCTCGTTTGCCGATCAACACAGGAGAGATGCGCAAAAAACGAAAAAGAATCAACAACTGATCCAGCTAGCGACAAAAGCCGCGCGTGGTCGCGTTTAAATAAATTCTGCGGCCGCCACCGCAAACTTAGCGAACTACTCGCTGGTGGTTTATGTATATCGTGGGCATGTATATTTTGCTGATGAACTGAATGTCATGGGTGAATTTCGCTCAAAAATGACGCTCAAAAGTAGCCCATTTTCTATCCCAGATTTCTCGATAGCGAATTGACTTAATGCAAAATTTTGATATCCATATTGTAGTTGTAGATATAATAATAATAATAATAATCCAAGCCTTAACATCCCCCAACAGCTTTTGCCAATTACAGGGGGCATCGGCAGGCCAGAGTATTATTATTATCGCTCGCGCCTGTGGAACGTCTTAAGATGTTTGGCTCCCAGCATTCGCCAAGGAGTGAGGAAAACCACAGAAAACCTACCTCACCCTGGAAGCAGGTCCCCGGGCTCGAACCGGAGACCCCCTGAGTGCAACACCAACGTCTTACCGCTAGGCCACACTCAGGCTTTATATAGATGTAATCTGGGTGTAAACTTAAGAAAACTGTTATTATGGACTAATTCATGGCGAAAAAATGCTTAAGTTTCCTATTGTTCGGTATATAATCCTCTGAGTTGGAAGTGTTTGTGATGAAGTGTCAACACTGGCACCACAAATAGGACTTTCTTCTGGTAGAAAAACTTAAAACCATTTAACCATGTTTTAAATTGCATACACAATGACCAGAGCCACTCTGTACCCTACCTAACATCAGTTTCTATGACATAAGACATAAAGACATTGTCATACTGACATTTAATGTCATGTCATGTCAGTGGCACTGACGTTTGTCAAAATCTGACAATTTGCAACACAGCGACGAAGGCTGTGAATTCTGTCAAACCGCTTCTATAAATGCTAATAACGCCTAAACCGTTCATCCCATTGACTTGTAAATTAATATACTTATTTAAAATTACTGGAGGATGAGCTGATATTAGTTTGGCCAAAATCGATAAATACCGAAGAGGACGCATGTAACATTTGCCACTTGCGGGTGTCAGATTGTTACAAAAACGTCCCCTGGTAATTATCAATATGTATGCAAAATTTTAGCCCGGTCAGTTGTACCGTTTGGACGCTATCGTGTACAAAGACATACACACACACGCATACACACACACACATATACACACACACATACACACACACACATACATACATACATACATTTTCCAGAAATCATTGCAATCGATTCATGGGATCCTAAAACGGGTATTTCGGCAGATATCTCGAAAAAAGAATTTCCGTCCATTACAATACTTTTTTTTTCAAATTCAAATTAAATTTATTGATGCTGATCACAACAGTTAGCACAAGTCAATTATATTACATACATTCATTAATCAAGTAATCAATAATATTACACAGATATATCAGTTTCCTAAGCGTAGGTGTAGAATTTAAAAACAGTAATCCAAAAACTCATCATAACTGTAGATAGGGTGTTCGATACGCAATTGCCTTCCTTCTAGGGTACTAGTCGGAAAGTAAAAGCTACCTAAGTCCTAAGCATAACCACTGCATTATTGTAATCAAACATTATAAGATTTGCATACAAATTTATCGTACAAATAAGGTATTATAAAAGGCATCTATTATTATTATTACCTGTATGTCTGGCATTGGAAAACGTCAGTTTTGTGACTCCATGACCTGATCTAGTCGGTCAGGTTCTTCCTTCCTAATCTGCAACAAGAAACGTATAAACTCAGTGTTGTTAAAATAATAACTACTTCATTCATTTACAAAGTTACTTACTTAAAAAAACCATAACCCTGATCGATGCAGTTAATCCATGGAAAAGAGTATAACCAATGGGTAGTGGACGCCTTAAATCACTTCCAACATGCTCCTAAAACTAAAAAAAAAAAAATATTTTACTTATAAACATTGAACACTTTTGTAGCGCCTATTGGAAAAAGGAAACCCACTCCTCGTCCATCTGAAACAAAAAAAAAAAACACACAGATTTTAACTTCTTTGAAGCAGAAACGAGCAAAGGGGAAGATCCCAAACCACCACCCCGTTAACCTGCAGCGACATCTTCTTCCCTCTCGCTCGTTTCTGCCAAGTATCGCAAGAATTACAAAGAAATACCCACTTACCGGAATTTTTCAATAATACCATCGATCAAGGTCAGATGATTAGCACTACCACTGCTTTGGCGACTCTACAGAACTCCGTAGAGAGTCAAAAAGACCGATAACGCGTCGCGAACCTAGAGAAGTCCAAAAATCCTACCTTATTGCGTCTTCTTCCCCTCCAACGAATGATGACATCTCCTTGAACCTACCTTTAGATGTCTTCGTCCTTGGAAGCTGCCACTCCGGTAAAATCCTCCTCCAAGTCAGTCCTTCTTCTCCCTTGGGCATCTACGGCTGCTATTCAACACTACACACGCAAGATTTAAAAACGCGCACAACTAAATGTTCAACACTTCACTACATCACCGCCGCTGTCCATCTGCAACAATAATATAACCAAATATAACCAAGTATTCCACAATGTTTATTATGATCCAAACACTACCAGTACAAGTTATTACTCAACAAAATTTGATTAATGGCGCTGAAATGAGTACGGAACATGATTTTTATACACACGGGGTAATAGGTTAGGTCAAAATCACTTAAAACACCACTCAAAATATCACAAATTACCTGTTGCGAATATTTGCTGGTATATCTGTGTGCAACACGCGCGTACGCCGTGAAATTCTGTCAAAAAAAAAACGCACAGACGCGCAGAAAATGTTTGGCAAGATGGTCGAAAAATGCAAATTAGCTCGGTTGTGGTGAACAGGTATTGGCGTTGCCTGGTTACGAGACTAGCACTCGTCGCTTGCGCTCCTCGTGGCCCAAACAACTCATGCGCCAATTTGACGTCTTATAAAACTTGTATAATAATATACTATTTTCTACTTTGCATTCACAATGCACACATTGTAACACTGTTTTCGGTGTTACAATTAGCAAATTGTAACACCGTTTTTAGTAACTTTTTTCTAAGATTGGTGACATTGATATCAAATGCATGTCAAACGAAAATACACATAACCACAAAAGTAAGCACAAACTGATTTTTTAGAATCGCACAAACTGCGAAGTATGTATATTTTTATACATATTTAAACATGCGTGTTGCATCCTAGGTTTCGTACTACTAGTATATGATGGTATATAATAATTATCAATAATTTCTTTTTCACAGAGATTTGAATTTAAGTGACAGATGACAGTGTTACCAACGGTTACACCCATAAATACTCTAGATTGGAATTTTACCTAATATACTTCTAAATTTTTATAAAATTAATGACGCAAAGTAGAAAAAATAGTATATTACACTCGTTTTATAAGACATATTGGCGCATTCGTTCATTTCATAACAAGTATTACAAGTACATCAAATAATTTATCAACAAATACTGATTTTTACATCTGTTGTACTACTCATTTGGTATATTCTAGACTTCTAAAGTCCAGAATCTAGACTGTCTAGTCTAGATTCTAGACACACGTGTAGCTTGTAGGACAATGGATAATCAGTAATCACATTGAGAAACGTACTAATGTTTAAAACGTATGTTTTAAAACATGTTTAAAATAGTAAAAAGCATACATGCAGTCACAGCACTCTAGCAAAAATAGTGTCTTTGAATCATAATCAAATCATTGGATGTAAAATAACTTCAAATTGTTTAACAGTGTGGTTACCATGAAAATTGATGAAAACACATATTTCCAACAATCGAATTTTCAAGGTTCACGCTTTCACATCGTATCAGCACTTGTTCCACCAAAACATGCGTAAATCATTAATAAAAACATACCTTTTCCCTACAAAAACGTCATCCATGTCACAAACAGCGGCCGTCACCACATTATCAAAGAGTCCGACACTATGTTTAGTTTTATGTTGACAGTTGCCACTTATCCACAATTTCAAGTCCCGAAAACACATTTCCGCACCTTTTGGTTAATTGTGATAGACAAACTGGAAAAGAGGTTAACCGGTGCATCGCGTATCACTTCTGACACAAGACTCGAGTTGCACCGTGCACGAATCACGGACCAGAGGTCATTGCGTGCAGCGGCGCGAAACTTCAAATTGTGTTCACCGGCTAACCGCGTGTATTACCTAATTAGATATAACTTAATTACTAATGTAGAATTAACGTGGACCATAAAATCGCCATGCGAGTTACTCCAATCGTCAGTATTAGGGTAGGATAAAAACGTAAATGCTGATCTTTGAAACTTCCCAACGTGACATGTTATTAAACTTGGTTATAATAGGGTATTCCGGTGTTTCTCAAATTGTTGTTTTTCACAAAGTATGGATGCTGCTGATTGCTACTTTACACATAAAATCCCAAACATTGCTTTAAATTAAGAGAAATCGTCGTTTGAAGTTTGAATTAGAGTTGGTCTTTGTGACGTCACAAAGATCGCTTAAAACGGGCGGCTTGGCAACGTTGTAAGTTTTCTTATGTTATGTTCACTCACACACAAGTGTTTCTAATGGCCACGACCGATCAGCTGTTCCCATGTTGCCAGCGCTACTGGTGATCGGTAATCTTCGTGTGTTACCGAGGGTGGTCGGTAAATTCAAATAAAATGCACTTTTAATTGCAATTATCTCATAAAAAAACTAAATCAAAAAGCTTACAGCTTTACGGTATGACTCCTGGTAACTTGTACGGTAGTTTAAACCGAATATCTGCTCAAATTTTGACATGACCGGAATACCCTATTGTGTCAAAAGCGATGTGTAGAATAATACGCTTTTCTCTGTCACTTGACAATTTTTCCTGATTGAAAAAATTGGTTTTCTGCTGAAGGTCCTATAGGTTAAGTCCATTGTAGAGTGACATTATAAACCATGGTAACAATTATTCATAAGCGACATGTAAAACCATATTTTTCTTAATCACTTACCACCATTTAGTGTCACCTGACAGTTTGAACTAACAAAGCAAAATTTTGTTACCATTTTGCAAATTGGCATGTTAATAAGCTTAGAAACACTACCTACCTTCTTAAGTATCTATAATTAATTCACCACAAAAACATATTGTCGCCACAATATCTCAAATAGAAAAGGGAAAAGAAATAAAAATAAAACAATAACAAAAATCTTGTACTCTTTTTATATTATGAAGTTTCATTAAAAACACTTTATATAAAACTACTAAATCATTGCTATACAAATGAATACAACAATTAATTAACACGATCTAGTCCTTTCTTTTTAGAAAAAACATTGTCAAATCATTTTATATTTGATTAGAATTTTATTCTATACACAATTATATATCGAGAATAGACTAGTCTCAATTAATTAAACGTCGTACCACTTCAAAATCCTCCTGTCCAGGAACAGGAGATGCAAACGTCACAAAAAAAGAACATGTGACATTACAACAATTATTACTGACAGAACAAAAAAAAAACATCCGAGAAAATTACACGATTCTAATACATAATATATCTAATTCATACAATATATAAATTCTTACAAATAGAATGATAAAGATGTGGGGGTGACAAATTCTTGATAATTAATAATATAAACTTATATCCTATATGCGTGTAGATTGGATTATTTGCGAACTTCGTGTTCACAATTCGCCACAATAATGAAATAAAAATAGTCACCTTAATAAAATCTTTGTATGCATCCTGTATATTATACATTATAGTACACAGGGTCCTAAGAAAGAATTTGAAAAATAAAAAAAAAAAAACTCTAAAAAGACTGATACAAATCCATTCTGCAATAATTCCTACAAAAATCTTCCAAAAATAAAATCATCTGGCAAACAACCCATCCAGTACCAACAGAATTACATTTATAAAAGTACACAAACTTTTACATTAAGGATTTACTTCATCTCATACGATAACTCTCTCTTTTGATTCTTAAAGAAAATAATTAATACCGCGTCCTCATATAAACAGACGATGCGTCGTGGGAATCGCATCCGAATCTTCGTGTGTGCTTGTAGATCTCGTTGGCCGTAGCGGTCATCAGCAGAGGTTGATTCAGGGAATCCGCCAATTGTAAAGCCAACTTGGTGTCTTTCTGCATGTGCTGCAGCGGTTGCTCGACAACTTGGAAGTCAGCGTCCACTATTAGCTCGGCCTTCCTCTTCAGGTACGGGCTGGCCATGCTGGTCAAATTAAAAATTTCCAAGACGTCTCCAGGCGCTACTCCTGACCTGTCCGCTAGGGCAATCGCCTCGGCAAGGCCTGCCAAAGCAACTCCTTTGATCACCTGAAGAAGAGACCAAATTTCAAACAACAAAGAAAAGACAACAAGAAAGAAGTTGGATAAAAATGGACAGACAAACAAAATAAAATACTAGTATTAAGGCTCAGAAAAAAAAACAAAAAGCTCTAAGACTCTAAGACAAATTAATGAAGACATACCTGTAGGACCAAGTTCATCTTCGTGGCGAAGCCGACGTCTCCCAGGTAATAAGCGAGATGGCCCATGGCTTTGAAGCAAGAGTAGCAGTCGTCGAAAAGGGACCTGTCCCCAGCGCCAAGGACGATGAGATTGGCTTCGTCCGCTTCCTTTTTGCTGCCCTGCAGTTGTGCCTCCAGGTATCGGCCGCCCTTTCCAGTGATCAGATTGCACAGGTCCATGGAGGTCTCGTTGTCTATGGTCGTCATCTCCACGTAACCTTTCCCTTCCAGGGAGACTCTATTGTGGAGGACTCCACAATTACCCTCAACGATCTGAAAAAAAAAATGCAACGTGTACATATCGTTCTGAAAATAATTTAAGTTTTGAAATGGTAGTGGTCGATATATAGCCTGGCTGAATGCCCCCAATGACTAAAAAATGTTTTTATAGAAGGACCTCATAGCTTTTTATTATTTGACCGTTCGGATAAATTGTGGCGAATATTTGCTATAGCACTATAGTGGGATGGTATAAAAATAAAATACTTACGTCCTTAGCGGCGGCTGGGTCACTGACGCAACAGAAAATGATATGTGAATTGTCGACAACATCGGACGGTGTGTCGTAGGTCTCAACGAGGCCGGCATGCTTCACTTTTGCTAGGTTCTTGATGTCCTCCGCCTGAAAAGTGCAGAATAAATCTATCACGTAAAATAAATTGCTACATTCGCACCAGATATGTAAAGGGGATCTTTTGGGAAAATCTTCTTTTAACATGTGCTTCACTATTAAGTCACAGTGTGTCGATGGTAATTATTAGTCATAAATAAGTGCAATTTCCAGCCAAGGCACGTGCTCATATTCTTTTGGCAGATAAAATTAATATACTGGCATACATAGACTTAGTAAATAGCGGCACACATCTTTTAGTCTATTTCTAGATCGATGTTTATCTAATGCGGAATTCGTGGAACTTAATTAAATCATTTTGCCAAGCTTTGAGAAAAAAAGTCGCCCATCCAAAAACTTTACAAATTTTATTCTCAAATAATTGTTTTATGTAATCTTTGTTGGATGCATGTTGTAACCGACTTCGATGCTTTTGCGATTTATGTTTGTAACACCCAGTAAATAAACAAGCTAACAAGGACCTTGGTCAAGGCTGAACAAATATCACTTCTTATACCACAAGAAGAAAATACTTTAGTAGCTAAGTTGGAAACATCCTGCAGTGCAATAATGGACTTATCACTCGATTGGCTTTTAATTAATAAAACCCTGTCACTTTTAAACATACTGCTGTTTGTTTCATTGCGATATGAGCAAAAACTTTTCGACTAGTACCCTAGAAGAAAAGTATTGTAATCGACGGAAAAAATGGGATTTCAAGGGAAATATCCGTTTTGGGGTTCCCTAAATCCAATGCAATGATTTCTGGAAAATATATGTACGTATGTGTGTATGTAAAATACGTATGTATCATCATTTTGTGCCGGTCTCAGGTTAACTTTATAATAGTTATTCTGTATATATGTAAGTATACCTGTGAACACGAAAGGGTACAACAGATGGGGCTGAAATCTGGTATGCACATTTAGAATTGCCAGGAAACGAACTGGATTGTTTTAGTGACAATCTGACAACCTCAAGTGGCAAATGTTACATGAGTTTTCTTAGGAATTCATCCGATTTTGACCAAACTGATACTAGCTTATCCTCCAGTGACTTTAAATATGTATACCAGTTTAAGATCAATGTCAGAAGCTATATGAATATGAGAGAATCAACAGCCTTGGCAAATTTAGTATATACTGGCAAATTTTAGATGAGAAATTGCTTTCTGATAAAATAAATAATATTACACACATAAACAAAAAACAAGATACTGTAATCCGATTATTATAAATAATATACAGAGAAAACAGTTGAGCAAAGGTAACAAAAAAAAGTTGATATACAGTCTTTTTTTTTAAATATCAGATTTTTTTATTATTGTTTTAGTTTATTACAAAATCAAACGTCATATTATTTTAGATGTACACTGTTGGCAAGTAGGTACCTACAGTACTACCACTTGGGTATAATATTTGTCATTAATTTAGTGCATTGTCTAAGTGTTTGTAGATAAGAGGACATGATAACAAATAGGAAAGTCTACGTGTTTTATGATTAAAATAGATAGCCGCTACCGGTTCCTCTTCAAACGATTAATATAAAAATAACTAAAAAAAAGCACTCGATTTGTATCAAGTGATTGCATCCTTTCTGTCAAAAATAAAATAACCCTTCTTTTCTTTATTTGATAACTGATTAATATTAGATATAATTAAATCGAGCTAAATCGATGAATGTAGACATTCAAATTCTCCCTCTGAAATATTGAAAATTAATAAGTTACAGGTCAACTACAACGGTACGTCACGTGTTTTTCAAAGGCAGTCTGTGGAATGCTTGAAAAACTTGGCAAAATATCAACCACTCTTAAAAACAAAATAATTATTTGCACAATCTTAATGGTTAAGTCTACTAATTTACTTGTACAATCACCATACGTTCAAAGTCTACCACTAAAAAGATAAACAAGCGTCCGACAGTTTTTATATTCACAAATTTCAGCGAATCATCCAAACAACCTTACAGCTAATAGACCATGACTAAAAAATCGACACACGTCTTGGAGTAAGGAGATTATGCGAATTCACGTACTGAAATAACTAATCCGGTTCAAACCGGTACAGAAAACCCCAGGTTCCACTAAATGAGTACTTTCCGCGATTATTTCACGTAATATCGTAAAAATAAGCAGATTATCGGAAGATTGGATGCAAATTGTATCGATTTATCATTAATCTTTTCGTGACCGTGATTGACACTTTCGAGTGTTTATGTTTATGTACGCGATTCCTGTTTGTAAAATTGTGATATCGCGCAGACATAAAATGCGGCTCATGTCGAAATTCTTCGTTGTTTGCACGTCTGCTTAGCGAGAAGTACAAGCCGACAGAATGCTCTATTTCGTCACGTTCGTATTTATGTCAGAGATTGTGGGAACGATGATGTTTTTCTATTTGTTCCATTGTTTCTATACGGTGCAAATACCGACCATATGAGATGGAGTTGGCAACAATATTTCTGGTATGTACACCCTTTGTGTGTTAACTTGATTAATTTTCATTAATTTTCGTTTAGTTGTTAATTTGTGAATGCTGTAATTTTTATATTTGATGAATTTAGATGATTCTCTCAACAAATTGTAGAGACATTTTTCGATACTTTTTAATTTATTAGTAGATATTTGATGGCACAAAAGTAAAGTCACAATATATTAAAAAAAAATAGTATTACATATTTCTTACTCTTTTAACCCCATTATAATACTGATAACAATTTTCTTTTGTTTTCAGTGAAGTAATGAACCTACTACTAATGCCTGTGATGAAAAACATCTTTATCTCCAAGATGGCGAACAAAAAAATCTGGATGAGGAAAACTCACATAATCCAAGAATAACAAAAACAACTCGAATAAGAAGCGGCCCTCGAAGAGTTATTAATTGATATGTGGCACCAAAAAGAAAAAAAAAAACACAACAGTATTTATTATTTTTAAGTGCATAATAATTATTTATCATACTAATTAGAAATAAAGACAATTATTCAAAGACAACAAAGTATGCATTCGTCTAATTATTAACGTTGACTAATATACTAGATATGCTTAGAACCAAAACTTTTTTGCAAGTGGGTTTATTAAGCACCTGATTACGCTAGCTGACAACAACTTTCCGCATTTCCAATAAATCTCTGAAATGCATTAGCGAAAACAGTGTTAAAATATGACCTACTTTTCTCACGAATTGAAATAATAAAGTGCTATGTTTTTGTGCCTTATATCAATGGTACGCTTACCTTAAGCAATTATTATTCCTTGCCCTTTATTCTGGGTCATAATATATTTAAAAACTAGTATTATTCCTTAGATTTTAACCCTATAAGTCTACAAAAGAGTTACGTACATTTATTTAAACGTGTCCATTATAATTTATAACACCGGTGACAATTTATTTTTTCTAAATATCTTTTTCTCCAAGATGGTGAGTAAAGAATCAGGATGAGGAAAACTCGCATAATCATACTTTCCGATTAGTACCTTAGAAGGAAAGTGTGTGTAGGTATGTGTGTGTGTATGTATGTCTGTGAACACGATAGCGCCCAAACGGAATAACGGATCTGGCTAAAATTTTGCGTACGCATTTAGAATTATCGGGGGACGAGCTGGATTGTTTTTAGTAACAATTTGACAACCGGAAGTGGCAACTCCTTGCCACTTCCGGTGCATCTAAACTGATATAAGATTACTTTCCAGTGACTCCAGTTTTTTTTTTACGGAATGTGCAAATTATTATCGCTAGTGAAATGTCAAGAAGCAACTGCAGTGATTCACGCAAATGTCACGGCCAATTTATTCACTTCAAGTTGCAAACTCGCTCAATATTAGTCCATTATATTGGAATAACCAACCCCTGGCATTAGAACAACCCTTTAATCAATTTCTATTGTAACTACATATCGAGACAAATTACATAAAACAATAGTTTTATACATGCTAAATGGCACGTAGAAAAAATAGACAAACACATTTATTCCTGAACAACAACATCAATTTAAGACGATAATTGATGTTTATTAGGTGGCAGTGTCGGCCTAACAACGTTTGGTTACCATCCTTATTTGTCCATTGTATATTTAAGTATCTGCTAAATTTGATAAACTAAGCAATCAGATCAAAATTAGGTAATACTAGCTCTGTGTATAAGTCAAAATTTTCGATTTTAGTTATTGGGCATTCTAGAAATATGTGGTTAAGGCTTCCCACCTGTCCACATTCGCAATATGGACATTTTAAGATACATTTTAGGTTATCTGCTATCTGTTACTGTTGTTACGAATGTCCGACAGGGGGCGTTTCGGGTTTGACGTTACTGTGGTAATATCAGCAAAACACGGGTCGACAAAAATCGATTTTTTGGATCGAAAACTGTTTTTAAGGCCGTTTTTTTGCTCAAAACTCTTTGCGAAGGGTATTTAGAGGGATCTTATCGTAAGACATGAGAGCGAGCGGCTTTTGTAAGGTCGGCAGGAACGGATAAAAAATGTAAATTTTTGACGTTCATCGATCCGCTTGTCGGAATTTCTAGACGTTACGTGACATTTTCTCGAGGTTCGCCTTCACCCGAAGAGGTGCAAAAACGTGTTTTTTTTTTCAAAATTGACGCATTTAATTTACAAAATATCGAGCAGTCCACGCGGAATTGTGTCCTTTTTTCAATTCGAGCGTCAAAAGTAATATCGAAAAGCCCAATTTTGCAGCTACTCGATCGCAAATGTCGGCGAAAATGGGCGATTCCGCTGAACGCGCCCTACACTTGAAAGTTCGCAATTAGTATAGGTAGAGAATAGTAGAACCAGTGGTTGAGTTATCTAACCTAAATCTCATTCTCAATGACATGAAAAAAATGACAAAAATGTATGCGGATATAAAAATCAGTACCCAAATATTATTTAAGCAAATATTTATATGCGATATGTGCAAAACAATCAAAACAATAACGATAACCAGACTCATTTAAAGTTGAAAATAAATGATAAATAAAGTAGCTTCTATAATATAATCTTATCAGAAAATCCTTTATCAAAAAGCACACGTCATGCGGAGAGACGCAAACGCATTGTATGCTTATTAAGATTGTCTATCTACCTATACTAATTACGAACTTTCAAGTGTAGGGCGCGTTCAACGGAATCGCCCATTTTCGCCGACATTTGCGATCGAGTAGCTGCAAAATTGGGCTTTTCGATATTACTTTTGACGCTCGAATTAAAAAAAGGACACAATTCCGCATGGACTGCGCGATATTTTGTAAATTAAATGCGTCAATTTTGAAAAAAAAAATCACGTTTTTGCACCTCTTCGGGTGAAGGCGAACCTCGAGAAAATGTCACGTGACGTCTAGAAATTCCGACAAGCGGATCGATGAACGTCAAAAATTTATATTTTTTATCCGTTCCTGCCGACCTTATAAAAGCCGCTCGCTCTCATGTCTTACGATAAGATCCCTCTAAATACCCTTCGCAAAGAGTTTTGAGCAAAAAAACGGCCTTAAAAACAATTTTCGATCCAAAAAATCGATTTTTGTCTACCCGTGTTTTGCTGCTATTACCACAGTAACGTCAAACCCGAAACGCCCCCTGCCGGACATTCGTAACAACAGTAACAGATAGCAGATAACCTAAAATGTATCCTAAAATGTCCATATTGCGAATGTGGACAGGTGAGAAGCCTTAACCACATATTTCTAGAATGCCCAATAACTAAAGTCGAAAATTTTGACATATACACAGAGCTAGTTTTCTTCTAACTAAAACCCTATCAACAGCAGACATTATATGCGCAAATTAAAAAAAGAAATTTGTAAACACTGCTCAAAAGGAAGTGATTCCAACAATCTGACGTCATACAAATATGTTTACGTAAAAATGCACAGCAAAAATGTTGCTGCAACTGCAATTTACAAACAGAATGATAAGGATGTACTAGCGTCTTAAAATTTTTGCACTTTCCCGTCAGTAACTTTCTCCAGACTTACGAAATAAATAGGATTTACGAAACCACCATTCACGGTCCAAAAATTATAATAATAAATGTTTTAATTCGTTTTAATGTAACATAACATTCTCATCATAACATCTCGTAATTTCTGATAGCATTTAACCGTAGTGGGCAATATAGATTTCGCTAAATAGACATGACATGCGACTAAAAACAAACGGTTTGAAGATGTCAATCGACCGTCAAAAACTCAAAATCATGGTTTTTACCAAAAGAAAATATTCGCGCGCATGCACGGTTAGTGAATATCATACTTGGGACGAAGAAAAAAACGATTAATGCCCCAGATGATCGTACCAACTATAAATGAGGAGATGTATACAAAAAATGTCTATAAGAGGTGAGTTCATACAATTGTGGCGTTGTAAATCGTGTTAGATTTACCATCCATTATTTAGAGATTTTGATAAAGCCACACAAAAGTAAAACAATCACATAATACACTCAGAACTTTAAATTTTTAACGTACTGTTATCTCTAAATTACGACGAACGAATGCGAGTGAAATCGTAGATTAGGCAATCGATCAGCTTTGCGCGTCGGTCGATAGATGGAGCTAGCGCCGCGGCCGTATTCAAAACTTATCGATTTCCAGAAATCGCGTTTCCACAACAATTATACCATCGACAGGAGATGTGTTGTTCACAATTACAGTTTAGTTTAGCTAATCGGATTTACCGCACAAGAAATAGATGTATGAATTGAAAAACACCACTCATTGCGCGATACTAATAACAACCCGGGCGCTGAGCAATTCCTACAGATAAGAGGCCATGATATAATCGGCAGAAATTATCGTAAGAATGGCGACAGAACTCCGGTATATCCGTACACCGAAGTTATTTTATGCCTACGTCAAAGTTGCATGTTGTATGGCTTGAGTGGTCGGGCGCGTACATTGCATGCGGCCTCCCCTTATATCGACTCGGAATGGACTCGCCCACCGATACCCCACTAGAACAGCTGTACGTGAACAGTTCACACGTCTGGTTCAATGCGAATGCATGCTTTCTCGTTTGCTTCTGTTCTGTGAGCTGTCGTGTTCCATTATTTGCGATAAGACCAACTGAAATAATCCAAACCTTAAAGTAAACAGTACCTAGTGACCGCCAAAGCACGAAATGTGCCACAGAATGGCCAGAATGATCGGTAAGTCGTACTGTACAGTAAAGATCTCGGACTTTAGCGTAAGCAATAACCGTCCATAGAAATGTTTCCTAGGCGCGTGTGCGCTAAAGTTATTCAAAACAAGCCACTTTCTTCAATCGTTAACCTTGAGATAAATAAAATTAGCGTTATTTTACGGTAAAAAAAAACTGTTTTTTTTTGCAGCCAAGTGAAACTTCCTCGCGTGGGAGAAAATCATGCCTAGGGAGAGATGGACAACCTCCGGCTAAAAGATGCCGGTGCCGCATTGTTCCTCGTCTATATTATCCTATCGTCATCCCTTGCTGTGACAACTGCCCACAAGAGGCACGGGAATGCCGTGATTCGCCCAGAAAGTACAACATGGGTCCGCGTAAACGTTACCACCGAAGACCTCGGAGAAATACCGTCGTCGAAAACAAAATTAATCTTGGAGAATGTGACCGGTGACAGTTTGAACGTCAAGAACATCAAGTATCTACAATGGACCGACAGCGGTCTCGTGAACATCACCAGCGCCATACGGAACGTCTCAAAACTAGAAACTCTAATCATGAGAAACAACAAACTCACCAATCTGACCCATCATCAATTCCTTCAGTACGAGAATCTAGTATATCTCGATTTATCCCACAACGAAATCAACGATCTTCCCCGCAATGTTTTCGTGAATCTCTCCTTAGCACAATTGTACCTATCACACAATAGACTTCACGCCATACCGTTCCAAGTGTTTTATCCGATGAAAGACTTGAGGATCCTCGATTTATCCCACAATTCCATAGTCACCATCCTGGACCACTTCTTCAAATTCAACAAGTACATCGAGGAGTTGCTTCTCAACGATAACAAGATCGCCAAACTAACTTCAAACGCCCTGGAAGACCTTGCCGACTTAAACAAATTGGACCTGTCCAACAATTCCTTAACCTTCATAGCCAAAGGTCTCTTCGATTCCTTAAGCAAATTGCAATATCTCAATCTAGCCGGAAACCCATTGGCGAACCTAGCGAGCGGTACCTTCAGGAGCCTGCACAGTTTAACACACCTCGACATCAGCAGTAACATGCTCAAGCAGCTCACTTTCGGCTTGTTCCATTTCAGCCAGAAGATCACCTGGCTCCGTTTGGATAATACGCTGATCGACGTCATCCACAACACGGAACTTCTCGGTCTTCCCCACCTAAAGCACCTCGACATCCGTAACAACAAGTTCCTCAAAGAGATCGAGACTTACGTGCTGGACGATGCGCCGCTCATCGAGCACTTGGACTTGAGTGGAAACGCCATGACGTTCCTACCACTCTCACTATCCAATTTAACCAAAATCCGACATCTCAACATAACGGACAATCCATGGGCTTGCGATTGTCGGATGTTCTGGTTTGCACCGTGGATAGAAGCGAGGAAGTACAACTTGACCCTCTCCGATCTCAGCTGCAACCACGCTTATCCCAACGATATGATTCCGACGCTCCAACATTTGAATTGCACAGCGCCGAGGATCGCGTTTAAGACGCCGATCAATCAGTATCGGTTGAAGACGAACGCGCTACTGGAGTGCCGATACACCTCAAATCCGCCGTCTTCTATCACGTGGATAACGCCGACCAGAGAGGTCTACCATTGGAATCCGGATCCCAACATCCCCGATGTGTTCTACAAGCATCCTCACGCCCACGATCAACACGAGATACCACTGAGGACGATTCCTCCGAGGATACAAGTTCTGGATAACGGAACTTTGTATATTTTGAACGTCACCAGGGAGGATTGTGGAAGATACACGTGCTACGCTAGTAATCCAATAGCCAACAATACAGACGATGTCTTGCTGCACATAGACCCGACCGATTGGAACGAAATCAGGCTGTACAGCATCGTCGTGGGCGGATACTGCGCTGGAGGCTTCTTAGCTTTAACACTACTGGTCCAAGCCATCAGAGCAATCCTCGATAAGTAATAACCCATAAAACTTTAACAAGAACGAAAATCTAAATCCCCTTTTTTTTGCTTCTAGACTTGGTATCCTCAATAACTGCTGCAGCTTCTGCAAGAGGGACAAGGTGTCACCGCGTGCCAGGCAGATCTACGCAATGCTGGACAACATCGAGCAATACAAGTCTCAGCAACTTGAGAGGCTGCGCGAGAACTACACCTTACAGGTAGGATCTGACTAATTTTTCTTGAGTCTATTGTATATTTGCTTAATCCCAGGTGAACAGGATCAAAGATAATTGCACGCAACAGATGGAGTGGATACAGGGGAGCTACCAGACTCAGACTAAGCACCTCAAGGACATCAGAGATATAGGGACGCAGCACATAACCGCTCTGCGTGATCAGTATTACGATCAGGTAATGGGCTAGAGTTAGTCACACGAGATCATAATATGAAACTTGCTAATTGCAGATGAAAAAGGTGAGGGATTATTCGACTGGCCAATTGAACTGGGTCAGGGAGAACTACATCTTCCAGAGGAACAAGATCCGCAAGTTCAGCGCCCACAAGGTTCTCCAGATCCGCGAGACCTACAAGTATCAGCAGCAAACGTTGAACAAAGTCCTGGAGAACTTGCCGAGCCTGTACTTCGATAATTGCAGAGCTGGTGCTTGTGGAAGAGCCGAGTCCATAGTGTTCGACGTCAACGACATCGAAAGCTTGGATATGTACATCAAAACCAAGATTGAGAAGCTGACGGAAATTGAAGACCCGGCGATGTCTGTTAACCAGAGTAGACTCTCGCTTTATTACACTCCGACAGAACGCTCTTTGGGTCACTCCAGGCAAGGCTCCGCTGGAGACGCTTTAGCTGGCGTCCACATAAACTACATCGAGAACAAACCGGAGCCGCTGAAGGATCTTTTGAAGGCGGCTCCATCTACCTCCAGACAAGCGCAAGAACTTGAGGATAGTTTGAAGAAGCTGCTGGCGAAGACCGGACACACCAAAGACCTGAACGAGATTGCCGACGTGACGATCGAAGAAGTGGATATGCCCAAGAGTGCTAGGTTGCCGGCGGTCGAAGATGTGGAGAAATTAGAAACAGCTCTGTGATAGGAAAGTAGATTTCGGCGCGTAAGTAAACATAACTAAATTCTCTCACTTGATTAATCGATTAGTGTGCCAACGCAGTCTCTCAATTGTGTACCAAATAATGTTATGAAGACTCGAATACGATGTGGCGCGGTCGATAGGCCAAATTACGAACGCTGTGATACCGACACTAATTCGCTTGAACCTAACGATTGCGCCGATCGAAGAAGAGTCTTTAGTACTTATTAGCAAGACATCACAGAATAAAGAGGAGGTGCGCGAAAAAGGCGAATCTATTTTTCTACTGAAGAACTTGTGAGGTCTTTATTCTGTGAGCTGTTGTATAAAATCCGCGTAGACTGAAAAAGTAATCCAAATATTTCAAATTGAGAACATGCTAACTAAGCCTAATAATGTTGATACTTATATACTTTCCGAACTGTTTAGTCCTAGGGTAATTAATGAATTAGTAATAATAAATATCAGTTGTATAGATACATTTTAGGGAAATATAATTTTTACTTGTAAGCTACCTTGTTCGTACCTTATACTGTAAATGAATTAGGACGTCTTTTCCTTTTTAAAGTCTTATTATTACACAATTATTTTATTTTACAATAATTTTTGTAATTAATATAAATAAAGCTAGTATGCAACCTCGTTTCGTGTAATTTGTATTCTTAATTAGTTTTAGCTAATGGATATTTCCGAGGCCTGTTATTACTGTTAGTCTGTTTGTGGGTGTACTTTTTGGGGTATTATATAACATTGTTCAGGCAAAAGAAAATCGGGTACTAAATAAAAACGCAAAAAAAAAATTATAAACAAAGGTTAACATTACGATAATATATAGCTATTTTTCTTATTAAGAATAAATATTTTTCTTGTTGAATGTAAATAGATGTGTGTAATTTTCTCAAGCTGTGAGATGTGATTGTGTCTCTCGCTCTTGTTCTGAGAGGTGATCTTATGCTATTACAAATAAAGAGACGTCTAAAAAGTAAAGCTTGTTTGATTTTTGTGTACATTATCAAGCACTTACCTTTCGCGATGATCTGTTCCAAATGTTAACCCTGTGGCCGGAACTGATGAGATTTTTCACGATTCCGGAGCCCATGATGCCCAGGCCCAAGAAGCCAAATGTCAGTTTTGAGGCCTCGATGGTCTTGTTCTTGATGTTCTCGGGCACGTTGTTGAAATCTACAGTCGGCGAATGCTGCAAAAAGAAGCAGAATCCGTGCAGTGTTTATATATTTAAACCAAACAGTAAAAAAATCGACAAATAAACAATTCTCAACAAATTACAAACTCAATAGACTCGGAAATAAACTTTTATATACCATCTGCATGGTGTTCACTCAGCTGAATAACTATTCACTGGTAGTAGAATGAATTTACTTTATAGTAAATTTATCAAAGAAATGTTATCCTTGGTATGCTACTGTTTCATACATTAGGCATTGAATTACTTATTTGTTTCTTTTGTGGTGATATTTACAAATAAACATCAAATAAAGCTTAGTCATTCTGGAAGTTTTTTCAAAACAACAAAACTTTTATATGAACAACACGACAACGTTGGCAATATACGTTTTAGAAAATCCTTGCTTTATTTTGTAACAAATCTAGTCCCTATTATCGGGTGTTTGTATTTATTGTCGACGTTTGATTACTGAGCAGCAAATAAGCAGATTTTGTTGTTGATGTACAGGGTCCTGCAGCTCAGTTATTGATCAAGTTACGAGTTTTGACATTTTGCAGGCATATCCTGCACATCAGACTGCATTTCAGGAAATTATTTTTGATCACACAGGGTGTCCCAAAAACGTGCAACGTCATGATATATTTTTCTAAATTGCATGATATACCTCCCGGAAATCTAGAACTTATTGCACGATACATCTTTTTTACACATTTGAGTGCCTTTTATGACTGCTTAGTGTATACCAATTTACAGATCAATGGGATGGCCATGTGAACGAGGTACATAGTAGAGATGGACTTATTAGTTCTTTTTAATGAACTAGTTCTTCCGGATTAGTTCACAAAAAGGAACTAGTTCAAAGAACTAGTTCTGAAGAACTACTTTGATCCTGAGACATACTACTTCGATAAACGTGTCTTCGTGTGTTCTAGCACGTGTATATCTCGTTCCAAACGAAACTAGGATCTAGTTTGGACAGAATCGATGTCTGCCTTCCCACTTTGTCTTTTTCTTGAAGAATCGTTATTTTGTTTTGAAAATAAATAATTATTTATAATTATATTGATCGAAGAATCGTTGTCTTATTTTATTTAGGTATATTTTTTAAATATTTATTTAATAAGGCATAAAAGACATATTACTGCACGTATTTTAGCCTTATTCATACTGCAATTTTAGGTGGAATTGGGGTATTATTTATAAATTATAGTATAACATATACTGGCGAAACTACTATTAACAGTGTAATCCATTATCCAATAGGAAAAAAAACTATACTCTAATTATATTTTTGACATCCGCCGTTAGGTAAAGAAACAACAGGCGGGCGGGGTGCTTTGTCGCTCGTTTGATGTCGCCACAACTCGTTCACTGAATGGGATATGTTTCACCAAAGCAGGACTTTCGAACTAGATTTCATGTCCCTACAAGTCGTTCACTGAATGAGATATGCATAGAGATATGTTTTGGCAAAGCAGGTCTTTTGCGAACTAGTTCTTTTTATTTTAAAGAACTAGTTCTTATGTTCTAAGCCGGGAGCCATTCTCTCGGACTAGTTCGTTCACGAACTACCCACCTCTAGTACATAGTCAGAAATGTCTATTTCTTTTTATAACATCCTCTAGCTTCTTTTTGTTCCTCACCACTTTCAAACTGTCTGCGGGTCACAAGGAGTATTTTAAAGGGTTCCTTCCCTGTCCTGCACTGTTGACATGAGTCCGTTCTCTTACAGTAACAATAGACTTTCTCCTTCTTGGAAATAGGGTGAAAAACTCGCCCATCACATGTTTTGGGGTCGCATGATGTCGCTATAAGGCCCAATAGCGGAAACGACCATATTTTTATTTTCATAACGGTCTTAACAGTGTTTACCTCAGCACTAGCAGTAAAGGCTCTGTTAGGATCTATGAGAGGGCAACACAAGTCTGGACCAGTAGCGGCTCGTGATATGTTTAATTGGGTGGGCAAAATATCAATGCAGTTTTAAGGACTTATTTAATGAAGTGTTACTATATGTTATAAAGTAAACACTACAAATTTGAACCGACATATTTTTAAGAAGTAGTTAACCGAACGAACCATCAAGAAGGTCGAGTAAACACTAAACAACCCTAATAAAACGGCAGACTTTTTGCGCGAATTTGTTGCATGCGCTATTGCCTATTTAGCTATTAGAATACGTCTATGCTATGGTATGGGGTTATCTGCCTAGTCCTCTGACGTCACACATGCATTTTTCGCTACCCCACTCCTCCGGCTTGCTGGACAGTTTACGCGCTTGCAGTAGAAAACCATCACCGCTGGTGGGCACAATCTCAATTGCCACCCCGACCTGGTAGTTTCGGTTGCATACACTACAGTTATTTACCAATTCTACGGCCAGTAGCGTAGCAGCGTTGGATTTTATTATGTATTCAATATAATAATGCAGGCATATAGACAGTGGTTGTAAGGAATTTATATTAGGCAAATACTTAACTGTAACAAATATTGTATTAATAACGTCCAAATAAAAATGTGAAATACTGAATGCCAGTACCAGGTGATCCAATATTTTTTGGGTGGGCACTGCCCACCCTGCCACCCCATACGAGCCGCCACTGGTCTGGACACACGTTTAGATATAAATGCCGTTGTCATTTAACGCTTGGTTTCAAGTTTTGTGACTGATTAATTTAAATTAATAATCAGAATATATCAATTAAGTCAAAGCAGTGAAAATTAACATCAATTAGCAAAACGTGTAATTACCTAATAGTAGTTTTCCACAACGCAACTTAATTGTACCAGAAGTTGTTCAATTTATAAAGCAAATTACGGAATGGCGTATTTCCGGACAATATTTGACACAATTTTTGTCTATTGTCTATATATAGTCTTGTTCTATAAAATTGAATAACAATAATAATAACACAATAATTAATAAACTTTTACAAAATTGCGTAGAATAAAGTTATTGTAATGTAATACTTTAAGACCGTACGTATACTTTTATTAGTTATATATTTACGTATGACGTGTTTAATAGTGTTTTGCTTTTTTTGTACTTTTTTGTTACAAAATTGGCAAACACGTTCAAAGTCACTGAATGATGAGCGGGTATCAGTTTTGTCAATGCAACATTTGCCACTTCCGGTTGTCAGATTGTGACCAAAAACAATCCAATTCGTCCAATGGTAATTCTAGTATATATATATATATATATATATACAGTGTCGGCCAGTTTCAGACGCCGTATAGCCCATAAGAGAGAGCAAGAAACCAATATAAAGGCGGTCACTGCATGCCCCCACCAAGCGACATGAACCAACCACGAGGCCGTGCTAGCGCGGTGCCTGCATTGGTGGGGATGTGTTTCAAACGTTCTCTCTCGCACTCGCACAAAACTGATGCGGCGGCTGGAATTGACCGACACTGTATATACACACCAAATTTCAACCCGATCCGTGGTACCGTTTGGGCGCTATCGTCTTCACAGACTGACATAATATCACCTAATATTAGGAAGATCTTTAAAAAATATATGTCCTTGTATCAGCGGAGAGATCATTTAATATTAAGTATTAACACTGACAGGTACTCTAATTCTACAGTTCAAAGGGAACATAAGAACAAGACACCATAAAAACAAAAGAAAAACTTACTGGTGCCTCGAGTAAAGCCGGTCTATTGAGGATCTCCTCATAATTCCTCATGATATGATTGGTCTGGAACGATGGCGAAGATCCGTTTTCCTCAGACTCAACACGACGTTTTTTGGCACTGCTTGTTTTGGTACTGGACAAATGTTCTCTTTTTGGTGCAGATTCCTGTTCGAATATTACAAAAAAAATTATTAAACACTCAAATTATTAAACATCATAAAAAGCCTCCTCCATAAATGCATTAACAACTGGAATTTGAAACTCACCTTGCGCTTCTTTGGTGTTTTAACAGGTTCATTTGCCTTTAGCTTGTCGAAATCAGCATCGACATCTTCTGTATCCGTGTCAGGATTGTATTCCGGGTCAGCCTGTAAATAAAATAGGGCGATGGTCAAATTTATTGTAAAACTGACTTCTTTGATAATATTACAATATTCAAACCTGAGTGGTTAAAAGGTTGCTACTCAATTGTTTGCTTACATATGTTGGTGGTTAAAAGTAAATACATAACATTACCTACTGTTACATTTGTGAAAGAAACTTTATACTTAAGGTACTTAAGAGACAAAATTTAACCATGAATGTGAGAAGTTTAAAAAAAATCTTTAATTGTAATTCTCAATATAGTTATAATACATTCCTGATCTAAAATGTTATACAGAGTGATGGATAAAGTTTGGAATAAAATTCATAAATTTCGTTAGTTAATGTTTTCAGGAAAAACACTCGGACGTTAACTTTTAACTCATGTATTTTTGAGCGATAACGTCATCTTTAATTTTTCTTTTTAAATGGCAACCCCAATTTTTTTCATAAACCTTTTTACTAGTTAAACTTAATTTTAACGAAAAAATCTAATGTGGCCAGGCACATGACTTTATCATACGATACAGCCGTGTTCAAGGGGGCAATTTGGAAGTTCAAGGGGCATCCGCTTACTATGATTTAATTTTTTTTCCACAAAATGGAATGGACATAAATTATACAAAATTTTCTCTACTATAGTTTATTATTTAACTATTTTGACGAAATTACAGAAATGGCGGCTAATTTGCAAAATCGTTGAAAAATGATAAGAGTAAACCTCGAGTTCCTTTGGGCCCTTTTGGACAAAACTTCTTTCAGCTCTAAGTTTAGTCACGAAACTTCTAAATATGAAGTTTCGTCTCGATACCTTCAGTAGTTTCTCCAGAATCGTCGCCACAAAAAACGGGTACACACACACACAGACATTTTTTTGTACCTTGGTGAAACATGTTCAGGTGACCCAAAACGACATATTTCCTCTAAAATCTCAATTTTTTTTTTCGACACGATTACAATACTTTGTCATACTAGGTACAGTAGGTACGTATGATAAAGTAAAAAATCATTATTGAAAATTTAGCACAAATTTTCAAATTGTCAAATCTCTCCAGGAGCTACAGGAAAGAATTGGCGCTGAAATGGAGCAATTTAGTTCTGATATTTTGGAGCGCAGTTTACATACAAAGTGTTTACGTTCGTATCGGTCAATGCCATATTTTTCAAAAAAAAAAAGAACGTTATGTAAGGTATCAATTTGTTTACATCGTCATTGAAGTAGTGAGGAGTTCTATGGAAAAAACAGCAAAAATAATAATAATAATAATTGTAATAATAATAATAATAATAATTGTAATAATAATAATAATAATAATTGCATTTGGTTTTGTCTAATTAACTTTTTATAGTAATAAAATATGTACAACATTCCTGGTCGAAGACATATTATCCAAACTACCTGGTATTTTATTGGATCTGGTCTTTGTCAATTAAATTCTTTATACAAAATGCCTGATCTAAGTCAAGTTTATTAATATAACTATCTGTTATTGAATAGTTTCTGCGAATTAAACTCTTTATAGTTATAAAGTGCAAGATTCTTGAGCCAAGACAAGTTTATTAATCTAACCAAAGACAAGTGTCTACTACTTTTTTTTTATCTAGTTTTTTCAAATTAAATTATTTATAGTTATAAAATACAAGATTCCTGACAGGTTTATTAGTCAAACTACCTGCTATTTTATTAGATCTAGTTTTTGGGAATTAAATTCTTTATAGTTATAAAATACAATTTTTCCGATTTAAGACAAGTTTATAAAACAACATTCCTGACCTGAGATATTCCAACTACATGCACTTTTAATGTATCTAGTTTTTGCAAATTAAATTTTTTATAGTAAAAATACAACAAATTTATAATCATGATATGATTCCAAAATTACATGTATAGAACATTATGAAAGGAAATTTCAAAATACAAGGACAATTTTTCATACTTCTTACTTTCCGACTCCTAGAAGTAAAGTATTGTAATCGACGGAAAAAAAATTGAGGTTTTAGCGGAAATACGCGTTTTGGGGTCCCCTGAATCCATTGCAATGATTTCTGGAAAATGTATGTATGTATGTGTGTGTGTGTGGGTGTGTATGTATGTCTGTGAACAGGATAGCGCTCAAACGGAACAACTGATCGGGCTGAAATTTGGTATACTTATTTAGAATCACCAGGGGACGAACCGGATTGTTTTTAGTGACAATCTAACAACCGAAAGTGGCAAATGTTACATGCATTTTCTCACATTAATAAAAAATCAGTAAAAGCTATGGGAAAGGATGTTCACATAGTATTAAATAAATATGTAATATTTTTTATCATAGAGAAAGCTTTTGTATTCCATCAGTTTTAAACTAAACAGCAATGTCGGATTGTAAACCCAAATGTATATTATTACAAAAAAATATTGCAATGCATTATAAAGAGAAAATTGCATGCAGCGAACAAAATAATAGCTTCAAGCATCAAAAACTAGTTCTTTTGAGGTCCCAAACTGCTATTTATAAAGCAGTTTTAATTAAAAACCAATTACTTAAATTGTATTGCTAACTAGATTTTGATTAGGTACATAAATAAAACTACCTAATGAGAAAAGAAGAGTATCAGAACCTAATACAAATTTTCTTCGTAATTCTACTAAAAAAGCTCAAGATAGGGAAGGAAAAGCTTCTTAAAGTCATGTACTAGGTGCTGAGATTTCTTCTTTTAAAAATGTGTAAGCAAAAGTTAATAATATAGAACGTCTGTTGTAAAATAACCAAATAATCTTTTAGATTTGGACCAAAAGCAAACAAACAACATACCTTTTGCTTTTCGATAAATTCCTCAATTTTCGTGATAGCTTTTTTAAACGAAGGAGATTTGCTACAGTCCACGAATGTATCCTTAAATTCCAGGTATGGCTTCACATTAACATCTTCAACCCAAGCACTACAACAAACTTTATAACACACTTATAACACAAAACAACATCTTCACTCACAAATCATTAGTTCCGAAAAATCTTATGAACTGCATGTCTAGCTTCTTTGATGGCTTCTTGATATGCAACCTGGGCTTCGCTATCTACAAAAACAAACCAAAAATAATTAATAATTAAGTAAAAAAAAACAGAGTTTAGAGGTTAGTGGGGCGAATTTTGAGGTTAGGAATTCAAAAATAATCATAACATTGGAAATGCGCACGCAGACGCCAAAGGAGGGAATAACGGTTGTGTTGAATGTGGCGGCGAATACTTACTCTGCCGGGCCAAGGCGAATGTCCCCGCATTTTCGCCCTGAAATAATAAAAAAATCATTAATAATTATTCCCTGTGCAAGAATACGCCTATAATTTATTTTTTTGAAAATACTGACCATACTAAATCGCCGATTTTTAAATTCTCCGTCATGACGTCCTGCTTATAGCTACAATTCTCATGGAATGATTGCGTTGTGTTTATGCCGCGCTTACAGAAGAACTGTCAATGGGGGGATTGTATTACGCATGCGCGCTGTTGACAGCATCTAGTAATTCTATTACTTGAATGCAAACTCTTAATTACTTGTTTAATACATATTATAATACTTAGTGTATTTGCATTGATAATGTGCCTCCTATATTATTACCTATGTTAATTTTTGTTAACTGTTTTAAGATTATGCTTATGTAGGATATTGTCTATCACATGAAAAGTATGTTATATGCCCTGTATGGATTCTACGGTCGATCATATACTAGACAATTTGAATTCTGCAAAATTCTTCAGTTGCCTTAATTAATTAATAATTAGTTTTTAACTGGTTGAAATAACTCTGCGGTTTTGTGCAAATTTTGCAGATGCATTACAACCATCCAGCATATATCATTATTATAAAGATTTCGTATATTTAATGCTTGACATAGTATTTCCATTTGTAATTTAACAATTTGTCATAATTAAGGTGTCTTTATGGTACTGTTTCTTATTATACCCTTAGTATAAGGACATCAGCAGGTTAATATTAATATTTCTTTGTAAATTCGGATGTATTTAGCGCCTGCGTCCCTTTCCATAACTGCACACGTGCAGTATTGGTTGCCTATGCTGAGCGTGTTATATTCGGCAGTGCAAGATCCCTACTAGCCAAACACCATAATACATTTAATAAACCATATTGTCACCGTATTAAAGTGAATATTGCATACGATATAATAAATAATAATTACCGCTCGGCCAATTAGTATCAAATAATCGATCAAATTGGTTTTAATTGAATTATATAATTTCAAAAGTATGTAAAACTGGCTGGGGTTGAGAGTGCGCTTGCGCAAGTTCTCCTCGGCCCCGCTTTGACAGTGAGCGTAGCGAGCGTAGCGCGTCGTAAACAGAAAAGCCAAAGAGCGCGTTTTCGTGAATTGTGGTGTTTATTCCGATTTTTGTTGATTTAAGAATTTTCACGCGATGTCTACCGACTTAAAACGGGGCGATTTGGTGTGGTGAGTAACTATGTCTGCGAATTAATCGTGTATTCCGTCGAAGTGCATCTGTTTTTATCGCTGCTTTATTGTTTTAGGGCGAAAATGCGAGGATGTGCGTCATGGCCAGGCCGAGTAAGTTTAGGCGCCACACGCGACCGAATCAGTTTTATCTTCAACTAGATTGGGATTGCGTGCGCAATTCACTGTTTTGACTTTGCTATTTCAAATACCTAACCTGATATTTCTAAGTCTATATGTTTCAGTTATTATTTAGCTGTTTGTTCTGTTGTAGATTGTGCCCCCAAAGCCTCATATAAAGAAACCAGCAAAGAAGATCAGGAGCATGCAATTTATAAGGTTTTTTGGAACTAACGACTAGTGAGTTTGTTTTATGGTGTCGCACAATGAATGTCTATAAGTTTTGGTGTTTTTTTTAGTGCGTGGGTCGATGATATCAATATTAAACCGTATCTCGAGTTTAAGTCGACACTAATCGAATCTAGTAAATCACACTCCTTTAAGAAGGCTGTTGCTGATATTGAGGATTTTATTGAAAACCAGAAGGTGTTGTATATTGTTGGCGTAAAGTATTAACCTGCTAAGTCCATTTCCACGTTTACTTTGCAGGATAATCCAGATCATGAAATGGTTAGTGAAGACGCACAGGACGATGACTTTGATACACTAAAGGAAGAATCACCAAAGAAACGAAAGGTACCAAATTGACATACTTTTGACTTTTTGTTTTATTTTCCCTTTTTAATCTTTATAGATCTCTGGCATCAAGAGGGAACGGACGCCCTCCACAAAAAGCGCCATGAAAAAACGTAGACGTGACTCAGACGAAAATGAATCTCCGACATTCGGAAATCACATATCCTCCCGCAGTTTTGAGGAGGGACATGCACGATCATCCATGCTCGAACCGGTAAGTTATTATGGAAAATTTAAAAATACATTAGAGGTGTAAATTTTCTTGTAAAAGGTGTAAAATTATATCATAATTTTTTTTTATAGCAATCGCCGACAATGGAAGCCAACAATGGATCGGACGCAGCAAAGAATAGGACAGTGGAGGCGTCAACGTTGACTTTTGGATTTCTTGGATTAGGCGCGATGGGGACCGGTATAGTGAAGAATTTGATACATACCGGGCACAGGGTCAATATTTGGAATAGGACTATTGAAAAGGTTAATTTCCATGAATAACAAATTTATTTTAAGTTATTCCCAGAATATTCTAATATTAGTTTTAAATAAATGATGACCTCGTCAATATAAAATGTTTATTTCTTCCTAGGCCAAGAAGTTTAAGGAAGAGGCAGAAATTGAACACCCTGGCCTTGTCGGTACATATTCGACACCTTGCGATGTTGTTCAAAACTCGGACATCATCTTTTGTTGTGTCAGCGACCCAGCCGCAGTTAAAGACGTAAGTTTAGCACATTTTACGATATTTTTTATATATGCACTTATATTTATAATGTTACAAAACTCTACAACTTAAATTAGTTGTTTGGGTGACACAATGCGGGGGGGGGGGGTAATAAAATAATATTGTTTGTTTTAATAATTATCTTTTGTAATTTTTAAAATTAACATTTTGAAAATCTTTAACCAATTTCTAGTCACTGTTACATAAAATCAGGGTTGTTATGTTTTAAAACAAAGTTTTTAAAACATAAAAATAAATAAAAACAAAAAAAAACATGATTTAAAACATGTTAAAAAAACTATTGTTTTTGTTTTAAATAACCCTGCATAATATTATCATTTTTATTCTATAGATTCTACATGGAGAATTTGGCATTTTGCACAATACAGAATCCCTCGAAGGCAAGGGTTAAATTAGAAAGAAAATATTTAAAGGTGGTAAAACAAATTAGCTTGAGTCATCGGTAAATTTTCGTCGATATAGCAATATAATGAAGTGCACGAATCACTCCAACCTTACCTAGCTAAGAAATAATACAATATTAATAGTTAATATAAGTATTGATTGCACAAATACAATCAGTACCGTATTAAAGAGAGAGAGAGAGCGCATAAATTAACTATACATAACTACTATCACTACCGCTTGAATACATTGTTAATTTTTGTTTAATTATGGCGATCCTTACACTTAAGCGATGTGTGAAATCATATCATACCTTTTTGTATCACAAAAAGGTATGATATGATTTCACACATCGCTCATGGTATAGGATGTTACTAGGTTTTATAACATGTTACTTACCTGTGAAATTTTATTCTGTTACCTGAAATTATTTTAGATTTCTTTGACCTTTTACTAGATAAATTATGAATAAAACAATTGTTTCTTGTACTTACAATCTTTATTAACACAACTGCTTATAATGTTTGATAATATTAATTTAAATTTATATGTCATATCTTCGTTTCTGTTATTGATAATGCTGTTAATACACCCAAAACAAATTACCAAACTCTAAATAGGTACATAAGACGAATAAGTAAACAAACAGCACACGCATTGCAGAAAAAATATACCCCCTGTTACTTATATATCTCACTGTCCACAATTTAATCAAAATTAAACAACAAAACTGAAAGAATCTTTTGTAATTTTTAAAATTAACATTTTGAAAATCTTTAACCAATTTCTAGTCACTGTTACATAAAATCAGGGTTGTTATGTTTTAAAACGAAGTTTTTAAAACATAAAAATAAATAAGAACAAAAAAAAACATGATTTAAAACATGTTAAAAAAACTATTGTTTTTGCTTTAAATAACCCTGCATAATATTATCATTTTTATTCTATAGATTCTACATGGAGAATTTGGCATTTTGCACAATACAGAATCCCTCGAAGGCAAGGGTTACGTCGAAATGACAACAGTAGACACGGAGACGTCTATGTACATATGTAACTTAATAACAGGCCAAGGGGGTCGATATTTGGAGGCCCAACTACAGGGCAGTCAACAAGAAGCCGGCGACAGAAACCTCATAGTTTTAGCAGCCGGAAACAAGAGCCTCTACTACGATTGCTATTCCTGTTTTAAAGCTATCGGCCATACTGTTTATTATCTTGGCGCTGTCGGTTTTGGCACCAAATTGAATCTAGTACTACAGGTAACCTTACATCTATACTTTTCCTTTCTTACCATTTTTTTTTTTTAATTTTTTGTTCAGGTGATTAAAGGTGTTGCATTGGCTGGACTAACGGAAGCTATAGCTTTGGCGACTCGTTCTGGAGTAGCTGCGAAAGATGTGGTGGAAGTTTTTAATTTGACGAATGTTGCCAGTCCGTATTTGAAGAAGAAAGCGGAATTGATTGTGGATTCCGTTGAGGAGCATGGAAATGAGAAGCCGTTGGATCACATGCATAAAGACACAAAGTTGGCTCTGCAATTAGCCGATTCATTAAAGCAGCCGTTACTTATGACGGCGACCGCTAACGAATTGTACAAACATAACAGGGAGTTAAGTCTGCAGAATGAGAGGTGATTTCTCTACCTCTTTTGATTTTTAAACAGTTTTGAAAGTAGAATTTTATTGATTTATATATGATAGAAAATATAAGACTTCTGAATTTTGAAATACCTAGTTTTTATTGTATTGTGAACTTTGAAGACGGTAGTTTTTATTTAGCAATAAGTTTTTTCTCGTCTATTGTTTGTTTTGGAAATTGTGTTTATACATCATCTGACCAAAATGTTATTCATTAAATTAACACTAATGCCTTGTATTTATGATGCTACGTTCACAATGTAGTTTGTTACAGAGGGGTCACACCTGCTGCTCCAAATTATATTTTATTGTTTCTATGTAGTTATGAAATTCCTTGTAATTACTTAATTTCTTTTCTTATATAGATGAATTATATGTTATTTTTATCTCAATAAAACTAGCACCAAAGTGTCTGTGTTTTAATGTTATATCTATTGTACTTAAGAACCTGCAAAGTTCCATTCAGTATTTGACCATCCATCAGAGTGGAATTTTAGAACACTTTGAATCATGTCACATATCATTTTTAATTACATTTAAATAAGAAGGCAGAATTTTGTGACACAAAAAGGTATATGATTTCACATGTTGCTCATGGTATAGATGTTTCAAACTAAGAAGAGCACAGTTGTATATGCAACCAAATATACACAGGCAATTTATAAACCATACACTGGGTATGATTGGTTGCATATACAACTGTGCTCTTCTTAGTTTGAAACTACTCTATAGGATGTTACTTGGTTTCATAAAATGTTACTTACCTTCATTACGTGCCACTGCAAAATTTCAAAACAAGTAACACAAAGTGGAAGCAAGTGATACAAAAAGGTATGATATGATTTCACACGTCGCTCATGGTATAGGATGTTACTAGGTTTTATAGCATGTTACTTACCTGTGAAATTTTATTCTGTTACCTGAAATTATTTTAGATTTCTTTGACCTTTTACTAGATAAATTATGAATGAAACAATAGTTTCTTGTACTTACAATCTTTATTAACACAACTGCTTATAATGTTTGATAATATTAATTTAAATTTATATGTCATAATTTGTTTCTGTTATTGATAATGCTGTTAATACACCCAAAACAAATTACCAAACTCTAAATAGGTACATAAGACGAATAAGTAAACAAACAGCACACGCATTGCAGAAAAAATATACCCCCTGTTACTTATATATCTCACTGTCCACAATTTAATCAAAATTAAACAACAAAACTGAAAGAAAATATTTAAAGGTGGTAAAACAAATTAGCTTGAGTCATCGGTAAATTTTCGTCGATATAGTAATATAATGAAGTGCACGAATCACTCCAACCTTACCTAGCTAAGAAATAATACAATATTAATAGTTAATATAAGTATTGATTGCACAAATACAATTAGTACCGTATTAAAGAGAGAGAGAGAGCGCATAAATTAACTATACATAACTACTATCACTACCGCTTGAATACATTGTTAATTTTTGTTTAATTATGGCGATCCTTAAACTAAATGATTAGTGAAGACTGATACAAGAATCTTAAGATATCGACGATACTTTGCACGCTACGTCCGAATTAGATAAGGTATAAATTTTGAAACTACCTTAATTAGATACAAACTTTACGAAAACAAAGCGTAACCAATTATCAATTAAATATTTGGTCAACAAGGAAACGAGTTTCAGCACATTTTAGAAACGATAAATAATTATCCGAGTTACCACCCCTGATCGAAATTATTGTCACCTAAACTTAACCCATTACTTATATACAGGTTAAAACGTAATAATTTAAAGCGACAACGACCGCTTGAACACATCTCGGAAATCCATCTCTTAGTAACAAAAAATATCTATTTACACCGTACTCTGCTAAAAAATAGTCGTAATATTTTAGTCATCAAAACTTTCGACTACTTTCTTTGTTTGAGCGGAGCACCTAATTATTCCTTACAATCTGATATGTACCGCCACCAACAGTACGTAGCGAGTTACCTAACTAAAATAAATATTGCTATTTTATTTATTATATCAAAACATTTTTCCTATAAATATTTTTTTTAGTTTCGGCGAGAAGTTAAAAACTCTCCACAAAGCTGGCTGGAAAAAGGCCCGTCCTGCCGGTACGCTGCTGGGTACCCTTGTACCATCCATCATCACGTTTCTTGCACACGTATATTATATCGCCCACCTGCAGTTCAAGTTCATACTCCGTGTTTGGCGGATAAGGTGCGATGCAACGGACGCGTTCACGCACAGTCTGTGAACCCGTTTTTCCTTTGTTTCCAGCGTCCAACGAATTCGATTTTCTGTGGTGATGGATGTCGGGGCTTGAGCTTGAACTGCCCGCAGGATTCTCCGAGTTTCTGAGGAGAGATATTGTGGTATTTATAGGAAACAATATATACTACAATAACCACCACAATATAGATTTTTCTGTTCAGGTAACATGTAAAAATTATGTCCAAAAGTACAAACTGAAATGAAGTTTTACCTGATTTTATTATTTTTTTTTTTTATTAAAACAAAAACCAGTTTAAATATATAGAACTAACTAACAACGATTAGTTTTTATAGATGTTTCAAACTGAGAAGATCACAGTTGTATATGCAACCAAATACACGCGAGTCATTTATAAACCATACAGTGGGTATAATTGGTTGCATATGTCACGGTGATCTCCTTTGCTTAAAATTATTCTAACACTATAAAAAAAATGTTAGTAAACAAAACGGAAAAATAAATCTAAATTAAGTATTCCTAGAAAAGATATATTTCCCTAAGAAAAAGCTCCTTACCCTGCAAGCAAAAACTTATACAGCAAATTGTAACAAAACCTAATTAAAAAGCATTTCAAAGCACCGCAAAAACGTTATTCCTCAACCCAGAAAGAAAAGCAAAACGAGTAAGCATTGCAAGGAAAACGAAGATGAAGAAAAGACACAAAAACGGTGCACGGAAAATTGTGCGGACAACACACACCTTGGAGACTGTGCAAGCACCGTGGGGCGCTCTTTGTGCTTAAGACGTTGGGAGGTCGAAGCGAAAATTCTGTGGTCGGCAGGCTGCACCTGTTGCAGCAGTTGACTGGGGCACGATCCGGACCTATGGGGGAGACGCACACAAAATCATGCACGGGCACATTATATAAAAAGAGAGACATGCTTTACACACATAACTGACGGTTGTATTACTTTTGCGTCACTAACTAACTACTCCTTATACTTCGATTAGGAATAAACAAATTCAACTTATTCTTTTGTTGCTGGGGTAAAAACAATTGTGCCTATAAAGTCTATGGAATAGGTTATCCTCTAACATTTGTCAAGTTAGCCTCCCATATTTTCTATTAACGAAAAAGTGCTGATATATTTTTCACTTCAGCTTATGTTTCCATTTTTTTTGGTTAACTTGACAAAAGTGGGTTATAATTTCTGAAAGTTTTAAAAAGTTTCTGATAGCATTACATACCTATTTCTGTTAGGTGAGTGAAATCATGCTACAGTAGACTACAACTGTAACAAAATCTCCTTTAGTTAATGTGAGCTGTTGAACAAAATGGATATAAACAGTGAACGTGTGGATCATTTGAAAAATGAAACAAAATTTATGATAGTTATTAATTAAACAAAGTCATGAATGTTAAAATGAAACTAACTATTTATGCAAAACGTCTTTGCTTTTCATAAACATAAAAAAGCTTATTACTAATTGTTCTTTACATTTGAAGTCATTAATTAATTAGTATAGGTACAGTAGTTAGTAATGCAAAAATAATACATAGTTAAAACACACAGGAATTAACAGATTAACGGAATTTTATAGGTGTCTCATTCTTAATCGGTTTTAAAATGGAAATAAAGAACAACAATGTCATTTATTTTACACTGTATATGAAAGCTTAAACTATCTGATAGTGCTAAATTTCATGTCTGAACAGTGCAGTTAAAGTGAATTTTAGAATTAAGTTTGAAGTTAGAATTTCTCGATTAACAAACAACAATGGATTTCAAATGTTCCTCTGGGAACTGTATTGTATTAGATAACGCAAGCTGTCATAATGTTATCACTATGAAATCTGTTATCTCTTCATGACTGCTTTTATAACTTTATACACCTGTTATTACTATTACCACTTTATAACACCTATTGGAGATGCAGTTTATAGAATAACAGCTAATACAAACGTAAATATAACCACACACATGCTGGGATATGCTTGAAATATCATTCATTTTATTATTGTTTACTAGCATCAGCTCGAAAACTTCAATTTTTCAATTGTTTTTAACTATTAATCACTAAAATCTTCTAAACAATCTACACCAACGAATGAAAAATGGTCTACTGTATAGATAAACAGAATGCAACTTCATCGTATTCAACTAAGTTTGAAATAGATCAATCACCCAATTAATTTACATCCCTCAATCAATTCTTCCAATTTACACAAATTAAGAACAAAAACTCAACAATACAATACAAAACGGATGCACTAGTGTCAAGATAATGTCCACCTTGTGTAGTGTAGGGTGTCAGGGGGAGGAAATCGGTGGAATATGGGGTTGGTACTAGTGACAGTAACATGCGACGGTACCTGACGTGAACGGGATGAGCGGCGGGCGGGGGCACGGAATTATCCTCGAAAACCGGATTGTCCATCGAGTAGGTGGTGGGAGGGGGCGACTTCGACCTCTTGATCGACGTCAGGCGGCGCATCAGGCTCACGGTGCCTTTCTCTTTGCGCTCCTTTGGCTGTTGGAATATAAGCAGAAAGCATCACGGGCAGATCGTTCCAACAATCATCAAAATAAATCGTCAAATCGAGCAGAAAATCACAAAAAAAATATTATTTGGTTGATTGGATTAATAGATAAAATGTGTCGCGATTGGGAGCTGTGATTGGCTGTGGTGGTTGTAAAAGTGCTTTCCAAATGTTGACTATTTTATCGTCGTTGACGCGCTTTTCTCCCTGAAATCTAGAATTTAGTGATTCGGAACTCTCTAATCTAAATATGGAAAAAATTCTGAACTGATAATTGTTTACAAAAAAAAAAAAAAAAAAAAACGTCGGAAATTCTCACTAGTTAATAATAAATAACAACATTTCTGATCAAGAATATTGCACGATTTGTGACTCAGAGAACGACCCACCCTCAACACAAAATAGACAAAGGTGCACAATGAAAACAACAAAAAAAAAAACAATCCCAACCTATCCCACAAAAAAAACACACTCCTCCAAAAAACCAACCTTCTCATGCGATTTAACGGAAGAAGCAGGTGACGACACCACAACAGACATAGACTGTGACTGTGAGACGCTAGACATGACCGCGGCTCCGTCCTGCTGGCCATGCCAGCTGGACGAAATCGTGGTGTTGGTGGTGCAGGCGGGGCTGACCGACCTTGGTGGCAGTTCCGGCGGCATGTTAGACAGTGAAGGTAATCCAGCGCCATTGTGGCTGCGCGGTGAGCTGGAGGACTTTTGGCCGCGCGTGTAGCTGACGGACTTATTCGAATCGGCGGCGTTGGAAGCACTCGTCTGAGGGCTGCGCGGCGTTCCGCGCGCCACCGCCACGTAGTTCCCAGGGAAGACGCCGCATTTTTGAGTGCGGTTCGACGTTCCTGTTGTTTAAATTGTGCAGAAAGAATACATTAATAATAATAATAATAATAATAATAAGTTTATTTGTCCAACAGATAACCAATTATAGGACAAAATACAAATATAACAAGAAAAGTAACAATATAATTGATATAAATAGTAAACATAGTAAGATAAACAATGAAACAATTAAGCAAACAAAAGAAAAAGAAAAAAATCAAATTAATGATTTATATAGATGTTTTGTGTGTTATTTGTATCGAGAAGTGCCTTGGCCTTGTATGTATTGTTATAATCCCAATATAATATATATTATTATTGTTATCTTGTTTTTATAATAATAATAATAATTTGCAATTTAAAGCAGCTTTTCCTGGTTATTTTAGTCTTCAAATATAAAAATACCTTTAAACCATCCGTCCTGGCATCTCTCCGACACCATGTATATTCCTCCCTTCCGCAACTCGAGTTCGTCCGGTTTCTGCGGCTTGTAGGGGTAGAGGGCGATATAAGCAGCGGGTAATTGCTCGTTCGGATTCGGTTCGACCGTTCTGGAGCCACGTCCGGCTGCGGACTGAGTCTCGGGGGAGAGGATCTCTGCAGAGTGACGGTGAGTGTTGGACGGGTGGTGTTGCGGAGTCAGCGACGTGAAGCTGTGTCGCTTCTCGCGATTGTGCTGCACGTGCGATTCCGGTCTTGGAGGCGGGTTTACCATGTTCTGTTGACGCTGCGGCGTACCCAAGTTTTCAGACGATTTCCTGAAAGAGGAAGAGAAAAACGTTAACGTGGAAGAATAAATTGTGGAATAATGTTAATTAGGTTGGGTTGGGTTGTATTATGTGCCACTTCAAAGAAAGTTGATGGAATAAAGACTATTTTTAAACAGTCCTGATCAACTTTTGTTACCTTTGGTGATTCTTTCAGTTTAAATATATAGAACTAACTAACAACGATTAGTTTTTATAAATGTTTCAAACTGAGAAGATCACAGTTGTATATGCAACCAAATACACGCGAGTCATTTATAAACCGTACAGTGGGTATAATTGGTTGCATATGTCATGGTGATCTCCTTTGCTTAAAATTATTCTAACACTATAAGTATTCCTAGAAAAAATATATTTCCCTAAGAAAAAGCTCCTTACCCTGCAAGCAAAAACTTATACAGCAAATTGTAACAAAACCTAATTAAAAAGCATTTCAAAGCACCGCAAAAACGTTATTCCTCAACCCAGAAAGAATCATCCCTGATCAACTTTTGTTACCTTTGGTGATTCTTTCAGAAAATCAAAGATAAATTCTTCGAATTCCTTCCTAGCTAATGTTTTTGAGTTTAAAGCTAAATTAATTAGTAATCTTCTTTGATTAATTTTAATATGTTAATTGTCAAAAAAGATATAGTGTTTTAACTTAAAACTTGAACATTTAACTTTCACTTAAAAGAATGGAATTTGAACTTGAGAAAACTGCATCATCTTTGAGTAATCGACAAATCGAAATGAGACAAATACCAATACACTGTTAATTAATTTGACGGTGTATGTGAAAACATAACCAATGTTCTTAATTAATCCACAAGGTGGTCCAAACTTAGACCACAAAAACATCATATCAGTTCCTCAGAACAAATGACTTGTAAAAATTATTTTAAAAAAATATTAGCTAGGATAAATTTTGAAAAGTTAGCCTATAATTTGCTGAAAAAAATCATCAAAATCCTTAAAAAATTAGATAAAAAATACAGATCAAAATTTGTCACGTTTTTTTGTTTTGTGCTGAGTATAGATTGGTTTAATAATCCTGAAAATTACTGCACAAACTATGTATACCATTAGGGCTTTTTACCACAGAGGATAATTCTCATTATAGTATGTATTAAAAACGCATTATCTACTATCTATGAATAAATCTTTACATTCTTATCTAGCAACAGAACAAATAGGTCTGCCAGATAAATGATTACATACATTCAAATATTAACCTTTGATAATAAACCTATTGCACAAACCCACAAACATTGTATTTCAAGTGAAATTAGGTCACACATTTTGTAATAGATTCTCAAAAAATCATAAGATAAATTCTTATTAAGGAACACAGTTACTATAATATCATTTTCACCCACTTTTATTTATCCTCACGAATATAAAAACATAATTTATCAAAATATTCTCATACATCTTCTAAATCCCTTTTTTCTTTTAATGAAAACCCTTTGATAAGGGTTTTCGTTGTAATCCTGAATTCAAACAAGTCCTTTCAAGTAATTTTTACAGAAAATCCTCACGATTAATATTCTCAAAAACAAAAATTACACTTACTGATTTCTTGGAGGAACAGGCTGATTTCTCGGAGGTGGAGAGGCCGGTGACGAAGGGGCAGTGCTCGAGCTCGAAGAGTTATTGCTAGAGGTAGTATTCGGCGTGGTCGTGGAAGAACTTCCGGAACTCACAGTCGAACTAGAATCTGAGGTTGGGATACCGGCTTGCTGCACCTGGGCAACAGCCTGATTCTGTGTGGGCTGCGGCTGAACGCCCCCATGGGCGTTCCCCTGCCTCCTCTGGTCCGCAAGGATCAACGGTGAAGTCTCCTCGGTGGTTGGTGTCGGCGGAGCAACTTTGGAAGGCCCAGGTTGAGCACTACGCAAAAAGGAATTGCAAATAAGATAATTTAGATAATCATTTTGTGATGACAATAAAAAGTTTGTTAAAATTGGTTAAATCCCTAAGAAAATGTGTGTAGCATTCCGGATGTCAGATTGTCACCAAAAACAATCCAGTTTGTTCAATAATAATAATAATAATAATAATAATAATAATAATAATAATAATGTCTTTAATAGGGAGAAAATGGTAATTCTAAATTTTCAACTAGTTAGAAAGTAAATAATCTCACAAGTAATTTAAAAAAGTCCCCATAAGTAATTCTTTAAAATTATGATAAACAAATTATTTACTTGGTAGACAGTTTCATCAATGATCGTGCCAAACTGTTAAGTTCGACAAAAGCCAAAGGAAAGATGCCAATGCGTCCATCCAACTTGCCCTCCGCCCAATTCTCGTCGACACGCCTGATAACATTGATTATATCGCCCTTGTTGAAGGCCAGGCATCCTTCTTCCTCATCGTTTGTCATGCGGAAGTCGTACAGCGCTTTGCATTGCGGGATATGACTCGGCACTGGTGTGATAATCTGAAAAAATTAATAAATAAATAAAAATAGATAAATAGCTTACATAATACATACATATACATAATACAATATATATAATATGCATATTTACAGTTCTGAATGGATACTGAGTACACAATGTGCATAATATTACTTAGAATTTTCAGTCATGCTGATATAATTGTTTGTATAATAATGGGTAATATGTTTGATGGTTTGTTTATTGAGAGTGTAATGTACGATAGTTTGATAAAAATTTAAAGGGAATTTTATTTAAAATGAATAATCATTTGCTTTTTGGGTATTTTTCATAAAACCATTCTTTATGTGTATACAGCTCGCAGTATTATCAGAGCAGCAATATCAGAAAGAAAAGTTACCACAAGAACCAAGGAAGGATGTAAATATTATATTTTATCGATTGTTGGAATTAATCTGAAGTCACAAGTCTCCTGTTAATTATTTTGCACATTTTTATCATTGTTTTAATACAAAAAAAGTCAATATAAATTTAAGAAAAAGATTAAATCATGGCACACAACAGCACCTTCAATTAAAAGAAAGATCCATACCATGGAAAATATTGCAGGGAAACTACTCCAAAATTTGACAATTAAACTTTAAGCCCCTTTTAACTTTATATCATTATCCAAGCTTTAAAGGTTAGAGATGACCAGTTCTAACATTGTTGACCAACATTTATTACCTCAATTCTTCAAAATTAATTACTGAACATACATCATTTCTTTTAGAGAAAAAATAAATAAAATGAAAACGACTATTTCTATTGCTTTTGACAACTGTCCAATTTTGACAAGGACTAAATAAACAAAATAAAAACGGCACACAACTATTTCTTTCTTTTTGCTTAGACACAAGCAGACAGTCGTCTTTAAGGATGCATGAATTAGTCATGAATTCCAATGAACAAAAATGATAAGTCATCATAATTACTCAATTACCTGCACATAGCTGATAGGGAAGACACCTTGCTTTCCAGCACTCTCGCCTTGATACCAATTATTATCAATCCTTTTGCGCAATATTATCAAATCTCCATGCTTAAAATTAAGATCTCTACAAAAGAATCATAATTGTATCTTTCAACATTTACAGGTTATTTGCAAAACTTACCCCGGCTCCTTCGATGTGTAATCGTATAGAGCTTTAGCGTACGGTTGATGGGGCTGTAGATAGTGCGGTTTATTCGATTTGTGTCGATGGTCTTGCTGTGTATTTTGTTGAACCGGTGTTGAGTTTTGGTGTATTTGTTGTTGCGGGTGTGAGTTACGTTGTTGTTTCTTCGGTACTGCATTTTTCATACCTTCTAAGATCCTCATTAGGAGTACATTTGGTGGTAGTTCGTCTATTTTGGTTAGAATCAAAACACGACATTCTGGACACCTTAACTCTTTGTGCCTTTCAACAATTTCCTCTAAACACTTCCTACAGAATGTATGTTGACAGGGCAAAACTTTACTTGAGGTATCTAAGCGTTCCAAACACACGGAACACTCCAAAAGATCGTTCAACGTCCCCTCATCCATTTTTAGTAAGCAGGTGCACTACGTAACCGTAACCATACACCTGACTTTATAAACTAATCGAAATCTCACACAAAGAAAATATAGAATCGAGATTAGATAGAACACTGCGCAGCACTTTTAATTAACGGGATGATTCGCGATCAGGTTTAATTTCGGTATGTTTTCGCTTTCGTTTATATCTTCTTTGCTACTTCCTGTAATCAAGCGTAGTCATCGCGCATATTGGATTGGGCGCGGTAACAAACTGAATGCGTCCCGCGCGTCAACGATTAGCCTACGCGGCAAGGCATGGGGCCGAATGCGGAACGAGTTTAGTGCCCCCCGCAATAGCTTCTTTGCTGTGGTGCAAAGTGAATGAAGTGAATGGGACAAGTGCATAAGCAGAGCAAGAGATCCTTCGTTATTTTCGTTCCTGTTGGTTGGCAGTACTCGGTGCGCCAATTATCTCGTCTCGGTTTATTGTTCTTTCCTCATTGTTTACCTTACATCTCTGTCGTTTCGTAATGTCGAAAATGTTATAACCAGCTGAATCTTATGGAAGATTCCTGTGCTTACAGAAGGAAACAGGAACGTTTATTTCATGTTATAGCATATATTTCCAATGAAATCAACTACCTAGTTGAATTCTTGTTATAAAGTTGTAAAAAGCGTATGCAAATAACAAGTTCTTTCAAGAAAAATGGTGAATGAAAGAAGATAATGAATGAACGGTATAATGAGTAAAAATTCCACGATAATATTTGATGTCTATTTATGTGAATTATTTCTCAAGGCTACGTCAATTCGCAAATGTGTTCTAATTTATTTTGGGAACGGCTATTTGTGATTGTGATTTTGGTGCGTCACAAAATCCAACGCGTTGGTGGTAGCCCCCTGTTTTATCGGCAAACTGTTTATTTGGTTGCCTAAACCAGCCTAAACCGTCCCATAGGGGTTCCCCACAATCTTGTCGCTGATTCAACATTTGATTGAAAGACTAAACGTTGGAGTAGTCCGGTTTAATTAACCAATCTATCTGTGAATCACAGTCATATACATGGGCCCGTGGGCGAACACCGATGATGAACCCCCTTTAGTAACCCCGGACTTCATTTAGTAGCCCCGAGGGCCGAGGATCCCTCATCGGCGCCCTCCACCCATGGGGTTGTAGGTTGCTTTAAAACAGAGCAGTAAATGTTTTGATGACATTTTATGATGATTTTACGTCATCAGTGCCGTGTAAAATCATATCATACTTTCTACAATTTGTTGTTTACTTGACAAATTTTTCACAAACCAAGGAAAGCACAGTTGTGTATGCAACCAAATATACGCGGATCAATTATAAACCATACACTGGATATAATTGGTTGCATATGTCACTGTGCTCTACTTAGTTTAAAACTACTCTACAAATTTTTCACAAACCAAGGAGAGCACAGTTGTGTATGCAACCAAATATACGCGGATCAATTATAATTGTATAATTGGTTGCATATGTCACTGTGCTCTACTTAGTTTAAAACTACTCTATCACTTAACAAGTTTTCCTAACAAAGCAGAATTTTGTTCCACAGAAAGTCATCAAAAATGATTTTACATCGCTTTTGAAACTTTGTAAACTGACTTGTAAAGTTTAATGACTATTTTGATGAATCATGTAACTTTGAAAAAGGTATGTATGTACTAATACCGGGCAAACAATTTAGTGTTATAAGTAACCTGAAAGAAAAATGCACCACATTGTTGTATAAATAGTTTATTGTGATTGTTCAACATTAATAACAATTATATATATCCTACATGTATATGTTCATTTGTTATACAATGTAAAGGGCTAAGGGAAAGGGTAGGGATACAATATAAATATGTATTCATCTTCTAAGATAGAAATCTCTTGAATTCATTCAAGCACCAAATCTCTCAAGGCTTCATTACGTGGTCACGAGTTTCAATTGTTTTCGTTTATTAATAATACAATTATTATAATATAGGGGAGTATATGATCACAATAAAAATCATCAAGATAAAATCATAGTTAAAAAGGCACTTAAATCTACATATATTATAAAATTTACAAACTTAAATAAAAAATAATAAAAGAAATGGTACTACAAATGGCACCACTCATATAAAAATTATTACATAATACGTGTATACAATTACATATCTTCCACTATATACTACTATACACAATATATATATAAACCATGATGTGATACGGCTTCACATAATATAGTTTTAATAGAATATAATATATTTATATATACACAAATGTTTTATCGATAAAATTAGACTAATCACGGTAGAAAAAGCTCCTTCTCAATCGGCATTGCAACTGAAGTATCCAATTAATCGAGTAACCTGCAATATCATTCAAATATACAATCAGTAAAAAATTTAAGCATTAAATATAAAGCAGTATATACTGTATGTACAATGTTTTATTTTTTTTAAGAAGCAATTTGTTAGTTTTTTCTTTTTACAGTATATGGTACAATTTAAGGTCACTTAGAAATAAGAATTAATTAATTAACTGAAAAGAAGAAAAAGAAAAACTGATAGTTCCACAGGAAAATCACTATTACAGCTACACTACCATTACTCACATTAAGGCGTGGTCTTCCTCTGACTTTCCTGAGCTCTCTTCTCCCATTCAGCCTTCCTCTGGTTGAATATATTCGGTTTCGCGATGATCTCCTCCTGTAGGAACTGCTTCTCCTTAATACTGATAATCTCATCCACTTGGCTCTTGATCAGCTCAGTCTTGGGCCTTTCCGTCAACGAGAACTGCTTCTGCACTTTGTCCACACTGTCAGTCTTTGGATTATTCAAGCTAACCGTCCTCTGGTAGGAGGACAGCTTATTGTTAACAGTCGGCTTCCTAAACGTCACGGAATCGTCGATTTTCGTCTCTATGAGAGGTTCCTTGACTTTAGGAGCATCCTTAGAGAGCTCTTTTGAACGCTTCCTTTCTTCCACAGGAGACTCTTGTTGGTTCTCTTTATCGCTATCGCGAGATTTGGACAATTCCGAGTCTTCTTGGGCCAGAGAGGCTATCACCTGTTGGCTGATGGCTTCCGACTCATTGTCTTTCAATTTTAGAGAACGCCTAGCAAAGACTTTCATTAATTCAGGTTCATCTTCATGCTTTTGCTTGGCTACTGACTTTCTCCTGAGAACCACTGGTAAATCAGCATCTGATATATCGTTTGCTGAGTGAGTTCGTGTCTTAATTTCTTCTGTGGCGCTGGTTCTCTTTTCAATGGTTTCGGTTTTTATGGACTCAACCATGTCCAAACTGCATGATTTGACTTTTAGCGTTGGTTTCTCCTTTATAATATCTTTCTCCTTTATGGTATCACTTGGTGGTACGAAGGATTTCCTCAGTGGAAGATTATCAGGCTTTTTTGAAGCTTTCGGTGGAGTCATGCTCGTTATGGTAACCACAGCAGTGGCAACGTGCTTCTCATCGTCCGAAGGCTCTGGTTCAGTCTTCTCGACGATCTCAATGTCATCTTTGCTGAATTTTCTCGTCGCTTCGACTATCTGAGGGTCTGATCTTTCAACCTCCTCTTTTATCTTTGGTTTGTCTTCTTCTTTGTTTAAGGAAACGGCTGTGGATAGGATCACGTTATTCGTGGGTTTCTCCACTTTGTGGAGCTGGATGTTCATAAATTCTGGTTTCGTGATGACTTGTGTTGTTGACTTCAATTGGATTTTGGTCACGGAGATCTGTTGCTCTTTGATAGAGATCTCCTCCTTTCTGACCACCTCAACTTCCTTGTTCATGGCTTCTGTTGTCCCAATGCTAACGACGGCCTTATGGTTGTGACTTGGTCCAGAAATGGTGATGCCACTAGATTCGGTTTCGCTGACAGAACTGACAACTTTGACTGTTGACAACTCAACCAGCTTTTGTTCCTTTGTCTCTTGGATCTCCTGAACTGTGTTGGTCATAGTGTTGGTCTCTAAGTTTTTCACGCTATCCAAACTGTTGGCCTTGACTAGATCTGACTTATCCACAGTTTGCTTAACAGTCGATTCAGTTTTCGTCGATTTGAAACTGTGGGATTTCGCAATCGGTTTTGCTGGTTTTGGCTCGAAATCCGTTAGAGATTTGAAGCCCTCGTCTTCGTTCATTGTCATTGCCTTCTTCTGGAATGGTGAGAGACCTGTGATGATGACCTTGCTCTTCGTGGTTTCCGTCTTTGTCTCCTGGGAAGACGACTCTTGGCTGATTTTATGCCTTACGTAAATGTTTGGCGGCGATTTTGATAAAATGGGGCTTCTCGGTGGTGATATTATCGGACTTTTCGTGATCTTTGGCGATATCGGCGGACTCTTGGTTGGACTGGAAGACTGCTGGAGACGTTGCTGAAGCCTATTCTCCAGTTCTAAGTGTAATGGCGACGGTAAATTCGTTTTTTCAGGGGAAGACTTTGGTTGGATAAGTTCCTCATTCCTCACGCTCAACTCTGGAGATGCTGGAATATCATTGGGAATGACTCTTTGTCTGGCAGCTGCTCCAGATCTGGGAAGAGGTTTCGGAGGCAACTCGGATCTCCTCTCGGCATGCGTGACCACTATTTTCATAGCCTTAGAGTCCGTCACGTCTTCCTTTGGCGACATCTTCTCTTCTTTAGATTTTTCCTCTTTTGTCTTCTTCTTCTTTCCACTCCTTCTGATGAATAGCTTACCTAAGAAGGAATCTGTCTTCTTCACTTGGTCTTCTTCTTCTTCTTCACCCAACGTGCCGATTTCGTCTTGAGATTTCGTGCCGGCGTTCGAACGACTTCTGTTCAGTTTGCCCATTTCGGAGCCGGGCGCTGCTAAGCCGGGAGGCAAAGAGGAACATTTTAGTTGGTTCTCGGTAAAGGTGCGAGTCTGTTTGGCACTCGCAGTTTTGCCCGAGTAAAGCTCTGTTACAGCCTCTGCAAGAAAAGCCATGCACACGTTCAAGGTTAGCGTAAACACAAAAAATGGTAGCGATAAATTTTGCTTTGAATTTAAGTGGTGAAAATTAGCAAGTGGCAGTTAGTCTGTACAATAACTCGGGATAAAACTGTGATAATGTCTGTAAATCAAATTATAAGTTTAAGAAATGATCTTCACACTTCATGTGAAGCGACATATTTTTACTAAAAGCTGCATTATTACAACGTAATATATAAATCTACTTGATCAGAAATTAGCTTTTAAAATAAAACAAAACTTGACAAAGAACAACATCACAAACACTTATAAGGAAAATAAGCATATGAATGCATTTCACAGCACATAACGCAATGCAAGTGGCAACAGTGGCAAAACATTTACAAAGTTATTTATTTTCATAATGACATGTACGAAAAATAACACTTGTTGATAAATATTTCTTAGTCAGTCAGTCACTTGATGAATAGTAGAAAAAAGCTTGCTCCGAACTTACCTCTTGTGTTGGTGGTGATGTCAGGAGTTAAACTTCTGACTGAAGATTCCTCATTGACTTCCGGAGTTGTGGGCAATGCTGTACCGGCCAGCTGTAAATGTTTAAGTTTTTGATACTTTTCTCCTCGTCAAAAATATGTTTTATTCAAACCAACCTGTTGTCCACGATTCCTCCTTGGTGCCCCGTGTCTCCTGTTAGGCCGTACGGCCACCCTGTGGTGTGCCGCACTATGATTGAGAGGGTATGAACTATTCTGCACCGTTTCTAATTCCGAAACTACAAACGAAAAGAGATGTTTTATTAAAATAAAAAGCGCGAAGTTTGGAAGAGTTTGCCGTACCTCCTTCTACTGAAGAGCCCAGTGACTGATGAGCAGATAAGTCCTGCGAAAATAAAATATAGTACATATAGGTTAACTAAAAACTATGATCTATTAACCGGTCCTAGCAAACATGGGATAAAATCTCACCTCTTCAATTTCTGAGCTACCCATGCTATTGAGGGAACCCTCGCTGCAAGTGCTATGCGATTTCGTTGGGTGATCCTAAAAATAAAACATGTGTTAAGAATTATTTTAACTAAGTAATAATTATTTTAGGTTGTTAATATTACGATTTCTACAATCTTAGGATAGGGCTATTTTTTTAAATTCCACAGCTTCCATAATTGGCTTGACATATAGATATTTTTAGAGGGAAAAGTCGCCGTAATGTAATTAATAGAGATTAAATAGTTTGTTATGGGTGGTAGCATTACTATGGCTTTTACATCGTGTAACGTGTAAGATGTGTCAACACCGAGGAATTTAACTTTGATAGCATTTTTATATGCCAAGGACTATAAGGATATACATATCATGATGCAACTTGCAGCCTGCCTTTAAATCGATACGTGGAATACATCCATATAAGAGAAATTCCTCGTTTATTAAACGGTTTCATAGGAGATTAAATTGAAATAAAAAGATACTTTCCACGTCTGGAATAACCAGCAGTGTTTTGGTGAAATAGTTAATCAATTTTCTAAATATAACTGAAAGGCGTAGAAGCAGTTTTATGGTCTCTTAAAAGGATGTTAATAAAACTTTCATTCGCACACCTATGCCATCGATTTTCGATACTGAAATTCGTAATCTGCAAATTCACGCTGCCATGTCACGCTAATCCTAGATCGCTAAGTGTTTATGCTGTACCTATTTCTAAGTTCTAGATTTTAATAACATTTGTGATCTTTGGTGGTTTTTGATAATTCTAAAATATGAAATAATTGTAAATAATCAATTCTACAATTCATTTGATCTGTGCAACTGATCATGTCATATATTTTTGCGATGCAACTAGAGAAAAGGTAAACCGCTATTGCTCAATCACAGTGATTTTAAACGGCGATTGCTGTCGCTGTGATTTGGTGGATTTTGATCTGTATAACTGGCATGATCTGTATAACTGGTATGATGATTCTGTGGTCTACGTATGGAATAATTAAGTGGACAATCAGTATAAAAATTTCAATTCAGCAAGTTTTAAAGTTTCACATTTCTCTACAATTTCGACAGTGAAGTGATTTCAAAATCTTTATCGCAACCACAATACCTATAATTTATAGAACCGCACCGCACAAAATTGCAAAATAAAATCGTAACATTACTTTACCGAATTTCTGAAATAGTCGAACGCCAACAACAACATAATTCTATGTACTTTCTTTAGAATACCTGATCGAGCGTAGCAAATATCTGCATTTGCAGTCTCTTGTAATGTCTGGAATCTTGAAGAACAGCAGCAGCACAAGACATATTTTATTTCACTTTTAACTCGACGACACGACAAACTTAGGTATACTGAAGCAAATAAACTCTTTTAACGACAACAGGTACACTGCTTGAACCGATTAAACGATCGAACAGGTAGATACATTAGATACCTAGGTAAGTTTTGTATTGAATCCCACGAAAAATCCAACTTTCTAACGACAGACTGGTAGACAATACACCGACCGGTTGAAAAAGCGAATTAAAAATAAGACCATCGAGCAAGAAAGAACGCGAGTCTCGGTGCTGTGCTTTGTTTACACGCTTAGAATTATGTAATTCCGTGGCTTTCGATTGCATATACGAACGATAGAGTTTCATTTCCGCCGTGAACTGATGTCGGCAATAAGTAAAAGAATAAGAATCTCAACAAGAATAAACACGAACGCGCTAAGGAAGTACATACTACACATATATTAAAACATTAGAGTTTAGTGATATCTTTTATGTAAATAAGACGCAAATGGGGTGTTTTTTGTGTGACACCCTGTATAAATTTAATATCAGAATTCCCCTTTTCTCAATAAACGGGCAAGGGAAGCCCTAATACGGACCTGGCACAATAAATCTCAAGTTCAGCATTTCGCAGATCATTAAAAACTAATTGGGTCAACTGTTGCGGAATTGCAAATGTCAGGTCGAAGTATACACGTTTTCGTACTCAGTTTGCACGCCCTTTAACCCTTAAAGGTCACTACAGTATTTCCCAAACGGTTCTTCAATATGTCACAGTGAATATCGAATAACGGTGATTTTATTTCCTTTTGTTTAGTTCAGGTAACAAGTACTTTTACTAGGAAAACAAAACAAAACAAGTCAAAAGACAGGTGATACACTTATTCCAAAATTACCTTTTAACTACTTTTTAAGTCACAAAATGGTCTTAAAATCACTTTTGGGTTTACATTGATAACAATTGTTTGATACTTACAATTACTATAAATTTTGGTGCTGTTTGTCATCCTTGTAATAAAAATAACTCCAGTCTGATCTGGACATTTTCTTTGAACGAACGTCTTACTCTTTTTATATGTAGAAGAATAATATTTTCTTCGTCAGAGCAAAATATACTCAACATAAACATACTAAACTCTTAAACCGGAAGAATAACTAGCCGTTGAAATAACTACATATATTGAAATTCTTATTACAATAAAATATTATTTGGATAGCAAAAATATCCTTTTCATGCTACACTATATACGCAAGAACATTTTTTCTTGGTATCCAAGAATACAGTTCTCTCTGTGTAGGCTATACCGCTATAATCCTGCATGGTTTTCCTCATAATCCTAGTAAATCACCCATGAAATAAAACACTTATGCACAGATGTAAACAAACAATATAGGAACACTCAATATCGTCGAACTTATATAGCAGTGATTTGTGGCAAAAGACGCAAGAATATGTTAGCGCCATCTGTAAAGTAATTGCACAACTTTCTACGTATCTCTCAGAGTAAGAATCTTGGGTCAAGAAACTGTTTTTTCGTTGAAGCTTAAATTGTAAGAATGCGTAACCGTTGAAACAACTATATTGAAATTCTTATTAGAATAAGATATTATTTGGATAGAAAAAACCAAATCAATTACTCCAATACAAAACTCACAATAAAAAAGGTACATAACGGCTACATACCTGATCAAGTGATCACAAAGTCCAACTATAGCAACTTCGATTTTGAAATGTGGCCGCTACTAGTGAAAGTATTGTTTTACCAACTATTAATTACGAACAAAATTGGATTAATTGTTGCAATTAGGTGACTCAGGTGCAACAACGTTCAATCAAACACCCTTCACTCAAACTTACAAGACTCGATAATAAAAACTCGACTAATAAATACTGTTTTAACATTCTTGTAGTGTACTTTGCGTATAATTTTCTCATTCAATTTCATTTTAATTAGGTAGTAGATATAGGCAACACAGTATATATCACATTTTTCACAATAGATAGTCGATCGTTGCGAACTATCACTGATCGTGTTTTGACAGTTGATAGTTTTGAAAATTGTCGAATTATAGTATGTAATATTTTACACTAAAGTGTACGCTGAGTGTCGATTTTGAGAGCTTGTAATTCTACTAAAGAAACGCGACTTTACATTTCTTACGTTACGGTTACGGCATTATAAATCGGCCTTTACACTGACCGACTTCAAGCCACTGGACAGCACTATACAGTCGCGCAGCCAACGCATAGTGGCTTCACTTCAAGTCTTCCGGTCTAATGAAGAGTTAACAGATCTGCATTGAAAGTAATTCTCGTATTTTGCCGTCGGCGCATAATTAAGTCCCAGGTCGCAATTGTAGGTGCTGTAATTATCGATGTTTTGAAGAGGAAAGAAAAAAGGATTGCTACCGGTATACGGTGCTTGCTTTCTCGACTTCATTGCAAAATGCGCGCCTATTACATGCGCTTAATCGCCTCTTTTGTAATCGGAACTATTCAAAAAGACCAGTAAAATGTGCTTTTTGAGTTCGTCATAATTTGAAATCCGGAAAAATTAAAAACTGTACGGGCAAAAGGTTCCATTGGACCACATTGGACCCTTTATGTTATTGCTTACTGTAATTCTTCAGTGATGTACAGAATATTGCGGATCAGAATATTGAACTAATATTAAGATAACCAATCTCTCTGTTAAACTAGGTATCTCTCAAACTTATCCTACTGAATAAAGCGGTGAAGTAACAACCTTATTATAATGTATTTACAATAGTAAATATTGCACCTTGAAATTATTCAGTAAATTACGAATTCAATTACATATTGTGACATGATTTAGATGCGTTTACGCAAATTTTCTCGATGTTAGCTTCTGCACATTGTTACCTAATCGACGGACACTTTCAAAAGACGTTGGTTAACCTCTCTTTGGCAATAAAGATATGAAAGCAGTCTCGATGCAATATTCACTGCATTGCATTATGCTAATTCGGTCCACGGCAAAGTTATAAACATTCATTCTTAGAATTACCATAAATTTGAATATGTACCGACTTTTGCGCACATTCCGCATAATGAATTCATAATCCCAATTGATATAATTGATCAGATATTATAGAGGTATTTAATTTTGACTTCGTAATTAATACGATTTGATTTGTGGTTTATTTAAGTTTAACAGTTACGTAATATCTTGTTAATTGGGTGATTGAATTTTGAGGTTGGTCTATTTTTTGTTAGTTCTAATTTAGCCTATAAAAGAAATTTGTAAAAACTTACGAAAAGACAGCACAAGTAAGGTTAAAAAACGCACAAGCACAAGCACTGAAGTTTGTTATATTGGCCCACAACTAACAGTTTTATATGAATGGTCAATTACTTCATCAATTTCCATAAATATATAAAGATGGTGACGCATTAGTATTGAGGTACAAATCATTTGCACACGATAATGGGGCCTTTGTAATAGTTTGACTGACAGATTAACTCAACAACAATCTAATTAAATTTATCACAACGTTAATAACTCATTAATTATCTATTTGTGTCTTTCTTCCTTTCCTCACAAGCCGGTATTGAAGGAATAAGTCAACAACGACACTGGCAGCTTCTTAGCTGGAAGTATCTACCTAATGATAATTTTGTGGAAATGTATGGTAAACAAACTTATGGGACCAGCCTGTGATGCAAAAATATCTGGCATGCTCCCCATCCAATTTTCTGACTATCTCGTTGACACCATGAAGTGTCAATACCTCCCGAATTAACATCAGTCATAGAATAACATTAAATGTCATATCATGTCAGTGGTCATTGGCCATTGTCATGAATGTTTTGCGGAGCCCCAGATATTACGGAAAATTTGAAATGGGAGATATCAAAATCTATATAGTAATTTGCTTTGATTTTTTATTATCCTGTATAAGACTCATATATTGTGGACTTATGATAAAGTGTAGTCTTATTATCTTATCTACAACCGACACAAATATCGTGTTTTCTGCTAGTTTAATGCATTTTATAACTAATGACGAATTTAGTCAACCGGAACACCATAATAACTGATTTAAATTAAAAAGAAAAACAGACCGGAAATGATAACAGAATTTGTACGATTTTACTATACACTCGTATTTGTTAACCTTTGCAATTAAATATTTGTCTTTTAATTTTGTCTTTTGCTAAGAATAGTCACTTTTCTTTGTTACTATTAGTATATCATTTTATTGTCCAACTTTTACGATAATAAATAATGAATTATGTATTTAAACGAAACTTGAAACGAAAAGGTTTGAAAGTCATGAAGATATAATATGAAGTTGCAGTGATGGTAAAAATATCTGTCTCACCTTGATAGCAGTTTTTTCGGTGGCAGTTGGCGAATTGCAAGGACTTCTAGGAAGACCTTCGTCATCTTCGCTGGTGTCTCCTCGGCCTCTCCTCAGTCGCAATTTCTCAGTTAATTCGGTCTGAAAAAAAAAGAGAAAGAACTATCAGACTAGTAGAGCTACAGATACATGTGGGTATATCAACGAGTTAGTGTTCTCGTCTAGAAAGGTATTCGACTTGCACAGGTGGAAAGTGGAGCAATTTCGTAATACACTATATCTATATATGTATGTACCATGGGTACATAGAAAATATCTATCATAGATGTTAACTTTTATTGGTGTCTGGTTCAGTTGCTACTTTTTTTTAACTGTATTTATTTTTGCAGTGAAGTAAGCTAATTTGTATGTGCTGTAATATTATGATTGTCAAAAATGTCTGCCATATTACAACAACTTGCATAGTTCTTACAAAATTTTATACAGTGAATCATTGGTATTACTTATTGAATACAATGTTAATTCACAGCCACAAATTTTGAAAAAATTCCATTCCTGTGGCCTAGGCCCTAGAACATAGTAACTCGGCTTTTTCTTTTCATAAACCTAACTCGTTAACCAAATCATTCAGTTCGCACTGGTTTATAAGGTGAGGTGTCTAAAATTCAAATGGTGAATCTTCACGACTTGCCTGATTTGACACAGTGATTTCATACACTCTGTCCAACTAGGCAAGTTTCTTCAAACAGGCGAAATTTCGTCTGTGTCAAAAATCGAAGACGATGAAGTGGATAACGCACTTGGGAGAGGATAGTTCTCTCCATGGGGGATAGGTCGCAATGTTTATGGCAAATTTGGATATTTTATTTTATGCTTATCCTTCTTCGAATATCCGGAGACTCTTATCGTGCAAAAATAGCAATCATTACATGACTGGAAGGCTCTCGCCACATGGGAACTGCAAACAGCATTTTCCTTTGCTTCCCTTTCATTCACTTTAAAAGTTCGATCTAACAGAAAATACAGCATATATTAGCAGTTCATGGGCTTTCCAGATCTCTAATTCTAAATCCAAAAGAGCAGCAGTAAGGTGCTTTTACCTCCTCCATATATTGTCACTACATAAAAACCACATATGTAATAAAACTTATTTGGTGAATTTTTACATCTTCTTTGATCAATATTTTAATGCACAGAATGTCTGTATAACTCGACTAGTAATATTTTGAACAATCTGTTATGAGCACGTATGCACAGAAGGTTAATTCAAGCGAAATATATGACTTGAAATAAAATGAATCTTAGACCTGTCACAACACATTGATGACTTGATCTGTGAAAAGTGATGTTAGGTCAACAAAAATATGTGTGATCCCTGTTCTGGTTGTAGGATCCTTGTTCCCTTGTGTAATTGTTGTTTTTATCAGAAATGACATTACTAAGTGAGTGATTAACAGAAAATACATAAAATTCTAAACCAACGTCAACAAGAACATTAAGTTGAACACAATACTGTTCTTATCGGTTACTCATAAAGTGTTTCCTTTCATTACCACAATATTATTAAACGACAATAAACGACGAAAACGTCAAACGATCGTAATTCGCCAATTTTTTAATAGAAGTTTAATGGACGTTACAAAGAAAACCATTAAAGGTTCAATAACTTATCTCCAACGCTATTTTAGTGCAAAATTCAATTTAGAACCATCTTAAAAACGGTAATATTGATCGAAGATTTCGATTGCTATTATTAACTGTAAGGTGAGAGTGTGTCATGATAACTGTAACGACAGCAACGCCGACTAGCTGACATTTCTTATGTAAATCGCGTAGTATTATTTAAAAAAAAATCGCATCTATATATGGTCGTTTGAAGGACTAATGCATGAATATTTCATTTCACATCATGTTTCATAACCGTATTACGTAAATATAGAATAACTGTGATGCGGATAATGGATTAATTATACTAGTGAGAGAAAATAACGAGCATAAAATAAATTTAATAGTTCATTGAATTACATATCTGATGAGAATTTTACACTAAAAAATACCTACATACAATATGGTAATTATATCAGTGAAATTATAGTTCCATAGAATTATGCTTAGGATAAGGCCAGACGATCGACTTTTTGTAGCGCGACACTCGTGGCGCCAGAAATTGCGACAGTAAACCACACTTTGTCGTATAGCATAAAAACTGATTTGAATTAGAAGCATTTTGGGTCATTCTATTACAATCTAGTATTTTTTTAATTTATTTGTACCCAACAAAACTTGTATTTCATCAAAGAAGTGATATATATTATATTATACATAGAGTGAAGAATATCACTTGTTTCTATATCAGCAGAAAGATCATTTGGTTGGTTCAAGTAAAATACAAAATTCTCAGAGTGAGAATATGATTTTCTTGATGTTCCACGTACTACGTTTTCATGTTGTAAGTATGAAGGAACTGCTTGAAAGGAAAGTTTTTTGAAGAAACAATTTTTCTTGATATCCAAGAATAGAGTTCTCTCTGTGTAGGCTATTCCACTACAATCCTGGTTTTCCTCATAATCCTTGTAAGTCAGCCATAAAATAAAACACTTTTGCATAGATGTAAACAAACAATATACGAACACTCAATATCGTCAAACGTATATAGCGGTAATATGTGGCAAAAGACGCGCGAATCTGTTAACGCCATCTGTAAAGTAATTGCACCACTTTCTATGTATCTCTCAGAGTAAAAATCTTGGGACAAGAAACTGCTTTTTCGTTGAAGCATATATATTTTTCGTCCAACGAAATATTTCTGTTGTTGTAAGACGAACATCTACTTTTTTGCTACACTATATACGCAAGAATAATTTTTCTTGACATCCAAGAATAGAGTTCTCTCTGTGTATATTTATCGAAAATTAAACAAATCTGTCATTTCATAGGGCTACAAAAAAATGTGGTTTTGACTTAACGAAAATATGGTCGTACAACACATTAAAGTCACGTCTGCAAGTATGAATCAATAAAATGATCTAACGGTTCATATATCCCATCATTCTCTGTTGTGTCAGACCTTTCTACTTAACCGCAATCTGGTTAGGCTAAACTCGGTCGATTTTGTCACGATTTTTGGTATATACAAGAACACAAGAATTTTAACATCTCCCACGACAGTCTGAGTAAAAAAATGCATTACGTACCACATTCTTAAATAAATACGTAATAGTGAAAACTGGAGTTATTATTTCATATGAATGCGTAATTACAGAACATATAGCTTTTAATGATCCACATTACTGCTGAAGATAACGTATTTCATCTGGTTTTATAGCGCATCCGTTGTTGTAAAGTGGACCACTTTTCCTTCATGCGAAAACTGATCAATTCAATTAACAATTCGAATGAAGAAGAACTGTTCATAGCCGCAGTGAATCGTTTAAACAATAACCATACCTAATCAAGTAATAACCATTCAAGAAATCCTAGACTTTTTCCATTCGCCCGATTTATTCGCTCCAATTATTGCAAAAATCCATGCAAAAAGCGTTGCCATTCTAATATACGCCTTACTGACAAGGAAAATATTGTCAGTAGCGTTACACAAACACACAGATATGATAATAGTTTGATAAGCGTGTCATTTATCGATAAACGTTTACGAGAAATATTTGCTTGTTGATATTGATTACGAATTAGCGCTTAACGCGTTATGCGATTGGCATGCAAGATTCTTTTTGTGTTTTCTGTTTTAAATATTTCGCATAACTGTGTCATGATGGGATGACATCATCCGATGTTGAAACCCAGATCAGGTACGATCTATATATAATTTACTGTTACTTAACTTGCTTGCTGTGATTTCATCTCATGTTTTGTTCGACAACGTACGAAAATATTTAAAATTAATTCTGGATACGAATGCTCCCACGCATATAATGTTCATTCGCAAAATTAAATAAAATACAATGATATTTATACTAGCAAGTGAATCTTTTTGTGCAATTTTCAAGAAGGTTATCTATATTTCCGAAATGTAAAAAAAACTTTCAGAAAACAAAATAAAAATAAAAAGTGTGTATGTATTTTATTCTTAGTACTACAAGTTCATGATATGTTACAACTGCTTATTTGAAGTAATAATCATTATTTTTCGGTCGCAAAATCCGTATTGTAACCGGTCAAAAAATCTGAAACGTCTTTGACATTGAATATTATTATCTATTTTCTATTTCTATTTTTTTACCTTATCATACGTAGTATGACAAAGTATTGTAATCGTGTCGAAAAACAATTGAGATTTTAGCGGAAATAGGTCTTTTTGGGCCCCCTGAACATTTTTGACCAAGGTACAAAAAAATGTCTGTGTGTGTGTGTGTGTACCCGTTTTTTGTGGCGACCATTCCGGAGAAACTACTGAAGGTATCGAGACGAAACTTCATATTTAGAAGTTTCGTGACTAAACTTAAAGCTGAAAGAAGTTTGTTGGGCCCCCTGAACATTTTTGACCAAGGTACAAAAAAATGTCTGTGTGTGTGTGTGTACCCGTTTTTTGTGGCGACCATTCCGGAGAAACTACTGAAGGTATCGAGACGAAACTTCATATTTAGAAGTTTCGTGACTAAACTTAAAGCTGAAAGAAGTTTTGTCCAAAAGGGCCCAAAGGAACTCGAGGTTTACTCTTATCATTTTTCAACGATTTTGCAAATTAGTGGCCATTTCTGTAATTTCGTCAAAATAGTTAAATAATAAACTATAGTAGAGAAAATTTTGTATAATTTATGTCCATTCCATTTTTTGGAAAAAAAATTAAATCATAGTAAGCGGATGCCCCTTGAACTTCCAAATTGCCCCCCTGAACATGGCTGTATCGTATGATAAAGTCATGTGCCCGGCCACATCAGATTTTTTTGTTCTGTTTCTTTTCTCCACCTTTTTTTATTAACAACAAAATTCTTCTCTTTTTAGTTTTATCTGTTGGCTTTTTAATTTTATTTGTGGGTCCCAAATCCAGCATAAGTTCATAATGTTTGAAAATTGTTGTTTGGAAATGTTACTTGGAAATAAAAATCATCACTTTTTAACTCATTCGCATTCAATTTGTTCTTTTTTTTAACTGAACTCATTCTTTCAAATTATTTTAACATGTTTGTTTGATTTTCACTTTCCAATGCAATGATTTCTGGAAAATGTTTATTGATATTATATAATCATGTACATATGTGTAGGTATGTATACCTAAAAACACGATAGCACACAACCAGTACAAGAAAACTGGCTGAAACTTGGTATATGTATTTTGAATTGCCAGAGGAAGAACTGAATTGTTTCTGGGCACAATTTGATCACCGGAAGTGCAAAATGTTACATGCGTTTTCTTGACGAAACTGAAACTAGCTCACCTACTAGTGACTTAAATATGTACATATACCAATTTACATATCAGTGCGATGAACGATTTAGTCGCTATAACCGTTTATAGAAGCAGTTTGACCTTAGTCGAGATCGTTGCGAATTGACAAAATTTGATAAACGTCAGTGGCCACTGACACGACAAGAAGTTTACTGTTATTCTATGACCACTTATCACTGATATTAGGTTGGGATGCAGAGTAGCCGTTGCTTTTCGAAGAGAATTATTGCAGAAGGTATTGACACTTTTAGAGGTTAATTTCGGAGATAATAAAGGACCTAATTAAATCATAGAAAGCAAAATGGGACTATTATTTTCATCATAATATTCAATCATAAATAATCATTCCATTACATTATGTACTCCAATTCAAAGACAAGACCAACAGAAGAACAAAAATCAAGAAAAGAGCAACAAGTCTTGGTATAGAGACGTCATCAATGCCATAAGAGGTTAGCGCATCCTTGACTCACCCACAGCCGCCTGAACACATTTTTTGAAGACCGGTCCTGGTCCCTGGTCGTCTTTTTCGATTTCCTCCACAAATTCATCTTTCACCAGACGATCCTCCTACCACAACAATCACTGCACACGACAACAAAACACAAACACCAAATAACCACTTTTCTTCACTCACATATTGCCACTAAATTGGCGACGACAAATATCACAGATCGTAACCAGAAGAGGAGGGCATATCGAGTACTACAAGAACTATTGTCATGAATGGATGGCCGATCGAGGAAGTCGCGTATAACATCGGGTTTTTATCATCGTATCGCGGCATGTGTGGCGCGTCTGAAACGTCGCCGATTATACTGGATATTATACGCTAGTGGTGCTACGGAGAGAGCGTATTAGGAAGTCGGGGAGACATGCGGAGTAAACAGCAGCATGGCTGAGCGCGATGGCATTGGATTTGCCAACGATGCCCGAGGACCTGGCAACTCGTTTGGCAACTTCGCAGACGTCGGAGACGACGACCGACGGCCTCCTCTCGATGCTGCCTGACACTTTTAACTGTACCTATACCCGATACCGCTCGGTGATGAGGACCAAGTGGAATGCGTGTTTAGTTGTGGAGATTCTTGCGGGAGATATGGGGTTTGTGAACGGGATTCTTTTCTCGTGTTGCTGATTGCTTGGTGGAAAGTTAACTGGGAGGCTTCAAGTGTCAATCACAGTCAGTCATGCAATTATGTATTTTTTTTGTGCGATGTTCTGGTTTCTTCACGATGTACTATGGCAAATATTCCCCAAAATGTGTTTGCATAGATAAGGTACTCATTCACGAAAATGAATAAGGTTTGGATGCTGTGTCAATCAGTATGTAACCGTAACCCTGTACAATTGTGGATATTATGTTGTCAAATGTGCACCAATCTAATTTGTAAACTTTAGTTTTACAACTAAACATTATTAAATTAAATTAAGATGAATGAAACAAGTCTTATCTAAGTTGTAAGCAGATATCACCTCAATCTAAACCTTGAATTTCTTAAAACTTTATTCTTATCACAGCAGCCCGGAAAGGAAGCGGTGATATCGTTTGACACAATGCCAATACGAATACAATAAAGCAACCACAATGTGCGTGTGCATAACATGTTTATGTCTATGTATAAGCATACGTAGTTCAAATTAGAGATGGGCTTATTAGTTCTTTTTAATGAACTAGTTCTTCCGGATTAGTTCACAAAAAGGAACTAGTTCAAAGAACTAGTTCTAAAGAACTACTTTGATCCTGAGACATACTACTTCGATAAACGTGTCTTTGTGTGTTCTAGCACGTTTATATCTCGTACCAAACGAAACTAGGATCTAGTTTGGACAGAATCGATGTCTGCCTTCCCACTTTGTCTTTTTCTTGAAGAATCGTTATTTTGTTTTGAAAATAAATAATTATTTATAATTATATTGATCGAAGAATCGTTGTCTTATTTTATTTAGATATATTTCTTAAATATTTATTTAATAAGACATAAAAGACATATTGCTGCACGTATTTTAGCCTTATTATACTGCAATTTTAGGTGGAATTGGGGTATTATTTATAAATTATAGTATAACATATACTGGCGAAACTACTATTAACAGTGTAATCCATTATCCAATAGGAAAAAATCTATACTCTAATTATATTTTTTTTACATCCGCCGTTAGGTAAAGAAACAACTGGCGGGCAGGGTGCTATGTCGCTCGTTTGATGTCGCCACAACTCGTTCACTGAATGGGATATGTTTCACCAAAGCAGGACTTTCGAACTAGATTTCATGTCCCTACAAGTCGTTCACTGAATGAGATATGCATAGAGATATGTTTTAGCAAAGCAGGTCTTTTGCGAACTAGTTCTTTTTATTTTAAAGAACTAGTTCTTTTGTTCTAAGCCGGGAGCCATTCTCTCGGACTAGTTCGTTCACGAACTACCCACCTCTAGTTCAAATTGTTAAAAATTGGAAGAACATTTATAAAGGTACGCACACACGTCGATGAAATTCTCGAGGACAAAGCCTGCGGAATTTCCTTGAGGAATTAGGAATTATCTAATTGCAAATTTATAAAAATAAAACTTGTAATAAATACTAAATAATTCCAATTCATTTTTACGAGATGTGTTGTCTGACTTTGTCTGTAGTTTTGTACGCAGCGTTGTTGAAGGTGGTGGTCTCAGGCTAGGTGGGTACTAAGAACTGCTGCACAGAGTGAAATCTATTCTTGGATATCAAGAAAAATTATTCTTGCGTATATGGTATAGCATGAAGAGGATTTTTTTCTATACAAATAATATTTTATTTTAATAAGAATTTCAATATATGTAGTTGTTTCAACAGTTAGTTGAGTATATTTTGCTCTGACGAAGAAAATGTTATTCTTCTACATAAGACGTTCGTTTTACAACAACAACAATATTTTGTTGGGTGAAAAATATACATTCTTCAACGAACAAGCAGTTTCTTCACCCAAAAGCATACGTACGTACGTATCGCTTAGAACAGAGATAATTCCTTTCAAGCAGTTCCTTCATATTTAAAATAAGAGGTCGGTAATACGTGGAACAAAATCAAATTCTTACTCTGATAATTTTGTATTTTACTTGAACCAACGAAATGATCTTTCTGCGGATATAGAAACAAGCGATACTCTTCACTCAAAGATATTCGTGTTGGATTGAATAAATTTTTCCCTCTGTGTACAACAGGGCATACAAGTGACCGTATCAAAACACTATTTCAAAGGTGCAAACCAGACCAAATAGCTTTGTTGCAAGGTGTTTTTGCCCCCCACACCAAACCCTTACATTAAAAATAAATTTCTGGCAGAATAAATGCACAAATTTGGCATTTCCAATGTTGTTTATTGCTTTGATAAAATATACGACGATTTGTCTAAAATGAAACTATTGTTATTGTTATTAATTATACAATTTTAAATTTGGAAAATTTAAACTGTAGACCCTGATCACAATAAGAAAAGGTGACTGTATATCTAAGATTATTCTTTAGACTATTTTGTGATAGTGAGTGGCAATCATGTTTTATTTGCATGCATTCTTGTAATGCATGATGTAAGTATGTATGATATATGTTTCATTAGAAACTGTGTTATAGTTTCGTTCTTTGTTGTTTTCTGCACGAGGAATGTATTTTCCGTAATTGTAACGTACGTAATTTACGACGCGTGTACATTATCGGACCAAACGATGATTCATAGGCCAGAATCCAACAGCTTTACAAGCCGGTTTGACGCTATTAGTCACTTGGTATAAAATGTCGATATGGTCGGTATTCTTGTTATTATGTCATGTCAGAAGGTATGTGTAATTTTTAGGAAAATATTTGGTATGTAAAATAGCCATAATTTATTGATATGCCTACATATTTAGTTTATTATCCGCGCTGAAATTTGTTAAATATTGTAAGATACTGATCTAAAAGATACCACATTATTGGGGACAGATTTTTATGTGGCTCGTAATTTTTTAGTCTGAATAAAAAAATGTTTACATAATTTATAGTTTATTACTACGAATCAATAAATAGAAACCATTAAATTAACTGAAATTTATTTATTTCAACTCGATTTACTTTTGACCAAACTGATACCAGCTCATGTCTCCTGTTTAAATAGTCAATAGGATGAAGGTGTAGGCGTTATAAGCGTTTATAGAACCAGTCTGGCAACAACCGTCAGTGACATTACGTTGGGTTGGGTTGGGCTACAAGAAAGTCGCTGTGGCTTCAGCAATTTGAAGATTTTTTTTGAATTTAATGCGAAAAGGCAATGCGACGCTGTGGATCGTTTTTCCGACTAACAGCAACGGATCGCGGTGACGTACTCCATTGTATTAGAAATGGATTTGTACTGCTGATGGTGCGGGTGTCGGAAACAACAGGTTTTCCCTGAGCGGCGTCGGCATTTTCCGATATCTAGGTTGGAAATGCTCTCGCAGATAACCCGTATTTAATTAACTTGGGATTGGAACTTCCATCAAACTTTTGCGATCGCGCATTTAAAACTTCGTGGACGATTTAATTCCAATTAAGATTTACGAATTTTTAACGTAATTAGTTTTTTGTTCAGATTATCGTTTAAGAATTTTCAATTTATGGATTGTGTCTCCGGAATATATACTGTGAATTAGAGTTAATGAACTTACCTGTAATCTATCCGAGGGATGAGTATTGTGTATTGAGAGGGATGATGAACTCTGAGCACCCTCCAATTCGATTTCCGACCCAGAATGGGGCGAATGGAAGACACTGTCATGGGAAACACTCAGTCCGGGATGCATAGGCGCACCACTCCTACAATAATACGATATTTTTACAACACTGTCCCACTCTGGTATTTTCACTATTTCCTATTACTATGCAGGCTTAACAGGTTTGAGTGCAAAAAAATAGATAATAGATTTTGAGCTGCTTATCATAAAACTCTTATAACTAAACATTCCATTGTTCATAATAAATGAGGTAACAAAAGACAAAGTTAATCACATAGCAAGAAATACGAAAATAACCATTAACTAATTTATTATTTTTAATTAACTAATCTATTAATTTTTATTAATTAATTTACCATTAACCGTTCCAAAAGCATTCTCAACCCATTTAAAACACCATTATCATTAACCATACTCAAACAATGCTGTCATTAACTTTGACCATTGATATATAAGTTATTAAGAAGAATAGAATAATTTGATAGATGAATTTTCTGACATACAAGATGTTACCAAAATATAGGCTGCCACTAGAAAATCGTGAACTGTTCATTAAAACGTACAAGAAAGTAATACAGCGTTGGTGCAAAGCACAAAGGAAGACTGCCAACATATATAAAGTTTAAACTTTATTATATGTATGGTATTGCATTTGGCATTTCACTGTTCACGTTTTGGACTACAATGAGGATTTAACGTTCATGTTTTGGGATAGATAGAAACCACTACGTGGCATTCAGTGTTCAGGTTGTTAGGTGTTCAGTGTTCACAGAGCTCATGCTTACTGAGGAAAATTGTGACAAATATTGAACATTTTTTGTAATCTTTGCTGTATTTCGATTACCTTTTCAGTAAATTATAAACAAATTTTTTTCAAAATAATAATAATAATAATAATAATAATAATAATAATAATAATAATAATAATAATAATAATAATAATAATAATAATAATAATAATAATAATAATAATAATAATAATAATAATAATAATAATAATAATAATAATAATAATAATAATAATAATTTAGAATTGAACCTCGTGTATTTCTACAATTTATTTAATTCGTGCAACTGACATGATTTATCACCTATGTCGCTGAGATTGCGAATTGACAGCTTTTGATAAACGTCAGGGGCCACTGATAGGACATACATTTAAAGCAGATTTGGTGTTAACCCTATACGTTTGAACATGGGAGTGAATTGAAACTTTCCACATACCTTCGTCTGGGTATTTCCTCAGGTTCTGAAAGTTCACTTGTGGATCTACTCCTTAAAGTTTCCTTATTGTCTACAATATCATTGGCGGTCGTCAGTTCATCAGCCACTTTATTATTTTTCCTCTTGAACCACTTCCTGGGGTTCCAAAATCTCTTCTTCGAACTAACTGCAAACCAAAAGAGAACCAAATTATAAAAACACAAAATCACATCAAACAAAACTTTAAGTCTACACCGTAATTTAACCGAAAAAAAGGGCAATACGTTTGAAAAGTAAGCTAGATTTTTATACTTAATCATTATTCACCCAGATAATAACTGCCCCGTCTCATCACAATATTCAGAACTACTTGTCACAGCATCACTTGATGATGATAAACGATGCTGGTACAGAGTATTATCTACGTGTATGTGTATGGTTTTTTTTACATAGGGGGTCACAGCAGACCTCTAATTGTGTATCGCTTTCCGCTGCCATTGTATTGTAGTAGGTCTGATCAGCCTAGCGTGACTCACACCCACACTACACTCCAAACCTTGCAGCCTGCGATTTGTTTGGCTTCCCCATTGAGTATGTGTGCATTGGTGTACACTCGACAAAAAAGAAAACACATACTAAAAGGTTTTTTCTTCTCTTACTAAACAGTAGGGCAGTTCCATACTTGCAAAACCTATTTTTAAAAGCTGGACTGCGTGCCATATTTTAACAATACACAACCACATAATTTCTGGGTATTATCTTATATTATATCATCTGTATGAGTAAAAAGTTTGTTTGTATTATGGTGATGAAAATTTAATTGGAACTCAGTCTATGGTCCGTTGACCTATCGATTCTCATTTATTATTTAAAAGGCAATGCTAGTAGTAAAGCGAGATTTTCCAATACTGCCGTAGTAGTGAAGGTAGTTGGTTATTTTCGTCTAGAGGTGGTGAGTTGATGGTTTAATAATTGACAGCTTGTTGACAAGGGTGGGTTACATTGCTATATGTCTGATATGTACATATTTTAAGATAATTTTAGACTGTTTCGTAAAGAGGTGAAAAAAAAAAAAACACTTATGGTGTTGTATTTTTAGACGAATTTTATCTGAAAAATTCGACTTTTATAACACTATTTCCATGTTAATCTTTGGAAATAAAAAATCCAATATGAAACAAATAAGCACATTACTGAGTTAATAGAGGTGAGCTATAATTATAATACAGTTATTATAACATAAGCGTGAAGCAAAAATTCATCTTATAAAAAATTAAGTTAGCTCTTGAAAACTATTATAAAATTATTAACAAAAAAATCAAGAGTATAACTTTTATAATCTTTATACCAAATTTGTAACAATATTTTTTTAATACCTACTACTGTAAACAGAATATTTAAAATAACCAAAATGATATCAGATGCTAGAATAATTAGTCAATTTTCAATACATTTTAAAATATAATATTTATGTATGTACATATTTACAAGACATTTTATTATTATCAAATTGAAGCAAACGAATTGTTCGTGCAAAAAAGATCTATAGCAAAAAGCACCGGCACTTTCAAAACTATAAAGGATCCCTTTTCCACGTTTACAACTATTTCTAACCAATATGTACATTAAAACTATTCAAAAACGGAAATACCTTCATCCATAACATTGTCCAAAGACAGAGTTCTCCACCTTAATTTGACATCCATAACTTTTTTAATTAAATACGTGAATTAAAATCACAAGTTCATATTCACAAGAACACAACACCAAATATGGCATCACTAACACAGCTTCATCCACTATCTTTATTGTAATTGATAAGCTATCACTTCAACATGTAATTAATATCTGCGCGCGATTGGAAATTTTAATCTGCACACTTGAACACAGACTGATACTGCAATCTATTATTTTTCTTCATTAAATATAAATGTAAAATACGTCACACCACGACTTCCGAAAAATAATTCGATCGATTGATTGATTAGGTCAATAATAAACTTTAAGTGAACTGATAGCGCTTCTACAAGCTTTGGGAGTGGAGTAGACTACCAAATGAGCGCTTGTGTTCGTTCGGTTGCCTACTACGCGAAGCCATCGCGTAGTGAAGTATGTTGGGTTAACTAACAGATTCCTGTTTTGTTATAATAAAGAAAACTTAAAGAGAATGCTGGATAAAGATATTTCGCAGGAATAAATTGGTAGTTTACTGTAAATCCATGATTCATTCATTATTTTATAGGGGAATTTGCTGGCTTTGGTGTTATTTTTTTGATGATACAGAGAAAATTCGCACAACAAAGGAAAGATGCCCACATGCAAGTGACGAGGAAATGGTTTAGTGTTTTATAAGTCAAAATATTTACGGTAGAACTTCCTCGGTTGTTTGTATTTTGGGAACTGGATGGCGAGGCTATTTTTGCCGTCATTCGGTATTTTCGTTCACAGTAGATTTATTTTGTATGCCAGACGCTTCTTGTATATCCCATTGTGAATAATAAACCGGTCAAGGGATAATCAAAACGTTTTCGGGAATTTAAGATGATTTTGTAACAAAATACATAAACATCCGGTTCCCCACTTTCGATTTCAACAGTAATGAGATAAATAACACACTGTTTCTTTATCTGGTCACTCAAGATACCCGAAGCGCGAAAGGTGGTGAAAATTTTGTGGCTCAGGCATGATGTTTAGAAAAGCGTTTTGTAAATATTTTTCCCAACTCAGCAAGCTTACCATGATTTTTTATATTTTTCAATTTTGATTTAGAACGTATATTTCAGTGATTTTTGGTTCAGTAACATCAAAGAACTGGTGACTGTGAACCACTCTTGCGTAAAAATCCGGACCATCTCCTAGTACCTCTCTGACCTTCAACCGGAACTCGTAATTTTCACCGCCTTGTGGCTTAACTTATTTATTTTTTTTATGCTCAGGCGACCTTGTCCTGCCTCCGTGTCGTCACTAAACGATGGCCCAATTTGAGAAGACGTTTCGAAAATGAATAGCTTTCACGATGGATAGCTGCACGCCGTTGTTTATTTGATCTTTTTTCGGGTTGCTAGTATAATAATCAAGGACACGTGTTGCGTTTACGTGCTGCAACGTCTGCAACTCGTGCATCATGTTATGATCTCCGGACATATGGCTTACATCGAAAGCTTTGCTTTTGTTCTAAGAGCGTTTCTAACCTGTGTGCATTAAATATTTGTTCTTGACTTTCTTCGCTTTGTTATCCCGTATTTCTCTCGGTGTATATTTGTTCGTGAAAGTTTTTTGTTTGATGGTGAACAAGAAATTCCGACGTTTTTTAAATTGCCATTTTTTAATAAATTTTTCCACTCAAAAATTTGTTGTTAGTTTTATAATATTCGGTATAATAAATTGTCGCAATTTGTTACTCAGAATAAAGTTTCATGTTGTAACTTAATTGTCATTGACTAGCATGCAAATGCTCACTTTACTCGTTGGTGCATACATATGCAAGTTATTAAACACCGTAAATACAGTGTATACTTGCATACACTCAGTACAAACAATGGTACACGATTGTGTTGCTCATTGTTATTTCTTTCTTTTTACTGGAGAGCCTGGGACTACCTACAATAGTGAATACCCAGCGCGTATGGCTTTCAAGACGCCTACAATTCGATACAGTTATCTCAAACACCTATCTCATAACAAATGCAAAGCTGCGTCCTCTCTTTACCCATCCAAATTATGTATTCTACTTTGTACCATTTTCGATTATAAAACTGGTTTACAGGGATGTCTGGAATATTTGTCTATGTAAAGAACTGTCAAATATTGTTTAAAACGAATAGAAACTTAGGGTAACAATACGGATTGTTTTTGGTCACAATCTGACAAGCGGAAGTGGCAAATTATCAGTATTCATCCGATTTTGGCCAAATTGATATCCGCACATTCTCCAGTGACTTTAATTATTATGTATACTAATTTACAGATCATTGGGATGAGCATAATTGGGCAGAATCCACAGCCTTTGTCGCTGTATTGCAAACTGTCAGATTTTGACAAACTTCAGTGCCACTGACATTACATGACAATTATGGATGCAGAGTGGCTATGGCTTCACGAAAATGAATAATACTGAGTGTTTAGTAGACACTTGTATCAACAATTTAAACGGAAAGTTGGGTGGAGGCCACCCAACTTTAAATTATTTGATTTTTACTTAAGAAATATTTCAATCAATTTCTACTTTTAGGAAATTATGGAAAACTATTTGGTACAATAAGTCCTATAACCTTGTAGCTATTTGGCCTCACATTAAAAGAAATAAAAAAAAAAACTGATGTGGCCAGGCACATGACTTTATCATGCGATACAGCCGTGTTCAGGGGGGCAATTTGGAAGTTCAAGGGGCATCCGCTTACTATGATTTAATTTTTTTTTCCAAAAAATGGAAGGGACATAAATTATACAAAATTTTCTCTACTATAGTTTATTATTTAACTATTTTGACGAAATTACAGAAATGGAGACTAATTTGCAAAATCGTTGAAAAATGATAAGAGTAAACCTCGAGTTCATTTGGGCCTTTTTGGACAAAACTTCTTTCAGCTCTAAGTTTAGTCACGAAACTTCTAAATATGAAGTTTCGTCTCGATACCTTCAGTAGTTTCTCCGGAATCGTCGCCACAAAAAAACGGGTACACACACGCAGACATTTTTTGTACCTTGGTCAAAAATGTTCAGGGGGTCCAAAAAGACCTATTTCCGCTAAAATCTCAATTTTTTTTTCGACACGATTACAATACTTTGTCATACTACGTATGATAAAGTAAAAAGTTACCTCACTACCTGTTTTTGCCATGAAATGGTCGACAGAATTTGCACATTTTAATAAGAGAATTTCGCCGTGGAGAATGTTAATTACAGTGAAGTGGGTTTAGTTTGCATAATTTTAGGTTATATGTATTGCGAATTAACACGAGCCCCGTGCAGATAATAATCACGGTTATTAGCCACAAAGTAAATTAATTCCTATTTCTGGGAAAACGCAAATTACCCGAGCTTATTCGTAGATTTATCTCAGCGATATCGCTAATTTACATGTTATAATATTGTCTTAAAGATTACATCACAAAAAGAACAAAGAGGATCGGTTATAACGTCCACGCTTTTAACAATTTCCTGTTAAAGATGGTTTTTAGTTCGTAAGCCAGTGCCGCTTTGGAAACCAATCCAATATCAGTTGCCACTGATCTGTTTTCAGATTAGTAAAAATCGGTTGAATCCGTAAGCAAAAGCACGTAACATTTGCCACTTATGGTTTTCAGAATGTCACTAAAATTAATCCAGTTCGTCTCCTTGTACCGTTTGAAAGCTATCGTATTCAAAGACACGTACATAAAAAAACTCGTTGTTCGTCGATTACAATACTTTCCCTCCAGAGCACTAGCAGGAAAGTAACAACGACAATTTTGTTAGTCTCAGTCGTACTCCAGAAAAGCTTAATCAAGAAATAGCTTGGATGGATCTATATAGTTAGTTTGAGGGTGATCAAGCGTGCCCTTTGATCAAAGGAAATGAGGTCGGGCCATCCAGTTATCTAATGGAGTAATGGCGCCACATATAAATAGTGCCTGTGAATGTATTTTGGTACCGACTGGTGAAGGTACTTGGCATATAGTGGAACCGAGACATGCATATATGTATATCTCGCTGCAGACAAATATTTGAGTCCAGTTCGTTGATCTTGCGGTGACAGTAATTGACTATTTTCGCTGGACAAAATAAGTCATTTTTTACTTTATCATACATAGTACGACAAAGTATTGTAATCGTGTCGAAAAAAAAAATTGAGATTTTAGCGGAAATATGTCGTTTTGGGTCACCTGAACATGTTTCACCAAAGTACAAAAAAATGTCTGTGTGTGTGTGTATACCCGTTTTTTTGTGGCGACGATTCCGGAGAAACTACTGAAGGTATCGAGACGATCATATTTAGAAGTTTCGTGACTAAACTTAGAGCTGAAAGAAGTTTTGTCCAAAAGGGCCCAAAGGAACTCGAGGTTTACTCTTATCATTTTTCAACGATTTTGCAAATTAGCCGCCATTTCTGTAATTTCGTCAAAATAGTTAAATAATAAACTATAGTAGAGAAAATTTTGTATAATTTATGTCCATTCCATTTTTTTGGAAAAAAAATTAAATCATAGTAAGCGGATGCCCCTTGAACTTCCAAACTGCCCCCCTGAACACGGCTGTATCGTATGATAAAGTCATGTGTCTGGCCACATCAGATTTTACTTTATCATACGTAGTATGACAAAGTATTGTAATCGTGTCGAAAAAAAAAAATTGAGATTTTAGCGGAAATAGGTCTTTTTGGGCCCCCTGAATATTTTTGACCAAGGTACAAAAAAATGTCTGTGTGTGTGTACCCGTTTTTTGTGGCGACGATTCCGGAGAAACTACTGAAGGTATCGAGACGAAACTTCATATTTAGAAGTTTCGTGACTAAACTTAGAGCTGAAAGAAGTTTTGTCCAAAAGGGCCCAAAGGAACTCGAGGTTTACTCTTATCATTTTTCAACGATTGCAAATTAGCCGCCATTTCTGTAATTTCGTCAAAATAGTTAAATAATAAACTATAGTAGAGAAAATTTTGTATAATTTATGTCCATTCCATTTTTTTGGAAAAAAAATTAAATCATAGTAAGCGGATGCCCCTTGAACTTCCAAACTGCCCCCCTGAACACGGCTGTATCGTATGATAAAGTCATGTGCCTGGCCACATCAGATTTTACTTTATCATACGTAGTATGACAAAGTATTGTACCTAATCGTGTCGAAAAAAAAAAAATTGAGATTTTAGCGGAAATAGGTCTTTTTGGGCCCCCTGAATATTTTTGACCAAGGTACAAAAAATGTCTGTGTGTGTGTACCCGCTTTTTGTGGCGACGATTCCGGAGAAACTACTGAAGGTATCGAGACAAAACTTCATATTTAGATGTTTCGTGACTAAACTTAGAGCTGAAAGAAGTTTTGTCCAAAAGGGCCCAAAGGAACTCGAGGTTTACTCTTATCATTTTTCAACGATTTTGCAAATTAGCCGCCATTTCTGTAATTTCGTCAAAATAGTTAAATAATAAACTATAGTAGAGAAAATTTTGTATAATTTATGTGCATTCCATTTTTTGGAAAAAAAATAAATCATAGTAAGCGGATGCCCCTTGAACTTCCAAATTGCCCCCCTGAACACGGCTGTATCGTATGATAAAGTCATGTGCCTGGCCACATCAGATTTTTTTTTTCGACAATTGCATGAAACTATGCAACGGCGGGCTAAATATTTATGGATATTCTGGCAACAATTTTAAACCAACACGTCAAGGTTTAATGATAATGTGGTTTCCACAATGACGAAGGTAGAGTTGTAAGCACTCCATACATTTATTAACATATATGTATGTTGCTATAGCAGAAAAAGAAAATTATCAATGCTAAACTTAATGAAACTCACCATTCTTTTCTGTTTCATATTCCGGAGCAAGGTCCTGCGGAGGAGAGGATTCCCTTACGCAGGACATTAAACTTAGAGGCCCAACGCCACCGTGATTACTAACAGCGGCAGACATCTGCAAAAAATAAAACACAACATTATAACAATAATTAAGCACTCTGAGAAAAGATTTAATTTTCAAGTTTTAGCAATAAATAACTAAAAATATTTCGTTTCACATTTAAGCGAAACCTTTATCAAAAAGTTAATTGGTTTATTTGAACAATAAGTTCTTACTGTGAGTAAGTATAAATTGTTAGATTTTTTGGTCCGGTACACACGCATACCAGTAAATTATGGAACTTTCTAGTCGTTAAGGAGTGCGAAATGGGATGGAGAGAAAGAAGAACAGAAGAAAAACAATTAATGCGTGCGTAATTATGGTTCATTTGCATAGCGTAGAGCGCTCGCGGTTATTAGTTAGGATTAGTTGTAATTGTTTGGTCCTAATCTGCTGTACGAATCAACGATGTTAATTATCTACGAAGCTAAATGTGATTTTTCCCATGCGGCTTGAAACAGTTTTCCACACGTAAGTTATTAGTAGAAACAACACGAGATACACATATCAGAATATATTTATTTAGTTTTTTTACGTTATACAATCTTAATTTATATTAAAAATATGTGATTATAAACGTCGTTACATTGCATTTTATTACGCATGGTGAGTCATAATTATTGGTCCATTACACAATACATTATAGGTCTCTGTTAATATCTTTTTAATTAATGTAGGATTTATGTATAGCGATGATTTGTGACGTACGGCCCGCGATTGAAGAATAAATAAACAAGAAATAAAGAAATAAACCTCGCAGGAAACACACGGATACGTCACAGTATATTATGGTTATATCGTTTTATCGAGAGGTAACTTGTATTGTTATAAGTATTATAGTATTATTATTATCTTACGGACATACGTTTTTGATGTTTCACCCTCTATAGTCTATAAGTCTATACGTTTAGAGTTTATAAATGTGTAAACAGTGTGTCAATGTAGCCGGAAAGTTGGGTGGCGGCCACACCAGATATTTGAGAGTTATAAGCATTCCCATAAACACGAAGATCAATGGGATTCTTTCACACACACGCGTTTAATTTAGACCACCGAAAATTTTAACAATTTTTTTAGTCTTTTAGTCTTTTTTTGTGGGGAATTAAATTCTATAGAAAAACTATACATTCATATTTCAAATAAGTTCAAGAGCGACGCAACTGTTTAGTATTTGCGTATGTCTACATCTAAGATATTTACATGATAAACAAAGGTGCCTAACCTCGCACTGTAGGCATGTTGAATTATTGTATTGACCTACCTCACTTGGAGCAGTGGGTTTATAATGAGTTCATTAAACCAATACAACCAATATCCTCCTCTATTATTACATGGGTACATTACAAAACAATGGATTGACTTTTCTAATGGCTGTGATTAGTTTTCTATTTAACACCATGAAATTACACCATATTTCTTTGCAATTATAAGTTTCATATTGTATGAAATACGAAGGTACTTATTACTATAACCTTACATAGAGTTTCTTGTGCTAGTTTTTATTTATGACTCTTAGTTCTTATCTATTGATAGTGCAATGTCCGATTTCCAATCCATTGTAACGAATAAGTTTAATATTTAATATTTTATCTACTTTCACCAAATGTTTTATGTTTGTATCGTTTTTATAAAGATTATTATTGATAATAATATCCTTCATGTTATGGTAAATTCCTGCTAAAAAGTTGAGAAAGGACTGGCCATTAGGTATCATATTTCTTTGCAAGTCGATCCTTTTATCATATTTCACAAACACAGAAGGTTTACTCAAGGGCGTTGGAATAGTATATCGTGTGAAAAGGCCGAGTGAACACCTAAAAGGTACCTAGCGATATATTGGCTATGCTATGTCTTTAAAACGATTACGACGATCATTGTTTCGTGTTATAATGCACTGAAATGTGTACAAAACTCAATTTGTATAATAACATTACAAATTCCTGCTAAGCTTTAGTAAAAGGTATAAATATATGAAATAATAACCTACCTAATAAAATTTATTTCTAGCAAACATACTTTTTATATATCCTGGACTTAACAATAAAACGTTTATCACCATCATAGTCCGGCGTGGCGAATTGTTATTCTGGTGTTATCGTCGTTTATTGTGTATCATTGTGAATACTATGCAGCACAGCTGTTGAATAAAGAGACAATGTTCCATTATACGCGAAACGATCCCTATCGTCTACTGAGTCCGGCGTATGAATGAATAATATTGATACGATTCGTTCACTTTTCCAACGCAAAACACATGTTTTTTCGGTCTACGAATTTGACGCTTTGTTTATCGGAAACAATGGAATCCCAGTACAAGATTATGTGGAATATAATGACAAATGCTTTGTTGGTGTACACAGGGTGTTAATATAAAATACAAAACTGTGCATATCTATAATTTTTGAATAAACACCCAAAAAAGAACTCCCTCACTAATCGAATAAAGGGATTAATTCATCCACTCAGTGGCTCTTTCGCTTTCCAATTAGTATGCCTTTGTGGAAAAAAATTGGCCACAACACCGGTCATCTGGATATAGCGTGGCGAGGTCGCGAACCCACGTGGAGTGGCGGCGGCGTCGGGGTTAACTTTCCCCCATTCCCTTACAGAGAACGACGACGGTCGTTCACGGTCTAGGTCGCGTCCCATCGATCCGGGGATGCTGTGGCCATACCCGATGAGATTCCACTGCGACATACTTTCTGACAAATAAAAATTCCCCAGAAATTCTATATGGGTGACGAGATGCTTTGGCTCGTTTTCAATTTTTTAAAGAACAAAATTTAAAAGAGGCTGGCGTACGTTCCAGATTTCAGTCAATTTATTATTGTTTACTAGCATCAGGTCGCAAGAATTTTTCAATAAATTTCTTTTCAACTTTTAATCACTATGAACGTAGAATTTCCTGCGTTTCAACCAATCAAACAATGCACGCCACTGAATGAAAACTGGCCTAGCGCAGTAGCGCATCATACGGTCACCCTAGGGGCCATTTTGTGATCAGTTGATCACATTAGGCTGTTTACCAGCAAAAGTACTGCTGCCTCTGGTGAGTCTGGTGGCTAGCAAATCTCAGTTCAAACTACAAGGTCAACTACTATTTCTGGTGCATTTTATATGTCACCAGATAGATACATACAACAATGAGACAATGTATTGTCTTTTGTCAGGTGAAGGCGTCGCAACCATAAAATATTTCATATTTGATACCAATTTGTGGGGTTTATAATATTTATAAAAGACATTTCAAAAATACATCGTTTCCTGAGTTAACATTCATGCTGGTTGCTGTAAAAGTTAAACAAGCGCTGGTGGGCTAGCTGCTGCTAAACTCACTCGCCAACTGGTAAAACGGCGCTGCTGAGTGGTCACACTATGCTGTTAGCAGCCAGTAGCAAATAGCACGCTAGTAAAACATCCTGGTGTGACCATAGGCATTACTGTGTCCTAATCCACGTTTTTGCTGTGCACGTGTGGTGCGTCAAAGTGGACCGTAATGTATATTATGTAGTAAGTTAATACTGTGAGTGAAACATATGGCTTCATTGACGCAATAGGTTCTTTTCAAATGGCAGATGTACCCACATCTATAAGTATCTATATAATTCAATTACATATCCTATTATATAAAAACTTATAGTTTTAATTAACAGTCCTCGTTATTGGAGATTATTGTCAAATTTTTATTTAGGTTTTTTTTTTCTGAGAATATTTTATCCAATTTTATATATCAGTGACAAAATGTATATGTACATATCATTTATTGGTCCGTAGGGGTTCTTCTTGGCCGCATATAAGCATCAAGCAACTGTTGCTGTTATTGAACAGCGAGCAACAGTTTCATTTATTTATAGTCTCTCGCAAATTGCGTACGTTGGTATATGAACGTTCGAAGGATCCCGTATAAATTCTTGCTGCCATTAATAACAGGATCAACATCCACAGAGCGTGCAAACCATGTCCAGTAAAACGAGACACATTACCACTACCAACCAAGTCTTCTTTGATCTCAATTACCAGCGAATCTGAATACCTTCAGTGACAAAACTAACAAGAAATTGTAGTAATTTCTTCCAAAATCATCATCAAAATTTCACTTCACGACGACAAACAACATTACAGGCATTATACTAGCTCGGTAGACCTCAGTACGGTAGACCCACGTTAGATGACCTATGTCACATATAAGGCTACATTTTGTCACTGAATATATCTTAAAATATTCAAGATCTGCACATCTGCGCTCGTCTTGTGTTACCACCTGTCGGTTGCATCATTTATGCGTCGCAATGCACGAAAGAAATAACACAACGAGCATGTTTATGGTCTCCTAATTGAAGAAATAATGGCAATTTGATCGCGTCTAACTGTATCATCCATTCGGAGTGATTTAGAAGAGTATTTCCTGATAGAAATGAAGCCATAAAAGGAGAACATATGTTTGTGTTGTATAAATAACCATCTTTACGAAGAGAATCTCTTCTCGTCGTAGCTCTCTTACTGTTACGTCCTGAAGATGCCTCTTGCAACAGAGTGCGAAACTTTATCGTCATTGACACGGTTTCCTCCCAAAAATTTAGAAATCATAAATCAGGTATTTTACCAAATTAAGCGTTAGCTACTCTTATACTTCAATAAGAAAGGTGTATTACCTAACAAGAAAATAAGGTATTTGTTTATTGGTTATGTGATAAAAAACTTAATTCAGACACTTAATTCAGTATTAAGCAAACTCTCGAATAAGGTCCGAATTAAAGTGTTTAGCTTCGCCTGGCAAGTACTCCATCATGTTCTTTAGGTCTTCTAGCTTATCTCTTTGTATATGCTGTGCTTTGATGAATACTGTCAACTGGTGGGTAGGCGTGTTAAAGACGACGCAAGGCACTTTTTGCCATACCATGCCATATTTTGACCGTTGTACGTATTAAACCTGAATTGATATTGACATAGATCCTTCTGATTATTACTGAATGTGGCCTGTAGAACCCATTGACACAGAAACCTCATAAAACATAAAAATGGTACTTAGACCCTTTTGATTTACACTTCTTCAAATATGAAAAAAATATTCAAAAAAGCACTAGTAGTAAAGTTGACAGTATATGCTTGAAAAATCCCCAATAGTTGACATGCTAGTAAGTAGTTGACACTTGATAATTAAGCCATCATGTTCTTTTTGCCATGCCATGCCATCTTTTGACCGCTGTACGAACTAAACCCGAATTGATATTGACATAGATCCTTTTGATAGTTACTGAGGCTGGCCTGTAGAACCCAGTGACACAAAAACCTCCAAAAACATAAAAATGGTACTTAGACCCTTTTGATTTATAACTTTTCAGTTAGGTGTCAATCATTTGATTGGGTTTTACATCTAAAGAAAACCACATCTACCAGCACTGTTACACTGCGTATGCACAGAAGAATTCATGTACTTTCTTAGGTTTTTAGGAAACATTTCAAAGAATCTCTGTACTTCTAACTGGCTGAAAGCATGACCTAAATCCAAAAAGGTTAGCACCCTAGAAGGGAACTATTACAATCGACGAAGAAAAATTAGATTTCAATGGAAATAAGCGTCTTGGAACATTTTCTGAAAAAGGAAATAACAAAGGAAACGAAGAATCAATAACGGTATAAATTTGAGATCAATAAATACTAGAGGTGATTGTTTCCCTTTGGAATAAATTATTAATTTCAAGGTTTAATTAACCTCCATTCTGACTGAACTGTTTCTGAACTCAAGCACCGAACGCATACTAAGGTATAAGTTGTATAACGTGTCGAATGTAGGTGACATTTCCAATTTACACCAGCCGTAACCAATTTCAAGTGAAAGTACTGTTTGCACCGTGTTACTGATAGAAATACATAATATGCAGATGTGCCTTTAACAAGTACCAACACATATACACGTTGACTAGGTAACACGCACTGTTAGCTTTGTTAAACTACAGACATGAGGCCGTCGAAGACCTGACAGGGCCTCTATTGTTTCACGTTCGTTATACGCCGTCCGATATCCATTCGTTAAAGTCAACGCAAGCGCTGATTTGTTTGACCTAGTAACGAGAACCCAGTCTCCAAACAATAACATGCTAGTGGTTGTAGGTGAAGTATATTTTTATGTGTGCCAACACGAATAGAGAGAAGAAGGTTAAGTTTTTTTATAGCCCGACCCGACAAAAGACCTGCTCATTTACAGATTTTGATTTCCAATAACTTTTTGGTGGTCCTTTTAAAACATTATAGGCAAATTCTTGCAGATTTTGAAAGATTTAGTTTAGACAAACGTTTCGGTACATTGTATGGAAGTTTGTGAGAATTAACATATTCTATATTATAGAAATAAATTAAAGGCAACAGATTACAAAATATTTAGATTTTCCATATGAATAGAGTGGAGGAAGTTGAGGAATTACAAAATGTCTTTGAGTATCGAGAAAATGTGGAATTTCAATGTGGTATTTTTTATATTGTGCGCTTGGAGGTTGGTAATTTAGCAAACGAGATATAGTGTGACCTTTTAGAGCTTGGGAAAGTTGAAAGGATTTTTTTCCTTGGTGAGGTGACAGTGTTAGGAGCTATTGTGGTCACGTAATTGATTACGTAATTGTATTCTCCGTGAAGAATAATATAAACTAGATCTTGCACGTACAACACGAAATTATTAGAGGATTAGTTCGTTAATAAAAAATCTGATGTGGCCAGGCACATGACTTTATCATACGATACAGCCGTGTTCAGGGGGGCAATTTGGAAGTTCAAGGGGCATCCGCTTATTATGATTTAATTTTTTTTCCAAAAAATGGAATGGACATAAATTATACAAAATTTTCTCTACTATAGTTTATTATTTAACTATTTTGACGAAATTACAGAAATGGCGGCTAATTTGCAAAATCGTTGAAAAATGATAAGAGTAAACCTCGAGTTCCTTTGGGCCCTTTTGGACAAAACTTCTTTCAGCTCTAAGTTTAGTCACGAAACTTCTAAATATGAAGTTTCGTCTCGATACCTTCAGTAGTTTCTCCGGAATCGTCGCCACAAAAAACGGGTACACACACACAGACATTTTTTTGTACCTTGGTCAAAAATATTCAGGGGGCTCAAAAAGACCTATTCCCGCTAAAATCTCAATTTTTTTTCGACACGATTACAATACTTTGTCATACTACGTATGATAAAGTAAAAATAAGCAATAAAAAGTTAAAAACACTAATTATTTCCAAGAATGCATTTTTTTACTGATACCGCTTTATTGTAAGCAAATTAAATTCCATAGGTATAACTAGGAGGTTAGTTATAGATAGGAGACTTTTTTTGCTCTATTTGTGTTTATTTTGAGTATAGTCGTTCACTGTTTAGGTTGTTTTCGGTGACATTTTGGTCCTTTTAGAAGGTTTTTTGTGTTTTTTATCAAGTCAAGTTATACAGACATTATGTGCATTAAAATATGGAAGGTGATCAAAGAAGATTTAAGGCAAATACAATCTGGAACAAATATTTTTTTTGTTGTATCAGAAAGTTGGAAATTTGTTCAGTTGTGTAATTATGAAACGTTTTTTTAACAGAAAGAAAGAATAATAAACACAATTTCTGATATAAATTATATCAATTAATTATCCGAAATATGTATAGCGGGAATCCTTCGACGGTCTCGGTATGCAGGAAGTCGCGTTTTAGGCGACGACCTTTACATATTCTAAAAATAGGTCCAGATATTCGTCAAGGTGGTATAAATAGACCTTCACCCCTGAAAGACATAGCGGCTGAATTACGATCGGCCATGCTTTCAGCGGGCGTGGCTGAATCCACAAGTCTATTCAATTTCCAAACCTTTATACATTATACAGAAGCTTTATTAAACACCGGGAGTGCCACAACAATGTTGAAGGTTATCTCTATAAATCGTAGTACATTTAATGTATCACTCGTTTTATTTTGTCAATCATAGCTTCACATATTCAGTTTTACAATCAGGAAATAAATAAAGTGCATCTGCTATAGGAAATTATTTATTCTCTTAGCAATAAATTTCACGCACAAAAGTAGGTATCATAATCTAACCGTATCTTAATATAAATTATCCGTTTTAGAGATCATTAAGTAACGTGGAGATCCTTTGAAAACTTATTAGCCAGTTTCGTCTCGTCACTTCGGCTAACAGGAAGTGTTATTAATTGAAGATCATTAAATCGATTATCCTTAATAGGAAACTGCTCACAACCCGTGATAAAATAACTTTCACTATTCTCCACATCGCCCCAAAAAATGTTAATCAAAACACTTCCTTTATATTTGACAGGAGCTTATTTTTTAGTAGGTATGTAATTATTAAAGACTGGTTTGTATAAATGACTGGTTTACTAATAAAAGGTTCTTAATCCTTTTAAGATTTCACTTGAAGTATTAATTGAATGTATATGAATTGGCATGGTTGCTGCTATTAACACGTATTATGCAAAATTATAATTATCTACTTTGATCGAGGAAATGGAACAATAAAAGACTTGTTCACATTGTTAACGGTCTTAAAATACCTATTTCATGTTTAGTGCACTTTCACACCAGTATAAAGGTTGCTATTCAATATACAGGATATTTAAGTTTTAATGTATTGAAGTTTTATTGTATGTTCCACTCTAAAATTCTACGAAAACTGTGAACCTAAAACTCACCCTCCAGAATGACGAATATAATCGACATAGCGGATCCATGGTAAAAATAGTTAGCCATATAATACGGCGAAGAAACCAACAGCACGAAAAAACACAACTAAAAGGCGCTCACGGCTCCCGGTCGCGGTAATTACTAGAAATCGGAAGTAACTGTACTGCAAGGCGTATAGCCTAGCTGGCGCATAAACCCAACGGGCATAAATCACTAAATAAGCTCGGTAATTAGACACGAACTGGATGTGTAAAACCGACTTTCATGACACTTGTCCAACGCGCCGTGAAAATTGTTTGGCGCGGCTAATAGCGACGACGAAGCATCGAAAAAAAAAAATCACCAGGGAAACTTATTTCAGGGTATAGGCGAAATTAGTGAAAGTTTTGAGTGTTTTTGATGATATGAATTAAGGTTAATTAGCGAAATTGTTAAAGGGAGGTAGTGACGGATCAGTGGAACATAGCTAAAAAGAACAAGAATGCAACATCTCTTCTATAGTACAAACCAGGCGAGCTGCAAATAACTCATCACTTACAAGGTTACGAAACAGATATACAAAACGAAAGCTGTTTCATTCTAACATGTGTAGGTAACCATCAGTCAAACAAGATCTGTCGCGTACGTCAAAAATAACAGCAGCAATCGCTTAGTCATTTGCAGCTCTCCTGGTTTTTACTATACAAAATAAAAAGATATTTGGCCATTTTCCTAACTAAAGTAGAGTATATAGGTAGAAAGTAGTCATTTTCATTATTAATTAATGATTTATCTGTGAAAAAAAAATGCAAAATTACGACAGATAGACTAGTACCTACTACAGTAGAAAGCTGTTTCATTCTAACATGTGTAGGTAACCATCAGTCAAACAAGATCTGTTCATGATTAATTAATGATTTATCTGTGAAAAAAAATGCAAAATTACGACAGATAGACTAGTACCTACTACAGTAGAAAGCTGTTTCATTCTAACATGTGTAGGTAACCATCAGTCAAACAAGATCTGTCGCGTACGTCAAAAATAACAGCAGCAATCGCTTAGTCATTTGCAGCTCTCCTGGTTTTTACTATACAAAATAAAAAGATATTTGGCCATTTTCCTAACTAAAGTAGAGTATATAGGTAGAAAGTAGTCATTTTCATGATTAATTAATGATTTATCTGTGAAAAAAAATGCAAAATTACGACAGATAGACTAGTACCTACTACAGTAGAAAGCTGTTTCATTCTAACATGTGTAGGTAACCATCAGTCAAACAAGATCTGTTCATGATTAATTAATGATTTATCTGTGAAAAAAAAATGCAAAATTACGACAGATAGACTAGTACCTACTACAGTAGAAAGCTGTTTCATTCTAACATGTGTAGGTAACCATCAGTCAAACAAGATCTGTTCATGATTAATTAATGATTTATCTGTGCAAAAAAATGCAAAATTACGACAGATAGACTAGTACCTACTACAGTAGAAAGCTGTTTCATTCTAACATGTGTAGGTAACCATCAGTCAAACAAGATCTGTCGCGTACGTCAAAAATAACAGCAGCAATCGCTTAGTCATTTGCAGCTCTCCTGGTTTTTACTATACAAAATAAAAAGATATTTGGCCATTTTCCTAACTAAAGTAGAGTATATAGGTAGAAAGTAGTCATTTTCATGATTAATTAATGATTTATCTGTGAAAAAAAAAATGCAAAATTACGACAGATAGACTAGTACCTACTACAGTAGACATTGTGAACTTCAGCGTTGCAGTTAAGACCACATAAACAAGAACAGAATCATAGTTGGAGAGGTAATTACGATCCTCGTTTGGTACGGCAATTAAAACTCATGCGGCCGCCAGTTAGATCTTAATATTTTCGCAAATGGCACGTCTCCTCTCGTTCTTGGAATAATTCCAGACCAGACCTTGGAAGTGAGAAAGAAATATGACCGTCCTTTTCAGTTGTTTAATTTTACCACGTCTCATGCATAAAACAAACACTTCCGGTCGTTGATTAAGTTGTTTTCAGAAGAATTTAAGCGAATGAATAGGATAATACCAGACAAATGTTTGCTGTTGACATGTTTTATCTCCAATAAGTTTAGTTCTCTTTGATAGATTTTTTGTTACCTTTGACTGATCTTTTGGTGAATTATGTTTGGAACACCACAACGAGACATGCCTTCTACATATGTCTTTCATCCTTTACCGTCAAGTTATGTGAAAACTACTATCACTTTTTACCGCGAAGCCATCAGATACAAACGGTTGGAATGACTGCCTTGTAAGTAGTTAGGAATCTATTCTAACTAGTTGGAACAGTTGGCTAGCGTGCACCTATGGTATCGCAAGCACCAATTATTGTAATTAGATATTTTACGTTCGGTATTGTTGCATAAATGCCATCAGGTTGCGTACATGTTCGCAATAAATTTTCGCTTCGCATTTTAATTCCTTTTGTAATTTTATTATGGTACCTTATTATATATTGTCCGCTCCGCATATCCAGTTTCCAACATGGATCATTACCATAGAGAAAAGCGATATAGTAGTACATATTGTAATTTCTTAAAAGGAACTGTTTATAGATGAAAGTTTTGGTTACAAAATGCTACACGACAAGAAATGCATTTCATTTCTTGTAGCACGTTTATAAATGTACAGAAACATACTACTTAATTGATTTATTGACGTTTTTAGATCAAAGTGTTTACTTCAGCTCCTAACTACAATCAAATAGCTCTTAGTGCTATCTCAGAACTCATTTAACTAAAGGAGGTACACTTTCCATTTACCATTTGGGATGGTGATAGAATCCTTTGTGCCAAACCCATCTGCACACCATGTGTTCATCTTCCATCATGTACCAACTTCGGAGTACTAAATAAAACCTATTTTTAAGTATCCACATGCCAACCACCATAGTAGTAAACAAATTGAAAACGCTTTTAGCATTATTGACAAACAATTTAATAGATTTACGCGGTTTTATCTGACGATTCGCGGTACTTATAAGGATGCAGTGATGATAGTAATGGGCTATAAACTAAACATAAATCTTGTTCAGGCGTACAGTAAATTGATGAAAATTTTATGGTAATGGCCAATAAAGGGATACCTTGCGGGAGTAACGGATTTACGCAGTTTCTTGCCACGGACCACTGGCAGCTTCTTCCTACTTGGGTCTTGTGGGCAACTGTTTCAACGTAGGATTCTAACGGTACTTCTTAATGCCATGTATGGTGCAATCGGTAACAAAATATCACTTTTCAGTGCGTAATATTACAGTGTACGTATTCTAATAGAGAAAACAAGTTCAAAAATATAGGCAACACACCGGGTCTTTACATCAAAGCAACACGAAAAGGCGAAAGTTTACCTAATGGCTTTTATAGTAGTGCGGTGTTGAAGTGACTTGTTTATGTTAAATTCACGGAATGCGCGGTTCTATTTATTTCGCCGATTTCATTTGCGGTGTTGGCGTTAACATGTCAGTACCTTGTCACAAGAAAAGAACAAAATGGTATGTGCATAGTTTGTTTTCTCACGTAGAAAACATTTTATTTTATTCCCATTCTCTACCGCTGTTATGTAAGAATCTACTCTGGGGAAATGCATGCTTTTAAGGTATGTTAAATAATGTTAGGTTTCTTACGGCCATAAAGAATAAAATAGAAATTTGTGGTCGTCGACAATACCGGATAAGTAGGATTAAACACCCACTTGCTTACAGGTAAAACTGCTTAATAAATAAACCTACTATGTACCTATATATGGAGTTAACTTCTTCCTTTTGTACACAAGGTGCGTCAAAAAAGCGTTTGAGTTTATGTACAGCGTAAAACTAAAAATTATGCTTAATGCTAGTTGATTTTCTGAATTGGTCCAAAATTATTAATACATATAACCTATTAAATGTCATAAAGAAGAATGTCATAAAAAAATTGAATGAAATGAATTTGCTTCAAATCAAAGAAAGATCGATGTTAAATATTGGCAGACAAAGCTTTAGTTGCCGAAAAGAAATTATTACTTTGGTAAACTTTGTTAAATTCAAAGCTATCGTATTTGTGACGTTAGTTAACTTAAATTCAATAAAATATGTAATATTTTCAAACGAAACGAATATTTTGTTTCAAGAACTCTAAGTTCTTTTTAAATAAAAAACCTTCTTTACTGCTTAACAATTTAGCACTTAACTTAATAAAATCGAATTTTGATTTAAAAACTACAAATTTTGATATAATCAAATAGGGTAGATTAGGTTCAGTAAAGTGTACTTTCAAATTAGATAAATATTGCGATCGTTAATTAATCTTTAATTAAATATGATCCAATGATTATAATCCAAACATAATAAATTACAGAGTTATTCCCAAATGAAGAGTAACCAGAATACCGCTCGCATTCTGTAGCTGAGCTTATATAAAGCCCAAAAAAGGCCAACGCGTTCGTAGAGACTCTCAGCGCCATCTCCCCGCCAGTAGACATAGCAATAATTTTTTAACTTTTTTCTAAGATTGGTGACATTGATATCAAATGCATGTCAAACGAAAATACACATAACCACAAAAGTAAGCACAAACTGATTTTTTAGAATCGCACAAACTGCGAAGTATGTATATTTTTATACATATTTAAACATGCGTGTTGCATCCTAGGTTTCGTACTACTAGTATATGATGGTATATAATAATTATCAATAATTACTTTTTCACAGATATTTGAATTTAAGTGACAGATGACAGTGTTACCAACGGTTGCACCCATAAATACTCTAGATTGGACTTTTACCTAATATACTTCTAAATTTTTATAAAATTAATGACGCAAAGTAGAAAAAATAGTATATTACACTCGTTTTATAAGACATATTGGCGCATTCGTTCATTTGGGGCACTCGTCGCTGGCGCTCCTCGTGCCCCAAACAACTCATGCGCCAATTTGACGTCTTATAAAACTTGTATAATAATATACTATTTTCTACTTTGCATTCACAATGCACACATTGTAACACTGTTTTCGGTGTTACAATTAGCAAATTGTAACACCGTTTTTAGTAACTTTTTTCTAAGATTGGTGACATTGATATCAAATGCATGTCAAACGAAAATACACATAACCACAAAAGTAAGCACAAACTGATTTTTGAGAATCGCACAAACTGCGAAGTATGTATATTTTTATACATATTTAAACATGCGTGTTGCATCCTAGGTTTCGTACTACTAGTATATGATGGTATATAATAATTATCAATAATTACTTTTTCACAGATATTTGAATTTAAGTGACAGATGACAGTGTTACCAACGGTTGCACCCATAAATACTCTAGATTGGAATTTTACCTAATATACTTCTAAATTTTTATAAAATTAATGACGCAAAGTAGAAAAAATAGTATATTACACTCGTTTTATAAGACATATTGGCGCATTCGTTCATTTGGGGCACTCGTCGCTGGCGCTCCTCGTGCCCCAAACAACTCATGCGCCAATTTGACGTCTTATAAAACTTGTATAATAATATACTATTTTCTACTTTGCATTCACAATGCACACATTGTAACACTGTTTTCGGTGTTACAATTAGCAAATTGTAACACCGTTTTTAGTAACTTTTTTCTAAGATTGGTGACATTGATATCAAATGCATGTCAAACGAAAATACACATAACCACAAAAGTAAGCACAAACTGATTTTTGAGAATCGCACAAACTGCGAAGTATGTATATTTTTATACATATTTAAACATGCGTGTTGCATCCTAGGTTTCGTACTACTAGTATATGATGGTAGATAATAATTATCAATAATTACTTTTTCACAGATATTTGAATTTAAGTGACAGATGACAGTGTTACCAACGGTTGCACCCATAAATACTTTAGATTGGAATTTTACCTAATATACTTCTAAATTTTTATAAAATTAATGACGCAAAGTAGAAAAAATAGTATATTACACTCGTTTTATAAGACATATTGGCGCATTCGTTCATTTGGGGCACTCGTCGCTGGCGCTCCTCGTGTCCCAAACAACTCATGCGCCAATTTGACGTCTTATAAAACTTGTATAATAATATACTATAATGAAACCACTTTTTTTAATCAAACACATAATCTTTTTACTCAAATCTATTATCTTTCTCTTTCAAATAATTTCAAATAAAATATTTACTTACTTCAAGGTCTTTATTTAAAATAAAATCAGATTTATCAAACGTATTTCTGCAATTAACTCCAAATAATTTCTACATTTCCGAAAGTCACAGAAAATCATTTGGTGTAAAAGAGTCGTTTTTTTTTTCAGTGAAAACTATTTCTTTTGACTTCAAATACAATATTTCTTTCAGCCCATGCAGCACACTTTTTTTTAAATTTAAAAATACATTTCTTACATTTTACATTTCTTTTCTCTCAGTGTGGTGTTAAAGTAGATTGTAATGTGAAAATACACATACATGTTGCAAATACACATACAATTGCATGCATGGATTTCAAAACTCAAATCGAACTCGTATGAAGATAAAATTCTTTGAGAAATGTATAATAAAATTCCCCGTAAGAATCCGAGTTTTTAACGAACCTTGTATACGTAGAAAGCAAAAGGACAAAATATCCTGTTTCTGTCGTTGGATATTATACATCCGGTATACCCGAAACCAAACGGCATACCTGTTCGATGTTTATTCAAGCATTTGAGGGTACATCACTACCTACACAATTGTTATCTATCTACCTATATACTAATTACGAACTTTCAAGTGTGGGGCGCGTTCAGCGGAATCGCCCATTTTCGCCGACATTTGCGATCGAGTAGCTGCAAAATTGGGCTTTTCGATATTACTTTTGACGCTCGAATTGAAAAAAGGACACAATTCCGCGTGGACTGCGCGATATATTGTAAATTAAATGCGTCAATTTTGAAAAAAAAAATCACGTTTTTGCACCTTTTCGGGTGAAGGCGAACCTCGAGAAAATGTCACGTGACGTCTAGAAATTACGACAAGCGGATCGATGAACGTCAAAAATTTACATTTTTTATCCGTTCCTGCCGACCTTATAAAAGCCGCTCGCTCTCATGTCTTACGATAAGATCCCTCTAAATACCCTTCGCAAAGAGTTTTGAGCAAAAAAACGGCCTTAAAAACAATTTTCGATCCAAAAAATCGATTTTTGTCGACCCGTGTTTTGCTGCTATTACCACAGTAACGTCAAACCCGAAACGCCCCCTGCCAGACATTCGTAACAACAGTAACAGATAGCAGATAACCTAAAATGTATCCTAAAATGTCCATATTGCGAATGTGGACCTATGATGTGGACAGGTGGGAAGCCTTAACCATATATTTCTAGAATGCCGAATAACTAAAATCAAAAATTTTGACATATACACAGAGCTAGTTGATTTCTACTACGTACAAAACTGGTCTCTTCGCTAATACGTTGATAATTAACTTAAATATACGATAACATACAACTTGTTACTAGTTGCTTATCTCTTTAATACAAGAAAATGCAATTAGGAGTTGTTTTTAAACTTGCATTATCTGTTTTAAGTATATTTTTTCTTTCAGCTTGTAGGTGGGTACGTTGCCATTAGCTTTGTTCGAGTAGCTGTCAAGAACTAGTGCGGAATTAATTTTTTATATGACAAATAATAAGTCATTGTGTTAGAATCAAACACAGATTCTTACTACAAATGATACATTTAATGACCGAATCCAGACTTTACAATAATACACGTGTTATCGTTACTAAACTATAACCGAGAGTGAGTCCCGTCTGCTGCATTCCTTCGAGGTTCCTTCCATCCTCGGTGTTACTGTTTATGTTTCATATCTCCAGACATAAACAGTGCATAGGGGCGCTCGTCTAGTGGGACGGTGTGCAGACGTATTTCTTACACTCGGCCATCCTGTTCTTGTGGGCTGTCCTCAGGCCACTAAATAGGAACAAAATCAAATAAGTAATTGAGAAATAATAATGCATGCAACATGCTTTTCCAGGTATACAACATACACAGCATCGGGCGAGAAAGCCCTCATATATTCAGCAGCTTTCGCTGTGGTCGAAAAGACCTTCGTACATACAACAGCTTTCGCTGCCGGAGAAGTAAACCTGTCGCACGCAATAATGTTCTTTCAAGCTAGTCATCACACGCAACACTCTCACACCAAACCGTCTATCCCTATTCAAGACTTCATATCGTAGAAACCGGCCATGATATCATAGTATTTAATGGTTCGTAATATTCGTCGACCTCCACAACTTGTCATGATGACCCTAAAATAAAGCGGTTAAATGGTTTCTCTTGGGCGACAACCCTCAAACCCCACAAATGTCTCTCGGGCAACAACCCTCAATTCCAACAAAACTTTTTTTTTCTCGGGCATCAACCCTCAATATCAACAAAACATGTCTCTAGGGCAACAACCCTCAGTTCCAACAAAATATTTCACACGGGCAACAACCCTCAATATCAACAAAACATGTCTCTAGGGCAACAACCCTCAGTTCCAACAAAACATTTCACATGGGCAACAACCCTCAATATCAACAAAACATGTCTCTAGGGCAACAACCCTCAATATCAACAAAACATGTCTCTAGGGCAACAATCCTCAGTTCCAACAAAACATTTCACATGGGCAACAACCCTCAATATCAACAATACGAGTACCAGTACAGTGTATTTGAACGTATCTACTACAGCAATTATTTTTGGCACTCACAAGTTTGGATCGTGACCCAGGGCTTCAATTTTTCAACAGCCACTACTGTTCGCCTACGTCGGTGGCCCTCTCGAAGGTCCTCGACTTCGTAACGGTCATTGAAGAGTACCTTCCTTACGCGGAAAGGACCCTTAAATTTTGGCATTAATTTTCTGCTGCAGTTAGTGTTGGGTTCGCTTGATATCAGGACCAATACTAGTTCGCCTTCGCTGAAAGACCGTGCTTCACGTCTGGCCTTATCATAGCGCTCCTTCTGCTTTGCTTGATCGCGCGTGATATGTTCTTTAATTTTTGGTCGAAGTTCTGCCAAGTCGATCCTCTCCACTTGCTGCTCCACTTCTTGAAGTATATGTGACTCTGCCATCGGTCGCGGCTTATACCCAAGGAGTGCTTCAGATGGGGTGGATCCAATGCCCTTGTTGTATGCAGTATTCATCGCACCTTGGACTTGCTTGACATACGCGTCCCAGTTGGCACTATCACTTTCCACGCTCGACGTGGCCAATGCTTGTACAATAGTTCTGTTATACCGCTCACATTGTCCATTTGCTCTCGGGGTAGCAACCGCATTTAGCACGTGTTTTATTGCGTAAGTGTCACAAAAAGTTTTAAAGGTACGAGATGTAAACGCGGTTCCACGATCACTTATAATGCGTTTCGGAACACCGAACAAACACATGATCTCACGTAAGACCTTCACGACCGTTGAAACTTTGGTTGTCTTTACAGGTTCGATTGTCACAAATTTCGTAAACGCGTCCACGATAACGATTAAAAACTTGTTCCCTCTATGGCTTGTTTCAAATGGACCCACATGGTCGATGTGCAGGGTGTGAAAAGGAACCTCAGTCTTTTCGATGGGGTGGAGTTTTCCTTGTTTCTTACCAGGGCAATGTTTATAATATGAGCAGTTAAGACAAGCCTGAACGTATTTTGTTACTACGCGTCGCATTTTGGGGAACCAGTAATTTTGCTGTATCCTTCTCAGGGTGTTTTCGATCCCTGGATGACCTGCCTGGTCATGACAAAGTCTACAAATTTGCCAACGTGCTGGTTTGGGAACAACCCACAACTCCTTTCCATCGTCCATCTTTTTGAATACTCTTCCATCTTTCAGTTTGTACTCTTTGAAGTACATCTTTGTTTCCTTGTTGGTTTTTTCCGTCATGAGTATTTGGCGAATGCGTGATAGTTGTTCATCTTGTAGCTGCGCGCTCAATACCCAGTCACCCTCGGTGAGATCTATCTGATTAATTTCGGCGGCTGCATCATGTATTGGATACCGGCTAAGAGCGTCTACATGAGGCATCCTTGGTCCTGGACGATAACGCACTTCAAACGAAAATTCCTGCACGTCAAGCCACCACCTGGCGACTCTAGGAATGAGATCCTTTTTCGTGAAGGTTGTGCGTAGTGCACTACAGTCAGTAACTACTGTAAAACGCAGTCCAAGGAGATACACCCTAAAATGTTTCAAGGAGTGAACGACGGCCATTGTTTCCAATTCATACGAATGGTAGTGGCGTTGGTCTAATGTGGTCTGCTTGCTGTAATAGGCCACAACTCGTTGTCCGTCGTCGTGCATTTGCAGCAAAATTCCACTTAATCCGGTGGAACATGCATCCGTGTGCAGTTCAGTCGGTAGATTTGGGTCGAAAATCGCTAGTACAGGTTTGCTGCTGAGTAGTTCCTTAATGGTTTCGAAGGCATTTTCTTGTTCCATATCCCAGGTCCACGAGATATCCGACCGAGTTAGGCGTGTCAGTGGTTCCGCTACTCTAGCATAATTTTTCAGGAATTTGCGGAAATAACCTGATAAGCCTAAGAACTGTCGAATCTGCTTTACATTCTCCGGTGGGCTCATGTTCATTACAGCCTCTACCTTTTTAGTGCCCGGTCGAACACCGTCTTGGTTAATTTCTCTGCCGAGGTAATCGATGGTTGATGAGAAGAATACACATTTCGAAATATTTAGAGTCAAGTTGTGTGAACGTAGAGCCTCTAACACTAAGTGTAATCGTCTTAATCCTTCCTCTTCATCAGGACATGGTATTATGATGTCATCGATGTATGGTTGTGCGATCTCGCTTATCGGTCTCAATACTTTGTTCATTAAGCGCTGAAACGTGGAGGGCGCATTTGATAGGCCAAAGGGCATTCGCAAAAATTCGTAGTGAGCATCCGGAGTAATAAATGCTGTCTTGGCAATGGAATCTTCGGCCACTGGTACCTGGTAAAATCCACTACTTAAATCGAGTGTAATAAAATATTTGTTTCCACCGAGACGGTCGATCTGATCGTCAATGAGCGGTAGGGGATATTTATCCTTGACAGTTATGGCGTTCAATCGTCGATAATCGATGCATAGTCTGTAACCGGATGTTTTCTTCTTGATTAATAACACAGGATTTGCGTATGGTGAGTTTGATTCGCGGATTATGCCATGACGCAGTAGATCTTCTATCATATCCTTCAGGATATTTCTTTCAAAAGCCGCCATTCTATACGGTCGATATACAATGGGGTTGTCAGATGTACAATTGATTCGTATCTCTGCAGAGCTCGTTCTTCCTAACTCTGCCAGGGATGTTGATATTCTGTCCCTGAATTCGGCTAGCAAGTCTTCGCATTTTGATTTTACACCCTCGTTCACGTTACCGAAGTTTATCTCATAATTTAGCTCTGAGGTAAAACAATCCAATTGAGCGCACTCTACTACGTCTTCTAATGACCGGATTGACACCTTTGCGCCCACCTTGACCAGCATCACGTTAGGTAAATCCAGAAAGTCTCGGCCGACAATACAATCGTGTATCATAAACTCGTCATCTACGACTATAACATGAACGCGCGCTTTAGCTTCGCAAATCCGGACCCATGTTATCATCCGGCCAGCACCCTTCACTCGTTCTCCAGTAAAACTACGCAGGGTATCGTAAGTGGTAATTTGATACTCTAACCCTAGTGCTTGGGCAATGGACCTACGCAGAAGTGTGTTCGAGCTACCTGTATCAACTAAGCACTTGACTTTGCGTTCTCCCACAAACGCGGTCATAATGTAGGGGTTGCTTTTAGTTTTATTGTCCAACTTTAGTTCGTTGACATCGTGGCGATTTTCGTCATTATTTTTCGTAGGAAATCGACTGGTTTTTAAATTTTTCTGAAATTGGTTCAGCCGTCTGCTATTTTGTTGTCGCGATTCATGTTGTGTTTGTTCGAGTTTACAATCTCGCGCGTAATGATTGCCCTTGCAATTAAAACATTCGAGATTTCTCGGAACAAATGGAACCGCTTTGATGTTATGTTGCTGCAGTGGGCGATGTGTGGAAGACAAAGTACTGGGCGAGTTCTGTTTTAAATTACAAGCACTCGTGAATTGCTGTCGATTTGCAGGGACGCCCGTGGCAGGTACGCGACCGAGGGTACTTAGATATGCAAAAAGATCATCTGTGTTCTGATACCGAGCACTTTTCGCTATGTTGACGATACTTTCGTCCGTAATCCCTCCTATGATGGCATCGACAAGGTATACCTCCGGTATGTTAACTTGTAATAGTTTTAATTTTGCCAATTTGTTGTAGCAATACACACTCAGGTCTTGCCCAGGATGCGTACAGTAAGTCGCCGCGTTCCATAGCAATTTTGAAAACGGTAGTGGCTTCCGGAACTGTCGAGTTAGTGACTGTCTCATAGCGGCCCAATCGGTCGATAGTAGATCTTGCGAATCGTACCATCTCCTCGCCATGCCTTTTAATCTACTTGACACTAACCTGACAATAGCTGCGTCTGTCCACCCATAGGACTTTGCCAAATTATCGACACGTGCCGTCCAAGCTTCTACTAGCAGTTCGCTCCTTTGGGGATCGAATTCCGGAATCACCAACTCGTCTCCCATGGCAGGTTGTTGATATTGTAGTCGCTGTTGTGAACTCCGTTCTAAAGTTGACAGTCGCCGTCGTAGACGTTTAATTTCCCTTCTTGAATTTTCGCGGCTAGTCGCACTACTGTCACTTGACGAGTCTGAAGATGAACTCGATGATGAGCTCGGCGATCTTCGTCGTTCGCTTTGTCGCTTCCTTTTCTTATTTCCGCGTTTGCCCATGTTATTTCACTCACGAAAATAAATGAACAAAAATTTAAGAGGAGATATTCGAGTTCTCACAGCACAACCCGTATTTCCTTTGTTCTAAAAACTTCAATTCTTGCGAGCCACTTCGAGTGTTTATTCTGATATTGTTTATGTTAACACCTTCACACAAAGAAGTTCTATGAGGACGCCAACAGACTCCACGCCGATAGCCGACACGTAGATATTGAAAGCGTAAAGTCACTCACTCTTTGCACTACCACTAGTAAAAACTTTACACCGGCGTTTTGCGGTAATCCCACTTCTGATTTTGTTAGAATCAAACACAGATTCTTACTACAAATGATACATTTAATGACCGAATCCAGACTTTACAATAATACACGTGTTATCGTTACTAAACTATAACCGAGAGTGAGTCCCGTCTGCTGCATTCCTTCGAGGTTCCTTCCATCCTCGGTGTTACTGTTTATGTTTCATATCTCCAGACATAAACAGTGCATAGGGGCGCTCGTCTAGTGGGACGGTGTGCAGACGTATTTCTTACAATTGCTTTTTATAATGTAGGTGCCATTGGAAATTATATTTTCTTGTTCTTAAAGATATAGTTCCTGATTCTTCCATATTTTAAACATTTCTTTAACGATCAGCAGCCAACAAAAAAAATATATCTCGCATAAACCCGAAATAATGTCAGTAGTAGAAATTTTAGTAGTTTGTTCGGCCAAATCAAAAATAGATTTCTGCCCCGATTGTTTACCATGAACCAACACAACAAAAATATCTCCGCTGTGTCAACAAAAATCACAGAAGCGAAAACGTATTAATCATGTTTCGAACAAGCTCCGAGAAACTCTAACTCAGCATATAATCGCTTTATATCAATTTCATCAACATCCGTTTTATTTTATACAATCAATCATTCTTCGTACTCTCGCTTAAAACTTGCAGAAAAGAATGCGACCCGTGACGCACCACAGGCAACTGAATAGTTTCCAAGAAAAGTCATTGGACAGTTACAATAACAGCTAAACAGTGAACTAACTGCTCCAGTTATTGTACGAAGGCGACCTTGCGTTTATCAAACAGTTCAATGTCAAATATTTTCACATAAAATCATACAGAACATAACATATGCCCGTCCGATGAACTTAATTGAACTTAAGATGATAAAAAGCTTATTTGTATCAGGTAACCAGAAGTAGGTATCCAGTATTTCGGATTACACTCATCAAATTACGCAATATTAGTAAAAAGTTTAGTAAAACTGGCGAATAGAGTATGAAAAATCAACTCTTGAGGTTGAAAGGTTAACCCGAAGAGGTGGCCTACATTCGGAGACACATAACAGTAAAATCTGCTCGAGTTTCGAGATGAAAACGTTTTTGCGTGTTTTTATTGTGGCGTATTGACCTTAATATAATACGCATGGATAATAAACAAAGTGCATCTGCCGACGCGATTTCAAATCAAAAAAAAAACCTTCAAAAGGAAGCAGAGCGAAAAATTCAACCAACCACAACATCTTAGCTTCAACAAATTAGAAGAATTTACAATTCCTCACTCAAGCAATTAGAATAAACCTCCTAATAATTCCAGTCAACATGTAATACTTTAAAGATTTCTTAACCGTACCTTTGATATGTTGCAGCAAGACAACTCACAGCATAACTTTCCGTAAAACACTTTAAAAGTTAAAAAAGTCCTCGTGGAATATTTAATTTGCACTGAACGAAAAACATCACAGATAAACTCGTTTTGTTATTGAATTGTATTGTTGACAAATTTGAAAAAGTTATAAATAATAGACACAACGCGCACATGTAACAATACAAACACTGCCACCGCCGAAGCAAAACGTCAACTGTTGCATTTCTGTTGGGGGAATGTTTTGTTGACGCGCGTGCCTCCAGCGGCGAACTTGCGAAGTTCACCTCGTGATGTTTCGATTCAGAACGTAGCCGTTTTTATGAATCTTATTGATAATGTTTTAAAGTTTTCCGTCGTTAACACGAATGGCCGTTAGTCCTAATTAGAACATAACAAGACAAGATAATGTGAGCCTTGTTATATATTGTTATTTGATTAAATTTTGAAATGCGCGATTAGTTTCAATATACACAGCTGGGGAAATAAAAACGTACAGTATCAAAGAAAGGAGTAAAGATATATATTCATAGTAGATTTGACTTGATTAGCTGATAAATTTGACAAACATTTACCAACTTTTGTTGGTGTGTTACAACTCATTCAAGTAATAGATTACTCATCATGATGTACAGAACGCATCCTTTGATTCATTTATTCACGTTCGGGACAATTGGGACAACAAAATCCACTTATCTGACACATAGCTATACATAGACTTTATGTAGGTGAATAAACCAGCTCTTAGTCCAAATAAAAATTGGTTGTATAAATATAAAATGATTAATTTTTTTCATTTATTTTTAGTTTTGATAATAAAAGACAAAATAATAAAAGGCTAATCATTTACATAACATAACCGACCTTTTCCACGTTTGCTTTCTTTTGTACAGCAGTGTATGAAGTATGAATTAGGAACCGTTCAGAAGTGAAGTGAAATGGGGGATCTGTCACAGAAAACGTATAGAGGCCATATTGAAGAGTGTATATTTGTTGACACCGTAAAGAAGTGGAAATTCTTCAAGTATTTAGAGTAAAATCAAGCCATATCATGGAAAATAATGCGTCTGTAGGCCATACAGCGCAACAGGAGGTAAATCATATCACGTGACAATCGATAAAATTCTTAAAATCCATTAATCCCCATTATGTAAAATTGTAGGAAAATTTGCAAGAAGATATTGAGGTCACACAACCAGTACCGCATAATTCTTATATACCAATCCACACATACGACTGCGATGACATACCGCCACCTAAAGCAGACTTTACAGCTCCACCGCCATATGAGGCAGCTTCAAAATTGCCCACGTACGAAGAGGTACAAATGGAAAAAAACTTAGAGGGACAATCAACAGTGATCATAAATCAAAGGGTATTAGAAAAAAACTTTCTATTTTTTTTGCCTGCCGATTTTATAATCTACTTTCGCTTCTATTTTTAGCCCGAGTTCCGTCCGCACGCCCAAAGAATCATCACGCTAGACACAGAGGAATCTGAGGAGGTCGATACCACTCTTTTAGGGACAGACTTGATGTTTTACACTGCATTTTTTAGTAAGTTTCGTTTTTGATATGTTAGGATGTTTGTAAATTTGTTTTTCTTGTTTTTAGTATCTTTTATTTTTAATTGGATCGGATTCCTTCTGGTGATGTGCTTGTGCAACAAGATTGCCTTCCGTTACGGAGCCCTGTCTGGTTTTGGACTTTCGCTGGCAAAGTGGACCTTAATTGTAAAGCATTCAACTGATCTCGCCTCAAAGGATAACAGCTGGTTGTGGTGGTTGATTATGACATTCGGTAAGTTTTTTTAACGTTATGTCACATGAAATAAAAGTGTCACTGTAGTATAAAATGTACTATAGCTTTCCCAAAAATGAAAACAATGTTCACATTATGGAGATCTAACTTATTACTCATAAATTCTAAATATGAAAACAAAATTAACAATGCATAAAAGAAACCTTAATGAAATCAGACTGACTCATTTTCATACAATACAATGATATTTGTTATTTGACTATGTAAAATTTAATCTCACTTGCATGAAATTAATTTCCAGAATAGATAATTCTGTTTTCATTTGTGTGAAATTAGATTTCATTAATGTGAATTCTGTTTTCATTCTTGAGAATTACAACATATCAAAATATTGTGTAATTGTCTGTCTGACATTTATATGTTCAGGTCATGTTTAGAAGAAAAAAATTGCATTATACTTGTGCTAGAAGTTATTTACCATTATGTACAGGATTTATTTTTGGGACACCACTTTGTAAAAATGTTTGTTTATTTATTGCATCAGTTTTCTGGTGAAACCTTATCTGCGTTTTTAATCTTGTTAGTGTAGGTATTTTTACAATAATAATCTTGAATATAATATTACAGGCACATTTATTAAATTAAAAAGTGGAATATTATGTCTGGAACTCATTTGTTCTTTGTCAGCACAGTGAATTCATTTGGATTTAGCAATATTTTTTATGCAAATTTGATTAAAACAATTAAAAATAGCGGTTACTAAATTTATATTATTGCAATATTAATAAATGCTTAAAAGCACACAGTATTTTTGGTATTTTTTAAATATAAGAAATCCTACTTGTCAATTCTGTCAAAAATCAAACAAAGCTGTATACAGATCAATACAGATTGAACAGAAAAATTACTATAGCGAACTAGTTTGTGACAGCTGCTCGAAAAAAGTTTATATCTTTGTTTAATGAACCTTAAATTTAAAAATAAATCTGGTCAAATATAATAACGGGTTTTACAAAATAGGAATTACAAGATTATGGAAAAGAGGGAGTTTAGATAAGTTCCTATCTCATATTTATTGTATCGTGTGGTCAATAAAAAAAAAGGTCTTGTGTGCCCTGATTTATTTTTTTCTTAAATTTATGTAACTGTTATTATATTAGTGAAATTTTAAGGTGAACAGTTTGATCATAATAGTTATTTTACTATATTTTTGCTATTTTTCTACAGGTCTTATAATTTGCATTCGTGCTATTCTACAGTACTGGAGCATCAAGAGGGGCTGGAAAATGCTCACAGCAACACACCAGGAGCGGTTGTTATTCTTTTATTGAATGTAGAAATGAAAGCAACAAAAAATAAGCAGCAAAGAAAAAACACAATTACAATATTTTTTTGTCTGATTGAGCTTGAGTAGTATAATTTCTTGGCTGTGTATAAATTTTGTTTGTTATTATTTTTTTTTTGTTATTAATCACGGAAGATTTGTTTGCATCCACCGACAGACTTTCCGCCTTTCTCATGACACATGTTAGCCCAATTGTTTTTGTTGATTTTATTATTTTAACATTTTATTTTATCTGTATTATAGTAGTTGTGTAAGTTTAAAGTTCGTACATCATCTCCTTCCACATTCCTGTTGTATAATAAGGAATCTTTATTTATTTTGTATAGATTTAAGTTATTTTTGTAGTTAGCTTTTTCTGATTGTTTTGTATAGATTTACATGCAAAATTAGTGTTGCGAAGAGAATTTTTGGATATTTTTACAAAACTTTAGTGTAAATTTCTGCAGTTTATTAAACAAAGTGATATTTTTTGCCCTTAGTTTGAGGTACCCTCTCCAATAAATGGTTTAAAATATTTTATTGTACAACCATATCAATAATTAGGTTTTGTGTTATTCAAATACATATATACATTTTTACACATACAACTTTATGTTTTAGATTCTGTTTGTGTTAACTCTAATTTTTAAGATGAAATTACGTAAGTAAGAAAGACATGATTAAGTAAGATTTTTATTTAGATTTGCATTTGTATTTATCCTATTTAGAATAACCAAATAATACTAGCACAATATGTCGTCAATTCTTAATTTCACTTGTAATCTGTTACAGTATCTGTAAAATATGTAAGTACAATTTCTTACTGTATAGTAACTGCAATGATAATCTATTTTGCTATGATAGAAATGTTTGGTCCTATAATAAATTAAGAAGGTTTTTAATATTTTCGAAGGGAGATTATAAATCTTCATGTCATTAGAAAATACTAAAATTACAAATTCTTTTTTTTTTATTGTTTGAGATAATAAATTGCCAGGTTTATATACTGGCATGTATACATAATTATTTTGCACTGTAAAACTAAGTTGAGATCTGTTTGAAATATTTAAGCAAAAAAAAAAACTGAATCTTAATATGTATTGCAATAATTGTGTGTTATATTGGTGCATTATAGTCAGTACCTTGTCCTGTAATCTATGTAACCTTATTCTGTTAAAAATGCAAAAATACATTGTAGATAAAATTTATTAAGCTTTGTTATTTACGTTGTTCACTTCTGATTTAAGTGTTGGAACAAAGCTGGGATTATATTGTTTTACATACAACAATATCATCGTAAATTGTTGTCCTTGTGTCTTGCTAGGATTCTAATGTTATATGAATGAACTAAATGTCAAAAGAATTATCAGATGTCTCTCAAAATATTAGTCTCTGAGACTGGTTAGCCTTATCAATGTGCTCTCGAAAGGAAGTCCTGATATGTCTGACAAAATATTAGGCCTTATGACTTGCTAGGATTCTAATGTAGTATGAACAAACTAAGTGTCAGAAAACTTTTACCAATGTGTGTTATGTTGATGGTCTTGTGCGGACCTGTAGAGAGGAACAAGTAAAACATCATAATTTATAAAACAAATCCTTTATTTTTAAAAACATTTATAATACTTATGACTTTGATTAAATTAAAACATAATAAAATGTTATAAAATTTAGCGTTGGACAAATAAAGCTACTGTACAAATAAATATATAGATAATATAATATCATATATACTTTAAATATATAATATCATGGTTTTCTTGTTAGGTAAACAGCATTCCGGGGTAAACAATCACCAGCAAGATAATATTATGAGTTTTTTTAGTTTGTTACGGACAACATATATAATATATATCAACATTAAATTAGTACATCATTGTGTTTCACATATAAAGTCCGCCCTTTTGACGTACAGCTCACAAAAACATACTACATGGCAGGCTGAAAGTGTTTTTTTCGTTTTCAGTTCGATCTATTTTATTTTGCACGATATCGAGGAGTAGAAAAGGAACAGTCAGATTATTAGACAGCAGTGATTCGGCATTTCTCAAAGGTACACAGCGTTAAATGTTAATTATACCTATTTTATGTAGTTTTTTTTTATCTCTTTACGAACATAGATCAGTCACAATGATATCATAAGTAAAGCAACACAACATACATTTTCAATTATTTTTTTTTCTCGAGCATGTTTTTATCTTTTATTTTGTCGCCTATCTAAGATAAATTCGTTTTCTTTAATTAAAATTGTTAAAAAGTTAATAACTGGACTATATTTACAATGTTATTTTTTCTCTTTCCTTTTCATGTGCCTTAATAGTTTTTTTGTCATTTATTTTTGATACTTTCGTGTTATTATAATGTTCAATGCAGGGAAATATTATCTTGAATTCTCAGCTCATCTTATCGAGTATTGTCTGATATATAATATTTATTTTTTGTTGGTCCTTTTCAGCTCTTATTTAAAAATTTCGATAACCAACTTTCTTGGAATAATACTGATTTTAAATGTCGATCATTGAGTAGCATATATATATTAATTGTTAAATATGTACAAACAGTTATTATTAATTAATTATATCTAAGCTCTAGAGGGGGTCATATAAATCTACTCAATGATGCCCACCTGAATAATTTCCCCACATTGTGCCCGAATTTAGTGTCTTCTAATGTCCTTTCTGTTGGATATTATCCTTTTAACCTACAAACGTTAGATTTTGCAAATATATACAGGGTATATCCAGCGCGTGTCACCACGTGGACACGTGGAATCAGTCAAGAGTTGAAAAATTATACTTAAAAATATTATATATACTAAAAGAAAAGAAACAAGCGCTGGATACGAATCACATACATAGGTAACATATTGTAAATAAATAATATACATTTTGGCATCTTTTGTCAAATTACATACATACACAAATAGACTTTGGTATAAAATGTCTCACGTTTTACTTGGTTTTTTTGTTTTGTTTTCTCTTTAGTGTTTAAATTAAGCTTAATTCTTGGTACATCACACATAGTTAATTGAAATATAGTTTTCACCCTTTATTTCATATAGAGTCCGTTTCTCTTTGGAGTTAAACTTTTCATGGCATGGATTCATGATGACACTAGCATAGACTACTCCAGGAGAACCACCACCTGTACTCCTCACACTTGGCGTCTCTTTTCTTCCTCTTCTTCTTTGTCGTCTCAGCCTGTTTCTTCTGGAACCTCACATTGTACGGATCCTCGGCCAATTCAGGGTATTGCTGAACGTCATGTATGTAATCACCTTCATAAGTGGACACATAACCAACCTTCAGGATTTCGTCAACCTCAGCAGCTGTCCACTCAACAGTACCAGAGAATCCATTTTTCAGAGCCTCCTTCTCCTTGTGCCAAGCCTTTCTAATCGCCGATAACTTTGCATGATGCAACAACCTCTGTTTCTCCTTTTCTATCGTCGTTCCATATCTCAGATTGATAACAGCGTTCAAACCGTGGATCTTCACGTCAAAATAATTATTTCCGCTTCCGTTTTCTTTCGCGATCTCATGGAACGTCGTATTGACTTGCCCTTGCAACCTCTTGAGCTGTCCTTTGTCGTCGTTCGCCTTCCACGTCTCTTCTTTCACGAAGTAGAAAGCATCCTGCTGAGCGTTATGGATCACAAAGGTAAAGGGGAGGAGGTACGATCGATTGAACACTGATGTGTAGACATCCCTGTAGATGGCATTTGCAGCTGGGACACTTGATACTACAGCTCTCCCCTGTTGACTCCTTGAAACTAAGATCCCTTTCCCAAAAGGAGGGTCAGAAGCAGCACCGATCTTCTTAGGAATCAAGTCCATGACATCAGTCTTCAGTGCTGATTTAGAAGGCGCCGATAAGCCTTTAGCATCAGTGGTTCTTCTAGATAGCACATGGGCAAGGAAACCTGATTGGACACCTGTGGCAGATGACTGCATAGTAAGCTGGCTGGACATTGCTTCTTTGAGAGGGCGCCAAAAGTGTGCTGGTTGTGTCAAGACTGGTGGCATCTTTCCTCCTGGGAGGTCCTGTGGGAAGAGTTGTGGTGCAAGGCTCTTGAGGTCGTAACCCATCCTGGACAACCAATCCAAGTGATCTAGGGAAGGAAGGTGATTGTTAGATATCTCGTTCTAGTGGTTTGTTTTTCGTTACCTTTTGGCCTTTGCCTGTTGATCTGGACGTTGATGGGGTCGTTTCCGTTGAGCCTATAGAGGTGCAGCTGGGTTGGTGTTGCCACACGCTCGAGCACGTTCTCCCAAAGTGGTGACATCCATTGACCTGTTAGCGGGTCATATACTTTTCCATTTGGCATGTGGACTAGCGATGTTACCTGAAAAATAATAGTGCGTTTTGGGGTTTTTAGTTTTCAAATCATTTTCAAAACCATTTTTGTTTTAAAATCGTTTTCAAAACGTTTTTAGTTTTAAAATCGTTTGCAATATGTTTTCAAAGCGTTTTCAAAACGTCTTCAAAACGTTTTCAAAACGTCTTCAAAACGTTTTCAAAACGTCTTCAAAACGTTTTCAAAACGTTTTTACTTTCTAATCGTTTTTAAAACGGTTTTAATAATGAAATCTTTATGTTTACCTGATCCAGTAAACCACCACAGAAGTCGACTGGCAAATAGAGATACGGATTTGAGTCGTAGACGATATGGCCGTAAGGTGACCGCATAATTTCTCTGATGCCTTCGCCGTACTGGTTGAAGATCATGACAGGTGTTCCGCATTGGTCCGTGGCGACATAGTATTTATGCCTGTAGACTTGGGCATAAATCAGGTGACCCCTGTCATCGTACACCAGAGACATCAACTTTCCATCCCTCGGCGAGTAAATCTGGCTGACTTCGTTCGGCCTGTTGTGGTTGTTGTAGAAGAATTGGGTGACGTTACCGTAGTTATCCTTCCTTGTCGAGAGCCTGCGTGATTAATAAGTGAGGATTAGCCGAATCTAGTCAATCTGGGTTTCGTTTACATTAAGGACTGGTTTTACAAAGTGTTTTGTACCACATCTACGCCATTTTTGTTTTAAGACGATACTTATAAATGGAAGGTAATTCTATCAATTTTTAGTGGTTGTTTGTCCTGTACCTTCTTTCCAAAAAGTCGGTAAAACACACATAAAAAGATGTTTATCCGATTTATTTTACTCCATAGTACATTATCTAAGCTGATGCCATTTCTTATCGAACACAGTAGATCAACATCAAACGTCCGGATTTCAGCATACTTGTCGATATACGTTCGTGTGCCGCCATATTATGTTTTAAAAACCGCTGTAGAAGATATCTTATTGAACAAAGTTTTTACAGTATTAAGGACTTTTTTAATGTGTAGTTTTGTTCCAAGTTTAAATTTGTTTCTTTATTTCAAAATTGTGTAAGTATATTAATTTTAATCTATTCCAATAAAACTATTTAAGTTATGCTGGTGATAACTATTTTACTGGTTCAATCTTGTTTGTAAGTCTAGTCCTTATACCACCCATGGAGAAAATCAAGACAAATTACTAAGATTTAATTCCCCCATAAACTCAACATCTTCGTAGATACAATCTCACAGCATTCATCTACCGACTGACAAACCAGACAAACACGACGTGAAAACAAACCCAATTAATCAACCCCCCAAGAGATAAAACACCAAAATCTTACCTGTCTATGTGGTCATAGAAGTATCGTATATCAAAACGGCCTCTCTTCGTGGCGCGCACCAGGAGACCTTTGGCGTTATAGTGGAACTTCTCCTCTCTGGCATTCTGTACGACCAAACCACGATTACCGTATTTATACTGTCCTTCGCCGAATTTGATGATCCTATCCATGGAGTTGTACTCCATCGGTATGATATTCCCGCGATACGTCAAAGACAGCATATTACCATTGTCGTCATACCGGAAACCCCATGGTTCCTGGGCTTCAACACCCAACAACTGACCATCGCAATCCCAAGTGTAGTTTTTGATGTTTGTATAAGTGTTAACACCAACGTTTCTGGTGTACGTTCGCGTCTGCGAGATCCTTCCATGCATTTCATGACTGAACTCCATCCTGAAGACCTCCATACCGTGGATGGTCAAGGCAACTTGAGTTTCCAAGAAACGAGAATCGACTGACCGTGAGAATAAAGCAGTGCCGTCGTAGACATTAGTCTCGTTTGATTTAGGTTTGGTGATTTTGAATGGCCAGATCAGTTCTAAGGCTCCTGTCTTCGCATTGTAGGCTAGGTTGTATTGCGGGAGGTTTTGACCACCGATCCGACCTTGGACCAAGGTTAATCTATAGTTTGAATCGTAGTCATAGGTAAATTTAGCGTTGCTAAGTCCTGTTTTCGCTCCAAAGTCTATACGTTCCTCCATAAGGAGGCCTCCCAGGTACTGGTAATCCCATCTGTACTCCAGATCAAGCTCTGTATGGAGAACCTGACTGGGCATTCCTGTACTTTCCGAGTAGTGGTATAGAGTTTTTCCATCACCATGCACCAATTCTTTGAGACGGTTGTTTTTGGCGTATCTATACACGACTCTAGCACCTTCTCCTGGATAAACGGTCTGCAGGAGTTCTCCAGAATATGAAAAGTGTTGCAGATAGGCCTTGGTGCTACCTGGTGGAGTGTAGGTAGCTCTGATGAAACCAATTGATGGTTGGATACTGAAGGAATGCTTTGTACCACTGGGAAGAGTGATGTGCCTCAAACCACCGTCATCGTCGTAATTCAGTAAGAAGTTCCTTTGGCTCGCCAACGTAATCTTCGAGATCATGTTCCAATCATTATAAAAGAACATCTGTGTTCCATCTTGACTGCTAGAGATCTCCGATAACAAACCATGACGATCATAACTATATTTCAATTCAGAAATACCCCACTTCCAACCATCAATCCTATTAAAACCATCATAGGAAATATTCAAAGGATCAGCACCACCTCCTGGTAAATAAGCCAAGGGTAACCCTGCTGGGTCGTAGGTAATCGACAATAATGCCTGCTTCTCTTTATCGAAGAATATTTCCCTACTCGTAAACTGGTCAAACTCAATGCCGAGTACTTTGGTGTTATTGACAAGAATTTCGCGTTTGAGGGTTTGTTGAGGATTTCGTACGTCTCCCACTAAGCTAAACGCCGTGGACATCGTATTCTGGATGCCCTCGCCATACGTGGTCATCTGCTCCGACCAGACGGGGAGCATTTCCGCTTCGACCGGAAGTGCGGCTTCCAACAGTGGATGTCTCGCTATCGCGGATACTTTTATACTGCCCCCGCATGCGGCGTTCACGATCACGGTCGAGTTCATCAAAGTTAGGATTTCCGTGTGTTCGGAATCTGGAAAGAGGAAATTGAATTGTAACAGCCCAGATGCAAACCGCACAAAGGCAAAGATAACTTGAGACAAGATTATGTAAGTTATGCTCAAGATGCAATCTCAGACATAACTATTAATACGGCCCTAAGACTATTGTCACAGGTTTTAAGTAATTTCTTAATTATTTTTGATGCTACCGATTGCAAACTTTCAACTGACAAATAACAAATTCAAACCTCTGTTTTATCTTTGGTCAATTCTCGATAAAATCTAAACTCAAAACGCTGTTCCCGCGAGCAAAATCAATAAAACAATTTAACGAGAAATGCCGCCCGAAGTATTCATTCGATTCGAAAGGGCATTACGACCTTTCACAGTCGAACTTCGTTCCATAGCCTGTACGAACAGTTGGTGGGCTGGTTACATTAAACATCAATATCACTTACTGTCCGCAATAACGGCCTTCTTATTTGTCTTGCCGGTGACGTGAATCTCCGTCGGCGGTTTGCTCATGGTGACCACTAAGCCCTTCGTCTCGTCCGCCAGTTCCGACTTCAGATTCAGGACTTCGCCGCTGGGCAGGATAACGGTAGTCGCACGACCCAGTCCGTCATATTGGTACATGTACGTCTCACCACCCTGGAGCCACAAAATATCAAATTTTGTAAAGGTACATAGTTGTCGTGTGTTAGATCAATAAAATATACAGAGTGTTTGCCTGATATTAAACAGTCCGAAAACAAAAAAACTTACCCCTGATCTGCTAGTCAGAAGGCCACTATTCATATCATAATCTAACTCGATCTCGGATCTACCCTTCTCAGATAGCTTGACAAGGTACCCGACACCGGAAATTTTCAATTCGGACTTGTGGTCCTGAGTATTCTCAATGGAGCTAACCGCGTTGCTGTAGTCCCTCAAGAATTGAATCTTATTCCCTGAACTGTCAGTCACGGTCGATAACTTCCCAAAACTGGTATTCTTTGAGTACAGGAACGAATATCTCGTCTTCCCGGACGCCAAATCTCTTGTCGCCACATGCTGCCCGTACCTATTGAAGACATACACCTCACCAGTAGCTGGATATGGAATATGGAATTCCCCGTTTTCATCATGCGAAGGCAGGTAGTGTTCCAAGGCTAGGATGTGCAACGAGCCTTGATCTGCGATGTGAAGGACACCTCCAGGAGACACCGTCAGCGCGGAAATCGCTTGGAACTTGGCATTAGAAGAGAGCAAAGTCTCAGCGTTGCTTGTAGTGGACTCAGTACCGCAAATGCAAGCTGTAGGCATCTCTTGTCCTTTCCTAGGATTCGGAGTGCTAACGCTATTGTTACAATCACAATTGCCCTTCATTTTCTCTTGGGTCTTTCCGGCGAAATGAGTGATTTTTCCTGATGAGTCGATCAGTCTTATATAGTTCACTCTTCTGGTGTCTGATTCTGCTATGTACAAGTCACCGTTTGGTGAAAATGCCAACGCTAAAACGGTGCCCAGGATGTCTTCGCTTGGTGTTGTTATTGTTGTTGTGTTGGATTCGGCTACACGACAGTGCAGCGGCGTGCCAGCCACCACTTTTAATTTCATGTCTGCGGTTAATTTTAGTACTAGACGGTCGTCTATGAAGTGAAGGGAACCGTCTAGTGGGCTGAGGGAGATTCCTGTTGGCCATTGTAGTTGAGCCTGTAAAATCGACCAAGAAAAGTTCTCTAATAAAAAAGTAACCAGAAATATATCTATGACATTATTTTCAAATACCTCTGTAGCAAACTCTGTACACAAACACAACAATTACCTTTGATGCTGCAAGCGCTCCACTGCACGGTATGGGCGACCAATGGTTCTGATGATCGTGACTGCCGATCAATGTATGAATAAAGCCTTTGGGATCTACTGCTCTTATATTGGTACCATCGGCAATGTACATTGTTTTATCGGCGGCGATCGCGATGCCTTTCGGGTGAGCAAGACGAGCCTGTTTTGCAGGACCCTCGTCACCGCAATTGCTGTCATCGCCAGGGATACATCTTTCTCCGTTGCCGACCACCTAAAACAATGGACTAGCGTCTTAACCTCTGCACAGGAATCTTCGGATAGTTCGAAATTGATTATATTATGTTTGGGAACAATGGGTCAATGGCAAATAAGCTGGCCTAGGATGTGATTAGAAGTGATAGAGAGAGACAATGATGACGTGTACATTGCATTGCCAAAACGATTTGAGTTTTAAAATCGTTTTGAGAAATCAATAAACTATTGCTACGGACTGGGGTCTAATTTAAACTAATTTACAATATACCACTTCCTTAACATTAAAGTGACCTCTATTCTTTCCACCCCTATTCTGTATTCAGTCCGACTAGAGCTACGTTGTCAAGACGTTTATATATTGCATGTTGGAGAAGAAATGTTTTTATAAGCTAGCACAAGACTTACATAATAGTACTCTTCCTCCTATTTACTTACCGGCTCGCTGTTAATGCTGGGATCCTGCACCGGTTCTAGCGAGATCACCTTCAATATTTGATGCTTCTCTGGGTCGGAAACGTACAGATGTCCATCCGCCGGCGAGATAGTCAAGTAGTACTGATAGGCCACTTGAGTCGCCCTAGAAAAACCCCAAACTAGAACTAGAAAAATCTCTCTCAAAACCCTCTCGCAAATACCTCAGCTGAAGTACAGTGTAAACGTTTCCTTCCGGCGTGATCCTTCTAACTAAGTTGAAATCCCCTACGTAAATACTGCCATCTGGTCCGCTGGCCAGAGAACCAGGAGTCAGCAGTTTGGCATCCTTGGCGGGACCTCCGCATTGTCCAGGACAATCCAGAGAGCGCTGTAAACCAGTTCCCATGACAACGTTGACCGTACGCGGGTATTCCTTGAGATGAAGCGTGGAGCCATCTCCCTTCTGGAGGATTCCTTCGTGGAAGTTGTAATGGTGGTGGATGTCCAAACCCCAACCACCGATATCAGAGATGTCAACCTCAAAACCTTTCAGCCTCGCCGTCTGTGTCTCCCAAACTGGCTCCAGACAAGTCGTATGCTGATACCCAATGGAAACCTTGGCTAAAGCAATACCATAGACCTTTTGCTTATAGACATTTCTCTTATTCCAAGCGAAGGTGTGCTTCAAATCAGGATCTGCTTCGTACGTCTTCACGTGCAAACCACCTTCAACTTCAACTCTGACGTGGACGTGTGTCAAAGTCTTAGGAATAACCGGTCCTGTCAATCTCATATGGATGGAACTCAGGTATCCAGTTGCTTGGGAACTCTGATACATCAGGTGGAGGTCTGAACCTGGGATCGGGATAGACTCCTGGACGATTTGCGTTTCGGCGAAAATCACGCTCTGACCTGCGAGGCCACCGAGGGCTTCAGGCATCCACGTGCCGAAGATGACCGGTTTCAGGAGTTCTGGGTCGTGGCTGAAGCAGGTTTCTGGTAGGTCACCGCTTGGCGTGAACATGGAGCGTGTCACTCCTGGAAAGTTGATCGCTGGGTTCCTGGTTAAGAAGCTGGAAGTTTATAGAGCAAAAAGTAGTGTCGGGAATTATTTTCTCATGATCAAGAACTTTGTTCAAGAACTTTGTTCAAGAACTTTGTTCAAGAACTTTGTTCAAGAACTTTGTTCAAGAACTTTGTTCAAGAACTTTGTTCAAGAACTTTGTTCAAGAACTTTGTTCAAGAACTTTGTTCAAGACCTTTGTTCAAGAACTTTGTTCAAGAACTTTGTTCAAGAACTTTATTCAAGACCTTTGTTCAAGACCTTTGTTCAAGAACTTTGTTCAAGAACTTTATTCAAGACCTTTGTTCAAGAACTCGACAAAAATATGTATTATATAAAGGATACTGTTGAATGTAATAAAGACAGTAAAACAATACCTAGTATGTAGATTGGGTGACTCGTGTTCCTCACTGAGCTGCATATGGACCGGTGGTAAGACAACAATTTGATTCCAGGGCACGAACACAGTTCTGGTAAGAGGTTTGAAGGGCGACCTCTGGAATTGTAGGGTAACAGCGCCGCCACCGTTTACAAGCACGTCGAACCTGGGACAAGAGAGAGAACGGAACGGAACACATTAACAATGCAAGACATGAGACGCCCTACGCCAATTAAATTATTAGCAGAATTGGATTCGGAGCCTGAGAGCGAAGTAGGAGGAGAAGTGTTTGCGTCTTAAATTCGTTGACCTGGGAAAGCGCCAAGGAAAGTTTTGCGACTTCTTATTCGACGTTGGTTGAAGTTGAAACGGGAGGGTGCCAATTAACATGCAAAGGACTGTAAGGAGTAAGTAACTCTTAACTTTAATGTGCAATTCGAATGCAGGCAATTGCTCTGACTAGGAGGTCGTAGCTCGTGCTGGCTGAAGAATGTTTTAGTTAACTATTCTTCGAGTTACGAATGGCGATGAGGATGTATGGGTTGGTGCATTCTGGATGCAACAAAAGTTAAAGTTAACAGTTAGTTTATGGATTTAGATTAGGGTGACTAGCGTTTTTGTCAACTTAACACTGATATACCACTTCAAAGTTTAATTCAAATCACAGAAATAACGATATTTTGTCTTGATTTTTGCCTTTTTATGATTTTCGATTTTTAACTTTTATCAGACTTTTACGGTTTTATATAGAATATTATAAAGAATAATGGGGGTTTGTATGAACACAAAATACATTATCAGGGACACATTGTATATGTATATAAATCTCCAGAGATATATTGTGTAATCTATCTATCAAACACGGTAATGGAGTATATTAGTATATAGCCAACAGCACGATCACTAGAATTCAATTAAACACATGTACTAATTTGTATGTGGCAATAAATAATTCCCAGACTAAATCAGCTCAAGCCGTTTGTATATACGCAATGGCTATACTCAATATACGACACCAATGAAGGCAATATATTAATAGTAATGTATTCAACAATGCCACTAATGGGCAAAACACGCATTATGGGATAGGAAATTACACGCAGAAATGTTACTGGTATATGTACAGAGTGCCACTGCTTGCTATTTTACAAAAATTATCAAACATCGCTTTAAATTTCGAAAACTTGTTCTGTGGCATCACAAAGTCAGTGACATTAATTTATTCTGTCTGTATTATTATTAGTTCTTTGTATTGTTCTGATGATATGGTGGTGAATTATTTACTTTATATTATCATTATTTTCGACTTTATTGTTGTTCACAAATAACAATGCCAATGAAAAAAATCTGGTGTGGTATGACCTAACTTTCTGACTACCTTGTTGACGTATTGAAATGTCGAAACCTTTTGTAATACTTAACAATTTCGTGAAGCCACAGCCACTCATGTCATACATATATATTATATATTGTCGAACCGTTCATGTTATTGATCTGAAAATTGGCATACATGTTTAAAGTCACTGGAGGATGAGTTGGTATTAGTTTGGTCAAAATCTGTTGAATCCCTAAGAAAATGCCTGTAATATTTGCCCTTCCGGTTGTCAGACTGTCACAAAAACAATCCAGTTCGATGCTTGGTAATACTAAATGCGAATACGAATACAGACATTTTCTAAGAATCATCAGAAAAAATCACTATGTAACTTATGCACAAAGAAACAAAAGAATGTTTTAAGTATATAAAAGAAAATACAATGGGGTAACCTTTATAAAGCCTATACAACAACAAAAAAACGGCACGATAACGAGTGTCTTCATCACATTAAGCCTCAAGATATTTTCCCCTTCTGGCATAAAACAGGGCGCAAAGAACAAGAACCTTATAAATCCATATTTTCCTGTATTATCTTTTGTTTTTCTAACCGCATCCCGGAGACCATTAACGTAATAAATTGCCATGCTTTCTCTTCATCCCTTCGCTACATAAAAAAGTGTTTAACGACCTAAGAAATTAGTAATATTTTCGGGGATTACCGGGAATATTGATTGCCTAAGGCCTCTCCTACAATGGCGTCGCATATGAGAGCGACAGTCATCGTTGGTGATATATCGGTGTTCTTGAAGTAAGGGCATTAGTGAGAACGTGTGTAGGCGGATGGGGTTGAAAATCTCACCCCCTCGTCGCCCGGTCCATTATGTATAATCTGCCATGCGAGGCCTTGTGTCTGCAATACTCAATCATGTGATTTGAAGGAGACTTATATAATTTTAAAGTTGAGGATACTTTCTTCGCTTCTTATGGGTGGGGAAAAATTGCTTGTCGGGCTTAACATTTGGTTTTATAAATGACGGGTTTTACCGAATGTTGCCTACACAACTGTTTGCGTTTTGGGAAAAACTTTTTGTTAAAGCATATATTGAAAAAAAAATCCTGATAAATTGTACCACAGTTACATGCCATATGAGAAAAATGTTATCAACTTGGTTAAAAAAGACCTTCTTTTCACTCAGGCTCTAAATCATTTTCCAATCAAATCAATACAATATAAAAACAACACAAAAAGTCCAGACAGTACACACACACAAGAAAATCGCCCTAAATCTAAAATGGTCACTTACCATCCACCTTGTCTCGTCAGCGTAAACCCGAATCTGGACTCCCTGTCGACAGAAACCCTTATCCCGACGATTCCAAGTCCTTGAGGTGTCACCACTTGTCCTCTCATCACAGCAACGCGACTGTCAACATAAAAAAATCAGTACGTCGTCGCACCAGACATCGTTCAAGATTTTTTTGCAAGGTTTCTTAGCAAAAAGAATAAAAGAATAAAATAAAATCAAAGGTAGAACATAAGTGTATAAGAAAGAGAGAATAAATGTAGGCAGCAAGGACTAAAGTCTAAAAAGCGTTAAAAACTCGTGAATTTCCACGGTCTAGAGGAAATTTACGAATTTTTAAGCTGGATAGTAAAAGTCGACCGCTGCGGTCAGTTTACTGGGTCGTAAAACCGAAACCTTTTTTAAGGGTTTTGGGGGTTTCGTGTTTTATTAGAGCGAAAGCCCTCTGGCGGAAGCGGCCGACTTTTTTCTGGATATAGTCTTGAAGCTGAAATGTTTTCGGTAGTGTATGCAGTAGTGTAATCAAAACTCAAATTATTAGTTACATTTCGGAAAATAATCTGGTAAAATCCATAATATGCAAGAGTAAAATGTTTGTCAATAACTTATTTCCCAACAAGAAGAACTTGTAAATATGTACTTGTCTATGCTTCAAGATTTATAATGAAAAAAGAACGAACTTTTCACACACTTCCTACTATGCACTATTTTTATACAAGATAATTACTACTACCATGTAACATTCATTATTCTGAAAAATATGATTATTGATAGAATAAAATTTGAAACCTATTTTTGTATAGCACGGCTTTTGAGATAGAATTTAAGAAAATACGAAATTAAATATATTCTTTGCAAAACAGTATAATAAGATCGAAATATTGCCTTTCCTAATTATCTTAAACATTTTGATTTCAGTTTAAATGTAAATACATTTTGCTCTCACAGATTTAGGATTTGCTCGGATTTGCTCATAGCGTACTTTTTTTCTATTGCACCCTCTACTGCACACACCCGCTATCAATAGTATAGAAGTTATCGCATTAACTGTGCTACTGGGCGCGTTCAATCTGCTTCAACAGCGTGAACAGTCCCATTCGCATAGCCATACGCTGCGTTCGAATGTGTGTCGTATACGTGTGTAATTTTTTTTTCACCATGCACTTGTACCAGCAGCGATTCATCGTAAGCTGTATATATAGAACGAAAGCTCCGGTACTCTTGCAATAATGACATCGAAAATTCACGATAAAACGCGCTGTGAAAGCTACCGGACGGGATTATCGTTTTTTCTCGACGTTCTATTAGCGCGTTACTTTGTGTCATGGAAATTCTAGCTTGAATTTGAGAGCACGTTTTTCTGTTTTGGATAATTCAGTTGGGAAAAAAGCGTTTGAGAAATTCAGATAAATTTGGTTGTTGTTATGCAGAGTAAACGAACGTTATAAACTTGAAAATTACACGTCAAAATGCAAAATGTCAGGATTTTAATGGAAATGCATAGTAATAATTCTATTTTAGTTCGATGTGATTCGCGTGGATTGTGTGGATTGGTATTTTTGATCGATTACAATGTCGTATAGGTGGGAAATCACTTGCTCAATAATTCATAAAATAAATAGACTGTGAGTGTGTGGTGCCGCGCTTTTATTTTTTAATTCGGTCTAGTGACGGGCGAATATCAATTTATCACGTTGACATAATGGGAAATTGATGGTTTCTGACTAGCGCGAAACGACACGTCGCCTTAACGAACAACGAACGCCCCGAAATTGTTATTAAAGAATGCGATCAATAGATAGCGAATATTAAACATTATTTGATTTTGGTTATTTTTCAAAAAGAAAGATCAGCTCAAAAAAGGGTCCACCAGAAAATTCTAACTTAATGAAAGCATCATCAAAATCCACAAAAGATGATAAACTTATTGGAGATCAAATACGATAACCTGAATTATCCAAAATGTGCTTTTCTTTAATAAATCTAATAAGCAGAATAACATAGATAAATAAGTATACTTACCGATAGCTAAAAGGGAAATACACGTTAAAACAAATGGCACAAAATTGAATCGACAAAACTTCGATGTCGTTATTGCAATGGTACACTTAATAATAATAATAATATGCAGGCATAATAATAATAATAACCACCACTACATAAAATTGTGAAATAGTATCGTATACATCGAGAATATAAACAAATAAAAGAGAGACTAAGAGAGCAGTAAAAACTAAAAGAGCTTTTACAAAGAAAAACAACAATTTGTCGTGTTCCATCTAAAATCCTTGAAATAAACAATAAAAAGAAGTATACTATTTGCGTCACTGGGGCAATGCCCACTTTGAACAATTTCAACACCAACATTACAATCGATTAAATATTTTTACTTCAGCGGATGAATTAATTTGATGGCGTTTGATGATTTGTTACTAATTTAAAGTGGGAGGCACATAAGGGACCGTCATAAATATATATGTTCTGGGAGGCAGCACGTTTTCAGTGCGGTTTTTAGCTTGATGTTTATAATGTGATACTTTTAAACTGAAAATCGCTCCGCTGAAACGCGGCGGTCAAACTGTAATTTCCGATAGGGCTGAAACCTGAAACTGTCGAATGAAAATCACGTAGCACGAATTGAAGAGCTATTAATAATTCTTGGTTCTATTTTTCAGGCAGGTTGTGAGTTTCTGTTTTATTATTTTTTACTGTTTGTAAAGGGCATTTGTTAACTACGTTTACAGAAAATTTTAGTGCTTGCTTATTGCAAAATATAATATTATAAATGATGTAACAGGTTTGAGTGCACAAACACTGACGGATAATAGAAATTATTCCATTCCTCATAATAACTGGAAATAAATGAACAAGTTTATTTAAAGTTAAAGATCATTCAAATCTAAATGAATACCGTTCCACTTTCACGCAGTAAACCAGTTTTTCAGTCAGTGGCGTATATTGTTTGGGAGATTGGAATACATTCATGAAATGTGTTTTCAGATAAAAATTGAATGAAGACATACACTGCATATACACTAGGTGTTCTAAAGCAAGTTATAATAGGTCTATAACAGGTCAAATTACGTCAAATTGGAAATTTGGAATCTGTTGATGTTATTTGTGTTGTTTGTTCTTAAAAAATTCTGTAGATTCTCTAAACTCAAACTTTGTAAAGCTGTAAAATTGCAAAACTCACATCAACAGCAACTCTATTGTTAATTGAAATATTAGGACATAAAATTTAACACATTATTAAGAAGAACAGAATAATTTAATATAAGATTTTTTTTATCAGCTAGATAGAACTTATTCCACAAATTTTGTGTACTCAAACCTGTTCCTCCCTTATGTTAGAATGAATTTACAAACAAATTTATCTTAATTGCCACATACATTTTCAATAATAAACATTTTTAACGATACAAATACCAATAAAAAGGAAGAAAAGTAAGATATAAAAAGGGTTTTGCACCCATGCTTCTCATTCTTTTGCCCATGAAATAATTTGAGCAACATGTAAGGCCTACATGTAACAAAAAATGAGAAGAAGTCATCAAGAAGTAGATATCCTGAAACAGATTTAAAGACATACACAAATAACATGACAATACAATCAGAATCATGAAACGCCATCAAAGTTGTACAAAAAGTAAATATTAGTAGAACACGTAAAACTTGTGAAATATCTCAATGTGGCGTTGCCATAGTGACATAGAGTGTATATATATGGTGGTATCGGTCAAAAATGCAACGATGCAGATTGGTGGGTATCGGAGTATTTGTTAGAGAGAGAGAGAGAGAGAAATAGGCAAGTTAAGGAAAGGTTGAACAAAGGTCGCGGGTTGTACTGACAAATGACACGAAGACAGGGGGAAGGAAAAAACGGGCCGAGCCGTCAGTAACAACATGTATATCATAATAATAAACCAATGTTTTTGGTTTTCTTTGTTTCTTTTGTGTACAATGTTGTTTCTATTTTTTTTTTTCGGTTTTGTCTTGTTTTGCTCTTCAGAATCTTTTGTTTCGAAGATTTTGTGTGTAGTTTTATATTTTATAGACAGATGCTTTCAGTATATATAGATCTAGTAACAAGGGTTGCGCGATTAGCGCAACCTATCGTCTGTTTATAAATTAGGTCATGATTTATTCGATTATTTGTCGAGATCTAGGTTAATATTGTAAACTAGTTGGGTAGGTTTATATTCGGTGCATTTGTAGATGTTTCTAAAAATTCATGTTAAAACGTGTATAATGTTACATATTTTGCACCTAACTGGATGAGTAGCTTTTTTTCTGCTTTGTGTCACATACATGTACTGAACTCTCTTTAAATATTGCAAGAAAGTACTACAATTAATGTAATAAATGACTAGAATGTATTATGTTTAAAAATGTTTTACGAAAAACAAAAATGTAACGGGACATTTTAAACATTTACGGCAGTTTTATTATTTACATTTTTATGTAATTTATGTAATATCCTATCTTCATGAGAACACCTTTTTGCTACTCCTCCAATAATAAAAGTTAATATACTTTTATATTGTATACTATTATAAGAAAAGATGTATAAGAAGCGAAAAATAAATACTTTTTAATTTTGGTGAAGGCGCCGGATATGAATTGTAATCCTGAAATAATTGAAAGAATTTCTATCGATATATTATATCTAATGCAATTTATTCATAAACTATCATAGTATTTTTGATATAAGCGTTGTTTCTGGAATGATAGTGTTGTCTTTACTAAGTTTTTTATATCGGCCCTTAAGCTTTTTAACACGTCGCCGTCGAGAGCATAAATATATACTTTATGTCCTTGGTACATAAATAACTATAACATATTTTCTTATATATTATGGTCTGAATACAGCTTTATATGTTATGTAGAAAGAGTTGCAGACTGTCAGCCTGAAAGGATCAATTCTTACTAAAGAAAAATAGCTATTTTCTTTCATATTATAGTGAACACTTTGTCTTGTATGGTACAAAGGCCACCATTATATGTATATCTATGACACATTATACACCAAATATGACCTACTCCCTAAGCAATATTAACCTAAATCGACAACACCGGCCAAATCCACGTCAAATTTGGGTCAATAACTATCGATGAACGTCAACCAGAGGTCGCGCGAGTCGCCCAACCCAGTGATTGACTGTATTACCTAAACAATTACGATGATGGTGTGTTTTCTGATTGCGATTCAATCGAGGGATAATGACAGATATATATATATATATATATATATATATATATATATATATATATATATATATATATATATATATATATATATATATATAACAGTAGTAACTTTGAGATGATCATATGCTTCGTACGTATATAACATATCACAATATTCGGCATAGCTTAGAATTTAGCGAGCAACATTCAATTGCAACTGAAACATAAATCGAGTGGTCGCTGGCGTCCAAGAGTAATTCGATTTGCCGGGCCTGCCCTAAACGCTAATGGTGTTATGGATTAATTTGCGTTCAGGATTAGACCGTATCGACGGTATGCCTACCGCCGACGCTTCTGCCGTGTGCCCTTTGATCAATAACAACGCGTATCGGAGCGTATACGCGGCATGTATGACCACTTTGCTGTTAAATTATTGGAAATCTATTGGGAACCTTGCTTGTGATCAGTATCCTGTAAAGTGCTGTTTTTATTATAGTTTACTATTATTTTTTATAACTGTGACTCCCGGTATAAAGTACGACTTAATGCCCTAGCGCACAAACATTTTATGATTTTTGTGAAGGAAAAACATGGATAAGACATAAAATTGTGTCTGGATCACAGGAAAAATAGATGCTTTAATGTCGCCCTCGAGGGCATAAACATCTACTTTAAGATCTTGGTGCAAAACTATTTGATTTAACAGTCATTGTGTAAATTTGTTGATATTTTTGCTTTTTGAAAATTTTGCATTTTAAAATGATCAGTTTTACATTTTTTACATAATATTTATTATCGAAACTAGTGTGAATGCTTTAGTCAATTTTATCAGGAAGGTAACCATGTCGTCGTCAAATTTTTGTCATTAACAAAGTTATAAAGGTGGTTTAAATGAACTACAAAAATTGTAAAAGTGGTAGCAAAGACGTACATATATTGAATTGTTGTGACCCATTTTCGGCATTTCATTTGTATATTACGTAGGTATGTTTCTTCACCAAATGTGATAAACTCACGCAAAATGCTACTTTGGTTACCTCATAATTTAGAAACATATTTTTCTACCACTCCAAGATAAGGGGATTGAATACTAGCTTATTATGCACAACATAAAAATGTTGAGTTTTGAGTTTTTACAGTTACAGTCATAAATAGCTATTATCTACAACATTTCGTGTATCAAAACTATTCACCTTTCTTCATTCGTGATAATCTTACATACTTCAAACATCCACTTTTTGAAGTTGTCATTGAAAATTATTTTTTCAAAATATTTTAGTTTAAATAATTGTGGATTATTTGCATTTTTTTTAAATGGATGCCTCCTATTTTTTATTGCTTATGGAAGGTTGTTTATTTATATAGATAAAACCGAAATTTTATACGAAAAGTTTCAGAACTTGAAGATGCTGCATAGCTGCTGGGTGGGCTATTAAATGCAGAACCTTTTAAATGTGGACGAATGCTATTTTAGAAGATTTTTCAGGAATGAAGAGTTCAAAAGTCTAAATCGAACAAAATCACTAGTAATAAAATTTATCACAAAATCCCAAAAAAGGATGACAAACCATATTAAAATAGAAAGCAACTGGTTTGTAAACACTTTAAATAATAAGCAATTGTGAATTGAACGTAATTTTTGTGTAGAAACCGCGTTGCTACCATTGAACTGGTTGACTTTCGTATTCGCAAAAGTCATGTTCACAACACCGTAGCTCGCAACAGATACTCTTATAATACAATGCAGAGGTAATAACGCGTTACCACGCAGATGTAAAAAATTCATACCACAGTCAAAACAAAATAAAACATGATTTTATAATATGATTCATAACTAAGAATTTTCTGTTCATTTTTAGCTTTGAAAGTTAGGTTTTAAAATAAAGAATAAACCATATCACAAATGTTCCCATTTTCTTTCCAATAATAGTAAAGCAGTGCGAGATACAGGACGCGAGCGACCACACGAAAAAATCATAAGAAGCGAATAGTTAACAAACAACAGAGATAGACAGACTTCGGGATATGACATACAAGGGGTTTGGTTCGTATTTTTTTTTGTTTTTTGGGTGTTTGGTCGCAGGCTAAAACAGGCAGCACATGGACAGACGTACAGACAGACAATACATTGGGGAGATGCCGCAGAACTTACCGAGGTGTAAAGGAATTCCAGAACTCGCTACAATTTGTGAAGGTTGCAGCAGCGACACAGGGAACACAGAAGACAAGGACAATTACTAACCAGACGCCATCACTAGGGCGCCATTACAGCGCTCAGATGGCGCTCGAAACCATCGAACATTCGAATTTTTCAATCGAATGTCTTCAGGTTTCAGAACAGACAAAGTTAAGACATACACTCCACGCATTCTATCTCACGCTAACATCTGGAACGCCACTCACTCTCAACGATTTAGATAGAGCTTTTACATAAAATTTTAAGGTACCAAGCCGCGTCCAACACGACGACATTCGATAGAACGGTCATTCTAGAGTGGGGGAACCTTAAGCACGGTGCACAGCATTGTACGTGGCACGGAGTATAAACAGCTTATAACTTTTAAAGTTTTATATGTAAAAGCACCATAACACAGACATACACACCCACAAAACACTCTCATATAGACGCGTGAACACACTTATACACAAACCAACAAACATTGTACTCTTAGCTACAGACAATGACAGACACAAGTTGGCAAGATCTACTAATAACAATAATAATTATAATAATAAAGGCACAAATAATAAATAAGACGGGATGGCTTAGAACTAAATAGGTCAACCCTTCATCCAAATATAATGAGAAAAGCGACGTGAAAATGCTTGATGTGAAGCAACATTGGAACGGTCGTCCGATTTGCTGTACTTGTGTCCACCATCGCTATACGTACCTATTACGTTTCGTTTATAAAGGACAGAACAGTATCGATATAGTTTGTCGTTCTTGGGCGTATTTTGGTGTTTTTTTAAGGATTTATGTATATGATAGCAGTGCGATTATGATTATTTATAAAGACGAATACGTTGTGGTTTGTTCTTATTCTAGTCTCAATTCTTTATCTCAAAAAGTCGTCTGAAAGCTGGCAATTTAGTTTACGACTTTACTGCTCAAATTTTATTTCAGATTTACGCAAATTTACTCTCGTATTTTCGGATTTTAGTTGTTTTTAATCGGCTTGATTGTGCGAATTTTATTCCATTTGATTAGATTTTTAAACAGGCACGTTTCTATGACATTTTAGCTCTAATAAACTGATCTTAACCTACGAAATAAAGTTTGTATGGTCAGACTGTTTTCAAACTTTTGTAGTTTTGAGTTTTAACTGGTTTAAAACAATTTTTCTGATATTTCTAGCTCTATTAAAGCTATTTGAGTTCACAAAATTCATTTTGTATGATCAGATTTCAAAATAGGCACTATTTATGTCTTAGATAAATTTGATACCACAAAATTAATTTACTATATGTAGATTTCAGACCTACAATTTCGTCTCTATAACTCACCACTATTGCACTGCATCTTTTATAGTAATTACATAACACCTTTTCTCTCGTAACATTTATACCAAACAACTGAAATAATTTATTTATTTATTTATTTATTTCTGAATTATTCGTAGTATTTACATCATGATTTCATTTCTCTGTTTATTTATTGTTTTCTTTTTTTTGTTAAAACATTTTGTGAGCGAAAGACAGACTCGGGCTTTATAGAGACGGGTAGACGCACACAAAGGTAACAGACGAGACACAGAGTAGACCGGGACGGTTCAACACGACGTGGCGCAGTCGCGAGGATTTTCTCTCTCTTTGTGCCGTTTCGTTTTTAATTTCCCTCTCTCGCGAGAGAGGTGGGAAAAGACAAAATGTTAGATCAAAGGACAGAGTGGTGAACCGTCACACGGTCGGTTAGGGGAAAATTGGTGTTTTGTGTGTTTCGAAGGGGGCGGCGGGTGTTTTTCTGGTAGCAGGATAAATACGGGCTTACTCCGCAGCATAATATAATGGGAGGTGTGCGGTGCCCGAGCAGCAAAAGCAACCGGGTTATTATCTCCGCTCAACGTGCAGAGCTCTCTTTACTTTGATATTAAGTCGGTAATATCGTGTTCTACCTATCTGAGGTTTCTGGCTGGTGGACACTTAACCCTATCGTGACTTCTTCTGCGGGAATTTTAAGTGGCATAATGTTGGAGAAAAATTGATCGTGAACAAATCTTATCAAACTGTTAGGGATCCTTTGACACTGTTTGGATTCGAAATATTTATATTAAAATTTTAAACTGGGTGTTGTTTAATGATTTCTCTCTTTTTTCTGGTGATAAAGTCCAATAACTTTTGTAATCTTTGGATGATTTCTCACATCCTGTTCTTCTGGTCTAAGTTTGGAACATCCTTGAACAAAACATTATGTCGGTCCCACAACAATAACATCACAACAGAGTAAAGAATCCACCGCACCATCTCCACTTTTCAGCATTTAAACTCTTCATTTCTCATCAAACCCAAACTTATTTATCGTATACAATAGAACAACGTTATAAGCGCTACAACTTATACCATAATCATAGGCCGTAATGAATATGATCCAGAATCGGCCCACTTACCTTTCAGTATACTCATCCATATGCGCGTAAGACTGCACCGAATTTTCCTCTATGAGAAACTTAACTCTCTGATAGAAGGACGCGGTGACGGATGGTGGTTGCTTCCTTAGCAGGACCTCGACGGGGTCATTGCTCGCCAGGCACATGATGTGGTCCGAGCAGCTTGAGTGTGAGCAGCACTCGCTGTCCGAACAATCGGTCATCCCGTCTGAATCGATTAAAGAGGGTGGTTAGAGAAATTTCGGGGGTTGGCGGTGTGATTTTGGGGTGGGTTACTCTCTGGGGACAATTTACCGTGATCGTTATCGACGTCGTCGTTGCACTTCATCTCCAAGGGGATGCTGCAATCAGATCCTGCCCAACCCTCGATGCAAACGCACAGGTAACTACCCTCTTCCATTGTGCACTGGCCATGGCCCGAACAACCGTTTTCACATCCAGCTATAAGAGAAAGAACATTGTAAGAAAAAGGAGAAACGAAAACATATTTTATAGTTACAATTGTTGAAAATATTCGCTATATTTAAATTTTCCATAATAAAACTGCAAGAAACACGCTTTTAAAACATAACTAAAACACAACTTTCCTCCAAAACATGAAACTTTACCCAAAAACTTTCCCGAACAACCCCAAATAACCGACAATTTTGCGCCATTGTCTTTCGTTGAGCTCGTTATTCAGGCACATCACGATCTCGCCTAAAGGCAGATGACTGCCCCTGTAGCACCTTCGGGCCGTTTGGGCCGAATTCTGTTCGTCGAGAGCCCCAACAAGCTTAATATAATTAAGGCATTGTTTTAATGTTGTTCGTTTACCGATTCAGCTGTTTTCAGGACCTCCCCTACGCTTTTCCGTAACAGTAATAGATCTAAATGTGTTATTAAGTAATTATACGTTTTCCACTACCTGATGTCAGATATGAAGATAAATACCGTAATTTGTCGATGGTATATTACAAAGTATGCTGTGTGTTATAAGGGAATAATTTGAGTGTTTGAAATTTATGTACTTTGAGGCTGCTGTAGTTTGTTGTCATTTATCGCAGGTTTTAAATATTATATGTGATTGGCGTGAATTAATTTTTACTTTCCGGCTAGTATTGTAATCGACGAAAAAAAAATTGATTTGCAATGATTTCTGGAAAGTGTATGTATGTGTGTATGGCCGTGAACACGATTGCGCCCAAACGGAACAACGGATCGGGCTGAAATTTGGTAGACATATTTAGAATTACCGGTGGACGAACTGGTTTTTGGACTTGTTTTTGGTGACAATCTGACGTACGTTTTCTTAGACTCATCCGATTTTGACCAAACTGACACCATCTCATCTTGCAGTGACTTTAAATATGTATACACATTTACAGATCAATGGGATGAGCGGTTTAGGTGCTATCGGGATTTACATCAGTTGGTATGTAACGTAATTGAGAACTGACGTCATCATACCGCGTTAGCTCACACGTTATTGTTTGAATATTATCGTCCGCCAGCGATTGAAGAATAAAGAAACAAGTAGTAGAAAAATAAACTTAGTATGATAATATGGATACGTGACAGTATATTATAGTTATTTGTGTCGAGAGGTCAGTCAGTTGTATTGTTATAATCCCGATATAGTATTATTGATTATTATAATCTTACGGACATATAGTCTATAGTCTATACGTTTAGAGAGTTTATTTATGTGTAAACAGTGTGTCAATGTAGTCGGAAAGTTGGGTGAGGGCCACACCAGATATTTATTCTATGAATACTACTCGTAGATAATGACAATATGTTAATAGCATTTATGTCTTACTGACGTAAACAATTATAACTGTTCTACTCAATGCATAGACATATACATACACACATAGACACACATACATTTTCCAGAAATCATTCCACTTAAATCTCGCCAGTCGTATACCAGATTTGCGAGCTGAAAAAAAAAAAAACACGAGCAGAGGGAGCTTATTCCGGTGCCTCTTTTAATTAAAAGTCCGATTCCGATGCTACCGCCACTACCGCTGCAGGATTGAATTGATTTTCCCGGGCTTTTATATAACTTCCCTCAAACCGGGAAATTAATATTGGGAGCGTAATCGACACACCGCCGGTGCCGTCTATATATGGGTTCAATTGATACAATTTCTTGGACTAAATTAGGATTTCCTCACTAACAAGTTTGACTTGTTGGTGGAATAATATGAAATGTAAGTTGAATGAATGGCAAATTTAAAGTTGCTCCTCTCCGATTGTGACGCATCCCCGAAAATTGCCTGTCCTTGGGCTTATATGACATTCGGAACAATGTATTACAAAACGTAATAAGCGATTAATCGATTAATTACTGGGCAAATAATATTATTTCTCTCATCTATAAATTATTCTGCCCACCGTCCATAAATTGAATGGACTAATAATAACAATCCAAACAAAGGAAAATAATCTGATTATGTTGTTTTCTTGCTGGAGGGTGGGTATGGCAGGCATGGGGCGGAGGGTAGGAGATCGAAGTTCACGCTGGAAAGCATTCATTCTCGTGCGATGGGATCGTCGATACCTCTGCATTAATAATGGTGTTTACTGCAGCGAGTGGAGCTTGGGAGAGCTTTCGCAAACCCCGAAACTTGCCGGTGTACATCACATCGAATAAAGTTTTATTGGGGCATTCGACAAACTTAATTTGCATAGACATCCGACTGGCGCGCTGTGAGCGGTGTTCGCTGGGGGGCGTGAGGGGTGAGATGAAAAGACGGGGCTCTCGCGATACGCCGCTGTCGGAAAAACGCGGAAATAATTTCGTTCGGCGATGGAAAGTTCAGATATTAAACGATCTACGCGATTCCGGTAGAAAGGCGATATATAACTGTGGCAAGAATAGGGCGACGTATATGAACAGGAAGTAATCGAATATATTGGAAATATGCGTCGGAAGGAATTAGGGAACTTGTTGGAACGAAGTTAAAGTTGAAAAAGTTTTTGAGGGGAGTTAAAGTTGTAGTAAGCAGGATTATGACGTGATTTTTCTTCTGCTGAGCACGAAATGACAATGGAGCAGACACTTTAAGGTTCTGGTAAAAACAATTTTATGTTATCACTACCATTAGTTGATAAATTCCATCAAAATAAAATCATTAAGGTTTGATCGAACAACTAAATTAATCGTCCTTTATAATACCGGGCCTTAGAGTGTCAATTACTTTTAGTAGGATTCCCACCGGGGTTATTATTTGGCTAAGTGTCAGACGAAATGAACAGTTGCTTTAAAATATTTTAAGATATAAATATATCCCGAAGAATGCCGAAGAAAAAAAAAGAACAGTTTACACAGAAATGGTGGAGGAGCCGGTAGAATTTCTCGACCAAAAAATAATTCCGCCGCGACCCAGAAAACTTCCGATATTAAACGATGCGATCCCCTACAAAAGTAAAGCCGATATATAACCTCAGCGCGGAAGACATATATAAACCGGAACTTGTAATCCTATATATCTCCAATATGCGTAGGACGACCCTCGCGAAATTAGAGAAGTTCTGACATCGGGGTTAGGAGGGAAGTCGTTAAACTTCGTCTAAAGTCTAAAAGAAGGACCGGAGCGAGAGCGAGAAAGAGAATAACTTACGTAGCGTGCAGTGGCGTCCGTTCCAACCTTGCGAGCAAACGCACGTGCCGTTCCGGCACTGGCCATGCTCTTGGCATCTGGGGTCGCAAGGCAACTGTTCGCACTTCGGTCCTGTCCAGCCTTGGTCACATCTGCACTTACCGGAATCGCAACGGCCGTGTTGACCGCAGTCCAAGTTACACAAAGCTGTAAACAAAACGGTAAATAAGTAATGCGGCGAAGTAGTTTTACTAACTTTCACGGTTTCGCACTCTTACTGGGGGGTTGGTTTTACTAGGGGAAGTTTTAGTGGTCGTTTCTGGTGGCTGGGAAATCTTAATGTGATATTATTTATTGCCGGGAGGCGTTGAGAGTTTCTTTGGGGTTTTATTCTTGATGGTGCTTCTGATGGTACTTATAACCTGTTACGGTCGTAAAAAGTTGGCGAAATGATTTGATGTGTTCGTTGATCTTGTTTAGTGCTCGTGTAGGAGATTTTCTTTTCGGATTATTTAATATTCTATGGTTTTCTAGAATTTTGTGAAAAGTCAAGGTTGGAAATATCATGCTTTTCGCTTATTTTATCCACTGACCAGATCGGTCGATAAATCAACGATAAACAATCGATCTTACCACGCCACTAAAGATATAGTGGCGTTGAACGTACATTGTTGATTGTTTTCGCGGAGTAATGTTATGTTTGTTAACTGAAATCACTAAACGCACCTATTACCTCTCCCCTCCACCTCCCAAACAATAACAAACAACATGCACCCCTTCCAATAAAGATAAAGATAAAGATAAAGAATTTGCTTTATTCAGGGACATAGTATGGCAATACATGTGTGAATGGTGTCATGACAAAGTTTACCTACAGCATAACAGTCTTATACAAGAAGCTTATATTAACCATGATAAAATTACATTCATTGCCCAAACCAACAAGAAAAAAAAATATAATAAATACACAGTGTGTGGAAAAAAAAGAGAAAAACATTCTAAAAAATAAAATATGGTTCTAAAATATTACAACTGACATTACCCATGAGAGTAAAATTCCTCAATACTGTAAGGTTCCATGTCTACCAGAAAATTAAAGGTAACTCTTTTAAATTCTTCAAGCCTAGTCAGCGATTTTATCGTTTCAGGAAGATTATTAAAAAAATGCATACTTCTGTAACTGCAGCATTTCTGAGAAAGAGCTAATCTACATTTAGACAACATAAAATTATCTTTGTGCCTAGTTCCGTACAAATGCTTAAATCTATTGCCTAAAAATTTGTTTCTGTTTTTGAACATAAATAATAATGATTCATAAATATACAGAGCATACACGGTCATAATCCGGTTAGCCCTCCAAATGCCTCTACAGCTTTCTGAGTAACCTAAATTGTAAATAATTCTCAAAGCTCTTTTTTGAAGGACGAACACTCTTGTCATGTCAGATGATGAACCCCAAAAACAAATACCATATCTCAGGTGTGAAAAAAAATTTGAATAATAGACCATTCTCAAAACCGAAACGTCCAGATATTTACTTAAAGTCCTCAAGAGAAAGATATTCTTAGCCAGTCTGCTACATACCTCCGTCACATGAGTTGACCATCCCAGTGATTCACTAAAATGTATTCCCAGAAACCTCACTGATGGTGTCAAATCAAGAACTGAATTTTCCAAAGTGATAGAGTTAACTACCTGTGTTGTTGAAACAGATGTGCCAAAGAAAATACACTTCGTCTTATCAGCGTTCAAAATGAGACCGTTGACATCAAACCATTCTTTGAGCAGTGAAAACATAGCCTGACCCTCCGCAACAACCTGCTCGAAACTTCTACCAACAACAACAAGATTTGTATCATCAGCATAGTTAAGCAGGAGATAAAGAAGCCGAAGATGATTACCCTTTATAAAGTCATGTATGTCGTTAATGAATATCACAAATAGCAGAGGACCCAGTGTACTGCCCTGTGGAACACCAAATAGCACTGTGGAATCATCTGACTGAAACTTGATATTTTTGTGACATAAGACAACGCGTTGCCTCCTACCCGTCAAGAATGAAGCAAACCAAGAAAGAGCAACTCCTCTAACACCATATCTTTCCAGTTTATTTAAGAGCAATCTGTGATCTACCGTATCGAACGCCTTTTGCAGATCTATTAGAATTCCCAAGGCACAATTTCTATTTTCTATAGCATTTATTATAAACTCATGAAACTGGAAAATAGCTGTATCTATGCCAAATAACACCGAAACCCACCCCAATCATAAAAATAACCCTCCAAACACAGTAACACACTCACCCTGCGAGCAATCCGGTCCAGTCCAGTGCCTGTTACAGATACACTTGGCCGATTCGAGATCGTAGACGCCGTGGTCCGAGCAACTGGGCAAGCACTTGTGCACTTGTTCGTCGATGATGTGACACCTGTCGCCTTGCCAACCCGCCTTGCAATAGCACTGGCCCTGGACGCAAGTGCCATGATCCGAGCACGTCGGATCCTCGCAGTCTACTTCCTCGCAAACTTCGCCCTTCCAGCCCGGTTTGCAACGACAGGAGCCGCGAACGCACTGACCGTGTCCTGAGCAATCGGCTATGCGGCAATCGGTCTCTGGGATGTCGCACTCTGGCCCTTTCCAACCCTCTTCGCAATGGCACAGACCGCCACCGTACTGACCATGGCCGGAACAAAGTACTGGACATATACCTGAAAAATATAGAAGAAAATCTTGAGAAATAATCTTGTTACTATAAGGCAAGGATTGCTTATAAAGGGCCCCGTGTACAAGCAAGATTTCCTTGAGGTTTGGCTAGAAGAGTCCAAGCCTTGAGAAATCTCCCTTAATAAAAAATATCGTCAAATTCGGAGAAAGGTAGAGTTATCCTTCTTTTTCCTCTTTTATTATTCCACTTTTCAAGTCCTACTTCATTACAACAATCACCTATACCTAGCGGATAGGTCCATAGGTAGGCACAGGTAGTCCATTAAGAGCAATAGGAACAAGTGAAACTGGGTCAGGCAGCAGTTCCTTTGTTCGGTTAATGCGCTCCAGGACGAACCCTCTTCTCGCTCCTGTTCGCATTAAAGCAAAACTCGCGTCGATGAGCGATCTGAATTTACAAGCGGGGTTCGTCCCACTCGCTATCTGCCCATAGTCTCCCTTGATAAATCATTACGAACCTCCCAAATTGCCATTTTTAATCAAAGGATATCTCCTGGCCGAATTTATTGCGTCCCGAGATTTTATCGATTATTTTGCGTTCTTGCGGCCCGGATATAGGATGGAGATATCCCATTTAGGGTATGGTGTGGATATATTTTGCTTATTGGAGTGTAAAATAAATATTGGGGTGTAAAACGACATTCAAAAGTCAACGTTTATCATCTTTGGCGAGTTTTCTTGGCTTTTTCGGAATATTTTATGTATTGTAAAAATTAAGTCATTCATTTGCACGTGCCGATAGGTAAACTAGCAGACCAAATGCAACTTACACAAAATACAACTAGAATTCGAAATAAGGACTTACTTTTTGAACAGTCAACTCCTTGGAAGCCATCAATACAATCACATTTTCCAAGATAGCACGAACCTCTTCCACTACAGTCATTAGGACAAGTTGTGCTGACACCCTCAGCCTCGGAAATGAGCAAAGAAACACTATGTGGCTGTAACTCATCGTTGTAAACCGACAAAAACCATCTTCCGGTATCCAAATACTGCAAAAGACTAACATTCACAAGCATCTGTTCCATATCAGCGTCCCTCTTGGCTATGACATGCTCATCAAGCTCAAAGCCCAAGTCAACGGTCGGATGAGGAATATCAGTGGAAGAATCTTCTTTAGGGTAATCAATTTTGATTTCGTGCGGGATATAAAAAGGACCTCTAGGTACAGAATCCGCCAAAATCTTCCTAGCGCCTTCGTAGGAGCTCACAATACTGTCCAGAACATCAGACTTCAAAACTCCTCTATCATAGATATACTTCAGATCATCTTTAGCGTCTCCAGTCTCTCTCTTCTTCAATCTGTGGTCAACCCGTCCGCCTTTTACGAATTCTACGAAGTCGTATTGGGTGACGCTGGGTGCTACGTTCCTTCTGCCGTATACTGCGAAGTTCGCGCCCCATGGTAAGGTGAAGTTGAAGCGTATGAATGCTGGTTGCTTGTTACGGAATTCGGAGTTCCAGAATTGGTATGGTGGTATGGTTGCCGTGTGGAGGGTGTTCAGTTCGCGTAGTTCCAGTAAGGGTGGCCATTGGGGTTGTAATTGGCTCTGTTGTTGCGGTTGCTGGAGTGACACGTGTTGTGTTGTTACGCTTGAATGTTCCGCTGTGCTCGTTGGTAAAGATTCTGAGATGTATCTCTCTGGAAAAGGATGCAACGTTAGTTTAGTGTGCGTCTTAAAAAAGTCTTAAAATAAATCTCTGAGACTATCAAGGATAAATTTGCAGCTTTTTTTAGACTAAATAATTTCTGGTACGATTTTATCTGTGTGAAAATAATCAAGTTTAAAAATAGAATTCTAGGATACGTTCAAAGATCAAGGCAATATGCAGTTTTTTCTAGACTAAACAATCTTAGAATTATTCCTACATTTCCTTTGATATATTGAGTATGTTTTTATGAAAGATATAAAGTTGTTGAGCAATCGATACTTTGGGTAATTGGCTTAACCTGCCAGCTAAGACACGCCAGCTAGAAAAGAATGCGACCACTCTCATTTAGGCAGACTAACAGCCACTTCCTGGGTGCAGCAGCAACAATTTGTCGCCCCGTGAAACTATGCTGATTACTAGAAATTCCATCACAACAGCCAACCACAGTCAGGAAGTAATTATGATATAGAAGGACATTTATTTCAGAAAAGCAGATGTGACACATAATCTCTCTTCATCTTTACCACCCTCTCTTTATCTAAATATATAACACTCACCCTCTGTTGGTAATTGTGTAGATACCGAACCCTGCGTCATCTGGTCGTGCGTGACATCCTTTTCGTCCTGTACGAAGATGCAGTTCGTAGAATCCATATTCGGCTTCATCGAGCTGACAGCTACAACATAATTAACATACACGTTTAGTGTTCGGCTTCTCGCTCGCTGCGAAATTGTGTTAATGTTGTGATAATCACGTTGGCTGCGAGCAGTTGATTGTTGATGGCGTTCGCGTTATATGGTTTAGGATGTTGAACGACGCAATTTTGGTTTATTAAAGCGTAATGTTTGTTAATTACGACAGTTGGTGTGAAACAGTGTAATTTGTCTATGATGGTATTTTGGAGGGGAAACAAGTTGAAATTTTGATAAATGTTGGTAACCACTGACATAACATGACGTTTAGTATTATTCTATGACTGATATTAGGTTACGATCTAGAGTGACAGTGGCTTCATGAAATTATTGCAGACCGTTAAGTGTTTATTGTGGCTTTCATTCTTGTCAACCAAAACATAACAGCATCAAAACAAACATCCAAGAAAACTTTAACAAAGATCTACAATGTTAAAAGTTTCTAGTACCCTTTCAAACAGCAAACGCCAATATTTATTCAGAGAATGTTCGTATCCCCGTATCCTCAAGCCGTAACTATGTTAATTTACAACATAAAAGACTGCAGTACCAGCGCACCAGTTATTATAACGAGAGGGTATATATGAGGTCGTTGTTCAATTGTTCGCAATTTCACCCATTGTCGGTGGATGGCTTCAGGGAGGCGCGTGTACGGGAAACCATAACGAAAGAAACCATTTATACAAAAGTCGGGGGTTGTCCCGCTTCCCTATATATTTGCAACCCCTGGACGTTATTGCGGTGCAGGCTATGACACAGCACGCCGTTGTAATAAGGAAATGTCCCCGCTGTTAAATGTTCCGAACAAATTGGGGGAGGAGAAAGAAAGAAAGAAAGAATCCCAGCATAGCGTTACAAAGGGGATGAAAGAAGCTGCAAAAAAGATCAAAAAAAAGGATCAAAAAAGAGAAAAGTTTCTATAGGAGAAGTAATTAAATTTCGTTAATTGGAAAAAAGCGACTGGACGAGGCGCAAAAGTAAATTGCGAAATTAAAAAGTCGACAGTCCAGTTTCAGCCCACCGCCTATCATCCGAGGCCCAAGGGCGCGCCAAGAGATAATGTTTGAAAATGAAATTAGCTCTAATGCAATAAAAATTAAGAGCGGGACTTTTTCATCTCGCGTCCCTGTCGCGAAAATGCCGACGAGTCAAATTAAATAAGTAACCATATCGTTGTTTTTTTTTTCTTTTCGTTGTCTCCGCTCTTTCCCGCTTTTTGTTTTTCGTGCCTTCGGCAAAATTCTGCGTCGACTATTTACTTTTCATTCGTTCTATTCTGAGAATGGAAAACCTGATGCTTTGTTTATTTGTTTATTCGTTGTGATATAAAAACAACTTTAATTTTAATTTAATTTAACGGAGACTGAATTCGGTGAGCTCACTCTAAAACCACTACAAGATAGGGAAAACTTGTTTATTTAGAGGTATTGTGATATTGCATTTATATTAAATTGTATAAAGAATAAGATAGACCATAAATCCTTCATGTATAAAAAAATACTTTTTAAGTCTCGACGGACTATTCCACATCCTTGTACAATATGGTAATATGCAGTTGAATTTAAATTGAATCGTATTTATAGCGATGACAATATTTAGCCATTCCAATTTTTATACACATTTTATGTCTAAGCAAATTGTACTTACAACTTCAATCAAAATATGGAGTAGCCACTCCATATTTTGGCGAGTAGGTACTCCTGTTAGAGCAGTGTTTCCCAACCTTTTTTTGAGCCATGCCCCACCGAAGGTTGTCTAAAAATCTCATGCCCCCCTTCATATTGCCTTTTTTATACCAATAGGCTATAACCATACGTTGGAAATGAACCTTACTCGGAACGGTGTAGGTTTCTCATTTCGTCATTGGTACACATTTTGCCCAACAAAATTTGACTAATTTCCTCTCTGTGACGTAATGAAAAACTTCCGCCGTTGGGGGTATAAAAATAATAACATAAAACAATAATTTATTTGAGTATTGAAATAAGTACTAAGCATTTTAGCAGAAACAAAATTTGCTATATTCTGTTATAACAAAATAGAAATAAACATTCACTTAAAAACTAAAACAACACAAATCTGCCATATTTTATTATAACAACACAAAGTTAAACATTTACTCAAAAACTGAAATTGTCACTGCAAGTGTTAATCGTACCCCTGAGTCTAGTTATCAAATATTCCTGCTCATTGCCAAATCTGGATAAAGCACACAATAAGGGAAAATTTAATTAAACCGTCAATATCAACATTTGTAAAAACGGTTTTAGAAAAAGGTGACAAAGATGTGATAGCTGTGCCCCTTAGTAACAACACTGTCAGAAAAAGAATGGTTAACATGAGCAAATGGATGAATCAACGGTGAGAGGCAGTGAGGCCTTGTTGATAACTTATGTAAGATACATTAATAAGGAAAATTTTGTTGAAGAAATGTTATTCTGCAAATCATAAGAAAGCACCACGACCTCCAGAGATATTTTTCTAGCTAAAAAACTATGTTATTAATTATGTCTAATACAGAACATAACATCTTGTGCTGCCGATCGTACTCCTAACATGATGGGCAAGAAAAATGGGTGTTTAAAGATGAAAATCCAGAAATGCTTCTTGTACATTGTGTAATCCATAGGAAAAACTTGGTAGCCAAAAATATTTGTTCAATGAAGTATTAAATTCAGTTATAAAATGTATCAATTATTTTGTTCTTCACAAATTAACTTGAAAAGTCACATTCGGCATTAGCTTTGATATAATTGACATATTTTATAACCGAATTTAATACTTCATTGAGAACTGGACAAACATTTTTGGCTACCACGTTTTTCCTGTGGAGCTATATTAAACAATGCACAAGAAGCATTTCTGGATTCTCATTTTTAAATAGCCGCTTTTCTTGCCCATCATGTTAGGAGCACAATCTGCAGCACAGGATGTTATGTTCTGTATTGGAATATTAAAGACATTGATGTAATTTTTTAGAATATCTTTGGAGATTGTGATGCTTTCTAATTTACAGAATAACATTCCTTTAACCAAATGTTCCTCAACAATGTATCTTGAGTGGCATAGCTATCACATCTTTGACATATTTTTCTAAAACCGTTTTTACAAATATTGATATTGATGGCTTAATAAAATTTTTCCCTATTGTGTGATTTTTTCAGATTTAGCATTGTGTAGGGATATTTGATAACTATCCTCAAGGGTATGATTAACAGTTGCAGTGTGAGCGGTACAAAGAGACTTTAATGTAGGTTTTTTTTTTCAAAATGTTTCTATATTCCAATTGCCCCCCTCAACAATCATATTGCCCCCCAGTGGGGCGTACGCCCCACGTTGGGAAACACTGTGTTAGAGAGTGCGTACTCCGTTTCTCCGCAAATTTCTTTTGTCATTTACAAGATTTTTACCTCCACAATTCATTATACTGAAGCCTACATTACTGCAACATACACCAAACAAATTATCTCCACGTACACCCAGTCGTCCACCCGCAGCCAGGTAATCCACGCCAATATAATCAAGAGTACTCCCGAACTACTCCAGACAAAACTCCCACCGGAGAGGCGCCACAAGCGTCCCAAGCACAAAAAGGCACTCACCAGCAAAGTAAGCCAACATAGCGGTAAGGGCCACGGCAAGCAGTATCAGCGCAATGCTGAGACACTTCCAAGAGCATCTATGCTGGCACCTCTTGTCAATGTGGAACCTGGACGGGCTGTACGGCGAATAATGGGGCGTATGGGATGAGGCGGCCGGTCTCAGGGGAAAAACTGGCATCACGAGGGGTGCTTGCTGCCCCGGCACACAGCCGCCACCACCGCCGCCGCCTTGCATCGTGCCGCTGCCACTGGGCGGAATCTGTTGCGATAGCTGACTCTGCTGTAGACCCTGGGTCAGCCTGAAACAGAGAGATGAAATATTAACGTGAGCGAAGCGATGGGGAGAGCGGTATCGTGATTTAGTGAGTTTAGGGTTCCTTGCGTGATTTTAGGGGCGGTTGGTGTAAATTGTAAATCAAACTAATTTTAAATTAGGCTTGGGTGGGTGGTCGTTGCGAATAGAGTTGTAAAGGTTTGAGTGTGATACGTTTTCCTGGTAGGATGTCGAGAAAATGTGGGGGTGGTTTTAGATTATTGTATGGCTAGACGTGATTTGTGTGGGAGTATTCACTGTAAACAAATTCTATTTTGCAAATTTGATATTTGCTCTAGACAAAATTGGAACCCCAAAATCAATACGTTATAAACCATCAAAATATCAAACATAATTTCATAAGCTGAGTGTCTGCAATAAGAATAGCATAAACTTTTAGATGCATCTTCTATATTTAGTAAATAGTTTTAGTGACATGATCGCATTTGCTTGTTCAATTGGAGATGTTATTTATTGGATTTAATTGGTTAATCCTTGAGGAACAGTTCACTATAGACTGCTTTTAAATGGGGGCAAGTTTTGTTTTGATATTACATGTGCACTAATTTTTCATTTGCTATATTCCTCGGCATTAAGGCAATTATATATGAAATAACCAACATATTTTTAATAAACTAAAACAAAAACAAAGTAATAAATCTGACACCCACAACAGCTCAAATACGTCATCACTTATCGTTGTAGTGTGAATCTTTTCTCTTTGGTGACCCTACCAGACCGAACACATAAATTAATAAATAAAAGCCTTTTAATCAAGTAATAAAACCTTAGCCAGCAATCATAAACACGATGTTAAGAGCGTACAGATGCCATGGGTACGCCTGCATTAATTGACGTACCATGTCTTCATTAAATCGAAAGAACGTCACCAAGATAACGCTCCAATAAAAAAAAAAAAAACACGTGACACTTCATTTGAAAGAGGCGCACGTCAGTTTTTGTCGCGTCAATTATACCCCAGACCCTGGGGGTACAGCTGTTCACGTCCAAATCGCACCCCCTCCATTGAAACCGCCCCAATATTTCATCCCTTTATCTTCGACTCTATTCTGTCAACGCAGTGTTTTGTATTGTTCACGATACAGAAATTCTGTTTGGTCTCAAGGGATGGTACTAGTGACAAGAATTAAGGGTCTGACGGCTTACGCTGCGTGTTGAAAATTTCTAGCGGTGTAATGAGAATTTTCGATTATCTTAGAAGAATTAAATTCTAGTCATTAAAATGACATTAAGTTTAGTGTGTCACGCCTTTATGTTTACTGCCAGAGGAAATATTCCGACACCATTTTTGTGTGTGATAAATACAGTTTTATGAAAAATATATTAGAGAAATGAGATACGCATCTGGATGGAAGGAGTGCGGACATTATTACATTAACCACTGGATTTATTGACGTAATAACAGTTCCGCCAGACACGTTTTCTTACACCCTACGGCCTCGATTCTCTCTTAGAACAGATAGGGTCATCAGCTAAATTAATATATTCTTCGTAGACCTTAGCATGGAAGAGTGCATCACAGACATGTCTAAATATTGTTGTTAACAAAATATTTCAACAAAATTAAAGAAAGCAAATATACAGTTTGATCTTTAACATACTTTTTTTTGTTCAATAAAATATAATAAAAGTCAAGGTTGTTGGTTGAGTTGCTGGTCCCAGGTTGTTCTCCGCTTCCAATGAAAAATACGATCGTCGACAGGAAAGACTCCCGAAGAACATTAAGGATCCGAGTGATCGTGATAAAGTGGAGGTAATCTTGTACAGTTGGACAAACACAAGCCGTCTATCAATTTGATTGTCGATTGGACTCCGATAGATGGGGCGCGCGCGCATTGCCCGAGAAAAAAATACATTAAACGGATTATTTGAGCCGGTGAGTGTTTATTCGATTTTATTCCCGGACTCTCGCTAATCGGCCGTCATCTGGAGACCTTTTTTATTAATCGTGCGTCCTCGGCTCGGTCAGGCTTTCCCGACCTAAATCCGGGAAGTTTCTTTTGTCACCGTCATCAACGCGTACGGGTCCAACTTTCGGACAAAAACGCATTGTTTCTCATTGTCTCTAACGTTTTCATTTAATTTATTGTGGACCTTTGTCCCGTGCTTTGTACACGGTAGGAGGTGTTTGTTTATTTGTCTTTCATCCCCATCAACATTCTGCCTTCGTTCCATTATTACTTGGGATATAATTATAAATAGATTAATTAGTTGTTACCACCACTTTTCTGATAACGTGTTATAGTGTTTTCTTTTGGTAAAATTGGTTCGTGGAAGTTTTGCACATTTGCAGATGGGTAATAAACTTTTAAAGATTTTAATTTTTTAAGTTTTACCAATGCCTCTATGAAGTCCTACGTAACATTCAAGAACACTTCAAAGCGTCAATTTTATCTCATAATACATCTCCACGACAATGGTTCGTTTTCAATTCAGAAATGGTACTGTCCCTCCATAAAATCAGGTTTTGTTTTCTACAGTGACGTAGGTTGACCGATGCATTCGAACGCATGTTATAATAGCATAGCTGTTAACGAAGGCATTTAAACAAGAGCCTCGTTATGTAATCGCCTGCCTATTGAGGGACCAGTCACGTGACCGAGCACGTTTCAAACCCTCTCTGAGACCGGGTGGTTGGGAATTTAACGTTGACGGTACGCAAACGGAAGAACATGACAGCCACCCTTCCCACGTGCCAATTCGTATTTCCGATTTACGTATTCACATTAATTGCGAGTTGATGATACGTTATTGGGGTCGTGAAGTGAGCAAAATGACGGAATGTTATGAAACGGTATGAGCAATCAACTACTCTTTTTTTTATGGCGCGCACGACCCAAGTGACTGCTAAATTTTGCTAAATTTTGAAATAAATTGTATACATAAAGCAATTTTATAGCTTAGGCGAGTACTCAATGTAATAACTCACATTAAAATTAGTCCAGCAGTTAGAGGTAGCACATTCACCAACGCGTAAAAATTGAGGTTACGAAGTGGAACAGAGCTGGTCGAGATAGACATCGTCGGGCATTGTGTATCGTTTAGGCGAAACTAATAGGTCTCATGGTTCCAAAATGGAATAATATCAGGATGTGTGCATTATTCAATGGGCCGCACATAAGTACCAACACACAGATACAGCAGAAGAATACGACGTTGTCGTCGGAGTCAGCGGAGGAAGTAAGAAATTACAATGATGCGCTTGCTGCGGCGATTCAATGGGACAAAGAGAATTAATTTTATATCAGTGAACGCATTACTGGTCAGGCACAGCTGCGTACTAACACTAATACTAATACACTGCATCAATTTGGTTTTTACGTCAGTTAATTGGATTAATTGTAATAATAGTTTAGATTTAGTTGAGCCACAGAAACCACGTGGACTCAGCGTTTTCGTTTGGTAAAACTGGTGCCCACTCATGCTCAATTTCTTCAATGTTGCGTTGTGGCATCTGCATAACTGGCGATGCTGTTGAGAAATGAGGCGCGATAGAAAGATGCTTGTCTCCACTGAGAGAAAAGAAATTTCCGTAATGTAGAAATTGTTTGGGTTTAATTTGCAGAAATACGTTTGTATGAAATAGATCTGGTTTTATTTGAAATAAAGATGCCTTGAGGTAAGTAAATATTCTATTTGGAAGAGAAAGATAATAGATTTGAGTAAAAAGATTATGTGGTTTTATTAAAAATTATTGCTATTGTAATGGGTCGGAAACACATTATTTATTTATTAAGATATGATCCAATTAAGCGAGATATTTGTAAGAACATTCGGGAATGTCAAAGGTTTTTGCTAGGGTTGAACATCTCGTTTAGGATTTGACCGCGCGTTATAAGTTTAAAATTGAAGAGTTGTCATTGGCTAAGAAGAAATGCTTCCGGCTTCCTTTGTGGTCGAGGGATGCAAACGAACAGATCTCGCTCTTCTCATTTCAACCACCGTCATGTAAAGTACACGTTTTTGTGGAGCGTTCTTAGGCGCTTAAGTTTATTCCTAGTAAGTCTTTTCAACTTGTCTCGCATTTCATTTAAATTAGAATTGTTTATTGATATTTCTGCTAAAAAGTGTGTCTGTCTAAATCAACTCCTAGGTTTAATTTAAACGTCAATATGTTGAAAGCTTCATTCATTTTTCTATGTAACCTATCAAACGGGATTGTTGATTATTATTGTTAATAGATGTTATTGTTTTGATAAGTGTTTCGTTTCATTTGAGTAGTCTTGCTTTATCAGCCCTTATTAAATGTTAAATACTTAAACGCGTCAGTTAGTAGTCAGAAAATGTGTTCACAAGGTTCAAGAAAAAGAACCCAGTTAGTTTCGCCTTCGAATAAATTGGAAGAGATTTGATGAATTAGAATTTTGACCAGTAATTAAAGCCCTTAAGCCGCGCTTGGTCAAATGCTACCATGTTAGGGAGTCGCGGTTGTTCCCGCCATTTTGATCTCCTACACTATGTCTACTGGCGGGGAGATGGCGCTGACTGTATCTACGCACGCGTTGGCCCTTTTTGTGCTTTATATAAGCTGAGCTACAAAATGTGAGACAAGGTGCTTTATAATGTGTTGGAAAAAAATGGTTAATCTCCTTAAAAACGTATACGGTTTATTATTGCATTTTTGTATACTAGTATGTTTTAGTATTATCCATACATATATCAAGTAACGTTATAAATCTCTATATGCGGCTACTTTATGAAATACCTCATAAGTTACGTAAGCCATGCTGCGGAAGGAAGCGGTACGTCTTTCGGGAATCTAAATTAACGCTTTAGAGGCGGCCGCAACTATTTGGTTGTGGATTGCGTTGGTTGGCGAAGTACTGCAATCCCGACACGTAACTTTATTGCCAGGGCGCGTTATTGGAATTCGTACACTCTCCCTGGAGAGACACGGTGTGAATCGGTCCATGGATTCGAACTTTACCAGTCGAAATTCTAGAAATGTACATAACGTATACGTACGAATTGCTAAGTATGGTGCAGTGCGGCGCAAAGTGCTTGTTTTTGCTCCTTTAGGATTGTAAATGGTTCTTAAACAAAATAACACAACTTAATTTTTGATTTTTTGCGGTAATTGAAGCCATCTTCGTCCACTGTGTGGTTTAACCGAATGCGGCATTACTAAACGAATTTGTGGGGAATAGCCGGAAAGGTATACGCACACAACACATACCGCAGCAAACCCGGAAATAAAATATATAGTTTCATATTGCAAAATTAAATTTCGCCGGGCCGGTTACGGCTGGTAGACCTGTGTTATACGGCGACTTTTAGTACCTGGGCCGCGGGATTTATGAAGGTCCTCGCAGGATTTACTTTGGATTTTCGGGACGTGAATCTCCGTCATAATTGCGGATGTTCGCTCACGAGTTCAACGCGTTTACTCTCCTTTCTCCCCTAAAGTTTCGCTTGTTATATTGTACTCAGGTTTCACTCTTTCTTAGGAAATTGCCGAAATAATAACGTACTTTATAAGGTAGACCCGAACAACAAAGGTTTATTCATTATTCTAAACACTTTTTGTGAGACCGTGAAGGATTATACTCCAGTTCACATTACATTTTCCTATAGAAGATAGTTAAATTCAACAACCATTTATTAAATTCAGTGTTGTTATGAATTAGATTGCATTATTTTAGTTTAATGTGTCAAAGTGTGTCACTTTGACTCATTAAACAAAACAAAACGCTATTTAAAGTTGTTCTTAAACGTTTTTTTTTGTTCTTTTTTAACGTTACTAATTAGTGTAATGAACCACATAAAATAACAATTTCAGTCAAGAAAACTCTCGAATAATTAGTTCCTGAAGCGTATAAGAGTTTTAAAGGCTTCACACTTGGATGACTCATCCACTTAATAACAGTTTCGTGGCCAAAAGTTTCCAACAGCTAATCAAAGTGAAGGAAGCAAAGCCAGTAATGCAGAATAACAAGTGCTGCGCTCTGGGCTAGAATCCAAGAAGTAATTAATATATAAGGCGTCCTAACGTACTCCCGTAGGACTTTCGAATAGGGAGAGGGACAAAGCTGTACCCAATAAGTAATTTGGTCTACGTTGTGTCGTCCACATTTCTAATATCCGAGGGCTAAGCTTTCCAGCGCAGATTTCACCCCTAGACCAGATTTTCTATGAAGATTGGTAGGGGACATCAGCCAAATAATACCGCTGCAGTGAATCGGAATATGTATGGGGCCTGCAGCGGGATTTCTATATTGGATTTTTTGATTCTTATTTGATCCTGTCATGCCCAATGTTGCGGTTCGTATTTTAGGAGAGGGACAACTTATTTTGTTGGATTATCATTATATTACAGGATGATGAAGTAAGTCTCTTCCCCCTCGTATAGAGAATGTATAAATGATGATGTTTTGAGAGTCCATTTAAAAATACGATAAACAAAAAGTGTACCCGATACAATTTGTATTGTGCTTCCAATTAATACTTTAAATTGAATTAATATATTTAGGCTGCCTCCCAATTAAAACTTTGATAACGAACACTCAGTTCAAATGTACATATTACCATAATTACGCTGCACAACCCAATTACCTTTATTTATATAATTAACCAAAATACGTATTATGAGTTACTATTGTAGCATTGTAATCCGAACTACATATCGTATTATATTAGCGTTGTTCGAGGAGTTGTCACGAACTAGTTCGTTACTAGTTTTTTAGATGACACAAATAATCTGTGATTATTATTTATAATGTAGTTTCCATTGAAATATATATGGCTTTTCGTGCAAACTCACTTCAAACTAGTTTGTTATATCGATTGTTGATTGTTGTATTATCTTTGGCACTATGAATAATATTGGTGCATGCGTTGGTCCCTGAGGAACACTATATAATAAATTATCTTACGACTTAAGCTTGGTGGAGTAATTATTTTTAAGTTAATGAGAACGTTAGTATAGGAAATAATTTCTGATAGTCACGTGGTAAGAAATAATACTAACAAGAAAAAGTAACTACAGTGGAATCAAAAATTCTGTGAGATTTATGTTAGGCTCGGTCGATGCATAAAGGGAATTCGTATAATTTGATAAATTACGAGGACCGGGGTTGAGGTCCCGCATGCAATTTCTGATTACACTTTTTCCCTTTTCGGTTCAGTTAGAACAAAGGTCGTAAATTCCGTCCGTTGGTTCCTATACCCGTACTTGCCGCGTGTTTTCATTAACGCGGAAACGATTTTCTGAGTGAAGATCGGCGCCGATAAGGTGAATTAATGGTCTATATGGACCTGTGTGCTCATTCACTGCTCGCTGTTTTCGGTCTTCCGTAATTGAATTAAGAAAATTCATGTACACTACCAGCTAGAGACTATTAGACCTGACGGATTTCCAGCACGAAACTACAGATAATTATTTCCTGGGTTGAGAGAAACCCTTTCTTGCAATTGTTTGAAATTTAGGGGAACACCAATTTTGTTTTGGTCGTCCAAAAAAGTATTTTGCCGGTTTCCTCCAACAGTACCACACAGAGGGAAACATGTATTCGGTACAACACGAATATCTTTGAGTGAAGAATATCGCTTGTTTTTATATCCGCAGAAAGATTATTTGGTTGGTTCAAGTAAAATACAAAATTCTCAGAGTGAGAATATGATTTTCTTGATGTTCCAAGTATTACGATTTCTTGTTTTAAGTATGAAGGAACTGCTTGAAAGGAATTACGTCTGTTTTTAGCGATACCTACGTATACTTTTGGGTCAAGAAAGTGTTTGTTCTTTCAAGAATGTATATTTTTCACCCAACAAAACGTTGTTGTAAAATGAACGTCTTACTCTTTTTATATGTAGAAGAATAACATTTTCTTCGTCACAGCAAAATATACTCAACATAAACATACTAAACTCTTAAACCTAAAATAATAACTAGCCGTTGAAATAACTAGAATATATACTGAAATTCTTATTACAATAAAATATTATTTGGATAGCAAAAATATCCTCTTCATGCTACACTATATACGTAAGAACAATTTTTCTTGATATCCAAGAATAGAGTTCTTTCTGTGTAGGCTATTCCACTACAATCCTGGTTTTCCTCATAATCGCTGTAAGTTACCCATGAAATAAAACACTTATGCATAGATGGAAACAAACAATATACGAACACTCAATATCGTCAAACTTATATAGCGGAAATATGTGGCAAAAGTTGGGAGAAACTGCTAGTGCTATCTGTAAAGTAATTGCACAACTTTTTATGTAGGATCTCTCAGAGTAGGAATCTTGGGTCAAGAAACTGTTTTTTTTTTGAAGCATATATATTTTTTTCCAACAAAATATGTTTGTTGTTGTAAGGCGAAGGTCTACTTTCCAAAACATGCTAAATTCTTAAATCGTAAGATTAACTAACCGTTGAAACAACTATATTGAAATTCTTATTAGAATAAAATATTATTTGTGTAGAAAAAAATCCTCCTCATGCTTCAATATATACGCAAGAACAGTTTTTCTTGATATCCAAGAATAGAGTTTTCTCTGTGCAGGATCTTGTAATCTGTTTTACTTTATCTGTTTTGCAAATATAATTTTGACTTGTTAAGAATGCAGAAATCTAGTGCTATTAATAGATACTCCAAAGGACTATTTTGTGATAATCTCAAAGAATCTTATCTTAAAGCATGAGCAGATGTCAATTTGCAATAAAACAAATTTTTTATTAAAAATGGTCCAGTTACAACTATGTGTTTAGATTTTAGTGTATAGCATTTTAGTTTGGGCATATTTTTGGTTGTCCTTTGGTTATACCTAACAACGTTACATCAACAATCAAATTAGACAATATCCGACAACGCAGCCCTCACCGCCCCTCGAAAACCCATTCAAACCTAAACCGATTGAGCGTAATACGATGAATATTAAAATAAAACAGCGGCCGGTCATTATCATGCAAATGCAACTGAACCGGCACCAAACTGAATAAAAGCAATTTGTATCATTGCGGCGGCAGGGCTGTGTGCGGGCGCGATGCGGCCGCCTCTCGTCGATCCGCGGACGCAGTCTGCCGTGAAATTGCGTTTTCATAAGCAATAACCATAACGTATAGGACGCATTAATGACGTTCGTCTGCGGGAGGCGGCGTTGCCGATTCTATCGGGGCTATGGGGGGTATTTGTAGGTGGCTCCACCTATCGTTGCACTTCCAATATACGTTCAGGAGCAGGCGGCACCACCACCACGGCCTTAATTAAACCGAAAACGCGACGCGACGCGAAATGCGAACTGTCACGTCGAATTTGGTACCTGTACTGTACAATGCCGAAATACATAGGTGCGATGTAGATGCATTGTACACACAGAGAGAACTCTATTTTTGGATATCAAGAAAAATTATTCTTGCGTATATAGTGTAGCATAAAGAGCATTTTTTTCTATACAAATAATATTTTATTCTAATAAGAATTTCAATATAGTTGTTTCAACGGTTAGTTATTCTTACGATTTAAGAATTTACTATGTTTATATTAAGTATATTTTTCTCTGACAAAGAAAAAGTTATTCTTACATAAAAAAGTAGCCGTTCGTCTTACAACAACAAACATATTTCGTTGGACAAAAAATATATATGCTTCAACAAAAAAACAGTGTCTTGACCCAAGATTCTTACTCTGAGAGATACATAGAAAGTTGTGCAATTACTTTACAGATGGCGCTAATAGTTGCTCGCGTCTTTTGCCACATATCACCGCTATATAAGTTTGACGATATTGAGTGTCCGTACATTGTTTGTTTACATCTATCTATAAGTGTTTTATTTCATGGGTGACTTACAAAGATTATGAGAAAAACCAGGATTGTAGTGGTAAAGCCTACACAGAGAGAACTCTATTCTTGGATATCAAGAAAAATTGTTCTAGCGTATATAGTGTAGCATAAAGAGGATATTTTTGCTATCGAAATAATATTTTATTGTAATGAGAATTTCAATATATATGTAGTTATTTCAACGGCTAGTTATTCTTCCGGTTTAAGAGTTTAATATGTTTATGTTGAGTATATTTTGCTCTGACGAAGAAAATGTTATTCTTCTACATATAAAAAGAGTAAGACGTTCGTTTTACATCAACAACAATATATTGTTGGGCGAAAAATATACATGCTTCAACGAACAAACAGTTTCTTGACCCAAAAGTATACGTACGTATCGCTTAAAACAGACGTAATTCGTTTCAAGCAGTTCCTTCATACTTAAAACAAGAAAACGTAATACTTGGAACATCAAGAAAATCATATTCTTACTGTGAGAATTTTGTATTTTACTTGAACCGATTAAATGATCTTTCTGTGGATATGGAAACAAGTGGTATTCTTCACTCAAAAACTCTCAGAAATTCGGGAAGTCTCCGAATCTCCAATAACTTTCGTTGAATTTTGATGATTTTGTTATCAAATTATTATTAAATTATGCTGAAATAATCAACAAAATCCAGTAATTAGTCTATGTAGTAATTAGAACTTCTAATAGTAAAGAATTAAATGAATAAATAAATCCTTTCGATTTTGTTGTTCCTTCTGTAGTTTTATGCAAAAACGGATTTTTCCATAAAACTACTTTAAAATTCGTGGTCTATTCATCACTTGGCAATCAGTTTATGAGTTATATCTTCATCGAGGTCCCTATTATATTGCATTATGGTAAATTGTAGACGATAACATCGCATAACCGAACCAGAAAACAAATTGATCTATTTACCCCTTGGATGATTTACACAAATTTCGTTATTTTGTAGGCGTCGACACGTAGCAAAAGGGCGATATTATCATAGTAAATGGTGAAATAATGCGATCAAGAGGGTCGTTCCAAACAACTTCACGTGCGTAGGCAATGAAAGGCCGTCAGGTCGCAGTGGGCGACGTGTCAGAAAATCAAATTAGACACTGTCCAGCTGTGGGGAAACCACCCCCACAAAAAACCACATGAGATTGACGGTAATGCAATGCATATTTAAATAAAATGTTAGGCTTTTATCATGTAATCTTTCATACAGTAAGGATTGATCAATACAGTAAAAGTCCTCTTCTAAAATAATAAAATACACTCTGAGAAGAACCGTCAGAATAGTCGATACAAAACAACAATTCATTCGTCAAAATAATCCTCTTTGGGAAGCTTTATCAAGCGTAACAGCCATTATGCGACAACCCTCTCAGAAGTGACGTTATAATAAGTGCTTCCAATAAAACTAAGCCCCTTATAATGGCTTCAGAAACAAATGCGACATATTTCCGCTACCCCGGTATAAGGTCCTCGTTTGGCAAGAAACTGACACGACTTGGCAAGGACTCAAAGTGCTCATACTGTAGCAAAATACTACAGCGAGGCCCATTGTAGACTGGAGATCGCAAGCGAAGATTAGATTTGAGATATACGAGTGAAGGATTTAGAGTGTACTTGTGCTCAATTAACATTTTACGTTTGAAATCGTCGTATATCTTAAATAAAACGGTCGCATAAATAATTTATTGCGTGGTAGGTTAGTTATGGATGTTATTCGTAACGGAAACGATACATAAGTAATTATTTCTATTTGTGGTTGAATCGATTGGCTACATACGCCCTTGTAATATGTTATAAAGGTACCGAAATAACGTTCTATATTTATACATTAATGTTGTTTTCTTGAGCGTGTTTGTATGGAATTTATCACGTACTTTTCCCGACTAAAAATAACAACCCCTAAAGCTGCTATATCATTTCAATAATCCAGGTGTAGTACGTAGGCATGTATGACGAATATGTGTAGGCGTTCCATAGAAGAAGAGAAAAGGAATATTTAGTTTCAACCCTTTTTCAATGGACATTTAGTATTCATTAAGGGATCATATTATCATCATACGTTTCTGATGTTCAAGAACTAGATAGTGGAACTAGAAGTGTTAGATAATTTTGAACTATATATCTATCTGCCTATAGGCTTCAAATCCAATTCGCGTTGAGGGCTTCACTAAACAACACCATATTTATAGCAAAATATGCTAGCTTTTCATCACAATTCTATTACATATTTAAATTTTAGCACCCAGACCACATACAGGATGTCCCACCTAAGCTGCCTCGGTCGATAGCCGACTTATTATTGATTTTTTATAAAAATGTTTCAGATAAAGTTGGATTAAATCATATTCTACACATTTTAAAATTAGTTTTAGTAATTGTGGACTTCCGCTTATACCGGAAATAGGCATAAACTTAGGTTATTTTACTACTGCAACTTTTAGGTAGGTATATTTCAAATTAATTTGCCTTTCAAATAAAAAATTCGATTACATGATTATAATTTGCTGTCGAAATAGGTTTAAGACTACTATGAGTAAGAATGGACACTGAAAAGAAAGTTAAAGCGTGCCACAGGAGTGCCACAGGTTAGTATTCTAGCCCCCCTTTTATATATACTTCTTATGTTTTGACATCCTGACAATTATATCAAGTCAAAATATCCATCTTAATTTTCAACTTAATCTGAGATCAAGGGGTGGTCTAGATCTACTTTGACTTTGCACGTACAGGAATTTACTTTGCAGGTTATATTTACAACGCATACCCATACTAGGGGTGATTTTTATCTTGAAGTGGGGGTTTATGGTTATCGTTTCGAACCACTCTCCTATGCTAACTTTTATACTGGGGGTTGCAGCTTGCCGTAAATTTACAAAGTGCTGATGTTATGCTTTCGAACGATAGTGTTTTGTTTGCCTTTCCGGGGCGAGTTGCCCGCCTGTGCCGTCGTCGCGTGGGTAGGGTTAGAAAAGGCTCGTTGCCATCGAGAAACATTAACCGCACCTATAAATGTGCAACCGTAAATGTGGCGTTTGTTTATGGAGAATTAGACGTCAACGCACCAGAGGCATTTGGTCAGATCGTAAAAGGGATTCCGTTTTATTATTACAAGTGTTGAAGGTTGTGTTTATAGTTTCGGTGTCAGTGTCATGCTGGTGTGTGAACGCGTAATTCCAAAACTACAATTCCATGTCTTTTTTGGGGTTGGTGAATGGCAAAAGTCGTAAATATTTTATAGCTTAACTGTCAATTCACTGCTAAAGAGATAAAAAGCCTTTCGGTTAATAATGAAAATGAATCACTATTTTATAATCTAAACTCAACAGCAGACTACACCGAGTTTACCTATTCAAAAGAAAACAAATCGTGTTTCATCTGCAACCTCGAATTTTTAAACTTGGGCGGTAACATAATAAACAGTAGAGGGTTGTGTTTCGATTTCTGTAAACTACGCCCATTTCTGCCTCCGCAGGGAAGAATCACAGAAACCGCTGGAAGCTAACTGATTTGTTAACACAATCAGCATCTAAACATTTACCTAAGAGGTCCGTTAAGATAATACAGAGAGTTGTAACAGCGCCATTAGGGTTGGGCATCTGTTGTGTCCCTGACAGGCACATGTCGGTAATATATTTTTTGTTTATCGTCCGAGTGCCTGTTTAGGGAGACAGGCAGAAACCGAAAAGGTAATTTATAGCTTTTTTGGGTATTTCTAACCGTGAAGATACTGTTTAACTATGCAAAACTGTTTTATTATGAATTTCTCAAAAACTTAACTAACCGTTTGTAGCAAGGCGATCTGCTGATGTTAAATTTAAATTGTAAAGTACAGAAGTTTGGTTTAAGCAAACTTAAGATAATATTATCTTAAACTACATTTTATATAAGTAGGTAGCCGAATATAAAATTTAAATTTAAAGAAAACTCGGCCTTTTGCGTCACGTCGGAGACGCAGCGGAAAGTTAAAAGTAAAATATTTACTTTGGCTTAAATTCGCGGATAGAATAAATCAGGATTTTGTTACAGAAGAGATAAAGCTTCTTCTAGATAAAGAAAGTATTGTACACCACTAACGATAGTAATATTTTATTGACAAACTTTGAAACTGTCAATATATCATCTTTTCAAGAAAACAACAATGCGAACTTTTTGTCACATGAGTGGAATTCACACTTGATAAATCACTGATAAATCATTTAGATGCAAACCCCCATACACCATAAGATTTGTCAACAGAATTTATACTAGAATGAAAATCAATATGCGTGGGTGAGGGCAAAATGTTTACACACTGCTTATGGACGGTCATCAAATTTATTCGGTTGATATATTTTAAAAAGAAATGCCGTTATATGTAATCTCTTTTTGTAGACTAAATACTATGATGTACCATTTCTAATTGAGGAATATGTACAACTACTTGAGATACATCCAAATAGGTTTCCTTTTTACTTTCCGACTAGTACTCTAGTATTGTAATTGACGGAAAATGACATTTCGAGATTTCCGCGGAAATACGCGTTTTCATATTGAGAATTACCGAGGAACGAACTGGATTGTTTTTGGCCACAATCTGACAACCGGAAGTGACAAATGTTACATACATTTTCTTAGGAATTTATCCGATTTTGACCAAACTGATACCAGCTCATCTTCCAGCGACTTTCAACGTGTATACAAATTAGCAGATCAGCGGGATGAACACGGTTTAGGTGGTACAAGAGTTTATAGGCACATGGTGGTATAAGAGTTTATAGAAACAGTTTGACAGAGTCCACAGCTTTAGTCGCTGTGTTGCAAATTGTTAGATTTTAACGTCAGTGCCCCTGACATGACATGACATTAAATGTCAGTGTGACAAATGTCAGTATATCATAGAAACTGACGTTAGGTAGAGTCCAATGCTTGATTAATTGAAAATTATTTGTTTTAGTCACCTCTTTTTTTCAATACGGGTGCTTTAGTTTATAATTATATTTACCACAATAATGTTTTTAAATAAATATATGATGTGGTTTTAAATACCAAATTAAATATCTGTACCAGTGCAAACCAAAATTAAATTATGTATTTCTTTAGAGAAATTTTGCAACTTTGAATTATATGTTCATAGTGTTTATGTCTTTTGTATAACAGGATTTGCCAAAACATATCAAATTATTCTTAATATTATTTTAGTATAACAAATCGATCCATTAAATGAATTGTCACATAGCAAAATAATAAAATATAATAAAATACCACATAACCCAATTCATTTGTCACTATCGTGTAGAACAGTATTGATTTTTAATAAATCGAGGTCCCGAAAAATAAATAGAGAAAGAACGTCCGCGAACAGTCATAATCGATTGTTTTCAACTCACTGTTGACACTATAATGAAATAACCAAAACGTTTGCTTGCATACACTTATCATCATCAACCAAGGTAAAACTATCCTTTTAAAAAACACTCCAAAATTTTAATCTGCTCTAATATATCGCGGAGACAAGAAAGGTGGAGGTGCTCGGTATTTAAATTGCAAAAACGGTCCGCCTCATGAATACAAATCGACGCATTAAGGGAATACACATAGAAAAAGGCAAAGACAAAAACGAGGATATGAAAAAAATACCTGTGTTCGTGGGTGAAGGGTTCCGCGTAAATATTCCTGACCCTTCGCGGGAGAGGGGGTGGCCTGTGCCCGTAAGCATCCATCTCCACCGAAATTCCGTCAATTTTCACAAATTTAAAGTCACCAATTTTCTTTTCACAACATCACACAGAGATCATCACTCGCGCCGAAAAATCCATCACTACTTATACGATAATTCGCGAATTACAATCTAGTGATGTATATTATCATACCGATTATTTTATCGAGTTGCAAAATTCGTCAAGTTTTCTGTCATGAAAGCAGACTCAGCGCTACGATGATATCGTTTTCATGACCCAATACGATTTGACGCGGCACCGCGACGCGAAACTGATGAACGTCGAGGACGAAGTGGGGTTGCGGTGTATCGAGGCGGCATTCAATAGCGGCCGACGCAGGCGCCCTCTACAGTCATCCCCGCTGCCTCGCGCGCACTGTGTACGTCTATCTGTCTCCTCACCTGCATCAACTTACCCCCTCGTTTTGGCGCTACGACGGCGAGGAGTGAGGCAACCGGTGACTCCATACCGGAGTGGAGACTCCGGCTCGTCCGTACACTTTTATTATTATTGCGAATTTCTGGTGGGGTTTAATTACCCGGAATTATGGGTGGGACATGTTTGTTATGGTTTTGTACACCGCTGACTTTATCGTGCTGCTGAAATGGGTGGACTGTAGGAAATTGTTGATCTTATGGAAGTGATTGTGGTCTATAATGCTCTAGTTAACCTATCTTTTCGTTTTTTTGTTTAGTTATTAAGAATAAGTTATCTACATCTTTAAAAAGGCTTATTTTTATGTAGGTACTACATCAAAATTCAATAATTCAGTACTAATTCAAGTTAAACCCCTTGATATATTCTTGATAAACTGTACTTATTTTTGGGTGGATTCTTTACGGTATCAGTCCATCGACAATAGGACAGGAAAACTCATCAAAGTTATTTAAACTGGAAGGTAATAAACACGCCTAACTTAAAACTTAGCTTTGTCCCGTGGTGGGCACAAATTTATTTGTGTAGGCGGCCAAAACGGCCAAGTGGCACGCCACACAGTTCTAAATTCGTGTAGTCATTTTAATATAGAATTTTATGGGTGTTTAGGAAATTACCGGTGGCTAAGTTACCCCGGCGTGGGTGGTCGGTAAAGGGGTCTCGAAAACCACCCTCGCCATTGGGCTAATAGTTTTTTTCTTTCTATATAATCGACACGTTCGGTGTTGTCGGATCAATTACCTGTTGGCACGGAACCGGCACAATGTAATAATGGCCGGGAAACGCTTGTGTCAAAGTTGTCGATATCCTGCTTGGTTATTCGATGTGGGACAAGGTCCTGAAAACTGCTGAAAACGGAGTCGGGTTATTTTTTTCGGCACGGAATTGTTGGTGTTATATTTAGCGATTTTATGGCATTTGCGAGGAAAAGTCTATATTTTCTATGATACCAATTTAGACCGATAGCAATCTATTATATGTAGCATGTTTATTGTGTTTATATACACAATTTCAAGACGGCTGGTTATAGAGACAAACACAAAAAGTACAAATAATAACGACGTTACTGAACTCTGCAGTTGAAAAAGAGATGAAAGAAGAATTCACCAAAAAGTGTTGTTACATGTGGAATTGTTATGTAGTGCCAGATCTGGAAAAAATATGGAAGATGTAAAAGCAGCTTACTGCTGCTATTTTGCATTTAAAATTAGAACTCTGCAAAAGACATTCCTGTTAGATCGGACTTATGCTGTGACTGACATTTGCTTGGTATCCTGGATGGTTTTGGGGCCTGAACGAGGCATTCAGAAAGTTGGGTTGAGGCATCCCAGATTTTTTCGCTCATGTAAAACTACAAATAGCAATATCATTTGATACAATGTATAAAATTTTACAAAAAACACGTTGTTAAAGATGATGTAAGTTTTCTTTCAAAAATGGGATGTGATTCAGAGTTTATATGCTTATTTATTAGCAAAAACTCTGCACCAATCACGTAAATTTATCAAATTCTTATTTAGTACAGATCAGTGAAAAATACAAACATTATTACTAGTTAACAGTGCAGCCTTTTACATGATTAGAAGTGCTGCTGAATTTTTTTTTACAAATATAACGAGTTTTGACACCTGGTTAGTGATTACCAATTTTAGCTTAAATTGTTTTTTTTTTACATCTAAAAGTGTATGGCAGCAGCATTGTGCAAAAATAGCTACTAAAATCGGAGGCGGTACAAAAATGGATTTAATTCCAGCTTATGAATACCACCATTTGCTTTTCTCTTATTATCCTACATGCAACAACCCGAACAATACAAAGGTACTCGCTCCATCAATACTTTTATTTCATTGCCTTCAGCATTCTTAAACCTGTTGTAGTACATCTGCTGATTCAGTCTGTCGAAATGTCTGTCTATTGGTGGGATGGAAAACGTTCCGTATTTCCTGCCGCGAACGGAGGATTATTTGCCAACACCACCCCCTGCCCCGCACCCCCGACCATTCTTCTTCGCTCTCGCGAATATTTTCGAACTAATCCGAGTGTTATTCGAACACTTTCCTATGGAAATACCGAGATCCGCTTTATTTACGCTAGTGTGAGCAGCCATCTCTGTATATATAACAACACCAACTTGTATTCTGATACGCCCTGCCATGCTTTGCGGCGAAACAATGTTCAACACGTCACGTGGTCGCGTTCCCACACGTACCTATGCCACTGGCACGGTGTGAGTGAGCACTGTTGACGTATCATTAATCAAAATTAACACATCAAACAAATTTACAACGTTGCAAGGGCGGGTTATGTTCAGCTGTAACGTGTATGCAGAATTCAGGATGGTGGACGTTACGTTTAAATATGACGGTTAAGTACAGCGTATAATGCCCTATGGAAACTCCTAACTGCCCGTGCCGACAGCACATGAAACGAGCTTGTTAATTTGCCCTAACTAAAGAGAAACTGGAGACTCAACGTATTGTTGCTGATGAACTGATTATACTTGTAAGCTTCATACTCTAATAAGCGCAGTGGTTGTTACTGTCCTATTTCGAACTAGATGCTGTTTACAAAATTATAGACTGGGAAGAAGAAAATGTATTGAAAATCCTAAAGAATTTTATTTTTGAAACCTTTTGTGCTATATCAAAATTTGCCTAGGATATGGTCCATATTCCATATATCTTTAATGAATTCAATGTTATCTTCCAGTCTTCATTTGTGAAATAAACAATGTAATAAGATCAATTTTAGAATCTTTGTGGATGTGTTTGTAAGATACAAAGTATTCATGTTTAACCCTATACTCAGCGGCGATGCAAAAATTCTTATTTACTCACAGTGAATGCATTTCAGTACCGAGGTTCATAACTTAATATATGGTACAATTTCTCATTCGGTACTAATTAAAAGTATACTCAAACTAGTCTATTAGGTACATATATAATACATAACACTAATTCCTTTCGATGGAATTCTCCTTTCAACATTTCTACCTTAATTCGTATTAGATAATACGCGTCCATTATAGGGGTGAAATCAATTCACTCAGTGACGGTGGTCGGTTTAGGGACCAAGTGAAAAAAGCCTCCTTAATGGAAAGTAATATAGCTTTCCAGGACTCATTCGACTGAAGTCCAGCGCCCCCTCCCTCTATTCCATCCCTTTAATTCGAGAAATATACAGAGCAGTAGAAATAGGAAATTATTAGACTGTGGCTTCCGATACCGATCTTATCGTTTAGGGGCTGCTACCAACCGAAGTAAAGTGAATGAGTTCGGAATGTTGAGCCGCATTCACACAGCTTTTCATCCGATAAATTGATTCCTCTTTGTTCCCTAAACTGTTTTCTTCTTATTTAACAACTATAAAAGGTACGAAATAACAGGATCTATAATTAACATTTTTTAGCTGATAGAAAGAAGGACTGTTATGTATTATTAGGCTTAGATTATTATTATCATACCATATTATATCACCAAAACATCACGTTCATCATCAACTTCTCCACAATATGGACACGTCTTGAGGTCGAATCGCCTCCACCTTACATCAGTATATCCCCCCCGATCTTGGGGAAAGTGCTTTCAGCTATCGAAGGATCCTTTTGCCGGTTGACTGGCTTCGCATACACGTGTTACTTCCGGAAACCGACCGGCTCCATATGCGTAAGGGAAGAAAGATACCGGAGTTTCCAACTCACCGCTTCCGTCTCTGTCGGATCGTCGAATTTCCACGCAAGCGTTCTCTGTCTATCCTTCGCTGTTCCATTGGTTCGATAATATCGAAAAGATTCCTCGAATTCGGGTGTCTCCTGGGCGCCGGGAAGAGTCCAATGGGGACTTCAAAAGTGCGTTTTGCGAAGGGGACACTCGTGTAAAACGGATCGCAAATCCGGTGTAATATAATGTAATGTTTGTGAGAAAGAGGATTTGACAAATATCTGCTTTTATTGGGGGTTCGTTTCTAAGCGCTGTTATCAGCGTCGATATAGTATTGCAAGAATAACTAAAAAAAGTTAACCTCAAAAGACAGTGCACTTGAAAAAAAAAAAAAAAAACGATAGCATAAACCTTATCGAAATCGAAGCGATCTCGTCTAACGGAGGGAATACCCCTCCAAGTTTAAGCGTGCCATTGTTGGCCGAACAATAACTTACAATCAGTTGCGTCCCAATGTGATGCAAATTCGTCCTTAAGAATCACCGCCTGTCGTCGTCGCCTGTTTGTCGATTTACCCTATTTGCCTTATGAAATTGCATTTTTATTATGAAATCTTCATCTTTCGACGAGGGACGCTAAGAAAGAAAGAAAAATCGTTCGACACTGAACGGTCCTCGCGGGGGAGGTGGGGGTGGAGGGTGGTTTTCTGGGGACGGGGGAATAATGTAAAGTAAACATAGTAGTCGGTGGTGGCGTCTCAGACACAAAGGCGGATGTGACACCGACGCGGAGTACTCCGGTGCCCGATATCGATTCGCAAAATTGACGTAATTTGAGACCCTGTCGATACCGTATATAGCGGATGGGTATATATATATGTATATAGGACCACCGACGCAGGAAAATCACCGCATACGAACCAGATTCGGATACATAATACGAAATAAGGGCTGAATTCGTCGGGTAAATGGATAGCAAGCAGTGGCGTACCTGTAGTCAGATTCTGGTTGAAATACGTTTGAAAGAATGTCTATTAAAAGTATAACGTCCGACTGGCCCATTGGCTTTTTTGTGGCCCAGGCTTTATACCCGTGGTACATACAAAATTGTATGTCTTGCCCGTGATTTTTTTGTTCCACGAAAAAAACCATAAAATGTCTCTGACACTGACATTTCCCAATTAACATAAGATAACTACTTCGGCAACACTTTATTTCTTATGCCCTGGTCACACTAGGCTGTTTTAATAGCGTGCTATTTGCTACTGGCTGCTAACAGCATAGTGTGACCACTCAGCAGCTCTGTTTTATCAGTTTGCGCTTGTTTAACGTTTACATCAAACAGCATGAATGTTGTCTCAGGAAATTATGTATATTTGAAATGTTTTTTATAAATATTACGCGAGGTAATATTCTCCCAATATATAAAGACGACTTTAAGCGATACAGTTGTTAAAATACTGATCACATAATGAATAGTCGCCGGCCGGAAAGTTATGCTGCAACGTTGATTGGAATGCAATACATGGGGTGGTCACACTACGCTGTTTTAGTATTTGTTGCATGCTGTAGATTATTAACCGCTGTTAACCAGCATGGTGTGACCACTCAGCAGCCGGTATTTTTGCAAGCCAGCGAATGGTTTTGGCTGTTGCTTGTAAAGTTGAACATGTTGAACTATCATTAACCGCTGGCTCAGGACAAGTGTGGGTATTGTAGAAAATACCAACCATGGATTATAATAAATAATTTAAAGCAATAATTCATTACTTTTGTTAAATGGATAATTAATAATATAAAATTATAAATATGATTTATAATTTTTATTTTTAATAATATATTCAAATATTTCTTCAAAATTGAATAACCTGGATTAAGCTTTTTTATGCATACAATGCAAATATTATATAATATTTATATAGTTGCTGTGACGTGTTGAGCTTTATTTGAAGTAGAAATGTAAATATACTGATATATCTTGTAAAATATATCAGATTTTAATTATATCAATTGTATATTAAATTGAATAATTATGTAATTCTATATTTAATTTTAATTAATAAATTGGATGGAAAAGACTGAATTATTTTTGTGTTTGAAGTTAATATAAATAACACATTAAATATAAAGTAGAAACCGAATTACGCAAGAAAGCAGTAACTTTTGAACAATTTGTTATTTAGAAATATACTGGGAAACAATTGGAGACCTGAAAGAGATTGTTTTATGAAAATATATAATTTAATTAATATCTAATAACTGAAATAATGATTTAATTAATAATTAAAATAATTTTGTAAACAACTAATTGTAGGAGAGCCATTGACTTTTCAACTAAATACTTCTAAAATATAGAATTTCTAATTTTATTGTCATCGTTGCTTTGCTTATGTTATTTACACTCCCATACAGTGCTTTCAAAATTTATGTAGGATCAAGATAGGTAATAATAAAACCTTACAAATTGGTATCAAATATGAAATATTTTATGGTTGCGACGCCTTCACCTGACAAAAGACAATACATTGTCTCACTGTTGTATGTACCTACCTGGTGACATATAAAATGCACCAGAAATATTTGACCTTTTAGTTTGAACTGAGGTTTGCTGGTAGTAGCCACCAGCGGTACTTTTACTGGTAAACAGCGTAATGTGACCACAAAATTGCCGCTGGTTGCAGTTGCTGCTAGCAGGACCAATAATTTTTTTGAAAATGTCTGTAGGGATGAATGTGAGTATGAAATGTGAACAGAAATGTTAACCAGCATTTTTTGACATTAAATTAAGATCCAGAGTGACTATAGCTTCATTGAAGTGAAGGAGGTCAAAAATGGCGGGAACCACCGCGACTCCCTAACATTGTAGCATTTTGGCCAAGCGCGGTTTAAGGGCTTTAATTACTGGTCAAAATTCTAATTCATCAAATCTCTTCCAATTTATTCGAAGGCAAACCTGACTGGGTTCTTTTTCTTGAACCTTGTGAATACATTTTCTGACTACTAACTGACGCGTTTAAGTATTTAACATTTAATAAGGGCTGATAAAGCAAGACTACTCAAATGAAACGAAACACTTATCAAAACAATAACATCTATTAACAATAATAATCAACAATCCCGTTTGATAGGTTACATAGAAAAATGAATGAAGCTTTGAACATATTGACGTTTAAATTAAACCTAGGAGTTGATTTAGACAGACACACTTTTAGCAGAAATATGAATAATTTAATTTACAATGAAATGCGAGACGAGTTGAAAAGACTTACCAGGGATAAACTTAAGCGCCTAAAAACGCTCCACAAAAACGTGTACTTTACATGACGATGGTTGAAATGAGAAGAGCGAGATCTGTTCGTTTGCATCCCTCGACCCCAAAGGAAGCCGGAAGAATTTCTTCTTAGCCAATGACAACTCTTCAATTTTAAACTTATAACACGCGGTCAAATCCTAAACCAGATGTTCAACCCTAGCAAAAACCTTTGACATTCCCGAATGTTCTTACAAATATCTCGCTTAATTTGATCATATCCTAATAAATAAATAATGGGTTTCCGACCCATTACAGAAGAACGTAAAAGGTTTGGACGCTTCAATGTGTTAACTAGTTAGTCCAAAAGTGGGTGGGCCACAATAGATATTTGATATTTGACGTAATATAAAACTACTAAAACTAATGTATTTAACACCTTTGAATATTTATTGTATCCTTATCATCCCTGTAAGACATTAGTCACCTTACTTTCGATGACACTTCAATTCCTATTTACTTTTGAACTGGGTTGGTTATGCCAGCACATTTCACACCAATTATCATTCGTACAAGAAGTCTGTCGTCAGATCGCTTACAATACCCTCAAACACATTATTGTTGATTTTGAGTCAAAAACCGCGGTACGCCACTGCAATTGAAACGTATGCCGGCACACGTGACGTGCGGATTTGGAACAACCGACTCCTCGCAAACTTGATCAACTCAACGGTGCGGTTTCACCGGAGTCTCTTGTAAATTCAAGTTGGTACATTACCGGGAGCGACTTGACGTACAAGGGCTTACGTGATCGCGCCCGCCGCCTCCTCGCCCCTCAGATGTGTGCTCACCAAACCTGCTCCGTTAGATGCTCGTGTTTATTTGGAATATTACTTCAAAGGTTTCTGCTCACAAACGTCTATTTTCCCGATTGAGTCCCAGGCCTAATTAACCCGTGGATAAGTTTTCTCACCATACCAGAGAAAGCGTATCCCCAGCTTTCTGGGTGTGGGGAGAAGCGTAAGGAGTATTGGAACGGAATGGTGATATTGGGGTTTATTTTAAATGAGGAATTATGTAATTAGGTTGTAATTAGCTTCATTTATGGACAAAATTGTTAAAAAGAGTTGTAAATAAAAGTTATATGTGCAAAGTACAAATTAAAACACTATTAGCTAGCAATACTTTTAAACAATGTTGGTCTATCATTTGCTGAGAGAATAATCAAATTCCGACATAGATTAAACAATTTATTTGACACGTAAGTTTGTCAAATTGTTAGGTGGACGGTTCATTTTCGTGCTGACTATAATTTTGGCTGTAACGAATGTTTATCTTTATTAGAATACCAAGTGACCAAACAATAGGCAGAAACAGAACAAAACTTGTATAAAACCACTCCCATAGAAGAGTCATTAATAATTCCTTTGCACTTCACGTTCGTCTCTTTTCTTGCCAGGTATGTCATTAGCGTTGACACAAATGGACAGAAATATTGAGTTCGGCCATCGATTTCAGTCAACTGGTGCTGCCCGTTTACTGGGTTCATTCTGCCGCCCCATCGATGAAAGGGGTCGGTAATTAATATTGAATAAATATTTCAACGCAGCGTGTCTAATAAAATATGGATGCTGTTGCAGCATAAATGATGTATGCGAGCTGCCGTAACCGTCGATTGTATCTGGTTTCAATATTCCGTTAGGGCTAAATTGATCTTTTCCTGTAATATAAATATTTTAGGGTACAATGTGTAAGACATGAACGGTCAAGTGCTTTTGTGTGATATATTAATATGCTTGATTGAAGATATGATACCCCATTGATTTTATTCATTCATAGAAGTGGTTTTATGAATACGTGTCCACAATTTTGTTTGATTATTTTTTACCTCATATGTACCATTACATAAGAAATATGCATGATTTAATGAGAAACATTATACATTATACACAGGGCATTTCAACTTTAATAATGGGATCTGAACGGCTAAATTTGGAACTGAAGTAAGTGTATTTTTGCGATTACAAATTCCATTATGTATTAGTGAAAGTACATTCGTCTGTCCAAATAATGTTCATGTTCATCTACAGCTTGCAATGTTTGGGAAAAGTATGGCTTAAATTTGTTTTTTAATTTCTGCACACGTGACTTACTTTTCAAATTTAAATAAAACATTACACAAGCAAGGTATGTTGCGGACTTGGCTGTATTACGTAAAGATTTATATCTCTTTCATGAAATAGAAAACGTTATATCAAATTTTAGTTATTGTGTATCAAATTGCATATTTAAAACACATTTTATATGAAAAATAAACATAAATTGATTGTCGTAATTTATGCTTTAAATAATACAAATAAAACCTGAATAATAAATTCCATTCCGTTATAACGAATATTTTTAGAATTGCTCACTGAATACTATTATCATTGCAGTGTGGAATTCGCGCAGAATTTCGATATTCTGGAATGACAACCAGAGGCTTAAAATTATATTTTAAATATTGAAAAAATCACACGTTAAAAATACCCGAATAATAAAATTCTTTCTGGGCCACCGTTTTAAATATCGACATGATGGCCACATCAGAGCAGACCGCGAGTTTCGACAGAGAGGCATCGCGGCGGCGCTACCTGGCGGCCGACCGGCGAAACTGTAAATTAAAAATTTCCATATTTTCAAAGGAAATACTTCTGCGAAGTATCCGAGGCCTTTGCATAATGCAAAACACTTTGAAGTTACGCCCGATGAGCATTGCCGCGCCCGCCTACCATTTCCCAAAAAAATATACAATAACGAATTTAAATCGCAAAATATTGCGAGCAGTGAATGAATGAGCGAACGCTAACGTTTAATATATCGTAGGCGCGTTCGCTTACCTTGAATATATAAAATCAACGAAGTTGAAACGACTTTGCTCGTCTGGCTTTCCACGCGTATAATTGACGTATTTTACAGCTCAGTGAATTTGACAATGTGTTCAAGGTAGGTACAATACTTTTACTTTTGTGCTTAAATATGTTGTTCGAGTTCAAGGTTTATTGAGTTAATTTAAAGAAAAATAGAAAAAATCCGACCTTTCTGTTATACTGATTATAATTTGCCCACGCCATATTTATTTTGAAAAAGAAATGTTATAACAGGAACCGATTCCATAAACACCACCCAATTATTAAATGAATTAATTCGCAGAAAGAAGCAATACCAACGCACTCATTTAATCAGGTATTATTGATATTTGTTTTTATTTACGTTGCGTTTGCGTTGGTTTTTGGAAAACACGAAGCACTAATTAAATGCGTATACAGTTGTGTTACACGGCGCGCGATCTGCGACCTGTCGTATTAATTAAACAAATTCAATTAGCGGGGTGGAGGTTTTCCGCGCTCCAAACATTCACCCACAACCCAAAAAACGTATTGATGAGTTGGCAAACGTATTTAATGCCGTTTGCGGTCACACCGAACAGGAGGTTTACCCCAACCCCCTTCCCGCTAACTATGAAAATACCATTGTTTGACGTTCGGATGTTCGCCACTAGAAATAACGAACCCGGATTTAAGTATTCATAAAATGGAATCATTCGCTTTTCGGTGCACTGATTAGCGGAATTCATTATTGATATTTTGGTAGGTTTGCGCTGCCGGATTAAGGATTACACACACCGCGGTGGTTTTGATTTTTCGTATGAAGGTAGCGTACCTCGGTCCTATATTTACCGACTGTGTTTTGTAATAGTATTAATGGGAATGGAAGAAATCTTACAGTATGCATGGCATTCCTAAACGTCAAAAGATTGGGCACTTTAAGCGATGCTAACATTTAATATTAATTGGATGTAGCTCCAAATCGTATTAATACAATATTGCGGTGTTGTGTGAAGTCCTTTAAAGCATAGAATTCGGTTGGGATACAATTATTTGTTGTATGATGGTGCGACTGATTGGATTTCGGTCATCCTGCACAATGCATTATCCTGAGTCCTGTGTGCGTATGATTTGTTTGAGGGCTGTTTGACCAATTGTATATTACTGCTTTAGAGGATTATGTTGATTTGAATTTGATGAAATACCTATAATGTTTGGTTTACCACATAATCATTTATATTATCTACCATCCCTAGAACAAGGAAGGTTTTTCTGCTAAAACCGAATGCCTAATTAAGTGTAAAATTCGTTCACAAAATTCCTAGTTAATATACATCTAGCTACTATCAAAATGATAAAATTCCAATTTGGTATCCGATTTTATCCACCTTCACTGAGAGAAAAGAAATGTAAAATCAAATAAATGTGTTTCTTTGAACAGTGAGCTGCATGGGCTGAAAGAAACATTTTATTAGAAGTAAAATGAAATAGTTTTTACTGAAAAAACGACTCTTTTACACCAAATGGGTTTCCGTGATTTCCGTAATGTAGAAATTGTTTGGGTTTAATTACAGAAATACGTTTGAATGAAATAAATATGATTTTATATGAGGTAAGAAATATTCTATTTGAAAGAAAAAGATGATTACTCAACTATCTTAAGAACGACAACGAACTTGTGATAAAATATTATTCACTGTCGTCAGAGTTGCTGTGGTTTCACCAAAGCGTATTATTGAAAAAGTCTTATACAATTACGATAATGTGGGTTTTATATTTTCACTAGAAAAATGGTTGGTAATGTAAATCATGCTGTCTCAAGAAATTAAAACGAAATTAGCCTGTCAACTTTAGCTTAGGGCGTTGAAAAAAATGCCCTTAACTGATATAATACCTATATATTCATAAGTCGGTATGACGGGCATTCAAAAGCGCGTTATAATGTTGAGACGTTAAATGTAAATGCACATAAATATGTCGGTCCGTCGTATAGAACCTAAAGGAGGATTTATGTCGCATGGTGCACGGATTCTTGATTTATTATGGAGGAGAGCGAGAGAGTAAGGAGTTTTTAAACGGCCTCTTCATATCTTGTAGAGGGCGGTAGCTACTACTTAGCATAACTTTGGAATACCGCTGACGTATTGCGGGCGCAGAAACTTTGACATAAACGGATAAACCGGTATTAACCAGTTCGTTGTTCTACATTGACATGTTAAGTGGACTTACCTGCGAAACTTGGAGTTTGTGTGGTAGGTATAGAGGAAAGGAGATTATGTTAATCAATTTCGCATAACAAAGTTTTATATAGACGATACCGCAAGATGGAGTACCAGAATGTTTTCCTAAAAGCATAAATCTTGATTATTTTTTACAGGGAACCAATTATATTATGTGTAGCGTAAAATAGTATACAGAGAGAACTCTATTTTTGGATATCAAGTAAAATTATTCTTGTCTATATAGTGCAGCACGAAGAGGATTTTTTTTCTATACAAATAATATTTTATTCTAATAAGAATTTCAATATATTTTAGTTATTCTTACGATTTAAGAATTTAGTATGTTTATGTTAAGTATATTTTTCTCTGACGAAGAAAAAGTAATTCTCCAATAAAAGTAAAAAGTAAAAAGTAGTAGTTCATCTTACAACAACAAAAATATTTCGTTGGACGAAAAATATATATGCTTCAACGAAAAGCAGTTTCTTGACCCAAGATTTTTACTCTGAGAGATACATAGAAAGTTGTGCAATTACTTTACAGATGGCGCTAACACTTTCTCGCGTCTTTTGCCACATATCACCGCGATATAAGTTAGGCGATATTGAGTGTTCGTATATTGTTTGTTTACATCTGTGCATAAGTGTTTTATTTCATGGGTGATTTACTAGGATTATGAGGAACACCATGCAGGATTATAGCGGTATAGCCTACACAGAGAGAACTATATTCTTGGATACCAAGAAAAAATGTTCTTGCGTATATAGTGTAGTATGAAAAGGATATTTTTGCTATCCAAATAATACTTTATTGTAATAAGAATTTCAATATATGTAGTTATTTCAACGGCTAGTTATTCTTTCGGTTTAAGAGTTTAGTATGTTTATGTTGAGTATATTTTGCTCTGACGAAGAAAATGTTATTCTTCTACATATAAAAAGAGTAAGACGTTCGTTCAAAGAAAATGTCCAGATCAGACTGGAGTTATTTTTATTACAAGGATGACAAACAGCACCAGAATTTATAGTAATTGTATATCAAACAATTGTTATGATGACCTTTTTGACGTCTTTTACCACATATCACCGCGATATAAGTTAGGCGATATTGAGTGTTCGTATATTGTTTGTTTACATCTATGCATAAGTGTTTTATTTCATCGGTGACTTACAAGGATTATGAGGAAAACCAGGATTGTGGAGGAATAGCCTACACAGAGACAACTCTATTCTTGGATATCAAGAAAAAATGTTCTTGCGTATATAGTGTAGCATGTATCCAAATAATATTTTATTGTAATAAGAATTTCAATATATGTTGTTATTTCAACGGCTAGTTATTCTTGGGTTTAAGAGTTTAGTATGTTCATGTTGAGTATATTTTGCTCTGACGAAGAAAATGTTATTCTTCTACATATAAAAAGAGTGAGACGTTCGTTTTACATCAATTGGGTGAAAAATAAACATGCTTCAACGAACAAACTGTTTCTTGACCCAAAAGTATACGTACGTAAACAGACGTAATTCCTTTCAAGCAGTTCTTTCGTACTCTTTCTTTTTAGATGACAGCATTGTTATCATATGCAGATTGCGTATCCGCCCCTAATATAATCTTCTATACATCACAAGCGCACCCCGTGAATAAAAAAATCTAATGAACTGACGCATCAGCAAAATTCAAAATAAATCCTATTTCTCGATACACTTGATCGCGCCCTACGCGAACCCCTACAATCCTCCCTTGCATCTCAACTTCATAAGATCCCCATATCCCCGTATATACTATGTATTTTTAACGTGTTAGGTGTGTTTCTGTGCGAGCTCCATTAAGCGTGTGTAAATCTGTGTCATTTAAGTCTTTATAAGTTTTATCAGACACGGATCGATAGCTGTGAAGTTATACTATCCGTCTTTTGAAACGGCATCACTCGCGAGTTTGGCGTTTAGCTGTAAATTGACGATTACCAGTGATTCTGGACCGTGTGCGAACTTTTTTGTATCGTGCCTTGACGTGACCTGGGCCGGTTTCTATAACCAGACGGACTGGCACCAGGCTATAGTGCCGTACATGAATATTAGCGTTGTAGCTATTAATGATGAGTACACAAAGAGTGACTAGGCAAAAAGCAAGATTGCCGACGAATGGCAAAGGTAAGGAGCTATCCCAAAGGAACTTAACTCTCAATTGTTCTTATACAACCATCGTGAGCGAGGAGGATGGAGATGAAAGGTGCGAAACAGTATCCATAATTTCGACTCTCCGAAATAGACTTGCAAATACGGATGAGGTAGTGAACAATTTAAGATCTGAAATCGACTCTCTGAACAACAAAATTAAAAATTTACGGTCTGAACTAGAGGCCAGGGAGTCCTTAATAGAGGAGTTGCGCTCAATTGTAGGTCTATTATCCTCCAAGAGATCTTTCGTGGAGGTTGCTGTGCAGGTCGACATGGAAAGGGTGCTGGCTGAGATTGGAGTGCAGACCGAGGCTGCTGATCGGACCGAGGTTTCTGTACAAACAGAGCAGTCACTGGATTGTGGTTGCGATATGTTCAGCGTTCAGCGTGATGCCCATGATAAATCTGACAGTGCAATCATTGAGCAGCAGGATGACACTCAACCAAGGAGGCCCCGATTTATGGTTCTTGCCGATAGCCAGGGAAGAGGACTGTCGTCTCTTTTGAGAAAGAAGATTGGAGACGAATATGACGTTGAGGTGTTGTTTAAGCCGAATGGGTGTTTGTCGGATGTAATTTGTGATTGTTGTGGACTTGCTTGTGACTACTCTCTGGAGGACTATGTGATGGTTATGGCTGGAACAAACGATGTTTTGGTTAAAAGGAGGTTGGATGAACGCAAACTCTATAATCAATTAGCTATGTTGTCGCATACTAATGTAATTATTTTAACTGTACCTTTATTTAATAGTAGTTGTACCGACGGTGTTCGCATTTACGAATTTAATAGCAGCCTATACGAGACATGTAGAAGATTGAGTTTCGATCAGCGGGTGTTTTATGGTGACGTTAACTATGTGATTGGCAATCGGGATGTTCAGAGGTTTGGTGTGCACTTGACCGGTATGGGTAAGCTAAAAGTATGTAACTGGATTCGTTCCCTTCTACCTTCCGCCGCCATGATGTCTGGGGTCCCGGTTGTGTCTCCCGTAAATAGGGATAATTTGGTTGAAATCTCGCCAAGCATGGAACCTCCTCCCTTTCGTTCCGAAACGAGATGTGTTGGTGGTGCTTCACCAAAACATCAGGAGCCTGTCCAGCAAGAAGCTGGCTCTGGAAAACGAACTTAAATCCAGAATGCCACATTTCTTGCTCATCAGCGAGCACTGGCAGCGCGGTGACCAACTTGCAGCTATGACAATAAATAAATATATATTAGGGGCTAACTTTTGTAGGGTTGGGATGTCGCATGGGGGCTCTGCGGTGTACGTGTCTGAGGTGCTGTCTGGTGTTCTGGTGGTGGATACGACGGACTTTTCTGTGGAAGGCGTATTAGAATGTTGCGGGGTGCAAGTGCGGCAACATGAGATAGCCGTGTTTTGCTTATACAGGCCGCCTAACGGTAATTTTGACATATTTTTGGACCTGTTTAATGCGCTTTTGAGCTCTGTGAATTCAAGATTCTCAGAATATAAAATAGTAATCGGTGGTGACTTTAACATGAACTTTCAAACAAACAATCGAGATACAACAGCTTTTTCGGATTTAATGTGCTGCTACGGGTTCTCTGCGACTGTTCGCTCACCAACTAGAGTAACAGACAGGAGTAGCACATTGATTGATAATATTCTTGTTAATGCGATGATAACCGAATGGGATGTCGAGGCTGCCGATTTGTATGTCTCTGATCACTTTGCGCAGGTGCTGACTCTGCCGAGTACAGCGCGAGATGAACCGGCGCCGGTGGCCGCTAGGAGGCGTTTCTCTGATCTTCAGAGATCCCGGTTTCTTGACCTTCTCCTGGCCGAGTCTTGGGATGAAGTGACCGGAATGATCCGGATTCAGCCTGGGAGTCGTTCAGCGGGGTGGTCGGGAACTATTTTGAGCGCTGTTTTCCGATGCGGACATGTGATGCGCGAAGGGCGAATGGCTCAGGTCGGCGTGATTCCGGTTTGGAAGCTTTGAGGGGGCTGATGATTCAGTATCGTGAGGCAGTCCAGAGAAATCCGGAGCTCAGGCGGGAGAGCGCTGAGCTTTGCCGTCTCTACAACGAGGGTCTGTCTAAAGCACGAAAACGTGAAAATGATCATAAGATTCTGAATGCGCCTAATAAGATAAGACAGATGTGGAGAATTATATCATCAGAAACTGGTACATCGCGACGGGGGTCGGCTCCTGAGATTGTGTCGGATGGACGGGTTCTTTCGGCTATTGAGACCGCCAACTCTTTTAATGTGGCGTTTAGCGGGCGCGCTCGTTCGGGCGGCGGTGTTGATGCTGCTTGGGTGGATGCTCTTGTACCCATGCAGGGGGCATCAATGTTCTTTCGTCCGTTGGTGGTCTGCGAGGTTGCGGATCTGGTGGCTGAGATAAGATCGTCAAACTCCTCGGGGTGTGACGGCATCTCGAGTAGTTTATTAAAGAGTGTTGCGCCAGCTCTGGTGGGACCGCTGACTCATCTCATAAATTTGATTTTTATATCGGGACGTTTTCCATCAATATTAAAAAACGCATTGGTGGTGCCCCTGTTTAAGAGAGGTGCTAGGTCGGAGATTGGAAACTATCGACCAATTAGCCTCCTGTCGGTGTTCGCGAAGGTGGTTGAGCTAGCTATTTATAAGCAACTATCTTCGTTTTTGTCAGCGATCGGTGCGGTAACTGACTGTCAACATGGGTTTATCAGGGGCAGAGGTATTGATACGGGCATTTTCCAGTTTGTAGACACCATAGTTCGGGCCATAGATGACAAGCAAATAGTCTTGGGGTTGTTCTTCGACTTTTGTAGTGCTTTTGATTGCGTCGATCATGACATACTTTTATACAAGTTGCAAAGGTATGGCGTCAGGGGGTTGGCTCTTGAGGTGTTCAGGACGTACTTAAGGGGACGTACGCAGAGGGTTAGGTTGGGTGATGCACTTAGCGACGTCGCGGTGCTTGACGCGGGAACGCCACAGGGGTCGTCTCTCTCTCCGTTCTTGTATACTCTTTACGCAAATGATCTACCACGTTACGTAAAAGACCGATACGGTGCTCGGGTGGAAACTATGTGCTATGCAGACGACACTAATTTTTTGATAATATTCGATAACGTAGACGACGCGGTGTCGTGCGCTTGCGATCTTTACAGAGATGTCGTAATTTGGGCGGAGAAAAATGCCTTGCGCTTAAATCAAGGAAAAACCACCGCGGTACTTTTCAAGTCGAATCGCTCACCCATCGATCTGACGTCGCACGTATCGTCCGTCATAAACGTAAAATCTTCCGTCAGGTTGTTGGGCCTTCAGCTTGACAGTCACCTGAACTGGGAGGAACACATAAACAGTCTCTGCGTCAAACTGCGGAGATGCTGCTACGGACTCAGGACTATCAGCAGAGTGTGTAGTCGGCGGGCAGTACTGTCCTTGTACCACGCCTGCTTTCATTCACTGCTTAGATACGGGATACAGTTCTGGGGAACTGCTACCATGGTCAACAGAGTGTTCAAACTGCAAAAGCACGCGGTTCGAATAATCGCCGGGTTGAGTTCCGGGGACTCCTGTAGGGGTACCTTCGGTGCATTGCGAATACTTACGGTCTATGATACATATATATATGAACTGTGTTGCTTTGTTCATAAGAACAGACCTAAGTTTGAGACTCTGCGCTTGCATGAGTACGACACCAGACATAGGAATTTGTTGGACCCGGGCCGTCATGCGACATCTTTCTTTCAGCGTGGGGTTTTTTTCAATGGCTGCAAGTTTTATAACCGGCTGCCAGATGAACTTAAGAATAAAAACATTGGTTATTTTAAGTTGTGGTTGAAACGCTTCTTGCTGGATAAATCATGCTACTCGCTGACGGATTTCTTTTGATTTGTACCTTTATAAATATATTTCATGCTGTGTTTATATTTGGATTTGTATGTTGTATTCTGTATATTTGTAAGTTGGTTCTTTTGAATGTGTTATATATGCTGCGTATTGTTTAATGCTGTAATGTGACGTTTCGACATACCCTATTTATAGGCTATGTCTGAATAAAATGCCTATTCTATTCTATTCCATATACTTTTCAGTTGGCATTTAAAAACAGCCCTCGACGAATAGAATTAAACGTTTAACGAGATTCCGACTCCGCTCCCAATAACATTCTTTGTGCATTACGATAGTGCCGTTCAGCGCGACTTAAACTAACATATATAGGGTGCCGAAATTGGTAAATTCGTAACGCTAACACCATTACGGGAGGGTTGCTTTTCGCTTTTAGGGGTGGTCGGGCCAAATTGCATCGACCATACGCATAAACTTCGAGTCCACGGTGCGTATCCCAGATTGACTCCGCCGTGACGACAATGTGGGGTTGGGGGTCGTGGGGGTGTTTTTTATTACTATAGAGGACGGCTAATAAGTGCATTAGTCGCTACGTATCGCCGGAGCAGAAAATTTGTTGCTGGGTTGAGCATCGGTGTGCAGCCAAGGATGTCACCGACGTATATGACTATACCAACGATGAATCATCAAATACGTAGGTTATTTTTTCTTTGAGGGGCGCATAATTTTAAATATCTGTCTGGGAGTTGTGACAAACACAAACAATTTTTGCTGAATTGTGTTCAAATTATTTTAAACTCTAACTAAACTACAATATGCAAAATGACGGTTTAAAGTAACTATACAACATGGACCTTGGATACTACGGCACATCGCTTTTTCATGAGAGACAGTATCACCCAATTTGACATTTTCCCGGGATCTAAAAAAATCGCAATTAAAAAATGTGACCAGATAACGTTCAGTAGCAGAACAACAATTCGTATTTACATATTCATGACCGACCAGGGCCCTGGCACGACAAAAAAAAAGCGGGGAGCGTATGTTCTCGCCGATTCCCATTTGTTCGCCGGTTCCGGATTTCTGCGTTGCCAATCCAACCCAAAGGGTAGAAGGATTCGCTCGGAAATTTATATCATTGTAACTGGATATAAAAGGGACGAACGGGTCCTGTCTCTCCTATCAATAATGCCTGTTGTTTCCTTACTGAGACCCCCACGGTTTGCTCGCAATGCGCGCATCAAATATTAAAACGACATTTTACTACGCTATAAATTTTAAATTTTCGCCTAGAGCGAAATAATAGCTCGAGGCGCATTTCTTGAGTGCTCAGCTCAAGCTCGTATAAGTATCACCAGCGAAGTTATGCTTTTATATATCGCAGGATCTGCCCGTATCAAGTTAAATATTATTTTAAAGAATGTAGACGTAAAGTCTGCATTACAGTAATTGTTTCTTCAAGTCAACTGATCATTTAGATAAACACATAAACTCTATTTATTAAAAACTGATCTACGTGGAAAAAATAATAATAAAAGAAGGATGATAATTAAAAAGCCATTAAGGAACAACATTCGCGTATAAAATAAGAATTAACCAACTCTGTTTACAATATCTCATCAAAAATCCATCGATATTCCATGATTAACCAACTATTCTTTGCATCGTCTACTTTGCTTAGCTCGTAGTATAAAAAGCAAAAACCAAAAGTTCCATTATTTCCCGTTGCATGGCGCTGGCGTTCGGTTTTGCGGCGGATACCGGAAAAGTACTTTACAATGTAAACGCTGCCGGGATAATGACGGCGCTATTGTGATTTAATTGCTCTTAAGGTCCGATCAATTAAACGCGAGATAATTATTTTCCTCGGAAAATGGGCGGCAGTAAAAATAATGAAAAGCTTCTCCCGGTTTCCCTTACCATCCCACGGGAACTGCATAATATTTTAGCGGTGGGAAACTTTTTATGCCTCCCTTAAGGCTAGATCGAAGAATAATGAAGACTTGTCGTTTATTAAGACGGAAGAATAGAGACCCTGACTAAGGTTTTAGAGCTCTATTCCGTTCAAGAAATAAGATTCTCCTAATAAACTATAACAGACAAGAGTTAAAAGTAATTGGTGACATTCGACTATCATACGTGACTTGTCCCTAAAAATATTAATTACGGTCCTGATGTCTAGAAATAAACAAGAGAACATTTTGAATGAATATATTTTATTTTTCTTGCAAATATTACATGTGTTCGCAAGACATTAAATTGATGATGACATAGGCGCGACGCAAACCCGTGGAGCGCACCGCTACATCTAATAATGCGACTACGAGCGGCATAACATATGCAAGAAAAGCCTTGCTATTTCGTAATTTTCAATTTCCCACTCCTCTTCCATGTAAAAAATGTAGCATTAACGGTTTCCACTTGGCGTAATCCAGCTTGGTCGACGTCCGGTTGGCGAGCAAGACATTAATATAGATGATGGGTCAAAATTTGATCACAGTTCTTTGACGTATTACCCTGCATATTCTTAGCTAAAACTAGAAAAAATAATTTAGGGTGACTATGATTTGCTACTGTCCATAACGTTTGGTTGCTGAATACGTAAAAAAATTTTTCAATTCAAAACGTCTTAATGTATTTTTACAAATGACGATTTCATTGAGACAAACCAACAATTTATCCTGCTCCTGTGGCGTGAATTTCCGGCAGGTCCTTGTACACAGGAGTCGCTTAGCCGTTCCGAGCAAAAGTTTTCCGGTCCCTGGCAGAAAAAAATCAAACGACTGCCATAAATCAGTGGAGTCGTGTGGAACGGCAGCCAGCGCCCTCTGCCTTTGTGCGTTCACCGCCCGTGGTGGAGGACGCGACCCCGCCGGTCGCCAGGAGAACGCGTGTCCTGCTGAAATTATTTCCGTAGACCGTTGTCTCATCCCCCCATTTTGTTCAGTGTTGTCTGACTGAGGACGACAATTTGAAAAAAAAAGGGAAAGCCTAACCATACAGACGAGTCGCGAACGTTAGAACAAACGTGGGGTTGTAGAAAATTGCTGGGTGGTAATGATGGAGTTGTGAAGATAAATCTCACTTACTACCTGTGCTTTATCATGTTCAAGTTCCTTTCTTTCGGTTTCTACCTGTAGCCCGATATTAATTCATTTGTCTGGTTTTAGACAAAAACACTCAAAACAAAACGAAAAAAGGAATACCCCAGGGTAATTGCCACAGTTAACAATTCTAAACGATAAAAGAGATCAATTAATACCTTTCTTTTCAACCTTCAGGCTTCGGTTCATCCGGTTTAGGTTTCTTCTTCTTCGCTTTGGGATCCTCCGGCTCCACTTCCTCCTCCATAAACACGAATTTGATGACATCATCAGTAAAAGGTGCTGCATCTGTCAGGGTTTTCCTGAATTCAGGGTCGTACTTCGCATAGCAGATCACACCAGCGCAAGCCAGCAAGGTGAGTAACAAAATCGTCCAAATCGGATTCTTCTTTTTCGGTTCGGAGTAGTGTTCGATTGGTCCGCAGGGTCCATCCTTAAGTAACCTCCTCTTGTGAGGGTCTCTTTCGTATCTGACCTGCTGGATGCTGAGATTGGTTGGTGGGCACAGCAGGAGCTTTTTCTCGTGATGGTAGACTTTGCTTCCTGTTTGACATAGACGCCTCAATATGTCGACTTCTTGATTTGATAAAGTCTTCTGGGCGTCATGAGGGTATCGATATGATGCGTTGGAGTTGTTCTGGGAGAAAAACAAGTACCTTGTCTCGGGGTGACAAACCTTACATGCCGATTTCGTCAGATATCTCAGAAGCATCTCGACCTGTCGGCTCCTGAACGCTTCCGGTTCAGGAATGTGGGTAGAATGGTATAATGCTCGCCAACGTGCGACTGCAAAGTGATGTTTCTGAATTTACACTTGAATTTTGCTTTTTTATTTTACGCGATCGTTGAAATTTGAATGGATGTCATTGTTGACATGCCATCATGATGAAATCGTGAGAGCTTTTTTTAGCACAATTGTCATAGGTTCAATAGCGACGGTTTGCGGACGTGCACGAAAAAAAGCGCCTTCTTAATATTTTAGTCTTTACAGAATTATTTGGAAAATGACTGCAAGGCCACTTATGTTCAAAATGCAACAAACATTAAATTCTGTGGGTACATATGTATATGTGTATGGATGTCTGTGAACACGATAACGTCCTAACGGTACAACGGATCGGGCTGAAATTTGGTGTACGTATTTAGACAAGGAATTCAGTTCAGGTAGAGTAGTTTTTAAACTAAGTAGAGCACAGTGACATATGCAACCAATTATACCCAGTATATGGTTTATAATTGATCCGAGTATATTTGGTTGCATACACAACTGTGTTCTCCTTGGCTTGAAACATCTATACGATAGAGACAGTTATAATAATATTTTGTATTATTTTCTCTTTTATCTTACAACAGATTGTCACCAAAAACAGAAACACGACAATATTGCCGCAAATATCATTATAAATTCGCTTAGGGATTCAACTCATTTCGAACAAATTGATACTAGCTCACTAACCAATTTTTTCAGTCGATTACAATACTGCTGGACCAAATATACTTAGGGTTTTCAAAGATTGAGGTATTGTTAAAAGTTTCGACGCTTCAATCTGTCAACGAGGTAGTCGGAAAGCTGGATGGGTCTACATTAGATATTTTTAATGATCAAGCACGTTCTAAATTGCTTATATGACTTCTATAACGACAATAATTTGTTGTTATTCTATCTATATGTATTCTATGATGTATTCATTTAACACAGTAAATATAATAGCGAAATTAGCTTTGATTAGATGCAGTTTTAGCGATTCTAGCGGTAATTCTATGGGATCTTCTATATATCCCATACACATTTTTGATTGTTCAATTTTATATTCCAACGGTGTATTATATTCCAACAATGATAACTATTCAAAAGAAACGGCAAAATCTGCTAAAAATTTCATTAAATATAAAATAAAATAGAGAAAAAACTGCGCGAAAATATAAGCGTCAAGTCAGCGCCGTTCGCTCGTAATAAAAGTTCCAGAATGGATGGACATCTACAACCCGGCATTCATTTAATTTTGCCTGATCGTCGGCTGTAATATCGAACGTCGGGACCGCCCCTTTTACCCCACCGTCGCTCCCCTGAATTATTCACGATAATTATAAATATATAAGACGATTTCCCTTTAGGAACGTCAGATTGCGAACACCGATATTTCCGTACGGTATTTTCCCTACACACTTCGGTATCATCCTAGGTGGAAGGCGTTCTCTTTTATTATTCCATGTATAAAGAAGTGGGGTGCGGAATGCAATTTACCTGTCATTGATTCCACTACCACGTTCGTGCATACGGACTATTTTCTCAAACCGAACTAACCCACCCCAGTGCACACCATTTCGTATGTACGATAAACATTTAATCTTTGAAGGGATGGAGATTGTACCGTGCAGTTCAAATAGAAACAATTTATTTTAAAGATAGATTATAAACTATAAGATTTTCTTATAATCTTTAAGATTCCCTCTGCAATACATTGTGAAGGGCAGGATTTGAGATGCGATAGCCAACACTGACACTCGCATAAGTGAGATAATTTTTGGTGAAAAAGATAAAACTAAATTTTTACTTACGTATCAATCGTAGATTGTAATGGAAACTCGTACCTGAAACAGAAAAAATACATTAAAAGAAAATCGCAGATGGATAAATTAACAACAAAAATATAAATAACCTGACAACCGGAAGTGGCATATGTTATATGTATACTAATTTACAGATCAATGGGATGAAAGGTTTAGGCGCTATTAAGCTTTTGTAGAAGCGGCTTGACAAAATCCACAGTCTTCGTTGCTGTGTTGCAAATTGTCAGATTTTGAGAAACGTCAGTGCCACTAACACAACATGACATTAAATGTCAGTGTGACAAATGTCATTATGTCACAGAAACTGACGTTGCAAAAATGTTCAGACGGAAAGATATCTTTGTTTTATTTCTGAATATAGCTCATTCAGAAATAAAAAATCTGATGTGACCAGGCACATGACTTTATCATACGATGCAGCCATGTTCAGGGGGGCAATTTGGAAGTTCAAGGGGCATCCGCTTACTATGATTTAATTTTTTTTCCAAAAAATGGAATGGACATAAATTATACAAAATTTTCTCTACTATAGTTTATTATTTAACTATTTTGACGAAATTACAGAAATGGCGTCTAATTTGCAAAATCGTTGAAAAATGATAAGAGAAAACCTCGAGTTCCTTTGGGCCCTTTTGGACAAAACTTTCAGCTCTAAGTTTAGTCACGAAACTTCTAAATATGAAGTTTCGTCTCGATACCTTCAGTAGTTTCTCCGGAATCGTCGCCACAAAAAACGGGTACACACACAGACATTTTTTTGTACCTTGGTCAAAAATGTTCAGGGGGCCCAAAAAGACTTATTTCCGCTAAAATCTCAATTTTTTTTTCGACACGATTACAATACTTTGTCATACTACGTATGATAAAGTAAAAAAAGTACTTTTTATAAATAGTTTTGATATAATAGTTATCGACCAGTGGTTATTACAATTTTTCCTCTTTACTGCATCGTATGTACTACAAAAAAACGTTAGAAAATAGAACATCATAACGATCCATTTCCAAGGAGATGGGAAATTTGCAAACGCTTGCAAAAATTGTCTTTAGACTATAGTAAATCCCTGTAAAAATTAGTAATTTTGGTGTGGGAATACAGGAACCTGGTGCATAATAGGAAAAGCAGCGTCCGTTTTAGCCGTATCTGCGTTCGTTCGCCTTCGAATGAAGGCATTAAGATTCCTCTTGACGGTCCACAGACTGGAGGATATTGGATTTCTGTAAGTGAAATTCCCGTTCATATCCCGTCGAATAACGTTACTAACGTAACGAAATTGTTTCCTTTTGTGTGTAGTGCGAGAGCAGGCGGTCGGTCGGTAGGGAAAAAAGCTGTTTTCGCGACTACGGTCCTTCCACCAGATGGAACCACCGACGACGTCTTGCTCAAAAGCTGCCGGATATGAGATCTTCCTAACCAAAAACAAATTTCGACGATGTTTTCCCATTTCGAATAGAAAAAAAGTGCTGGTGAGTTACGGTAACAGAATCCCGTTACAACAAAATTTCTTGTATTGCACTAATAACAATTTCTTTTGCGATAATAACCTAATTAAAACTAGTATCATCAATTCTCAACTTATTTAATCTTTATTCCAAGATTTTCCATATTGAGGGATTATGGTCTCGGGGTTAGGTATCGAATTATAGGGGTGAGCGAAAACTAATTTCGGCAATGTGTGACAGAAACAACAATATTCCAGGGGATCATCCATCAGCCAGGCGACAGAAACTTCCACCGAAGGACTTTCCGGTTATGGGGTGGTATCAGCGGCGGAAGGGGTGGCCGATGACACGTGTTCTTATCAAATTAATATCGGCTGCCAATAAACAACCCGTTATCTTCGACGCCCAAACTGAATTTCACCGAAAATGGCAACCAGCGAACGACAACCCCTATTCGGAAAATTCATGTTGTAACTGAATGTTAGAATCCACCGTTTATCTTGAAAAATTTACGTGAAAAGTTGACAGAGGTCCTTTATATTTTCAGGTGGAGATCCAAACTTAACCCACCAAATAATATATAACAAAGCTTGCAACTGCAAAAAGAGCAAAAACTGTATTTGTACAGTCTTTGCTAGAACAAACTGTTAACATAGATTTAGCATAGGTTGTTAGAGAATAACTTTCTTGTGTCTCTGTTAAACAGACCTTAAAAGAGCAATGTTAGTTTGACAGACTGGGGCTATAAAATGAATAACAAGTGACATTTTGAATTTGTAGCAACATGAACTCTTCGGCAGTTGGGAACACTAAGAGAGAATCATGGGACATTCCAATCTGATCCCCTCGCACCCCTTCACGAAAGGGCGGGGGTGGATTTTAAATAACTTTTCAGACATCCGAGTCGCCGCCAGACATGAAAGTAACGGCCCAAAGCCGATCGATATTCAATCACAAAACAAATTAGTTTTTCGTTAAATGAAGACTGCGATTCTTGAGGGGGTTGATTTAGTGAGGGGTAGGGGTGTACTGTCGCCTGTTCGGTGCATAGGGGTGCAGTCACTCCAAAGCATAGTAATTAACACACTTGGTGGGTGATTGGTAGGTGGACTTTGTGCACAGTTTTGTATTCCTCCCACAGCGTCAAAGTCGATTTTTGATGGCGACGACAGATCCTAATGAAAAGCGCATGCTAAAACTGTTTGTTGTTTGGTACACAGAGGAAAGCAGTTTAAAGCAGCAATTGTGCGCTTGACACAGCTTTGCATCTAGTAGTGGAGTTAAATCTCAAAGGAAACAACTTGTTGTACCGTCATGTTGAAAAATGTTTCTTTATAGAGGTTAAAGAATATAAATATAAGTTAATTAAAGTTAGTAGAAGTTCTTAAATGTCAAAAAGAAATAGCTCCATAACAATACTTGACAATGTGAAAACTGTTTCTCCATACGTCCCATGACTTGACAATGTTTAGCTATTTTACTTCAAGGCCAATCTTTATTTCAAATAAAGCCAGATTATTTCATTCAAACGTATTTCTGCAATTAAACCTAAGCAATTTCTACTTTGGTGTAAAAGAATCGTTTTTTCAGTGAAAACTATTTCTTTCAAGTCGAAATACTATGTAACATTCTTAATACAATTCTTGAAAATCAATCTTGAATAAACATCTTTTCTAATCAGAAATAGTAAATTATTGATTTCCATCGAAGCGTGCACAACTTTACTATACAATATTACTATAGTTACAGCTCAGGTATAAAGATTACGATTGGAGAGGGTCGGGAGTAACTGAGTGTAAACCAAAAATAGCCCTCGTTGATCGCAATCTCTTTGCTCAGGAGCCGGGGGAAGTAGGCAAGGTTATATCAATGAATGGTTTCGCAGTGTAGAGACCGTGATCCTTGAATACCGAACGCGGGATTATAGGACGGGCGGTACTTGTGTAACAAGAGCGAATCGCCCATTGTGATCACACATATTGTGTCATTTGCAGAGTCGAGAGAAAGAGGGTAACCCATTGGACAACGTTCAAAAAAAGTTGACGATGACTAAGAATTAAGCTTCCGTGGGCTGGACTGGAGACGCGTTGAAAGGGACCCTTGCTTCGCTCACTTGAGCCTGCCCTATTATTACCTTTTTATCTTTTTTCATGTTAGCCGGTGAAATGCACGTGCTGGAAATTATGTGCCATTACGTTCCGGTGCCCACCCGCTCCCCATTTCGCAGAAAAAAAGGGGGCGACGACGAATTTAAAAATTCTTTCGTGCAGTTATTTTTTACTTTCTGACTAGTATCCTAGTAGGAAAGCAAAGGCGTTGTAATCGACATAAAATAATTGGGATTTCAGTGGAATACGTGTTTTACGTACGTATTTTTCGGTATACAGACAGAACTCTATTCTTGGATATCAAGAAAAATTATTCTTGCGTATATACTGTAGTATGAAGAGGATTTTTTTTGCTATCCAAATAATATTTTATTATAATAAGAATTTCAATGTTATGTTGAGTATATTTTGCTCTGACGAAGAAAATGTTATTCTTCTACATATAAAAAGAGTAAGACGTTCGTTTTACAACAACAACAATATTTTGTTGGGTGAAAATATACATGGTTCAACGAACAAACAGTTTCTTGACCCAAAAGTATACGTAGGTATCGTTTAAAACAGACTTGAAAGGAATTTTCAAGGAGTTCCTTCATACTTACAGCAAGAAAATGGTAATACTTGAAACATTAAAATTAATTCTTAATCTGAAAATTTTATATATTATTTGAACCAACAAAATGATCTTACTGGGGATATAGAAAAACCGCCGTCGACCAATAGCCGATGGAAAAAGTGCCTGGAATTCATTAATTTATTTCACCCACTAATTGTTAAAAATTTGCGTTGCAATAACTATGGTATGTAGGTGGAAGTCTCAGCTATCTTTTGATGTATATATCGATAAGATTTAATCTTGCAAAAAGTTTGCACAAAAGGATTTACATAGCGCTGTTCGCCGCCGACCAATAGCCGATGGAAAAAGTAACTGAAATTCATTAATTCAATTCATCCACTAATTGTTAAAAATTTGCGTTGCAATAACTATGGTAGGTAGGTGGAAGTCTCAGCTATCTTTTGATGTATATATCGATAAGATTTAATCTTGCAAAAAGTTTGCACAAAAGGATTTACATAGCGCTGTTCGTCGTCGACCAATAGCCGATGGAAAAAGTGACTGAAATTCATTAATTCAATTCATCCACTAATTGTTAAAAATTTGCGTTGCAATAACTATGGTAGGTAGGTGGAAGTCTCAGCTATCTTTTGATGTATATATCGATAAGATTTAATCTTGCAAAAAGTTTGCACAAAAGGATTTACATAGCGCTGTTCGCCGTCGACCAATAGCCGATGGAAAAAGTGACTGAAATTCATTAATTCAATTCATCCACTAATTGTTAAAAATTTGCGTTGCAATAACTATGGTAGGTAGGTGGAAATCTCAGCTATCTTTTGATGTATATATCGATACGATTTAATCTTGCAAAAAGTTTGCACAAAAGGATTTACATAGCGCTGTTCGCCGTCGACCAATAGCCGATGGAAAAAGTGCCTGGAATTCACTAATTTATTTCACCCGCTAATTGTTATAATTTTGTTCTGCACTAACTATGATGGGTAGAGGCAAGTCTCAGCTATCTTTTGATGTATTTATCGATATGATCACACAAAGCGAATACGTTTGTTTAACTTAATTTAGGTGGGACTACATATGGTACCCGGATGTTAAAAATACTCATATTTGATTAATTTATTTGAGGCACTCATTAGCAAAATTTTGGGTTGCAATAACTATGGTAGTATAACCGAAGCTTGCGCTTTCGTTTGGTGTTACACTTAATAAGTATAATGAAGTATTGGCGAAGATATGCGGTTCTAAAGATATGGAAATTCATTGAAATTTTTACTTTCTTTTTAATTTTTTAGGTAGTAGTTATTAATTGATCTCGTTGCAATAACTATGGTAGACTATGGTACTATGGTAGACAAGAAATTTTGTTGCTGGCTTTTGTTGCTAACTTCACACAGCTAAAAAATTGATATTCTTCACTCAAAGATATTCGTGTTGTATCGAATAAATTTTTCCCTCTGTGTACAACTACAATTTCTAAGAAATTAATAAGAAAGGCGTTCCTTAAAAATTCAATTCTCAAATAAAAACATCCATAAAGTAATAATTTTAATTGACGCCGTTCATGTCGTCGCGCAATAACCGTTAAAATACAGAGTTTTGAAAGGTGCTCGGGCCATTTTCCGGTGATGATTAAGTCGCAGGTCGTTAGGAATGCGCCCTCGGCTTGTTTTCTTATGGAAAATTTCACGTGAGCCGCTGTTATCGCAGACATTACGTATTCCATTTCTTCGGAAAACATCCACATAAAATTTAACGTTCTCCGGGCGGTGCGCACCGCCAGCGCGCCCTCTCTCTCTCACTCTTCGAGATCGCTTTTAGAAACAATAAAAACAGGAAATTTAAATACGACCCGCTCTGTCGTCGCTACTCTATACCAGGTTTGCGTACAGAACGTATTCCTTTTCCCCAAGATTTGCTATGGAAACATACTCTGCATTCTAAGGGAATAACAACACGGGTCCCGGTTTTCCTTTTTGGTTTTCCTGGAATTCTGGCATAATAGTATCGATATGACGTAGAACACATCTTTTTACGAGTTATATTGTTGCGAAGTTCTGATGGCTTGGATTATTGTGCTCTCTTGTTGCGCAGCCTACAGTATGCAAATGTTGACTTTTGAATTATACGCCCTCGTATTTGTTTTGGAGCCACGTCGCGTTCATGTAAACAGTATGAGGGAAATATTAAATTTTGATGAAACCCTTCACATCCTCCTATATCACCGTTGTCATTGCTGAAAAGCTTACAAATCTACGTATTGTGTTACTTACACTTTATTTTGGAGCTGGATTAAAAACTTTTCGATCTAATATAAAAGTAACATGCAATATGCAAGGACCAAAAGTATGTACACGGACGATATGTCAGTTATTAGCTGTATTAAGTCAAATGAACACGAAATCACATTTGTAAAAGCAACAGTTGACATTTGTGAAAATAAAACAGTTTAGTGCAATTCAATATTATCATAAAATAAACCCTTTAGTATTATAATCATTAGTGTTGCCTAGACAGGATGCATAAACTAACCCGCACATTCGCTTTTACAGTAAAAGGTAATCGAATACCCACTCAATTAAACAATATAGACTACGCGACACTCCAATATAATAATATATTATACTGGTAGTTTCTTTGTTCGTGATGACACTGGAACACGGTACCCCACGCTTCTAATGTTTCGACTACGCTTATTTACCGGTACGTTATCAATTCCAAAGCGCACCAAACTCTACTATTAAAAGTAAATTGATTGTATTAAATTGCCCCTATACTAGTGCATTTGTTCAGAGAGCACACCCATTAGAATTATATCCACATTAGCCATGGTAATCACGTTTAATTTAAAGGGTTTTCCTAGTTTACTGGGCTCCGAACTTATGCAGTTATTTTACTTTTATTCAATTTTGTTATTCAGATAGGTATTTTGTTGGATTTGCTCGATATTTCCTACATATTAAATATAACTGTAATCATTTGTATTCACTAGTGAGGTAAATACTGAGTTTTCTACGTGATTTAGTATGAAAGAAAAATGCTATATTAACCAATTTCTCGTCTTCAGTTTTATAAAAAAATGAATGACAAAGCCAGTCTGTGGGGCACGTGACTCCTGTGTCAGGTGATACACGTGCCTGGATGTAGATCTGGCCACTTAAACTGCCATATGTGTCCTGCTTTCGCTCCACATCCGGTTGTTAGTGGGGTATAAATTAAGATACGAATAGGGATGGCAAACGTTTAACGTCTCAAACTAAGGCATGAATCTTCCCTTTAGTCCTTGTCACACGTCAGTAAGGATTAGACAAAAGTTGCAAAATATGTGGTAAGTTCATCTTGTTGACAAGATAATAGGTGGGTTTTAAAATTGATGTAATGGTTCTAGATTTATAAAATTTTGGTGTGCGTTCTTTTTGTGCTGAGTATATTTCTATATTAGTAGGAATCTATTATCTATTATAGTAGGAAAAAATACACAAAACAGTCCACCATATCAAACGATGGTTAACTTAATTTCATTGTAATCCTTTTATAACCCATTTAATAACCTTATTTGATTTATATTCAACAGCGTGTGAGGAGAATATCTGAAGCACCCTTAAAAAAAAAAAGAAAAATTCATAAGTGCGGTTTTTGTGTGTTCTTTACGGTTGGTCTGCTATCAACTAAAAAAACTACACTTTGGGCTTATCCAGTGAGGATCGGGGCTTCTGTTTGACATCGGCTGAGTACCTGAAGGACTCAGGACACAATAGCAACCCCTATCGAGGATCAAGCTCCTGGCTAATCCACCTTTACCCTTGGCGGTTCTTAGCGGAGCACATTGTACTGACGTCGAGTACAGTGGCTGGCAGTTTATCAGCGTGGCTTTTGTCTAACAGCGCCCTCTGTGTTAATCGTATCTATTGTGAGCCGTCTGCAAACCATCCGGGTTAAATAGATATGCTCGAGACGGATCAAACGCTTCTTATTCTTATTTTTGCCCAAAGATAATATCATCTTAATTTAGGGATGTTCATCTGCAGACGGTTGCTCGTGTATAATTTTAAATTAAGTCTACTGTCTACCGAGATATGCCCCGTGTCTTTGAACATTTGCAAATTATCAATTAACTCTGAAAGGGCTCGCTGATTACGACCTTTTGATGTCGCATAATAAGGGACGCGATACCCATCTCAAGATGTCATATCTCTAGGTCGGGCATAACGGTTTGAATGTGTTTTCGATTAAGGGCAGTATGAAAACCTGTGGCTGGAGATTTGAGATACGCAAACAACTTTGGAAATAGTCCTTCTATGCATGTTGATTTTTCTATGAATAACTTAAATGGGCGTTCAAGATGCATTCAAGAGTTATTGAACTTATGGTTATAGAAGAAAGTGTTCCAATGGCACACCGAAAATAAAAGTTAATAATAACTGTATATCAAATGTGATCCTGGACAACGTAAAAAGGTATTGTAATCGACAGAAAGAAAAATGGGTGGACATTTCGTCAATTGTAAGACGTACTTTGATCAAACTGATAGCAGCTCATACTCCAGTGACTTTAAACAAGTATACCAATTTATAGATCAATAAAATGTAAGATTTAGGCTCTATAACCGTTCACAGAAGCCGGCTGACAGTAGATGTAGCCTTAGTCGCTACGATTGCGATTTGGAAAATTTAAAAAATCGTGAATGGCATTGATATTAGACTGGGATCCAGACAACCAATCTGGCTTCGCGAAATTGAAGAATTACAGAAGGTTTTAGACCTTCAACGTGTCAATGAAGCAGTCGAAAAGTTGGGTTGGAGTCGCCCCATATATTTTGTAATGTTAATTTGTAATGTTAAATTAATTTTATACTGTACAGCAATATATTTTGTTTGTAAACATTACCATAGCATGAAGGGATAGGGTTGGCCAAGCTATGGAAAACATCCCATTGAAATGTTAAATTGCTATATACATACGAAATTTGTTTGCGTTATGAATAAAACGGCATTGAGCGATAGGATTTTAGTGACAGGGTATTCAGGCGCAATATGGCTACTGTAGATATGGAGATTTATTAGCACTGTAGGATTTTATTAATAAAAGCAGGCTGGCAACCATATTGGGTGAGTCGTATCCATGTAACGGTGCATGGTGGGGGACGGAGCCGCTTTAATAACATACCCGCAATACAAATAACAGGAGAACAAACCTACCCCTTCACTATAAATCAGTAGCGACGATGGGGTTCCTCACCCCATAGCAACCCTATACATCTAATTCTTCTTTATTGACTCAGGACATTATTATAAATTCAATATTATTATTTTTTGAAAAGGTTATTAGGTTATTGAAAAATGGTTGAAAAACGAGACCTATAGGAAAATTAGAATTTAAATTAGAAATTATCTTAAAATTAAGAATTATTTGAGTAGGTATATTGTAAAAAGTTTATATCGGTGTTGAACCAAATTATATTATATTTGATAATAGAATATTTAATAAACTATGTAAAGATAGTTTATTCATATAGGTAAGAATAGTTTGTTCATATAGGGTAATATTATAGTATATTATTATACAAGTTTTATAAGACGTCAAATTGGCGCATGAGTTGTTTGGAGCACGAGGAGCGCCAGCGTCCTCGTGCCCCAAATGAACGAATGCGCCAATATGTCTTATAAAACGAGTGTAATATACTATTTTTTCTACTTTGCGTTATTAATTTTATAAAAATTTAAAAGTATATTAGGTAAAATTCCAATCTAGAGTATTTATGGGTGCAACCGTTGGTAACACTGTCATCTGTCACTTAAATTCAAATATCAGTGAAAAAGTAATTATTGATAATTATTATATACCATCACGACCATACGAAACCTAGGATGCAACACGCATGTTTAAATATGTATAAAAATATACATACTTCGCAGTTTGTGCGATTCTAAAAAATCAGTTTGTGCTTACTTTTGTGGTTATGTGTATTTTCGTTTGACAAGCATTTGATATCCATGTCACCAATCTTAGAAAAAGTTACTAAAAACGGTGTTACAATTTGCTAATTGTAACACCGAAAACAGTGTTACAATGTGTGCATTGTGAATGCAAAGTAGAAAAAGGTATATTAAAGCTTGCAAATTCTTTCTTCAGTCATATTATGCATTGGTACTTTGTAAGGCCGGTCACACACGTTCAGTTGGAACTGACAGTTGGAACTGCACGTGTGAGGATTCTGTGACATTTGAAAGGTTTTTGGACAATTTCTTGCCTGTTACGTCACAGAGTTGCACTCTAATTCCAACGGAGATGATCTAATTTAAATGTAGCACTCAGTGGATGATATTTTGCACACTTCAAAAGCGGCAGTTTGTTAGTTGGTGATGCCGAGGAGGGACTGTTATGCCGTTGTTGTGTCTCGGTAACTAAAGTTGAATATATTTTGCAAGTAATACGAATAGATGATGGCACCTGATGGTGCTACAAGAAGATAGACGGAGCCCAGCATTATACAATATGCAAATACGGTTCCCTGCTTCGGGATAATGACCTGTTGAGAATTATTTATGAGGGAGGGCTATTATGGAGGCAAAAATTCTACTTCGGCAGATTTCCATCGAACTTCGGTCACTTCTTATACATCACTTAGCACACTAATCACTTACAGACACCATAATACCATTAACATTTAATCAAACCTTCGTTTTTAATATTTCTGGTAGGATTGATGAAACGAAGCCCGGTTTTAAAACCTTGAGTTAGAACTGTATCATCCACTAAAGAGAGCTTGAAACGATTGCCTCTGTCAAAAAAAGTACAAAAGACCACTTATCTTCTACAAACGACGAACAAGTATCAATATTTTTCAATTGATAGAACATTAAATTTATAACCATTTTTCTGTAAGATATAAGGGAAACATGCAAAACCTCTTACGTTCCAATTTGCATTTACAGGTAAACCGGAAAAATCCTCTCCTCGTCGCGCTGAATGCGGAATCAAAGCAAAGTTATATAGTATACGGTTATTACAAGTATAAGGAAAATATCATGCTGATATGCATATAGATAGAAAGGACTCTTTGAGACTCTCGAAGCCCGAAGACCCATTTGAATTTCCCTGTCCCGAATAAATATTTCAGAAGTCTGAAAGTGGCCGCTCGTAACGACCTGATGGCATGCATACGCCGCGCCGTTATCCTGTTAAATTGTCTTTCCTGTCTCGAATAATGGCTTCAGTAATGCGCAATATTCAACTTCTTTAGGTCTACGTTTTCTATGATTAATATAAAATTAGTCCAAATTGAATCCCATTGTCTACGTTGTTTTTATATAGCTGTATCAATGTATATTCTTTTCATACCTGTAGATGTTATTAATTTTTCGTTAGGTTTTTTTATCCGCCGGTACTTCATGAGCATTATTAATAATTCTTAATGCGGCTATTCATTTACAGTTCCGTTTTGTTCATAAAAGGTACGTCAGAGAAACCTTTACTAGGAAGGCCGAGTGGGTTCTCTATGCTCGGATACAGGGTTATTCAGGATGTAGGAGGCAACAGGGAGCGGAAAAGTTCCAACAATGGCACAATAAGGTTTTTAATTTTCCTTCTCGAGTATAATTTATTCAGGAAGAAAAGTTCGCCGCTTAGAGAGCACCTTTCTTCGTCGCGTTGCCGCTTGCCGCGGGCCCTTTTGTGTGAATTACCGTTACCATATTTTGTACTTTATTAATTTTTAGCAGGTGTAATTTTAATATTATAGCGCCCTAACATGCGACCGTCAACAAGATTTTATTATACAGTGTACAATCTGTACATGTTGCAACGTGAACACAATGTGAATTATTATCATTAGGGCCTTATTACAATTTTTAGTCACTTACTTAATGCTACAAAATCATATACAAATGTCTCATAGAACGTTGGACTGGATGTATATTTTATACATTTTTTTAAATTAAAAAAATAAAGAAATTAACATAAAATACAAAATAATTCTAGGAGGTAACAATGTGGATCTTACATCTATAAAAGTTATTGGGAAGATTAATAAAGATTACAAATGTTTAGGATTCTTTTTTTGGCATTGGGTATATTGCTTGTGTTAAAAAAATGCTTGTGTTGGCCTAAAATATATTTGAGTTGTTTATTATGGCGTCCGACGTCGGTTAGCGACGCAACGGTCATTCAAAACACTTGCTCGCAATTCACATATAAATACAACAATTGAAAAACGACTGGTGGCAGTTGTTTATTACTCTCGCCATTGTCAATGCAATTAGTTAAATTTCGCGAATGTATCGAACTGACGGATAAATTTGTCATTAGGTGTCTGCTCTTGACTGGTGGGATGTTACTACCCCGTACTCCTGTAATTAACGTAACACGATGGGGAGACTCGTGGGTTTGACACATTTTTAATTGAGAAATTTGTTAACTTTGTCATTATCTGTATTTCTCCATTTCTTCGGTTTTAATCAACACAGCTTATAGAAACTTATAGAAAGCTTATAGAAAGGTAAGAAAGGAATAAAAATAATACAACTCTAAATATTTTTTCATATATTATTTATTAATAAATAAATAATATATGGATCAGTCTCGTTATTTTCGCACAGCACCTGTCGATCACCTGTCACCCACCCAGTGCGCACATACGAATGTCAGATTCATATGTGACATCCATTCCTATAGTCATCACGTATTGTCTTTGCAATCGCGAAAAGGTCCAAAGATAGTCGTCTCCATGTCAAATTGTCCTCCACTCTTCCTAGTCGTTTGAATTTGCGACAATAGATATGGAAGCTGTAATATGTACAGTCACTGGACCGTTTTTTGTTGGAGTTGTAGGAGGCTATATAGAAATAGAGCGATCGTTAGGTTATAATTTCGTAAATATTCAATATACAATACGTAATAACACAAATAACTTACAGAAATTTGCTCTGAATTGCTTCCGTTTGGACCTTTTACTGGTTCCTCGCGTTGATCGTAAGGCACTTGGTACACTTTGGCCATAGTAGTGGTATCAAGTATTAATGATTTAGAATTGAAAGATGCGTTTTACGGGCAGAAGTCTAGAAGAAAGCAAAACAAAATCGACAAAATTCAATGAACGCAATCTATTGTAAAACAAAAAATATAGTTCCTGTGTAAATATGGCAAAATAATCGAAAAATAAAGTAGATGCATAGAAACATAATGCAATAATTTTTATAAAAATGATATAATGACTTTAGAAGATTGATTTATATCAAAAGTATACAATTCTAAGTAAAGTAAAACTGTTTACACAATATCGATATTAAACAAAGCACTTTAGATAAGTTTTATTAATACAATTCATCATAAACGGCTCAACAGGATGTGACTCACAAGTACCAAGATAAGTTCTATTTAGTTACTATGCTGACTGAGACATGTTATATTGAAAACAATTTATATTCATAAGTTTGTGAGAGTTATTTTGGAAAAATATAGTATGTGGTATAAAAAAAATGTATAGGATGATTTAATCTTTATCTTAAAAGCTGTAAACTTTAGGAACTGACACTTTGGGAATTCAGACAGAAACGTCAGAATATTTAAGTATCGAAAACAATAAGAAAAATGGACAACTCTAAAACGTGGATAATGACATAAAGCTAAAATGGGCTTAAAGTTTAATTGTCAAATGACAGAGTGGCCCACCTACAATATTTTTCATGATACACTAGATCTTTTTTTATTGATTACCAATACGATATTTTATACAATATTTTACGCCATGAAAAATTGCACATAATAGGTGTAACCCTTTATATACTTGTAGCAAACTTTGATAAACGTACTGTGGCTTCACGAAGCTGAAAAATTGCAGAATGTTTAGACGCTTCAATTTATTAACGTTGGTGCGACTCAATCAAATAAATTTGTAATAATTTAATAATGGTAACTTACCTAAGGTTGCTGTGCGTCAATAACAAGACTGATAAAGATTTACCTCCTGTAAACCGCTTTTATACTGTACCTTATCTATACGAGATAAAAAATCAGAGCATTTTTAACTAGTGGGCACAAGATAACATAGATATTGAAAATAATATGAGAGATTAGTCAGAATTTTAGATACTTTTGACTAATTTTCTTAGAAGGAATCGACAATTTGAATATAATGGAGACTTCAGGACAATGGAGAGGCATCTTCAGATCTTTTTCACACCAGGAGAGTTACGAAGACTTGTACCGTCAACAATGCGGTTTCCTCTCGGAAATCAAAAATTAAGAACCAATGAATAGAAAATAGAGAATCGTATTTTGTAAGATAACACGGCCTCTTATAATGCATAGGGCACGGATAAATAGTTAAACGGGACCGAAGTTCTATATCTGGTTACTTGCCCTTGCAGGCCCCCTTCTATATTCATATATCCCCGGGGTGTAATTTTCAGATATGCGAACACGTCGTCACCCCTTCCCTATGAAAAAGACAAACAAATCAATATTTAGTACTTGCTAGAGATTTTGCGATAGGTTTAAAGATAGATATTACTGAGATAAAAATAACAAAAAGATAGGAGAACAAACAGCTGTGACTTTCAATCAGAAGAATCAGAAAGAGCTAAAATCTTTCAAATCGATGAAATGCTATACTTGTTTAATCATTTTTGTATATTTGACAATAGATATACATATAGCATAGAAAAAAATATACATATAGCATAGAAAAAAAATGGTGTCGTAACAATTTCGTTGAATTCAAACTCGTGTAAAAATCGAAAAACGTTAATGCAACTTTCGATAAGAATTTCTTATCATCACGGTAAAATACTGCATGCTTTGATGTTAGGTTGGAAATTGTACTTGGAAGATTGAAACCAATTTATTAAACTAAAACTAGAACTTGATGTTCTTGATATACTGATGATATAATTGATGATAGTAATCCAAATAACAGGATGTATACGCATCTTCTATGCATCAAAAGGTATTTTCTGCTATAGAAAATATTTTTTTATTCGGGATTTGCACTGAATCATTTTAATGAAAAAGTGATACGCCACTGTTTTTTCTTAAAATAAAAATTATTTTTGAAATCCTTCTTTTTTGAAGAAATCTCTTGATTTTTTATCGTTTGACGTACGGTTTTTGCATAAAAAAATAAAATTCATTCATTTGCACGTTGTTATGAAATTCGGTATTACATATGAAGTATTAAAAACGTATCTAATAGGTAAGAAGCAGATTTTGTTTTATAAACAAAAACAGTTACACTCCACCTAGTTTAGGGTCATACAAAAGTTATAATAAAATTTTTTTTCTTAAAACTTTAACACCCTTTAGTTCAAAAGTTAAAATCTTTAGGACATATGTTCATAAGAATTTTTTGCCTCAAAATGTACGTAAGAATAACCTCCTTAAATATTAGCATTATATTAGCATTATTAACATCCTGTATATTCGATTCCGATTATTTTGAAATGTTAGTGGGTACAACAAATCCTTTAAAATAGCACATAATGTATTTTGAACTCCATGGTTCTCAAGTAACAAAACAATATAAAAAATCAGATATAAGTTATGAGGTAAGATCAGGTGATATTATTATCAGAAATTTAGAGCCAATATATCAATAAATGAGTAAGCGCCAGACAATAACTACAAATGTTATCCATTATCTTTGTGGCAAATACAATTGTCTGTACTAAAATCTACAGTTGATTCACATGTTCCAGTATAAATCAAAAGTAATCCTATGTATTTCGGTGGAACAGATGGACCGTAGGGCAGAGATCGTACAATTTATAGAAATCACAAATTATCCCTTTATTTATCCAGAGTTCCATTCGCCCGTTTTCACCCCATATTAATAATATTTATCTTTCTCTTGAGTGTAGTTACACATTTGGGATTTCGCTAGCTCCACTCAACATCTGCATGAAGTGTCCATAACTTATATCAGGAAATTGTATTTTTGTGGAAATATCTTGCTAGGGATTTAAAAACGAGCAATAAAACAACAAAAAAACATTTTTATTTTCGGTTCAGGTCCCATACTAGGAAAGTACGAATGGGATTTCAGACGAAAAATAGGATTTCAGTAAAAATAAGCATTTTGAAGTCGCTTGAATCCATTGCAATAATTTTAGGAAAATGTCTGTGTATGTTTGTTTGTATGTAGTTCGGTGAAAACGATGGCACACAAACGGTACAAGGGCATACGGGTTGAAAGTTGAAATACATATTTAGAATTACCAGGGGACGCACTGGGTTGTTTTTAGTGACGATCTGACCACCGAAACTGTTCGTTTTCTGAGCTTTTTTATTAAATTAATTTATTCAAACAATTTACAATAGGAATTGAATTAATCCAACTAAGCATTTTTTATTTTAATAATTAATTATCATTGAATCGAATCGCTTCTTACTTATGGGGCAAGAATAGGTTGTTTTATTTGAGATACTTCTCAGGTGTTAGCGACATCGTTAGCTGTAAAAAGGCACACCGTAACGCGCTGTAAAAATAATAAGTAGCTGCGAAATATAATGGTGTATGTAATTTGTGTATGGGTGTTAAATGAAGTCTTTGAAAGTGGAATTTAGATGGATAGTTTCGCTATTTTCTCGTTATCCCGACAGGCTGCGGACCTAATTTGATACGGGACGCAACATCATCTACAATTTAAAGTAAATCATTTCCATATTAGAAGGCTCCCGAGTGGATCGGGTGTGGAACAGAAAGCATCCCCTTTCCACGTGCGCCACTGGCGTCCCGTTTTAAAAAATCAATTACATCAAAATTGTTCCCATTTCCTCGCACCGTTAGCAATATCCTCCTCTTGCAGCGGCCCAGTGTATACGGTGGTGTAATATTTTATGCATTTTTCAATTCAATTTAAGCTGAAACGTCGTCGCTACGGTACTGAAAATTCTGCAGCCCGCCGCGCCGCCGTCTATACAGGTTCTCTCGCTTTCGTTGGCTGCTCGCTCGCTAGGTACATTTCAATAAAAATAAATTTATTCTGTTGCTTTATTATTGATGCGAGGAGTGGAGCAGGCAAGCCCTTATTACGCATTCACGGCGGCCAATTTGTCGCGATTGCATTTTTCACTCGCGAATTCGCATTTTTCATGTAGTGCATAACATTTACAAAACATACCTTTTATGTAACTGTGTATATACGTGTGAAAAGCACTCAATATACCTACTAAGTTTGGTTGATATCCCTCAAATATAGAAAAAAAATATAGGAATGTTACTGCTAAATACTTTGCATTTTTTAAGCTGTAAAAAGTAAGAATAAGACTTAGCATATTATCAACAACATTCAACATTTTGCTTGTAAATAAAATAAAAATTTCACAACATATGAATTATGTAAAACAATTTCTTTATAAATTAATACAGACAAGCAAATAACTTTAGAAGAAGCGACAACTAGTTCTGTATTTGAATTGAACTTAAGTCTAATATTACTTCCAATTTAGAAATAGGTCTATCATACGTAAAACCACTAATATGAGATTTACATTTAAGAAACGAATTTGTCATAGTGGAACTTGATAATGCACCACTATACTTCTTTAAAAAGAGACAGAATTGGATAAATATCAGTAAAAGGAAACAAGGTTGCTTCACATAACTCCAGAATGGTGAGCGGGCTATTTATTTAATAATAAAGATACGGACGTCGTAAATATAGATAAATTTGAATAGAAATAATAATAGACAGACAGTTCGCTTAAGGGTTCGTTATAAACATTGTCAAAACACAAATAAGCCTGCGTTTTGCGAACGAACTCCGTAACAATATCTAAAAAAAGTAATCAGAATACACGATTGAAACACTTGTTTTCAGACGTAGACGACAGAAGAACCGAAGTAATGGCGACCTTAACTGAAATGGGAAAGCGATTCTCGTTCGCCCCAGATACTGATTACCTCCGTAAAACGCTATCAAAAAACGGAGGCGGCCGCCCAGAGCCTGTTTTGCATAAAAAGGCGACGCGCGGATTCGACTCTTTGAATTTATACCTCCGTTTCGGCGATCTATCTGCCTTAGCCGATGCCGATGCGGCCTCGTACTCCATGTTACTAACCGTCTTCGAAAACTTTTATGGCCACTTGATAAGTTGTAAAGTCTGCACAGCAGTGCCTACGTCTTCCGACGTACCCTGGACTTAAAAATGCCCTAAAACTACCGTTTCCTTCGTACAGATGCAATCTGCTCATGTCCTCGCAATAAATTTACATATCGGTTGTTATGCTAACGAAGATTTATAACCGTAGGATGTTTTGCATTGCTGAAATGCACCCAAAAGCATAAAATCGGATTTTTGTTCCCTTATTTGTATTCTAATAATGCTTATATTAGACTGCAGATTTTTGAACAATTATTTTTGAAAAATAAGCATCAAAAGTTAGAAAAAAAGCACAAAAACATTATAAGTACGTATTTTTATCTGAACACACATTCTGGATGGAAATATTCTCGAAAAACTGAGGAGAGGCCGAAAAATAAGAAAAAGGCAATAAGAAATAGCGCCAAATGACTTCTTTGCCCTAATTCGTGAAAATCCTTGTGGAATTTATGTCGCTGGTATGAATTTAATACAGCTAATGCCATCTATGATGATACTGAATATCAAATTTAGCAATAACAATTCATATTACAGATAACAGTACGCTACCACGATAATATATTTACATCAGTAACTTATAGCACACCGCCATCTATTGAGATAATTCCAAAATAAAAATTTAGATACCCACCGTTTCTGCTTAAAATGTACAAATTTAAGGTAATTTAAGGTTTATTAGAACAATTGAGAACATCCAAAATTGGGAGACCCAACATAGGAGAACATAAAATTGATTTCCAACCCTAGGAATAAAATTAATTTTATACCGTTCAGCGTTCCAATTTAAACTAAATTGTTAAGGGTGTATCGATTCTTTGGTATATTGGATCAAATAGGTTGGATGCCTGTAGGATTCAGCCTACTAGGAAAGGTTTCAGGAAGATTCGGGACGTACGAGACTACCCTCTATTACAAAGGATTTCTCCAGGGGAATCCCTCTCATTCTTCGCCCGGAAGTACCGGAACTCAGCTAAGCCAGGACTACCAACGAACCTACCTATGCCGCCGTTAATATATTATAACCAATTAAAAATTTAAATCCAATCCAATCACGATAGCTTGTAAATTTTTACGTGCAGTTGTTGAATATTTGATGGGTGGAAAGATTAAATGCCACTCTGTTATCTTTACGTTTTCTTATTAAAAGATATTTGCAACGAAGATAAGGATTCGAACCAAGAGCCTTTAATTTTAACTATTTACCAACAGTGTGGATATTTCATTGCGTTCTGTAAAAATGTATTCAGATATGAAAGATCTAAAGTCAGTACCATACAGGAATAGGGGCATAAACTTGTCAGCCCGTTGCGTTGTATATACGCCTCTATATGAAGTTGTAAATGCCGCGAAGAGCATTCAATTATCCTTATCAAGGAGACGTTTCCTTCCGCGTATGGATCCAATTTTTCGTTCGATTCATTCATGGGGCGCTCATAGGGATTGTATCGCCCGATCATAAATCAAAGACGGCTGCTGCCTCCGTCAGATTTACATTAAAAAGGATCGCGCGCCGGCGGGCGAGCTGACGGCCAGCGTGGCGCGGCGGTGGGTTCACCAGTTTCCACGAGCATCCATCTTACCTGCAACAAAAGGAATAATATCGTTAGAGATTTATATAACGGTAAGCGATGATTTATAAAACCACAACTAACATTTTGATATGTGAGGAGGTTTAATCAAAATTCGGTTAAGGCCACTACTAGGCAAAAATGGTGTAGGAGGTCAAAATGTCGGGAACAACCGCTACTCTCTAACATGGTAGCATTTGGCCAAGCGCTTTAATTACTGGTCAAAATTCTAATTCATCAAATCTCTTCCAATTTATTCGAAGGCAAAACTAACTGGGTTCTTTTTCTTGAACCTTGTGAACACATTTTCTGACTACTAACTGACGTGATTAAGTATTTAACATTTAATAAGGGCTGATAAAGCAAGACTACTCAAATGAAACGAAATACTTATCAAAACAATAACATCTATTAACAATAATAATCAACAATCCCGTTTGATAGGTTACATAGAAAAATGAATGAAGCTTTGAACATATTGACGTTTAAATTAAACCTAGGAGTTGATTTAGACAGACACACTTTTAGCAGAAATATGAATAATTTAATTTACAATGAAATGCGAGACGAGTTGAAAAGACTTACCAGGGATAAACTTAAGCGCCTAAGAACGCTCCACAAAAACGTGTACTTTACATGACGGTGGTTGAAATGAGAAGAGCGAGATCTGTTCGTTTGCATCTCTCGACCCTAAAGGAAGCCGGAAGCATTTCTTCTTAGCCAATGACAACTCTTCAATTTTAAACTTATAACACGCGGTCAAATCCTAAACCAGATGTTCATCCCTAGCAAAAACCTTTGACATTCCCGAATGTTCTTACAAATATCTCGCTTAATTTGATCATATCTTAATAAATAAATAATGGGTTTCCGACCCATTACAATGGGACGACATATAGTTTTATAACAGTTTTTTTTTATGACAGTGGTAAAATTCTAATGAGAAAAGTATAGTATTCTGTACATACATAACAAATGTTGATAATATTTCAGGTAGATTATGGTAGATCTACCCTATTACAGGTGTTATAGGATATCGCAACTTAAATCCAAATTTAGTTATTGCAAAACAACACTATATCTTCGTTACTACAAGAATGTTGATATGATAAGTTCTGATATTCGTTGGATATTTGCGGTGTCAATTATACACATTGATCAATGTGTTTAACATCTACCACATGGTAAATACGATGTCCGAGCATTGTTAATTAATATTTGTTTTATGTAATAAACGTCCAAGCGCTACGCGCTGGCGGGATAATATTATGCCAAACGTTACTGATTCGGTACATAATTCAAATGTTTGTTGTTATGTCGATGTTAATCTCTAACGCGTTAGTGATGTTTATCCAAGTGTTGATTTATTATCGGATATGCGATCGGTGACGTCAGGTTAATTTATCAGAAAATAATCGTAATGAGTTGAGTGAAAATAGTAAGTGAAAAGGTTGATCTTCAATCATTTTCGTAATCTTTGATTTAATCTTGGATTAAAATCCTTTGTCATGCGTACTCAAGTTTGAAGCCAAACGAACTAACCTAATCCTTTGATTCACTGCAAGATGTGATTTTTACTTTCCGACTAGTATTCTAGAAAGAATCCCCTAAATCGATTGCAATGATTTTTGGAAAATGTATTTATGTATGTGTGTATGTCTGTCCGTGAACACGATAGCGCCCAACCGGAACCACTAATCTGGCTGAAATTGGGTATACTTATTTAGAATTACTGGGGGACGAACTGGATTATTTTTTGGTGACAATATGGCAACCGGAAGTGCAAATGTCACATACGTTTTCTTAGGGATTTATCCCATTTTGACCAAATTGACACCATCTCATCTTGCAGTGATTTTAAATAAGTATACAAATGTACAGATCAAGGGTTTTTATCTATTGGTTTGTGAGATAATGGAGAAATGACAGCATCATACCGCGTTAGGCTACACGTTATTGTTTGAATATTATCGCCCCGCTCGCGATTGAAAAATAAATAAACAAGAAGTAGAAAAATAAATCACGTAGGAAAACACATGAATACGTGACAGTATATTATAGTTATTTGTATCGAGAGGTGCCTTTTATGTATTGTTATAATCCCGACATAGTATTATTATTATCTCACGGACATTCGTTTTTGGTTTTTTTCAACGTTCACCCTCTATAGTCTATACGTTTAGAGAGTTTATAAATGTATAAACAGTGTGACAATGTAGTCGGAAACTTGGATGGGGGCCACACCAGATATTTTTTGGACAGTTATAGTCTTTTAACATAAGACTTGTGAATTTAGGTAACTCTCATTGTCAATGTTGTTAAAGACATTATTGTAAAAGTTGAGAGTGTGGTCATTTTTCTTACTTAGACAGACCTAACCATTTTTTTACTTTACTTACATCAATATAAAATGGTAACATATTGTCACAATAAATTGTTGCCACCCTTGAAATAAAACGAGAAAGCAATCGCCCCCCTTGAGATTCCAAGACGTGATAGTAATTATAGAAGATTATCTTGGAGGAGAGCCACAAAGGCTGTTTCATTTTTCAATCAATTTACGTTCAAAGATTGCTACGATCCTCCTCCGCATCCTGCGTCTATGTCCTGCTACTCCTTTTGTACTTTCTCCCCTCCAATTTCACTCTGTACACGAGAAGAGACGAAATGAAAGTTTGTGCCTGGAACACAGTGGAGAACCCGTTGCCTCGTCAACGGCAGTGGACCAAATAATTAATTCCATTTAAATCCCCGCTGCGTCGGCAGAATGCAGTGGCGTGCTGCCCCTCCTCCAAAACATCAATAGCTTTCGTTTTGCATAGATAGATCAGTGCTTTGTAATTTATCTTATATTGATGATTAGAGCGAAGATGATCACTTCATACGTCGTCCTTATCAATTTAGGAAAAAATATAAAATTTTGCAATATTGGACGTGATGACAGCACCCTTAAATAATATACATAGATCCGTTGTACGCCAATGCTTGACCGTTGCTAGGTGTGTGCCGTTCGTCCATTCCGTCGAGGTCCTGTGGGATGCAGCTTGTTGCGTGGTTGACGGTGACGTCACAAAATCGCATCCCCTGGGCAATTACAACGCCGGGTCCGGCAATAATGAAGTATAAAACACTTGATAGCCGGCCCAGTGCGCTGCACCCCGCTATATTGCATCCCCGCACCATCTCTATCTATGCTGTTATCCTGCCTCTTCACGATTGACTGAGCACATGAATGCACATAAGGATTATGCCTGCTGAACGGAAACTTCATTGTGAATTGGGTCTCCACTGCTGCCTGTCGTGCAGGGTAAGCTTACGTGAATTAATACTATCTATTATAATGATCTTCCGGTGGAGTGATTACATACATATAATGTGGAGTGAGTGATCCTTTCGGGGTATTTGGGATACGACTGCTGAATATATCATTGTAATGTACGTTCATAATTATTATTGAAAACTGACCTTCACTTCAGTTAACGAGGTACACCTCAGTTACGAATATAATTTAGTTTGTTGAATGAATCTTTATACACTGGCAAATCACACCACATATTAACTATTATTTTTCATATTTTTCTGTGGTGAAACATGAAAGAGAAACCTAGAAACCAAATATTTAAACTCTCATCTCCTCAACAACTGTAGAACTTTTCTAGTAAATAATAATAAAGCTGAATATTTCTAGAAAATACATCGTAAAAAATAAGTTTATTCCTGTAATTTTCATATATTCATCCTTACACAATAACATAAACATAACAACCCACCCTCGATAACTTTATTACCGAGAATAACTCTCCGCATATATTGGCGTGGGGGTTAGTAGCCTAGGTAGGCTTGGTGAAGTGGCTTTTCCGTTGAATTCTAGAGTCGTCGACATTGTTGTCGTGCACCGCGCTATACGACTATTGAGTAAAGCAGCAGGAGCAGTAGCGAGCGTGGAAAACCAGAAACGCCGCATAGATATAGAGAAAAAGTGGAATGCTCGCTTGGAAACCTCCCCACTGCACCCCAACAGACGTCGCGTCCTCATAGACGTCGTACACAAGAATGGATGTTTATGCTAATGGTTGACGAAGTGTATTGCCTTCAAGAAGTTTTCTAAAGGAAAGCCATTGTGTCCCCGGTATTGGTAAAAAGGTACGCCATCTACGTAGAACCCAAGCCACGGGAGCTCGAAACGCTAAATGACTTCGCTGAATTCTGTTACAAGAGTTGAATTTCCACTGTTTGGTCGTATAGATGTTTCAAACTAAGAAGAGCACAGTTGTATATGCAACCAAATATACACAGGCAATTTATAAACCATACACTGGGTATGATTGGTTGCATATAGAACTGTGCTCTTCTTAGTTTGAAACTACTCTAAACAGAACAATAATAAGTCATTACTACTACTACTGAAAAAAAAAAGTTTATAGCCTCAATAATATTACTGTAATTTAAAAAACAACAGTTCTTGCAAAAGAACAAACAGTGATTCGTTGTTTCGGTGTGCATGAGGGAGAAGGGTAATGTGTCTTGTCATGTGAGTTCTTGTAAAGGAACAACAAATCTTCCTAGACGTGAGCTTTTAATGGGATGACTGTATTTCCATCGGGGTGAGACAAGCCCCTACCGAAACCTGAGATGACATTCGCACTACATATACACGACTATACAAATAAGAACCATATGGACAGCTTGAATTCCATACTGTAACTCGAGACCCTCTTGATGAAGCGCACACTTTGTTCAATGGGGTGCAAACGATAATTAGGCAAGATATACGTTTAGTCATAGACATTATTAGGACATAATAATAAAATTAAAATAAAAATGGTTATACCCATCTAAGATGGGAACTAAGTAGTGGGTTACTTTATGGTGATGATTTTGTCTTTGATCTATGCTGCTTGAAACGTTACATAAGATAACTTTTGACAATTTTGATATGTATATTTAATTTTAGAAGAAGAAAAATAGGCTATATAATAGGGTTTTGTTCGCAGAAAATTTACAGAATACTAAAAAAAGAATCAAATCAAATCAACAAAACTAATTGATAAAACTTGATATGGATTACACAGGGCAACAAAAAATATTTCTTTTTGCGGCATCACTTTGTGTAATCAGTTTTGATCGACTATGATTATGAAGTACTCGTTGTATCTGACTTGTACTCCAGTTCTCGTGATAAACCATGCAATCAAAAGTTAAATTATTTTAATTTAAACCTCAATAAAACAATATTATTGCTATATGATAAACGCAAAATTTTTGTCTTAAATAGATCAAGCTAAATCATCATAAGATTTATACGGAATAACATAAAATATTTAGTATTTAAAATCTGTTGATGATTTTACTTATTTTGCGTTTATGATACTTGACCTTAGCCAAACTTTTAAAAACTAGATGAAATGTTTTCATCTATCAACATTTAAGTGCACAAGAAATTTTGTAACCGATTCTGGCACGTTTCTGCGGAGAACCAAGAAACCGGAAAAATATGTATAGAAGCATTTCACCCCTAATACGATCCGCGGCAAAGAAATATGTTGATATGGTTCTCACATAACGCATATCCGTATCCAGTTGTTCCCTACTCAGACGAGCTTGGAGGATAAGAATTGTGCACGTGCGTTCTTTCGTGAGGGCAAAATAAGCGGAAATCTGGAGTATAAAAAATGACGCCCGTTCCCATAAGATGTGCCAACGCCTCATTTGTAACCCCGAGGGTGCCATCCCCACACCGCTTGCCCTTCTACTATAGCTTGGGGGGAAAGACGAGAAGATCGAAATACTCCATGCACCGACGGACGGAGTAAAACAGCAGGTCGATATAACAACCGCAACCTTTGTGAAGTTCAGAGGCGCTAGTATACGCCAGCCAGATGACAGCACTAATTAACCTGCATGTTACGGTTTCGGGTGAACCAGACGTGCCTCCGAACAAAGGAAGGTCGACGAAGTGACCTTTTTATGGCTCTGCTGTGGCAATATACTGAAGGGTTTAAATAACGAAACGAACACCAATATATTTCTTATTCCATTGGGGGTACAATGGATGCTGAATATTAGAACAGGATATAAAGCTGCTTAACCTGCAATAATGTAGACATTTTCATGATTTATTAGAGTTATTTTGTATTTTGAAAGATGGAAGAAGACGGACATAAACATTGAAAGTAAATTTATTTAATGTTATTCTTCCTTTCTTGCTATATGTGAGAAAACAGTTTTCACTGTACATAAATCTGTTCCATTATACATATCCTACATATACAGAATGTAACAGGTTTGAGTGTTCAAATTTTGGGAATTGATAAGTACTGGCTAGCTGATAACAAAGTTCCTATATCCATTTTTTTCTATTCTTCTTAATAACTGAAATATTGAAGGTTAAAGTTAAGGAAAATATTGTTTGAGTTTCGCATATGGTTAATGGCTATAGCGATTAAAATGGATTTTAAATAATTTTGGAACAGTTAGTGATAACCTGCATACCTCTGAACCAATCCCACAGCCAGCAGTTGAAATCAACTTCGTCCATAACTTTGTCCTTTGATATATCAGTTATTTTAAAGAATAGAATAATTTTTTATAAGAATTTTATGTTCAGTAGCTCAAAATCTATTACACCTCAATGTTTGTGCACTCAAACCTGGTGTGATTTCAATATAAGAACGTATCAGGCAACAATTACTTATTTATCTACTAACCAGAAGTATTCTAATCCACCTACCCGAAGAAAACACGTGAAAAGCGAGTAGAAAATTAGCTCTGCCCCCAATTGATTTATACCTTGTTATTTCGTTTCCCTCGGCATCCCCTTCCATTCATACCCGGGGAAGGTAACACGATCCGGGCTATTGCGAAAGCCGAGATTGCTCCTTCTCCGTCCGATGTCCTCTCCTGTTATGAGATACGAACCGTAGATCCTGATTAGCCCCGGGCACACTAAGGAAATATTCGTCTCGCTTAATTATCGGGTGGGCGCCCAGACGCCCGAAGATGTTGCGCCTCCGAAATTGCCCGAAGTTTTTGTCTCCCCGCCGTTCTCAAATAAATAACCCACTGTAACCAATTAGGGACTCAGGGTCTCCGATCTTTTCAGTAAAGGGAAAACGAACGAGAAAAAAATAGACAGCCAGACGGAATAACGAGTTCGCGAGAGTCGACTTCATGAGTCTGAAATGTACAGGTATGGAGCAGTAACAAAAAAAAAGAACGATGCTATTGTTAATATATGCTTGTATGATTCCATTACAAGAAATATCACATATCTTTTCTGGTTGGTCCCTGGTGTGGTGTAAAATGTACGGAGCAATTACAATCACAACAGAAATTCTAAAAATTCCACGAAAATTCAATTATTTTTAGAAATCTGTGTGAAACTACAATATTGCTGCTTTATTTCAATTACGATGATCTTTTGGTGAGTTAAGAATATCACTTGTTTGTATATCCCCGGAAAGATCATTGGTTGGTAGAAGTAAAATATAATATTCTCAGAGTAAAACTATGATTTTCTTGATGTTCCAAGTATTACGCTTTCTTGTTTTAAGTATGAAGAAACTGCTTGAAAGGAATTACGTCTGTTTTAAGCGATACGTACGTATATTTTTGGGTCAAGAAACTGTTTGTTCGTTGAAGCATGTATATTTTTCACTCAACAAAATATTGTTGTTGATGTAAAACGAACGTCTTATTCTTTTTATATGTAAAAGAATGACATTTTCTTCGTTAGAGCAAAATATACTCAATATAAACATACTAAACTCTTAAACTGGGAGAATAACTAGCCGTTTAAATAACTACATATATTGAAATTCTTATTACAATAAAATATTGTTATGAAATAAAACACCTATGCATAGCCGTAACCAAACAATATACGAACACTCAATATCGTCGAACTTATATAGCGGTGATATATGGCAAAAGACGCTAGAAAATGTTAGCGCCATCTGTAAAGTAATTGCACAACTTTCTATGTATCTCTCAGAGTAAGAATCTTGGGTCAAGAAACTGTTTTTTTCGTTGAAGCATATATATTTTTCGTCCAACGAAATATTTTTGTTGTTTTTATTGAAGAATAACTTTTTCTTCGTCAGAGAAAAATATACTTAACATAAACATACTAAGTTCTTAAATCGTAAGAATAACTAACCGTTGAAACAAATATATTGAAATTCTTATTAGAATAAAATATTATTTGGATAGAAAAAAATCCTCTTGATGCTACACTTTATACGCAAGAATAATGTTTCCTGATATCGAAGAATAGAGTTCTCTCTGTGTATTAGCATTGTAAAATTACCAATACAACACAGTATTTTGTTAATATCGTTATGCGCATTTTGTCAGGTGTTCCGATAGACCTCATGTTTGCATTCGACAGACTTGTCGAGATTAGGCCGAAGTAAACAGAACCGTTACATTATCAGGTAAGTGACAATGTTTAGGTCTAATATCTAGAAAACATCAAAATCTTCTTTCCCCGTTAATCTTATTAGCACAAGCAAGTGTCTAATATGTGTTGTTTTTTTTTAGTATCTGTGTATATAAAAAAGCAGATGGAGATAATGGAGTGCGATAAATTTTTGGCATAAAAGCCGAAATTTTTGTCTGTGCAGGTTACCAAATCATATGGACCCGTTGACTGGATTTATTTAATATTTAATACTTGTTTTATTTATACATTTGTGTAATTTAAGACTAAATTATCAACCTGATACAGTAAGAGGTGTCGTCCGTGGTTTTGTCCTTATAGACGCAATCATAATATAAATAGATAAATCATAATGCGTCTGTTATCTAATGTATAAAAAAAGTACTAAAGGTCAATAGCATTTGCTTATTTGAGAGATATTTATTTAGAATAATCTGAAGTAGGTACTTTAGAATGACATCAAATTATAGATAATGCTGGATCACACGTGGTTTCGATAATTTTTTAATATACTAACTGATCTTTGTTAAGAAAATATTTTTATATTAATCTCACTTACTTCTAAAAACGATAGAAAAACATAAATAATAATAATTATAATTACACAACAAATTGTTCAAACTCAGTGTTGTTAAATCGTGTGCTATGCATGTTTCAAAGCAAACATACTTTAATAAGAACGTTTCTTCCATTTAAAACAAATGGACGAGGGTCTTACAGAATCGGCCTGAACGTCTACTTCCCTTTAAGCCAGCGTTGAAATTCTCATCATGTTAGCAAAGTGAGGATAGAACTAAAATCTCACTCCAGTGCATCGGTGGGCTTATTTTCACTCCACCGTAAATAGTTTATCATGAATTATAAACGAAGACGGTCCTGCCGGGGTTGCTGCAAAGCTCCATGCATATGCAAACGGAACAAGGAGCCAGGATACTGGTAAACAATCTGCCGGGGAATTGGCCTCCCTATCACTGCTAACTGACGCTACAGCAAACACGGCTGTTGGAAGAGTGGTGGAGAAGGCTCACGGAGGCCATATTAAAATACATTACATGCAAATTTGTCGCGTCGAGACAACCGACGCCGACGTCCGCGTTGATTTTCAACCGGATGCGTCTTGAGGTTCATTGTTAAGTGCAATATTTGCGCTTCAGTTAGTAGCAAAGTCTGAAGGTTGTTTCTATATTTATCGCAGATTGAGTCAGCTCTCGTTACAAGAGACGAAATGTTGAAATTCAATTTTTAAAGGCTTCCGCTTTACACCTTCATTGCATTATGAACTTTTTTTCTTTTGCAATCTGAATTATGTAAAAAAAGCACCATGGATTTAGGAAACAGCAAGTTTTGGTCTTCACTTAGTAAGAAAAATGTATAATTTATCTTAGGTCAGGAATGTAATTCGCAAAATAAGGATGCAATAAAATACCAGGCTGTCTGAATAACAAACTTGTCTTACGTCAGGAATGTTGTATTTTATACCTATAATAAATTTAATTTACGAAAATTAGATATAATAAAATAGGTATCAGAAAGTTTGTTTTACATTACACTAGTTTCATCTCAATTCTTTTCATACTTTTTCATACCTTTTTTAATGGTTAATTTTATTTATTAATATACTTAAAAATATATACTTAGTGTAATCTTCTCTAAAAATTTTCATGTTAGCCTTACTCGTACCACAGTAAAGACGTACGCCACTGTCTCGGACACGGTTAAGCTTTTATCCTGCGTACTGCCGGTGACGTCCTCCATCCACCACGCTAAGTGATGTCCTTATAATTCCATTACCTATCTCCCTATAGCGCTTTTTTATCTATTAACCTCCCGTCTGACTTTTGTACTTCTTAATTGCATTATGCGAAGAGGGCTTTTGAAAGGTCCCGCTTTTGTGACTGCCATCCGTCGCGTTGGCCCCGGCCCTGGCCGCTGAGTCGTATGTATAAAAAAAGGTGAATAAATAACAGACTATTATTAACATCATTTGTACATTACTTGATAACCGGATAACGAATCAGATGCACAACAATGTGTTGATACGTGCCAATAGATAAAAATTGGCCAATCACTTATGCACCATTAAAAAATAGATGCAGATAAATTTATAAAAAATGGCGAACATTTATTAAATAGATCAACAGGATATAATGAGAAATTTGTAGATCTATAAATAGGGTATTACTCGTGACAAGTAATGAGTGAGTTGAAATTATGATCATTACTTTAGACAAAGCATTACTTTAGACAAAGTGTTAACACAAGTGGTGTGGAAATACTTAGGTGATGAATAACTGATGATGCTCGAATGACTGTCTGTTTTAAGAACTGATGTTCGTCGATAAATTATAGATAAACCCCAATTTAATAAACAATAACTCTTAGATTAATAAAGATAGGGTTACGTATCGACAAGGGCATCGGTTGCAAATTAAAAGATGGTCATCTTCATATACTTAAAATGACACATTGAATCCATGTGAATAATCCATGCTTTAAAATATATTGGCATAAGTTGCTTGTTGTCATTTACTAATACCAACAAAATCAATGCTGAGTAACTGAATAAAAAATAATTATGTAATATTATAAGTATTAAAATACATTCTAAAGTAAGCAAAACAGTTTTCGGTAAATAAAAACTACACTTCACATATTTTTATTAAGATTTTTCCTAAAAAAAGCCAACAAAAAAAAACAGAAACAAAAGCGCGTGGTAATTCGTAGAATTAAGCAGAAACAACGTTATGAAGCCATTTTGTTAATTTATTAATCCACTTCAGTGCTAAAAGTACAGAGCCGCGTCTGTTTATTTTACATTTTGGTCCGCGTATAATAAACTACTTAAAAACATGCTTCTCTATTATCAAAATTAAGCTCTGGCTAGCGCGTGGTCGTTATATGAGATATTTATGATAATTCCAAGCTAAGACATTCCAGGAATTAAACTCACACTTTAGTAAATAGTTAAATAGCAGTCATATAGTACATGCACAATGTAGAAGAATAACTCGTCTACATATGCAACCAAATTAGCTCGCACTTTTAGTTGCATAAGTACGCAGCCTTGGTAATACAATTTGCACATCCATCGACGTGCCCTAACCGAATAACTCCAAACTAGACGATAGCTAACTACGGAATTACCAAGTTTTGTCCAATTCGTTGTGTTAGACAGTGGCGTCTCATTTTAGAAGTTGGGCTAGTTGCACACGTTAATAAGATTAACGTACAGTGGTAGTGGGTAGACGACGTACGCGGGAGGGGTGTCAGTGGGGGTGCGACTGCTGCGCACCGACCTAATGTCATTAAGATCCGGTAAAAGCCGGAAATTAGACTAACCGGATCGCAGAGGGTCGATCGCACAATATCAAATAATGAAGTTCTAATGCACCTAACACTAGAACTAAGAGCAACACGAGCGCCCTCTATCGGCTAGAACTGGCCTTTGAGGCTACCTACCAACTTCGAAGTTTTATGTGAAAATTATTTTGATGAAATAATATCATTTCTATTATGCATTGTGGCCACATGTTGAACAAGTTGATGTGCCGATGGCAGATAACTTTCTACATTGCTTAATTGTAAACTCAGCGCGTAAAAAATAAAAAAAAAATGGTGGATTTTGAATATTATAAGCAAATTTTGACAGAATCATCAAAATCCACGAAAGACTGCAAAGTTATTTCATTTACTGACGATCAATATTAGTCAAATTGCACGTTTTTTTTTTTCATGCGCTGACTATAAATATGTTTGGTACTTTAGCATCAAGTTACGCACCAAAACAGTCTCATCTACATGGTACCCTTTAACGTAATCCAAACTATGCGCATGGTTCTTTCTTCTCCACAGTCTCTCACTAAGTAAATTGCCTTAATGAGTTTTGTCCTTGCGTATGGAGCTTACACACTCCATGTGTACATACAGGAAGCATCAGGCGTTGTGGTATTGTCCTCGCCCTGTGTACAGGACGAGGACGAGTTAATTATGATCTGGTGATAGGTGGCGTTAGTGAGGAGGACGTATACAGGCAAATTCAGCGGACCATTCACGTCCTATCGGAGCGTCGTGTTCATATTCCCTGAACAATGAGTTCATTGTGGAACAATTACGTCAATTTAAACAGTTTCCCCCTTTTGGAACTATGACCAATATTAAATATAACTCTCCCGGTTTATGAAGGTGTAATATGCCCGACACGCTTAGTTAGCGATTGAGAAGAGGTTTTTAATCAGAAAATTTGGTTGGTGCGATATTATATTTAGTATCCCTATAGCACAAATTTTGAAAAGCACATTATTAGATTTTAAAAAGTATAGTCGCTTGGTGGTAATTGTTATCAGAAATATCTGATAAAAGAAACTACGTTTTAAAGTGGAAACCTATTTTTAACTATTTTTTAATCAAACACTATAGAGTACAATACACTTTTGATAATATGCTATCAGCGCCGCATACTTGAACACCGTGATGTTGCATTCTGTTAAGATGTTCTAAAACTGAAAATTCTAAAACTCACTTGAACTGCAATTTTCTTGAGTCGAAACATTGGGGCACAACATGTGTTGTTTCTTCTCGCCTTTGGAACGTGACACCTTTCGAACGACACATGTGTAACTACTGATGGTCACATTTAGTTTTCTCTGGTCATATTATATTATGGTGGCACGAGGGTGCTCAACTAAGTAGAAATTATCCCTAAATTTGTTTGCAGAATTGAAATAATGAACCTCAGCAATGCATCCTATAGCGAAGGGACCTATCGTGCGAAAATAACCTGCGCCAAAATGGTACCTATCGGAAGAGAGCTTACCTGCGAAAATAGCGTGCAAGATACCGTCACGATAGGTCCCTTTTCGCATCTGAGGTCACATATACCTACTTTTATTACAAAGGGTCCGGATATTGTTGTAGTTGGGTGCGGTTTATTCCGCTGCACCTAGGCCAATTCTTGGCCATTTGTGCTTACCCATTTTTACATACTGTTTGATAACGACAACCACAGGTGTTCAACTGGTTGCCGGCACCCACGGTTTTACGCCTCTTGCGAAAGGCGGTGGGACGAGGATCTTCAGCTGATGCCTGGATTTGAACCCAAGACTTCCTAGCAGGAGAGCAGCACTCTACCGCTAGAGCCACTCGCCCCACTAGAGCCACTCGCCCCACTAGAGCCACTCGCCCCACAAGGCTCCGGATAATACCATGAATATATTTTCTTAATATTCAAGTAGTAATTTGTGATAAAATGATAAAATAGCTAGATTCTAACCTTAAAATGCGATGTATTGTATATTTGTTGTCAAATTTGTGTGCATGAGACTACCCCCTCTAAAAATTATTCCTTCTCCTTTGATTAATAGAGACATTTACCCCTACATAGAGACTATTACGCACTCTTGGATACACCAACTAACGATTGCCATCAAAACTAACCATCTTCCTTTGCCCACGATTATTCGCTATTCCGCCCGATGCACTTTTCCAGTTTCCACCCCTAATTCATCCCGTACATCAAAGACGCCGAGGAAAAATTGACCCCCGCGTACATGTTGCCAGGTAACGCGACTCTGGGGACGCCATCCGTCGCCATGGAGATAACACCACGCTTCTGTTTAATATCATATCGTGTCTTCTCACAAATTCGAGCCGAATTACAATCCTAGGGGCCATGTGGAGTGCATGGTGAGCACTGTTGATCCATCGAACAGGCGCGGGCGTTTGTCAATTTTGGATCAAACAGGGCGAAATTTCCGCTTAATTATGTGCGTGCATGTGAAAGGTGGCTCTTGTCTGCTAGAAAAGTTGGCAGACATCTGTCAACGACGTTTGTTGGTCATTATTGTGCGTCAATCATTTGGTGATAGTGGTTGTGCATGATAAAGCCATATTTTGATTGATGCGATCTGGTTCTAGTTTTGTTTTAAAAGGTTTGATGTTTAAAGTGATAAAGTTATTGCAATTTCTTTTATATTACTACGTACATCATCTTTATCAGTTAAAATCTACGATCTGAAGTGGACATTTAGTTAACTATTTTGTTATCTAACACTACATAATACATTGATGATAATGATATGTTGTTTTGCACTCGCAGGAGGTCGGAATTTGACCAATATTTGTTATCTATGTTGTATTACAACAAACTGGCTTATAACAATATACGAACAGTTATAGTTTTAAGGGCCCCACATCACGCCCACGCGCCGTACAAACACTGTACTGAACAGCAAGTCAGAATTTGTTAACTTGAGAAGAGTTCTTAAAAATCATGGCATTTTGTTCGGAAATTATTATACAAAATATGGCATCTGTTAACTTGCTATTTTAGTTGATTTTTCGTCGTAGTAGGTGGTCGTAATTTCAAATGTGGGCTATCCATAACATTTTTTGATGATATGAATATTAAGGCCAATCTAAATATTTGGAGCCACTCCGTATATGGTACATACTTGTGATCTGGTAACAGCATTCTTGATGTAAAGAAGTAGTAACTTTGCAGAAGTTGATAAATTTTTGTTTTGCTAAAAGATTACAGAGATAATGCTTATTATTATTATTATATCTGTCATAATCTGTCGTATCACCATTAATAAATTGAGCTAACTAGAACGTGCTTATTTATTTGGACATTTCGGTACGTTTAAAGTGTTTATATTAAAAAATACATTTGTCTAATGCTGATCCATTGTTTCTCGATCCATATCGTCTCAATCCGCTCATCGATTTCTTCTATTTTCTTCGTCTACTTTCCTGCACATTGTTCCTCATCATGCCGATATGTCAGCGCACTGCCTGATGATGGCTCAGCTATAGCTGAATGTACAGAATTGCGAGGTGCGGTGAACTAGAGAAGGAGAACTTTATTGCCGGAGATCGAGCTCTAGCTGGCGAAGTATGGAGTCGACGAGTCTCCATTGGAGGTTATTATAGGAAATATCCCGGGTGCAGCGAAACCAGAACTGCTTACGATAACGTTCCGGAGTACGACGGCGACGGAATTCGTGTGGTTTTTCGATTTTCCGGTATGCCGGGCATCTCAAATTGTATTCAGCAGGACACACCGTGAGAGTATATATTTGGGATGTCGGTCGGTCGTGGGGGCAAAGTGCCCGGTATTAAAAAATGCCGTCGTGTGCTACAGATCAAGAAGAATTCCGTTATATAACCCGGAGCGAGTCGGATTAATCTATTTTGTAGCTGGTCAAGTTGTAGCATTGTCGTTCAATTTATTTCAGTAAGTTAGTTTTTATAATTTTTTATGTTTACGTAATGTTGATTTCATGATCAAAATGCGGACTTTCATAAAACATGTTATTCGAGATTAACATTACAAGTATTTCAGAAATAATTACCCTTTTATTGGTAAGTCTCTAGACACCTCAGACAAAACGGACAAAAGACAAGATCTATATAAAATCGATATAAACTCGGTGGTAATTGATGTCATATAGGTTATAGCGTTGCCGGGAATATTCTTTGTGGCGCTGACGTCTCCTGTAGGATGGCTCTTTCGCCTTCAGGATATCAATTGAGTGCAGAGACTCGATCTATACTGAGGTAAATTAATTGGGTTCTATCGACGCGTCTCTCCGAATTCTATCTTTATCTCACACCTCCTCACCTAACCAGTGGCGTACTGTTCACAACACATCAAAGTGTCTAAGCAAATTTGCAATTATTCAACTTCGTGAAGCCATAGCCACTTTGGACTTTGGACTTCAATGTATCGTAAGTTTGGTCAAAATAGGATAAAATCCTAAGAGAACGCATGTAACATTTGCCACTTTCGGTTGTCATACTGTGACCAAAAACGATCCAGTTCATCCCTTGATAATTCTAAATATGTATACCAAAAATTCAGACCGATCCGATTATTTCTCAAGATTTCAGACAGTGTTGTTATAGTTATTTTATATAGTTATTTTATATATACAAAATGTTATATCTTACCAATGTATCTGCTCCTCAAAAATCATGAAATGCCTTTGACAGTGTTATTTCACATTTAACATAACACGACAAAGATATGCGCCGGAAAAAAAGAAATCCTAGAAATCCTAGCAGTTTTTACTAAAAATATACTCTCGATCGGCAAAAAAATCACAAAAGAGATAACAAAAATGTGTAATAACAATTGTGTATGCCTCCATTCTTTCATATTGGTGCTTGTTTGCGCAACACTAGCTGATAACATTGTATAAGTACCGATTTTTTTGCATTTACAGTATCAGTAATACACTAATATTAAAATGAGGTATTGCCTGTACTCCATTATGGCTGTATCACTCTTGGGCGGCGTGTTGATAATATTGGGATCTATTTTGGGATTTAGTGTACTTACAAACGTTGTCCACAGCCAAATAACAAAGGTATTTTTTTTAAGACATAGTTTGTGCATTACTTTGTGTATTGATTTGTCTATAATATGGTCGTCGTTGTTATCCCAAAGGTATATGTATTAATAATAAGGAATAAAAGTAAGGAATAATACTGACTAGATTTTATCTCATATTAATCTCAATCAAGCTACGAATCAATCAGATAAACGAAAGATTCTGTCATTAAAAAAAATAACAAATAAAATAGAAATTTCCGTGTTCATTTTATCGTTTGTACGCAGTAAAAAGGTTGACATTAGCATAGTTATCTAATAGTACTTCTGATCGGATCTCGAGTAGAGTCTATATAAAGGAGTCACTGGTTCTGATCTGTCTCAAATATTTAAGATGGGGTGCTGTGGAAAATGGTTGATCATATTAGGCGCGCTCATTGGTGCTGTGTTAATAATACTTGGTGCAGTGTTAGGATTTAGTGTATTGCCAGACTATGTACACGATCAAATAGCAGAGGTAAAGTTATTAATTAGATTATACATCAAGCTTTCTTAATTAAAGACTAGATAATTAAATACAATTCTTACAATTCTCTAAAAAAAAATCATCTTTCTGTCCAAACCTGTTTCTTTACTGAAATATCTGGAGTGGCCCTCACCCTACTTTTCGATTATATCGTTGGTATAATGAAATATCTAATCACTTTTGAAATTATTCAATTTTGTAAAACCACAGCCAATCTGGACCCAAACTAACGTCAGTTTCTATGACATAATGACATTTGTCATCCTGACATTTAATGTCATGTCATGTTATGGCACTGACGTTTGTCAAAATCCAACAATTCGCAACACAGCGACGAAGGCTGTGGATTCTGTCAAACCGCTTCTATAAAAACATATAGCGTCTAAACCGTTCATCCCACTGATCTGCAAATTTGTATACGTATTCAAAGTCACTGGAGGATGAGTTGGTATGAGTTTGGTCTCAATCGGATAAATTCCTCAGAAGATGCATGTAACATTTGCCACTTCCGGTTGTCAGATTGTCACAAAAAACAATCCAGTTCGTCCCCCGGTAATTCTAAATATGTATACCAAATTTCAGCCCAATCCGTTGTTGCGTTTGGGCGCGTATTTCCGCGGAAGTCTCGAAATGTCATTTTCCGTCGATTACAATACTTTCCTTCTAGAGTACTAGTCGGAAAGTAAAAATAGACTCAATGTTATTTGGTATATTAAACATACATTATTGGTAAATTAAACATTAAAGATTGCTATTAAAAAACATTTTATGTCTATTTTAACCTTCTTAAGAATCAAAAACTCAATGACATCAGAGCGTGGCTGCATAACTTTCTGTACTCTGTTTCGTTTGAACTGATTAACTATTCTAAATCGACAGAGGGAGATCAGCATAAGTGTTAAAAATGCTTCATTAATATTCTTCGACTTAAGGTGATTATAATCATTATTCATCGCCACAAAATAAACCTTTCATATTTGAACTATCTGTTTCTATATATATATATATACTCCGTAGTAGCAGATTCTTGTTTACATTTTATCGTTAGATATATAGATTAAACGATGTCATACAATCAATCAATATTAATAACATAACCGAAAGAGTAAGCAACCATGAGCATTTGATCTGGAATGGACTATTTCACATATGTACCTAATTTAAAAAAAAAAGAGTTGCGATTAAAACATACATTCATCAAAAAGAACACATTCTAAAACGAGTGTATTTTAGCAAGTGCGTCTCGAGGATGGTACAGATCAGTATAAGAGATGGACAGAGCTTCCATTCCCCTTAACATTCAAAGTGCACCTATTTGAAATCGAAAATCCAGAAGAAGTGGTCGCTGGAGCAAAACCTAGAGTAAAGGAAAGGGGACCATACGTCTACGAGTAAGTTCGACAAGTAGAATAGCTATTTGGTTTTGAACAGGCAGCTATTGATACTGGTCACCTATGTGTGCAAAATCCGACAGCTCTTTATTCAAAACCAGTGTGGCTGCGATGGCTTTAGCTTTCAAGATCACCTAATTCATCAATTGTAGAATATATCTATCACTTTAAATGTACTATTAAATTATAGCCAAAAAAGACATAAAGTAAACATAACACGAGACAAGGAGGAAGACACCCTAGCATACGAACAAATTCAAGATTTCAGTTTCAACGCTAAGCTGTCTGGCGACAATAAGGAAGATGACTCGTTCTACGTGCTGAACACTCCATTGATGGGCTCATTCCAAACACTCGAAATGTTCGGCATCCCCAGTCTAATCGCAACTGCGAACGAAAACTGGGAGCACGCGTATACCGGCCACGATGTTAAGGGTCCTTTTGTTAAGATAACTGTGCGCGATTTCCTTTTCAAAGGATTCAAGTTCTGTACGGAACAAGATAATCCACTCTGCGCAAACATGAAGGATATTGCCGAAGTAGTGAAAAATTTGGAAGTCGATGTAGACGGATCGATATCATTTGCTTTCTTCAGATTTGTAAGTTCTTCAGTTCTACAGCATAACATCTAGTGTAGCAATTATGTTTGTTTTCTAGAAAGACGGTAACGACGATGGTAGATACAAAATTGTAGCGGGCATGGATGTTGTTGAAGACCTTGGTTTGATCAGAGAATGGGAGGATAGCACAGAAATCACGACATGGGAAAAGAATTCGGCTTGTAATGAAATTAAAGGAAGAGACTCGACTATTTACCCACCATATATTGAGGAAGAGGACGAGTTCGATATCTACAGTACAGATATCTGCAGGTAAGAAACTGATAGGAATGAAGAAAATACCTCTAACCCAATATTTTCAAAATGCAAGCATCAACACTTTATTTTCTTTCAGAGTTGTACGTTTAGAATACTACGGAAAAGAAGAATACGAAGGTATCGACGGTCAACGTAGGCACTTGAAGAGGAACACAATGACCAACACCGGAGAGAACTCGTGCTACTGCATTGGCATGACCAGAAACCTTGAGGGTAAAAGTGAATGCTTCCCAGATGGGTTTATTGATCTGTACAACTGCATGAGTTCTGCAGTAGTTCTATCATTCCCACACTTCTTGTGGGCTGATAAGGACTATGCTGATACTGTTGATGGACTTCAGCCAAACGAAGATGATCACGTTACATACGTTGTCATGGAGCCAGGCACTGGCTACCCTCTCAAAGGTGGCAAGAGGGTGCAATTTAACATGGTCTTGAGGAAAATCGAAGGAATTGATGTTACTGAGAATTTGAAACCTGCTATGATGCCAATGATTTGGATTGAAGAGGTAAGCAATTTTTAGGTTATGTTTTGAAGCAATGGTTTGAAAACGGAGTATTTTGAATAAGAAATATTTGTTGAATTTATTGGTAAGACAATCTGAAACACTCTCTCCTTTCAGGGTGTTGCTCTACCTGATGATCTAGTTGAGGAACTGAAGGACAAATACTTGAATAAACTTGTTCTTGTCGACGCGGTGACGTGGACTTTGATTGCCGTTGGTATTGCCATGTTCATCGGGTTTGGAGCTTGGTTCCTCTTCAGAAGAAAGTAGTTTGTTAATTGTATCATAAGTTTATTCGATGTGATAATATTTATTGTATATATTGTAACAATAAAAGACCCGTTGTTATATTTTTAATAGCTCGTCAAGTTGTAGTATGAGTTATGACCCATGCACTTACCGTATCTGTGGTATACTAATACCAAGTTATGATAGTACTCAAGTTCTGATATATTTTGGCATACTGTGCTCAGCTAAACTAAGTAAGTAAATTTAATTATCAAACCAGTTCAATGTTACGTGCATCACAATAAACAGTTAAAAATTGAGTTGAAAATAGTATCATGTTCAGCATTTAGAAGAGGATGTTCAAACTTTTCTGTAATTTACAAGCTGCATCTAGCTTCTTTGAAACATTTTAATCTTTTGTAATTTTCGCAAAAATAACACTTCATATCTGGAGATACACTATTTGCCAAAATCTTAAATTAAGTTGTTCTTAATCATTAAAATTAAAACACGATATTATTTTATCCAAATTTCGATGAAGACCTTAAATCATTACCTTTTCAGCAAGTACGGCTTGAGGAAGGAACATACCAGTATAAGCGATGGGAAGACCTTCAATTTCCCATAACATTCAAAGTGTACCTATTTGAAGTCAAAAGTCCAGGAGATGTGGTCAGCGATGGAGCAAAACCTAAAGTAAAGGAGAGGAGGCCATGTCTACAAGTACGTTCGACAAGTAGGAGTGGGGATAAGCTGCCTGACATTTGAAGTTGATCCTGTCGAGGTCAGATATGTCGCCAACTTTATTGGTTTTCTACTGGAACCTGTTGATTAAGTTGAGGGCAAACCTGAATGCTTCCTAGATGGGTTTATCGATATGTACACCTGCATGAGTTCTTCAGTAGTTCTATCATCTCCACACGTGGGCTGATGAGGACTATGCTGAGACTGTTGAAGGACTTCAACAAAACGAAGATCACCACGTCACATACGTTGTCTTGGAACCAGGCACTGGCTATCCACTCAAAGGTAGGTGGCAAAAGGGTGTAATTTAACATGGTCTTGAGGAAATCAAATAAGAAATATTTGTAGAATTTATTGGTGAGACAATCTGAAACACTCTTTCTTTCGGGGTGTTGCTCTACCTGATAATCTAGTTGAGGAACTGAAGGACAAATACTTGAGTAACCTTGTACTTGTTGATGCAGTAACATGGACTTTGATCGTTGTCGGTCTAGCAATGTTGGCTGTCTTTGGAGTCTGGTTCTACTTCAGAAGCAAGTAAACTACTACCCCTAATTGTAGCATAAGTTATTTCAATGTGATAATAATTATTCTGTAGGTACAGTGTAGCAATAAAAGGTGTCTTGTTGTACCTTTTTTATAGCAGGCCTTGTTATATAAAAATATTGTATATTATGATGCCGGTTTTCCATCATTATATGACCTGATAATTAGTTTGTATGCGAATTCGTCATGTATTTGGTAGATAATTGGGGCGCTTTACCGTCATGTGTCAGGCGATAGCAGATGTTTTCGATAACACTCTCCATATGATTATCACAGCAATCAACATAGCAAAACATTCAATTTCAACAAATTATTTATATTACTATTTATCTTGTGACATAATATATATATCGATAAAAATATGTTAACACTGGTAAATTTTGATTACGCAAGCAAAGTTCGGCAAAAGGAATAAATCATTCAGAATTCTCTCGGTGAACGGTTTGCGAGGAAACGGGAGAAACGAGAGGGGAGGGGGTAAAGTTTAGCCAAAGTATGCCGAGAGTGTAACGATAAATGTGTGCTAGCGATCCCCTTTTAATCTATTTACTTTTCAAAGTTAAACACGGCCCGATATTTGTTTACATCCTGGTAACTTTCGCGCATAAGGATAACTTATCGAAGTCTCATGTTTGATCAGGATGTTGTCGACGTGTACTCAAATGATTGTGGCCTCCTTTAAACCCAATAGAAGCTCTAAACATCTAGCTATTAGTAACAATTCGTTTGTTATTGAATTTTCATATAATGCAGATTGTAAGTTAATACACGACTGAAAGAAACAAATATTTTCATGTCTATTATTGGAAACAATGTTGTATCGTGTATCGTAATTAATACCTATTGATAGGAGGCGACGCATCGATTTAGGGGTCGGGGTGTGAGGGTTGAGAGACGTGAACTGGAATATTTGATTAAGTGTCGCTCTTAATGGTCCTGTGATTAGTCGTCGCACCGTGGATGTACACCTGATATCTTTTAATGGAATTCCGGGACAACTAAACAAATTGCAGCCCATGTGTAACTGCTAATACCCGGCCTTCCCCCACCACCGCGTCTGGCAAAACGTATTTATAACGTGTCACCTGTTATTGAATTACAGGAAAATATGTCCCGGCGCTGTAAAAAATGACGCACGAGTTGCATCGCTGAAACCGGACCGGCGGCAGATGAAATATTTAAAAGAACAAATGGGTGTGCTGTTACTGAATGATGGAGGGGAGGTGCAAACATGTGCCGTGACAAATTTTGTACATTGAATTATAAATATAAAGCGCGCCATCTATAGAAAACGGTATATGTTTTGTGGAGATTGTGGACTTTCATGATCCATTTCACAGAAAATTTTATTCTTTATGTACATCGGCGGCAAGTCTGAAATAAAGAATACCATCGTAAGATTTTAAAAATTTCGCACCATGCTTATTAATATTATTAATATTATCGAAAAATCTTATTTGGGAATGTTGCGTAGGTCGGCCACACACGTTCAGTTAAACTTTTCAGTTGAACTGAACAGTTCAAACAGTACAGTTTAACTGACAGTTTGAACTGTTCATTTCACCTGTACAGTTTAACCTCTATTTCAATCTCAGTTGAACTCAACTGCACAGTTAAACTGAGACGAATGAAATGTCAATTTTTGCAACTGAATGGTTCAACTGATAGTTGCGTGTGTGGGAATTCAACTGTGCAGTTCTCAGTTCAATTAGGAAAGCCCTGAATCCAATTGAATCGAGAACTATACAGTTGAAAAATTGAAATTCCATTCGCATGAGTTTAACTCTGCAGTTGAGTTCAACTGAGACTGAAATACCCACACACATAGAGGTTAAACTGTACAGTTGAACTGCACAGTTCAAACTGTCAGTTTAAACTGAACGTGTGTGCCACGCTTTAGAGTTAAGTTAAGTTAAAATGTGTATCAACCTTTGATCACAGAAACATCATATCAGTAACACAGAATCTACGAGTTTTGCTGTTTGTACGTTTTGCATAGTTTTCTTTAAGGTATAAAATTTATCTGTCGCGACATTATTAACAAAACATAAGATAAAAGTTGAGCGACACCGTCTTGAGAACGCAAAGAGGCAACAATATTGCGCTTGGAAGAAGTTTAACTTAAATTGAACGTGCCCAAGACGGCAAGCCGGTGTCTTAAGGGCTTGAAATTAATAAAAACCGGAGAGAGTATAAAGGAAATAGTCTAAACGCCTGTCGTGCCGTCAGGCAGTCCTGGAAGGTCATATATTTACGGATTCTTCGCAGAGCGGAGATTCCATCTACTCCCCTTTTCTCCCACCCGAAAACACCCCCAAACACCCTCTACCCGGTTGACCGACGTCGCGGGCCACCAGAGGGCGTCCAGGCATCCCATTGTTTTTCCTGGGAACACTCTCAGCCGGCGCGACGTTATACCGCAAGGGGGAGCCAACATCACCAGTGACGTACTGTCCATCTTTCATAACCAATATTATAATACATTTTATATTCTATATTTGTGTTACGTGTGTTAAACATGCTATTTTATTTTAAAAAACTAACAAAAATGTTATTTAATTTTAAGAAAAGGGATTTGCTTACTTCTCGTATTTTGTACGCCACTGGTTGGAGGTGGTCGAACAACGTCGCGGAGCCTATAGTGCGTCCGTAGGTGTTAGTACGCAGTCATGAATATTCACACACCAACCCAAAAGGGCTAAATGATTAATCATCATTATTCCACACAGCCCCTGTTAATATTTTATAAATGGCATGTGTTTATTTACGCAAACAGTGGTCGCTCATTGAAATTTAAATACACTGGCAACCGTGCGTCCAGCAACGACGCGACGGTGCGCGGTGCTGCCTTTGCCAGCCAATATAATGGACTCCGCCAGATAGATAGTACAACACGTATAATAGATATATGGTCTTTATTTGTTGACAAATGCTGGCGGTCCGCTTTATAACCATTACATGCTGGACGATTTATGCGATCTCCGTCTAATGTACGAGTTAAGGGGGGCAGGGTGGCTTTCCTATTGTTATTGTTGCTGTTCCAGAGCGATAATAAATCAACCGGTACCTCTTGAATTAATTATGGAACGGATAGTGGGGATATTTAAATTAAGGGCCTCGCTCTGAGGATTTCTTAGACCAATTTATACCTACACGAAATGATAATGTATGCATATCGCATATATACTTAGTTGGATGATTCATGAGGTCACTTAGATGTTACTCAGACTGGAAAAAGTCAATAAATAAATAAATGAAAAATGTTGTTTTATATCATTATAATATATCATATTGGTTTTACTTATTCCAAAAGCTTTTTTCTACATCGATTATTTTACTTATCTATTGCCGTATTGTAAGAAAAGAAACACAGAGTGACTATAATGACGATTTTCCATGATAATAGTTAATATTTTTCTAAACGTTTTTATTCAAAAGGTATTTTTATTTATTTTATGACAAAATTTGTCATACAAACATGAACAACCAATAACATTAACCAACGAGAAGTTTGTTATTACCTTACCTAATTTTAACAAAATTCGTAGTTTCTACAATAAACGATTATCGTAGAAACTAACATAAAACAATCTTATCAGTCACGAGCTTGCCCTTAAAGCAGTAACATTGCCTGAAAGAACTCTACATATTGTAAACAACTTGTAATAGTAGGATGGTGGGTTCTTGGAATGTGATTAGTGCATGACAAAAAAAATGTTCTAAAACATTTAAAGTCAAACACCACGACCCCTCAAACACAAGCCACCACTATTATTGCTCTTACATTCGCTCTGCACGTGAGTTCTTGCAATGGGACCAGTGCAGCATTTTAGCAGGCAAAACTAATTAAACTACTCATATTGATATTTAACTCAAAGGAAAACACTTCTCAACAAAATAACAAATTTATTAAATTAAAAAAACATAAAAATGAATGAATAAAAAATATAAAAGAGACACTTAATTCATCCTTAAAATTATCATCTAGAGGAGCTGTTAGATTCTCGTAAAAATACAAAGAAGTGAAAACACAAAGGAGGAAATAATAATCAGCTTACCATTTACAAAACACAAAACACTACACTAAGTTACATTATAAAAATAAATGAAAAAAGACTACATCTTAAGTAGAATGCCGAATGTCGGCTGTTAATCTCGACTGTTCTCAACAGAATGTTTTTCTCTTCATCTTGAACTTATACCTCTCATGTATCTCTCAACCTCTCAACTATCTCGGTCCACGATACCATAATTTATAATTAAGCAAATAACACACACACAAAATATCAAGACACAAAGCACTTAACGAAAGGGCCCTACTGATTTGGGCCATAAAAAAGAAAGATTTACGAGTCTTCTAAGTTGAAAATATAACAAATCATACCCATGCGTGTGAAAAGGTCAGACAGTATCACCATTCACATATCCGGCATCACATACAATTTATCTCAAATTACAATGAACAAAATATGGATGCAGCTGAAATCCCCAATTATTACAAACTCACGAAGAAAATTGTAAAAAGAGCGTTTTTGATCACCATTTGACATATAACTGGTTGTCATAAATGCTATTTTCAAATAAATACCCTGCATGTTAGCTACAGAATATAAGTGTTTTCTGAAAACATTCATATCTTTCTTATATTATGCTTTTGTATAATGAAACTGGAACCATAAATTTCCGCATCTATGACAAGATTCTTCAGAATTAAAGGAACAAGAAACCTAATTAATTTATGTAACTCTCGTACTATTTCCTTTTGAATTAGTACGAGAGTTTTGTTAAGGGCTTGGTTAACGACGCACAATTTAGAAGTAGTGTGAATAAATCGATATCGTCAATAACAAAAGAATCGACATCCATTGATCACATGACCGCAAAACAAGCAAACTAATAACTGGGTAGCCTCGCTGATGCTGCCATGTTTGCACGCGATCAGCATCAATCATTTTAAAATTCGGTATTGTCTCGTCGGTAGCATCGTAACATCGTCAATATCGACCCTTTCAATTAACATTGTGCCTATTTGATAGCTAATTACTGTTTGCCACCAAACTAGGCAACTCCACGCCTTGTTTGTATTCGAAATCACGTCCGTTTGTAACCGAATATCAGAGAACGGGGGAGTTGTAGCATTAAATTACCTGCATCTGAGTTAGCGGTAATCATGGCACAGTGAGTTTTTCTCATTTCAGTGTTTCGCCCACGAAAAGAGACCAGATCGGATCGGCGGTCTGTAATTAGGGAGGTTTCGAGTGGCGATAACTACAGGGAAAGGGCGCTAAGGGGGTCGTTTGCAGATGGCGCTGTATGTCTGTCGAAATCTGCGCTTAATTTGAATGTTTCGACCCTTCAAGGCAAGTTTGAGAAGATCTTACGTTCGTGAATGCAAACCCATTGTCTTTGTTTTGTTCGAACGCTGGTGGAATTTTGGAGGGTGCAAAGGGTTGCGTTTATTATTAAATGGGGAACTTTTCGAGATTTATTTGGGTGAATGTTTCTGAACTACGAGTTAAAGAACGTAAATATAAGAACCGTTAGCAGATTTTTCCGTTACCCAGCGGTAACCCCATTTAATACCATCGTGTCCGCAGACGTAAAGTCGCCTCTGGCCGATAGACGGCGCGGCGCGCGGTCCGCACGGTCGGCGCTTTTTGCTCGACGGTGGTGAGCGCGAATTCAGCATAGAAATGGCGCTTGTGCGTGATCAGCGGCAGTAATCGTGAGAGCCGGACGGGCTGCACCGACTCCAGACAATCCTTCCATCAGTCATAAACAAATCCCCGGCACATTCCAAACACCGCACGAGCCTTAGATGCCCTGCAGATTATGGCCGGCCGCTTAAACCACCCCGACAGTCCGCTCCCCGTCCCCCCACGGCATTGTTAATCATTAAGAACAAAAGACCAGTCGTCATGGCACCACTAGTCGTGTTCACCTGTCGATCACGAATGCAGAAATTCGCGAAGGGCAGCACGTATACGTTCCGTACTGAAAATTGAATGAAGCGAATTTGCTACAAGTCAAAGAAAGATCGAAGATGTTAAATAGTGGCAGACAAAGCTTTAGTTGCCGCAAAGAAATTTTTTCTTTGGTAAAATTGATTAAATTCAAAGCCATCGTATTTGTATGCACGTGTAATGGGTCGGAAACCCATTATTTATTTATTAAGATGTGATCAAATTAAGCGAGATATTTGTAAGAACATTCGGGAATGTCAAAGGTTTTTGCTAGGGTTGAACATCTGGTTTAGGATTTGACCGCGCGTTATAAGTTTAAAATTGAAGAGTTGTCATTGGCTAAGAAGAAATGCTTCCGGCTTCCTTTGGGGTCGAGGGATGCAAACGAACAGATCTCGCTCTTCTCATTTCAACCACCGTCATGTAAAGTACACGTTTTTGTGGAGCGTTCTTAGGCGCTTAAGTTTATCCCTGGTAAGTCTTTTCAACTCGTCTCGCATTTCGTTGTAAATTAAATTATTCATATTTCTGCTAAAAGTGTGTCTGTCTAAATCAACTCCTAGGTTTAATTTAAACGTCAATATGTTCAAAGCTTCATTCATTTTTCTATGTAACCTATCAAACGGGATTGTTAATTATTATTGTTAATAGATGTTATTGTTTTGATAAGTGTTTCGTTTCATTTGAGTAGTCTTGCTTTATCAGCCCTTATTAAATGTTAAATACTTAAACGCGTCAGTTAGTAGTCAGAAAATGTGTTCACAAGGTTCAAGAAAAAGAACCCAGTTAGTTTTGCCTTCGAATAAATTGGAAGAGATTTGATGAATTAGAATTTTGACCAGTAATTAAAGCCCTTAAACCGCGCTTGGCCAAATGCTACCATGTAGGGAGACGCGCGGGGTTCCCGCGCCATTTTGACCTCCTACACACGTTAGTTAACTTAAATTCAATAGCATAATATTTTCAAACGAAATGAACATTTTGTCTCTACGTTCTTTAAAAAAACCTTTTTTTACTGTTTGACAATTTAGTACTTGACTTAATAAAATCGAATATAGACTTAAAAAGTATAAATTTTGATATAATCAAATGGTACTTTAGTTTCAGTAAAGTGTACTTTCAAATTAGGTAATTATTGCGACCGTAAATTAATCATTAATTAATATTTTATCATGTTTGGATTATAATCATGGGACCTTGATTATGTAATCCAAACATAGTTTACTCACAAACCACAATATAAGATTATGGTAGACTCATTACATTATTTTACTCCACGGTAATCGTTAGTAAAGACTAAAGACCCATTCCCAAATGAAGAGTAAGCAAAATACCGCTCGAGTTCTGTAGCTCAGCTCATATAAAGCCCAAAAAGGACAACGCGTGCGTAAAGACGGTCAGCGGCATCTCCCCGCCAGTAGACATAGCAATAATTTTTAATGAAACCACGTTTTTTTGTTCAAACACATAATCTTTTTACTCAAATCTATTATATTTCTCTTCCAAAGAACTTCAAATAGAATATTTGCTTACCTCAAGGCCGATCTTTATTTCAAATAAAACCAGATTTATTTCATTCAAACTCATTTCTGCAATAAAACCCAAACAATTTCTCCATTACGGAAATCACGGAAAACTATTTGGTGTAAAAGATCGTTTTTTTTTTCAGTGAACTATTTCTTTTTACTTCAAATAAAATATTTCTTTTGGCCCATGGAGCTCACTTTTATAAAATTAATTAAACACTTTTCCTTGAAAGAAATATGTTCAAAGAAATTTTTGTTTTTATAACACTGCTAATAAAAAAATGTAAACTTTGTTAAATTGGTATATTATATTATTGTTCCGTACAGTCATTATCGATTTTTATAAAATTGGTGGATGCGCAAATTTTACATTTCTATAAACTAATTTCCTTCATACAAAACGTTAACAATTTGTAGTCAACCAATTATTTACCGGTGTACTGTCACATGAGCTTCAAACATTCTGAACCCTTTTGTAATTGCGTCAGCGGACGCGCAACAAAGCTATATACAACAAAAAATTACCTATTTTTTCATTGTGGATAACGATGTACAGCCTAGCAGCCATAAAATGTAATAATAGAGACAAAGCCGCTAATAAATATGATGAGAGTGCATCGGATAATATGACAATCCAGTCGCGCTGCCTCGAATTTAATTTTGATTGACAACACGATGCGCACACCTGTATATGTATATACCTTCGGCCGTTTCAAATGTTTCCGGTGATGACCGTCAACGCCGCGGTGTTCACCGTCGACGGCGGGCGTCGAATTTATAACCGGCGGCCATGTATTTTTCAATAAATACGCGACGTTATAGAGGCAGACTCATCACAGTGTTCTGCAAACGTTGGACCGGTGAGCTTTTTTTTGCGCGCTGGCAAAATTTAATTTCAGTTTCACGTTCAGCCGCCCGGGAACGTGTAGCGTTTTAAAAATTGGTCTCCAGTGGCGTCCATAACATCCATAAATGTTATAGTGGCGGTATATTTGAGTTTAGATTGACTCAAAAATGCTGCTCTTGTTTTGTTTGAATTGCTTCGTAAAATTTGTTTTTTATAATAAAAGTAAGGGCAGTATACTGCCCTTACTTTAAATTTAACAGTGGTGTACATCACTGGGCGATTTTTGTAGAAGATGCGCTAGAAACAGCCATTGTAAAATATCTTGTATGATGACTGATGAGTCAAGAGCACCACTGGTAAATTTTGAGATAAATTTTTGAAGGATGTATTATTGTTTGAAAATCGGCTCAACGCGGATTATTACAGCGTACGGCACTGGCAGTTACCAATCAATAAATATTAATACAGCGTACGGAATTGAATACTTGCTATACGTGCCCGGTATTAGCTAATTCCGACGGCCGGGGTTCGCAAAAATGCAACGTGGGTGCTAGCTTGCCTGATGGAGATCGCGAATGCTGTTTAAACTTTCAAAGAACACGTACCGCTTTTATGCGCGGCCCGGAAGAATTAAATGCGAAATGACGTTCCGCATTTCATATTCTATTTGAATTTCATTTCTTCGTTGCCTTAATTCCCACTATACGCTTTTTCGTATTTTTTTTTATCGAGTACGCGAATTTCGAACGCGAATGCCGCCGCCGCCGCTCCGACACCCCTTTGCGTTCTCAATTAGTATGCGTTGGTCAATTTTTCTTTGCGCCTCAAATCCGCTTCCGCTCGCCATTTCAATTAAATTGGATTAAAAATGGACTCGGCTCTTATATTTTCACGTAGTGCGTTTGATGAATAAATTTTGGACAGAAATTACTTTTCTTGTTACAGCGTAAAACCAAATAGCGCTGTAAGAGTCGGAGGGTAACAGATGGTTACCCTAAGATTATGAACGGTCATAAAAACAAACAAGACATATGCATAAATGGCTTTAGAAATACAGCATAATAAACTGCAACGTTTATGAGTTTATGTCGGTTAAGTAAGGAATTCAGTTGTCATCTTTGCAGGATGTTAGCTTTAAAATATTATCCTAGGGCTTTGTTTTGAAACTAGGGTTTTTAAACATACGGCGGTCATTTCTAAGAATTTCTAGCGAAACGTGATCTGAAACGGACCACCGAGAAACGAGTCAACGGTTTTTCTAGGGAGGCAGGACTAGATCCTGATTGGTAGCAGTTTTGGTCCCAATGAATTCTGGGGGTGTTAACTCAAAATTTCTAAGGTTTCCTCGATAGCTGGGGAATAAACAATTGGCAGTTGCTAAGTCAGCTTAAAATCGAAAGGTTCAGTTTTTCTTGCGTCTACTGTGATTGTGCTTTGTGTCGTTGGCTAAGTCCAAAGAATCACCAGCATCCAGTTTGAGAGATCAACCGTTCGAGAGTCTACTTGGTTAACTTTCTTAATCGTCGAGTTCCGACCATTTGCAGATATATATTCAGGGTCCAGGCAGATCATTCCCAGGCTACAGAGTGCAGTAATTGGCGAATAAAAGGCAGACCGAGGTAGGTGAAAGTATCTTGGTGATCGATAAAGGGATAGCAGACGCAAGGTTGTCTTTGAATAATACGTGTTTTTTTCGGATAAAAGGGCCTCCATCCTAATGGAAACTTGTTAATAGAATGTAAGAGTTTTGTTTTTTTTTTTTTTCGTAAAGGTGTTATTCCTTTCAGTAATTAAGTCATTTTTGTCAAGATTTGTCACTGATTTTTTTGTACAGGGTTTTTCTAAATATTGTTTGTAAATATATATATTTTGTTGTGGAAAATAAGTCAGTTTTATTTCTTGAACTTCCCAGTTTTGTGAAGTAAAGGTAAAGAGCGGAAGATGAAATAGAATCGTCAAGAAGTAAGAGCTACCATTCATTTATTGCAGAAGATAATACTTTTCAACAAGACACTAGACAAGAACCCACAGTAAATATTGGATTGATTAAATCCCTGGTATATCTAGTCTCAGAACTGGGAATACCACAAACCTGGGAAGTGTGTCGTTAGTTATCATTATCAATTTGTTAATAGACGACACCGTCCCACTTATTACAGCGCTCACCGAAATCTCACCTTACAACTGGTAAAATTCGAAATATAACACATTCGCCCTTCAGAATTACGCCATCCACAACAAGTTTTATATATCGGTTTACGATGATCCCATCAGCCCCCGGTAAATTTTACATCACGACATGAAAAACTCCATTCGAAATTCTTTATTACCATTCCGGCGTCGGATTAGACCGCTGTAGTGACTTGTGAAATTGGTTTTTCCCATAGGTTATTTATGCTCCTGAATGGGGTTTATTTGGTAACGGTATTCAGCCGGTGGACTTTTCAGAATCCCACAAAGGAGTGAAGGTTACGTGTGAAAACGCCCCTCAAAGGGAGAATCTCTCACTACGTTCCCCATAAACATACATTTTTGCAATAAAATGAGATACTAAATTTGCCACTAGACGTTTTTCAAACGCTATTAGACGCAAGCGACTTATCTATCAGCGACTTACTTATCACCTGATGGCCAAGAATTAGCGGTATAAAAATAATTAAATCTGAATCAAAAATTGGCTAAGAAGAGTAAAAGAAGGTATTTAACTTTACTAATTCGTCTACCTAGCAGACGGGCTGGTGTAAATTTTTCCTAATACATTTTCTTTTCGATAATCCTGAAACGCAACCTGCAATCGGACATTTGCAGAATGGGACCAGTTTTTCCAAGTAATGTCCGCGGCGCACGCGATGCCGCGAATATCTTGCTGGAAAAACTGGGTGGAATTTCCAGGCCGGCTAATAAAAAGTTGCATGTCGTCCGACCGCTCACCACTCATTTGCTAACTCATTTTTAAAATTAAATTTTACGAATAAAATAAATGAACGCTACGCCGGCGAATGGACGTTGATAAAAGGGGAATTGTAAGGAATTGGAATAAGAAATTAAGATTAAATGGAAACGATAGCGAATAGGATTATTCATGGTTTAGTATATCACTGTTTACTGTTACATATGACTATCATAAAATTCACTGAAATGATTAAGTTAGTTAGGCATACTGCGACGATATTGTAACTTTTGTTATGCTTGCATTGTTATATAGTTGAAATAATTAATTAAATTAAAAACATAATAATTTAAGGTCCATTTACATTGGGGACTTCTGGATTTCCGGGAGGAAACCGTCAATGACGATGAAGTAGTCAACGTTTCGCACTCTGTTGCAAGAGGCATCTTCAAAACGTAGCAGTAAGAGAGCTACGAAGAGGACTATCTTCGTGAAATATTAACAAAGTGGTATTACAAATATATCTAATTACGAAGATATTTTCTTGTCCAAGACTTATGTGAGTTGCATTCCAGCCTACGTATTACTATACTATTAAATTTGTGCTCAGTTCTGCCGTTGTCGTAAATTTATATTAATTGAGTAACAGGGCGCAATTAAACTCGGTTAAATAAGCGACGTCGGCGGGCCCATTTTAAGTTTATTAAGCGCATAAAATTTAATTATCTGTTTTCGAGCGTTAGTTGTTCAATTTTAAGTTTCGGGCGCGCCGGATTAGTTTTACACTTCACCGTTGATAATAAAGTTTCCCTTCAATTGCAATCTCCGCAATGGAATGGTGCGACTCGGGGGGGAATGCCAGGGGGAGGGGGGTACTATGAGAATTAATGACTGTATAAAGAGAATAGAGATTGCTCAGGGGCGCGGGTATAACTTTTAAGTATAGATTTAAAGGCCACTTGACAGCAATACTATTTTCTGTTATGTCTGCGAATCTCCGCAATCCAAGAAACGTCTTTGCTTTTAATTGACATGTTTCCCGCTATATATACCTGCATTCAACATGGTTGGATGTATTTTACTACCATTTGTATATATACTAGTGGATGACAGTATTACATAATCGAATTAAGCAATATTTACTCAGCGATAAATAACTGTTACTGGAGATTAAAATTTGACAAATTTTAGCTGCTTGTCTTTTTTGCGCTGGATTCATATAGAGATTAATGTAACATTACTGCATATTTAAAAAAAAAAACAATTACTAAAAATATCTACAGGAAAGTAGACCCTAAACATATCCACCAAGAAAGACTGCATCCTCAATATAAACGACACACAGAAATTTATGCAGGGTTGAAAATCGACCATCTGTACAAGTCGCCGGATTTATAAATTAATATTATACCGGCCGGCGACAGTTTAATAAACTGCTTACAAAATTTCTTGAAGGGTTTCCATTTATTTACATCACCGAAGCCCACACATTTGCGGTCGGCGAGGAGGTGATGTTGCCTGCCGACTTGTACGAAATGGATGTCGGGTCAGCCCGTAACCCCTGTCTCATATGTTTAATAAAAAGGTTTGCCGGAGCCGGGCGAACGCACACATCCAAAGGACACCGAATGCTACCCAATTTGTCGCAATGGATATCGAAATTGTAAAATACGAGAATCTTTTCAGTTTTTTTTCTCGTAGGGTACAAATCTACGAAAAAAAATCACATACTGTGAAAATGTGTTATTAGAACCGTATTCTAGAGGAATATGTGTTCCTATCTCGTAAATAAAATGTTTTTAACAAAAACTATTCAAATTTATCATCACTGGATGTCTATAGGTCGCTAAGGAGACATCTAGACGTATAGGATTTCAAAAAAGATCCGCTGAGTTGACGACCCGAGTGATTTATTTATTTTATTGGGCCGACAACGGATGGGCGCCCTTAATTGCCTGCAGATGTCTTCTCCGCTAATGAGGCATGCCTTCCATGTCACATTTGCGTGTAAAGAATCCCGCCACCCACTTGAGAAACACTTTGCCACTTACCTGTGCGTTGAGTTGGTGTTGTTTCCCATCGGGGATCTTGCAGGATATCCGGTAGTCCTGGGACTTCCACTCAGGACATACTCTGAAAATAAAATATGTTAGTTTTTTAATTATTAAAAAAAGATTAATATATAGGTAACTACCGCTAATGTCATACAAAAATTGGTTATTTTCAAAGCAGTTTGAAGTGTAACGTACCACCATGTCGTATGCATTTGTAGACTAGGATAACACACGATGACTTTGCATATGTAACGAGACATTAACCAATGACATCAACGTATATAATCATGTAAACAAAAGGAGTTTACAACTCCAAACTCAAGGGAAGAGAGAACAGCGCAGCCACAACGCGTTGTAATTATTTTAGATCCTTCATACAATAAATTAGGTACAGAGCAGGCTTTCTACATACTCCTTTCCCCACCAACCCCGCTTCAGTCCGCTCATATTATTTTAACGCCACGTTCGGGTAGCGTTCGCACTCCACGACCGGCTTTGTTGTGTTTGACTTACCTTTATGAATAACCGTTTGCGAGCTCTGCTCTATCGTACATATTAAACACGGTTAAAATTGAATCACAAAGGGTCCGCAGACCGTTTTAAACTTTTCCACCTTATCTTAGTGTGTGTGCGAAACGGATCCAGAACATCAGCTGGAGGTGCTGTTTTATCTGCCGCGTCCGCTGACGTGGTGTTGGCTAGAAGCATCGCTGTCCTGTTGAGGTAGTGAAATTTTGAAGGATGTGTCGGCATAATTTTGATCTCTAATCTTAAAATTTGTGCTCAACACTCAAATATAAATATTTTTGTTGTAAGACGAAGGTCTACTTTTTTATACAAGAATAACTTTTTCTTCGTCAGAGAAAAATATACTTAACATAAACATACTAAATTCTTAAATCGTAAGAATAACTAACCGTTGAAATAACTATATTGAAATTCTAAATATTATTTGTATAGAAAAAAAAAATCCGCTTCATGCTACACTATATACAATTACAATTACAATTAGCAAATTGTAACACCGTTTTTAGTAACTTTTTTCTAAGATTGGTGACATTGATATCAAATACATGTCAAACGAAAATACACATAACCACAAAAGTAAGCACAAACTGATTTTTTAGAATCGCACAAACTGCGAAGTATGTATATTTTTATACATATTTAAACATGCGTGTTGCATCCTAGGTTTCGTACTACTAGTATATGATGGTATATAATAATTATCAATAATTACTTTTTCGCAGATATTTGAATTTAAGTGACAGATGACAGTGTTACCAACGGTTGCACCCATAAATACTCTAGATTGGAATTTTACCTAATATACTTCTAAATTTTTATAAAATTAATGAAGCAAAGTAGAAAAAATAGTATATTACACTCGTTTTATAAGACATATTGGCGCATTCGTTCAAACAACTCATGCGCCAATTTGACGTCTTATAAAACTTGTATAATAATATACTATTATTACTTTCATACATTGCAGGTAGGATCAGGATGTTGTGAAGGAATAAACATTATCACCTTTTTTAATTTCAGTATTTTGTTAGTTCTTAAGATGCCAGCAAGTTTTTCTTTACACTTTTCACTATACTTGTTAGGTGGGTATACCTTTGGTGAAAGTGAAAAGTTACAACGTAATTTGATCAACCAAGTGAATCTATAATCAATCCTAATGTCTCATACATACTTCGGTCAACAATTCGCCATCCAGTTAAGCATTTTAAATCAAAGATACCTAATAGTCTATTCACTTTATATGCTAAGCCCGAAGTAATTACCATCCACCACTGGTCGATCCCTAGTTGAATGGTCCAAACTGTGGATCAGAGTGTGTCTGTACATTTGTGTGGTGAAAATTTTACTTGCGGTGTTTGCCTCCGTTGATGAATCGCTCTAACCACAGGGAACAATCCGCTGGGCGGACAAAGTGGCAGCTAAACTAGAGTCATGTGTAATCAGGAACAGGATGCATTATAAATAACGAACGGCAGAGAGGCAACAGGGGCCGACAGGGTTTGTATAATGGACTGCCGACTCGTGGACTTCATCGTTTACTGTTCTCAGACTTTGCCATACCCGCAAGTTAAATTACAGTCATCACTTCGCCATTGTTTCCCAACTTTGCCCAGCTCACATCCCACACGCAACCCTATATACCTTCCAGCCAAATATTATATATAATTTCTACTGTTGTGAATACCGTGGTCTTTGACGCTAACACTTTGCATTAAATATAAATACACACATACAGATATTTTCTTAGTTCAAAGCAAGTTTTTCGACAAAATATGGATTCTGAGTATAATATACAAGGTCTGATACAGTCACAAAGTAAGTACAATACTTTTCGATACCTACTGTTGAAATTCAAGAGAAGTTTTCGCCGTATTTAAGCACAGTAGCGCCCCCTCCCGTTGACGGTAATGTATTCGAAACGACTGCCAAACTTAACATGGCGCTACCACCGCTAAATGTTCGCGCAATGCAAAACGACCGTATTTGAATTTCAATCTGCCGCCGTGATACTTTAACTTTAACAGAACTTTAAAACCTGCACCATTCGAATACTTGGAAGGGAGAAGACTTTCCCGTAACCAAACATTACGGTACGCGGTCTTTTCATGGATCGATGTGCTGGTGATAATGTGAAAAGTAGAGAAAACGTCGAATTTTTATGAGACTATTATTTGGATAATAATTTGTATGTTATAAATTCCCAGTGTTTTTTAAACGTTTTGGTAATCTCAGTTACCCACAATGGGAAATAAAGCTATCGGTAACATGCAAAAACAAAAAAAGCACGACAACAACACACAACGTACAACCTAATCACGGTAACAAATTTCAAGGCCGATAATCGGAATCGGCGACCAAATTTCGGTGTTTACCTCGGCCACGGTTGGCCGGCTCTGTTTTTTTATTTATTTTCAGTGCCTTATTTACGCCGGGGTGGGATTTATCAGCCCCCCGGTTCATTTTATCGTCCGACAGAGTGCGCCACCGCCACCAACACTCGCAACGATATGTTTTTATTTAGTAGCGAATTAAATTTGTTCAGACAGCGTACGCCGCGACTTTGTGTGTGCTTTTTTTATTTTATTGCCGGGCAGCTTCTACGAATTTATCGCTTTTTTGGGCAACCGCGACCGCAAAGATTAGGTGAGGCGTTATTTGTGAAATTCAATTAAAAACCAATTAAACTTAAATTAGTTTTGTTTCTGGGGTCGTTTTTTTTTCTTTATTTTCGGCCGCGGACAAGTTCGGCGCCCTGTCGCGGTCCGCGTGTACACAAGACCGAAAAAGAAGTTCTACAAATGTTTGACAAAGTCGGCGGGGTTGAATTTTTATTACGCCTCACCCTCAGTGTTCTCTTCGGTTCCTTTTTTGCCAGATTTGAGTCGTTTAAAGTTTTAATTTAGTTTTGGTCGGTGTGCCTCGGGTAACTCCGCTTATTTTCTGACTTCTGACAAGGTGTATTTTGCCGTAATTCATTCTTTTTAAATCTATAGTCCAATGTTATTTCACCGAATACATAAATACTATTAAAATTTTAAATTAGAAGTTTGATTTATTTATTTTAATATATTACTTTGTTTAATAAAGATATCCAAATTTCATTCATCAAAAACGACCTTTGCGCATAAAAAAATCCCAACTATTGTCGAATTTTTATACCATTGGAACTAGTAATACTAATAATTCTACCAACAGGATGGTTTTAAATTTTATTTTTCGTGTACGTGCTTTTTACAATATGCCCGACAGCGGGTATTCGTAGATTTAAATAACTTGTAGCTGTAAACCAGTACATCCGCTGAAATACAAATCAGAATATTTTGGGGAAATTATTTGCTCTTTGAACATGTGCGTTGTTTCCTATCAAAACAAATTTCCATACCGGCACGAATAAAACGCTGGAATACACACAACTTGATTATTGACATGATATTGCATACAAATCACGATAGTGCGCTCCCGTTTATTTATTTTTTTTAGTTTAAATTTATGCGAGCTATTTCAAATTAACATTTGCGTACTCTATTTACATGTCTGTTGGGTTATTTTAGCTCACATGTATGTCTATTTTATATTGCATAAAATGTCAAATATATATTATTCCTGAAACGACACTAATAAAAACTTTCAACGTAAGTTGCCCTTATAATTCCATCAATTCTCTTTGAATTCTGTCGGTCTACCGGAATGCCTTTTTTACGTTTAGGTCGTAACAAAAAGGTTCAGCCGAATCGAAGAGAGGATAAGGGATTACCGGACAGGAAGAGGGTGAAATCGTTATGGCCCTTAAAAAGGAAGTGCATGAATCCTCCTTCTGTTCAACAGGAAGGGAGAAATTACTCGGGCCTGCCCTTAATGGCACCAAGAGCAGCCCTCCGCATGGAGAAAGAAAGAAAAATGATTGCCAGAATGAAATTGCCCTCTCAGGTGATTTTCTTTATTAAAAGTGAAATTAATTTTTAATTTTATGGGGGAAGGTATAGAGTTTTCTCAATAATTTTACAAGTTTTATCTCCAATATCTTTTCGGGACTTTTACAGACAAATTACACAAGGGAACAAATTTCGAACTTTCTGATACAACAAAAAAAATTATGTGCTCCAGACGCAGCCTTACATAACTAGAAACAGAAAGTGGATTTATTGTAACAGGTCTAGACTTACAGATACAGCGATACTCAAAAAACTGCGAAAACTGCAATAAAATCAGTTAAATTATATAAATTCTAAGATTATGCAAAAGTACTGCTTTCAAGCTGTATTTTGATGAATCGATAAAAAGCCACCATTCAGAAGGATCGTGGGGTATATCAAATTCGTTCAAAGATTCTCAACATCGTCACCGTCACACCTCGTGCCAAAAGATTCCATTCCTGTAGTCTAGAACCCAATAACTCGGCTTTTTCTTTTGATAAATCTAAGTGTTAACCAAATCATTCAGTTCGCACTGGTTTATAAGGTGAGGTGTTCCCAAAACTTCAAATGGTGAACATTCACAACGTCCCTGATTTGACAGAGTGATTTCAGACACTCTCTCAAATCAGGCAAGTTTCTTCAAATAGGAGAAATTTCTTCTGTGTCAAAAATCGAAGATGATGAAGTGGAAGTCGCCTCCACAACATAAACATCTACTTTATGTCCTTGATGCATAAAAAACTATTGCAGGCAGGTTAATATTTAAATTTAGGCATGGATCAGTAATGATTGAAGAAATCTATTCACTGCTTCACTAGTTGGGCTTGCAAAAATTTATTCTGTGACCAGTGGAGTTCATAATTGGAAATCGGATACTGGCCGTGGCATCTACAAGTGTTAAACCACTTTCCCGCCTCGACAGTGGATTTGGGTTCTTCTCGGTGGCATCGAGACCGGTTTGCATCGGGTTTCGAGTCCCTCGGGGACCTTACCGACGCGCCGCAAATGACATTGATGAAGACGCTGCGGAGGAAAGAGCGTCTAGCCTGCACAGATGGCGCTACCGGTCGGTCCGCCAACTATCGATCCGCAGCAGCCGCATCCGCGCAGTGATTCAGCCCAATAAACATTCATTACCTGGCCCAAAAACCTCCCCCGTATCCTCCCTCCGTCGTACCCCGCCACTCAATTTAACCCCGCCGAATTCGGATTACTGCCCGGACGACCAACGACTAGGAAACGTTTGTCGGCACCGTGGTGGAGTATTTGGTGGGAGAGAGAGTGAAGGCTCTACTTCCGTGAGTCTGGAAGCGTCGGCTAAGAACTCAACACACTTTAAATTAAGTCTGGTCTGTCATCAATGTTCGTTAGTTATCGTCTGGTGAGGGGATTGGACACGGGGGATGAGTCGATCCTTGGTCAACTGGTCAACTAGGGCTACATCGAGAGCATTTAGGGTGTAGGGTTGGATGGACTTTCTAAATGTCTGTCTGAGCCCAGACTATTTCTTAAGAAATATCTTACACCATAAAAAAGTTCTTTTTTATTTGAAGTCATATATTTCACTTGAATTAGCCTTCTGTGCAGATGTTCTCATAACAGATTGTTCAAAAGATTACGAATCAACGAGTTTTTTTGTGTTATTTTATGAAATTAAGTTATACAAACTTTCTGTGCATTAAAATATGGGAAGTGATCACAGAAGATGATGTAAAAGTTCACCAGCCATGGACACCTAATATATGCTATATTTCCTGTTAGATCGGACTTTTAAAGTGGATGAAAGGGGAGCAAAAGCAAATGCCATTTGTAGTTTTCATGTTGTGGCGAGAGCTTTCCAATCATATAGATGATTGCTATTTTTGCACGATAAGCGTCTCCGGATATTCAAAGAAGGATAAGCATAAAATAAAATATCCAAATATGCCATCAGCATCGCGACCTATCCCCCATGGAGAGAACCATCGTCTTCCAAGTCGCCATCCACTTCACCATCTTCGATTTTTGACACCGAAGAAATTTCGCCTGGTTGAAGAAACTTGCCTGATTTGATAGAGTGTCTGAAATCACTCTGTCAAATCAGGTAAGTCGTGAAGATTCATGATTTGAAGTTTAGGAACACCTTACCTTATAAACCAGTGCGGACTGAACGATTTGGTTAAAGACTTAGGTTTATCAACAGAAAAAGCCAAGTTATTGGGTTCTACGCTACAGCAATGGAATATTTTCGCACGAGGTGTGACAGTGTCTTCATTTATAAAGCGTAACGAATCTTTTAATGCAAATTTTAAAATGAAAGGATCTTTATGTATTCACAAAGTTGAGGGTCTTATGAAGGCGTTTAATATTCCCCACGATCTTTCTGAATGGTGACTTTTTATCGATTCATCAGAATACAGTTTGAAAGCAGTACTTTTGCATATTCTTTGAATTTACATAATTTGTTAACTGATTTTGTTGCAGTTTTTTTTTAAGTATCGCTGTACCTGTAAATCTAGACCTGTTACAATAAATCCAACTTCAGTTTCTAGTTATGTAAGGCAAATATAATCTGGAACAAAGAATGGTTTTTACAATTTTGAATAAATGAACACGGCTATACTGCACAAAAGCGTTCAGTGAACATTGAAAAATACCTCAGAAATCGCTAAGTTTAATTATCTCCAAATAGCCAAGGATAAGCGCTCATTAGCCCCAGGAAATAATAAGCAAACAAACGAAAAGACCAGCACGAGACGAAAACAAGCGTCGACGGCTAATTAGAAAATTACGCTCTCTCAGATTCTCAACATTTCCAGTTCAAAAAGGGAAAACGGGTATACGTACGAGCAGTACTGCGAAGGGACGGACGTAGGAGGCAGGATGACGGTGAGCAGTTAATTCCGCAGTGGGAATCCTGACAGTTTTATTAGTACTCGAGGAAAGTGCGCCTTTGAAACTAGGATCTAATTACATCCTGCGATGACTGGCTTTACACGCCGAAACACGTCCAGTACGCCAAGCATTTGATTCGGTCGGCATTCCTGGTAGACAGCAGACGGTAGCCGCTTGAAGACCGCTGCCGTTGCGTTGAAACGGTCCTCATAGCTTCACATACTGGTGCGTCCATAATCGCACTCGTTATCCCCTTGCAAATTTCCTTCAAATTGAGCTACATGTCCCGTCTACAGTGTTAATAGTTCTACTAACGTACGTGTTGCCTGTTATGCACGAGTATTAAATTTTAACGATGAAGTCAGCTGGATATCAGTCAGTTAATTAGTTAGCTAACACCTCAACTGTAAAGATCCAGCTTCAGGCTTTGGCATCCACTGTGAAAATTAGATTGCAGCTTTTATGCAAGAGGTCTGATAATCTTAAAGAATCGTAAAATCTTGTGAATTAACAAATATATTGAAAGTTAATTTTAACTTCTTTAATCTTCAACGAGAAACCCCAACTTTTTGATGATTTCCCCCGTGATCCGCATAACAAATTGCGCCTAACAAATCCCTAATTTAAATCAAATTTAGGATTAAAAAAAAGTAAGAAGAATATTCATTCTAATTGATACTGATATCTTAACGAAAGGCCGAAAAAAAAGCTGATTTACCCGGATTACCATAATCTCCCAAAATCGCGGCATCCCCTCAAAAGACGAACTCCAATAATTAATTGCATGATTCTGTGTCCTTTAATACCCCCCCACCCAACCTTCCCCCCCACCACAGTCTTTGTCAATTATAAAAGGGATTACCGTTCAGTCAGAAATTTCGGAGATAATAAAATTTAATAACAGAAGAAACCCCCTACAATAAATCCAGGAGGAGGCTGTCACCCCTGCATTTTTTCTCTGCCGTACGAATGATATTATTAGTTCACCTAATGACTCGATAGGGTGCGCTGTAGCATGAAAATCGAGCAAGGGAGGAGTTCCTCAATAAATACATGCACGGGGTACTTAATTACTAATTGCCGTTTGAATCTCGTCGCCTGGAGATACTGATTTAGCTTCTCTGCTCAATCTCGTGTAGGATGGGGTCTCCTTGACGATAGTAGTGAAGTCACTCGAGTGAACTATATTGCTCGTAGCTCGAGGTCTGGATTGGGGGAGACAATAAAAAAATTCTACATCGAGTCTGGACTTCTTAAATTGAAGTAATCATCCTCCAGACATGTTTGAGAACAAACAACTGATAGAATCTTCAGCTAAAGTTGATAGAAAAAATGAGCCAGTTCATATTTTCAACTCCTTTTAGAGATACCGCATTAAGTTTAAATACTAAACCATAAAAGCTCTAACATATTTAATTAACTCGACATCAACGCCTACAATTTATACATACCAAGTTCAGAAATAAAAAAAAAACATAACGTTCGGCAATAATATTATACAGACAGGGGTGTAGAGTTGATGACTTCCATGCATCGACCCTCATATTCGTAATAAAGGGACCTGGGGACCTATAGATCAGTTGAACACGACACCCAGCCAGTTATTTGCAAAACGTATACACTCTCTAATATGAGTGAAGCTGAAACGCGCTTTATAATTAGGGGACAGCGCCGGGGGGTCAAATCAGATCACCGTAGGGGCGTCGGAGCCCCATAAACTATGGGGGTAGCGCAAAGTTGCGTTTCACCGGCCTGTTTTTATTAGATTAAAAATCGGGAGCGTAATTTATTACGTTAAATATCAGGTCGGATTCGCACGAGGAGAAGAAACGGCATTTCCGACCCTCCCCGCGTCCCGACGCCAGCTACCCCTGTTGTCGTAAAACCGCGTTACTTTTACTGCGCAACACTTTATTCTAATTTAGTTGAACGGTCGTGACGCTAATGGATTTTATACGACATCTAATGGCCACGGCAAACTTACCCGGATATTGCAATCATAGACGTTATTAAAATAAGTGGTAAGTTAGAGGGATTTATTTGCCTTAGGGTGGACTATGAATAAGAAAAGTTTATAGGTACCATCTAGTACTATTATAATTTATTGATTTTGACTAATATATATTATTTAAAAATAAAATTCTATACTCTATGTGTGTGGATACTAATACAACTACTATAAATATTAATTTTCTTACGTCATACGTTTTAGGAGTATTTTATTTACGTTTTCGCAGTTTAGAAGACTGCTTTTTCATTTTTTTAAGTGTATCCACTTTTATCATCACACATAAATCTAGGATTTGTATAGTATCGTTAAGAGAATGAATACATTAATTAGAATAGTCACGATGTCCTCATCCACAAATTCTAGAGCATTTTGTTCTTGCCATCACTTCCGCACCACGTGATCAATAGCCCTGCATTAGTGCTTACCTATCCTGTTGATGTACTCGGCCATCGTCTTCATAGAACCAGTCATCAACCCCAATCGTACATACGAATCCCCGAGTTCTCGAAAAAAGTCCAAGAAGTGATGATATCGTTACTCGTGGCGAGATTCCGACATGTTGCCACTTGTTTGTTGCACGCGGATGGATGATTTCGACGGATCTAGCGGTCACGCACTCACTCACTACGTTGCGCCGTCGGCGCTTTCTACGCGGAGGGTACGCGAATCGCTCGGCGCCACCCCGTTCGTTCCTGCGAAAGCGGGACGTCTCCGGGATCCTATCGATTTGGCACAGTTCGTGGATTCACGGCATCCTAGCGCCATCCTTCAGCCGTCAACGCAAGCCGCTATTTCTTCATTTTTACGAATGGTTCATGTAAAATTATGCTAGCAGTTGGCGACATAGTATTTCAAACTGATGATCAATACTGGTATTGCGAGAAACTATTAAGTTTTGTTGTTTTATGATTTTTTTTATTTATTTTAAAACGGTTGTAAACATGTGCTGGCATTTGGCTCCATGTTGTATTTCAAACTGTTTATCAACACTGTGTTTGGTAAAATTGTTGAGTTCCCAGATTTGCAAAATAATAATAACAGATATAAATATGTGACCATAACACTGTTTTCAGGGAAACTGTTAAATTTTGTTCCTTAATTAAATTTGTTTATTTAAAAATATACTGGCATTTGGCAAAAGAATGATTCCAACTGATAAAGAACACTGTTTCCTGGAAAACAATTAAGTTTCTTTAAATTAAATTTGTTTATTTAAAATGTACAGTCAGCCAATTCATCGAGACGACAACCTACAATATTATACATAATTCCTGAACGTTTCGTAATACATTCAGAATTATTGTTAGGATGAGAAATGGCGACGATGTGATGGGGGATGAAATTCATTAACTGACCGCTAATGGCGACGAAAGGGGGACGAGATGAAGTGGCTGTATTTGTATTCCGGAGTTAGATATGCGTCGGGTGACGTGTTCAATTAAAACCGTCTAAATCGTGTCCAGTTTGACGATCTGACGGATGAACGGTCCAGCCCACCACGGTGCCTGAGGCCAGTAAGGGGACATCCCCCTTTATGGGCAAATATCTCAATTAAATCATGGCTGAAGTTGGCACGTTATCATGACTAACATACCATCAGCACCATGCTCACTAAATCCTCATGTTTTTATCGGTAAAACTGTAGAATTTCTTTTTTCTTTTATCAAATCTTCTATTCTTGTACTAAAGACATGTTTCACATTTGGACTAAGAGAAAAGAATGTAAAATCAAATAAATGTATTTTTTGAACATATTTCTTTCAAGGAAATAATATATGTTTGAAACAAATAAGTATTTTTAAATTAAAAGAAACGGAGCTGCATGGGTTGAAAGAAATATTTTATTTATCTTTTGCACCAAATGGTTTTCCGTGATTTCCGTAATGTAGAAATTGTTTGGGTTTAATCGCAGAAATACGCTTGAATGAAATAAATCTGGTTTTATTTGATATAAAGATCGGAAAGAAGATCGGAAGAAGAGAAAGATAATAAATTTAAGTAAAAAATTGTGTTTGAATAAAAAAGGTGGTTTTATTAAAAATTATTGCTATGTCTACTGGCGGGGAGATAGCGCTGACTGTCTCTGCGCACGCGTTGGCCTTTTTTGGGCTTTATATAAGCGGAGCTACAGAATGGGGCGGTATTCTGGTTACTCTACTAATGAGTCTACCATAATCTTTTATTGTGGTTTTTGACTAAACTATGTTTGGATTATATAATCAAGGTCCCATGATTATAATCCAAACATAATAAAATATTAATTAATGATTAATTCACAGTGGCAATATTTATCTAATTTGAAAGTACACTTTGCTGAAACTATAGTACTATTTGTTTACATCAAAATTTGTAGTTTTTAAATCAACATTCGATTTTATTAAGTCAAGTACTAACTTTTACTTCTCAAACAGCAAAAGAAGGTTTTTTTTACTTAAAAAGAATGTCGAGGTCTTGAAACAATATGTTCATTTCGTTTGAAAATATTATGTTATTGATTTTAATTTAACATTAATATAAATACGATGGCTTTGAATTTAATAAATTTTACCAACAAAATAATGTTTTTATGGCAAATAAAGCTGTGCTTGCAACATCGATCGTGCGTTTTAATAAAGTATAATAATAAAACAAAGATTTAAATATGTACCTTTATGATATGAAAACCACGTCAATTTGTTGCAGTACATTTTTACCCATGATTAAGCCAAGAGTTGCGGTCTACCCTCTGTCAAAACCAAAATAATGTCGATAAGGAATTTATAACACGTGCTCACCCCGAATAGCTGCTAACGTTACGTATATCCGCGTATCCCTAGCTCCCCAACCCTGATAAAAAGTATCATCCCTGCTAGAGACGTCACTTTCGTATTCCCCCTGCATATCATGCACCATATGTGATATTTCAGTCTTTATCTCCGCCATAATTCACATACATTATTGCACAAAATGCGTACGTACTATATATCAGTTTTGTGCCAGAGTTTAGCGATAGGCCTATCGAGTTTTGGTTGTTTATTCCTTGTCCTTTGTTTACTGAACGGAATTGCTTCTTATCACAAAAAAAACATTTGCATTGTACGCAGACTTTGCAACACTGTCAGAATACAAAAAAATATGAACATTGCTAGTTACCAGAGATTTTTCAAAAGATATTTTTATCAAAGGTTTCAAAAGTGGATTTGCCTACTGTCTAGTATTACATTAGGAACGTAGTGGAGACCACAGGACCCGGTTCTCTCGCTATTAGCGGTCAGTTAATGAATTCCTCCCCTGTCCGCACCACCCCTGTTCGGTCTTCCGTCCGTCCGACAACAGCCAAAGGCGATCAGAACGCGCGAGACCGCAAGAGGAACCGCCACAGTCGACAGTGCTGTAGCATGGAGGCCGTTGACGGCGGCAACGACATCCCCCGCGTCGCGACGCTTTACATATTCATACGGTGTCCCCCGGAAAATCGAGAAGGAACGAGTCGACGTCCACATCGCGTCCGTTAGATGGCGTTCTCTTATTGCAAATTCCGCCGCGTCGCTGGTGTTTGTTTTGCGAGGGTTGGCGCGCGGGCGGACGGGGTTTGGTCTCGTGACGGACGCGTAATTGCGCCAGTGTCACGTCTCGGCGAGATTAGTATTAGCTCGTTTCTGGGGTGGCGACGAAAAAAGGCGACGGAATGAGCAACAGAAGATACGATGGAAATGCTGCGAGTTGGTCCATGGGGAAAAAAGGGCCGCGCTTATGGCGACTTGAATTGGGGGTGGTAAAAAGCGGGCCGTGAGATCTTTAAGATACTGACGTGACGCTTGTTACTGATGGTCGGATGGGCGATTTTGTTATTACGGGTCGGCGAATTTCTAAAATTGTTATGAGGAGGATTGTTACATTTGTTCTTTAATACGTAGGTATGTCATTATAGGGAGGTGTGTATGATCAATAACCCTATTGATCATACACACCTCTAGATTGTTAGTGTTATAAAGACAATGTAAGCAATTCTATTGTATGCTGTGAGATAAAAGAAAAATGTACTTCATTAAAATATTTATAGAGCCATGTGTTTTGAATGGCGTATGAATGGAGTATATTCTTTTACAGGATTTGTTAAGTAACGATTAGTACTTCATTTTGACGACGATACCTATGAGTTGGAGGAATATTACTTACTTGCGATGTAGCATATTGCGTTGTAACATAATTTTCTGGTCTTACCTGAAACAAGAAAAGACATAAATTCAATATTAAACGTGTTGATTTTTCAAGCATTTTTAAATAAAATTTATATTTTAGTTATTATAGTTGTATACAGAACCAGCAATGCAAACTTAACTAACCACTGTGCTTCCCCTCATCGTAAAAAAAATCACTTATACCATAGAAATAGCGTGTTAACTGCACATCAACGTACACCCCCATTATCTGATCGCCTCCAAGGTGTTTTTTAAACTGCGACCAACGTCCAACATTCATTATGGAGCGACCAACTGCCCAATACACGCGAACCTATATGACAAATGCGTCATTGTTAGAGCCCGTCGTCTATAACCGGTAATGTGCAATTAAAAAGCGACCGTCCCCAGTGTCGGCTAATCGATGAGGATGAGCTGACGTTAAACTGCTATCAAATGGCCTCCGGGCGACTCCGGGTCCCCCGGAGTTTGAAACAAGTAGAAATGAGCCGTCTCGGTCATGAATATTCAACGTCACGTCCTCCACTCTCTCGTTGGATGGCCGCAACTAGAGTTCAGCAGGCACATTAGCGGAATCAGCATCGGGGTAAAGTGAACGGGGGTCGCTGGTAAGCGGAAAACGGCACCGTGTAGCCGTCCTGTTGCCCTTTTTCGCCTCGAGCGGTAATTATCAATTATTTATTCTTTCGGTGGCTGTATGCTGCATTTTTAGTGTCAAGGAATACTTTACCGGCTGGTTTTTAATTAGTATGCGGGATGTGGAAGGGTGTCTTATGGTGGCATTGTAAACAAGAAATTTTAATTATAATGGTGTACTTCAAAAGTGTGTTCTGTCTGTTGGTTATCATAGTCGAACAAAATTCAAAGTGCATAATAAAATATTTTCACTGGTTTTGAAAAGATGCGAAGGCAGTAATATCTGATTTGATCTAGAAATATCTGGGGTGGGCCTCACCCTAGTTTCCGACTACATCGTTGCGTTGGTACAATAAAATGTCTAAACACTTTTGCAATTATTCAATTTTGTGAAACCACAGCCACTCTGGACCCTACCTAACGCCAGTTTCTATGATATAATGAGATTTGTCATCCTGGCGTTTAATGTCATGTCATGTCAGTAGCGAATCTGACAATTCGCAACACAGCGACGAAGGCTATGGATTCTGTCAAACCGCTTCTATAAAAGCTTATATATAGTATATAAAACGTTCATCCCATTGATCCGTAAATAGTTGACATATTTAAAATCGCTGGAGGATGAGTTGAAATAAAGATCGGCAAGAAGATCGGAAAAAGAGAAAGATAATAAATTTAAGTAAAAAGATTGTGTTTGAATAAAAAAGGTGGTTTCATTAAAAATTATTGCTATGTCTACTGGCGGAGAGATAGCGCTGATAGTCTCGCGTTGGTCTTTTTTGGGCTTTATATAAGCGGAGCTACAGAATGGGGCGGTATTCTGGTTACTCTTCAATTGGGAATAAATCTGTGGTCTTTATTACAGATTACCGTGGAGTAAAATAATCTAATGAGTCTACCATAATCTTTTATTGTGGTTTTCGACTAAACTATGTTTAGATTATATAATCAAGGTCCCATAATTATAATCCAAACATAATAAAATATTAATTAATGATTAATTCACAGTGGCAATATTTATCTAATATGAAAGTACACTTTGCTGAAACTATAGTACTATTTGTTTACATCAAAATTTGTAGTTTTTAAATCAACATTCGATTTTATTAAGTCAAGTACTAACTTTTACTTCTCAAACAGCAAAAGAAGGTTTTTCTACTTAAAAAGAATGTGTCTTGAAACAATATGTTCATTTCATTTGAAAATATTATGTTATTGATTTTAATTTAACTAACGTTGATATAAATACGATGGCTTTGAATTTAATAAATTTTACCAACAAAATAATGTTTTTATGGCAAATAAAGCTGTGCTTGCAACATCGATCGTGCGTTTTAATAAAGTATAATAATAAAACAAAGATTTAAATATTCGCTTCTATAAAAGCTTATACATAGTATATAAAACGTTCATCCCATTGATCCGTAAATAGTTGACATATTTAAAATCGCTGGAGGATGAGTTGGTATTAGTTTGGCCGAAATAGAATGAATCCTGAAGAAAACGTATGTAACATTTGCCACGTCCGGTTGTCAGATTGTCACCAAAAAACAATCCAGTTCGGCCCCCGGTAATTCTAAATATGTATACCAAATTTCAGCCCAATTGGACATACATACACGCACATATGTACATACACACATACATACATTTTCAGAAATGATTGCAATGGATTCAGGTAACCTCAAAACGCATATTTCCGCAAAAATCTGGAATTTTTTTTGTCGATTATACTTTTTTCTAGGGACTAGTGGGAAAGTAAAAATTAATTTTTCCGACATAATATGTCGCTGCATATTATGTCGGAAAATTAAACGTCTCCCGAAATACTTTAGATACACAACTGCTGCTTTTATACATGTAATCTACAATGTTTTCTGCATAATGCATCTTGACTCGTAAAAAAGTTATTGGAGACTAAAAAATAGAAAAACAGCGACATATATCGGAAAATAAATTATACATATAACTGACCTACTCGGTTCTTCTCTAACAATAATGTTATTTCAGACCATACAATATAATATAATGCATTTATAGGAAACAATTTTAGGAAAGGTATTGTTGAATATTCTTTTATGCGAAATGTGTTTACAAAAATGTACGCAGGCACAACCACATCTGGCATGGTCAAAGTCGAACCAGCGAACAAAAAATTGTTTTCGTGCAATGTATAGGCCGAGTGGAGTATTTCACCGATGAAAAAAAGCACTTACACACTACGACTAGGACATGTTTTTGTCCCTCAAGCCAGCAGACGATAGAAAATAACCTATTTTCTATGTATTTTTCTGATTGGTCGGTTATTTCAAATATAAAAATCATAAAAATACAATACCGATATGGTATTCGCTTGCTAATAAGCCAAATATCGTTGCTCTAGTATGCATTGGTAAAGATGATGGAAACAATGATGGATTCAGAAATTCATTCTGAAGAACTTGTGTAAAATTTTGACTTTGACTCACTGCTAATAAACTCCTTGTGGTTTCTTTTTGTTTCTAACATAACATTATTTATGTCAAACAGGATGTCATCGCCGAAACGAAGAGATATCTTGCAGACTTTAAGAGATCGGGACTATGTCGAAAAATAAGTTAAAATAAAAAAGATATGTGTTCCTTTCCCGACAGGGTGCTTATAATACTGTCCTCGTAAAACTTCATTTACAGAAAACCGACACATCGATAAATTCCGCCAGATCAAACTCAATTCAGCAGACTCCTCAATTCTCATCATCGCCCATAAAATCGTCTGAATGCATTGGCATCAGACCGAAGAAAAAAAAGAGCAGGGCAGGATACTGGTGGCGTATGTCCTGCTGCCGCCAATGGAATCACATAAAAATAGGAATGCGCTCCGTACGTTCCATGCATTATTTAACGTTGGATTCCTCGCGTCCACCCCGATCCTCCATCCAACCCCCAATATAATGATTCCTTACGTGACCGCACTGTCTAAGGCCGCGCGCGCCTTATTTTTTGCCCGTTTTTATAGACCAAATTACGTAATAAGAGGAGGTGGTTCGGGATAATTTCTGAAGATGAGACCCGCATACGAATCGTCGTCTTTTCTGGCTAATGGTACCGACGGCCGGAAGAGGGCGCTCGCGAGATTAATTAGTTTCAATTATTCTACGCGGCAACCCCCAATTCGTGCGTGATTGTTGTGCTTCCTCCACGGTTTGAATTTGCGGACGGGGCTGGGCTCGTGAAGGGGATTGCTCTCGGTGTTGTAGAATTTCAATATTGGATGAGATGGGGATGAGGCCTGATTTGTGTATGGCTGCGTCGCTGGATTAATTAATTTTTGCGGGGTTGCTGAGGTGATAAGATGTGGTATCGTAATTAAAAGCACAATCGGCGGAAAAATGGTCTTAATCTGCCATTCTATATAGTCGGAAAGTTGGGTGAGGGTCACCCCAGATATTTTGTTAAAATTGCCAGGGAACCATTCAACCAATTTTGACTAAACTAGTACCAGCTCATCCTCCAATGACTTTAAAAATGTTTACGCGCTATAAACGTTCATAAAAGCAGTCTGAAACCCGCTTAACAAGATTAGAAAATTGCAGAATTATATCTAATAAAGCTATAATAAAGTTTTTTCGTGGCGAAAACTAAAATTGGGGCAGTAATATTGAACAATAGAAAAGATTTCTCAATACTTAAGCTGACCAAACCAGTCATTGAAAAACAATTTTCAAAGAAACTGTAACTAACTATAACAAAAACATAGACGCAACAGATATTTACTTCTTCCTCAGGTGCAATTTTCACATTCTCTCTGTTTGATAAAAATAGTTCGAAATAAGCATCCTCAACTCGGTGGAGATCCTTAAAACTTCGTTATCCTTAAACTATTCCTCGTCGACCAGTTTAGTAGCTACTTAAAAACAAGTGCCTGCTAAACCTCGACCAGAAGTGTACAGTAAACCATGAAATAAATTTCGAAACCGTTACTTCTTGTTGCACCAGGCCACGTTTTGCCCTACCAGTTGTGCAGCACTCAGCGCCAGGTCCATTCATTCAACCGTATTCAAACCTCAGACTTCCGACCATAACAATAACAATAAAGAGCCCCCGTTTCTCTACTTAATCTAATTGTATTTACACAGCACTCTTCGATATACAAACCGATGGACGCTAACAATTCCCCGTTAGGTACGTTTCTATATGTACATTGAAACTGGAGGGTGGGTTTTATGTATCCTTTGGACATATGCGCCGAAGGCGGTAATGCGGAAATTCGTTTATTTTACTGATTAATAAATAAACGAAATGACGGAGGTACAAGCGGCGGTTGAGGGATAGAAAACACAGGACAACCAAGGGGTGGATTATGTTCAAATCGAGGGAGATTAAAAATCTCAAATGTATTTCTTATTGTTCGATTTTACTATTTTATATCATTGTTTTGATCTATCTTTCTCGCTGTAAGGAGAGGAAAAGAATATGCCAGTTAGTTAGTGTTTCAGCACAATTAAATGAACTGAAGAATAGAATTATTGCATTTCCATTATCGAATTTATAATTACTGGTAGGGGGGGACGTTTTACTGTATTAGTAGGGCACATGTGTCATAAATTAATTAAGTTATTGTCGAAGTGGTCGTTGCGATTTTTGTATTCGTTGTGATTTTGTATGGTGGGGATCGTTTGGCTGTGTTTTAATTAAAATTTGGTGCGGAAATCGAAAAACCACCGGCGCAAATTGAAAACAATAAAAATATAACGTGGATGGCACATCGGGCGGCACTGTGCGGTGTCGGTCGTTTGGTTTGCTTCGCTGCTTCAATTAGCTCGGACCTTTATCAAAACATTGCGGCCACCCTCTCATAAACATTGCGCAATGTGCGCGTAATTCCCAAAAATATTGCCTATTAATGTGTTAATGTTTGCTCTATTGATTGAATCGCTAAACTCGCTACAAAGGAAACAAATCAATTATTATTGTGTCATAGGAAAACTACCGAGTTTAGACACCTAACGTAACATTGACTGGATATCTGTCCTGGAAGGAAAATAATACAGAAATGCATTTATTTTGGAATTGACTCATTTCTTAGCTCGTTCCATGGGCCACAAATAAATGATATGTTAGTCAAAGCAAAACAGAGAACTCAAAAACAAATAATATTTTATTCTAATAAGAATTCCAACATAGTTGTTTCAACGGTTAATTATTCTTACGATTTAAGAATTTAGTATGTTTATGTTAAGTATATTTTCCTCTGACGAAGAAAAGTTATTCTTCTATACAAAAGTAGACGTTCGTCTTACAACAACAAAACTATTTTGTTGGGCGAAAAATATATATGCTTCAACGAAAAAACATTATTCTTGCATATATAGTGTAGCATGTAGAGGATATTTTTGCTATTCAAATAATATTTTATTGTAATAATATATGTAGTTATTTCAACGGCTAGGTATTCTTCCGGTTTAAGAGTTTATTATGTTTATATTGAGTATATTTTGCTTTGACAAATAAAATTTTATTCTTCTATTTATAAAAAGAGTAAGACGCCCGTTTTACAACAACAACAGTATTTTGTTGGGTGAACAATATACATGCTTCAACGAACAAACACTTTCTTGACCCAAAAGTATACGAACTTATCGCTTAAAACTGACGTAATTCCTTTCAAGCAGTTGCTTCATAGTTAAGACAAGAAAACTTAATAATTGGAACATCAAGAAAATGATATTCTTACTCTGAGAATTTTGTATTTTACTTGAACCATCCAAATAATCTTTCTGCGGATATAGAAACAAGTATTATTCTTCACTCAAAGATAACAGACACTTATCATAAGACCTCGAAATTCAGTCTATCAGTGATTTGTTTCTGTCAAAGCTATGCCTCCAATACCTAACAACTTTATTAATTTAACTGAATTGTCTATGCTCCATAATAAAATAAACAAGAGAGAAAACATAAAAAGTGATAAATTTTTAATTGGACAAAACTGAAAAACACGGTTGCGGTACCTACCATTCTTCAAAATTCTTTTCCGATTACCTGTGCTGCCGCTCCATGCTTTTTCCATAATTAAATATTTCCTGTGTTCCTCGACAAGAGAAAGCTTTGCGGATGGGGAAACATCAAACAAAAATGAATTCTCTACATATTTCGTACGGGAAATCATGTATTTATTATGCCCTTTAATGTGGAGGCTTGTTATTCCCGGAGTCCGGAGCGCCCCCTTCATTTATGAATGAGAAGACCTGCCGGAATTAAACCCTGCTTTCGCCCTTTATTTCCCCACCCTTGCAACCAAAAGCAGCGAAAGAAAAAAAATGTAAAACGTGAGCGTGCGTAGGCAACCAGAACGCATTATTATTTTAGTTTTTCATCACAACTCGCGGGTTGTTTATCTTACATTTTCTGAGATTTTCAGCGTATATTATTTGCTTTTAAAGTAGAAAACATGTTTTTCGGGTTATAATTACAAAACACAAAGATAGAATAGTTTATATAAGAAATCAGGAGCAATTATAAACCAAATTATTATTCATAATCCATCAAAAGGATCAAATTAATCCCGAAAATCAACCCCATCGTAAAAAATTAACTCTATAATTACAAAGAAAACGCAAAATCAAAGGCCGAGACTAGGGGCGGACAGGTTCTCAAGATGCCAACTGTCATGTCGTCCGACGTGACAATTTAATCGTTTTAATTTCGAACCCGAAATTATCATCCGCATTGCGTTAAATGAAACTCTGGTTGGGTGAGTGAGGCCCCCCATTCCTGGGCCCGGAGCCGCCTAATTTGGTGCCTTCAAAACCTCGTGCACTGAGGGAAATCATTAACAAAGGTTTAAGACGGATAATCAGTCGGGAAGTATAGTCGTAGTTGAACAATGCAGCAATTAAATTTGACAGGGGCAAAGTTAGTGCTCCTGCGAGCGCGGGGTGAAAGTGAACTTGAATTGGAGAGATAAAACATCGATTAAACTCCACTCCCGTTGGGGTTAGATGCAAGGGAATACGGAATAACACTTCCGTTTTCGAGCAGACTGAGGGTTATATTGGAGTTTTGCATCTCTGCAAAAGGATTTTCTAATTGGATAGTGAGGTTTGTTGACAACAATATATTAATTCAAAAAGCTACAATTAGTTCATTGAACTTAATTAAACCACATTATGTCCGAATTAATTGCCAATTTAATTTAATAGAAATATGAAATACATAACTGATGTTCACATTGTCGAAAATTGCATAACGCAGACTTCGATCAGCGGTTGTAGCGATTAATTATGAAATTTACTACACTAGTAATTATTCACATCGCAGATTGACTATTTTTAATTTAGTTCATTATTCATTAAATCATATTAATAATAGAATATAATATAATATTGTAATTATTTATTATGAGCATATTGAATTAAGCTACTTATTACCATATCGAAATAATAAAAGCATCCGTGAAAAATAATGGATATTCCATGAATAACGATACTTGCTAAAGTAAGCGACGTAACTTCTCGCTGCGAGAATGAAACAGTTTTGTTATAAACGTCAAAGGTAAATATTATGATGTTTTCATTAGCGACGAGCGAGCAGTTTGAGGAAAATGGAGATTTGTTTTGAAAGAAAACTCAAGGTGTTCCAGCTCTGCCCCTGTATTTACGGGGGTTCTACTTAGCCAGGATATTTATCCATAAGAAGTAATGAAACTTTTACAGGGTATATTGTTTGGTATACAGCTCTGACCCATTTTCCCTGTTATCGTAAAACTAATGCTTATCGTTCTTTCGTTCGAGTGTTGCATTCAAAAACAATTAAAATGTAATAGGTTATATAGTATATGGCGAAAAGTAATCAACACTTTAATAATGTTAGTTAAGTGATACATTATTTACTTAAAACCTTATACGTTTAAAACCCCAAATTTGATATATTAGAAAAAACAATAAGTTGTATTTTACAGAACAGTTTACTTAGTGCCAACAACAAAAATAAAATATAATAACAATGATGTATAACAAAAACGTTTAAAGGAAAATGCATCACAAATAAATACATACACAAGAAACAAATTCATACCACAGCTAAGTTCGTCCTCAAATTTTGTTACAGTATTGGAGAAACATGTTTCTCAATTTAAAATAATTATTATCAGCAAAAAAAACTATATTTCGATTTTGTTACAGTTTCAGTCGCCACCATATCATGTACACCAAAAGTTATCTTTTTTGCCCAAGTATAAATATTACTTGTGATATACTTAATCGAAAAACGTTTACAGTCCACTTAATATTTCCACTTCTAGAATTCTGCCCCAAAAGCAAATTAGAATGCAAAGGATGTCGTGAAAGTTCGTGCTGGACCAGTGCCGGCTATGTTCTGCCTCGAACTCTCTCCATGTAATGCAATATTGGACTGGTGCCATGCAGTTAGCGCTAATGTTATTATAGCAATGTGGGACATAAAGAGTGGCCCGATAGGGATTATCCTGTATTTCGAGCGCGGTCACATGGAAAATGCCTTATCGGACAAATTTAATCATCATATTTCTTCTGGAACCATCGTAGCCAGCCTGCGGTACCGCCATGGTACCGGTCTCCTGCAAATTCTGGCGAGTACGTACTGATTTTGGCGCAGCTGCCCGAAGCGACGACTCCAACGTTCACAGCAATAACAATATATATTTTTAAATGCGATCGGAAACGTTTCCAAACCGAAAAATCCGTTCCACTGCAGGGTGGTTAGATAGAAGTGATTGGCCAGTGATAAACATTGCTCGAGGGTATAAATGTGCCACTGATTAGGTGAATTTGTAGAGAGAGGTTTATCTTTATGCGGTGTTGGAATCTTATAAAGTGGACACACTGTAAAAGGCTTTGGCTTTATTTTTCTGCTTACAGCATTTAACCCGTTCATCCCATTGATATTGATTGAGAAAAAGCATGTAATGTATGCCACTTTTGGTTCACCAAAACAACTAAACAGTTCGTCCGCTCGTAATTGCCAATATTTCGTGTTTTCCTTTCACTTTCAATCTAGAATATTCCTTCTAATGTACTAGTCGGAAAGTAAAAATGCTATTTTTGTACTATATATCTATGTTTACATAATTATTAATAACTCGACATGTAGATAGCAAACTAACCAACTGTTTTCAGATCGCTAATTCGACGCTCTTCTAACTCTACAACAAGAACTCTACTGTCAAACATAACCTATCATGATGGCCCTTGGTTCGAATTAAAGTCGTGGATTTTTATGTAAAACTTGCTTGTTGAGTTACTAACAGTAATCTGTTATCTGGTCGATAAAATTCTTGTTTATAATATGTAAATATTTGATCTGATTTTAATAGTAGGTTGAAATATCCAGTAATTTATTATTTCTTTCGCAAAATTCAAAACGCCATCCCGCCTATTATATTTCATTTATCCGATTGTACAGTTGATAAATGATAACAGCGCTGGAAAAACGGGAAAATTTCATTACATCCTCCCCCAGTCGTCCAATCCGGCAGCAGCGAAGATCCGACCTAATTTATTCATGACGATTTTTTTGCCAGCGAGACAACCATCAATCACTCGCACCGCTCCCATATACAAATTGGCTAATTTATACAAAACTTATCCGGTGTATAAATCATAGTTCCGCCGGCAAAATCCAAAACTCAATCCTACGCCAACCCTCTTGCATACGCTAATAAAAATTTATTAGAGTTCCTGTATTCCTCAACGCTTCATTTATTTTAGCACGTGTCACCCTCACCACTCTCCGTCAGTTATTATAAAATTGTTTTCAATACCAGCATCCCCTACCAGCTACCTTAAAACAGTGTTTCTCAAACTGTCCAGCTTTAGAATTTTGATTATATATTACAGCACTATAAAAAGCACTAATTTCATCATCAAAACGGAGTAAATAAAGTTTAAGTTTAAGTTTTTGTTACGGTCAGACAAAACTAATTGTTCAATGTCACCTTACTTAGATTTTTATTTTTGAGTTATCGTAAAAGAAGTTGCTTATAGTGAAAGAACAAGTTTGAGAAGCTCTGAGTGAAGGAACCAACATCCCCGGTCTCCCTTGGGTCTCACCCCCCAATCTCGTTAGCAAGCCACTGTCTAAATGGCTTATTCAATTTTCGTTGAGCTCGTGGAGTTCTCACCTATTTCGTCAATGTCAACAGTGGCTGCTGCCAGCCAGCCAGCCAGCCGGGAGGGACGCTTATGCAGTTTGCAACTTCCTATTTGATTACTCATTTTAATTGGGATTCATTTTCGGATTGGATTGTCTTGTTCAAGATGCAGATGGGACCGTGGACGCGACGACGACCGCAAACCAAGGGGTGTCGGCACTCCTAAGTAATTAATACTGTCTCAGAGTTTGTTAGGGTGACCAGGAGTTCTAGATATCGCAGAAGGGTCTTGTTTTCTGTTATGGTGATTTATGCAAAATTATCATGTTATATGAAGAATCTTAGGGTCCTACAACCAGTGATCACATATTTTTGTTGACCTAACATAACTTTTCATAGATCAAGTCATCAAAGTGTTAAGACAGGTCTAAGATCCATTTTACTGGAAGTCACATATTTTGCTTGAATATTTTGCTTGAAACCTTCTGCACATATGTTCTCATAACAAACTGTTAGTGGGGCGAGTGGCTCTAGCGGTAGAATGCTGCTCTCCTGCTAGGAAGTCTTCGGTTCAAATCCAGGCATCAGCTGAAGATCCTCGTCCCACCGCCTTTCGCAAGAGGCGTAAAACCGTGGGTGCCGGCAACCAGTTGAACACCTCTGGTTGTCGTTATCAAACAGTATGTAAAAATGGGTAAGCACAAAGGGCCAAGAATTGGCCTAGGTGCAGCGGAATAAACCGCACCCAAAACAACTACAACAACAACAAACTGTTCGAAATATTTCTAACCAAGTTTTTTTGTGTTATTTTATCAAATAATTTACAATTTAAAATTTTCATAAATGCTGTAAATTTTGTTCCGTACCTATACACTTTTATAAAGCAACAGAAAATCCTCATTCGGGAGTTGATTTCGTCTACCTTCAGCACTTCAGAGCGCATTTTACAAAAGCAACGTATCCCATACATACAGATATATTTTGTTGACGCTCAAGCGGAGCCGCTAGTAGCATCAGAGTTTATGTTCGCATTCATTCCGGTCGTTATTTTTCTGGTAGGGCTGCGCTCGCCCGCTCGCTTTTGGCTTTTAATTCGCGAATGCCTCCATTCGTTATACGCTTTCATCCTCGTGTCAATAATTCTCGACAAAGCCGAGAGTCGGCCGTATTTTCTAATTGTCGACCGTTTAGTGACAGTGGACTCCAGGGCCCGAATGAAATATGAACGTTACGCACGAGCGGTTGCTACCACTACCGACCGACGACCACCCTCCTAAAACACCCCATCCCCTTCAGTTTTAACCACCTACTGTACAGTCGCACCAAAGCTATTTTTTCAATCACGACGTTATACAAAGTTTATACAAGTTATACGAAGTTGTACGACGTTATACGACGTTATACGACGTTATACGACGTTATACGAAGTTATACGAAGTTGTACGACGTTATACGAAGTTATACGAAGTTGTACGACGTTATACGACGTTATACGACGTTATACGAAGTTATACGAAGTTGTACGACGTTATACGAAGTTATACGACGTTATACGACGTTATACGAAGTTATACGAAGTTATACGAAGTTATACGACGTTATACGACGTTATACGAAGTTGTACGAAGTTATATGAAGTTATACGAAGTTAATACTGCATGCCTACAACCAAACAAAAATAGATTTTGACAATCCTTTATCAAATTACAGCAAAATTCTTCGAGATCTTTCCAATCTTAAACAATAACGTTCCAAAAATCTTTATTTATTAAATAATAAAATCAATTTATCTATTTTTCTAGTAAAACAGAAAGTTGGTGCTACTGTGCACTACCCGTTCGAGTCGTTCGGCGTTTCCGCAACGTGTGGAGGGGGGTTGAAATACAACGTTGCGGCACCCCATCCCCTTGTATAACGTCATAGGGGGTAAATCAGAGGTGCCTGTCGCTTTCTGTGTTGTGTGCAGGTGCAACTGTACGTCTGTTAACATATCGCTTAACTCGTCTAGAGAAAATACGGCCTTTGAATATACGGGGGTTGTGGTGGGTTGCTGGGGTTTTGCTTATGGTGAAAGCTTTATGGGGTACTTACTGTCTACGATAAGTACTTTGGTGCTTATTTGAATTGGTAAAGGGTGACGAGACGTGTTTGGTCATAATTGAGCTTTAGGTGACAGGTTGAGGGTATGTTTTTCAATAATAAGAAACGTTATTGAAAAAGATATGCTAAAACTGTTGGCCGGTGCGGTCTAAAAAGCTCTACATAAAAATTTTATTTAAATACTTCAATTATGTGTTATTCCTTTTCATAATAACATGCGTATACAATAAAGAACTATTTAAATTAAACATTTTATATAGATATTTTCATACATTTTTGTCGTGAATAAACAGCAAAGCAAAGTTATTTGTTGGGTTAAAAGTTTAGAAGCGATTGGAAAACAGTGTTAAAAAACAATGTTGGTGGTTCACTTTTCTTTAATTTTATGAACATTTCTAACTTAAGATATGATCCAAATAGACATATTGTAAGAAAACATAAAAAAAAACAAACGCAGCCATATCTTTTATTTTTCTGAATGTATCCACCATCTCTGTAAGAATATGTACTAAATCACATCACTCATATAACCCCAATATTGCCAAACCGATTACATGACTGTTAGATGATCAATCAGATCTCCAGCAGGTAACGGACCATTAAAAACGTCATTGTTAAATTAAGGATCCACTTCGCACGGTTTTCCTTACTCATCCTCACCCTCACACCCTTATCCACACGAAACAAAGCAATAATTCAAGCACACACATACTGCACTCGTTCAACAGCTTGCACACAAGCGACATACCGCGCCAATTGCTAGAAATAATAAAAACCATACCCCATCAATCAGATGTCCTAATTTCACAATGACAGTGATCAGTGAAGGGCTGCAACGGTTCAATGAGTCAGAGAGTGAGGCCATCGATGAGTTTTGTACTGAACCATCGATCTTATCAGCTGTCATGTCGATACCATTCTTGTTACATACATGCAGGAGGACAACAGACAAATTAGAAGTATGAAATGAATATGCCAGGCGCACAATGCGTAGTTAGGGAATTGATGCTTGCGTTGTTGTTGTGTTCGTGACGCTGTTTTGATAGCGGGGCGTTTGGCTGGAGGAGTATAAGGGTAGACGGGGTGAGCAGTCAATACTTCCAATCTCGCCGGACGTAAGGGTGTAGCCTGTATCGTACCAACACTTTGATCCTTGAATATCCACCGAGTAATGTGTTTTTAAATTGGAGGGATAAGAAGTCTGTATAGATGTAAGTGTCAATATTTCAATATAATATGATGTTTTTAACACAACAATTCGGATGACAACAATAATATAACTGTTAACATTATTAAGGATACCATCAGTTTATTTAACTGACAATGTGAACAGAAAACGATATCGATCAGTATTATCTGCGTTGGTTATTTTTCCGCGTTTCCATCCACATTACATTAAAATATTGTATTAAAATACGACATTACGCCATCGGTAAGTGCTATAAATTTGATTAATGGTAGCATGGTTTTCAAATGTTATGCATTAAGCGGATTATAATATATTTTACGATTAAAATTTAATTGGACGAAACCGTGGCAACATTTCCGGTTACATGTATGCGCGCGTTATTTAATTATATGTATGGCGTTACTTTTTGATAGACCCATATAGTAAACATGCGAATTCAAATACATATAAAAGGTTTTAATTTAGTAAATGTGTAATTAATATTGCAATTTAATCAAAGTTTGTAATTCCTGAATAAACAGAATATTACATTTGGTGTACGTTTTCATACTTCACTTTACTTCCGAGCGACCTGTAAGAACATTCTTTAAACTCTTTAATATTCCAAGATAAGAATAGATTAGTTATTTTCGCTTTTTGAGTATACAGTGTGTCCAGAAAAGTCCACACCATTTGGGAATATCTTTTACTATCCATTTCTCAGATAATTTTATTCTTTATGAAAGTTGGCGGTAGGTGTGAAATCAAGAATACGATCATAAGATCTTAAAAATATTGCACCATACACTAGGTCTTTAAAAAAAATTTGAAACGCGCATAAGAGTAAAGTACCACTTTTCAGCGCCTTTGCTGCGGCATTACGTTTGTCGCAAGTCTAAATAAAGCAAAGTCAGGCGCAGAAAAAACCACAACCCCCTGAAAACTACTAAAAAATAATACAGTAGCAAAAACTTCCAACAGCAACAACATCCAGCGTAAATTATTTAGTCCGACAGTGTATTAAAGCCTCACGCTCGGGCGTCGAGAAAGAAAGAGAGAGCGACGCTAGGCGTCGTAAATCTCGACGGGGCGCGTACGCGACGCGAGAAAATGCATAAAATTCCCCGGCCGGTCGGGGTGAGTCCACCGCCTGCCCGATGCACACAATTAGAGGGAGATTTCATAGGAGGGCGCTTAAACACGAAATGATGCATAATGAATGAGGTTATGAAGTACTTACCGGAAGCGGAACCGGGCTACGCTCGGTCAGGTGAGACGTTAACGCGCACCCCCGCGTCGCCATGGCGACGGGCGCTGATTACGGCTAAATCTGAGCGACGCGCCGCGCCATCGTGGCGCCTTCTAGCAGACCTAACGCCCGCCGGAAGAGGTTCTTTGTCGGGCGGGCTTCAGACTCGGTAATAAGTACGGCGCGATCGCTAGCAAATTACGGGAAAAACGTGTTGTCGATTTAACTAACTCGGGAATTTGCATCAGTATGTAGTTAGGTTGGTACTCACTGAATACTATTAACATATATGTTAATCTTTAAAGGGTGGACGGTTTGCATTTTATATCGTCGAGGAATACTATTTTATGGAACTAGTTTTACTTGAATTGTTTTAATGATATTTTGATTCTAAACATTCAAATTGCAATAAATACAAACGTATTTATTTGCAACAAAGAACTTAAGTTTTCATGTTAACTTGTGCCAGTAACTTGCCTTACTACCTACTGTCTGAAGAACTAATAATTCCAAGAAAGAATTTCAAAAGATAAAACTGTAAAGATTTTCATAGAAGATCGATATCTAGGGATTTATTAACAATTCATTGAAAACTTAAACATAAATTGAACCATGTAACATTTGGAAGTTAGCAGTGATTTTACGATGCCCTTTACTTAAATTTTTCTTTTACTAAAACTACAGTATGAATAATACAGACATATTATAGACTAAAGTCGTATAGACTTCTCAAGACTTGTACTGATAGTGAATTCAACATATGTACCACTGGACATTAGCCTTGTTTCTTTTGTAAATAACACTGCAGACACTCCCTCCTCCGGCGTGAATGGTGTTTTCTTAAGCGCACCCCTCGATTGCCACAAAAGATCAATTAGTGGTCAGTAAATAACCTGTCAGTGAATGAGTAATTGAGATCGAATTTCCATTTTCAGTAGCTGTATTGAATTACAACATATCACATCATAGTTTACGTAATTCGTGTTACTGCAAATAATATTTTTGGGATGTGTTATATTTATTGATAAAATCGTTTAATATTTGATTAAATCTTAATATTTTTTATTTTCTTAACACAATCGCACCGTAAACTAAAACAATAAGCTAGATAGATATCATGGCAAAAATTTTAATATAAAACTCATTTGGCGTCAGCGACCGAGACTGCCCGTCTGGCTTAAACCTCACCCGGGTTTCAATTTGCAAATATTTCGAATGTTTTCGTAGCTGGGGTAAAATGAATTTCACGGAGCGGCAGTCAGGCAGCGCCACAGTCGTCGCAACGATAAATGCAGAAAGCAACCGAACAAATAAGTGGCTTCAGTCAAGTGTAATAAAAACACCGAAGTGCTGCTTCGGGTTTTGCGGGTTGAAAATGGTGTACGGGGTGCTAGGGGGGAAAGGGGGAACTGCGGACGGGACTAAGCAAATCCTCAGCGTCAATTTTAAAAGCTCCTGAATTATGAATGCCATGGTTCAGAGCGTTCGAAACGTTATTCTTCGTGATTCTCGCCGCAATGCGATCTAATGGACGCAATTATGGCGAAATTGTTGTATTATTTGAATCGATGGTAACCTAACGGAAGGAGGAATGTTCGAAATTAATTATTATTGCATGCGGTATTCTGTTTAGCTATTACAAATCGTGAAGTACATAGTTAATTATGACAGTATTAGAAAGTACCTTCTACAAATATTTTCATTCAAGAGGTAAAAAAAACTAAACCCGGCGCCGCCACCAAATTTGACAAACAATCATATTTTGTTTGGAGTGGATATTTCTATAGAGATGAATAGAACTAGTTATTTGGAATGTAAAATTGAACTATCTAGCTGAGAAAACATATTCCAATTGTGAGATTAGCGAAACCAAAAGCATATTGTTTCATAAGTGAATCAATAATGAAGTATGTAAAAGCTAATAAGTTCTTAAATCTTCAATATCGTGATGTAATAATAAAAAACTAGTTATATGACGCGAGAAGTGAGTTCTGCTATTATTTTTTAAATACGTGACAGGTACTTCTTGACTAATCACTCATGTCAGAACTAAACAGCCCCATTTTTCAATCTATTTCTCAACTTTTGAAGTTATTACTCTAATGACTGCTCAAACCTCGCAAATAATGGACTAAATATTAATATTATGCATCAATAATTTAATCATAATACAATTAAAAGAACTATAAAATTAATGTATTATTATTCGAATATTAATAATCGATCACCATTAAATACATAACAAACATAACATAACACGTGAACTAGACACATTTAGAGTGGGAAAGCAACGGCATCGGGTCAATACTTCGAGTGTAGTTGAGCGAATGGCCGTCGGCGTCGCCACCGGCCAGTGTCTACATATATGCGACAGCAATATACACATAGAGCGCAGTTTTCCCCGCGAGCACTATTACTGGAAATTTCAATTGATTTAATGCCAAATTGACCGCGTTTAATCCGACTTTATGGCTAAACGGCACGATAGCGGACGAGAGAGCGCGAGCCGCGCGCGTTATATCTTTTAAATTATTGGAAACTACTTGATCCTGGGCTCCCTTCCGCTCTGCGTTTATCTTCTTTTATATGTCGCTCCGCGCGCAACGAACAAATAACAGTTCCTCTCAATGGCAATAATTTCCGTGGATTTTGCTAACCCTGCTATATATATGCTTGAGAGCTATTTAACTGAAATGTGAATTTGCTACATACGGGATTTATTGTACGCCATTGTTTTAAATTTAGATTGGAATGGGCTATTATTCTTATGGTAAATTTATTGGATGATTTGTTTTGCAGACCAATTCTGACTAATGTCGCCGTTCCAAGGCAAAGTAATATTAACGCGGGTTTAATTAGATTGAAAGGTTTCTTTTCTTTTGTAAATAACTCATTGTTTATCAACTATATATTTTACTAAATAACACTAGGTAATTCAGTTCAAGTTAATAAGTCGCAAACTACTTGTTATAAATTATATAAATTCATTTTGAATTGATTTTTGAAGAAATTTATGTATCTATCAATATTTTGTGCCCACGTTTGTTGTAATGGGTCGGAAACCCATTATTTATTTATTAAGATATGATCAAATTAAGCGCGATGAACACAGGGTAGAATGTTCGAGAATATCGAAGTTTTGGTGTTCAGTTGAACATCTGGTTTAGGATTTGACCGCGTGTTTATAAGTTTAAATTTGAAGTGTTGCCATTGGCTAAGAAGAAATGCTTCCGGCTTCCTTTGGGGTCAAGGGATGCAAACGAACAGATCTTTGTCTCTTCTCATTTCAACCACCGTCATGTAAAGTACACGTTTTTGTGGAGCGTTCTTAGGCGCTTAAGTTTATCCTTGGTAAGTCTTTTCAACTCGTCTCGCATTTCATTGTAAATTAAATTATTCATATTTCTGCTAAAAGTGTGTCTGTCTAAATCAACTCCTAGGTTTAATTTAAACGTCAATATGTTCAAAGCTTCATTCATTTTTCTATGTAACCTATCAAACGGGATTGTTGATTATTATTGTTAATAGATGTTATTGTTTTGATAAGTGTTTCGTTTCATTTGAGTAGTCTTGCTTTATCAGCCCTTATTAAATGTTAAATACTTAAACGCGTCAGTTAGTAGTCAGAAAATGTGTTCACAAGGTTCAAGAAAAAGAACCCAGTTAGTTTTGCCTTCGAATAAATTGGAAGAGATTTGATGAATTAGAATTTTGACCAGTAATTAAAGCCCTTAAACCGCGCTTGGCCAAATGCTACCATGTTAGGGAGTCGCGGTTGTTCCCGCCATTTTGACCTCCTACATTGTCATCAGTGAATGAATAATGATCACAGGAATGTTAGAATGCAAATATCTTCATTAATTGTTTTAAAAAGCAAAACACTACATATTAATTGCCAAACACCGTTATAAAATAAATAACTTGTATATGAACAAATTATAGTTTAGTAAGATTAAAGGTGGGGCATATTTCCAAAGCAAATCGAAATTATGTCATAGTAATTGTCAATTATATTAAAATGGAAATAGACATTTACAAATCAACCACCACCTCCGCCATTTTTGAGACCTATATTGCTCCATCAGATTTTACTCAGCTATACCATTTTCATTAGCCAAAACACTATTCGAGCGGTAAAAGCGTGTTGACGGGCATTGTTGCTCACTTCGAATTTAATCTCTCAAATCGAGAATCTATGAGCGGGCTCGCAAACTGTCGTACGTATATATAGTAGGGCGCGACTGTCTCCACTTCCGCAAATAGAACAATTCCAATCTGTGTAAAAGCCTCCTGCCATCCGGTCTCTCCCATTCACGAATACGATTGACACACGAACTGTTCACTTTATTTTTTTTCTAGGACGCGCCCGCCCGCGCGTGCTAGATTAAAATCACCCGGGGCGTCGACGTACAGTTGATTTAATGAAAACTCCTGCGGATCGTGTATCAACACCCTGGCGACACATTTCCGCTCTTTTTATCTGTAGCCTTGACCTCCCAGTATCACTTGGTTCCCTTATTTAAATTTCATCATTTAATTAGTTTACTTCATCACGTAATTGGGAATTTTAATTGCCGACTTTAGCTCGTTTCTACACACTCTAAAACTATTAAATAGATATTGAAACTGTCTTCAGAAGAATACTGTACACTTAACAGTTCCAGTTTGATTATGAAGTAGTTCACTAAACCTTGTTATTCCAGATATCGTTAAGTCTGATCTAATTCAATCACATTTCAATTTAATTTACTGGGCCGACAGTAAATGTCGGTAGATCATGATGCCGTAAACAATACGAACCCAGAAACTGGGCAATTAGAATTCATCGACCATCTATTCCGGCTTCCTAAGTATCCAAATGGCGTCGTAAAACCTTCCGCAATAACTACCAGTCCGCCGTATTGCTAATGATACGATGCTTGGCTCCATAATAGTGCCATATTAGGATGAATAGATTACTAAACTCTTGGTCCTTCGAGCAACAAGTTAAAATGGTAAGGTATGAGTAAGGGCGACTTACCTTGTGACGATAGGAACTGCGACTCCTGGTTGGATTGATTAGTATCTGTTACCGGTATGCTGTATTCAGTTCTTCTGCGGAGTGTTGCCGAGTGTAAAGAAGGACCACGTGGTGGTACCTCTGGTGGTGCAGGTTCTGGAGGAGATTCTTCATTGACATCTGAAAATATAGCTTCATTTAACTGGATGATTCTCTATACACATTCAACTTGAACTTAGCAAATCTTATATGTTTTTGTTTTGGTAAAGCTGGTTCACTAGAGCGCACTACACTTGGTTACCACAGTTTCTCAAAATAGAGTGTTATTACTTAAATATCTGACAAAAGGAACCGTACACTTACACGAAAGTTTGAAGGAAAAATACAAACCCACCGTTGTTAATACGATGTGAGACGCCTAATGCACGACAAAATGAAATTAACTCCTCAAACAAAGTTGACGAATTCCGATAGAGAGCAAGCACGACCGCATCACCAGACACAGAGGGAGCCCGAAAGTTGGCTTTGTTAAGTTAATAACCCACTTTGAACGAATTATTCGAAATCCAATTTCCATCAGCATGCACTCGCGCTGGGTGGCGCTGCCAGCGTCAGCTCTAACTCGCAAAAATTACTATCTCTGATATATCCTATTACTGGTCCGTCCATTAGTGATGAAAGTTTGCCCTGGAGGGCTTAACTTTATAATTAGGTGGGAGAAGCCACTGTCCGCTCGGGACAGCACCCCTTCACCGCGGGGTGTATCCGACAGCGGGGGTGTCATTGCTAGCGACTCTTGAACGTTCAACGAATCACGTTAGGAATGTTTGGGAATTAGATAACCTTTTTAATCGGCGGTTTTGGTGACCCAAACAGTTCAGGCAAAGTTGCAGATTAGACTTGTTTGGTAAACAAGTTAAATGGGGCTATAAATCGTCGCACAATAGGCAATTATAAGGGTTGGAGTGTATCTTTTCGTCGATGATTAAGGACCACTTTAGCTGCCAGGAAATACATTTTACAACAATCTCAGAATTTACCGTTTAAAATGTTTAGTTACAATCAAACTTGATAGAACATGGATATTGACCTATTTTCGTAGGTAAATTGCAAACTTGGCGAACTCCGCCCCTACCGATCTCAGGATACTAAACCCTCGGTCGTCTTGTACCCCAGAAACTTAGGGGGTGTGTGTACGTATGTACCAGATAATGACTTAATGCGATCAGGGCGTGGATGCGACATTCGGTGGCGCCATCTATCCGACGTTAAGCCAATTACGGAGAGCGTCTGTGATCACCTTAACTCGCACCATGAGCTAATCGGTTTTAGTACACGCTAGCCCATGCTATCACCACGGAAGATTTTACATCAAAATGAGCGTCTTTACCATACGATACTGTTTACAATGACTGGGAAAATAAAGATACATAAAACTCGTTCAACAGTCTACCCACACAAAAAACGATGAAACATTAAATATCAAAGATTTTGAAAGATACCAAAAATCAAAGTTTTGGGTGGGAGATTTTTTTTTGCGCTGAGTATATAACAAATTCGGCATTTCAAACTGTACTGCGAGAAAAACAAATAACTCCATCCATGTATCTGTTCAAATGATAAGACCTACACCAATTTCAAAAGGTAAATCCCCAAAAAATTACCAAGATATGATTCCAATAAAATATTGAGTATCTTACCGTTGTTGAGGCAAATCCTCTGCTGTTCCCCGTGATAACTTATCTCGTTCCTGGCACTCCCAGAGCCATCAGCACAACTGTTACAAGATGTAGCGCTGCTGGAGGATGTCATCCCCGCTGCACCCCTGCCGTGACGGCCACGACCCGTGCGATTCATGGTACTATTAGAGTTCGACTTCTTACTACTGGCGTACACCACCTCCCCTTGAACACAAGAAAAAATGATGTAGCAAATCGGAAAAAAGGTAATAAATAATCATAAAAACTATATTCGAAGACTTTATCAAATGTTTCAAATTGCCATAAGTTCTTTTGGGTGTAGGTATATTTCTGTAGATATTATATCAATTGGAAATAAAAAAGTTGACAAAATTATTTTAATTATTAATTAACCCATTATTTCAATTATTATTAATTAAATTATATATTTTCATAAAAAAATCGCCTTCAGGTCAATTTTTCCCAATATATTTCTAAATAACAAATAGTTCGACAGTTACTGCTTTCATCCGTAATTTAGTTTAATTTAGTTACAAGCAACAGCCAAAACCATTCGCCGGCATGCAAAAATAGCGGCTGCTGAGTGGTCACACTATGCTGGTTAACAGCGGCTAATAATCTACAGCAAGCAGCACATATTAAAACAGCGTAGCGTGACCACCCCACATTTTGCATTCCAATCAACGTTGCAGCATAACTTTTCGGCCGGCAACTAATCACATAATGAATGTGATCAGTGTTTTAACAACTGTATCGCTTAAAGTCTTCTTTATATATTGGGAGAATGTTACCTCGCATAATATTTATAAAAGACATTTTAACAATAAATAATTTCCTGAGTTAACATTCATGCCGGTTGCTGTAAAAGTGGTGGGCTGGCTGCTGCTAAACTCACTCGCCAACTGGTACAACAGCGCTGCTGAGTGGTCACAATATGCTGTTAGCAGCCAGTAGCAAGTAGCACGCTAGAAAAACAGTCTAGTGTGACCAGGGCATATCTATCGGATTTTCCAATCGTTCACAGTCGAGTGCATCGCTTCCCCAAATATTATGTAAATACCGTCATGAGCGTGGCGCAATCTTGTTTGGTCACCTAATATCCACCAGTACAGGACGATCTCTACTTACCATTATTGCCACGTAGACGATCTTGAGGAGTGGCATATATAATGCGTCTTGTATTTGTATTCTCGAGTGGAAACGGCGACGCCTGGCGATGCATGGGAAGAGGCGATCGAGGCGATATCATGGTCGGGGGCGGTGTTGGAAATGGCGTTGTTGGATTGTCTGTAGTCGCCGCATCTTCAGTATCGTCCGATCTATAAGATCGTTCCATACCTGCAATAAGAAGAAAATTATGGTGTGCTAAATTGCAAGGAGATTGCACCTAACTCAAAATGGCAAAAAAATTGAGATAGAACAGTCTTCCTTGAACGAGTCGATTAATAGTTCTACGTTACTACTGTATCAGTAAAGAAATTGAATATTTTGTACATTATAAAGAGACTTCTTAGTTTTAGGTTTACTTGGCTTTTATATTGAAAGATCTTGAACCACTGGATATAAGAGGAATATACAGTATTATTACATTAATTTCTCCTAATCTACCAAATGACAGACGTTGAGTATCGTTGAGTGAAGAATATCACTTGTTTCTATATCAGCAGAAAGATCATTTGGTTGGTACAAGTAAAATACAAAATTCTCAGAGTAAGAATATAATTTTCTTGATGTTCCAAGTATTAGGTTTTCTTGTTTTAAGTGTGAAGGAACTGCTTGAAAGGAATTACGTCTCTTGGGTCAAGAAACTGTTTTTTTCGTTGACATATATATTTTTTACGAACAAACATATTGTTGTTGTTGTAGGCCGAACGTCATACTCTTTTTATATGTAGAAGAAAAAATGTTCTTCGTCAGAGCAAAATATACTCAACATAAACAAACATACTAAACTCTTAAACCGTAAGAATCACTAACTAGCCGTTGAAATAACTACAGACATTGAAATTCTTATTGCAATAAAATATTATTTGGGTAGCAAAAATATCCTCTTCATGCTACACTATAAACGCAAGAACAATTTTTCTTGGTATCCAAGCATAGAGTTCTCTCTGTGTAGGCTATACCACTACAATCCTGGTTTTCTTCATAATCCTTGTAAGTCAACCATTACATAAAACACTCGTCCAACGAAATATGTTTGTTGTTGTAAGAAGAACGTCTACTTTTTTATAGAAAAATAATTTTTTCTTCGTCAGAGAAAAATCTCCTTAACATAAACAGACTAAATTCTTAAATCGTAAGAATAACTAACCGTTGAAAGAACTACATATATTGAAATTCTTATTAGAATAAATTATTTTGATAGAAAAAAAAAATCCTCTTTATGCTACACTCTATACGCAAGAATATTTTTTCTTGATCTCTCTGTGTATACAGTACAATACAAACAACAGTATGAAGACAAAATCAGTCATCATAATTTAGTACCAATGCATTGGCAACAGTTTATGACAGCCTGGCCATAATTTCGGTTCGGAAAGGCATTAATACTGCTTACATTGTAATCAAATTACCAACAATTATCCACCATTTCTAATCTTCATCCTGTGTTTGCCTGGACGTATTGATTTGAACGACCATGGTCCTAAAGTACATACCCGCGTACATAAAGTCCTAAATCAACACCCTCAGGCTAAAAGCAGGGGGTGGTCTGCGGGAATCTTGCTAAAGACCGACAAAGCCTCCATTACATTCGTAATCCTAATGCCCGCAGTTACTGTCGGCCGTAATTATTTTTTACGCGGTCTTCGCTCCTCTTTATGCGAGTTCCGCCATTCTTGTTGTTTTCCACGACAGAGGAAAGTCGCCTTTCTTTCCTTCAGACTTTACGTGAAATGAAAACCAGCAGGCCATGAATTGTTACCGTCGCTGTTATTGCTTACGCTATGTAATTTTTATGATGTGGAAGCGGTCCGTTTGTCTTAATGTTCGGTGGATAAGGGTTAACTTGGGAAGGGATGCACTAAGGAATAATGAGGTTTAAGATTTTATTTTTATATATTGTACAGGGTGCCATTAAACATGGTACCTTTGTACCTCGGTTGTCGATATTGTTATTTTATACGACGTTCAAAATATTTGTTTTTAATCTGTCTCATTGGCTTAATTGGTAAAGCAGCATGCCGGAAACGTGAAGTTGCAGGTTCAAATCCAGCGTAAAGTATATCATTTTCCCTCCCTTGGATTTTTTATACATTGTTTAGGTCATAATTTTCTACAAATCAAAACTATGCATACAATAATTATTATATATTGAAATCTACGTACTTATTTACACAACTACTTATTTACACCACTAAACACAAAGCTATCGTTTTAAAGATATTCGCATATTTTGTCATCATAAGCCTCGATATTCATCTTGTTAGAAAAGTTTGGTAGGTTATGGTTTAAACACTTTTGGACCCTAAGGCAACATCTGTCATAGAATAAGTTACATAAGGTCATGTCATGTCAGTGACCATTGACGTTTGTCAAAATCTGTCAATTTGCAACCACAGCGACGAAGACTGTAGATTATGTCATAAAGCTTCTGTAAAATTTTATAGCGCCTAAATCGCTCATCCCATTGATCAGTCAATTGGATGAGCTGATATCAGTTAGGTCAAAATCGGTTGAATCCCTAAGAGCATGCATATAATATTTGCCATTTCTGGTTGTCAAATTGTCACGAAAAACAATCTAGTTCATCCGTTGATAATTCTAAATATGTATACCGAATTTCAGACCGATCCGTTGTACCGTTTGGGCGCTAAACGGTATAAGTAATGCTTAACAAGAAAACTCACCGGCTAATAAAACGCACATAAGGAATGCTGTGGAAAAAAAACATCGCCCGTCAATTGGAAACACATCACTAACAATTGGAAATCGTCTATAAACACTTTAGCAAACGTTTTACAAAATAATTTGCTGGTTTTCCGATAAAAATTCGATAACATTAGCAAGTGGAAGAATAGCGTTTTGGCACGGTGCACAAAATACGACAAACATGGCGAAAAACAACCTCAACGCGCGGTAACAATCAACAACGCATGAGCCACACATTCCAGGCTGTTCCTCGATTTTAAAATATTACATGCAGTGAATTTTTAAATTTTGCGTGCGTTTGTATACCTGTGAATACGATAGCGCTCAAACGGTACGACGGATTGGGCTAAAATTTGGTATATACAGGGTCTTTTGTAGCACAGTTACTGATAGAATTACGCGTTTGATTTTTTGCAAATATGTATACAGTCTATAGCAAAGAGCATTTCAGAAAATTACTTTTGATTATACAGATGTCCCAAAAACGTGCAATGCCATGATGATATTTTAAAGCGAATGAAAAAATTCGAGATTTCAGCGGAAATACGCGTTTTGACGTTCCCTGAATCGATTGCAAAGATTTCTGGAAAATGTATGTTTGTCGGTATGTGTATGTATGTCTGTGAATACGATAGCGCCCAAACATCATTTGGCGTAAATTATGCCGTGTTTTTTTTGTGACACCTTTTTATAAATTATTGTGCAGTGAGTAAAATGCAGTTTTTCATATCTATCGCATGGGCAAAATTCTCATAATATTTTGGTCATAAATTCACTTATCACGATTCACAAAGCCATAACATACTCACAAAATCTCTCACCTAGGGAGTTATATACGAAAACTCCATTTAGAGAAATTTGATCCCACTCTTTTTCCCTTTCGCAGTCGATTACAATCAACATGATTTATATTGCAGAATACACAGGGGCTTACTACCGAGATAGATTGATCTCCAAACTACCGGAGGTACCCGAGTTTCCTCTTTACTCGGGAAAAGTCCAACTCATGATGACGAGGATCGACAGAAACGAAGAAAATAACCCACCCCCTACTTCATATCTCAAGTTCGGACGTCCGACCGGAGAAAAGGGGAAAGAAACGAGACGACGGCAAAGAAAACGGAAAGAAAAACCCGGAACGTAGTCTGTGCGATACCTGCGCCATCTGTGGAAGGTGAATTAAGGTAACGTTGTCGGAGTAGGCGCGCGTATTTTCTGTCCCGGGGGCGAACAACTCAAGATTGAATATGAAAATTTAATCAGGTAATTTCATAGGGGATGACGAACACACCATTCCAACCCCTGCTGGTTCCTATACACCCACATCCTGCCTACTCTCTGGTGCAGCTTATGAAACAGGGCCGGGTTTAAGCTATAAGGAAGTAACCAAAATATGTACAAAGCGATATGGAGTACATCCTAATTCCCAAGGTTTAAATGGTGTTTTATATAGAAGTAATACTGGAGTTACAAAAAAATGAATAAAAAAGTAAAACATAATAAATCATCAATATTTGTTGGTCATATTGCTGTTTGAAGCCTGTCCTGTAACTTTTCAGTCCACGGTAAGCAACACTATCGCTGAATACCAAATTACGGCACATCGAGTCTTTCTTCACCCCCGTTCGTACCAGCCCTAAACGCAATTACCGGGTTAGTTACAGGTAATTGAAAATTAGGCTTATTTAGCGTTTGCATCCACTTGAAAATCCAACCGTATGAGTTGCTTTGCAAGAGGGTGTCTAACTAAGTAAGTTTTCTTGATTGACTATATTGAAATACTTTAGGGTAGACTACAGGTAACAAAATTTCACTGCAGTTTGTGTCGGAAGTACTTTTTAGACTAATAACGTAACGTAATTTAGTAAAAATTTTAACTTAGTAAAAATGGTGGATGCGCCGGAACATGTCCCTTGTAGATTATTCCACAATATCGATCGAATTCTCGGGTCGAAGCGGTCATCTGTGCCCTTCCATATAAGTTTTCATATCTAGTTTTCATTCTGTGTACGGGCCGCTAGTTGGATTAGGGTATAACAAGTTTAGCGCGCGAGATTTTGGTCGAAGTCCAAGTTCGTTTTGCCCGAGAGTAGTTCCGAGTTTACGGCGGGCGGGGATATGTTAGGGGTGCGAGGGGTGCCGCATCTCCGGCAACAATGGGCTGTACGTGGCCGGTTTTTCTATGGTCCCATCAGAAGCCACACCACTACGTGATAACTATGTATATCTCAATTATTTCGATTGTTCAATGTGATAGGATATGCGCATTCCTGAACCAAATCTTGTACGTGAGGTTAAACAGTTTAGAGTTAAATAACTGTTAAATAATTTTTTGATTTAGATAAAAAAAATCAAAATATTTGTAATTTATATTGTCCTTATCACACGGTTTACTATTTTTTCCCAACTACTTATTTCAGTTTTGTCACTTTTGCTGTTTTAGGTAAACAGTGACGGAGACGTTCTTGAGCGGTTATATTTTGCAGATTTTCATTTCGTTTCGTCTGCTCTAGACTAATATTTGAGGGTGAATAAGGTGGCTATACAGTTATACACCTGCAGTTATTTGCAGACGTTATGATTAAATTCGCAGCCAGCGGGATGGAATTTCTCCAATCCTCTCGACTGCGCTGCAGTCTATAGTGTTCCTAGTACTAATAGGTGTGCCTATCTGTCTGTGTCTGCAGAATGTCAGACTCAGTGACCCAATGGCGACATTTTTTGTTCAGGGAAACTACAATTTAAATTTGAAATTAATTCTTGATATTTCAATTTGGGAAAAAATGATTTCCTTACTCTGATACCACTTTAACACGATAGAACAAAACACAATTCAATAAAAACTCGTTGGTAACTTGTTGATTTTTTTCAATTCAAATAAGGTGTAAAGGATTATGTAAAATGCATTTCTTGAGGTAATGTAACCGGATAAAAAAAAAGAAATATGATGCGCTGTCGGGAATTGTGTACTGGTAGCAAGATTGGCAATTCGATCTCTTTGTATTCCCTGCAGCGCATTTTCAATTGCACCCAGATAACAACCGTTGGTTAAATCAATGACGTGGAGCGTATTAAATTTGAAACTTTACGCGTTGTTGAGCTCTTTCTTGGATTACCCATCGATATATACGGTAAAACCACTAGCAGTTTACACTGTGCTAGTACATTACATTTGTCTATCTATTTATTAAGCTTCAAACATATACTGCTTTTCAAAAATAATGCCTTAAATTATTATTACATTTGATAAAAGGGCTAGACTGATCAGTAAATTGGTATAGATATTTAAAGTTGATAGTGAATGCGCTATTATCAGCCACTTCTCATTGTCAAATTGTCATCCTAAAACAGTTCAGTTCGTCCCTCGGTAATTCTAAATATGTATACCAAATTTCAGCCCGATCCGCTGTACCGTTTGGGGGGTATCGTGTTCATAAACATACACATATTCATACAGACATACATACATTTTCCAGAAGTCATTGCAATGGATTCAGGTGGTAGTTTCCTTCTAGGACACTAGTCGGAAAGTAGAAAAAAATATGAACAATTCTCCCACACCAATGGCAATCAACACCATCTTCTCACCTGCGATAAAACCCCATAAACAGGCCTTAAACTCAATCATACTTTAAAAATCAAATATTTTACGACCGATCTAAAGTCACATCGGGTTGCCAATAATCTCCGCAACAATTTTTACGACCGTTCGGCCATCGCGGCGTACGTGCTCTCGCAGTTTATGCTGCCCATCCAGCAGGAATACAAGAGACCAGCAGAGGGGCCATGGAGAGGTGGGGAGAGAGAGAGGCGGCGTAAAATGTTTACGATTATTGGTCACCGCATGATACAATTAAACGCGCTGTATATGCTCACGTATATAAACGTCTCGGGGTTTAATCGTAATAAATACGACCGCTAGAGGTCGCCCGCTTACAGTGTATAATATCAGGGCCGCGAGGAGTAGGCGAGACCGTCGTAAAGTAAGGTTAGCCGCTGCTGCTGGTTTAGTGCTGAGGCATGGGTATGCGCCAGTCCGCCCCCTTGCGGACTTTACGACGACGCCGCCACTGGTATCGCACCAAGCCTTTTATTTAGACAAACGTACTTGTTTTCCGAATATGTGTGTGTATGATCGCTTATGTCACGTCCGGCTCTTTGCCGAATATCTTTATTACGTTGGAGGGTATGGTCGTAAATGAATACACATGTTTTTATTGCCGACAAGAGTGGCTCATTCACGGAAAAAATATGCCGTTTCAGAGGGTTATTGAAGCATATTATTATCTTTATAATTGTGTCTTCTTAAATTAAAATCCTGACACTAAATTAAACTAAGAAAGCAACGTGAAATGATGACATTAAATCGGTCTGATCCCACTACATCATGGTGTCCTCTTAGCAGAGATTACGGGTCAACTCTTCACACCAAGGGGATTACTCCGTGCTCTGAAGGAAGTAACGGATAGGAAATGTCGCGTCATCCTCACAGGCTCGTGTCGATTTTCCCGTAGCCGACGTTGATCTGTATTCACAAGACTACGTCTATGTCGGATGTTCCCGGCTTTCCCCCGGTAGCGACAGCAAGGGGTAGCCTAAGGGGTGACATAACGCCGCTAGCAAATTCTTCATCTCCTTCGGTACAACGACCGACCGACGACGCAAAGCTCGCTTCTCCCGAAAAAAAGATTACGGAGGAATAGTGGCCCGTCGTTTATTCAGAACACGTTTGCTTCTAATATCATTTTGATATTATTACCATATCACTGTCTCACGAAGAATACATACTAGGGAATTATATGCTGGTGGTGTGCAAGATCGCAGCACGGGATATACGGGAGTCGCAATTAGTTGTGCGGATGAAGACTTTATAGTGATAATGCTGGAGTTATTGTTGAAATATGCGTTTTACTTGCGAAGAAACGAATTTTCCAACACATTATAAAGACGTTTATCAGCGTGTGTTGTGGCAAATTTGATATAATACTGTTTTTATATTGTTAAATATTTATTACAATACTGTAAGACCATGTTTTATTTACTGACATGAAAGGACAATATGTTGATAATCAATAATTTCAAATATTTCAATCCTTAACCCACTCCTTAAGCATTTTGGCTTAAGGAGTGGGATACATAATTAAAATTCATTGGAGAGTAATAACTATATTTTCCAAACACTCCACAAGATGATGAAGTTCGTATGTATGTCCAGAAACCTAATAAGTACGTATTTTTCTTCTGGAGCAAATTTCAAACAATTCAGGGCTAACTGTCCTGAGGTTTAACAAATAATTTCTTATATGTTGGTTAAAGAGCATTTAAGACAACTTTTGATGAGACTAGGCAAGCTAAGCAAATTGGAAATTCCCCCAACCATAACAGATTTGTTGACCACGAAAGATTTTTACGCAACCAAGCGGGCGGCGGTAAACAAATTTTATTAAGACAAACAGGCCGATTAAACGTCCTCCAGTTATGAAAGTTCGTAAACAATGCGCGAATAAAATTAATATTAAATTCTCAGGTGGAGATCTTCCTTTATCATCCCTCTTGAAACAAAGTAGAAGTATGCTCTCGAGTCGTGCGCAAAAGTTTAGCCGGCAGCCGGCTTAATAATTAACTTATAGTAACTCGACGACTCGAACGGCCAGATGTTTGCCAACAAGAAACAAAAAAGAATAATAGGAAAAAGGATGAGGGAGAGAAAGATGCAAGGAACCAGTGGCGGCCCCTACCGTAGTAATATAACAGTGTATCTTCTGGAACCGTTATCAAGATGCTGCTCTTCGCACAGAGTGCCGAGGTAGGCGATCCACCTTAACAGTTGCAACTCTTTTGATTGTACAGTATAAGACTAGATAAAGACTTTTTCTACTCTTAAAAATTCTACATCACGAGTCGTCCATGAAGGAACGAAGACGTAGATCGTCACAGTCATCCTCCTTATTTTATTAGCCAATGCAATTTTGCCTCATTAATTATAACAAAAGCGGATATAAAAGTTTACCCTACGAGACTGAAGGGAAATTTTCTCTTTAGCGACGGAGCTTGTTGCCTCGGGCACTGAAAAAATATACAAGGATCCGCCCTTGATGCGCCGAAAGAATATTGTCGGAACGAAAACAAAAGAATATTGCTCGGCGCGCGCTTCTGTATACGATTTATCCTATTACAGTAAGGAAAAGGGGTTAAAATTTTACCACGGTAATAGGGTGGGCTAGCTATTAAAATAAAAATGGCTAATTTGCGAAATTACCTGAATATTAAATGAAGCTAAAAAACTTGAAGGTAAAACCGCATTTTACAAGTGATTCGTTACTACAGAGAGGGAAAAATTTATTCGATACAACACGAATATCTTTGAGTGAAGAATATCACTTGTTTCTATATCCACAGAAAGATCATTTGGTTGGTTCAAGCAAAATACAAAATTCTCAGAGTGAGAATATGATTTTCTTGATGTTCCAAGTATTACCGTTTTCTTGTTTTGAGTATGAGTGAAAGGCTTGAAAGGAATTACGTCTGTTTTAAGCGATACGTACGTATACTTTTGGGTTAAGAAACTTTTTGTTCGTTATAGAATGTATATTTTTCACCCAACTAAATATTGTTGTTGTAAAACGAACGTATTGCTCATTTTTATGTAGGAGAATAACATTTTCTTCGTCAGAGCAAAATATAATATAATTCTTATTAAAATAAAATATTATTTGTATAGAAAAAAATCCTCTTCATGCTACACTATATACGCAAGAATAAATTTTCTTGGTATCCAAGAATAGAGTTCTCTCTGTGTAGATAGATTACCCCAAAGAGCTAACTAATATTTTATACATTAAAATACAAATAAAAACAATTTGAAAAGAAAAACACTGAGAAACAGTTCAGTGGGAACCACCTCAGATATTGAAATCCATTTCGATGACGGATTGTAATAAAAACCGAGAAGAATAAAACGATCAAATCGATCGATTCTTTTTCCGCAGACGTCAACATTTGTCGTAGCAATTTGCCGCCGGACAAACTTCAATTAAGCATCTAGGCGCAGGTATTTCCTCAGGGGCTTCCCGGGGTCAATCAGTCGCTGGCTTCCACGAATTCCCTTGATTGCAAAACCCCGTACACCCCGCGAACCCGTCGTCTTCGTGACATCTCACCCCCTCCGACAATTCAACCCCCAGAAGCACCTACGGGCTTTGCGACATCACCCCTTTGCTCTATTGTCCGGTTTTTGTCGCCATGACTACAGGATCCTGTTGCTCAGAGACATTTCCGATACGGATGCTTGTTGCTTCTCAACGGGGGGGTTGTTGTCAACAATCTCCTCTGTTCCCTAAGGGCAGGGGTGCAAGGGGGTAGTGATTGACTGGAGAATTTTTGCCGCTGGCCTGCGTTTTCTCGCTTCGACACTGGATAATATATTGTTTTCTAGATGAACGGTGATGCGTTATGAAATGGGCGTCGGGCGCCAGGTCGGCAGTTTATGCGGTATAGGGGTGGATGGGGTGCAAGACGAGCCCCGCGATAATTGGAAATGTATTCGACCGGAAGGGAAATGTATCAGAAATGTGTCGGAACATGATAGAAGTAATCGCCTAAGTATAGATCGCAATTAATTGAGGAATTCCGGCTTGGATGTTTGATCGAATTTGTTGGGGTGGGTTTGTAATTGAAAAACCCAATAACAGTCTGTATATTTACTTTATAGCTTAAGAAAAACACACAAAAAACATTATTAAATGATTATGACATAAGTTACTGTTGAATACAAGATACGTATTCCATATATCACATCAAATTGAGTGTGAAAGTACCGCAAGAAAAAAGTACGAGAGTAAATCAGGGCAAATGCACTCCGGGCGTGTGTGGGTGTCAGATGACATTAGCGCTTAGGATGTGGTTAGTTCTTGTGGCAACGAGGACGAGGTTTCCCGCATATGCGGGCCAAAACCTCCATCGATGTGTAAACTATAGAGCTGCCTGCCATCTTCAATAGCATCTCACGGAGCGCCGTAACCACGACATACGGACGGTGATAAATGAGAAACGACTGCTCTCCCTTCCTCCGCAAGCTCGGTCTTTCTTTTCTGGTCGTCCGGAGGTGAACCTTGCCTTGCAAAAACTAATGATCGCGGAATGGCAGACGTAAAAAAGGACCATAAGAACAACCTGGAAGATTGGGGTCGTTTATTCAAAAACTATCCGCCTTGTATTAATTATAATGGTTTGTCCTTTGATGTGTTTGATGAATTTAGAGGTGAATTTAGTGTCTTAGCTTAAACTTAATTAACAAGTATATAGCTTGTTTAAAAACGATTTGAAAACGCAAATTGTAGAGAACATATACGTGGAACGTTGTAACTTGAAACACACAAATTGTATCCATCCTATCATTCTAAATACAATTATTCTCATAGCATGTACATAGATAGACTAGACTATTCGCTGCATAAAACTGACGGCAACATGTTCAAATTAAAGCAAGTACTAGCTGCGCTGGGTAAAAAATGGTCCACAGCGCGCCAAATAATAATCGGTAATTGCGATCTAATTAGGTGACATAGCTGCCGGTGTGCGACGTTTAATTGGCAACAGTGGGTCCCGGTGACATATTGGCAACGTCAATTGACGGCCCGTCCGGCCAGGCAAACCCCACAAACCCCCCACAGACCCCCGCCGGGCGAACGGACGTAGAGTGACAGGAGTCGGTCTGCACAACTCGCACATACACCCAATTGGCCAGGCAATTATCACAGTACTGGCACCATTATTGGTATTCAACGAACGATCCTAGTCAGGCACAGTGGTCGCACTGCAATCGTTGAGCAAAAGTTTAAGAAACTTGGCTGTCTACAGTTTCTGAAAATGCTCCAGATATAAGGGCAAATATATGTGACATGCAGTAGCGGCTCGTGATTTGTTTAATTGGGTGGGCAAAATATCAATGCAGTTTTAAGGACTTATTTAATGAAGTGTTACTATATGTTATTAAGAAAACACTACAAATTTGAACCGACATATTTTTAAGAAGTAGTTAACCGCAAGAACCAACAAGAAGGTCGAGTAAACACTAAACAACCCTAATAAAACGGCCGACTTTTTGCGCGAATTTGTTGCATGCGCTATTGCCTATTTAGCCTATTAGAATACGTCTATGCTATGGTATGGGGTTATCTGCCTAGACCTATGACGTCACACATGCATTTTTCGCTACCCCCACTCCTCCGGCTTGCTGGACAGTTTACGCGCTTGCAGTAGAAAACCGTCACCTGTGGTGGGCACAATCTCAATTGCCACCCGGGCCTGGTAGTTTCGGTTGCATACACTACCGTTATTTACCAATTCTACGGCCAGTAGCGTAGCAGCGTTGGATTTTATTATGTATTCAATATAATAATGCAGGCATATAGACAGTGGTTGTAAAGAATTTATATTAGGCAAATACTTAACTGTAACAAATATTGTATCAATAACGTCCAAATAAAAATGTGAAACACTGAATATCAGGTGATCCAATATTTTTTGGGTGGGCACCCTGCCACCCCTGACGAGCCGCCACTGTGTGACATTATAAATATTTGGCATTTCTACAATTGTTTATCTCGGTCAAGGTCATTTTTAGATTGCTGTTGGTAATTTTTGCTTTACATTGATTGGGAAACTTGTAATGGGCGTGTTCAGCGAACTCAGCGGTTAGCAACAATTTGATTACAGAAATGTCAGTGCATTTAAAAGTCAGAAATATTGTCTGTCATCAGAAAGATTTTATATTAAAATAAGAATGAATGGAAAGAAGTTTATGCTGAACAAACAGATGATCAAAAGACAGTTATTAAAGTAATGAACAAACAGCATAAATAATGCCAACAAGAACAACATCGCTTACCAGACTTGTTCAGCTAAACTAATCAATACCAGAATCCGTTTTTCTGATTGTTTTAACTCTTTATATGTTAGACTAAATTTTGATAATATCACCTATTGTAAATTTCAACATTAATGTATGACGAAAGTCATTTAATCTTAAAAAAAAAACTGGCATGAGCAATCTATCAAGTTCAACAGAGAAAACATCACATCATGATAAGTTTCATATTAACCCTACTACTATCACAATTTGAACCACTGTATGACGCTAGTATGCAAATATGGGGTTGCTAGTGAGAGAGAGGGAAAGAGTATGAGTGAGGTAGACGCCCTCTGGCGTGGAACACATCGTCAGGTCCAGCAATTTGGCTCAGTTGTCTTCTAATGATGGCCACTTGTTGCCAAGGACGACAGAGCGCGACCCAACCCACTTTTGGTGCCGGCGCCGGCGGCCGAGGCAGGCATGCAAACTGCAGAATTCCAAATTCACCGACAGATTGACCGTCACGTACGCATAGGCGAGACTGAGGACCCTAGTTTTGTTAGGGACTTTTGATTTGATATTGTTCGGTCGTCAACAGCAATTTAAAGTTGTGAGATATTACTGGAAGACTAAGTATAAAAACTACTTGACAAAATCCCTATTTTTTATCTATAATACTGTCCTAATAATTTAGGACAGTATTATACATCTAACACTAGAGAAAGGGTGCGAAGTTGCTACGCCGCGGCGTCCCAAAAGGTGGCGTTTCGTTTTCGTGAGATTGATGAATGGGGTTCTTGGGACGTCAGCATACGCCCACAATGGTCAACAGCAGCCACGTGTCACGTCGGCGATTTGTGTGTATGTGTGGGACCATGGTGGGACCCAAGGAGGCGCAATAGGACAGCTCCCTAGGGCAAGGCGCGCTTGGATGTTATTACAGTTGTTTTGTTCCTTAGATATTGCATCCTTTTGTATTGATCTTTGCGGGGAAAACGGTCTCACCGAGGTCGGGTGTATTGTTTCCACTCGCCACCTTTCTGGCGAAAGTTTTCCTCCTAATGCAATGCCGTTACCGTCACAAAGGGAAAGTAACCCTTTTAGATGGCGCTTGAAGTCGTACCAAACAATGGCGAGCTGGAGTGTGAATATCACTCAAGAGAAGACAAGGAGATGTGTTTACGGTTTGGTAACTCAGGAATTGAGTATTTTTTTCAGAAGCTGTTCCAGCAACTTAAGAACTTGTACAATGTGTCCAAAGTTATCGGTGTACCATTGATAATATTGTTACAATTAAAAGTATTGATAAATACACAAAATAGTATATTATTATACAAGTTATATAAGACGTCAAATTGGCGCATGAGTTGTTGAACAAGTTGAACGAATGCGCCAATATGTCTTATAAAACGAGTGTAATATACTATTTTTTCTACTTTGCGTCATTAATTTTATAAAAATTTAGAAGTATATTAGGTAAAATTCCAATCTAGAGTATTTATGGGTGCAACCGTTGGTAACACTGTCATCTGTCACTTAAATTCAAATATCTGTGAAAAAGTAATTATTGATAATTATTATATACTATCATATACTAGTAGTACGAAACTTAGGATGCAACACGCATGTTTAAATATGTATAAAAATGTACATACTTCGCAGTTTGTGCGATTCTAAAAAATCAGTTTGTGCTTACTTTTGTGGTTATGTGTATTTTCGTTTGACATGCAGTTGATATCAATGTCACCAATCTTAGAAAAAAGTTACTAAAAACGGTGTTACAATTTGCTAATTGTAACACCGAAAACAGTGTTACAATGTGTGCATTGTGAATGCAAAGTAGAAAAAATCGATTTTCTTCCGTTGACTACAATACTTTCCTTCTAGGGTATATTTGTCGAAAAGTAAAAATATCAGAATTGAATAAAATACAAGCAAATTGTTTCAGAAATTGATTCAATATTACTTGAAGGGTATGAAGTAATATGGGATGAAATTTCCAGACCATGGCACCTTAATTAATCGACTCTCCGAGGCCTTCCTAATGTGAGTTTAAAGTTTGCGGTACACCAGCGTCATCTACACGATGGTTCTTCGGCAATTATCGATATGGCTTCCGTCTAATTGACGGAAAACCGTCCGCGCCGGTATACAATTACAGTTTTAATTGATCTCGGATTGCGCGCCACCTACCGGCCGCCGCGTAGAACTAGCGCGGCGACTGGGCCGCAAATCTGAACACCGCACCGCGCGGGAATGTGAATTAATTTAATGATGTCTAATTTGTAAAATAGCATCAGGTTTGGTTCGAAGAGCGTACGCCGCAACGCGACAGCGAATTGATTCTAGTCGGGCGGCGACAGGGGGCGCTCGAGTCCTAATTGCATAGTTTCGGCCTCCCAGGGTTAATTTCGATCATTTTCCGGCGGGAAATTCAATTAAACGCGTCGCTATCGTACTAGATGAATTAGCAAAATGCTGTTTGTTAAGTGGTTCTATAAACCGATACCGTCGGCGGTAAAGTGTAGGTTATTTGTACGGTGAAATTGTCACAGATTTAATTAATTAGTTTTCTATGTTAGAAGGAAAGTATTGTAATCGAGGGAAAAAAACATTGGGATTTGCAATGATTTCTGGAAAATGTATGTTTGTATCTTTTCGTTCGTTGTTCGTCTATGTTAAAATGGAACATTTTTTAAGGTACACATAAAATAAAAGCCATACGTTAACGTTAGAGTAAGTTTTAGAAGGCGCCATTAGGAATTGACGTAAGTAATAACGCCAATCAAGATTAGAACGTAGTAAAAGCGTTATTTGATGTACGTCTGGGAAAAGTATACACGTTATTGGTTTTATAGTATAGCGGCGATAGGAACGATAGGACCGAGTGGCCCATCAATCAAAATGGATAGAATGGACGTGGGCTTAGGGGTGAAACGGCGTTGCTCCGGTCAATTCATTAACCGTTACGTCCGGCTGCAAACAAACATTTCTACATCAAGGGAGTATTGAACTCTGCCTAATCCAATTACGTCGCCCCGCGGGGCAAAATTACACTTAAATGAATTAAAGGCCTGCACCGGAATGTATCATCACAATTACATGAAAATTTACCGCAATTACAACAGCTTGTTAAGCAGTTATTCACTTTAATTACACATTTTTATTTCCCGACTAGATATCCTAGAAGGAAAACATCGACAACAAAAAATTGGATTTCAGTGAAAGTACACGTTTTGAAGTGACTTCGAAACGTGATGTTCGACATAGTCGGAAAGTTGTGTGGGAGGCATCCCAGATATTTAATTCACGTTATTTCTATAATTTTAATGGCTGGATTAAATAAACTCCTAATGGGGACAACGCCCTGAAGTTAAGAATCAATGACACCGTAAACTTTACGGCAATAAAGCAACTATTTAACAACGCAATCGACTATTTATTTAGATTCGCTTTGATAATGGGAAACATTAAGGTGATTCATTGTGGCTGTTAAAATTTTACGACAATTTTGCCCCTAATACAGCTCTCTGAGACAATAGATAATGCCTGAACGCGATATTCCGCCATCAAATCTAGAGGGTGGTGCTTACTTTACCGTATTAGGTAATGAGCCGATTAATGGAGGTTCAAACGATTTACCCTTAAGGGCTGTTTATAGCCAGATTTGCAACATAGCTCACAATGTAGTATAACGTGGATATGGGAGAGGTTTCACAATATAAGAAACTATACCTACATATCTACATGAAGAGGGTTCTTTTTCTATCCAAATAATATTTTATTCTAATAAGAATTTCAATATAGTTGTTTCAACGGTTAGTTGTTCTTACGACTTAAGAATTGAGTATGTTTATGTTAAGTATATTTTTCTCTGACGAAGAAAAAGATATTCTTCAATAAAAAAGTAAACTCAAAAAAAAAAAACAGTTTCTTGACCCAAGATTCTTACTCTGAGAGATACATAGGAAGTTGTGCAATTACTTTACAGATGGCGCTAACAGTTCTCGCGACTTTTGCCACATGTCACCGCTATATGAGTTCAATGATATTGAGTGTTCGTATATTGTTTGTTTACATCTATGCATAAGTGTTTTATTTTATGGGTGACTTACAAGGATTATGAAGAACACCAAGATTGTAGTGGAATAGCCTACACATAGAGAACTCTATTCTTGGATATCACTGTTCTTGCGTATGTAGTGTAGCATGAAGAGAATATTTTTGCTATCCAAATAATATTTTATTGTAATAAGAATTTCAATATATGTACATAGTTATTTCAACGGCTAGTTATTCTTCCGGTTAAGAGTTCAGTATGTTTATGTTGAGTATATTTTGCTCTTACGAAAAAAATGTTATTCTTCTACATATAAAAAGAGTAAAACGTTCGTTTTACATCAACAACAATATTTTGTTGGGTGAAAAGTATACATGCTTCAACGAACAAACAGTCTCTTGACCCAAAAGTATACGTACGTATCGCTTAAAACAGACGTAATTCCTTTCAAGCAGTTTCTTCATACATAAAACAAGAAAATGTTTGAACATCAAGAAAATCATATTCTTACTCTGAGAATTATATATTTTACTTGAACCAACTAAATGATCTTTCTGCGGCTATAGAAACAAGAGATCATCCCGAACCAATGTACTATATTTGTGGCATATAGTTTCTGCTCATCCTATGTAATTGGTTAAATAAAATATTTTATAACCGTCCTAAAAAAACCTTTAATGCGAAATCATGTGAAATTGTGGATTGACATCATCTTAACGGTTTTATAAACACTAGGCATCTACAAACACAAATCAGTATGTATTTTGTAAAACATTTACTTAATACACCACGAACGGTACAAATTCAAATAGAAACAGGCCTTAACATACACTTACAAAACAATTATTTATCGTTTGTCTGGTTGTAAGTAGAACACGTGTCACGCGATGTTGTATTATGCATGTCCTGTATTTCAATTATCCTCACGACGCCGACGACGGCAACAATAAAATCGGCTAAAACTGGGGTACAGGTGTGTCGGTATTATGTAGACACTGAGGTAAGTAACTAAAAGTCGAGCGAGCCAGCCACAAGCTAAATAATAATAAGGTGGAATGGTAATGAGGCAAGTTGCTTGTACACAAAGCAACATTACCATAGTTATAATTAACCGGGTTTGAATAGAGCTCGCCGGTATGTTGTTAAGAGAGTTTCGCGAAGAGATTCAATGTTGATGCATAAAGTTTGCGGTTGCAATTTGTCCGGGAAAGTATTATTTTTAAAGTTTTAATGACGACTGGTGCTGTCGGTCGGTAGACGTTGTTCTGCCTTCTCAAGAAAACAAGAATGCGAAAATGAATTTCGTTGCTGATGATGAACATAGTTTGTATGTTAAATACGAGTCAGGATATTCCAAACTTAGACCACCAAAACATCATATATATCGGCCACATTTTTTCTTATTTACTTTTGTCAGTTTTGATTACGAATTATGGTATCGACACTAAAAACTTCGTTTCATTTTAAGCTCAGGTTAGTAGCCACGTAAACGGCCATCTATCATAAGGTTATCTTGTTTACCGGTAGGGAGGGCTGCTGTCGATATTTTGCGCGATACCGATAGCATCGACGGATGTAAATTATTCAATAAACAGTTTGGTGGCGGCACGATGATTTAAAAGTACGTCGTCGACCCACGTCAATTTAAAATTTTAATCGAAAGCAATCAATATTGTAGAAGCGCCGCAAAACGAAAACTAACACGCGAGAATGAGAGAGTTTTCAGTTTCGGGTAATTAATTAACGTTTGTTATCGATATTAGTGGATAAAGAGAAAACTCACAGCAAAAAACCCAACCAATCATGTTTACAACTCCAAATTATTAAAATATGTACATTGAAATTGATATAAGTATCACTATCGGTAATTAGTATCAATACCAAAATCCTCGGAACTAAATATTTGGTACTTAGACCCTTTTGATTCACAACTCTTCAATTATCAACTATCAAAAATGTCCACTGAAGTAAAACGGCCGATATAAAAGCTGCAAACGTAGCGAATTGAAGTATTTGATCTCTAGGACCAGATCAAGCGTTATACTGGCAAGAGTCCGTCCGCAAAAGTGCTTCTTCTCATGTTAAAGGGGATTATGTTAAACTTACTGGAGTACTCTTGTTGCGCCTGGGCGAGCAACGAGGCAAAAACGTGACTGTCTACTGGCCTCGAGGGAATCTCCTCCTCGCTGGAACTGTAGCCACGCTCCTGGCGCCACTCGAGGCTCCTCTGCCGCCTCATGCCAGCAGGTCCGAGGGCCCCCTTAAGCCCACGACGACCCAACGTACCACTGCTACCCTTCTCCATCATTCAGTTGCGCTTTACCAAGGCACGGGCGCCACTGCTGCCATCTAGAACAAATTAACTAAGTCAACACTTGACCGTCTTCGAGTTTTCAGGGTTGATATTGTGTCCTGAATCTGATTAATGGGATTGGGTGGTTGTCATTGGGGGAGGTGTTTTTGTTTGAGGATTTCAAATTGTGTTTTGTAATTATTTTTAGGGGTTGGGGATTTAAGAATCAAGAGTAGGTTGCTTAAATATCAAATCTTGTAAAATTAAAATTTGCCACTGTTAGTAATTTACTCACCAACGGTGATATTTTCATAGGCAATCCTTATTAATGTGGCATCACGTGCCTTACTACAAACACCCCCGCGTAATATCATAACGCTGATTCATCCCGACCAAAAAAGAAACAAGTTTGCAGAGAGACGCTGCTAAAAGGGTTCGACTTGTTTATTTTCAAGCGTACTTTGCACCGGCCTGCGGATTTCAAATGACGACAATGATCAATAATGGACGACGGGGTATAAGCAGAGGGTGTAAGCGACGTGGGGTGTCCTCGAATCTCCCAGATTAGGCCTGGGACACGTACGCCACTGTCTTCGGTACGCCGGCGACGGATCCGCAACAATCGCATCAACTTGTTTGCTGTAAAAAGGCTCCGCTACATAAACAGCCCTCTCCAATTGTAATGGGGTGCGGGTAGAGGCATACCTTGTTGATCTTTGACGTAAAATAACTGAGTAGGATAGTCTTTGTTGAAGTGCATTTCTGTGTATAGTATTTGCATTTTGCGTTTGTATTACATAATTTTGCAATGATGTGTATTCTAAGTTTGACATTCGTCACTTTTACTATCTTATGCGTGATGCTTTTAACCAATTAAGCTAACGTACGTAATATCCTGTATGTATATAAAGGGTGTAACAAGTTTGAGTGCTCAAACTTTGAGGGATAATAGGTTTTGAGCTACTGAAAATTATATTCTTATAAAAAGTTGTTCTTTATAATAACTGATATATCAAAGAACAAAGTTATGGACTATAATGGTCAACTTCAGCAAGAAAATTCAAAAACAAAGTAATAAATAACATATGAAATGTATTTCATAAAGATTTGGTCAACATGGTTTTCCTCTTGTGGAATACAAGCAGTGTTTTCTTTGTACTGCTGATGGCTGTGGGATTGGTTTAGAGGTATGCAGGTTATCAATAACTATTCCAAAATTATTTAAAATCAATTTTAATCGTAATAGCGACACTCAAACAATATTGTCCTTAACTTTAACCTTCGATATTTCAGTTATTAAGAAGAATAGAAAAAAATTGATATAGGAACATTTGTTATCAGCTAGCCAGAACCTATCATCTGCCAAAATTTGCGCACTCCAACCTGTTACACCCTGTATATATAAAGGACAGGGTGAGCGAAAAAAAGTTGAAACCGAAAAGCGCGATCTATACGAAACCGTAAACTATATTGCCACTTTAAAATCAAGTCACGTATCTTATAAAATTCCTTATCCCAGTCGGGGCACTGATTCTCCGTCGAAATTAACTTATAGAGATAAAAGGAACCGACGGATACTTTTAGACTTTCACGGTTTAGGTTTTGGTGGCATGGCGAAGGAAAAAGCATGCAATATAGTAAAGAGAGAGAAAAAAGTAGACTATAGTAGTTTTCTAGCAAAGAAAATATTATTTCTGGCAAAAATGATAAGAAGGCAGCAGCAATCTTGCGACAAGGATTATGGTAGGTAAGAAGAGACAGGGTGAAGGAAAGCACCCTTTCCTTGTCAGGAAACGATTAGCGGTGAAGTAAGTACCGTCCTCAAAGCGTTAATGAAAATGTCATAATTAAACTTTTAATGAAAATTACGGGGGTGCTTGCAATGCCCGGTCTGTTCAGGGTAAAAGGTACCGATGGTTATTATATGAAATTGTAATTAATTTCCTTATTTTTGTTGGCCTGAACTGGTACGCCTTTTTGCAAAGCGCCTAGCGAACGCGAAAATGTCTTTCGCTAACTGTGAAATGAAAATTTAAGGTGTAATCAACGGAAAATCAGTTACAAGCAAGTATTTTAAATAATAATTTTATCTGTAAGTCAGTATTAAACAGGATTGATCAAATATGTGAACTGCAAGAAGAATTGTATAAACAACAATGTACAAGTACACAGAGAGAACTCTGTTCTTGGATATCCAGAAAAATTATTCTGGCGTATATAGCGTAGCATGAAGAAGATTTTTGTTCTATCCAAATAATATTTTATTCCAATAAGAATTTCAATATAGTTGTTTCAACGGTTAGTTCTTACGATTTAATAAGTATATTTTTCTCTGACGAAGAAAAAGTTATTCTTCTATAAAAAAGTAGACGTTTGTCTTACCACAATAAAAATATTTCGTTGGACGAAAAATATATATGCTTCAACGAAAAAACAGTTTCTTGACCCAAGCTTCTTACTCTGAGAGATACATAGAAAGTTGTGCCATTACTTTACAGATGGCGCTAACGGATTTCGCGTCTTTTGCCACATATTTCCGCTATATAAGTTTGACGATATTGAGTGTTCGTATATTGTTTATTTACATCTATGCATAAGTGTTTTATTTCATGGGTGATTATGAGGATTATGAGGAATGAATATGAGGAACACCAGGATTGTAGTGGAATATCCTACATCCTACAACTCTAATCTTGGATATGAAGCAAAATTGTTCTTGTGTATATAGTGTAGCAAGAATTTTGTATTTTACTTGAACCAAATGCTCAAAATTTTTCCCTGTGGGTAACAATGTTTTTTTCTTCTTGTAATAAAAAAGTCGCAAGATATTCTTTTTCATAATTACAACAGCGCATGTTAATACTGACAATGTTCTTTACAGCGTGTTAAAAAGTCAGTGCAATCGGTGAAAAAATACCCGAGTTAAGGAAGATCAAGTCAAATTGACAAACTTTCGGTTCAAACACTGTATCTTTGAAAATTAACTTCGAAATGGAACAAAGGTTTAACTTTACTAAAGTCCTTAATTTTCCACTGATAGTTACAAACTTATACTGTTTTCTATAAAAATAATTCTTTTCTGGAACAAAATGAATAAAATTATGTAATGGTGAATATTTTAATGCATAAAATATTCATTCAGAACCTTTATTACTCATAAACATCAAGTTATTTTCAATTTGAAAACTGCAGTTCCTCAAACGTCAAGTGCACAATGCTACCATAACGTCCTAAAAATATTTAATCTCAACAACGGAAATTCATCTGTCAACGCATAACCTTAACGCGTACTCTCATATTGTGATAAGTCGACATGGAAATGCAGAAATCCACAAACAGCAAAAAAATCCTCGAACCGGAAATGTAAAATTTCCTGGAACTTTTCCTGCACATAGGCAGCAGCGGTGGTAGCGTTCACCTTCTTCCCTCCCAGACAGGAAAAGCAAACGGCTTAGCGTTCGCGATGTTGTATCCGAGTAGGCACCGGAAGGAAAGACGAGGCGACCGGTGGTGGTTGCTATATAGCCTAGCTCTGCTCTGGTCTCCCATTAGTTTATGCGCGACAAATTTAATAAATAAAAGTTTGCGACGGGAAACTGGATGAAGTTTGGCCGCGCGCTCTGGATTTTCTCTCAACTCGCGCCATTACTCTTAAGAAGTTGCCCGACGCGCGATGCGGATTAGATGGCTGTTACTACTAGAAGTTTTTAAAGTACACCCAACAGGAAATTGCTTTACACAACGCGACGATTGCAAAAAAAAACAGCTCAGGACTGCTTTATGACGTATTGTGATTTATAATAAGCAATATTCTTATTCGTATGATGCTGTTTTTTTCTCATTACACATTTTTTGCTTTTTGAAAATATTCTATAATGTTATCATTATTGTAATATTATATTTACAAATTTTCTGCTAATCGCGCACTGGTCGAAAAACGAGGTTTTGCAGCTTGTACTTGTTAGCTCTAATTACCAAACCCTTTTTTATCACAATCGGCGGGATCATCCCACGGATCCCGCCGTAACCAAACATAGAAATTCTAGGATTTCTGTTGACACCAGAATTTTGACTTTTGCACGGCTAGATTGTCAATAGTCAATTGTCAGTAAAACATTGTTATATTGGTGTTGTATTTCACCCCGTACACCAATAATAGCTTTGTTCGAGCAGCCGTCACGAACTAGTTCGTTACTAGTTTTTTAGATGGCACAAATAATGTGTTACTGTTATTTATAATGCAGTTGCCATTGGAACATATCTGGCTTATTCTGTTTTAAAAATTTTAAACTAGTTATTTCACTGCTCGAACAAACCTAACGGCCCTGAGTATACTTATCAGTAAAAGTGTATCGGTGAAATGGAAAATTCGAATAACGATATTATTATCTCGCCTTTATATCTTTATGGTTTTACGGTCACTTTTGCGGCGATCTAATACGCGGTTAATGAAAGATACGGGGGCGAATTTATGGCGTACTTCGCGTGTCATTTTAATTGTTATTGCGGCCGAGAATTCAATTTTCGTCCGCGCGACAGCAGTTTGTCTTATCGCCGAATGTAAATTTTCAGGCGAGCTGCTGTCGTGAAATATGAATTTATGACCGCCTTCAATTATTAAAAGGGGCCACACGATCACGTCTAGGCCCTAAAGGGCCGTTACGACGCTGTAAAAGTATTATTGTAAACATGAGCCAGACACGAATTAAAATTTGTCCACGTTTTGTTCTTGCATGATTTTGACACAATATTATAGAATTATTGAATCCGGCTTGATGGTCATGATGGTTTGGAACACCTGTGGAAAAGTCAAGGAACTTGCGGTCTAATTTTTGGATGCTTAGTAACATGTCATATCGTATCAGTAGCCACTAAAGTTTATCAAAATCTGACAATACGCAATCATAGTGACTATGCTGCGAATTCTGTCAGACAGCTACAAAAAGGTTTATAGCTCTCAAAGCATTGATCTGAAAATTGGCATACCTGCTTAAAGTCATTGGTGGATCAGCTCGTACCAGTTGGGTCAAAATTAATTGAATCTCTAACCTCTACCTTTTCCAGAAATCCCAAAGTAAAGTAGGTTGAAATATTGATTTAAAAACCTGTGTAAGCTAGGAAGAATTTTTAATAACTTTGAGTATAACTTACTGAATAAAATCATAAAAATTCATCATAGGTATCGCAATATGTGGAGAATGTTATGTATGAATACTGAATAGCATGGAATTTTTACAGAAATGCTGAACTCTGATCAAATTCTTTTTGCTATGAAATTCCATATGAATAGACTAAATCTAAGTTCCAAAACATTTCCCATACGTTGTGTTAAAGTTTAAAGCGAAATACACTCCTACTCTGTATTTACTGGAATTAAATTCGTCCAGTTCTGGAAACATTTGCAGGCATGCAATATGTCCCTGAAAGCTTCCACCAAAACAGAACATCGCATTGAGTTCCTCAAACATGCCCACGTGTAAATTTTGCGAATTCTGTCCACAGTGGTAAATCTACCCCCGCGCAGCCATTCCACCCCCCATTTTCACAGAGCGCTTTGAATACCGCGTTGTGGCACCCCTTTCCCCCCTACCCCAAACACCACCTTGCTTCTTCCGCCGTGCTGCATATCTTAAAGACTGTGGCAGACATGCATGTGAGAACTTGCTCAAAGGCTGCGGAATTTCAATTTCTGACAAAGTTTCCCGGCCGCCGTCGCCGCCTCGTCTTAGGTTGGTACCTATCCGCCCCCTAGCGGCCTCTTACGGGGTTTCCCCGAGAAATCCGCAAACCACTTTGCTCGACGAAGACTTTCATCTCACCCTGAACGCGGTATTGTCGACATACCGCGGGAGTACAACGCAAACTTCGATATTTAAACGTCGATAACAAGTTTAAGCGGGCACTTTAAGAGTGTCTGGTGTTGTTTGTTGTTGCCGTCTAGCTAGTTTTATTTTGGCGAGGAGGCGATATTAAAATCGTTACACGGTGGGGTGTATTCCATCCCCAGATTGTTATTACCTTACTGCGTTAAGAAATTTTTATTTTAATGACAGACGCAAGAAAGGGATGATGAAACAACTAACATTTACCGTTGTATTTTGTATATTGTTGGGAGATAACAGTTATAAATAGGCAGCTCACTTTTTTAAATTTAAAGATACTTATTTGTTTCAAACATATATTCTTTCTTTCAAAGAAATATGTTCAAAGAAATACATTTATTTGATTTACATTACTTTTCTCTCAGTGTAGCATACACTACATAAAAAAATGCAATAAATTACGCTTTACTTTAATATCGTCGCACGACATAACTTTAATTACTCGAAGCGATGATCAAAATGAAATTTAAATCAACCTTTGTTCTCGTCTACTGAAAGTCCGACGGTGACAATTTTCGACGGTAGGTGGCGCTGGTGCACTAGATGATCCGACAGCGAGTGCTTTCGGAATTGCGACCTAATTGTTAACCTTATTTGCAGCCAGCGGCAGCGCACTGAGAGAGGGAGAGAGAGAGTAATCCAAAGGACTTTATCGCGACTGACGTCACAGGACGGCAAAGGCGGACAATCGACGTACAAATTAAGTTACACGTGCTACTGCCTCCACCACCATACTAGAAATTCGCTCTCTGCGAAATGCTAAAATGTGATCCCGGGATCACTTAGGCTTTCCATTGACTCAGCAGCTAATCATATTATTATTTTCTACCTCGGGTAAAAGTCTATCTATCTGCATGCTATACTAAGCTTGTGAAATTTTCACTGTACACATTACCACAACAGCCACAACGTAATTGAATATAAAAGTAAAGTAAACGTTGCTTCAGATAACGTTTAGAAATATCTGGGATGGCTCCCACCCGCCTTTCCGAGTACATCGCTGATACACTGGTGTTAGTGTCAATACATTTTGTAACAATTCAATTTTCATTGTGGATCCCATTGTCAGAATTCGCAAAATGTACACGTGGCAAGAATTTGTTCAGTGAGTTCAGCATTTCTGTAAAAATTCCATATTATTCAGTAATCATACATAAAATTCTCCATATTTTTTGCTCACTCATGATCCGTTAACTTTACATTAAAAAGCCCAAACATTTTCAAAATTTGATCTGCAATATCTATGATGAATCTTTATGATTTTATTCAGTAAATTATATTTTAAATTATTAAAAATTCTTCCTAGCTTACAGTTTTAAAATTATTATTTCAACCTATTTTACTTTCTGACTAGTACTATAGAAGGAATGTATTGTATTCGAATGAATCCATTGCAATGATTTCTGGAAAAGGTATCTGTGTATGTATGTATGTGAACAATGTCTATGCCAAATGTTACATACATTCCCTTAGGGATTCAATTACAATATTACATAAGACACCACATTACGCATAGCCATACCACCATAGCTTTTCAAAAGTTTATGGTAGAAGTACCATCTATCAGATTGCTATTAAGCGTTGTTAATTAATCAAAAAACTACTGCTGCTTCAACACCAATCGTGAATAAAAAGGGCTTCACCTTAAATTTTTAACAGTAAAATTGCCCAATCAACATAAAAGTAAATGAAGAACTGTTGTAGTTTCGTTTTTATACCGTAATTATATGGTCGTATAACGTGATATGACCGAGCCCATATTAATTTTTGACTTTCGTCGTGGCTCGGACACTTTATGGTGCAATAATCGATGGAGTAGTAAACCGTTTTATACACTAGAATCCAATAGAGAGGCCGGAACCCGCGCTTTCTTTCTTAATAGCTAAATAAAAGCTTTGGGGGTGCAGCGGACCATATACGATGGGGGCAAGCCGTATACTACTTTCATCCCCTACCCCTGTGGTCGTTTACTGTGATATTATATAAGTTTATCGTTGGCGTTACTGGATGTATTAGAACGGTTTTATCTATTTCTTGTAAAAGGTAAGCTGGGGGGTTTGTAATTTTATGTGCACACAGTGCCTATATATATAGTAAATAATGGTGTTGTTCATTCAAATTAAATTATAAAAAGGAACATTTTGTTATTATTATAGTGTGGACAAAAATACAGTTAAGGGACCTTTAGATAGAAGAGATACATTAATGAGGTAGATGTGTTTTTGAGGATTTCCCGAATCAACCGGCGTCGCTATTACGGCGGGAAGTTTTAAACCAGTCCCTAGTGGGAACATAAAAAGGACAAACGCAAGGGACTGGCAACGGAGGGCTTAATCTACCGTTTGAGCTGAAATGTGTGTGGGGGTAGAAGTTTATCCGCGAGAGGGTGGTATGTATAATGAATTATGGCGCGCTAACGAGTTCGCGAGAGGTGTACCGGAAACCACTGCATTACCAGTTCCGGTTTCCTTCCCACATTAGAAGAAGAATGGACTGCCTGCCAGCATGCCCTGCCCGCCTACCTGCTGAACGAATTAGGGGGGATGTTGGCAGTTCTAGCCGTTAAATTTAAGAGGATCCTCTGAAATAACCAATGGTAGTCTTGTATTATAGAGGGGTTAAAAATTCACACTAATTAAAGAATCCGAATGATTAGCAAGCGTATATTAAAAAAATATATGGTAGACGATGTACAGAAAGTGTCTTTTGTAAAAGAAGTTTTCGAATTTGAGTTTACCAAAAAAGCGGTTATTAAAAAGTAAAAAAAAAATAAAGAAAAACAATTATTTCTATTAGTTTACTAAAGGTTCAGTTCAAAGTTTTTCAATTAGTTTCTACCAGCTGCAGGATGATTACTCAAAAGGCGTTGGGTCGTATTCAAGCTTCACTTGTACGTAATTACAATGCAGCTTACTTAATTAACACACACGTGTATTTCGTTTAATCTAAATTAATATAACTTCCAGAACTGCACGAGACACAGTAAATATAATCAAGCGTATTTAATTATAAACTTTCTCGAAGTCCGTACTGCCCGACCCTAACAATTGTATGGATTTATATCAATTAATAACCTTCAAATGGATTTCACCTCAACTCACTACGAACAACGGTAGATATAAGTCCATTGTACCGCTAGCGGTTAATTAAAAAGTTAAAATGTCTAATTACAAAAGCATTAGACGGTGGCAATACAGTTTTCAACTGTGTTCGAATATTCAAATTTTTTTTTATCACTTTGTTAGGTACGTTTGTGGAATGTCGCTGTTATTTCAACTTTTCCTCGGTGGTTATGATAACACGATAAAGTTGTGTGAATGTAATTACGAAGTAAAACCTAGCTGGAAAATGCGCAACGTGAAAATCCGCCTAAACTTTCCGGTTGAACTTGAATTCACGGCGCGGTAAAGTTATATTTACTATTTAACCGCATTTGTGGAAGCCAAAACTACAAAACCGTCAGCAATGTTTTAAAACCGCGAACGAAAATGTTTGGAGATTTTCGTGAACTGTCAAAAATACCCTTGCTGTGCTTTTTACTTTCCGACTAGTACGCTAGAAAGAAAGTATTGTATTCGACTGAAAAAATTGAAATTTCAGCGGAATTACGCGTTTTGGGGTCTCCTGAATCGATTGCGCCGATTTCTGGAAAATGTATGTATGTATGTGTGTATATAATGTAACATAATGTATGTATGGTGTTATTGGTTCGTTCATATGTAAAGTTCGGTTTACATTCTTGGACAGTGGCGGTTATGAATGGAAACCATTTATTGATGATGGAACATTTATCGATTATGGAAGAATTAGTCCTAACTATAAACGGTTTGCATCTAATTGATACTTCAGATAGATATCAATTTTTTTTGTCTGCTAGTCCATGATAATGTCAGCGAATAGAAGTTGTATATTATTTTTTTAGAAAATATATTTCACCGATTTTTTATCTCATTGATTAGCAAATTTGTATAAATATTTAAAGTCACTGGAGGATGAGCTGGTATCAGTTTGATCTCAATCGGATATATCCCTGACAAAACGCATGTAACAGTTGCCACTTTCGGTTGTTCGATTGTCATAAAAAAATAACCCAGATCGTGTCCCGGTAGTCTAAATGTGTATACCAAATTTTAGCCCGTTCCGTTGTTCCGTTTCGACGCAATCGTGTTCACAGACATACATACATTTTCCAGAAATTATTGCAATGGATTCAGGCAACCACAAAATGGTTATTTCCGTTAAAATCGCGATTTTCTATTGTTAATACAAGAAGGTTAACATTTTTAAAACATAAGAAATTATCTTTATATTTAGTTTTTAGTAACTAGCGATACAACGCTAATTATAAAAGCTATTTTTGTGGTATAAAATGAACGATTATTTCTCAAGAAGTCTTACAGAATACAGCAGAAAAATCAGTATTTTTAATTATCTTGAATTTAGTTTGAAAACAAATAACGACTTGAATTCGAGTATTAGCTCTGAATACGTATTTATTCTTCGTAACATTTTAACAAGACGCCCTGTTCAGCAGAAATAACGCTATAACGATATAATTAGAATTCTTTCCCAGTCACCGATAGCATGAGAGAGATACTCTTACTAAATGAGCTGGCAGCGATGAGTGATGGTGTTTTCATGTCGCCGTCATTTGTCATAATTTCAAACTCATTTGTTCGGAGCGATGAAGGAATTTATGTTAATTTCGCGCAAAAGTTAAAAAATTTTAATCTAATGCGAACGGCAGAGGAAATTTTTCGCATTCCTCCGCACCGGCGAAGAAGGTATTCCATTTATTGCGACTCCCTTCCACCCTGACCATTCACCCCATCCACACCCCTTCAGGCATTTTTACCGACGCCATTTGATCTTGGCATATTTATACATTCCGAGGACAAAACAACGAATTCAACTGGCAACTGTTTCCCTCTTTTTTAAATATATACAAATTGAAAAAACTGTATACTCTATTGTAACCCAAACAAATACTGAATTTCTGTATATTCGCGAATGTTTTCGTTGTTAATAGTTTGGCAGCAGTCACTAAAGGCGGAGCTTGTTAGCCGGAAGTTTTCAGACGACAATAATCATAATATAAACATGTATATGCTGGCAGAATGTCTCGCAGCAAAATAGCGAATATTCTTGCTCCAAGCTCCTCGTAATTGTGGATAATGAGCCTCAAGAAGTTCACTTTACGAAGATCTGCGTGCCAAATGTTCCGAGAGGAGTACTCCAGGGCTGTTTATGCCCTACAATGGCTTTAGAGCTTGTCTATTATCGTATTTTTGAGATATCGTAAACATCACGCCAATACGCCAAGTTTGCTAGTGTTTACTAAAGACTGTTACTAAATTTAAATAAACTCTCAGTAATTATTTTCATTGGCTAAAGAAAAATGTTCAAGGTTTAACATAAAATACAAACATGGCTTAATTTTTCGACTATTCACAATACCTTGCCTCATTTGCCCTTTTTTATTGAATGTTAAAAATTTCTATTACGAGCTGTAATTATATAGAACACAATCCTTTGTGGGCACGCAATTTCCCGTTAAGCTTTTCCGTTTGGTGTTTTCGTGCAGACCGACAGAGTTAACTCTCCGTTTCCCTAGTCGACCGCTACTTTAACTATAGAACAAGAAACGGGGGTAAGAATTGATGATTTATCGTTTAACATCTGCGATAGGGCAGGTTTTATCGTTGATGTTAATGCCGGGAAATTACCAGTGTACGAGCGTACGAAAAACAAGGGGTAAAAGTGCTGAACATTAGTCCTTTCGGATTCGTTCGCGTGAATCATTTGAGTGTGATGTATTAGTATGTGCACTTGTATTGTGTGTGTATTACTTACCCTAACAACTGATGGGTTATCTATCAATCTGAAAGAAAAATAGCATATATTATTTGAATATTCGTATAAAACAAATATCGATAATAACTCATAAATTACACGAGACAGACTTCTATTCAATAAAAACTTTACAGCAAGCCTCATATACCTATTAGATTATTGTTATTATTTTTTGATATATTATAGTGTTTTGTGTCAACCTAACTAATTTGTAAGATTTATTGTAGCTTAGTAGCCTGATTCATAACATCCAATCCGACAAATATTACTAATTTCAATATAAAATTGCATGTTTAGATATAACATGCAATATAAAATTGCATGTTTAGATATCGGTAAACACGCTTATATTCAATGAAAGTTGAATAATGTTGAGCAACACATTTCAAGCCCATAAAAATGCTCATTTTCAGCTAAAAAACAGCTGACTCTTCATTCTCTGGTTACTATTTAAGATTACTTTAAATAAAATAAAAGTTTCTAACCGCAGACAACTCAAACCTACACCAGAATAAAATTCCTTTTAAATAAAACGACGTTCGACATAAAATATTTCACTTGCTGTCTATTACAACAAAACAACAAAAATCTTGAAAATATTTGCAAAACAAAACAACAGCTTAAAATTATAACAAAAAAGCATGAAAATGTACAAAATAATTACCCATCTCAAATCCCCTTCTAAACAAGTTACCTTGGCTTAGAAAAAAAAAACCGTAATGACACCCAAGAAGCCGGCGAGATTAGCAAAAATGCCAGTCCGCCTAATCCAAAATCTTTTTTTAATATCCTAATTTCCACCCTCAAATAGCCGTCGTGGAGCGTCCCGCTTAATCGCCTTAAAATTGTAAACAAAACGAAATTGAATTCGAGCCGGTCTCATGGGAACGGAAACTCCGGCTCCTCCGCCATGTCTCGTCGCGCCATCTGTGTGTCCGCGCGCGAACGAATACCTTTAGAAGCTTTGAATTTTTAATGTGAGCCGCGGCGCCGACGGAGCGACACGCACGCAGCGCCGTTCACATCGATTATAAATAAGCCCCACTATACAAAAAAAGGAGAAATATCAGAAGTGGGATGCGAAAAAAATTCTGGCACTCGTATCGGAAATCTGTAATATTCAGGAGCTCTAATGCGTGCAAAACACTGAATCGTGACGTCTGGTAAGTTGTGGGGATTTTCCAGCCCCAGACACACCATCTACTGTCTTCGGGGGAAATCACCAATTCATGCTTGAAAATGTTTAGAAATGTCACGTAATGGTGTTCTTGTTTTTTTTTTCTTGATGGGTTTATCGACTGAAATTGGACTTGATGTTTAGACATTTATTAATGTGAGGTTGCGTATGATCCTGGAAGCTTGTAGTTGACGGAAACGCCTGCAGGTGGCGCGTGTTTCGCGCTTCTGCAGATAGATGTCGCGTCTAGTCTCCACAGTGGAGGCGATCGATAATACAGGCATGATACTCAGCCGCTAGATTCTAGAGGACGCTGTTCATTATATAATATGTATTAAATATATCAATAAAATAAATAATTATATGTTTTGTGCGTATTCGTTTTCATAATAAACGCATGTTCATTAGCGTTTTCAGATATTGAAATAAAATTGGATCTATTTATTTCTGTTTTGACCAAATCGTTTCGAAAAACAGAAATAGAAATATTTACTCTTTTACATTTAATTGTTAAGACAGCTTATCATAAATCAATACTGATCCCTTTCAATCGTCAAAACTCAAATAATGGTACCTGTGATCTTGAGTAGCAGTAGCACTCAATGAACTCGTCGAAAGCAAAAACTTTTAGCAAGTTATGCTTGCTTGCTGCATTAAAGAGATTCTCATTTTAACCCATCTAGGGCTAGAGATGTCCCGTATCCGAAATATATCATTTTTATCGGTTACACTTGATCAATATTCACGTTGGATTTAGGGTTGCAATGGCATTGCCAACCGTTATTTCGATACCGTATAATTTAATAGTACCATTCACCGATGACAAGTGCGCCTAATGCTCGAAGATTTTAAAATCACGTACGTGTTTTCTCTCCCTCCATATTCCCACACAATTTGGCCGTCTGTCACCCTAATTTTATGCGATTTTACCCAGTAACATTCAGCAATGACTGATGGCTTGTACTATGCACTGTTTTGAATATTAGTTAGCAGCAATTACATTGACAATACTTATACTACATATATCTTTGTTATACTTTGTTGCCAGTGTAAAATTGTAAAATTTGCAGATCTTATTTTATACGTAATAAAATCCTAAAGAGTCTAAGTAGCTACTTTACGTTTTCGAAAGTACGACATAAAGTATACTGGACCTAGTATGCTCTTATCTCTATACCATAAGGTTTATTTTATTGTTTTCTGTCTGCAGAAGGACTAAACGTATTACGACGACAGATACGGGCATTGAAACTATCTAATTAAACTGAATATTGCCGTAGTAAAACTCTTTTTCCATTTAAGAAGTTCAAGTTGCCATCTATAATAGATCGTAAACGTCAATTGATATCATCCATAATCGAGGTCGTAAGTTTGGGAATGACTGCTGTACTAGTTACCAGAATGGCTTTTATTAGGTAGTAAAACGTGCATATTTATTGGCTTGCATGTGGAAAACTCCAGTCTGGGAAGACTATACCATAAAAGCACGAAATTCGATAAAGACGTTGAAATTGATAAAATATTGTATCAAAATTATCTTTTTAAAGGATGTATGTTTTACAAATATATGTACAACAATAGCTTCTATTAAATCAATCAGGGAGACAAGAATATAATAACAATTACATCAGAACAGACACCTAACATTCGGACAGTAATATTATCCAATACAGCATTCTGAGTGGCACTAGCATGAGCAAATTATCAATTGTGATGGTCCAGTCAAGCCCGTTGCTTGCACATGTATCTGACAGCATCAATGAGGTACACGTTCATGTTAAGTGTACCTGACACACCGGTGCGACATGACTGTGCATAACATGATTGTACAAGTAAAGGTATTGTAATTATTGAATGCAAATGAAATTGACAATCAATTCTAATTCCGTTGGAACAGAACGAGTGCTGCTACCGAGCAGTTACCATTATCCTGTAAACTGCAATTGTTCGATCATTGTTTACGTGAATGGGACAATAAATTCGAGAGAGCGATCAATTCTTTTGTTAGTCGATTACCGGGGAATTTGCGAGCCGCGGTGGATTGCGCGTCAAATTCTCTTTGAACGGCATTTTAACTAACGAAATAATGGCGACGAACGTGATGTAATTCGTTTTTGTTACGCAATTTATTATTAAATGGATGATAAATTTGAAATTTAAATTTAAAATTTACACAGTATGATATAAAAATCAGTTTTCGGGTGGCATAACATATTTTGTACACCTCAACCTTTCAATAAAAAATTCCATATCGAAATACTTTTTTCAAAGATATCCATTAAAGTTTTTGAGATATTAGGTAAATCATACATCAGATCATATATATAATGGCATATATATAATAGCATTTAAACTGCTATAAATGACGAAAAATACAAAATAGAGAAAAGGCTGAATTTTGGTAGTTTCGTACCCATTGGTCATAATTGATTATAACTTCGGTATTTTTTCATAGATTTTCATCGTAAATACCTTGTTGTCTTCGTAAAAGAGCAAACTCTACGTAAAAAATAAGAAACTGAGCATATTTTTACTATTTCTACCTTTCCCTGGCGGTTAAATGAATGTTCGATTTTCATTTATACTAAAAAAAAATCAAATTATGGTCAATTGCACTGAAACCACTGAAGCGATTGTAAAACAATATTAATAACATTTATTGGTGATTCAACTGGCTTTAATTTGATGTACCGAACGACAAGATTTGATGTTCCGAACTCGAGATATGCTCCAAATAGTCGAACTACCTCCAAAAAAATTAACAAAAAAAAGAAAAATTCATAACTCGAAAACGTATCCATTCAAAAAATTTTTAATGCGATTTTTGAGTTTAGCGGGCCATGGTATCTAAGAAAAAATAGTGGCATCTAATGTACATTTTTTTTATTATTTTGTTGACTAGTGTAATTTCTAGAAAAAAAAAAATAAAATTAGAACGTAAATCTTGCATACGCAGTACCGAGCAGGACATTATCAATACCTGAAATTACGTGCAATGACGTATATTTTTTATGTATATTGAGTAATAATAATGAAGACATTTACATCAATGTATTTGCTTTGGTAAAAGCCAACCATGTCACTGGAAGCCATCCATTGCTTTTCTTCATTACCTATGTCCAATTATTATCGATTGTGTTCGGCGTATGTTAGCATTAGTTAATGGCTTTCAATACAAATATTTGTCGATGTCAGGAGTCGGTTTGAGTGCCGCCGGGCACATAATTACCGGGGTGTCAAATGTCGAACAGCTGTATTATTAAATTCATTATATGTGAGCGGAGGTGCAGACGGTGTTGTAAAGAATCATTAATTCCGACGGCTCGTTAAATTCTAATCGACCAGTCTACAGACGTTGCTTAAATTAATGAAGCATCGATTACAGTATTTTGTAAAAAGGTAAACCAGCACAAACTAACACATAAACCGCATGCAAACACACCTAGAAACTTCGTACAACTCTTTTCCGGTAATCTTGCGTGATATGCGGAATATCCACTCACGGTTGAGTGTTCTTCTCGGAAGCGATGCTAAAACACAGCATAATAAAAATCCAATCCACATAATTACCTTTTTCTGTTAGATTGGCTTTCAGGGGTTTGCGTTTATCTACCCTTCCAGGGCATTAGTGCGTCACGTGAGGGTAAATTCCAGCATTGCCATGTGTGTGTGTGCTTCGAATAAAAAAAGCCGAGGCCAGAGATACTGGCGACCTCTACAATAGGCTATTATGCCGATCACCAACTGCTGTTTTTCTTTGTAGCAGAGGAAAGCATCGGTGAATGTTATGGGTCTCATCTAATTGATGAATAATAAAAATAAAATATAAACAGAAATAAAATAAGCAGAAATAACCTTCTATTTTCTATAAGAGAAGAAACTCTCAATATGCTTTCAGTAACCTGGAGTTCTCTGACGTAGTTTGCCTGGGTTTGAAATGGATATTAATCATCAATGTATACCAGAGACGGTCTCATGAGGAAATTAGAAACCCACATTAATTGCTGTATGCCAACATTTGATCTTTAGCGCATACGCGGAGACTAATGATGAAGCTATACCAACAAACTTTGTATAGTGCTCATCCGTTGCATATAATATATGCCTTATACATATTATTCTGGTATTATACACATTTTGCGTACAAAATGTGATTAATGCCCAGTCTATATGAATACTGCCCTGAAAGATTGTGCAATTTAATAAAGCCGATGGAATGGACATATTGGACATATCAATAAACTAAAAATTAAGAAAAAAAAACTCGTGTAAACATCAAAATGCCGATATCACCCAATTAGTGCCCAACCAGTGCAACAAATCGTCATGGTTCCAATCAATACACAAATATAGGTTAATGGGCCATTAAGACCTAACTACCGACAATTTCGACCAAAGCTACCTTTGACTAAGCACCACGATCGTCCATTAGAATGAAAGTGTCAGGACGAGCGGTCTATTTTTTGTGTTTTACGTGCGTCCATAGACAAAGGAGAAAATAAACGCGTCAGGTCGATGTAATTAGGTTCAGAATGCGAGCGAAAAAGGCGCAAAAAGGCGAAGACTGAGAAGGACGGATGGACAAAACGTAACGGAAAACATTGAAATTTATGTCGGTCGCCTCTGATACAATTTTTCCAATTAAATTTGCATATTAAGCACTGGCAGCCGGTATCGTGCGAGCGGCCAGTTCCATTAAAAAATGTATTTCCGACGTTGACGGTCTACATGCTCAAATTGACATGCGAAATACCTGAAAATGTATATTCATTCTACATATTTTTTCGTTATTACTGTTTAGTATGCACTAGGAATTAATGTATTCTTTTGTAGTCGCGACTAACTACGTAGTCCACATGTATATTACATAAAAACAAAACAACTAAAATATGCAACAAACGAAGTGATGAATCAAGAATGAGATTGAGACTCCTTTGTCCACAAATGTACCCCAAATGTCTCAAATTCACTCTCCTTAACACGTAAAACAATACTTGTTTTCTGTTTAAAATTGAAGAGCTGTAAATCAAAAGGGTCTAAGTACCATTTTTATGTTTCTTGAGTTTTTTTTTCTGTCAATAGATTCTACAGGCCACCTTCAGCAACAATCAAAAGGATCTAAGTCAATATCAATTCGGGTTTAGTTCATACAACGGTCAAAAGATGGCATGACACGGCAAAAAGTGCCATGCATCGTCTTTAACACTCCCACCCACCAGTTGACAGTGTTTATCAAATCACCGCATATACAAAGAGATTAGCTAGAAGACCTAAAGAACATTATGGAGTACTTGCCAGACGGTTTCAGAATACGTACCTTGGCCAAAAAAAAAAAAAACGTACGCATTATTTTCTATACGGACCAATCCGCTCTGTATGAAAGGGCACATCGAGAACGCTAGACAGCCCAGTGTTTACGGTATCCATCAAAAAAATATATACCTGCTTACTATATATGATTTACCGTGTTGAATAGAGCGCGGGATGCATCCGTCTAGGAGAGATATATTCATAGCGGATATTTGGCCGCCGAGTGCCTGCCTCTATCTAAAGAGTCTTGGCCGGCTTCCGTTCCTCCATTGTAAGCAGCGCCGGGGCGCTATTTTCTGATATCTTTCCGCGGCGCGACTCGTCTTTCTCTCTCCTCTTTTTCACTCTCTTTGTTGCTTCTTTAGCCTTTGCTCGCTGTACGCCCGACGCTGCGGGTGTGCAAGAATGCCGGCACATGTTCGATGGGAACGAGTTTGAAATGGAAACTGAGATATATGATAATACGTGTCAGTCATGTCGCGTATCAATACCGAGGGCGCCACCGGGCACGTACAAAACCTTCCGTATCGTAAAGACATGACGCATATTTTTGTATTCCTTGAGAGGTATGTCTTCATTGTCTCATAGGCAACATGACTAGAATATAGCTGAATATAGGTTTGTTCGGCGAGCAAGCAAAAGTCGGTTGGCAGGGCTTTAAACTATTACATGGTACAAAATATGTAATATAGTATCATGTAGTCTCTTTGTCATGTTTTAATCTAATGGAACATCTTCTAAATTCTACAATAATTTTACAATATGTAAAGAATTATTTTCATTAAAAGTTCAATGAAGCTCTAATGCGGAAACCTTAACAGTGTGAAAAGTAACACAACTAAGTTGGCAATCGTTTATATCGAGAAGAACTGTTACTTATCCTTAAAAGCTTCATTAATTAGAATGGATGGGCTTGTAGAGCAAGAATTGTTTGCGATTTACACCATGTTAAATCTCCTTCTAATTCGATTTGCCACGTCTGCGTCGGCGTCTGCAGAGTCTGTCCGATTTGTCAGTTCGGAATATAATTAAGGAAGTTGCAGACACCCTAACTTTCGCGTAAACATTTTCCCCGCCGTTTTGTAGATTAACCGCCGATCTTTATTAGACGCACGGCACCATCCATCGATTAATTAAACTAGACGACAATGAAAAGAATATCTTGGAACATTATCACTACTAATAAAAATACTACTGTTTCATTAAACAATCCCACCAAACGTAACCTACATATCGGAAAGCATAACAAAACTACTCAGCTAAATTGCTCCGTATTACTTTGACCGGTTCCGTCCGGTTTAACCGCATCATATAAACGTTTTTGCCGTCTCTTGCCGTGAGAGCTTTCAGGAGAAATTGAATGAAACAAGAGCGGTCATTACTCGATTGGTGTGTCCGCCAGTTACCTTAAGAGGGCGCCGCATGACATGATGTGAGCGAGGGTACATAATGTCACCGCAGTGTCGGCCAATAAAATCCTTGCTTCCGGGAGATTAGCTTTCCCGATGGTCGGATACACAATACGGAACATTAACTGTCCCCGACTGTTAGTGACAGATCTGTGGTCGGTGTTATGGGCTATTATATAGGTCGGTAGTATCCGTGCTGTTTTTTATTTGGTCGCGTGAGGTACATAACACTAGGGAGTAAAATTGTAATGTTTAAACCTGCTGTTTAATTGGCTATTTTTAACTTGCTTTTAGTATGGTCAAGAGATTTAATTTATTATTAAGTTTTTTAATTTTTTTTGCAACTAACTTTTGAAGAAAATAAAGTCTATGCCACATTATCATATTCATTCAAATATTCCCTACCCCATGTCGGTAAATTCACCGTTTTCTATGCACACGTTCTCCTTTCACCTTATAACTCAACGTAAGGATATAATTTTCTGCAAATACATATAACCTTTGGGGACATAAAGACGAGTAATATTTGAAAGAAAAGCTTTTTTTTTCAAGGCAACCCCTCGTACACCTTGGATGCTACGCCCCATGTCACCACCCGCTGTGTTACCACCTCTTTTACATTATTAAGATATTTTCCCTCGGTTCGTCACGTCTGTAACAAAAACTTTGCTATACATTATGCATTACTCATCAGTGAACCTGGCTTGAGTTAGTTTGGAGGACAGTGAAGTTCTTATTTGAATTGTGTACAAGTAAAAACGGGGAAAAATATTCCCTAGAATAATATAGAAAATAGCTAGCTCACTTGAAAAAAAAATCATTCACAAATTCGTTCGAGAAATAAGAAACAAATCAGTTAAAACTAATTTTAAATAATTAGCAGGATTTTCTCAGAAGATTTGCAGCGAAGTGGAACAAATTTATTTCGCTGTCGTCGTCGTTTTGGATAAGGTGAAAGTTCAAGGAACGTCCGCTTGGAGGCGCCACCGAACGCCGACGACGACGACCGGAACGAATGAGATGTTGACATTTAAGTTAGGGTCTTATTCGAAAGATATTTGCTAATTGAAACAGCTTAATTAAGATGTAAATCGCTCGTATTGTTGACTGGCGGAACTACACAAACAGCTCTCGGCTCCGGACGCCATTGTACGGTTAATTGAAAATGTAATTAAAAAGGAACGACTTCGGATTCGAGCGTGCGCCCGAACTGAAATTAATTCCTCTATTTCGATTAAAAAAAGTTTATAATTTAACTTGTGATGCGCTGAAATGAAACGTTTCTGAACAATTTCTGGAAATTTCTTTTATTGCAATTCCTTAGGAAATGCAAAAATACCAAATTAATGAGTACATAGAGTTTTTGTATTTTTTCCAGTTCATATATTTTATCATGACAAAAAAAACTGTAATACAGTAGATATTGTAGATATGTATTGGTTAAGTAAATATGTTACGGTTAAAGTGATAAATGTGGTTTGTATTAATAGTTACCGGCTATTATTAATAATAACCGCATCATTTGGTCAATGTGATTAGAAACATTTAAATAATCACATGGACCGGCTATTATTAATAATTTCCTAACGGGCACGGTAAAAGTGATAAAAATGTTACTTTTTACAAAAGATCTTTTGTATACAGTCTTCAAAGAAGTTAGCTCAGTTATTTTGATTACTATGTAAGCTATTACATTTATTTACTCGACGCAAATCATCAGTACGGCTACCCCAATGACCAAAATTACGAATAATACAAAACATTGATAATACAGAATGCTTTTTTTTGTCTCCCTTGTACTTTAGAAACTACTGGATATAATTGGTAATGATATGTGGTATACACCTAAGGACGGCTCAATGACGAAAACATAAAAAACAACAGTTTATACAGAGTGTTCAAAAAAGTTAACCATTTTATTATCAATAACACCCATTTTTATATTTAATGCATGTGGGTAGTTTTTTGTAAATGTACAATTACAATTTATTAAGTAAATTCTCAAATCCTAATTATCTTGAAACGTTGCGCATTTAATAAAAAAAATTTCAATGCAAATATGTACATGCAAGAACTAGACTAGTTTACATAGATGTGTTTACATAAAATGCACCGCACAAATGATGCAAACATTTTTGTATGTTTCTGTTCCTAACACGGTATTTTTACTTTTGGTGTTTGACAATAATTTTGTAAATAAAAGATTAAACATGGTAACAACTTGCCTCAATCTTCCCTACATTAGTATGTCCATTACCTATACCTACCCTAAGTATATCTAATATCTCACAGATATATTTATTATAAAAGTGTTTATCACCAACAAAAAATACAAAAAAAACAAAAGAAGATGACGTCCTATTGTTACAAACTTTATTTCGTTTTATTTTGACAATATAAATGGTGTCATTGTTGTACTACCACAAAAAATAAAGGTCTAGATGGACTTTAGTATTCAAAATTAAATATAAAACATTTCTTAAAGTTTTGTATTAAAAAGATAATAAAGTTATAAATAAAAATATTTTTTTGCCACGAATTGCAAAATGCAGAAGTACTACGTACGTTTGCACTGGTAAAATAATACAAACCGAGTTTTTAATTAATTACTTACTTTGCTTTTAAGAATTGCGCAAATAAGCATGACCCAAAGAGTTACACACTCGTGCATGCAATTAGTGTGAATTGGCATTTTTTAGTCTCGTTTTGATAATCTTCCTTATTTTAGTCATGAGTAGTAACTAAATAAGTTAGTCAGGCCTAACGTCACTAAAGGCCCAACACTGAAAACCCAGTGAATAGATTCGCTGTGTGGCGATTATGTAGATACTAACAGAATTTCAAATCTGAGGCTCTATTATATGTAGCATCACCTTAATGCAATATCGAACTGAAATATATCACATTGACTACAGCATGCTGGAAATTATTAATAATAGCCGGTTCATGTGATAAATTCTTCACTTTAACTTCCCCACTTGGCTATTATTAATAATAACCGGTAATTATTAATAATAACTTATTTATCACTATGACCGGAACAAATACATGGTTAAGGGTTCATAGGGCATTTTGATAATTGAAGAGTTATAAATCACTCTTACTTGATTTGTGACACAAGCGTTATTTGGTTACTGTGCTTATTTATGTGTCGTTATAAACTTGAAGCCTTGCAGAAGGGTCTAAGTACCATCAGCCGAGTAAATCAAAACGGTCCAACTGACATCAGAACCTACCCACGTGCTATGTACCACATCCTATTATGTCAAACATAAATCAGATATATTTAGATTGGAGACTTCCGCGGTTCGAATCACTAAGTTTTAGATTTCCGGGCGGAAACCGCATCAATGACGATAAAGTTGTCAAAGTTTTGCACACACTTTGCAACAGGCATCTTCAGGACGTAACTTAACTTTAAACTTTATCGTCATTGACGTGGATTCCTGCCGGAAATTTAGAAATCATAAATCAGGTATTTTACCATATTAAGCGTCAGCTATTCTTATACTTCAATAAGAAAGGTATATTAACAAGAATACAAGGTATTTGTTTATTGGTTATGTAAATAAAAACTTAATTAAGACACTTAATTCAGTATTAAGCAAACTCTCGGATAAGGTCCGAATTAAAGTGTGGATGTGTTAAAGACGACGCATGGCACTTTTTGCCATGCCATGCCATCTTTTGACCGTTGTACGGACTAAACCCGAATTGATATTGACATAGATCCTTTTGATTGTTACTGAGGGTGGCCTGTAGAACCTATTGGCGCAAAAACCTCAAAAAACATAAAAATGGCACTTAGACCCTTTTGATTTACAAGTCTTAAATTGTTGAAAAATATCTTAATCGATTGGAAAAGATGATATCAAAGGTATATTATCGACCAATCAGAATGCACATATTTCTGCAACCCACCACTTTTGTTTAAGGGTAAGAATGACCAAGGTAAACATTGTTTCCTTTCCAAGGATTGACTCAACTTATAATTTTGAATTAGGCAGTCTCAAGTCTGTTGTATTTTTACTGCCTAATACATAAATACTTCTAATTATTCCGTTTTCGGTCCTTTGTTCGAATCTGGTCACCTGATCGACGTCATTTGACGAACGAACGTCTGCACAAGCACGTGACGTCGCGTCGCCATGCTGCAGCTGATTGCTCGCCAACTGCAATCTCTAATAACTCCAGTACAAAAGTTTCCGCAGATATGTTTGTTTTACTTTTACTGGGCGACGACGGCGATGGGAAGCAGTGTTGCCAGATTTTTTGACGTACTATAATTTTTACTGCTGACAAATAGTTAAAAAATATAAATTAAACATTATTATTTACTTATCTAATCGTTAAATGCATGGCATTTTATTTTTAAATGTCTCTGAACACGATAGCACCTAAACGGTATAACACATCGGTCTGAATTTTTGAATAGAGATTTAGAATTACCAGAGGACAATACTGGCTTGTTTTTGGTGGCAATCTGAAAAATGTTTTATACATTTTTTTTATCAATTCAACCGATTTTCACCAAAGTTATATAAGCTTATCCTTAACTAATAATAGTAACTATAAATTTTGATAAACGCCACAGGCCCCTGTTTGAAGAATTGCAGGGTTTGGAAGCCTCAATGTTTCCACGAGGTAGTCGGAATGTTAGGTAGGTGTCACCTCAGATATTTCTATTTTATCATACTGACAACACTAGTTTAAAGGACCGAACGGTAGGAAATAAGGTTGCCGCTACTGACAACTGCTATCCAGCAGCGCGAGCGCGGTGGTTGAGGATTAAAGTAAGTTTTTAATAATGTTTTGCTTAGCGAGTGACGCCTGCTGAGGTTTAATGGGCGTGTGAAGGAACCATCTGGAGTGGCGGTGCCGGGAAATGCGATTTCCTTTTGTTTAGGTATGCTCTATCTTGGAAGTTTTACCGTATCAGCGTCTAACTTCCGCTCAGTGAAGTTCTGCTTTATTGCGGCTTTCAAGACTTAATTTTGTCGATGGTCTATGATGAGGAAAACAAAAATGAGTTTCTATATGAAAATTATTAAATGTTTTGGACGTCAACTTGTAGCACATTAAACAGCATCAATAATAAATTGCATTTATTATTGATGCTGTTAAATACGCAAAGCTAATTTCAAACAGCAAAACATATTTTCCGGAATCCAATATAGTATGGCATAAATCGAATTTTGGCGCGTTGCGCATTGTATTTGTTCAATAAATACTTATATTGGCGGAAACAATAAACAATGAACATGCAAAGGCAATTCCCGCAAATGATGGTAATATAATCCACCTAAATAATGCACGACCTTTTCAATTCGTGTAGCGTCCTAATGTAAAATCTATCCGTCGTTATAATTAGAATAAATATCAGGTACGAGTACATCGAAATTAAGTCAATTTCCGCATTTGACACAACTGAACAATTGAATAAAAAAGTTAATAAAAATATAATCTATGTGTAACTTATATGTATAAGTTGCGATGATATAGACGTGTCAGATGACAAATGTTTGAGTAAATTTGACTACTGACGTTCGCTATTTCTGATATTTATGTCTACCTTTGTTTAACATAAACGTAACTCTATATTCCAACACCCCATCAGTAATTTACTATTAGCGATAATTAGAGCCAGACATAATTACATGAAAGCCTAATCACAACAGTATATTATTGCAGCCAACATAATAATATCCCTCATATGTCACACACTACCTATCAATTCACACTTCAAATTATAGACGTCCGAAATGCGAACCTCGTCCTCAGTTCGAATTGCAAAGGCAACCGGATGATGATACATATCTCCAGTGATTACATATCTCGAGCTTCTATGGCTGTGCGCATTTGCTCTCCCTGTCTATTCGATTGACAGACCTGTGCGGTCTTGAGATTAGTTCGGGAATGCTTGAAAACTCCGAGACATGCATCACGGGCATACTTACTCGTACGGGCAGGGGAACGTGAGAAATCCGATCAATTCGAACGAGAGAGGACGGTGGTCTTGGTATGCAAGATATTGGTCGATAGCCGGCGACAAACTTGCTTACTGCCCGATCCAATCTTAAGTTGGCAAAGTTCGCGATTACATTTACCTCTTTCGAGTAGTTACTAGGGGCTAAAATTTTATTGCTCCTTGTATTGATTGGTCGTCCTTGTATTGATCATATAAATATCAAAAATGTCTTCACTGCCAGGTCACTATCAGGTTGTCAGATTATGGCAAAAACAATCCAGTTCGTCCCCTTGCAATACAAAATGCGTGTACCAATATGTCATTTACAATGTTTTGCAAGACTATTCACTTCAAATATGCTTAGGATAAATACTTGTAGTAAAACTTGTAAGCTTAAATTAAAATTTAATACACTAATATCGAGAGGTTATTCATATTCGTAAATAATTAGAAGAAAAAGAAAATACCACTAGGTTAATAGAAAATGTCTGCTCCTGAACATCTTTCGAGCAGTAACTATAGCCTCGTAGATTATTTCGGAGTGAAAAACTTATTCTGTTTTGCAAATAAGTAAAAAAAAATGAAATTCAAACTATTATATAAACAACCGATCCAAGCGTGATAAAATTGCTTGTGGTTTAATGAGTAGGTGTATAATGATAACCAAACAAATCCATTATACAAATTACGGTCATTTAGCTGCCACTTCTCCATTATACCACTTTATGCTAATTAAAGAAAGCTGTAGAAAACAGCGAGTTCTTTTCAATAAAAGCAGGGATTTTTGCGCACGGATTAAAAATATTTTATGTAACAATGAATTTTCAGATTACCCGGAAAATTTAGTAGATCCATAGATTAATTTAATCGTAATATAGAAAAGTGTCTAAATACTTTTGCAATTATTCAATTTTGTAAAGCCACAGCCACTCTGGACACGCTCTGGACTCGCTCTGGACCTAACGTCAGTTTCTATGACATAACGGCATTTGTCATACTGCCATTTAATGTCATGTCATATCAGTGGCACTGATATGAAGCTACCTTCGCACCTGAGCCGTTCATCCCACTGATCTGCAAAAATTGTATACATATTTAAAGTCACTGGAGGATGAGTTGGTATGAATTTGATCTCAAAGGATGAATCCCGCAGAAGACGAAATTGTGTTCACAGACATACACGCATACAGGGTACTATTTAATAATATTTTCAAAAGAAATCGTCATTTTCTTTCAGGAACTCTACATAGCAATAATTTTGAATAAAACCGCATGTTTTTGATTCAAACACATAATCTTTTCACTTAAATCCATACGTCTTTCTCTTCCAAATAATTTCAAATATAATATTTATTTGTCTCAAGGCTGATCTTTATTTCAAATAAAACCAGATTTATTTCATTCAAACGTCTTTCTGCAACTTTCCTTGAAAGAAATGTGTACAAAGAAATTTGATTTTACATTTCTTTTCTCTCTGTATAGTAAAAGAAATGCATTATGTTAATTGTAAGCACTTTTGTCTGTCATTATACAATTTACGTATGCACTGATTTTTATTCAAACCAATATAAGCAGCGTTGGACAGCGCTAGTAACACATTTCGAAATCAAAACAACACGGATACTATCGGTTATACTTGATAAGTATTTTTAGCCACGTAGAGATAACATATATTAATATCTCATTTCAAACTATTACAACTCATTATTGTTTTGTAGATAACGCAATTCATCTTATAAACAAATAAATTATCATTTAGTTAAATTGAGTACTTCTCAGTACTAAGTGCTAAAATAAAGTGGTGAACGAAGAAGAGATTGAGATTTGTGTGCAATATGCCGCCGAATGCTGAAGACTTGGGGTCAATCGGTTTCAGGAAGGGTATCCCCGGCTTGGGCCCGCAAACAAAAGGTGCCGACCAATGGATGGATGGAAAACGAATCAGCGATGATACAGGAGGATATTGGAGGATCCACGACAATCTCTACAATTTCAGCGACTTTATGAAACGACATCCAGGTGGACAACAGTGGCTTGAAATAACAAAGGTACAAAAATAACACAGCAAAATTTCCCAAAGACCGGGATAAAAAGAGAAATTGTGCACAATAAATAATTATAGATAAAAATATGTACTTCCTAAATAATTGGTCTGTCTACACGCATTGTATCGGAAGGCTAAGTTTTGTTATTAAATTAGACTCATTAATATTTTCATTTTACGATTTATTTTGTCCTCAATTCGGCAAAAAAAAACCTAAAGAATGATAATTTTTAGGGTACGGATATAACTGAAGCCTTTGAGGCACACCATATTAAGGAAACTGCTGAAAATCTAGTCAAGACATTTCAAGTGGGGGTCGCTAATACACCCCGAATATCGCCTTACACCTTTCAGGAAAATGGATTCTACAGGACGTTGAAAAGAAGGGTCAGGCACTTGATTAAAAGCCTACCGAAGGACGGTGAAAAAATGTCTGCAATCTATACGGATACCCTTTTTGTTCTGATGATTGTGTTTGGTGTTTTGAGTTGCCGATTTTGGAGTTACTCGTTTGGCGTAGTTTCTGCTATTGCACTTGGATTTTTGTTGGTTTCTGCGCATAATTACTTTCACAAGAAAGATAATCTGAGGATGTATTATTTCCATTTTGGGTTATTTAATATAAGGTAAGTTTAAAAGATAAATTAAGGGTTGGTAATGATGATTCTTTGTATCCTATATATTTTTATTTGCTACCCACTAAATACGAAATTTGATTCTTTTGTATCAAAACATTTGAGTGTATTAAAAATCCGTTCACCCCACTGATCTGCAAATTTGTATTCATATCTAAAATCACTGGATTATGAGCTGATATCAGTTTGTCCAAAATCGGATAAATCCCTTAGTAGACGCTTGTAACATTTGCCACGTCCGATTATCAGATTGTCACCAATTTATCATTATTTTTCTCAAAACACTTTTCTGTTGCACACAAAATATGTATTCTGTCTATCAAGAACTACTAGAATCTTCTAACAAAGGATTAGACTCAACTTACATTTATACAATCGCTACATTACTATTCTAATAACTAAGATATATGTCAAAATCAATGAAAAAATATGGCGAGCCAAATGTTCAATAAAACAGAAATGTGATTCAAAGTTCTAGTGCTGGAACTATTTATTTCCAGGGAATGGAGAATCAGTCATGCTTTGAGTCACCACCTCTTTCCAAATACAATTATCGACCTGGAAATGTACTTTTCACAACCATTTGTTGACTACTTTCCAAGGAACAAACCGTTTCGTTATTTAGCATGGTTCTACTCGCCAATTCTTTGGTGCCTAGCATTTCACGGCTCCTTTCTCATCAGGTAAAAGAAACAATTCAAGAGAATCATTAAGGTATTGATCACCCAATGATATAATTTCCAGATTTGCCACTGCTATTATAACTAAGGACAGAAGACCAATGTGCAAAACTGATATCATCGGCTTTACACTACCTCTGACCATGTATTTATTCGGAAATCAAGACTTCTTATCAGTGCTAGGAATGTGGAATTTTATTTTGTTATGTGGCAGCTTACACTTCACCATCATTGGCATAAATGCAGCCCATCATCACCCAGACATATTCCACGATGGTGATGCAGCTAGAGAAGGTGAAAAGGATTGGGGAATCTCACAATTGGATGCTGTGATGGATAGAAATGAGATCACTGGGTCGCATTTTTTGGTCCTGACCAATTTTGGGGACCATGCTTTACACCATATGTTCCCAACTCTAGACCATGGAATTCTAAAGCATATTTATCCAGTTTTTAAGGAGACCATGAAAGAATTTAGTGTAAATTTAAGGATGACATCACAGATGGAAATGGTCAAAGGGCAATTCAAGCAAAGTGTTAAGAATGCACCAAATCCAAATCCGCCGGATTTGAGTAGAAAAACTAAATAGATTTTTATAAAATTATATTTATTATATGTATCCAGTATCAAGTAACAAATAAATAATAAATAAATACATGATGCACATCCTGATTTACTGCCTTTTTGGTCTTCTTGATCTGTATCTTTGTCTTGACTTTGTCTTGTATTTTAGCCTGTAGGCAAACAAAGGTCTGAATACTATTTGACTTTGAGGAATTAGATCATCGTCGTCTTCTATTAGTGCGTCCTCCTTGTATCCATTGAGCAATCTTGCCAATTCGTGTACATCTATATTACCATTGCTGTCAATAAATTCCTCATTGAAATTTGTATTGAAAGTGTTAGTAACTGGTTGAACATCGACAAGTTGATCGTCATTTAGAGCAGATGTTGACGATGTTGGAAATGCTACGGTTAAGGCCACACATCCAATAAATGCACACAGAATTATGTGCTCCTAAAATGTAAATTATAATATAATAAGATAAAAAGTTAAACCGTCAGTGAGTTTTAAATCACTTACCATCTTAAGTAGTTGCATACGTCCAATCACAAAATTTCACTGGTCGCAATGTACTACTTGTTATGACCGTTTCGAACTTATATAGCAATGCGCTGATAGTTTTCTAAGTACGTAAAGGCGCTAATAAGTAGTGTAAATTATTCGCCGAAAAAATAAGATAATTGACTCAACAGATTCTTGTCGCATTTTGCGAATAGGCGGGGTAAATATTTACGATAACATAACTCATTCACGACTTGTGAAATTTTTGCTTTTATAGGCTTTCTGTGTACATATACCTTGAGGTATTTGATTACTGTTGCTTTATTATGGAATGTGCGTGTAAGATGGACATAAGATCGCCGGTGACGAATTTTGCCTTGACTCAAACGAAAATATATAAGCGACGATGGAAAATTTTATTTTCATTTTAACATAAACATCCTGTTATTTATTTAACTTCTAATTAGTTCTAATTAGAACTTACCTGTTGTATTTAGTGATTCATAAAGGCGTAGGTATGTAGTGTTTTACGGGATAGTAAAAGTATATACCTGGAAAGAAAAGAAAATATTGTTAGAGAAATTGTAGTTTTAACCATAGGGTAAGTGAAATAAGAATAAGTAACAAAAATTAAGACTATTTAGTGCCAATAGTGAAACATACATATTTTTAATCATTTTAATGTAGTCCTTTTGCTGAATGTATGAAAGCTAAAATGTTTTCATTAAAATTAAAAAAAAAGACTCTTTTTATTTAAACATGTGACACTTTATAATCACTGTAAATGTTTATTTATTTTTATTAGTTTTATCGCTTATGTAGGGTATTATAATGTAAAAGAATATACATGTTTATTTCACATATTAGTCATTTTGTTTAATATAAAAACCAGGTGGAATTGTTGACCAGACACAAGTGTCTAAACACTTTTGCTATTATTCAATTTCGTCAGTCATAGAATAACGCAATGTCATGTACTGTCAGTGGCACTGACGTTTGTCAAAATCTAACAATTCGCAACACAGCGACGAAGCCTGTGGATTTTGTCAAGGAATAAAAGACCGACCAAAAGAAAGTATCTCTTCTGCAGTTTTAATATTTTTGCCTTCTAATAAAACTAAAGAGGAGATTAGTTGTAATCTTCTGTATTACGTTGGGATACAAAATACCTCAAAATTCCCCTCTAAACGTAAATAATCGAATAATTGCACTCGCTTTTAAGTAATCGCTTTCTGTTTTACGTATTTTTATATCGCGCTTAAGTGAATCCGGAAGAAACAATCTCGCAACAGCAATCTTGGGCAAGAGGGCCAAACCGCAGGCTTAGTCAAGTCAACCCCAAAAACACCGTTCAGATTGAGATAAAGCACTCCATCTTTTAGCAAAATTGAATTCTCCTTCATAATTTTCTCTACGCGCAGACGGTCGGATTATCACGCACACGCCTTGGCTCGCCTATCTGGTAAAATATATTCGCCAAAAGAGCGAATGAGATAGAAGACAAAGCCAGTGGCGTGCGATGGATTTATTATTACAGAGGGAGGAGAAAGTAAAAAGTCACAATGATAAAAGTAAAGTTATTTTATTAATGACCCACTTAGTAGTTAAGTAAACATTCTTCATCTAATACATCCTACTTTCTTTATTTATTTCACGTCACTGAACATCGAGAGGGTGGTTTTCCGACCCCCACCCGTTTGCGAATCTAAGTAGGCCACGTTCGAAATTCCAAATCCGCAGATTCCTCGCTTCGAGAAATTCTGAAGTGGCGGCACGATGGGGGTGTTTTCCACCCCCAAGGTGACACACCCCCAGCACTCAATCATGTATATTACGTTTTTAAAATGCGGCTGTTATCGCCGAGCCACAGTTTATATTTTGTTTTTATTTTGTCCGAATGTCAGTCCGCTGTCAGGTAGATGGGAGTAGGGGTAGTTTTTCGAGGGTATGTGTCTGGGGATGCTGGGGATGTTGTCAGGTGGTGAGACGCGAGGCTGACGTCTTATTGCCGCCTGAGATTTGAACGTGTTTGCTGTGGTTCTTTTTTTTTTGTTTCGAGAGATATACAAAGTATTTGCGTAGTAAAGGTGGTGAATAAAAGCAATCAATAAAACTGAATTATTTATTCAACCTTAGCTGTAAATAAGTGCATGACTCACACATGTAAACAGTGAAAAATCTTGTACTAGGTTTCGAAAATACGATAATTGGTACAAATTGGGTGATTAAATATGAACACACGACATAAATATTATGTTATTTGTAGACAGCATCTCAAATAAAATGTGTGCCATATAAAGCATAATTCATGATTGATTATTAGGAATAAATTTTAGACTAGATATTATAAGTACCAACTGAACAAAATTGCAGTTCGCTATAAGCAGGTGATCATTATAACTACATATTAGAAAGCAGCATTATGGCAAGTGCTATTAGAAAGAGATTTTTCCCATCGATTACAATACTTTCCTTTTAGGGTACTAGTCAGTAAGTAAAAATGTGTTTTAAACAGGTTAACAATACTTTTGTTTCAATCATAACACACATACAGTTTAAAATAGTATTTTTATTAAACAATATTCAAACTATGTGTAAAAGGCAATAACATTATCTTGTGTATTCATTATCACAATAGATTTTAGTTTACGACTATCCTAGAAGGAAATTATTAACTCCCCTGAATCTATTACAATAATTTTTTTCAAATATGTGTAGCTGTCAACACGATAGTGCAAATGGTACAACGGGTCGTGATCTCTCTAAACAGCTAATTACATATTTGTCAACCAATATTCGTCTGCAGAACTTATGTAATGGGTCGGAAACCCATTATTTATTTATTAAGATATGATCAAATTAAGCGAGATATTTGTAAGAACATTCGGGAATGTCAAAGGTTTTTGCTAGGGTTGAACATCTGGTTTAGGATTTGATCGCGTGTTATAAGTTTAAAATTGAAGAGTTGTCATTGGCTAAGAAGAAATGCTTCCGGCTTCCTTTGGGGTCGAGGGATGCAAACGAACATATCTCGCTCTTCTCATTTCAACCACCGTCATGTAAAGTACACGTTTTTGTGGAGCGTTCTTAGGCGCTTAAGTTTATCCCTGGTAAGTCTTTTCAACTCGTCTCGCATTTCATTGTAAATTAAATTATTCATATTTCTGCTAAAAGTGTGTCTGTCTAAATCAACTCCTAGGTTTAATTTAAACGTCCATATGTTCAAAGCTTCATTCATTTTTCTATGTAACCTATCAAACGGGATTGTTGATTATTATTGTTAATAGATGTTATTGTTTTGATAAGTGTTTCGTTTCATTTGAGTAGTCTTGCTTTATCAGCCCTTATTAAATACTTAAACGCGTCAGTTAGTAGTCAGAAAATGTGCTCACAAGGTTCAAGAAAAAGAACCGAGTTAGTTTTGCCTTCGAATAAATTGGAAGAGATTTGATCAATTAGAATTTTGACCAGTAATTAAACCCTTAAACCGCGCTTGGCCAAAATGCTACCATGTTAGGGAGTCGTGGTGGTTCCCGCCATTTTGACCTCCTACACTTACATCTGCACATGCACATCATAAGCTACTGTTTCAATATGCCGCGTTAGACAATTAACCTAAACACCCAATATTGCAGTTGGCCAGGCTTAGGGATGATCAATTATCGATTTTGCTAGTAGGCATAATGAGTGCTTAATTGACAATTAGAGTAGCGTATCTAACGTTTAATTGGGAAATTGTGTACTTCCCACTCTCCAAGCCTAAACACAACCAATTGCAACATAATTTCATCGACTAGACCTAAAATACGCCTGTAATAAATACACCCTTAGCCACGGTGACCCTTAAATTTATTTTTTCCATTTTAAGTAATTTTTACTTGTATACTAGGTCCTCTAGATTCAAAATTTCACCTTCACAGGTAATTGGAATTGTTGATTTTGTTATTTCGAACCGATGTACTGAAATAACTCAAAGGATAATACATTCTTAATTAAAAAGTCCTAAATTGTCCAATAGGGTACTTTGCAGATAAATGGAGTTGTTTAGAAATTGAGAATGAAAAGATAGGTACAGCATCACGAACCATGTGCTAGAGGATTTGGTAACATAAACTCTTTTCTCGTCGAGATCATCTCTTTCAGCGCTATTAACGCGAATGAAGTTTCAGTGGCCCGGAATACATTAGTGTTGTTTCCGGTCGGCTCGGTGTAACATGGATGTGTTTCCGGAAGGTATCAATCAGCGTAGTACGCGGCTCTGCGTCCGCTTATAACTAAAACCGTGCGAGTTTTAGTTGCGAAGTTTGATCAAAATTTCGATAATTACTGTGTCGGATTACAGTGCGCTGCGCTGCACGTAATACCGATCGGTTTATTTGCTATGGTGTACGACTTTTTTTTTGATAACGTGTGATGGAGCCAGTTTTTTTATCTCTTTTTTTTCATTGCTATTTGTATTACAAATTACGATTGCCAGACAAATCAAGAAATTTCTTCTGAAGAACCCGATCAGACGGTACGAATTTCCCTATAGAATCGTCTGAAAACGCCTAAATTAATTGAACCGTAGTAACTATGTATAAATACAGAGAGCACTGGAGCCACACTGAAGCTCTAAATCTCTCAACTGAAGCACAGTGTATAGTTATTACGACGACATAGTACATTATCTTGAACGTAACAAACAATTCAAAGTTTCCGCTGGACTAAATGCACGGAAATAACAGTTAATTCAATACGTTACGGTAGGTTATTCTGAGAGAAGCAAGCGTACTCTCCCACATGCTGTGTACGGCGTATTTCCTTGCAGTTATCGCAAAATCGATGCTTCGATACTGCAGACAAGTGCGCCACCATAAAAGTGTCAATGGTGGCAACGGGCGACTGGCGACGGTCGCCCAAAGCGTCGCGAAGCTTATAACGCGGCCGTCGTGCAAATCGGCTTAAAGTATTGAACGGCAGTTGCAAATTTTAAACTACTTAAACCGGTTAGCGGAAGTATAACCCATTTACAGGTTTACGCGCCAAATTTATCGATTTTTAAGTTGCGACCGGTACTTAAAAGTTTGGAACTTCGCCGCCAGAGTGCAGCCAGTGCCGCCCAGCATTCGCCCAACCGTGTTAGTTATTCCATAGGGAATAAAGAGATTATCGTCGCTGAACTCGGTCGCTGATACACAATCTGTCGTCCACGACTTTTCGATCTTCGATAATTCTATCTTAGAAAACATCATCGGCCAAGCTATTTTAATTTTTGTCAAATTTTTGTGGCTTTCTGACCGAATATCAAAGTTGAATGTGTCTGTTACTATTAAAACTAATATGTACTTTACAATGTTCTATAAACCTTTATTTATTGGGAATCTAAATATCGAAATCGGTGCATTTATATTACATAATGGTAGGCGTTTTTCCTTTCCGACTAATACCTATCCTAGAAGGAAGGTCTTGTAATCGACGTTTTTGGGATAATTTCAGCAAAAATACCCTTTTTAGGGTCCTCTACTTACTTTAGTCAGTCTAGTCTATGGGATTGATTTCTGTTCTATACCTATTTGGGCAAAATTGCATAAATTCCTAAGGAAACGCATGTAACATTAGACACTTCCGGTTGTCAGATTGTCACCAAAAGCAATCTAGTTCGTCCCCCGGCAATTTAAAACACGTATACCAAATTTCAGTCCGATCTGTTGTACCGTTTGGGCGCTATCGTGTTCACATAAAATATATACATATGTTTTCCAGAAATCATTGCAATTGATTTAGAGGACATCAAAATTTTATTTTCCGTCTATTACAATACTTTACTTCTAGGGAACTAGAAGGAAAGTAAACAATGTAAGCAACAAACAGACAAACAATGTAATAACAATTTAACTCCTCATAAATTACTAACAAACAATAATTATACTATTTTTATTATTCCTAGCATAGCTAACAATTACAAAAGTAGCATGTAATGCATCTAAAAAATTATAGCTGGAATACATGAAAACCCTGTTTATTTACTAAATACTTTAATACATTCCTTATAATTTTTATATGTCGTATGTTAAACTTATTATCAGACACAAACAATAAATAAGCAATTATGAACCAGTGATGTGGCGGGAAAACATATTACTAATCCAATCACAAATCACAATTAGAAAAATACTAATATATAATACTCAAGGACTATCATAAAGTAGATAAGAAAATCCCATCTTAATTTATTAGCCATATATGTGCTACATTATTATCTACTTGAAAAATGAATAAACCTTAACGATAATAGCCGTTCTTGTCCCAAATAAGGCATCATTATTAATATCTAATTAGCAAGTCATCATCATACTTATCCCATCGCTGATTAAAGCTGACAACTTGATTAAAGTGTGGCGAAAAAAAAAATGCGAGTCACTTGTTTTAAGAGGATAATCACTGGTTGTGTGACAAGCCGAGTGAATTCAGTTGTGATAAATTACCCCAACGGCGACAAGTTCCGAGCAATTCATATGTTTATATAACAGTGCGCAAATTGCTCTCGTTTACCGTAATTGCAGGCGCTGATATGAATATCAAAAGAATTGGTTACGTGTTGCGAAATGGGTTTTTGTAAGGTTCTTATAAACATAAGAGAGGCCAACTGTTTGTGTGTGATATAACGTAAGCAATACTGAAAAATTGTATCAAAATAGTGTAGAACGACAGAATTTTATTAGATACGTGCACAGAGTAAAACCGTATTATGGAGAAAAGTATTGTAATAGATGGAATTCGCTTTTTTAAATTCAGAAGAAATACTTATTTTGGGGTACCCTGAATCCATTCCAATGATTTCTGGAAAATGTATATATGTGTGTCTGTATGTGAAGACGATTGCATCAAACAGTACAACAGATCGGGTTGAAATTTGTTATACCTATTTATAATTACCAGGGGAGGAACTGAAAATTGCCTTTGACCACAATCTGACAACCGGAAAGGTCAAATGCATTTTCATAGGGGTACATCCGATGAACGGTTTAGGCGCTATAAGAATTTATAGTACAGCAGTTTGACAGAATCCACTGCCTTCATCGCTGAGTTGCGTCACATTTTGATAAATGTCAGTGGCATAACATGACATTAAGTGTTATTCTGACGTTAGATAGGGGTCCAGAGTGCCACCCCGTTTTTTTTTGTTATAAATAACATGGAAATATAGGCATCGGAAACTATTAGAATTATAAGATATGTATGACAATCTGTAGCACCACACTAGTTTTGGTAAGATATGTTCTATATCAACCTGAGATTTGGTTTAGAGAAGTGTTAAAAATTGCGATTGCCCAACAGCAATACATTTCTGATTATTTCCTTGCTCTGAATGCGTAGTTGGAGTAAGCGCGAATATCCACGAAAAGATGTAATATATATTATATGTTCTGTGTACAAAGCCTCGTTTAGCTGACAAAGTAAGAAAACATTACTTTGCAAAACGTGCCATTTACGTCACCAGTACTTATGGGACTTTATTTTCATACGAAGGAATTATTTACATTCTAAGCAATGTATTTGCGGCAAGAATAAAAATGCCTGTCATTTTCCAAAAAAAAAGAAAGAAAATATAAATACACCGCTAAAAGCTATTTATAATCATACGACCGATATTGGTGACGATAATTGTTTTGTAAGAAGGAAAGTACCTGAATAAAAACTATGTTAGGAATTTCCTAGAAGGTATAAAAATATGTCCCCCAAACCACATTTCGACCACCTCGACACATTGAAGTGCCTAAACCTTATGGATTTACTTCTTTTCGTGAAGGCACATTCACTCTAGATCCCTAATGTTAATCATATAATTGATATAATAACTAACTAATAATTATTTAATACTGACGTTTATCCAAATTTGCCAATTCGCAGCCATAGCAACTAAGGCTGTGGATTTTGTCAGACTGCTTCTATACACACTTATAGCACTTAAACCGTTTATCCGATTGATCTATAAATTACTACACATATTTAAAGTGACTGAACAATTACTTGGAATCAATTTGCTCAAGATAGATACACCAAAAATTGTCAGATTGTCACCAAAAACAACCCAGTTCGTCTCCTATTCTAAATATGTATACCAAATTTCATCTCAATCGGATGTGACAAATTGATGTAACAAACGTGACAAGTTCCTTATTAGAATCGTTTTCATTTAGTTATATACAATCTGTTAAACATTTTCTTTTTGAAAAACTCGCCGAATACAAAAAAAACACCGTTCTATATAAAAAAAAACCGGTCACGAAATGGTAATATTAAATTTGTATAATATAGGTGTCGCACCTGATTACCATCTATCCGCTGGTAATCACCTTAATAAAACGGCGACGTCGGCGGCGGCGTCTGTAACGCGATTAGCATAATCCCAGTGCTGTTGGATGCGGCCCTTAATGCCCGTCTATTGTGTGCACTGACCCTTCAATTTCAGTGGTAAGTACAGTGAGAACGCATATATCCACACATGCATGCACAACATTGGCATGCAACACTGGACAAATAGCGCTCCCTCCGTTTTCCGCCACTACGGCTAAATAGATGTTAAGCTCGGCTTAAGCGAATCGCTTTTCCGAGCTTTCCCCATCCACTTCGTCCAAACTGCATAATAAAATGAAATTTTGAGACAGAGAGAGCGATGTTTCACATGATAAGTGTATACTGAAGAATACACTATGGGTACTAAGACTCTCACTCTGTTCCAAGAAGTATCTTCAGGACTTTTTGGCATTTTTAAGAAAATGTGTGTAACACTTGCCACCTGTTGTCAGATTGTGACTAAAAACAATCCTGTTCGTCCCTCGGTAATTCTAAATATGCATACCAAATTTCAACCTGATCCGTTGTTCCGTTTGGGCGCAATTGTGTTCACAAATATACACACATAGATACATTTTCCAGAAATCATCAGTAAAAACGTATCTGACAGCTTCTTATAAGGTAAGAAGAGAAACGACTTTCTTCGTCTAAGATTGAAACACTCTGTAGAATAATTAACGTTCTTGATTTGCTTCATATTGTAATAGCCATGTCAATTCTAAACTCACTGCTATTCGATTTATAAAGCTATGCATTAGTTAAAGCTATTCTAAGTTAAATTTACAAAGAATAAGTGAACATTAAATGTGTAAAGTTTTAATTAAAACGCCGTACTTTTTCGACAATTAACACATGGAAATGAATCAAATGACAGTAAATTACTTATTATGTAATTTGGTTTTAAAACCGGGTAGGCAAAAATTTGAGCAAGGGCTTTAATTATTCCTTAGGACATAAAAACCTCATGGTGAAAAACGTGTCCATAATTTATTGAAAGATAATAAAATATATTTTTATTTATTTAAAACTTGTGTGTACGTATTTCATGCACTATATTTAAAAGCGCACGTAACAAATTATTGGGACAAAATGAATAAAATATCGCTCAAAGTAGCATTTATTATTTAACATTAGTGTTGTTTTAATGTACTCGTACATTATACTTTACTAGTTGCATTCATACATTAAACGCATTTTAGCGGACAACTTGAATAATATATAGTTAAGCAGCATTTTCTATTTAAAAAAAGACAACATTTTGCCTGTAGATTTTCACCTCCACGTTATCGTGAAATTTCAGGGACCAGATATGGTAATTTTTTTTTGTCGGCGGTTGAAATATATCACCTCGGTTTGTCAAGTTGAATATTTCCACAATATTATCTATGGCGGCACAGGTTACCATAACGCGATAAAGAAAAACTTTTGCTGCCGTTCTCACCACCGAAAGGAAGCCACTACATTAAATGTACCAAAATTGCCCCGGCAAAGAGGAAACTCGAAACGTCGCGCAAACGGAAATGTTCCTTATCACAAACAAGTGCCCCGCGCACCCTTTATATCCATCTCTCTCCGTTTTACTTTAACCCTTCTCTCTTGCCTTTCCTTTTATCCTTCGTTCAACTATGTTTGACTCTATAATATTATTTGGTGCCTATAGCTTTGTGTAGCTCGCTAAAGCAATCATTGAAGGTCTAGGTGGGGTAAACCATGATTAACACTCAAAAGAATTCAAGCAAACCATATTACCCACGCGAAAAAATGTTAATTGGACAAGCAGGGTGCTTGTTTTGGGGTGGGGGTGAGAGGGTTGCGCGAGGTTGGGATGGCATCAAGTGGCTGAAGGCGAAAATCGAGCGGAAGACAGAGGAGAGCGGCTCTAATTCCACTCCACTCGCTTCCTTCTCAAATTGTTTTCTTTAAACGCTGCTCCCGACTTCTTATTGCATCGTTTATTCGACCCTCCGTCCTTATTGCCCGCCTAGCTATCTCCCTCTGACTAATCCACCTCCATTTCTCTCACGCCCCCATATTGAAATTTTAATTCGCCATCCTTTTCTCGCGCCTTTATATCTCCTAGTGGAACGGACTCCTCGGTCTTTACTCCTGGCGGGTTTAATTCCACAGTCGTGGAAATCGTACATAACCTCCGAGCACTTTGTTACGTTTTAATTAATTAAACAAACTCTTAAAGTATAAGTTTTTATTGGGTCTTTTTTCGATATCTCCACGATATCTCAAGAATTACTCGATGGATTGACTTGGATTTTTTTATTTTTACAGCACTTTAAACATTAAAGAGCAAAAAATGTTGCTCGTCTCAGCAAAGTCAAAATTTTACAAATTTTACAAGTTTTTCAGAAATGAATTGCTAAAGCCTAACAATTTGAAAACGTAACAATCGTTACAAATGCATAATACTAGAGCAAATATATTTGGCTTGTTTGCAAGCGAATATCATACGGGTATTGTAATTTTATGATTGGTCGGTTATTTAAAATAACCGACCAATGAGAAAAATACATAGAAAATAAGTTATTTTCAATCGTCCGCTGGCTTGATGGACAAAAACATGTCCTAGTCGTAGTGTGTAAGTGCTTTTTCTATCGGTGAAATACACTCCATGTTGCACGAAAACAATTTTTTGTTTGCTGGTTCGACTTCGACCATGCCAGATGTGGCTGTGCTACGTAAATTTTTGTAAACACATTTGGAATAACACAATATTCAATGCCTTTTTTAAAATTGTTTCCTACAAGTGCATAATAATAAGAAAATTACCACATTTTTGCACCTCTAGAAGAAAACCTCCCCTTAAGGATATATTTTAATGTAAACACTGCATTTGTTGGACATGTTAGCAATGTAGTGGCATTGAAATTTTAATTTGAATTGTAATAACCCTTCTCTGGCAGCTGTGTAATGACCGCGACACTCCTATCATGAGAGCAGATCATATTTTGAGAAAATGGACGAGTTCTGTTCAGATTTTGTAATTTTTTGAACTAGACATATTTTAGCTAGACATAATTTCTGAAGTTACTACGTTAGTTTTTATTGATTTTTGAAGAGAAAATAACCACACTCTATATTAAGACAAAAATTATGGCAAAAATTAAATTAATTAAATATGACAAAAGTTATTCCCTTGCAGTACTTAAATAAGTTCAGCGATACTTGAACAAACATCGGTGACAGTAACAGCTCATTAATCAAAATAACAATATATTCTTCATAACTGTGCGTAAATAGTTTTATTGACATATTTGTGAAAACTAAAAAGCCGCTGGCAATATAAACGTTATTCACTTTTTCCAACTTTTAGCATTCCAAAAATGTCACATCATCACCTATGGACTGCAAAGTCGTCAAAATTCCGGTGTATATTTTTAAGCCCGAGTTATTTCAGCAGATATGCGGGGTTTGAATTTTTTTAAATATTGACATTATTCAGGAACCTTTGATTTGTTGGTTTCATTTCACAACATTTCTTGATATTATAGTTTGCCTTAGATTATAATTTAATTCGAGCAGAGTACAAGGCGGGGCTATAATTTTCAAATTAAAATGACAACGTTCTTCAGTAAAATCTCTAGTACACAAAACATGTTTATCCTGTGTTGCATCTAGACTTACCTTAGTTTGTATTATTATACTATTATTCTATCAAAGCTTTTGTACGCAGAGTTCGACCTAATTCTTGCCGTACCTGAATCGTTTAGTACTTAGAACATGCAAATACCGCTCCCGCAGTTCTAATTTTGTTAATTAACATTTAACAGGCGTTTGTTGTTGCCTCAAAAGGCACCAAAAGCATTGCTAAAACGCTGTCGTAATTAAGTTAATGCTTCGGGACGTTGTTCTCAACCTTGTAATGGTTTCAAACACGGTTCGCGTATGCGTATGTATGTATGTTAACCAGTTATTTCAAGTTAATTACACCATGGAACAAGAAGTTTGCGCTCGATTGTTGTATAATCAAATCAAAGCGAAAATAGTATTAAAAGATATCTACATTGTTACGGGAAAAGATAAAACAACTTTGTTTTATTAACAAGAAGTTCATTAAGAAATTAATTAAAATGAAAATGTAAGTACTGACTAGATACAAGTGCGGGTTGTTGTTTATACAATTTATTTATAGGAGAAAGGTATGCAAACAGTTTACTTATGGCATGTCAAAACTCCAGATAATTGTATATAAGATAATAGTACCTAAGTATGAATTTATAGGGACTTGGTGTTTACTCAGTTAATTAAATTTTAATACTGAGAATGATTGAAACCTCCTCCAGTTTATTATCTCCAGATTAGGGGAAGTCGAAACTCAGTGGATTATAATAATCCTTGAATGCTAACTGTAGGAATTAGTGAAACGCCGTAAAGTTAAAAAATATTTGTGTTTAGTACTTTTATTTATTTGCCAGGAACGCAAGGCACTTCCTCATGACCTCTACAATATGTATTATAAAGTTACCTCGCAATCTTTGTCTGCATATTTTTAACTCGTATTCCGCAACATATTTTATTTTGTGGTACGTTAATCATGACCATATTCATATACAACCTTTGTATATCACCTTTTGCACAGTTGCCACAAGAGAAATATATTCATAGAACAGAAACTTTGCATCCATAAAAAAACTACTCCGGATATTATAACACAATTCCTTACTGACTATCAACCCCAGAACTTCTAACTTTGATAATTTAATATGAAACTGGTGAACTGAAAAGGGACCCCGCATCGGGGTGCGGTGCTCAATCTGCATACACGTCAAGACCGTTGACACAGCGAACATGATTGATAGACCGCTGTAAATCGACTTTCATATAATAAAAAAATTACCGAGTACCAGTTATTTATGGACAGCCATAGAGAAATTGACAGCTCAAGTGAGCCGTCGAGCGCCATCTACCGTAAGTTTGAACCAGATGCAACTCATTTTCACAAGCGCAGCAGCAATCCAAGCTGCATTCAGTCGTTCTCCCTAGATAAGTATCTTGTTGTGGAAAGCTCAGAAACAATTGCTTGGAAATTTGAGAAAATACTAGAAACTCCAAACAATTTCAGTCTGGTAGATTATTTCAAACAGTTGTAAGTAGTAAATTGTAATAAATTGCAGTTTGAAATACTTAAACAGGAGTAAATTGGTGAATTGAGTTATACAAAATTTTAGTAAATGTTAGTCAATTGCGGTAAATTATTGTAAGTTCTGTTGGTACAGTCTTAACACTGAAACCAAAATGTAATTAATAATAGAAAATATTTAGAGACATTTTATGTCTCCTTGAAATTTACTTTCCGAAGAAAAATAGGACGATGTAAAAGAAAAAGCTGGCGGGATACTATTATCCTAAAAGAAGAATAAATCTAATCAACTAATTTCCTTTAAATTCGTTAACGATAGACCTCAAGCAGTTCAAGAATAGACTTAATGGCATTCGGTATAATTGGCTAGCTGGGCTCCATCTTGGGAGTAGATGGGTTGTCGCAGAAGCATGCGGAGGGTAGGGGCGAGTTCTGGAGGTGGAGGAGTTTGAAGGGAAGAAGCGCCAACGTAGACGTCACTTATTTTACTAACCGGGACAATCTACACGACAGCAGTAACTGCATCATTCGCTTACAAATCGGCTGAGTGTCGCCTATCGCTTGTTAGCGATTGTCTCCTTTTACTATCAATTACGTTACCAGTGATGGAACTGTCTCTGCTGGGGACACTCACAAGTAATTATCACCGATTATATAATAACGTATTTTACACCGGGTGGATTTAAGTGATTGATTATTCACTATGATTGACGTTCTGGATTGAGAGTTATATAAAAACTTTGAATAAGGTACATAAATTGTTGTAAGTTATAATAAATTTTGTAAATGGTGGTAATTTTTAGTAAATTACCCAATTTTTAGTAAATTGTAGTAAGCTGCAATAAATTGTAGAAAAATTTAGTTATTTGTAAAGAATTGTAGTACGTTGTAGTAAATTGTAGTAAATTGTAGTAAATTGTAGTAAATTGTAGTAAATTGTTGTAAATTGTAGTAGGTAAATTGTAGTAGGTAAATTGTAGTAGGTAAATTGTAGTAAATTGTGGTAAATTGTGGTAAATTGTTGTAAAATATGGTAAATTGTAGTAAATTGTAGTAAATTGTAGTAAATGGTAGTAAATTGTAATAAATTGTAGTAAATTATAGTAAATTGTAGTAAATTGTGGTAAATTGTGGTAAATTGTAGTAAATTGTAGTAAATTGTAGTAAATTGTGGTAAATTGTAGTAAAATGTAGTAAATTCTAGTAAATTGTAGTAAATTTGAGTCAGTTATAGTAAAATTGCAGTGAGTTACAGTAAACTGTAGTAAATTGCAGTAAATTCAAGTAAGCTAATGTAATTTGCAGTAAACTGTAGTAAATTTTGTATGCTAAATTGTGACGTTTCTTAAAACGTCGAACAAGCAATTAGCAATAATCACCTTTCCCCGTGTGAGTGTAGCCTCACAACCTTTCTCTGTGCAAGTATGCTCAAAAAACAACAAGCTTCTAAAAATATTGCCAAAAAGTACTACAATTATTACCACTGCCACGGTTTCCATCCCCCTATTGTCCCAGTTTGGACAAAAAGGTAGAGAGGCCGCACCCAATTTCAGGTGGTCGTAAAACGGGCACGACTTCGCAGTTTATTCTACGGTATAGAAATCTGCTGGAATGACAATAAAGAAGGTAGAAATTGGGGAAAGAAGTGCTAGGGTACTGCCATCAGGAGAATACCGAAGCTGTACACAGATACGCGTTTGCTCCGAACGCCGATAAATTTCACATGGTATAATTTTGAGTGGAGACAGTCCCAAAAGACTGTGTTTAATTCATGACCGGCCTCCTAGATACGTATTATTGCGAATGGCCGATGTAGGCATTCTAATGACAAGATCTATAATAATGTATGTACACCCAATAGGTGTTATGGTTGCGAATTATAGTCGAAATAATTTGGTCTAAATCGTGAAGATGTACGGATAATTACGGTGATTATGGGTGTTAAATGATTGAATCGATTAGTAACATTTCATAGTAAAATTGTTGACATATAAAATTGTATATAAATAACATGAAATGCTAATAATAAGTTAATAACAACATTTTAAACCAAAATATACTATTGTCTAGACATGCTGTAGTAAATTGTGGTCAAGTGTGGTCAAATAGTAGTCAATTGTAGTCAACTGTAGTCAACTGTAGTCAATTGTAGTCAAATGTAGTCAATTCTAGTCAACTGTAGTCATTTGTAGTCTATTGTAGCCAACTGTAGTCGAATGTAGTCAATTGTATCAAATTGTAGTAAATTATAATAAATTGTAGTAAATTATAGTAAAATGCAATAGTAAATTGCAGTAAATTGTGGTAAATTGTATTAAACTACTAAACTATGGTAACATTGAAGTATAAATTATAGTAAATTGAAGTAAATTGTAGTGAAATCGTGTCGGCAACTAAGAAAATAACGTAAAAAACAGTGATTTCCATACACCTAAACCAGTATTGAAAACCCGACCTCAGATAACCAAGGTGCAAGCATATCACCCTAAGTGACATATTTAAATTATTTTTCTAAATTTTTTCACACCATAGCGTTCAATATCAGTTTTACCTTCATTACACCTTCAGAAGAAAGATCATAGTTTTTCTATACTATCGTGTCGTAAGTCCATCGACCTCCAATTTATATCACTGACAATAAATAAAGAATGACATAACAGCCATAAAATTGTACCAATTTTCGATGTATGACAGCAACAACGATCTGTATATTTTGTCTCCTGGATGTGAGCAGGGGTCGAAAGGGATGCGTTCCCTTCGCCATAAATGATCAGAACGCTATGAATAATGCATAATGTGTATCATTAGAGACACGTTTGCGAAAGTCCGATTTATCGATTATCGATAAGCCGGCTCGATGTCGTTTGCTCACGAATTTTGCTCTGTTATCCCGTTAACCACGAGGGCGATTTTCTTAATGGATAAGTTAGAGTAGTTTCAAACTAAGAAGAGCACAGTTGTATATGCAACCAATCATACCCAGTGTATGGTTTATAAATTGCCTATGTATATTTGGTTGCATATACAACTGTGCTCTTCTTAGTTTGAAACATCTATACTCTGCTTCTAATTACTGTATATCAGTTTAAATACCCGAATATCATCAGTTTTATAGTAGGCACAAGCATTTAAAATTGCTGATGATGTTTTGATCTATAAAAAATCTAAATACGTACCTTGGAAAATAAAGGAATAGGCAATTCCCACCATTTTCGTCATAATAAACATAAATACGCATATTGTAAAACTTCATATATATATACAATAAACAAGATAACTAGGCATATACATGTAAAAAAACTAATATTTTCGAAAGCATAACATGTTTTCATGACTGTAGTTAATCCTGATAATATAAATTGTTGAAATTAACGTTATTGTGACGTTTTTTTGCAATATTTTACACAAACCTGCCAGATTAGCGTAGGTTAAATGTATTTATGCATGCGTGTCCGTGCATAGGTGGCTGTAAATAACGCCTCCCTTATTATATTCCATGAGCGGTGCTGTGGTCGGCTTACTTTAACTATATTATTTATTACTTCCTTCGCCACCGATTATAATATTTTGATACCGATCAATAATGACGTAATTGTTACCTTTTGCCGTTTCAAACATAATTTGACTAGAAGACTTCCGGAAACCGGAAATATTCTAGATATTTAAAAACTCACTATAACGTACTTGGAAAGTTGGGTAGGGGGTTTAAAAATGTACGATTAACTCAAAACAGCACTACACAAAACAAAGACAAATATAAACCGATTGCACAATTCATTATTAAACCGCGCTACTCGGGTCCAACTATTAATTATATTCTATCTTGTACACGGAACGTTTCCGCTAAATAAATGGATACGTGGCAGAGGTGACATGTCAGAAAGCGAGGCAACAGCGCGTCCATTCGCCTGGGAAACTCATTAGTGGCGTTTGCTCGAAACAAAAAAGGTTTATTCAACGGGTACAAATGGCATTCGGAAGGAAAATCAGTTTGTCCACTACTACAAGAGAAAAAAACTGCGCCGTAATACGAATTCATGTTTTTCCTTCAGATTGTGATGTAATGAACTGGTTTCAGAGAATATTACGCATAAATATAATCTGTTTTAATTAGTGGTTCCTGATTGTTTGATAGGAAACAAAGACCGATAAGAAATTATAGGACATTGATTCTCACAGGTTGTTTTCCGTAGAACTAATGGCGATTTTAGGAAGAAAAAACAATTCTCTGGTGATATACTAACACTCCTTTAAGAGATCGATAATTTCCGGGGTTATATGTGTGTTTATATATAACCTCACCCGCACACGTGGAATTCGATTAGGGTTTGTAGGGGTGGTTGGCCTGCGTGCCGTCAAATCTTACCAGCAGCGGCCAAGTAGAGCGTGAACGCGATTGCTTCTTCCTCATCCGATACTCTCGTCGGTGCCGCCGATGGCTGTGGAGCGGTTCAAGAACCGAACGTTGAGAGCAATGCTGTGTATCTGTCCTCGTACGTAATGGAGATAGCAGGGGTAACGCGTCACTCGGGGTATATGGCTCGTGATTTTGATACCCTTTCCACCCTATATAGTATATGATGTATCTATGAAAGGGTGCACCTCAAAATAAAGATGCACAACTATGTGTAAACTCAGAACTAGCTAATAACATGGTGTAAGATCTGGGGTTTGTATTCTTCAGCGAGATATTTAATAAGACATAGGATATTCGTACGTTTTATTGGATAACATAACGAAACAGAGTTATTTCACCTTAAGCAGCTTATTCACGACTGTTACAACATCCGGCACCTGAGGCATGCAAGCAGTCTCCAAATTCTGAGCATAGGGAACCGGGACGTCAGCAGCTGTAATTCTAAGCGCAGGCTGGTCCAAATAAAAGAAAGTCTCATCCTCCATCACTCTGGCCAATATCTCAGCACCAACTCCCGATGAGGGCCACCCCTGCTCCACAGTGACCAAATGGTTAGTCTTCTTAATGGAAGAATTGATAGTAGCCATATCCAACGGTCTAATACTTCGCAAATTCACGACTTCCGCGTTGACGCCTTTCTTCGCTAGTTCTTTAGCAGCATCTAAACATACACCGACGTGGCGCGAATACGTTACTAGCGTTACATGCTTCCCCTCCTTTTCAATTTTGGCCTTTCCTATAGGCAGAACAAAATCTTTGGATAACGCTTGATCCGACATTTGCACCTCTAGACCGTACAACAACTCATGCTCGAGGAAGATCACCGGATCGGGGTCTCTTATGGCAGCCTTTAGTAAGCCTTTGCAGTCTTCACCGGACCAGGGTGATAAGACCTTCACCCCAGGACAGTGCGAGTACCATGCTGCGAAGCACTGCGAGTGTTGAGCACCCGTGCCCACTGGGCAACCGTTGGTACCACGGAAGACTATAGGCACGTTAAAGCGCCCAGCTGACATGTAGAACGTTTTCGCTGCGGAATTGATCACCTGGTCAATCGCTTGCATCGAGAAGTTGAAGGTCATAAACTCGACCACTGGTCTCAGTCCGGCCATCGCTGCCCCAACAGCTAATCCGGTGAAACCCATCTCTGTGATAGGAGTATCTATCACACGTTTGTCGCCCCATTTCTTCCATAAACCTTTAATTGCAATAAAGCAGAAGATCAATCAAGCCTTTGAAATAATTGCATCATATCCAGAAGAGACTAAATAAAAGAGCTACTGGAACTACTGGACTTTTATGTTCATATATTATGGCATTAGTATAAAGACAAAACAAAATGTTATAGACACAGACAGATGCCCTGAAATCAATTGCAAAAGCAATTTCTCCATACCTTACTTTCCACATTTCATCTAAATGCTAGAATCAAGAAAGAAAATACCTTTGGTAACCTTATAAGGTCCATCATACTGGGCTACCTCTTCACCAATGACGAAAACACGCGGATCCCGCTCGATTTCTTCATCCAATGCCATTCCTAGAACGTCCCTTATGTGCATCTTTTTACCATTAACCGCTGGAGTTGTGGAGAAACATCTCATCGCGTTGTTGGAGATTCCATGAAATAATTTTGCGAAAACCATGTCGAAGCTTGTTTACAGGATAAAAATTTACGAAATGGATGAATTAAAGTTCTGCTTTAAAAACTAATCAGATAGAGCATTTTTACTTAAGTTATAATTTTCTTTTTCATACAATTTGTGATGAATGGAGGACTGACGTACTACGGGAGATGAATGCATATCTCGGTGACAGGTATAGATGATATTGCCACGAGCCTCCTTGATTTTGTTTGTGTTTTTTACCTAATAAGTACGGAAAACTACTACCAAGTGTTATTGTTAGGAATAACAGTAACGTCGTTTCCAAGTAAGTGAAACTATTCTATTTTGTCGGTTTCTTTGGAATGTGTCCTATAATTTTATTTTTATAGGTGATTACTATAATGAAGAATAAAATGGTTATGTTACACACAAACTTTAAATGCCTGTAATACCTACATAAAGTATAAAAGGCACAACTCATAACATCCCGAGCTTTGACTTAAACAGTCTGTTTACAGTCGTTCATAATGAAAGTGATTCTGATAATAGTGGCGTTGGTATCCATTGGGGAGGCAGCTAATATACTTGGGGTATTTGTATTTCCAAGCAAGAGTCACCACCTCTTGGGCAGCATACTTCTAGGAAACTTGGCCAAGAGTGGTCACAATGTCACCTACATCAGCCCATTTAAGACAAAAGCCAACTATCCAAATTTCACGCACATTGTCGTTGATGACATCCTCAAGTACAAAGAAAGTAATTTATTTATTTATTTATTTATGCCAAAAATTAACCACAATTTTACAGAGCACCTACAGCAGAATAATCAAAAGGAGATGTCACATTTCGACAACTTGGCCAGGCTCACAAGCATCAATAGCTTCCAAGACATATTCTTCGAAACGCCCAAGATACAACGCTTCCTAAAGTCCGGTTCAAAGTTTGATTTGATGATACACTTTTGCGGTGTGGATGCTACACTGGCTTTGGCGCACCACTTCGACGTCCCAGTGATGTTATTCAGCCCACTGGGAGGGATGTATTGGATTGATTCGTTCTTTGGAAACCCAAATCCTTTGGCGTATCGACCAGGTGCCTATGCAGGCGCATTCTCTGATGAGATGAACTTCTTCGAACGATGTTTAAACGTCTTCGTTGAGATTCTTATGGCCGGAATACAACCAATAATGCGGAAAAATATGAACAAAGCAATTCAGAAATATCTTCCAAACGCTCCAGCAATTGAAGAGATCGAGAAAAGGATTGATATGGTACTTATTAACTCCCATGTCAGCACAGAAACTCCTCGACCATATCTCCCAGCCATGGTACAAATAGGTGGCTTTCATTTACAAGAAGCTGAGGCGCTACCCGCTGACTTAAAGGAGTTTCTTGATGAAGCTACAAATGGCACAGTATATTTCAGCTTTGGTACAAACGTGAGAATATCAGATATGCCTAGAGAAAAACTGGAGATCCTTATGACATCTTTGGGGCAACTGCCAATGAAGGTTTTAATGAAATTTGATGAAGAAACCTTTGACAACAAACCGGATAACGTGGAGGTCCGTTCATGGCTTCCACAACGCGCCATTTTATCCCACCCAAACGTTAAACTGTTTATAAGCCATGGAGGTTTTGGAGGTGCCACAGAGACATTGTATTACGGAGTACCAATGATCTGCATACCATTCTCTTTGGACCAGCCAAAGAACTGCGCAGATGCTCAACGCCATGGTTATGGAATTCACTTACCATTGAATCTTTTAACCACTGACACGTTTTCCAAAGCCCTTGAGAAGGTTTTACAAGATGAAAAGTATGTATTTTATAAGTTACCACAAATATAATACTTATCTTGGTTATTATAGGTTTATTGCACAGGCAAAGTTCAAATCCGAGTTGTACAGAGACCAAGAGATGAATCCAATGGATAGGGCTGTTTATTGGGTGAACCACGTCATCAAGCATAAGGGAGCTAAGCATTTAAGAGCTAAAGCTCTTGATTTACCTTGGTATCAGTATTATTTGATTGATATAATGGCTGTGGGTTTGTTTTTACTCGTGGGAATTGCTGCAATATGTTATAGTATATTGAAATTCTTCTTTAATGGAATTGCTAAGTGGCAAGGTAAAATTAAAATTAAAACTTGTTGAAATTTATGTTCATTTTGTAGTTTGTATAATGTACATATCTTGTACATAGTAATAATAGGTACTTATAATAAAGTGGTAAAACAATAATTTTATGGCAGTATTATTCGAATTAGAACTGATGACCTGAAATAGCAGAACTTGTCTAACAAATAAAGTCATTGCTTTTATTTATTGTTTATATACCATTCCAATTTTTTCCTTTTATTATGTTTTATCAGTAACTGGCGATTGAGAAATGTTAAATACAGAGTGTCTAATAGAACTGGTGATGCACATATCCGTACATACAAATACACATGCATCCCAACATACATTTTCCAAAAATTATTGCAACCGATTCAAGGGCACCAAAACGAGCATTTCCGCTGAAATCTCAACATTTTCTGTCGAATACAATACTTTCCTTCTAGAGAAGTAGTAGGAAAGTTATGAATATTTTAATTAAAATGGGAGATAACTTCAATATATAATTTAGAATAATGTGTACATTGCGAGAAACGAGATCTGTGAAAAAGGCAGTTCTTCCTCCAATGTTCGCATTACAAATCAACTATATTAGAACCAGTAAACATTAGCCCGGGAGGATGAGTACCACTCGCAGCGAAAACAGAGGGGAAGATTATGATTGTTATTATTTATGAAACGCATTGAATTATTGATAACATAGTACAAAACTAAATGGGTTTCTAGTAAACTACATAAAGAAACAAATCGATAAATCTATACAAATATCAAAACGTTTAAGAAATTGTAAAAGTCCATGTTACAGCTATTTCTCTTGAATAGTGAAACACTTATTATATTTTTAACGCATTATTTAAATGCTTTCTTATCAACAAAAAAAAAATAATACAAATATGTTTAACGGAAGTCATACCTATCTATAGAGGGAAATACCTAGCACTCCAGGAATTCTAAAATTGTGTTTGACGTAAAAATGTCGTGCCTAGTTACAAGTATATTGTTTATGGGACTTTACGTGTTATTGTTTATGTCTAATTTCTGTTTGGAAACTACACATACCGATGATTCCTTCTATGATAGTCAAATGCTCACTATATATTCCGAACACACTATAATAATATTATTATATTCAGTGACCATCCAAGCTTTGTGACGATAACATAGCCATAAAAATGAAGGCCATTTTATTTCTAGCTGCTATTGTTTCATCTAGTAATGCAGCTAATATATTGGGAGTGTTTGTGTTTCCAAGTGAAAGCCATAACATCTTGGGAAGCACTCTATTAGGAAACTTGGCCAAGAGAGGCCATAATGTGACGTATATTAGCCCATTTCGAACAAAAGCTACCTATCCAAATTTTACTCATATAATCATTGATGACATTAGAAAATTTCAAGAAGGTAAGTGATAAGGCTCTTGGAGAATGGATATAAAACCGTTTTGTTTTATTAGAAAACATGCAGAAAAACAACCAAAAGGAAATGTCATACTTCGAAAACGTAGCACGCTTAACAAGCTTAAACAATATTCAAGATATCTTCTTTGAAAGCTCGAAGATCCAATGCTTTCTAAAGTCGGACTCCAAATTTGATCTGATGATTCATTTCTCTGGAGCTGATGCGACATTAGCATTAGCACATCATTTTGACGTACCTGTGATTATATTCAGTCCAGTAGGAGGTGTCCACTGGATAGATAGATACTTCGGAAACTCGCTATCCACTGCGTATCGACCTGGTGCCTTCTCTGGGCCATTTTCCGATGACATGACTTTCTTCCAAAGGCTAACGAACGCGTTCGTTGAAGTATTATTAGCTAGGGCACTTGAAAGTATGAGGTCGAGCATAAATGATGCCATCCGGAAATATTTTCCAAAAGCACCACCAGTTGAACAAATCGAAAGAAGAATCCAGATGGGTTTCATCAATTCTCATGTTAGTACAGAAACACCAAGACCATACCTCCCAGCTATGGTACAAATAGGGGGATACCATTTGCAAGACCCCGAGCCACTTCCACAAGATTTAAAGAAAATACTAGACGAAGCCACAAACGGTACAATTTATCTGAGCTTTGGTACAAATGTAAAGGCATCAGCTTTATCTAAAGACAAGTTAGACATTCTCATGCAATCCTTAGGTGAACTACCCCAGAAGGTACTAATGAAATTCGATAAAGACACTCTTGATAATAAACCAGATAACGTAGAAATTAGTTCATGGTACCCACAACGTGCCATCTTATCACATCCAAACGTAAAACTGTTCATCAGCCATGGAGGTTATGGTGGTTGTACCGAATCTTTGTATTATGGAGTGCCTATGATCTGCATTCCATTCTCTGTAGACCAACCGAAGAATTGCGCGGACGTCCAACGTAATGGTTATGGTATTCATTTACCATGGAGCAAATTAACAACAGAATTATTTGGACAAGCACTACAACAAGTTCTGCAGGAGGACAAGTATATATTTTTGTGGATATCTTGTACATGTACCTTTCACAATATTTATTTTAGGTTTATTTCAAAGGCAAAGTTGAAATCCGACATGTACAGGAAACAAGAGATGAATCCAATGGATAGGGCTGCTTACTGGGTGGATCATGTTATCAAGTACAAGGGGGCTGAACATTTGAGGTCGAAATCCTTGGATTTAACTTGGTACCAGTATTATTTACTGGATGTAATAGCGTTTGTTATAACTGTTCTTTTGGTGGTTGCAGCAATAGTTTATTACTTGGTGAAATATTGCTTTAATAGTGTGTTTAGACTGCAAGTAAAAATTAAGCGTTGTTAAGATATTGCCAGAGCAGTTACGGATTACACAGTTTTAATTTTAAAAATAATTTATAGCAAGAACTACACGTATATTTTACTTTACTGCCCTTATAGATGTGTAATTACAAAAATAGATAATAAGATATCTTTTCTATAGGTGTAATAGTATTTAGTTAAGGCTTTTGCATCAATAAAAAATAATTTATATTTTTTTCTTAAAATCTGCTGTTTTGGATGTTATAAATCCCTAATGTTAATGAAAATTGCAAAGATTTGTGTGATATTTGTAAGGTATTAAATACAGTGCGAGTCATTAGAACCTCGGTGGTTGATACTTCTGTTCGAATTATTTTGATTTAAGAAAATATTGAAATAAAAAGATTTATTTCGATTTTTGCGTATATACACTTTGCATTATTTTCTGAAAAAATTTTTTTATTAAATATAATTGAAGAGTTGTAAATCAAAGTGCCATTTTTATGTGTTTTGAGGTTTTTATGTCAATAGGTTCTACATGCCTCCCTCAGTAACTATCAAAAGGATCTATGTCAATATCAATTCGGGTTTAGTCCGTACAACGGTCAAAAGATGGCATGGCATGGCAAAAAGTGTTATGCGTCGTCTTTAACACGCCCACTCAGCAGTTCACAGTATTCTGTCAACAGCAGATCTTTTATTTTATCAAGACGATGCCTTTTACTTCTTTGTTATTAAAAATCTAATAATAAAAATTTGGAAAATATATTTTTGTATCACCTACTTTTGTTCAACGATATGCTGCAAATAAATAACCAACTTTTTTACCACAAAAAATATTAATTACCGTAGTCATCTAGAACTATAGAATTATATTCTTATCCCTGGGTAAATAGCACTAAAAGATAATGAAAAATACACTTAAAGATAATATTTATAGCTGCCAGAAATAATCTACAAAACCTCATATGTATCTACACGATCTGATATTTTAAAACAGTATACCTATATCAGTCCGATGATCATCATCAAAGGAACATGAAGCTGATTATTTTTATTTCTACTTTAGTATCATATGGAGATGCAGCTAATATATTGGGGGTGTTTTTATTCCCCAGCGAAAGTCACCATATTTTAGGTAGCATCCTATTAGGCAATTTGGCTAAGAGAGGTCATAACGTCACATACATCAGTCCATTCAAAATAAAAACCACTTATCCAAATTTTACTCAGATAGTAGTCGATGACATCCTGACTTATAAAGAAGGTAATATTCTTAATTCTGATAAGACGATTATCAACATATTTTTCTTCCAGAGCATCTCCAGGAGAACATGCAAAAGGAATCTGGCCACATTGGAGTTATCGACCGTATGAGAGGTGTTAATGGTTATCGAAATATATTTTTTGAAAATATGAAGATACAATGGTTTTTGAAGTCGGAGTCCAAATTCGATTTGATGATCCATTTCGCAGGTTTCGATGTTGGGTTGGCGTTAGCACATCATTTTGACGTACCAGTGATAGCCTCAAGTCCATTTGGTGGTGTTTTCTCTGTCGATGAGTTTATCGGAAATCCAGCACCTCGCGCATACGTACCAAGCGCGTTTTTTCCCTTCTCTGATGATATGAATTTCTTCCAAAGGTTAACGAACGTTCTAGCGGATGTCCCATTGGCATTTTTTATAAAAATAATAAATTTGGATACAAACGAGGCAATACAAAACCACCTACCAGGAGCACCACCGATTGAAGAAATTCAGAAAAGAATCGAAATGGTTTTTGTCAATTCTCATGTTAGTATCGAAACCCCAAGACCTTATTTACCGGCGATGGTACAAATAGGTGGCTACCATCTTCAGGAATCTGAACCACTCCCAGAAGACTTGCAGAAAACTATGGATGGCGCCACAAACGGTATAATTTATCTAAGCTTTGGTACAAATGTGAAACCATCAGCTATACCTAGAGACAAACTAGACATTCTAGTTCAAACGTTAGGACAACTTCCACAGAAAGTACTAATAAAATTTGATGAAGACACGCTTGACAACAAACCAGATAACGTAGAAATTCGGAAGTGGTACCCACAACGAGGCGTACTATCCCATCAAAACGTCAAAGTGTTCATTGGTCATGGAGGATACGGCGGTTGCACAGAATCTTTGTATTATGGAGTTCCAATGATCTGCATTCCTTTCACACTAGACCAACCGAAGAATTGCGCAGATGTTGAACGTCGAGGTTATGGTATTCATCTACCATTAAATCAGTTAACAAAAGAAGGATTAGTGGAAGCTCTCCAAAAAGTTTTACATGATGACGAGTATTTAAGCTATCAAAAGTTGATGTGTTGATGCTTAGTTTTGTAATTTTAGGTTTATTACAACGGCAAAGATGAAGTCTGATTTGTACAGGGATCAAGAAATGAATCCAATGGACAAAGCTGCGTATTGGGTGAATCATATTATCAAACACAAAGGAGCTAAGCATCTGAGAGCCAAAGCCCTTGATTTAAGTTGGTATCAGTATTATCTACTGGATGTTATAACGTTTATTATGGGTGTTATTTTAGTTATTCTTGCTATTCTTATCTACGTTTTAAAGTGTTGTATTAGAATATTATGTGGACGAAAACAAAAACTAAAGATTAATTAAGAAGGATGTTGTAGTATTTATTTTACAACCGTTTATAGATAAATCAAGACTTTTATGGTTCGAAAACGGTTTCAAAACGATTTCAAACCCGTTTTCAAACGATATTTATACGTGGTAGAATGATGGCAGTCACCATGACCTGATTTAAAAGTTTCGAACATATGCTAACTACGGTTACGCACACACACATATGCTATTTTATTGGGGGTGCATGGAGTGGCCGAAGAGGGTGTAACAGTTGAAAAGCGCGAGCGGTGCCTATATGTTAATGTGTCGAGGTGGCAATGTGGGGGAGGAAGTTAGTGTCAGGCGGTTACCGGGCAAAATCAATACCAGAACTCGCACTAAATGCGGTCGGCTTACTACAGACGTTACCACTTTCTTGCACACATTACGCCTGCTCCATTGTTCCACTACGACCCCGCGGGGATAGTCTGAAGGTACTCGTTCCCTACCGACGCTCGCTCAGAGCTATGTATCACTTTCTTTTTACCTCAGTAAGAAACAGACAAAATTATATTTAGATCAAATTGAAAACATTGAAACATTGTACCTGTTTTATATCACACTTTTAGGCTATGTATATCGTATGTATTTTAAATCAAACTAAGTAATAATATCCATGAAATGATGACTCAACTATAAGAGATGAAAAACTAATCTACAACGCTTGTTCATTAAAAAAAGAGCGAGGTAAGCAATGACGTCTAATATTTCACGCCAAAATAAAATGCTATCTTTATTTGTCATGGTCAGTTGATGAAATGACATGATAAAATACATGATTTATGGGAAGCGGTTTAAATACCAGATAATAAAACTTATAACAACTTTAAAAAGTCTTTGTTTTTTGTTTCAATAGTGTACAAAGGACAAGAAACACCGTCAAAATAAACGCTATTACATTAACTAAATAATACTGATACCACGTTAAATCAAAATCTAAAATCTTGCACTTTTAGCTTAGAAATGATACATGTTACTCAATGAATCGTTATTTTTTGTTGTCGTCTACAAATAGCCTTTAAACAATGTCTTAAAATATAAAACGAAATTACACCAACGACTAACACCACAAATAAAATAAATCCAATCACGTCCAACAAATAATACTGATACCAAGCCAGATCAAGTGCTTTGACTCTCAAATGCTTGGCGCCCTTGTGTTTGATAACATGATTCACCCAGTACTGAGCCCTATCCATGGGATTTATTTCTTGGTCTCGATATAAATCCGACTTAAATTTAGCATTTGCAAGAAATCTAAAATACATAAATTATAAGAAATTATAATTTATACATAATTATAGATGTTTTAACATCATACGTTTTATCATAGAGAACTTTTTGGAGTGCTGCGTCAAAGCTCTCTACAGTCAATTTATCACTTGATAAATTGACACCATAACCATCACGTTCAGCCGAAGCGCAGTTCTTATGTTGATCGCTAAAGAATGGTATGCAGATCATGGGGACTCCATAGAACAAAGCTTCTGTGGAACCGCCGAACCCACCATGGCTTAAGAACAATTTGACGTTTGGGTGGGCAAGAACACCGCGTTGTGGAAACCACGGACGTATTTCTATGTTATCTGGTTTGTTCTCGATTGCATCTAAGTCGGACTTCATCAGGACTTTCGTTGGTATCTTGCCCAAAGAAGTCATTATGATCTTGAGTTTGTTCTTGGAAAATAGCAATATCTTGATATTGGTACCGAAACTAAAATATATAATGCCGCTTTTTGCCTCATCTAAGATATCCTCGAGGTCTTTGGGTAACGGTTCTGGTTCTTGGAGATGGTATCCTCCAATTTTTACAAGCGCTGGTACATAAGGACGTGGTGTTTCCGTACTAATATGCGAACTAACGAAACCTAGCTGGATTCTATTCTCAATTTCATCTATTGATTGAACTCCAGGAAAGTATGATTTTGTTATGCGCTCATTAATATAAGATTCAACTGCTGGTACAAGACCAGCGAATACAAGTTCACCTATCACGTTGTTAACCCTTTCCAAGAAATTCATATCGTCGGAGTAGTTCTGAAATATACTTGGGACATATGCCATAGGGTTTGGGTTTCCAAATCTATTTCCAATTATGGATACACCTCCAAGGGGGCAAAAGAGGATAATAGGGACATCAAAATGGTGCGCTAGTCCTAACGATGCTTCCACACCCCTTATATGAATCAACAAATCGAATTTCGAGTCTGATTGTAGGAACCACTGCATTTTTGGACTATCCAAGAAAACAGTTTGTGAATTCATGATTGCTTTAATTTTACCAATATTATCAAATATAGTCAAACCACTCTGCGTGTATTTTTGAAAATGCTCTACAAAAGAAAAAGTAAATCTAGCAACATAGTGCAAAATCTTAAAACTTACCTTCGTTATATGTTCTCAATTCATCAATAACCAAGTGGGTAACATTTGGAAAATTGGTTTTCATTTCAAAAGGACTAATATATGTCACATTATGCCCTCTCTTAGCCAAATTCCCCATTAATATACTCCCCAGGACATGATGACTTTCAAATGGAGAAGGAAAAACACCTAATATATTAGCAGCACTTGTAAATGACAGACACGCAGCTACAACAATTAAGAGCTTCATGGTCACGAGGTTATATACGTTTACTAATAGACTATATTTGCCAGATACAAATGATAAAATATTGGCCAGTACATTTTTTATTATACTTTGTTTCAATAAAGTTATATCAGATTACATAGGAATAGATAAGACATTAAACGCCCAGGACTGCAATTGTTGAGACCGTTCACTTATGCTCTGGTCACACTAGCGTGCTATTTGCTACTGGCTGCTAACAGTATAGTGTGACCACTCAGCAGCGCTGTTTTACCAGTTGGCTAGTGAGTTTAGCAGCAGGCAGCCCACCAGTGCTTGTTTAACTTTTACAGCATGAATGTTAACTCAAAAAATTATGTATTTTTGAAATGTGTTTTATAAACATTATGGGCGGTAATATTCTCCCAATATATAAAGAGGGCTTTAAGCGATACAGTTGTTAAAATACTGATCACACAATGAATAGTCGCCGGCCGAAAAGTTATGCTGCAATGTTGATTGGAATGCAAAATGTTGGGTGGTCACACTACACTGTAGTATTTGCTTTAGTATTTGCTGCTTGCTGTAGATTATTAGCCGCTGTTAACCAGCATAGTGTGACCACTCAGCAGCCGCTATTTTTGCATGCCGCTATTTAGAGCTTGCGCTGCTGGCTCAGGGCAATGTGGGTATTGTAGAAAATACCAACCATTGATTATAATAAATAATTTATTACTTTTGTTAAATTTGATTTATAATTTTTATTTTAAATAATTTATTCAAAGCAACTAGCGGCTAATAAAACAGCCTAGTGTAGCCGTAGCGTTAACTACGCACTCGGCTAGTAGTTTAGTATAGTAGCGAGTAATATGGTTAATTTCCGTGTGCGGACATGAAAATTTAGTCGAGTTACTAAACGTTATACTTTGTTGATACTTCGTCTTCAAATGGACTTATATAGTAATTTTAATAATTTTTCATATAAATAAACAATGATAAAGTAAATGTAACAATAAATACACAGTCAAAACCCTGAGTAAAATGAAAGAATTAAAACATATTAATTAAAAAATACAGCAATTTATGATGATTGAACAAAATTCGGATAATATTAAAACTAAAGGCTACTCAAACAATATCATTTTAATTAGTCTTTATCTTTTGTTTTCGTCCACAAATTACTCTTACGCAACATTTCAAAATGTAAAACAAAATTGCACTAATAACTGCTATCACCAATAAAATAAATCCTATCACATCGACCAAATAATACTGATACCAAGCCAGATCAAGTGCTTTGACTCTTAGATGCCTAGCGCCCTTGTGTTTGACGACATGATTCACCCAATAGGCAGCCTTGTCCATCGGATTCATTTCTTGGTCTCTGTACAATTCCGATTTCAACTTTGCTTTACTTATGAATCTAAAAGTAATTACATTATAAATACACGAACAGATTATTTGTAGAAATAATTACGTTTTGTCGTATAGAACTTTTTGCAATGCTGCTTCAAAAGCATTTAAAGTCAATTCATTCATTGCTAGGTTGATTCCATAGCCATCCTTTTGGGCGGTTGCACAGTTCTGATGTTGATCAGCGAAGAACGGCATGCATATCATTGGAACACCAAAATATAATGTTTCCGTTGCACCGCCATATCCACCATGGCTTATGAAAAGTTTAACGTTTGGATGAGCAAGGACGCCACGTTGTGGGAACCATGAACTGATTTCTACGTTATCTGGTTTGTTCTCGATTGTATCTACGTCGGACTTTATCAGGACCTTCATTGGTATTTTACCCAAGGAAGTCATGATGATCTCCAGTTTGTCCTTTGATAACTCCGATATCTTGACATTTGTACCAAAACTAAGATAAATGATACCCTTTGTGGCTTCATCCAGAGTCTTCTTGAGTTCCTTGGGTAAGGTTTCAGGTTCTTGGAGATGGTATCCGCCAATCTGTACCATTGCTGGTACATAGGGTCGTGGAGTTTCCGTACTAATATGGGAATTAACCAAACATAACTGGATCCTTTCCTCCATTTCAGTAATAGAAGGGGCACCAGAAAAATACTGTTGAATGGCATTGTTGGCAAAAATTTTAAATACAGACATAACTGCGGAAGCAGTAAGATCAGCTACGGTGTTTAACAGCCGTTCCCAAAAATCCATTTCGTCTGAATAGGGCATAAATACACTTGGGACATATGCCATAGGGTTTGGATTTCCAAACCTGTTCCCAACAAGCGAAGCACCACCAACAGGTGAAAATAGAATAACAGGAACGTCAAAGTGATGTGCAAAACCGAACGATACATCCATAGCCATCATGTGAATCATCACATCAAATTTTGAATCCGACTTTAAAAACCACTGTATCTTCGGATTGTCCATGAAAATGTAATGGAAACCATTCATTGCCTTTATTTTTCCAATATTGTCTAGTATTGTAGTATCGTCTCGCATAAATTTTTGAAGTTGCTCTACAACATAATATTACAACATAACTTGTATTGTTAGGCAATAAAGGTTTAAAAAATATACACACATTAAGACAATAATAATATAATTTGAAATGATGTTGCTTACCTTCCTTATATGCCAACAATTCATCTATGACCAAGTGTGTAACATTTGAAGCCGTGGTTCTCATTTTAAATGCGCTAATGTATGTCACGTTATGTCCTCTATTAGCCAAATTATTCATTAATATACTGCCTAAGATATGATGGCTTTCACTTGGAAAAGGAAACACTCCCAAAATATTCGCAGCGGTTGCAAATGACAATAAACTAGCTATAATAATTAACGACTTCATGGCGAGGAGTATATACAATCACATGAACTTACTGTACAATACTGACCGACTACTGACCCGGTTTAAAACTTGTGATACAACTGAATGACTTGACTAGCGCAATAAATAAAAGTAATAACAAATAATAATCTTAGATAGATAAGATATAATTATAGACTACAGTATCTCTCACTAGTGACTGTCATGTTCTAAAGTGTGTGAGCCATACTTAATATATGACGTTGCGTTATGCTATGGCCACTCTAGGCTGTTTTACTAGCGTGCTATTTGCTACTGGCTGCTAACAGCATAGTGTGACCACCTAGCAGCGCTGTTTTACCAATTGGCGAGTGAGTTTAGCAGCATCAGCCAACCAGCGCTCGTTTAAGTTTTACAGCAACCAGCATGAATGTTAACTCAGAAAATTATGTATTTTTGAAATGTGTTTTATATATATTATGGGGCGGAGGTATTATTCTCGCAATATATAGAGATGGCTTTAAGCGATACAGTTTTAGATTATTAGCCGCTGTTAACCAGCATAGTTTGACCACTCGGCAGCCGATATTTCTGCATGCCGGCGAATGGTTTTGGCTGTTGCTTGTAAAGTTGAACATGTTGAACTTTCAGGCTCAGGACATATGTGGGTCTTAGAAAATACCAACCATCAATTATAATAAATAAATGTACAGCAACAATTCATTACTTTTGTTAAATGTATAACCAATAATATAAAATTATGAATAGGTAATTTATAATTTTTATTTTAAATAATTGGATTATGCATACAATACAAATATTATGTAATATTTATAAATTGCTGTGACGTGTTGAGCTTTATTTGAAGTAGAAATGTATGCATTTATACTAATATCTTTTGTAAAACATATTGAATTTTAATATCAATTGTATATTAAATTGTATAATTATATAATTGTATATTGTTCATGGACGGAAAACTGATTGAATTACTTTTCTGTTTGAAGTTAATATAAATAAAACATTAAATATAAAGTAGAAATTACGGATGAAAGTTGTAACTTTCGAACAATTTGTTATCTAGAAATAAACTGGGAAACAATTGAAGACCTGAAAGTATGAAAATAGTTTTGTAGGTAACTAATTGTAGTAGAGCCATTGACTTTACAACTAAATACTTCTAAAATACACAATTTCTAATTTGATTGTCATCGTGGCCTTGCTTATGTTATTTACACTCGTGTACAGATCTTTCAAAATATATGTAGTCAGGTTCAAGGCAAGTTTAATAAAACTCCACATATTGGTATCAAATATGAAATATTTTATGATGCGATGCCTTCACCTGACAAAAGACACAGAATGCATTATCTCACTGTTGTATGTACCTACCTGGTGACATATAAAATGCATCAGAAACTACCTTGTAGTTTGAACTGAGGCTTGCTGGTAGTAGCCACCAGCGGCAGCAGTACTTTTCCTGGTAAAGAGGGCAGTGTGACCACAAAATAGCCGCACCAGCAACTAGCGGCTAATAAAATAGTCTAGTGTGACCGTGGCATTAGCGAAGAGAATGTTTTTGAGCAGTCGCGCGTCATTTGATTGCTTCAATTAAATTTATAAATACCATGACTTATGCTAAAGATAGAAACATCTTACATACTGTTTACAAAGACTATTTGTAGATTTTTATTATATTTTTAGCTACAGGTCTGTTCTATGAGAAAAAACATCTAATAAATGATTGAAGTTCTAAAGAAAAAGAGGATATTTTCAAGATAATTTAGATAATATTAAAACAAAGGTTTTGCAAAATCTTTTACCATTTACAAATTCCTGTTAACTAGTCTTTATTTTATATTGTCGGCGACAAATTCGCCTTATGCAACATCTTAAAACGTAAAACAAAGTTGCACTAGACACTGATAATACAAATAAGATAAAACCTATTACATCTATCAAATAATACTGATACCAAGATAAATCGAGTGCTTTGACCCTGAGATGTCTAGCGCCCTTGTGTTTGACGACATGATTCACCCAATAAGCAGCCTTGTCCATTGGATTCATTTCTTGGTCTCTGTACAACTCCGATTTTAACTTAGCTTTCGTTATGAACCTAAAATTTGTACATTATAAGTACATGAACGAGATATTTATAGGACTAATTACGTTTTGTCGTATAGAACTGTTTGCAGAGTTTTATCGAAACTTATTGACGTCAATTCATTAATGGCTATGCTGATTCCGTAGCCGTCCTTTTCAGCTGATGCGCAGTTTTGATGTTGATCAGCGAAGAACGGTATACAGATCATCGGAACACCATAAAACAAACTTTCTGTTGTTCCACCATATCCACCATGACTTATGAAGAGTTTAACATTAGGATGGGCAAGGACACCACGCTGTGGAAACCATGAACGTATTTCTACGTTGTCCGGTTTGTTCTCGATTGTATCTATGTCGGATTTCAGCAGGACTTTCATTGGTATTTTGCTCAAAGAGGTTATCATGATATTGAGTTTGTCCTTGGACACTTCCGATATCTTGACATTAGTGCCAAAACTAAAATAAATAATACCGCTTGTACTTTCATCCAGAATATTCTCCAGTTCCTTGGGAGGGGTTCAGGTTCTTGGAGATGATATCCACCAATTTGTATCATTGCTGGCACATAGGGTCGTGCTGTTTCCGTACTGATATGGGAATTAACAAAACCCAACTCGTTCCTTTCCTGTATCTCAGTAACCGGAGGAGCACCTGGGAAGTACTCTTGTATAACGTTATTGACACTTGTTTCAACTATTGGCATAAATGCAGTTAGCAGAGTTTCGGCCATGGTATTTATTAGCCTCTCCCAAAAATTCATCTCATCCGAGTAGGGCAAAAATGGGCTTGGAACATAAGCTGTAGGATTTGGATTTCCAAACCTGTTTCCAACCAGTGAAATGCCACCAACTGATGAAAATAGGATACCAGGAACATCAAAGTGATGTGCGAAAGCAATCGATGCATCCAAAACCATTAAGTGAATCATCACATCGAACTTTTAATCTGATTTTAAGAACCATTGTATCTTTGGACTGTCCAAGAAGATATTTTGAACATTATTAAATGCCTTTATCCTGCCAATATTATCTAGTATTGTAAGATTGTTTGTCATGTATTTCTGCAGATGTTCTACAATATAATTTAATAATTTTTGTGTTTCTGTATGGGAAAACTACTCGAAAAATATAATATTTGCAATGTAACATGAAATGTTACTTCCCTTCTTTATATACCATCATTTCATCTATAACCAGGTGGGTAACATTTGGAACAGTTGTCATCTTAAAAGGGCTAATGTATGTCACATTATGCCCTCTCTTTGCCAGATTTGCCATTAGTATACTCCCTAAGACATGGTGACTTTCACTTGGAAAAGGAAACACTCCCAATATATTAGCTGCTTGGCCGATTGCTGCCAAGGCAGCCAACACCAGAATATTCTTCATATGTTTTACCTGAATTTTTGTAAATAGAACTCACAAAACTAATCATTTAGTAGATGCGCAGGTTTTATATAGGTCATTTTGAGCTTAGTGAGATACATAGATAAGATTAAATATTTAATGATTCACGACAGGATTTATTAATGATTTTTTTTTCGTTGGTAATGTTGAGTTGTCATTTTACTTTTACATGACAATTGTGACATTGACAATGATCCCTCATTTGTGTTTTAAGTTTTCTTTTTGTGTGTTTAAGGGTAAATTAAATTAGTTCTTTTTTACATTCATTGATCATTTTCTCACTGCTTATTTCTTCAATTGTACAATGCTCAAAAGTAGTGCATTTACCACACCATATTTCTCGATAATGGATTGACGCAACAATGTGAAAATATGAATATTATACTTATAGATGTGAATTGAAACTGGGGGAGAAATGATTGTAAACGAGCCTTTGATATGGATAGTCAACGCATTGTTGCTGTGATGCTTTCGCAATCAACGTTGTACAGCAAATATTAATTGTAAAGAATTTTTTTATTTATTTTTCAAGATTGTGTTCTAAATCTGTCTTTCAACAAAGTTGCCTCCTTAAGTGTATTTTATCGATTTCATAAGGTTGAGTGACAGTTTACTGGTTAATTAATCGCTGTTGTTCCTTAGATGTCGGCTAAAGCAAATGAGATTTTGTCAATTAATGAGTTTCATAATTGAACCCCTCAATCATTCCGGGTTTCTCTTGTCTGGACTGCCGATGCCGGTTACTGTTCTCATGAAGAATTCATATATACCACGGCGGCGATTTCTCGCTAATAATTGATGAGAAGTCGGCGATTTACTTCGTAGCGTAGTTCCACGACAAACATAATTAATGTTTCATATCGGGCTATAACGTTAACAGAAAAATCATCCATGTCTAGTGCATAGTTTTCGAATATTAAAGGGGATATTGTATGAAGTATGCACACTTTAATAATTCATCCTTTCGCGTTACACGAAGCAGTGCTTTGCTCTTAGCACATCCATTATGAAAATTTAATTTCACTGCACATCTATTTTCACATTTCCATAATAAAATTTAAAGCATACATCGCTTGTCATATACACGTGATCTGGAAAATGAATGTTGACTGTTTTGCACCAGGGTAGAGTTATCGTTAGTCAAATTTCCGAATTCGATACTGAGAGTTTTTAGAAATGGAGAAAAATATTACCTAACGAGAGTCTAATATAGGTACATTAGGTACCTACTCACATAACACAGAATTTAAATGTTATGTGTAATTTATACATTAATATGAAAAGATTTTTCAGTATATTTAAATGAACTGCATTATATACTCAGCATAAGTCCCATCCTCTTTAAAAAATCTCACATACTGAATGATATTCTGATTGATTATATTGAAAAATAAAAAAAAACATCGAAAAATTTTTCTATAACTTACTGAAAGAACCCGAACAAACGTATTAAAATCTCGAAACGTCATTTTTCGTCGATTACAATACTTTCCTTCTAGGGTACTAGTTGGAAAGTAAAAATACATTGCAACCGTTTTTTCTTTCCAGAATCGTTGATCTATATCAGAATGTATGTATCTTATCAATGCTCCTGGCTTATCAATGCTGTTGCCAGGTGCATATTACCACTAGAGACACTTGTACGACCTCAAGTGCATTTAGACAACTTTTTGAATAAATGTTTTAGTGCTACTCTTAGCAAACATCTAACAAACGTGTAAGGTTTTCAGATAGTTTGCAATTGTATTTGTGTTATTAAGCTCATTAATTGTGGATATCTGTTCTAGAAGAAGCAATAATAAACGAATCAGAAAACGTGGAACTGGATTAACTGTGGTGTTTAAATTCTGTGACAATGTTGAAAATGATGAAGTTAATTCTTATGCTGGTTCCTTTATTGCAACTAAGTCAACCAGCAAATATATTGGGAGTGTTTCCATATCCCAGTGAAAGTCATCATATTTTGGGTAGCACCTTACTAGAAAATTTAGCCAAAAGAGGTCACAATGTAACATACATAAGCCCGTATAAAAGCAAAAGCATCTACCCAAACTTCACAAACTTAGTCATAGAAGAAATTCTAATATTTCAACAAGGTAAGATTTCAGGTAACCCTGATATGTTAACAATCATCATGCTCTTTTATAGAGGAAATGGAGAAATATGTGAAAAATGATATGTCATTTATTGACAACCTCAAAAGGGCGGTTTCGACGATCTCGGGAACTCAAGATGTCCTCCTCAAAAGTCCGAAGATAAAATCTTTATTGGATTCTGACTCTAAATTCGATCTAATCATTAATTTTTTTGGAATTGACGCTACCATAGCTTTCAGTCATCATTTCGACGCACCCATTATTGTTTTTCTCCCATACGGTGGAGTTCCAATGGTAGGTGCATTTAGATATCCACCACCGATGGCTTACGTCCCAAATTCCGTTCTGCCGTTTTCTGACGAGATGAACTTTTGGCAAAGGCTCACAAATGTAATAAGTACTCTTATATTTACTGGTCTCCGACCACTAGTCACATACTACGCTCAAAAGAATGTTGAGAAATACTTTCCCGGAGCACCATCATTTGACGAAATCAAAAATAGGATTCAAATGACTTTCGTTAATTCACACGTTAGCATGGAATCACCACGTCCTTATGTACCATCGATGATTCAGATCGGAGGCTTCCATCTTCAAGAACCAGAACCTCTACCAGCAGATTTGAGATTAATGCTGGACGAAAGCACAAACGGTGTAGTTTATTTTAGTCTTGGAACAAATGTTAAGATATCAGATATGGGCAATGATAAACTCACTATCATCATGAACGCTCTAGGAAATTTACCAATGAAAATTCTATTAAAGTCTGACATGGACACAATACAGAAGAAACCGGGAAACGTAGAGGTACGTACATGGTTTCCCCAACGTGGCATCCTATCCCACCCAAACGTCAAAGTTTTTATAAGCCACGGAGGATACGGTAGTTCCACAGAAACATTATATTACGGAGTACCGATGATTTGCATTCCATTCTACTCAGACCAACCAAAGAATTGCGCAGATGTCGAACGTCATGGTTATGGAATTAATTTACCAATGAAGCAGTTAACATCAGAAACATTTGAGGAGGCATTACATAAGGCTTTACACGACGAAAAGTATGTGTTTCGAGAAATTGTGTCTATATTAAGCTATCAGGTGTATTTTAGATTAATTTCAACAACAAAGTTGAAGTCTGACTTGTGCAGAGATCAAGAAATGAACCCAATGGACAAGGCTGCTTACTGGGTGAATCACGTAATCAAGCACAAGAACGCTACGCATTTACAAGTCAAAGGCCATGATTTAGCTTGGTATCAATACTATTTATTGGATGTCATAGCGTTTATTTTGGGTGTGGTGGTTTTATTAATTACGATTAATTATTATGTTTTAATATTATGTTTCACTAAAATTTCTTATAGATGGCAAGTAAAAATGAAGAGAGCTTAAACTATTTTATCTTCTGTTAGGTTATTTGTTGATATGCGTAATCTGTTTTCCGTTGTTTATCTGATATTGCAAAATAGACCATATTTTTTTTTGTTGCAATTTGCTTAAATTGTTGTATTTCCACTAAAATGTTTATGATTTTTGGTAAATTTCCTAATATTTCAAAAACTTCAATGGACAGGTTGGCGTTTCTTAAACATTTGTATAAAATTAAATTCTCTATAATTTAAAAATGTTGATATAAAAATCTGTAAGTCAGTTGCTTTTATATATTAATGGAATTTCACGTGATCAAAGCGAGGTCAGATTGGCAACATAGTAAGTAGCCAATCACAACTGCACTATCAATTTGACCCCGATTTTATATTGACGCCAGATAATGCATTTCCGTTTATCTTCTCCAACCAGTGCAATCCGTTTGTTCTTTAAATCGGCACCAAACAACCAATTGCTAAACAATATGACGCGTACCCTCCTTGTGGTGTCTCTGTTCTCATTTGGTCAATCTGCGAATATATTGGGAGTGTTCCCATATCCTAGTGAAAGTCATCACCTTCTGGGCAGTGCCTTACTAGGAAATCTAGCAAAAAGAGGACACAATGTAACCTACATAAGCCCGTTTAAAAACAAAATCTTCTACCCAAACTTCACTCACTTAGTAATAGAGGACATGTTGATATTCCAACAAGGTAAGGTTTCAAGTAACCATGGCGTATTAACAATCATATTTTTATAGAGCGTATACAAAAATATTTGAGAAACGATTTGTCATTTCTTGACAACATCGAGAGGATCATATTGCGCACCTCCGGAATTCAAGACATTATGTTCAAAAATCCAAAAATAAAACATTTATTAAATTCCAATTCTACCTACGACCTAATCATTCACTTCCTCGGAATTGATGCCTCTATAGCATTCGCGAACCATTTTGATGCACCCATTATTGTTTTCGTGCCATATGGTGGATTGGGAATAGTGGATACATTTGGAAATCCTGCACCAACAGCTTATGTACCAAATGCCCTTCTACCTTTTTCTGATGATATGAACTTTTGGCAAAGGCTTGAAAATGCCATGAGTGATCTTATATTTGTTGGTGTACGTTTCATACTCACGTCGTTTGGAACCAGGAACATTCAGAAGTACTTTCCTGGTGCAGCGTCTTTTGTACAAATCAAGGATAGAGTCCAACTAACGTTTGTAAATTCACACGTCAGTACGGAAACTCCACGTCCATATGTGCCATCTATGGTTCAAATAGGAGGCTTCCATCTTCAAGAACCAGAACCTCTACCAGCAGATTTGAGGCAAATACTGGACGAAGCCACAAACGGTGTAGTGTATTTTAGTCTTGGAACAAATGTTAAGGTATCAGACATAGCCAATGATAAACTTGCTATCATTATGAGTGCTCTAGGAAATCTATCAATGAAAATTCTACTAAAGTCTGACATGGACACAATACAGAAGAAACCAGGAAACGTAGAAGTACGTACATGGTTTCCACAACGTGGCATCCTATCCCACCCAAACGTCAAAGTTTTTATAAGCCACGGAGGATACGGTAGTTCCACAGAAACATTATATTACGGAGTACCAATGATTTGCATTCCATTCTACTCAGACCAACCTAAGAATTGCGCAGATGTGGAACGTCATGGTTATGGAATTAATTTACCAATGAAGCGATTAACACCAGGAACATTTGCCGAGGCATTACGCAAGGCTTTACACGACGAAAAGTATGTGTTTTGAGAAATTGTGTTCGTATAAAGCAATCAGGTGTATTTTAGATTAATTTCAACAACAAAGTTGAAATCTGACTTGTACAGAGATCAAGAAATGAATCCAATGGACAGGGCTTCTTACTGGGTTAACCACGTCATCAAGCACAAGGGTGCTAAGCATTTGAGAGTTAAAGCCCTAGATTTAGCTTGGTATCAGTACTATTTGCTGGACGTAATTGCGTTTATTTCGTGTGTGGTGGTAATATTTGTTATGATTTGTTATTATGTTTTGATATGGTGTTCTAAGGCAGTTTATTGTAAATGGGAAGTAAAAATAAAGTATGCTTAAATTGTTTTGACCGTTCATTATTGTATTTTATATGCGTTTTCTTATCTTGCACCGATATTGCTAACTACGGAATAATATAATATGTCATTCTTAAATAATTGTATCCACTTGTACATAAACGGTTTTATTTTAATCGTGTTGTTTGCTTGCGATTTGTATTATGTTAATAAATAGTGATGGTAGAACTCAAATAAAAATAAGGACTAATAAAAACAATTAATTCGTTTGTGTTTAACGATAAACAGCCACTGAATAGTATTGCATGTATCTGCGTAACAACAACAGTTCTGACAAACTAAAAGCTAAAAAGACAAACAGCGCCATAACGAGAATTACTCTGTATTCAGGCAAAATAAATTGCAACCAGAGCATTAACGTAATTACCCTAGGGTGAAAATGTTTTCAGAGCTGAGTACAATGTGACTAAATGGAATTACAAACAGTAATTGAAAATCATTGTGTCAGTAACTAGGGCATTGATACCCTGGTAGAGGAAAATCCACCATTCTATTCTACACAGTGTACTATTAATTATGTATACTGAGTCTATTATAAGTTTCTTATCAGAACAATCTTATTCTTTTCCTCTGCAATCTTTGCTCCATCAAATATATCCATAAACCTTTAAGTATTTTACAAATTGAGTATTCCAACTAACATGGGATGATTTCAATGACCGAATACTATCTCAAATTTCAATAATTACCATCGCGCAAGATTTTCTAACTCCCCGCGGTAGCAGATAAGATCCCCGTAACAGTCCATTGAATTTAAATGAACGTTTAATTGCATAAATCGGAACTTGTGCCTCCCGAAACGTGGCAATTACGTCGACTGCTAAATCTTAATAAATCTCTCACGAGAACGCCGATAACGCTCCACTGGCTTACTAGATGGCGTTAAATAGCCGAACCGCGTTTAACAGCGCGTACTAGTTACTAATAATACCAGTTAAAATGTGGAACTCAAAATGTGATGATTTTATAGTTTTGTTCGTGCAATTTATACGTTTTAGTAACACGTACCGGTTATTTTTTCAAGATCTGTTTTTTGAATCGTTAAGACATTCTAGTGTCAATTTGATATACATATAAACTTTTTCCAAATATTATTTGAATCTATCGGATAGGCAGTGATACAAAAAAACTGCACTATTTTGAAAAAAAAACAATTAAATCCTCACAAAAAACACTTCAAACGTCATTTATTATTTTTTTCCAGTTTTAGCTGTGTAAGGTTTATAGAAACTTTAATACTTATATATGACACGCAGTTTGGAATATTGTACGTAACTTTATCCATCTCAATTATGATTAGAAATGAAATATATTTTTTATAAGAACTTCACTATAGTTCAATATTCAAACTATTACGTTCAACAATATTGTACAGATTACAACAGATTATCATCTTTATAATACTTCAACTTCTAGAATTTTATGTGCATTTTTCTATAATTTTATATATTTACTTCAATAGTTTAGTTCTATTTGAGATACCCAGCATGTGTAGGTATGTTGGCGGAACACATTTGCGGATATGTAGGCTGTTTTACAACACTTCAAACTAAAACTAATTCCACTCACCGGAAATATATGTAATTCGAAGTTGTTTCACCAGAAATCCACTCAGAGGGTTTCGGGTTTATGTAGTAGGCCTAATGTTTAGTCCCTACTTTATACAAAAGTTATATAATCAACGTTACACTCAGTAATGCAATTTTAACGACAAACCCACCAAGAAAATTTCAACTAGTCTTTATTTTAATTTGTCTTCTACTATAAATTATATTAAAACAACATTTCAGTACGTAGTTGGAGATTACAATAAATACAAAACAGATAAAATGAATGCCAAAACATCTAAATTTAAAAAGCGACATTTCTTAATAGTTTTCTAACCAAGATATTGTAACTTTCACTGAGAAATGGAAATACTTTCAATATATTTGCTGATTGGGCAACATATATGCAAGCCGTTAGAACCACAAATATAAGGTTCGCGGTGATGGTCAGATCTGCAAGATCACTTGTGCAAATGTGCACTACTCAACTATGTATTTTCGATATCTGTTACAAAACATTTACAATAAAATAAGTCGATAAATATATGATAGTAATGATCCACGCGTAGATAAGTTAATGACACTGTAGTAAATTGAAACATTGTGTTATGAACTGAAATGGTATTGCTATATTTAGTACATTTGTATGAGTCATCCTGATCTATCAAAATTCAAGTGTTTTTTTTATGTAACAGGGTGTCTGCGGTATCAATACATTCAATACTAATAATAAATAATGTGTCATATATCAAATCTTGATAAGAAATAAAATATAATATTGAAATGAAAGCTGTAGCAATGATTTTCTTTTGAGGTCCTACTATTTTATTTGGATAGCAAAGCCGACAAAATTGATTTTATTACGTCACTGGATTCGTCTCTACCTAACATGATGTAAGGGAAAGTGGTTTACCTTTGTTGATCTGCAGATTTGTATACGTATTTAGAGTTACTGCAGGATGAGGGTATCAGTTTGTTCAAAATCGGATGCTCTCCTAAGAAAACGCATGTAGCACTTCCGGTTTTCAGATTATGGAAAAAAATAAATGGTTTACCATTTGAAGAAAATGTGAAATATGATATTCCTTCTAGAAAATATGACGAACAATACAAGAACTATTCTTATGTCTTTAGTCGTCAAATCATATATTTTTCGCAGATATGAACTAATATTGTTTTAAATCATTATATAACTGGATATTTTCCAGATGACACAAAACGTCTTTTGTGAGTTGATAGTATTTGTGTAAATGTTTACATTATATATAAAGAAGTCGTCGAAAAATTACACAGCAATTCCTTTTTTTTGTAACAAAGAACTAAGATCCCTAATATCCCTCAATAAAATGCACCCACATAACTTTCCCTTCCCTATTTCTAATGCAAATAGTCACAAATAGTTGCAACATAACCCTCTTAATGATTTTCTACTCCTTCGCTACGCGGCCCTATTTTCTTTTTTATGTTCCTAGGCTACTTTGCGAGCCACCGACCGTTAGGGAAAGAAATTGCGCGAAGATGTTCATTATTTAAATTCTCTCGCGCCCCCTGGGCACCAGAAAAACGCTCACCCTTCGGAATAAATGTAAATTTCTACGCTGCGCCAGACCTGGCCTCAGTCCGTGTTTATAATCAAAACAGAGTTTAATACGTAATGAGCACGGACATTAATACATTTTATGCGCATATTTGACGAGAGCAGTGTGCATGACCAACGCTGGAAACCAACGGAAAATCTTATTCCTCGGACACAGGTACCCGAACCAGTATTTATGTAAATTGGTTTTGGTCAAATTGAGAAAGATTTGAAATTAAAATTTGGTAGCGCGTGTTCAATTTGGTTAAGCACTTGTCGAAACGTGAATGCATTTAATGGAACAATATTAAAGTGTCAAAATAGGCATTATACATATTGTCTGATCGAAATTTTAACCCTACTTAAAACTACGAACGGTCATTCCTACCTCAATATTAGTGTAGATGGAATCGTGTTGTTACTGCAAACTAACCTGCAACAAAAGAAAACAATATTAGAATACATAATAAACAAATATAAATAAATAAAAGTATTTCCTAATTTAAAATATCAAAGTCAAAGATTAATTTCATCCAATATGCCGGATGCACGTCAAAACTGCTAAGTAAATAACGAACAAAATATAAATTTGCAAGACATGGGGTACCAGCAAACAAGTTTCAAGATTCAGTTAAGTAGAACGGCTTAGAGGAAATACTGCGGCATCTCCAGTGCTTCGTGCGGTCCCGGATACGGTCATAAATCTGTCCTGTGAGCAGCGACCCCTCTCGGCCACTGTGGAACGTTGGGCTTTTCGCGGTTCGGTCGGATCACGGCACGCCATCTGTCATTCGACAGCCGGCTTATCCGAATGTCAAATTGCAAAAGTTATCCCTACATCTTGTGTAGGACACGGGAAACAACGGCAACATTTCAGTCTGTCCGATTTTCAGCCAGTGAGCTTTTTGGTGGGTAGACAGGAACGCGGGTTGGTGGGGAAGAGGGAACTTTTACAAATCCTGATATGCATGCTTGCCAGAAGGAAATATTCATCTTGGGATGTCGACTTCGGTTTATATTAAAAGAAAATTCTGACTGGATTTTGCTATAAATCAATATGCTCTAGATTTTTTTACTTAATCTTAATAGGAAAATGTTGTTCCATGTATTAAATGCGGGGTATTTCATTACACAGTAATACGGCAATGGTAATAACCCGATATCTGGTTACAAAAAACATCAGCGGTTCTAATTACAAAATCCCAATTAATTTCAGATCAATTATCGTATGATACTAGTCAGAATACTCTCGCGTCGATTTTCCAAATTTCCATTTAGTGGACATTTCCATACAGCCCACATGCAGCAGCTCTTGATTAAGTTATTTGTCAGTAGCGTGTCCCAGCAATGTGTAGCGTTCGCTACCGGCGCATTCATTGTTTAAATATAAAGCGGACGACAATATATTATGTAAAATTTCGAAATGGTCGGCGATTTTTCAGTGCTGCGTATACGTGACAACTGCACTACTCCACCGTTACCGCGACAAATAATTCCATTCAACGTTTCGTTTCGAGCACACCAGCATCAGTGTTGCCAGGTTAGACGATTTATCACAATTTATTGACTGAGCCAAACTTAAGGCTAGTTTATTCACCTGTCTACAAGGTCCTGCTTAGCCAAGTGTCAGATAAGTTGATTTTGTTGCCTCATTTTTTGGCATTAACACAGAAATATGTTAGTGACAGTGTATAGAACGTGAATAAAAGAGGCAAGTGATGAGATATGTACACCATGATTAGTAATCTATTATTTGAATGAGGTGTGACATAGCAACAATATAGCTATACAGGACTTTAGGTGAACTTTAGGTGACTTTAGTGTCTTCTTGGGTAGCCCCCCATCAAACTTTCCGGCTACCTCATTGACACATTGAAAAGTTGAAACCTTCTACAATATTTCAATTTCGTGAAGCCACAGCCACTGTGGACACCAACAATAAATATCTAGTCAGTCACAGGTTAACATGTAAAGTCATGAGATGAATGCATGTAACTTTTGCCACTTCTGGTTGTCAGATTGTTACCAAAATCAATTTAGTTCGTCCCCTGGCAATTCAAAATACGTATACCACAGTTCGCCCGATCCGTTGTACCGTGTACACATATTCCAGAAACAATTGCAATGGATTCGGCATAGAAATTATTAACTATAAATATTTACAATCACCATAAAATAAACTTTAATTTTTCTACAATGACAGCTAATTTTTTGACAATTTATACTTATAAACCTTTTCAAACAAATTTATACTTATCAATGACAATACAGTTGCTTATCATAGAAATGTTCATTACTCAAAACTGTGAGTAAAGTAAAAAATTAAAAACAGTCCTGTGGTGGCTACCGATCTTTTTCAATGGCAGATTTAGATGAAACAAATATATCTCTTGCGCTGGCACTAGCCAATTGAAAAATCTGGCAACACTGGTACCAGTACGGGTGGAACAGTGAATAATGGGCAGCTATTCGCCAGCGAATTTCTGAAACCAATTTTTAACGTGGCTCGCCTCGTTGCGCTCGCAATTGTTTGATTCGCTTTTACAATTTGCACGGTATGCGCGGGTATTATATACCTATATAAACGAAAACGGCAAAAACAAACAAATATTGTTGAGCAACCTGCTCTGACTTTGGGTTTGCAGATCGTACGCTTTTTCGCTGGTTGTTTTAAATCATTAATTTTAGTACTTTTGAATGAGATTGTCACAAAAACATTATTCTTTTTATTTTAATTCTATATAATTCTACATAATTTTATGTAATTATGTAATGCGACTTTACCTGCTTCAGCATCCTTGATGCTGCATTTTCATGGAGAAAGATTTGTTTCACAGTTGTGTCCAAATTCCAAGTTATCTAGAATACTTCTAAAACCTTGTGACCAGATTTACCGAATTAGGTACGTGTAATTTTCCATCCTTTCCAAAGAATAATTAAATTAGAAATTATTACCACCCACCCACTGCAGTAATGTTTCTTTCTAATTGCAGCAGCTGAAACGTAACAATTTTAACGTAGCAGCAGCTTGCCGAAACAAAGAAGAGCATAAATAAGCACAGAGAAGAATGCGAACAATTAGTTTGATGTATGATGCGCGGTAAGCGGCAAAATGAAATTGCATATCTACCTCGAAACATTCACGCGCTTGCGAAGAATAAATGCTGTGTGCTGTGCCGGTCCGACGAGTTTGTTGTTCGTTCGTATTGTCTGCTCGAACACAAATCGCTTCGAATACATTTGCGGTATATAAATTAAATTGTAGGACATTGTGCGTAAATGAATTCCATTATGGGGTAGGTAATTGAGTTCGAGCAGAAATATTTTGGCGTGCGCATCTCTCAGCATAAATGTTTATGTTGGTGATGAAATTTGTAATGCTATAGTTGTGTTTTTTTTTTGTAAACATTACGAAGATGCTAGAAAATAGTTTCAACGAACTTATAAACATGGAAACAGAAACAAACAAGACATCATTGACATGCAATGATGTGGCATAATAGCATGTGATATAATACCAATGGCATCGTTGGCCTTGTGCTCCTTTGTTGTGGCTGTTTCGGTTTCAGCAAACGTTCAACAACGGAAATGCAATTTTCGCAAAGTTAACCGTATGGCGGAGTGGAGAGACGCTAGCACAGACTAGCAAGCACAACTCATTCTAACTGGAATCAAATTATTACGACGTGGACAAGTTCAACCGAGAAGTCGAAGAAACACTTCCCGGAAATAAATGTGATTTCTCCCAGGCATTTTTGAGAATCAAAGTAAAGACGGTAAATAGGAATGTTACGAGTAGGATGGCATGATTCTTTCGGTTAGATATAAGAGAAGAACTAGATTTTAAGCGATAAATCAATCATTTGTTTCGTATCATACCTATGTCTCATACTATAGATCGTTTCAATCTATAAATTTTAGCCTGATTTTAGTTTTTCACAGTGACACTTATGTTAATATTTCGTTTAAAAACTCTTCATTTGTTGTTTGATGAAAAATTTAGCTTATGGGTTTGCAGATCGTTCGCTTTTTCGCTGGTTGTTTTGAATCATTAATTTTAGTATTTTTGAAAGAGATTATCATAAAAACGTACATATATGTTATGTGTTTCATTATGCAAGTTTTCACGTCAATCACAAAGCTATTGGATTTTCTCTATCTGAAACGCCCCAAACTACCGAATTTGGTTTCATTAAAAATTATTCCTATGTCTACTCGCCGGGGAGATGGCGCTTTATATAAGCTGAGGTACTGAATGCGAGCGGTATAGAAAATAGCTCTTTAAGGTAGAAAAGAAATTTTTACAACTTACCCCTTGACATTGATTTGTTTGAACTGTAACGGTGACACAAATGGAAAAAATTCAGTACCGTTCACTTTAACCTGAAATTGGATAATATAATCCATTTATGAATAAGGAGGGCGCATTGAAGTAGCTGCTTAATAAAATCGAATAAGATGCGTCACCGAATGTATTTGCCAACCCATTCTCGATAGGTCTCGTCCTCCATTCCCCGTTCAAGAAATTCAATCAGCAGACGTCGAAATCAATGTAAACGACAAAATGTAATAACATCGGAAATACTTCTTTCACGTTTAGGAACGCAATATGCTATATGGATGACGAAGTTTTCAAGTTGTCATGCTTGATTGAGCAGTAATAGTGGTGGTCATATTCCTTAAAGGAAAGATTTATTTACTTACTAACTTCACATCTGTAGTTTCTTAAGAAGCACCATATGCAAGGTGTTCAAACTTATCGATAATTTCCACCATTAATCCCTTTTTATTATGGCGAATGATTATTAAACCTGATCAATTAGTTATTTAAAATTTATATCTATTTAAATATATTCAGAAATGGTGGAGTCGCCGGGACACGTTTTCTTGTGCTGACTTATGTCTTTCAATTCATTAAACAAACTCAAACTTCTTCAAGTCTGTTTAAAAAAGTCGATGTCTAGAGTCTAGAGTGTTCTATACATGTAGTACTTGACGTACGCCCTTAATTCCAGCCCGACTGATCCGTGGGCGCCTTCACAGGCGTTACAACTTCGACAGGCCGTCGCCGTCGCCGTCGTAAAGATGAAAGGATTTCGGTTGATGAACTGGGACCTTAAGTTATTTAGATTTGACTCGGGGGAAATTTGTGTAGAGGGGCAATGCGTTTGAGACAGTGACTGGCACACCAGTTTTATTGCGATACCCAGTAAACCAGACCTCAATCTCACGAGTCTCCGCTCCAGGGATATCCTTGCAGGAGTCCCGTATATTGCTTCCTTCCTTCCCCACACTCCGCGTTGCGTTAGTTAATTAACTTTAGTGACGTTTCCGTGTTTAGTTTGATAAATTCTGTGGTATCGTTTCAATTTTGCAGGGGGATATAAATGATTCGCATAGAAAGATGTTTTCCTTTGTTTAGGCGATAAAAACATATCATATCCGTAACCAACATCATTATGTTTTCTCAAAATTAATCTTTTGATTATGGATATATCAAAAATTTTGGAGATGCAAATTTAAATATCGAGTTGTTTAAAAATTATAATAGGAACAACGTCACAGAAGTAGCTATAAAAGTTGCCTCACCTGCGCCTGCGGTCGAGTTTCAGGTTTATTTTTGTGATTGATGTTTTCCTCCGGTTTTCTGCCGAGAAACACTTTCGTTAAGACGTATTGGGGTAATTACGCAAAAATCGATGCCACTTCCCCATATTAATAGCCTTGTTTGGGGGTTGTTCGTTTCTCGGGGAAGGCCCAAAATGAAGATTTACGGTCCTTTATATTAGGATTTAACTAAATTAGCGATTCGCTAATATCACTTAGCGAAAATTGGCATTACCAAAAACCGTCGTTTCGCATTCGGTTTTTACAGAAGCCTTTAAGAAACAGTTTCACACAAGAAATATCGCCTTCACCCTGCGTTTATTTCCTGGATTAATAAAATATATAATATACAAACTAAACTAAACTAAAACTAAACTATATATACACAGTATAACACACAGAGAGAAAAGATAATTTAAATGAAACGAACATAATATTTTCAAACAAAATGAGCATTTTGTTTCAAGAACGTTCTTTTTAAGGAAAAGAACGACAAATTTTGATATAATCAAATTTTTTATTCATTCAAATTTATTATGTTTGGCTTAGTTGACATAGTTGAGTAAAAAAAAACACAATAAAAGATAATGGTAGACTCATTAAATTATTTTACTCCACGGTAATCTTTAATAAAGACTACAGACTTATTCTCAAATGAAGAGTAACCAGAATTCCGCTCGCCTTCTGTAGCTGCGCTTATATAAAGGCAAAAAAGGCCAACGCGTGCGTAGAGAATGTCAGCGCCATCTCCTCGTCAGTTGACATAGCAATAATTTTTTTTAATTTAGAAATACTTATTTGTTTAATATATATTCTTTCCTTGAAAGAAATCTGTTCAAAGAAATACATTTATTTGATTTTACATTTCTTTTCTCTCAGTACAGATTTGAGTGCATAAAATTTAGACACTAGCAAGTCTTGGCTGGTTGGCTGATCTAATTTATGAAATATGGAAGATAAAGTTAAGGACAATATTGTTTTATTGCCGTTTATGGGTAATGATTACAGTTTAAGTAGACTGAAGATGCTCGTGGAACAGTTAGTGATAATACAAAACACACTGGTTGTATTTCACAAGGGGAAAATACCTTGAGCAAAAAACTATTAAATATACATGAAATACATTTTATATACCATTATTGCTTTTTGTACTTTCTTGACACGTAACATAAAAAAACTTTATCAGATGTATATGAAACGCAGTTATGGGACAACTTTTTTATAAGAATTTATTGATTAGTACCTCAAAATGTATTATCTCTCAATTTGTTTGCACGCGAACGTGTTACACCTTGCATATAAGAAGTCAAATAAAAGCGTACAAACAAGTATTGAACCAATCAGCTGGAAAATATCGATAACCTGGACAGAAGCGGCTATGCAATCCACAGTAACGGCTGCACTGATGGCAATCAGCGACAACTGTACGGGTATACTGTAGCCAGTAACGACAATGCGGACAAATATACCATTTCTGTTTAGTTTACCCTCTATTATCTGCACCAACTATTAAATAGTTGGCGGTGCAGTGTGTATACTTTAAACTTTACCACTGCGCTAGTGATAATCGTAAGTGCTTTGAAGCAGCTTTCACACAATACAGGAAAACATGCATTTCCCGTTATGTTTCAACAAATAATGAGATTCTGGTCTTTAAAATATAAACCTGGACAAAATGTCTCTCCTGCAACAGAGTGCAAAACGTCGACAATGTCAACAACGAGCTTCAACCCGGAAATCATGATTTTTTTACCATTATAATCGATATAATAACATTAAAATCATTGTTTCAGTGAATATCTTCACTTAAACTGAATACATTTTCAACTGGAACGTTTTGGTTATACATGCGGGCAAATGCAAAGGCTAGAGAACGGTCTGGGTTAATACCAAGGAATTACTGTTTGGATAATAATGCCGGTAACCATTGTTACATGGTGGTCGGATCTTAATCTATTTTGAATACTTCGCTAGGTTGTAACAAAGGGCCCGCTCCAGGTCTTGTTTTAATTAGCCCTTTCGAGCTGGGAGCCGATTGTGTACATCTGGACAATGGCTACAAATTACAATGACCGGTTGTCTACGTGACACGAGTTAGGTCTGAAAATATTCCACAAATGTAAAAAAGGTATTACAGGTAAAAATACGAGTTTTGAATTTTGCAACTGATAGCAGTCACCCTTTCCAGTGACATTAAATAGTGATACCAATTCACATATTAATGGGATAAATGTAGCGGGTTTATGAAGTGATGCATTGTTTAGTGCCTTCTTTTTTTGAGTTGCATTTCTCTGTATTTTGACTTGTGTAACGTATTTTTTACGATTTAGCACCAATAAAGACAATACAATATACATATACATATGTACATATATAGTATAAATGAGCAAGCCTGAAAATGATAACCGTCTTTTAATTCACTACTCACAATTATATAGATTATATAGATTATATTAATTATTAATAACAGCAATAGTTCTTTAATGTTCTTTCCATAGGTCAAAGAGCTTTTTATAGGCAACCTCCACGGTATCTTTTCCGACCAATATATCGACGTGGTTGAACGTTCTATCTTTGATTAAAACCATATGCTTTTCATTCTTCAATTCTTTGTACAATCGCATAACATCCTACAAAATAACACACTGTTTGATTATCTGTTCCTGTAAAAATGATTTCATACTCTTAAAAAGTGTGGTATTATATGATCTGATAGTCTTAATAATAAAATGTATTTTACCACAGTATCACCCATCAGATCATGATTTCCATGTATAAGAACTACAGGAGCGGTGACCAAACCAAGGTCGTAGTCTGGTGGTGTTGGTTGTCCATAGACCTTCACGTTCTTCTCTTCGCCATGATCGAACCAACAATATCTCTTCGAATTTACCAACTGGCCAAAGTGCATTATTTCTCTGGCTGATGCACCAGCTGGCCAGTTCATCATCATCGCAGCCGTTTCTTCCTGTTAGATAATCGTACAATAAAGAATACATTGTGCCAACCAGTATGCTTACATATCCCATCTGGTTTTCACTATAACCTGCCAGAGCCCACATAAGAGACATGCAGACACGCAATCTTTCCTGTGAGTTTATGAGACAGAATTCGTTCAGTAGTCTTCCCCAGACTCTATTCGGTATCAGCTCAAAAAGGTTGACCCTTTCAATCACCGCAACTATATCGTCAATAAGTAGAGAACTCATCCTGATGAACTGATTTTGCTGGTTCCCGAAGAACACTTCAGGTGACAACGCTGCTACCATCCTAATCTTGTCGTTGTACTCTGGCCTGCTCGTTAAACAAGCAAAGATGGATGATGTTCCTTGCGAATGACCGGCGTAGAATAATTTAGATTGTTTGGTTTGCGCCAAGATATAATCGATGGCAGCTGGTATGTCATAATAGCCGTGCTCGTGGAAACTGTACCTCCAGAATTCTTCGTAATCTGGATCTAAAGTTGTGTGATTCCTTGAGAAGGTGTTGCCTCGGTGGTTCAACATCCAGACGTCGTACCCTCGTTCGGCCAACAGGAAGGCTAAACTTCTTTTTGGACCCATGCATACCCAATCAGCTGAGGATGAGGTAACACCGTGTAACAGCAATACTGGTATTCTTGGTTGTGTTGTTGATTTAAGTCCATGGGGGATTCTGATTACGTTTAGGATGTATCCGTCTTCTGTTGTGACGAAGTGGTTTTCACTGGGATAATCATATCTTTGTATGATTTGCAACTAGATAAAATGGTGATGATAGTATAGTTCATATGTTAATCAGTTTTACAAGTGACTGAACACTACACAATTTCTTCTACAAAAAGTTTTAACCATAAAGTAGGAACTGAAGAAATTGTGCCAAATTCTCTAAAATGACAGAATTCGACACACTATTAGCCACAATCTGGTTGACACAATATAAAAAGGCTAAACACCATTCTACTGTAACTGACCAATTATTTGAATAAGAAAAGTGACACCAAACCGAGATTTTGCACAAAATTGTTCAGCTCTTTCGAGAAGAAAATTGCGTAGTGTAAAGTGAATTTAATAAGCCTATTTTTTTATATTTCCTTGTATTTCTCTTGCTTTGGTTCCTTTATTCATACTTATAGTTTTCTGGACTACTTCTATACAGTCTATCCAGGAATGTCTGCGCAATATAGAAAATATATTTATCCATTTCTCAAAAGTAGTTGTTCTTTATAAAAGTTGGCTATATATCAAATATTAAGTTACCAGTTAGTTGAAGTTAGTTGAAAATATTTTTCTAATAGTTAGTGACAACCTACATAATATCATGAACCCATATGAAGAGCATAGAAAAAAATAGACGCTGGTCTCATATGGAAAATTGTTGAACACGCAAAGCAGTTGCTAAGCACGTAAAAAGTTATAGTCAAATCAATATGTATCATAAAAACTGACTCAAAATATCTTAGCATTGACACATCATAAACCTCCGATCTTATTAGGAAATTACTTATGCAATAGTTTACTAATAGCTGCCCAGTACATTGACTAAGATAGGTCATCAGATCTTAAGAGTTCCCAGTTTTATAGATGAAGAAAATCACATCGGCGCATATCTATTAGGTAGACCAAACTCTTACGGGCGTCATTATTGGCTGAGGATTATATCCAGGTATTGGTTTTCCAGATCTCACTATAGTGGAGAAGGTTCTTAACAGTGCTGGTCCAATCATTGCTGTTACAGTCCCAATAAGATCGCCAAATACAAATGCCGGTCCGGCAAAATATAACAAGAGGAAACCAAGTACACTGATGTATATCATTGTCACGGACTGCTACTTGATAACTATCAATAATTGCATGAACGGCAAAAAACAAAAGATTTTAATCAACGTATAGCGGTTCATTACAACTCACATAATACAGTCATTCGCGCTTGTAATTGCGTGGAAAATTCAAAGGAAACCCACGCTGCCGCCGCCGTAATTGCAATGGGCGATATGTATATCGCCATACACGTTGCTACACATGGAAACCCGTGGATAATTAAATTTCATACGGCAGAACGAACAAATAGAACGGCGGCCGTATCATCTGGTTCTACTTCTTTTTTCTCCTATTGGGTTAGTATAGTGTTGGCGGAGACTTTTTTCCTGCTCTTTTCCATTTGGAAATTTAATTACCCAGAAAGTTTACCCGCTCTTTTCTACGTAATATTTCGCGTACTTTATTTGCTAGTGTGGAGATTTTAATGAACTACTAGGGTACTTACTTTATAAGGGGTGTTATCAGATTTTAGTTGTACGTAAAAGTTGCTCCAATAATAGTACCTTTATGTTCCTTTATTGTTTCTTAACTTGTAACCAAACCAAACATCCAAACATCGTGGTGGTCCCTATTCCGAACTTTTTATTTCACCGTTTGTGGTTAAAACAGCTTTTGTTATTATTATCGTAAAATATGAAAAATACTATATTTTCAATAGAAAATAGATAACATTTTTACATATTAACCTTACAAAAACATGAAGCCACCATAGTTATGCTCTAGTTTTGAATTTAACTGGTCAATTTTTAGTAATACATATCTAGATAAATTCGTCATTAATGTACAATTATTTATACATCAGTCGTGCTGTAAGTTATCAGTGCAATCATTGCCCATAGCAAGAGTTTTTATTATGGATCATCATACAAAAAAGCAATCAACATTTTCATAATGTTGATATTTTCGATGGCTTTAGATTGTTGGAAAATTACGGTTTATGTATAACCATCAAATTTTAAATTACACAAAAAGTAGATGGTTACATAGTACCATTGGTTACATCACGACAAATTATTTGGCTATTTATGATGATTCACAAATTATAGGTAATTTTTTTTATCTAGTTTATATTTTATAGCAATAAATTTATACTCTTCGAGAGATAAAGAAACAGCAAATCGTGAAAAAGCTAGCCATAACATACTAGTTATGGAATTTAAGGTGGCATTTTTGAAGAAATTATTTAAGATCATTCCAGAAATGAAAAATTACTAGTAAATGTCTCAAAATGTTTTTTTTTTGTACAACCGGATCCATTAAATATTTCAAAATTGCTAAAAAGGGAATATAAATGGTGTAACAAGTTTAGATGCACAAATTGTATTAAACTAATATCAGCCAAACATCGCTCAAGTTACACAAATAAAACAAGATGTAGAATTTTTTTAATGATGGGTAATCTCGACGAATTTACCTATAATTTAACGAAAGAACCATCAAAATCCGACAATGATTAATCCACCAAAAACTCTGTATATGTGTGCTTATTTATCATGAGTTAATTAACTTTCGAAATCGATCAAAATAATAACAATAATAATTTCTATAACGTAATGACATTTGTCATAATGTCATTTCATGTCAGTGGTAATGACGTTTGTCAAAATCCGACAATTTGCAACACAGCGAGGAAGGCAGTGGATTCTGTCAAACTGCTTCTTATAGCGCCTAAACCGTTCATCTCACTAATCTCACTAATCAATTTAGAGTCACTGGAGCGTGAACTGGTATTAGTTTAGTCAAAATTGGCTGGATCCCTAAGAAAACGCTAAACATTTACCACTTTCGATTGTCAGATTGTCACTAAAAACAATCCAGTTCGTCCCAATCATAAACAAGCATACCAAGATTTCTGCCCGACTCATTGTTCCGTTTGGGCGTAAGCGTGTACACAGACAAACTTCCAGAAATCATTGCAATGGATTCAGAGGACCCCAAAACGCGTATTTGCGCTGAAATCTAGAAATTTTTGTGTATGCCGTTTACAGTACTTTCCTTCTAGGCTACTAACTAGTCGGAAAGTAAAAACGGGTTCTCATTTGCTTCAGCAGTACATGGATGGTCAGCGACGATGGGAATCGACATTTCCGATGGATTTACTGGCTGACGGCTCTCACGTACACAGCAAACTGTAAAAATAACATTTTACGAGGGGCACCGTCTACCGTGCTACCCCTCTCAGTCCTGAAAAATTAATAGAGCACAGCGCGGCCCGGTCGAGTGTGTGTCCCAACCTAAAGTAAATATTGAGGCCGCTGTTAGTTTTTACTATTATTGCGACTATATTCCGCGCGAGCTCTACTTTGCCGACATGTTTCGACGTACACCCGGACATACATAAATGAAACGATCCCGTCGGTCGCTACCCCTTTGTACATTACATCATTTCTGCATACAATGTTCATAAGCAACTCATATTACTATGTGCTGAAAATCACTGCTACGAGGAGATAACATGCTACAAAAGGGCAAAATAACTGTGAATAGGAAATTTTATTATAACAACTTTCTTAACTTTATTGAAGAAAAAAATACGGATTGTCTTGCTATCCAAAAACATCTACTAATTCATATCATATATTCAGCAAAAAAAAGCAACGGCTACCTACCAAATTGACAAATTATAGTCTCCGTTTTTTTTGTGTTATTTTATCAAGTCAAGTTATACAGACATTCAGTGCATTAAAATAAGAGAAATGATTTTTGTTACATGTGCGGTTGTTATGTAGTGACACATCTGAAAAAAAAATACGGAGAGGTAAAAGCAGCTTACTGCTGCTGTTTTGGATTTAGAATTGGAGATCTGGAAAAGCCATGCAGAACTAATATATGCTGTATTTCCTCTTAGATCGGACTGTTAAATTGGATGAAAGGGAAGCAAAAGAAGTTGTAGCGAGAGCCTTGCAATTCTGTAGATTATTGCTATTTTTGTACGATAAGCGTCTCCGGATATTCGAAGAACGATAAGCATAAAATAAAATATCCAAATTTGCCATCAACATCGCAACCTATCCCCCATGGAGAGAACCATCCGCTGCCCGGTGCGCCCGGTTCATCATCTTCAATTTTTGATACAGAATAAATTTCGCCTGTATGAAGAAACTTGCCTGATTGGATAGTGTCTGAAATCACTCTGTCAAATCAGGCAAGTCGTGAAGGTTCACCATTTGAAGTTTTAGGAACACCTGAGCGCCACAAACTAGCGCGAACTGAATGATTTGGTTAAAGAGTTAGTTTTATCAAAAGAAAAAGCCGAGTTATTGGGTTCTAGGCTACACCAATAGAAGTGTGGCAGTGTCTTTATTTACAAAGCGTAACGAGCCTTTTAAAGCATATTTTAAAATGGAAGAATGTTTACGTGTATGTCACGATGAGGGTCTTATGAACGACTTTGATATTCCCAACGATTCTTCTGATCCTTTTAAACGATTCATCAAAATACAGCTTGAAAGCAGTACTTTTGCATATTCTTTGAATTTATGTAATTTGTTAACTGATTTTGTTGCAGTTGTCCTTCTTTCAAAGTCCTTAAAACCGAATTTCAAAGAATTGCTTATAATTTTTTTTTTAAATAATCAATAAAATCCACCAAAAATTGCCAAGGTTATTGTAGATCAATGATTATTTTTGCTTTAGGTTTCATCATTAGCGACGCCTACGTTGTACCTGGTTAAAAACTATATCTTCCAAGTACCTACAGGCTGTTTGGAACAATTGTCGTAATTCACAAATCCGTGACATACATAATATTATTCCCGGTATCATTTCGAATGTGCGTGCTTAATCCCGGGGGTAAAAGGCGTTGAGGAATAACTAATTTATGTTATAATTAATATCCATACACCCTCAACTCATGAATATGCATGCTAGCTCAGGTATTAGGAGCTCAAAGTAGGGTGGAGTAGGTGGTATACTACGCATTTCACCCCACGCTTGCTTATCTCGCGTTGCGTCCGATCGATATTCCACGCTATACCAAGAATGCCGTGATTTCTGATAGCATTCCAGATAGCAGATTCAATTAACACCCAACAACGTCAATGGTTACGTGTTTGTCGTTGTGGATACGTTCTTAGCGCGCCTATCGATCTAATCAAAATAAAATTATATGTAATAGATTTTGCTTATTTGTATCTACAATAACTTTTATAACCTCAATCATTGCCAGAAACATTTTATGATTTTTGAGGCACAAAAACATGGGTAAGACGTAAAATTTGGTATGTACCGAGGGCATGAATTGATAATTAATACTCTCGGGCAACTATCGGCTCTCGGGATTTTTGGTACATAAATAACTACTTCAGCAAAAGTCCTGAAGATGCCTATTGCAACAGAGTGCGAAACGTCGACAATTGTAACGTCAACAACGCGGTTTCCTCCCGAAAATCAAGAACTAATTAATACTATATATCAATATCAAAACATCTTAACTATCAAGACTGCCTATATTTTTCCAAAACACTGTGTTTATTAATACAAAATGCAAAGCAATTTTTTGCGACCTCTTTCGTTATGTCGTAAGCGCTAGACCGGCAAACTACCGCACATAAAATTTAGAAGGGTAGTCTTTTTGCCCGGCTATAATAAAATTGAAGTTAAGCCGGGCGTTTTTGCGTGCACATTTCCCGAGGTGGGTTGGTAGGTATATTAAATTTGCGCGGACCTCTCAAAATGAATTTTGAAAACGGGCTCGCGCGCCTCGTTTAATTTGAAATAATATGCGGTAAAGCCTGGTGGAACAACACTTTCGTCGCACCCTTGTTTGCTTTACGTCGGTCGGTAGGCGCTTAGTCAAAATATTTACACTGTATTATAATACCGCGTCCATTAATTAGTACAGGGTGTTATATTTGCACCGGAAGTTTTATGGGTACATATTTGGTCTTTCATAACAGAATATGGCATATTGCCTTGAAATTCCCTTGTAATTAGGGTAGGTAGAATCACAATCAAAATAGTGTTTTCTCATCAGGCATTGATGTATGTAACACTAACACTTATGCATGCAATTTCCGACATGATTTTGAGTTTTCCTATTAGAAAAAAGTCTGATTGTGGTACCTATGATGATTTTTAGCTTTTTTTTTCAAAGCAATAATTTAGCTTAAATTTAACACCCAATTCGTATTTGTAATATATTCAAAGTGCACTGCTTTTGAGCGTTGTACAATTGACTTTAAGCATTATTCCACCTGTTTTTTTAAGTTATTTACAGTTTATTTTAAAAATCGAAATAATGATCACAAGATAATCAACATATTATGAACTTTTTCCCCAAACTTGTTTGAAACATATCTGTAAAACGACAAACAAAAATCTTCGGAAAACTTCACGGTGAAATAAATTCCAAGACATAGTTATTTAAGGGAAAACCTTCGACAACGTCACCGTACAGCGGCTCGTATAAATAAGTTTGTAGATACTTTCGTCGAGATATGATTTTGTCCGTTTGGCGAAATGTGACAGGTCTTTCGAGTGGGGGTCGTATATTGGAAAAGTTGGCCCGGCGTTCCGGTAGGGTTATTTATATTTCACGCAGCGATGACACCCAAACCCCACCGACCGTTGTACCACCCAACAAACCCTCCCTCTGTGCCTCGGTCACCGATATTCCTTCCAGGAACCCAATTGACAAGGCCTCAGAAGTTAACAAAGTTATCACCGAACTTCGCGACCGGTCAATATTTTAGAAGTTCAGTCTCGGACTTCGTACAGAAAACCCTCACAAGGGTCTATGGTAATATTTTTGTGTGTTATGTCTTCTTTTGACCACGATTTCAACAAGTAGCAGGGGTACCGAGTCACAGAACATTTCCTTAATCTTAAGAATATTGCTTACCGGTTATTATGGATCATAATCATCTCTAAGCAGTTTGTAACACATGACCGATGTTACATTTTCTATATATGTGATAGCCATATGCATATATGGGTTGGGAACGCATTAATTTGCATTTGTGCATATAAATACGTGAGTAAATCTCCATCAAATCTGCATCGTGTACAGGTTAATATATGGGAAGATCGCTTAATACCGACTAACGTATATACATTCTAGCGTATAATGGAGGGCAACCCAGAGCTTGACCATCGGTTTGTTTATAGCAGATTAGTGGCGGAGATTTACTGCTATATACATGCCTACACACCACAACATCCTCTAGCAATATTACCATAGTCCACTGTGTGTAAATTTGTGTTGAAGTCGGAAGTTCTAAAATACTAACCTGTCGAAGTTCTGTGTGATATATTTTATTAATTTCTGAGGACTTGTTTACTACGGACTTGTATCCACTTTACAAATACTATTATTCGAGTTTCTGTTTATTCTATTGCATAGATGGCAAGCTCGTTTAAAACCATAAATACTTTTTTTCTGTTTAACAAAGATGATTGTTTGTATCATTCTAATTGCAGCAGCAATACTGAATCAAATTCGATTAATTGTCATAATTTACGCGACGCATTTAAAAATAGCATGTCAGTACTAACAGCACTCTCTAATACTGTCAATTACGCGCGTCACACAGAACATCATTAACGTCGCACAGTGCCGTGTTGCGGCCACGTTGCAGTGTTGTGCTGTGGTAGCTGTCTATCGGCCACACTAACCACTTGACACTTTTTCGGAAAGCAGACAAATCGATGGTCCTTTGGTACCGGTACCGTTGACTGCCATCCACCCACCAAAACGAGGTTGAGTGCTTGCCTGTACCGAAATCGCGCGCATGTCGCTCCCGCTAATGTCTCCTTCGGGCACAAATCGGTCGGTGCTCACTAATCGATTTTGTTATAAAAAAAATATCACAGAAATATTGCTTCAGGAATTAAAGTTCTTTTTTAAAAGATGGACTAGAAAAAAAAAGAACTGTCAATAGTGTGACTGCGATTCATTCAATTGTAGCTAACATATTAATTAGGTTTCTGATACATTATACACATTATCTCTTCCTGCATACAGGTTTTCCCAATAATTTCGACCATATTTTAGAAGCAAAAGAAGTATTTCTATTAAAATTCTATAGGTTATGAACAGCTGAACTACTACAAGGAAGAGTTCACACAACACAGACTGTGACTAATAATAAAGTGATACTAAAAAGTACACTAAAGTGTACTTTTTGTCACAGAAGGACCAGATAATCAAGGAACTGAGATATGGAGAGAAAAGATATTGAAACAGCACTTGTCTGATTCAAATATAATCAAGAATTTGCGCGCTAAGGAAAAGAAATATGAAAATACAATAAAGAATTTGTAAGATCTCACCAAGGTAACTCACCAAGGTAAAAATGGAAAATAAACTGATGAAAGAGGCAGAAGAAGTCAAGTAGAAACCGTGTGACAAATAATTTGGAACTAGTCATTTGAAAACTAGAATATCATCAATTAAGACTTAAATTTTATACCGATTCTACAGTTGACTATAGTTATTTAATACAGATATTTAAATATAAATTAATTATGTTATCAAATATGCAGTAAATATACCATAGAAGTAAAAGAGTTTTTGCAAATTTACAATTCTAGCTTATTTAGAATTATTTAGCACTCTTTTCCTGCACTAGGAAAATCCTCGATTAATGCAGGTACTCTTCCGGGTTTTAGCTAGTCCTGGAGGACTAGCTGCACATTGTAGGGCTTAACCAAGAACAGCCGTTGGGAAACTGATCGCGTTAAAGTGGCGATCCGTGTCCTGCGGGGGTCACGGCGAGGTCAGCGGCTACGAAAACGGGGTCAGACGCTACGACCCCAGGGACATTTCTAGGGTGACAAACCACCCATCCCTCCCACCCACCGCCGTTCTTGTACAGTAAAACCGTCGAAAGGTTTCTGAGTCCAGATAAGGTTGCTGGCAGCGTTATACTCCGCTTACGTTTTCAATTTACATTCGGCCCATGTAGAAAGATCAGTCAATTGATATCGATCCGGGGAATATTCACGTGACAAGTGAACTGTACCGCCTGATTCCGAGTCTCTGGGATATCTTTTTCAGGCCCTTCGGCTGCGAAGTTTAGTATTAAGATGTGAATCATTCGAGATATGTTCGAGAGGGATGCTCGACTTTGCTAACCAAATGTGGTCAATGGAACGAATGAAGGAAACAGACAGGGGGATGATTTCAATAAGCCTATTTGAAAAGATGAGAATTACGTAAGCTCTGGGAGGACATTTATCTTTGTTTTCTTAGGTTACAAATTACAAATTAATTGGCGACAATGTGAAGTTTTTTAGCATACAAAACTACTATTTGATATTTGAAAATTTGTAAATTTTCTTTAAAAAAAATCATAAAAATATCTGCACATAACATTTAACGCAACAACACATCCGCATCGCAAAGAAATAGAAGTAAGCCGCTTTATACGTTCCACGAATCCGTCCTGTATCCAATCATCTTTCCCTCGTACCTTTGCCTCGCATCAGGAAACACTTACCACTCATCCTACTCTGATAAACTGTGCTTAAAGAGGCGGAAAGCCCCAAAGACAGAATCACGGTCGACAGCGCTCCACCATCGAATCAAAATAAGCCCGCAAGCTCGGCGAATACCAACCATAAAGCCGACATCCCTATTTAACTTGAAGTTGACGGATATATTTTATATGCATATTTTATTTTGTACAGCGGGTAACAAATGTAAGGAATAATAAGTCGATTTTAGTATTTTCGTCTTCTAGCTTTTACTTAACCTCAAAAATTGACACATCGACCATAAAAATGTTGTTCGGGTCGTTATTATTCAGAATTTTTCGTCATAGCAGTGGTTCCGGTGCCATCGGCAAAACTTTTTAACGGCTCCCATCCGGAATCTCATTAACGGACTGCATGATTCGCAAGGATCGCTCGGGTAATTTCAGTACGCGGAAAGTGTCCGCCTTAATGCCCTAACTTAATGGGATAAGTAATTATCATTTTTAAACGAGGCGACATATTTTATATTCCGTCGTGGTTAGACCGGCCGTTAACACAGTTTTTTTTCCGAAATAATAATTAGTTTCTGACAATACGTTTTTATAAATATAGACAAATGCGGTACATTAAATTATGTATATAATAATATACATAACGTGCGTTACTCTACGTCTTCTAGTGCTAGAGTTTTAGTAATATTAGTAAAGAAGTAAACAGAAGGCGATGTTTGTTTACCTTCCCCGTTGACATATTGAAGCATCTAAACCTGTTAGAAAAAGAAACCTTGGAAGCCTACAAATATTTTAAAGCCGGATTTGTACGGATACTGCTGGTAAGTTGTCAGCGACAATCTATTGCCTGAAATTCTTCGTAAATATATTTTTGTAAATATTTCCTTTGTAAAGGTGAGAAAAAGGTGTTGTTAAATGAAACAATGATTGTAAACTATACTAAACCGAAAATTTGATAAAGAAATGATGAATTCATATATTTTTTGGTTTAGCTGCATTGTTAGAGGTTTTTCCTATACCACAAATGATATTATTGTGTCCAACCCAACCCAACTCAAGTTTCCCACTACATTCATACATACATACATACATACATACATACATACATACATACATTTTCCAGATATCATTGCAATCGATTCAAGAGACCCCAAAACGCGTATTTCCGCCGAAATCCCATTTTTTTTCCATCGATTACAATACTTTTCTTCTAGGGTACTAGTCGGAAAGTAAAAAAAAAAAATACAACTGACTGTATGTTTATTTGTCAATGGAAACGCGTTGCAATATTTACTTTGAGGTACGCCGACGATGCAGTTGTTTTGGAGTCATTTGAACAATATTTAAGACAGCATTACTTACTAATTGTCATGATATGTATTTGTTAACCGGTGAGAAGTTAGCCACAACAGTTATCCACAACTTTTTTTTCTGAACCGATTTTAATGAGTTATACATCATTGGAAAGCGCATAACGCCCTGAATCTCCCCTAGTTTTGCCCGATCGAAAAAATCATAATTAGGGCCCAAAAAATTAAAATGAAAGTTGGATTTCTCGCAATTTTGCCGAAATTCCCGGGATCATATCTCAGTTATTACACAACCTATCTCAACGATCTTTGCACCACTGGAAAGGGCAGGTCTTCAACTACACCCCATAGTTTTGCCCGATCAAAATTGTGACAACTTCTGTCAAAAAAAAATATTGAAACATTAGTGTTCTGAATGATCACCATATGCCAGCCACAACAGTTATCCACAACTCTTATTTCTCAACCGATTTTAATGAGTTATACATCATTGGAAAGCGCATAACGCCCTGAATCTCCCCTAGTTTTGCCCGATCGAAAAAATCATAATTAGGGCCCAAAAAATTAAAATGAAAGTTGGATTTCTCGCAATTTTGCCGAAATTCCCGGGATCATATCTCAGTTATTACACAACCTATCTCAACGATCTTTGCACCACTGGAAAGGGCAGGTCTTCAACTACACCCCATAGTTTTGCCCGATCAAAATTGTGACAACTTCTGTCAAAAAAAATTATTGAAACATTAGTGTTCTGAATGATCACCATATGCCAGCCACAACAGTTATCCACAACTCTTATTTCTCAACCGATTTTAATGAGTTATACATCATTGGAAAGCGCATAACGCCCTGAATCTCCCCTAGTTTTGCCCGATCGAAAAAATCATAATTAGGGCCCAAAAAATTAAAATGAAAGTTGGATTTCTCGCAATTTTGCCGAAATTCCCGGGATCATATCTCAGTTATTACACAACCTATCTCAACGATCTTTGCACCACTAGAAAGGGCAGGTCTTCAACTACACCCCATAGTTTTGCCCGATCAAAATTGTGACAACTTCTGTCAAAAAAAATTATTGAAACATTAGTGTTCTGAATGATCACCATATGCCAGCCACAACAGTTATCCACAACTCTTATTTCTCAACCGATTTTAATGAGTTATACATCATTGGAAAGCGCATAACGCCCTGAATCTCCCCTAGTTTTGCCCGATCGAAAAAATCATAATTAGGGCCCAAAAAATTAAAATGTAAGTTGGATTTCTCGCAATTTTGCCGAAATTCCCGGGATCATATCTCAGTTATTACACAACCTATCTCAACGATCTTTGCACCACTAGAAAGGGCAGGTCTTCAACTACACCCCATAGTTTTGCCCGATCAAAATTGTGACAACTTCTGTCAAAAAAAATTATTGAAACATTAGTGTTCTGAATGATCACCATATGCCAGCCACAACAGTTATCCACAACTCTTATTTCTCAACCGATTTTAATGAGTTATACATCATTGGAAAGCGCATGACGCCCTGAATCTCCCCTAGTTTTGCCCGATCGAAAGAATTAGGGTAAAAAAAATTAAATTGAAAGTTGAATTTCTCGCAATTTTGCCGAAATTTCAGAATTAGGGTCCCAAAATGAAAATAAATACATATTGATTTATTTTGTCGAAATTACCAGTGACGTATCTCAGTTATTAGACCACCTATCTCAACGATCCTTGCATTGGTAGAAAGACATGTCAAATACTCTATAAAAAATATGCATTAATAAAATATATCACCATACTCACTAGTATTAAGTATTAACCCTTTTTCCTAAAGCCAATATGCTCTTATACAATGTGTCAAGTATGTAATAAAGTGTTTTTAAGACTAAACCTTACGCTCTAAAAAATAATTAACTTTAAGGTAATTAAATTTAATAAATGATGTAATGAATTACTTTGTTGCGATTATATACTGTGTGTTGTTATTTGCACGAATAGTTTCTCCTACTTATCCTACACAACTCACAGTTATAAAACTGATTAGTAGGGACCTGTACGCACGTGATATGGAAAAATCTACTATTGCATCTTAGATCAAGATTGTCGCATTCTGCGCAAGATAAACACTTGTCTTCTAAACTTTCTTAATTCTGTAATAAAACGCCTATTATTGATTGTTCAAATGAGATTGGGTTTAGGTTATTCATTTTACAGTTTTGCATCAGGCACTTCGCATAATAGCACGTACAACCCCCACTATTTTATCCGTCCTTTATAAACTAAATCTTTTAGTTTATAATTAATGAAAGGTTGTGGTTTAGAAACTTGTTTTAAAATACCTTCAAATTTTCTTAAATAAAAAGCTGCATGAAATGCGTTATTTTCCAGTAGACCTAAATAGATAAATGTATGATTGTAAATATTTTCAATTGCAAGAGTCCATTGGCATGTATTGTGGTTAAATTGCATTAAAATCGATGATTTACTTAGTAACATTTTGCTATTAATATTTATCAATGCAGTGGTATTGGTAATGCCAACATATCCCTCTTATGTATTGCACAAAGAACAGATAAGTATTGGTCCAAACTCATACCAGCCCATACTCCAGGGACTTTAAACATGTATGACAATTTTTAAATCAATGACGTAAACGGTTTGGGCGCTATAAACTTCTCCAAAGCCTTCGTCGCTGTGGTTGCGAATTGTCACATTTTAGTAAACGTGAGCTTTTTCTCTTGTTCCACGTCTAGGACAGTAATTGCCATAATGTTGATCTGGCAAAAGGGGAAGCAGATGATAACTTATATTTTCTATTGAAGTAAGAATTAATGGCATTAGGATATATTCCCGAGAAATGGGGTAAATTAGCAAGAAAATTAACGTTCAATTTCATTTTGCTGGCTCTAATTAATATTTTGATCGGGCAAAGCTATGGGGTGTACTTGAAGAAAAGATCGTTGAGATAGGTTGTGAGATATTCAGGGCGTTATGCGCTTTGATGTATAACTCATTAAAATCCGTTGAGAAATAGTTGTGGATAAGTGTTGTGGCTGGCATATGGTGGTCATTCGGAACACTAATATTTCAATAATTTTTTTTGGACAGAAGTTGTCATAATTTTGATCGGGCAAAACTATGGGGTGTAGTTGAAGACCTGCCCTTTCCAGTGGTGCAAAGATCGTTGAGATAGGTTGTGTAATAACTGAGATATGATCCCGGGAATTTCGGAAAAATTGCGAGAAATCCAACTTTCATTTTAATTTTTTGGGCCCTAATTATGATTTTTTCGATCGGGCAAAACTAGGGGACATTCAGGGCGTTATGCGCTTTCCAATGATGTATAACTCATTAAAATCGGTTCAGAAAAAAAAGTTGTGGATAACTGTTGTGGCTGGCATATGGTGATCATTCAGAACACTAATGTTTCAATAATTTTTTTTTGACAGAAGTTGTCACAATTTTGATCGGGCAAAACTATGGGGTGTAGTTGAAGACCTGCCCTTTCCAGTGGTGCAAAGATCGTTGAGATAGGTTGTGTAATAACTGAGATATGATCCCGGGAATTTCGGCAAAATTGCGAGAAATCCAACTTTCATTTTAATTTTTTGGGCCATAATTATGATTTTTTCGATCGGGCAAAACTAGGGGAGATTCAGGGCGTTATGCGCTTTCCAATGATGTATAACTCATTAAAATCGGTTCAGAAAAAAAAGTTGTGGATAACTGTTGTGGCTGGCATATGGTGATCATTCAGAACACTAATGTTTCAATAATTTTTTTTTGACAGAAGTTGTCACAATTTTGATCGGGCAAAACTATGGGGTGTAGTTGAAGACCTACCCTTTCCAGTGGTGCAAAGATCGTTGAGATAGGTTGTGTAATAACTGAGATATGATCCCGGGAATTTCGGCAAAATTGCGAGAAATCCAACTTTCATTTTAATTTTTTGGGCCCTAATTATGATTTTTTCGGTCGGGCAAAACTAGGGGAGATTCAGGGCGTTATGCGCTTTCCAATGATGTATAACTCATTAAAATCGGTTCAGAAAAAAAAGTTGTGGATAACTGTTGTGGCTAACTTCTCACCGGTTATTTGTTACTGTATTAAGATATTTGCTGCGCGCCTTAAATATTTACAGAATGGTGAGATTATACACAAAAAATTATATAACATAAAATTATGAACTATTATGAACTAAAATGCCTCCAAAAATAAGTGCCATAAACTTTTCAGGTCTCATAATTTTTCCACAACAATATACAATGCGTAACAACATTAAAAAAAATGTATTTTGCAATGTTATATCCCCAAAGTGTAATCGGTCTGGCAGAGATATAAACAATTGTTGGCAGGGTCATTAGAACATAACTGCTTATCTCTCTGCTAAACACGTCTTGTTTACTTACACAAATAATATATAAGGCGTACGAAATTGCAAAATCATTAATCACACTTCACGTCTAGCTAGTAGTCGCTAAAAAACTATTAACCAGCTTGATTTAATCAAGCAACAATGACATCACTAGGTGAATACATTTTGTAAACGCAATTTTTAAATTTCTTATTTTATTACTGTTTTAGCTGACATACTTTTACCTGACCAAGGTGACAATATAATTAGAACAAAAGAAATAGAAATCAACCCTGATGTCAGGGGAGTGGGTGAGGAGCTGTTTAAAGCAATGGTTCGCTACAAAGATAGAGTAGCACAGGTACGTATAAACCAACCTTGTATTATCTGTTGTGATTTTCCACTTTGCCTTGGTATAGATTGATGCAGAAACAGGAGAAAGCGATACATTTTCCGAACTGTTAACAAGATCTGTGAGGGTAGCAGTTAATTTAAAAAGAATGGGTGTAACTCCTGAAGACATCCTAACACCTTGCAGTGAATGTTATAGAGATACTGTTATCTTATTAATCGCCATTATTTTCACCGGAGCAAAAGTCTCAACCATCGATCCATTTTATCCAGACGACGAAAGGACGGAGCAACTGGATTTAATCAAACCCAAACTGATGTTTTGCTCTCAAATTGCTCTACAAAGAGCAGTCGCAATTGTGGAGAAATTAAAATTGGACACCAAGATCATTTTGTTCGGTAAATCCGACAAATATATGTCGTTTGATGAACTTCTGGTTCCCCATACCCAAGAAGAAGAAACGTTCCTTCCGTATATACCGAAAAATATATTTGAGACTTTCCTTATTGTGTTCAGCAGTGGCAGCACTGGAGTCCCTAAAGGGATTTGCCTTCACCATCATTTGATTTTAAACACCTTTTCCTCCATGCCAAGGTATGTTCTTTTTATATAACGTCATAATGCAGGTAAGCAATTAACATAATGCATATTTATTGTAAGATCTTACATTTATAAATTGTTTTTTATTATGTTTAGCAATGCCAACAAAACACCATCCATATTTATGATGTTCTTTGAGTTAGTCTGGAGCGCAGACATGATGTACATTTGTTACAACTTCCTACTCGGAAATACCATTTTGATTTGCAGATATTTTGATGCGAATAGGACGTTGAAGTACATGGAAAGATACAAGGTATAGCAATATCATTTTATACTTTAATATCTCTAAGTGCCATAATCAGAGTGACAATTATATTATCGGACAGAAAAGCTGCTTTATATAAACTAGTCCAGAGTAACTTATCTTGTATTAAATATTTATAATTATGTAGGTGACAAATTCATTCCTAATGCCTTCTGAAATACTGGAGGTCGTCGATGCTAAGCCTTTAGATCTAAAACTACCACACCTGAAGGTAATTCTATGTACCGGAGCGCCATTTAGTGCTGATGGAATGATTAGAGCAAGGAATGCCTTACCCGGAACCAACATTCTGTTGAATTATGGACAGACAGAATGTGGTTCCGCCACAAGATTTCTCATTGGTGATACAAAGAAGGCCATTAATAAACCAGGTTCTTGTGGGGGACCATTTCACAGCTGTCAAATCAAGGTAATGATTATTACAAGCATAACCAATGCTATTTCTTCAAAATTACATTGCTCCCTTCTGTCATGTTGCCAGTGAAACAATACAAGGTTTACCATTTTTACGTCTTTGCCATCTAAGGATATACTTGCTTAAAACTGTGAAATGTTAATACTGTATTGTATTGTAGTTATCTTTTGGTCGAGTAACTAAAATTTACATTCTCCAACAGATTTGCGATCTAAAGTCAAGAAAGCCACTAGGTCCTAACCAACCCGGAGAACTTTGTATAAAATCGAAAAGGATAATGGTTGATTACTACAACCAGGATTCATCTGGTCGTTATGACTCTGACGGTTACCTAAAAACAGGAGATATACTGTACTATGACAAAGATTATTGTTTCTATTTCGTGGAGAGAATTGGCAATGTGTTGAGGTACAAGTTAATCACCATTAATCCTGTGGAAATCGAAGGACTATTGCAAGAGCATCCAGGTGTGGAGTTTGCCGTTGTTCTTGGATTTCCGACAGTTAATGGTGATATTCCTGTGGGAGTCATCGTCAAGAATAACAAGGATGTCACCGAGAAGGAATTGGAAGATTTTGTTGCTGCGAGAGTTGATCCCAGGAAGAAATTGCACGGCGGTGTTGTGTTTGTTGAGAGGTCTTTTATTCCTTTTACACCCAGTGGAAAAGTAAGACGGAAGGCGCTTAAGGAGAAGATGTTAGAAGAACACAAATTCCAATTTAATGGCAATCTTGAATCAAGTACATAAGAGGAAGGTCAGAACATGGCGTTTTAGCTTTTTTATACAGAATTTGTTCCCATTTATATATCGTTTCCGATGTAATCACGTTTAAGTTATTTTTATACAATAACGTATTACAATAATAACATTTCAGTGTTGTATATCAGTTTACCAACGCCTGAGAGCAAAACAATCGTTTGCCAGTTAATCTGTATTAATTATTGATAAAATACGGATATACCAATATCACGGTGTTCCACTTTTCAAATTTTCACGTACCTTTGTCAACTATGAAGTCTCTACATGATTATGATGCATTTGGGCTGCACTAACCTGAAACAAGAAAAAATAATCAGTAAAACATACATATTTACACAAATGTTTTTTTATTTCAGAACTTGAAACTCACGCTGAAGTTTTGTATGTATAATATATAATAAGTTTTTATGAATAATAGAATAGAATATTTACTTTAGGGACTTTGTATCAATATTCTACAAAATATACATATCTAATACTGGCCCAATCGTAATTTTAAATTGGCTGAAAAGTATTAGAAGCCAATATTGTTCCAATCGTGCTTTTCCGTTGACAAATAATATTGAAACCCCAATCTTACCAAGGCTTCAAAATATGTACGAAAATTGGTAATGTTGATATAGTGTAGTTTCACAATATTACGTCTGTCTACGTTGATACATTGCTGATGCATATATTAATCTTAAATATCTGGTATGGCCCCACCCAACTTTCCGACTACATTGGCACATTGTTTACACATTTATAAACTCTCTACGTATACACTATTGATGGTGAAACACCAAAAACGAATGTCCGTAAGATAATAATAATACTATATCGGGATTACCATCGTTTGGATTTTTTTCATAAAGATGTCGAACAATCTCCGTTTTTATTGAATTTCCAATTAAGAGAAACCCATTAATACCAATTAACTGTATATTAACGCAAAGTTTCGATTTTAACTGGCAATAAATCAAGGTCTTGGCTTTTAGTTTGCTATTAAGATACCCGCGGTGGATTTGCTGGCGACCTTAAGGGTTGTCGTAAAGTACGCTTCCTTAACATATTGGCGAGGGTTGTACCTTTCGTTGTCCCCTGACATAACTTTATATGTATCTAAAACTCACTTTATACGTGATTTATCGGCGCGCGCTACTGAACCGGGGGCGTTTGGCTTTCCTAACCCTATGCGAAATTAGATTTTCAATTTACTGCAACCAATAAAGTGGACGGTGTGTGCGCCTTTTTCCAAATACCGGCCAGCCATAAATTCAGTCCGTGGTACTTAATTGAAAAGAAGTGCCCTTATACCGTCCAGTCGAGCTGACTCTCCTATTTCGTTCTGTGGTTTATTTATAAATATCGATTCGTTGGTTGGTTGCGTTCTGGTTGATATTGGCGTGGTTTCATAATAACAATTTTGTTGTTTTCTTGGAAATATAGTTACGCCCAAGGTTCATTATATAACAAACTGTGTATTTGCTGGAAAAAATATATATAATGACGTTTTTTTAAAGGTTTGGTTTCCAAAACGTGATTACTGTTATAAACAATAAAATGGTATTATTTTCTTTTGAAAGATATCAGACTGGATTCTTAATGGGAAAAGGTAGTATTAAGACATTTATCAACTGTTTACTAAACTGCTATAAGTCCATCTGACGACATCTGAAAGCGATTTGAAATCACAGAACGTGCATGTTGACGACTGAAGTAAAACGCCCCCCCCCCCCCCCCCTAGAAATCAGTCTTCCCCTCGTTAGTGATGCCACGTGGAAAAATGCTGGTGTAATTGCATAGGCGAAAGCAGTTTTGCGTGCCATTGATTACGGTCTCAGCGACAATTTTGCTTTGGTCTCCCCCAAGCAGCGTTTAAATTTAATAACACCGTCCCGGTACGTCGTTACCAACGACAAGATTCTTCAGGAAACCGACTTTTCTGCTGCGAAATGTCTGACTTTTGCTGTTTGTGACCAAACACGAATTTTCCATAAAAAAAGGCAATATGCCACACTATTATCTCCAAAGGGATGAGTTGTTTTTGACGAAGTACTACCAACATATAAAACGCATGCTCACTCCGACCAATGCTCACAGTTCTGATGTAAGTCGACGTAAATTGGAAAATTTGCATGACAAATACCATGACGCCTTGCTACCACAATAGCTTGTGCCGAATAGCCATTGTACATCCGGACAATACTGATTAACCAGTGGTAATTGGATCGGAAATCGCGATCGGGTGACTGTTGTTAAGTTTCGGCGGCGTTTGTCTTCTGTTTACGACCGAAGAAGATACGATCTCCGTAGCTCATGGAATGATGTAAGACATTCCCTCCCCTGGGAAATGGGACACAAAATTGAGAAGGAAACCAGTATAAGTTCGGTGCTGCTGCTGCTGCTATCCTTCAATTTCCGATCACAGTCGGGAAATTTACTTAGAAAACCGAGATCGATTTAAGGAGTAAAGTAAACTAGGGGGCGATCAGTTGACATTGTATATCTAGCTTAAAGGATGATTGCAGTATTTATCATGACGCAATTGATAACCACAAAGATTTGTAAGCACAATTTAAATTTGAACCATAAATTATATTGAATTTCTTAAAAGCTTTCGACAAATAATTTTTTAATTATGTTCAAACGTAAAATACAATAATAAAAAGTCATAATCATATGACCCATAAAACATTTGCTCAGAGAGTCTGGCACTGTATGTTTATCCCTTTCGTCGCAAGCGTCAGTATTTTACGAATATCCCAAATGAAGTGGACTCCAAAAATTGCCAACAATATCCATCAAAACCCTACCCGTAACGGTGCTTTCCAACAGAGCAGAAAAAATCGAATGCGCCGTAGAATCCTAGGAGACCGACTCTGTGCCATTTTCTCGCGACAACGCTGGATTTTATTAAGGAAGTAGGTGAGGAATACAAAGCGCTAGGAGGCGAGGGTCTCTTTCATTTATGGCGAAGTCTGTATAGAGCGACTGCCGAGCCTTCATTCCACTGCGTGCAGGGTTTGGTGAATTGTTTGGACAGTGAATTGTCCTATACACGTTCCGACATATTGACGTTTTTGTTAGCAAGTTATTACATTATTGCGACCCCATGGAAAAATATTTGCCCGAGTCCATTCACGAAAATCGAAGCCTATTGTTTGATAATGAATGGATACAAGCCAACGGCTAGATTGAATTTCCCTCGATAATAATGTGTAAGAAATAAACATATTAAAAGGATATTAATTTATAAGCGGTATGAAAATGTTAAGCTTAACAGACATAAAAGATTACACAAGGGAACATATTTCCAACTTTCTGATACAACCAAAAAAAAAATAAAAATATTTGTTCCACCTTACATAACTAGAAAATGAAAGTGAATTTATTGTAACAGGTCTATATGTAAAGATACAGCAATACTTTAAAAAAACTGAGAAAACTGCAACCAAATCTGTTAACAAATTACATAAATTCAAAGAATATGCAAAAGTACTGCTTTCAAGTTGTGTATTCTGATGAATCGATAAAAAGTTACCATTCAGAAGGATCGTGGGGAATATCAAACGTTCATAAGACCCTCAACATCGTGACATACACGAAAAGATCCTTCCATTTTAAAATATGCTGTAAAAGGCTCGTTACGCTTTGTAAATGAAGACACTGTCACACCTCGTGCGACAAGATTCCATTCCTGTAGACTAGAACCCAATAACTCGGCTTTTTTTTGATAAACTTAAGTCTTTAACCAAATCATTCAGTTCGCACTGCTTTATAAGGTGAGGTGTTCCTAAAACTTCAAAAGGTGAATCTTCTTGACTTGCCTGATTAGACACAGTGGTTTCAGACACTCTGTCTAATCAGGTAAGCTTCTTCAAACAGGCGAAATTTCTTCTGTGTCGAAAATCGAAGATGATGAAGTGGATGGAGCACTTGGGAGAGGATGGTTCTCTCCATGGGGGACAGGTAGCGATGCTGATAGCGAATTTGGATATTTTAAGGCTCTCGCCACAACATGGGAACTGCAAACGGGATATTCTTTTGCTTTTCTTTCATGCACTTTAAAAGTGCGATCTAACAGGAAAGACAGCATATATTACGTGTCCATGCCTTTACTTTTACTCTTTTTTACATAACAATTACTGCACATGTAACAAAACTTATTTGGTAAATTTTTATAACATCTTCTTTGATCACTGCCCATATTTTAATGCACAGAACGTCTGCATAACTTAACTTGATAAAATAACACAAAAAACTTGTTCATTCGTAATACTTTGAACAATCTGTTATGAGAACACAGAAGGCTAATTCAAGCCACATATAGGACTTCAAATAAAATGGATGTTAGACCTGTGACAACACTTTGATGACTTGATCTATGAAAAGTGATGTTAGGTCAACAAAAATATGTGATCAGTGATCACTGTTCCCGTTGTAGGACCCTTGTTCCCTTGTGTTATTGGTTGAAACTGTGAAACAGTTTAAAAAAGACCAAGGATCCTTGAACTTGATGACAATGCATATAACATTGCATACTAGCAATTTATGAAAATGCCTGGGATGGCCCCAACCCATTTTTGTGACTACCACGTTGACACATTGAAGCATCTAAACCTTATGCAATAGTTCAATTTCGCAATATTTGTCACTTCCGTTTGTCAGATTGTCACCAAAACAATTCAGTTCGTTCCCTGGTCATGCTAAATATGTATATCAAATTTCAGCCCGATTCTTTCCACTGTTTGAGCGCTATCCTGTTCACAGATGTACACACAAATCCCGAAAAAATCCGTCGATTACAATAGTTTCGTTCTAGAGCTAGAGTACTACATAGTCGAAAAGTAAAAATAGCAAATCCGTTTCAATTCAACACAGCTTTAGCACATTAATTACCATTAAGAAATCGGTAACTTACATTTAATGAGCAATTATATTGATGTGTATTTGCCATGTTAACACAGGACAGATGTATACAACACGAACTTTTTGATGTGGCCGCAATTATAGCCGAGATAACAAGCAATATCCTGTGTAGGTCATTGCCGCCACAAAGTTGGCTACGGGCTGTAGAGAATCGAACTAATTGCTTTGCGTCAATGTTAGCAGACGTATAGTATGGAACACCTGACCTAACACATGTAGTAACATGCTAAAGTCAACATGGCGACCGCATCGCGCATAGCTTCCTCGTGCATTGGCCGATTTATGGTTTCCTATGTCGGCTGGAGCTGATACCGCGATTTCATCTACCGTATCGTTGTATATAGGTATATATGTATATATAACTCCCATATGTGTGTGCGTGTTGCTAGTGGTAACAGTAAATGCTCTCGAAATAAATTGGGTAAATCTCCGGTATGCGTTGGATAATTTTGGAATTTCTAATTGGATTTTGAAATCGCCGGTGTTTATCTACGCTCGCGAGTCAGGTATTAAATTTAATTTCGGATGCGGCGCGTGACATTCTCGCGCACGGCGGGATATAATACTTGTTTTGGTTTTATTTGAGATTAATATGACAAAAATTTAGGTATGCGTGGTAGGTATATTTATTCGAAAACGGTCTAGAGTTGTGAGTATGAAAAATCTTTGTTGGATATGCCAGACAATGCCAGAAACAATAGACAACAGTTTCAAGTGTATAATCCTAGTGCAGTTATAATATCCGAAAAATGTTATGGAAGATGGGTTATAATTTTATTACCCTTTGTAGTTGTGCTCGTCAAAATGATTGATGAAAAATAATGCGTTATGACAGACATCGAAAGAAACCCCATTACGTGGCATTTCCCTTTTAATATCTCCACGATATCATCATATTAACGTCTCCTCTATGATTTTATTACCGTCACGAAGAATCATAAAATTTTCTCTTTGGAGGCAAATAATTGTTTTATAGCCCAGAAGGCAAAAGAAAAGTATTGAAACGGTTCGGGCGCGAGTTATCGATATTGGGCAAAACCCACTTTAACTGCCACTATAATTTAATATGTGCGCTTGCCGATAATATAAAACGGCTAAGGGTAGGGTAGGGTAGCGAGTGGGGGTAAGCGGTTTCCGGGTGTCCTTTTCTTCGTGCCGCAAGGACGACGTCTCTATAAAAATAATAAATGTTCCTAGGCGTACCGAAGGCGACAACAGATAGTGTTGGCACGTCGCCAAAACTATCCCCAAACTCCCTACACTACTCTCCTGATATTATATTAAATATATTTATATGTTCGCCTGAAATTGCAATTTTATCTGCGACGCTAAGGTCTTTATTTCGCGGACGGCAGCGAGCACGACATCTTGGCCCCGGGGTAGAAACCGGGTAGCATCCTATAGGTCCGGAGAGGGAAAACCTACCCCCGATTTAGAAATGGGATCCCTCTTAAAGTGGTGTAATGGTTCGGATGTTGTGACAGTAATCCTCAATTTGTCGTACTGGTGATACGGCTCCTTCGGGGTATTTTAATGCCTACTGTTAGAAGTAAATTATACTGAGCTAGAAAATAAATAAGGTCAAGTTTATTATAGACTTTATTTGCATTTTACCTAGATTTTAAATTGCATAAAATTGAATGAATAACCATTCCGTCTATATAAAAATAAACGAACACGTTAGTGGTTAATATAATTCGAAAAGATTTAAATCACGGTAGTGGCCGCGTGTAAAAGTCATGAAGTCGTGCGATAACAATACGAAAAACATGTTATAAAGCAATAATAATGGGAACGAGGAGTGAAAACAAGCGACACACGGCACCATTTCCAAAATATGCAAATGTCGTATAAATTTCACGCGAACGGTACTTTACTGCCGATGCAAATTGCCGAAGTTTGTAAACGGCGCCTAATTCCCTTAGATAAATAGCTGGGAGCCTCTGACACGACGTGATTAATGCCTGAAAATTATTTTGATGAGTCATATAAACACCTTCAAAAGGAAATGTTCCGGGGTTCGGTTGTTACATTCAACAAATAACACGTGGATTTCATGACGGTATCGCACGGTTGCGTGCTATATCATTGCGTTGTAAACGTGTTTAGTATTAAGTAAATTAGTTATGCTTAGATTCGAAGGGAAAAGGTTTTAATATAAAAATGTTGATATAAAGCTTGGCTACGAAGTTTATTTTATGTGGTGCAAATGCATATATCAAAACCGTAAAAAAGTTATATTTTTACTTTCCGACTAGTATCTACGCTAGAAGGAAAATATTGTCATCGACGAAAAAAAAAATTGGGGATTTTAGTGGAAATACGCGTTGTGGGGTCCCCTGAATCGATTGCAATGGTTTCTGGAAAATGTATGTATGTATGTGTGTATATGTATGTCTGTGAACACGATAGCGTCCAAGCGGTACAACGTATCGGGCTGAAATTTTGCATACTTATTTAGAATTGCCGGGGGAGGAACTGCATTGTTTTTGGCCACAGTATAACAACCGGAAGTGGCAAATGTTACATGCGTCTTCTTCGGGATTTATCCGATTTTGGCCAAACTAATATCAGCTCATCCTCCAGTGATTTTAAATAAGTATACTAATTTACAGATCAATGGGATGAACGGTTTAGGCGCTATTAGCTTTTATAGCAGCAGCTTGACAGAATCCACAGCCTTCGTCGCTGTGTTGCAAATTATCAGATTTTGACAAACGTCAGTGCCACTGACATGACATCACTTTAAATGTCATTGTGACAAATTTTTAATGATTTACAGTAACTGGATATCATACAAATTATCATGTGTTCTATTGGTTTCGATCAATTTTCTGAAAAAAAAAATTAAAACTAAACTATACAAATTTTAGCAGTTATTCTGTACTTTCCTTGCCACTGACAGCACCTTTATCTTTCAGTTTATACGTTTATTAAGAACTGCTAGAAGAATGGAATATGTATGTACATATTTCAATCAAAACTGTAACTCGATACACCTTAAGACACTTGTAGCACTCCACACATCTGCTCCCAAAAGTAATTGGAATGTCTTTCAGTTGGCGGAAACGTGTAGACAGTAGAGATTAATTTTAAATCCACAAAAATAGATAAATGTCGGATTTACTGCTCCATTGCCAGCAGTAAATCTGTTACCAACGTCGACTTGTACGCCTGTAAACGTACTCTCCACTTACTTGCTACACATTTCAGAAAGAAAAGCGACCCTGTGACATCAAAGCCACTCAGAAAATCGTTAAAATTTAATTTGAAGTTTATTACGAAAGCGGGATGAATCAAATATTTTTTGTTTGAACACATGCCAACTTATATAGCGATTGTTTGTCGTGTTTATTTAGTCTTCTTTATTTAGTGGGTCACCCGGTATATATAACGTTTCTCTATCTAATCTACTGTAAGGCAACAGAAACTTAACAAGTTTACCTAATTTTCGAAACTTTGATGTCCGAATGATCGAAACGAGAGGAGAGAGTCGGTTCACAAGGACGCATTTTGCTTCTCCTTGCCTCGACTGGCTGACCGAATTTGAAACGCGAGCTTGCGAATAGAATCAGCCGCCCCCTTCGCGGGGATGGGGTTGTCTCGCCTCCTATTCCCTCGGGAACGTCGGCGTCGTAGACCCGGGAAAAATATTGTGCCCGGTAAATCAGCTTTTGACTAAATCGAAAAATAATAAGACCCGCGGAGGACGCATTAAATTGTTACCGGATGTGACAAATTGTAAGAAAAAGACAAAGGTGGAGTACCTACTTTAGGGATCCAAGCGGAAAATTGAGGATGGAAATCGATTTTGTACAGGCGAACCGGGTACTTATGCAAACAGATCATCCCAAATTTAGTCTACCGAGAATGAATTCTAAAGAACACATTTATTTAATTATTATATATAGTTATGTAAACTTATTCCATATGCTCTCTAAATTTTTATACATATGTAACTAAAATATACACAATTTATACATATTATGTAATTGAAATGATCAAATAAATACGAATGAGCATGTGTTAAATAAAGATAGTACACAAACTGCACTCAACGAACAACTCCCGCACATGTAACATTAGAATAATGGCCACTCCCTTGTATCCCTTAACAAATACACGTATATAATTGATTAAACTTTGAGAGAGATTAGTGAATCCTTGATTCGCTCCGAGAACTCGTAAACTTCCATTGGTACCCGGCGCCGCCGCTACGGCGCTGATGGCGCGAACTTTGTTTACAATTCATTTGCTTCCATGGATTAAATTCGTTTCCTCGAGAGTGAGCCGACATTACTCCCTGACGGTGGTACTCTATTAAGTAGATATATCGGTGTCGTTGCCTGCCACTTTAATCAACTCAGCTAGCGCCTATGTATATTTTGCGGGCGCATTTCAGCGAAAGAATGACTTTTGGATGATACAGTTCGATTTGTATCGGGCTTAGTTTTATGGATTACCAAGTTTATTATTTAAGAGACTATTTTCGGTAATTATAACAGAGTTATGCTTATCGTTTTTATATCAAAATCTTTGAAACATAATAAAAATTGATAATATCTCACCTTGAGATCTAAACAATTCACCATCTATATAACAAAACGCATACAAAATCTTATGGGGAAATGAATTAACTCGCCCTTACTTAATGTTCCAAAAATTCCTGGGAGTGTGTAGCCTGACTACAAATGAAAGTAGTAAAAAGAAAAAAAAATATATAAATCTTATTCACTTCCAAAAACATCAATTTTCATAAATTTTCATACAACCACCCAACAAATATCGATATTACATTCTTATCTAAAGGTAAAAGCGCGAAAGCGGCAAAATTAATGTCGTACGCCCATGGAATTTCCATAGCGGCGTTCGCCTTTTTACCGGCGGAGTTCCGACTTGCGTGGCCCAGGGCGCTGCAGGATTGGAGCCTCGAAACCGGAAGTCTATAAATCAGGATCCTTTGCCGGACCGGCACTGTTTATGATCGCTTTATCGGTGGCCGCAACGGGCAAAAAACGCGTAATATATATACGCGGTGACCCGAAGCCGTCTTCTGGCCCGCTTCCGGCGATAAATAACGCGGGCGAGGCGGCGTGCCGTGGCGCCCTCTGGCGGCCACGTGCCAAATGACGCGGCTGTAATTAATTTCCAAAATCCACCGATAGGCTACCTCGTTTGATTCAATTGGGGACATCGGTAAGCAAAAGTGGATTTTTCTATGTTAGAAAGCTTCCAAATTTAACAAAAGATTTATAGACACGTACACAGAGAGAACTCTATCGAACTCTCCTCGCATGAAGAGGATATTTTTGCTATTCAAATAATATTTTATTGTAATAAGAATTTCAATATATGCATGTAGTTATTTCAACGGCTGGTTATTCTTCCGGTTTAAGAGTTTGGTATGTTTATGTTGAGTATATTTTGCTCTGGCGAAGAAAAAGTTATTCTTCTACATATCAAAGGAGTAAGACGCTCGTTTTACAACAACAGTATTTTATTGGGTGAACAATATACATGCTTCAACAAACAAACAGTTTCTTGACCCAAAAGTATACGAACGTATCGCTTAAAACAGAATTAATACCTTTCAAGCAATTCCTCCATGCCTAAAACAAGAAAACGTAATACTTGAATAAATGTTTCCCTCTGTGTATAGGAAATTCGCCAAGAAAAAATTCTCCAAGATATGCTTGACGATTTAGATTAATATAGCTAGATAGCCATCTTAAGCTAGGTATTATTAGGATGTCCTGTTAATTAAAGAAAAATAAAAACGGGGCAACAATCATATATTATAGAGTTAATTTCAAATCGTCATTCAAGAGAGAATTCAATAAAAATAAAAGTCAGGTACTTGGACATTTAAACTTTACGCTCATTAAAATATTTAGAGGTGGCGATTTCGGTAGCTTTACGTCCATTTGTGGAATAGAACCACCTTCTATCCTCTCTCTCACGCGGTGTTTCCATCTCTGTCGCGCTATCTGTCTCCCTAGCCTAGCCCTGCGCTTCCTTTGGAACGCTGCGGGCAAACAATAAACCCGTATCACCGTAACTTCAGCACTTCGTTTTTATCACGGCCATCACCAGCGAGACGTCGATGTTCCTTTTACAGTAACGGCTCCTCCATGCCGATAAAAAATACCTCTTATATTGCTTAATACGTCAGATGCCCCATCGCTGCAAAAGCATCTCGTTCATGCCACCCCTGCTGACGAGTACGGCATCTCGGTCCGGATTGAGTAAAAGCCATATTTTACTGAATTATGCTCGGGAATTATACTGCTGATGGTTAAAAACATGACAGAGGCGATGGTGTTTTAACTTGATGGAGATTTATTCAGGTTTATGTCACGTTTTGATATACTTAGCTAGTCAAGTCCTGTACCGATCGATACAGATTATAGGACATCTTGTATAAGACGATATTTATTAATACTTGCAGGAGAAATAGCTCACATTCTTGCTAATAGTTTTCTCACAACAAAACCATGAACTATACAAAACTGCGAGGGCAATATTAGATTCCTGGCGTTCTTGGGCGATATCGTTGTATATAAAACGGTGTTGCCTCATCTCATAAAGGAAAGTTTCAGCTCTGTCTTTATCTCTCATCTGCGTAAAGTGAATTCCTGACGTTCCGAAAACATTTTACTTTCTGAGAAAATAATTAAAACTTGGTAGAAAGGGTGAGGTGGAAAAATCTCCAACGGGCATCACGTAGCCTGCTGTCCGAATTGTTTCTAAAGTTTCGACGCGCTGCGGAATCCGGAACAAAATAAACACAACCAGACTAGATAGGGCGTCGAGGTAACCAGCGTTACCCTTAGAGCAGATGGACGAGATTTTCTTAAAGAACATAAAGCACAGAGGACTAGAAACTATTGTAGAGTATTTAAAACTAACTTGAATAGTCTCGCATCACAACAACGTCACAACATATACGCGATAAAACCGAATTTGGTCAGAGCTAAGATAGATTTTTACTTTCATCTCATCAAATTAAAGCTTTGTAATAAACAGGCTGTAGGAGCACCCATTAATATCTTTGCCATAATTCCATAAACCCCATCAATTTTATTCATGGATATACCACCGTTCCTTACATACATACCAAACAACGACCCTAAAAGGTATATCTTGTTTAATGGCACGATCAATCAAGGCGATATTACGGAAAAAAGAGGAATGGTATAGCCGTAGGGCGAAAGAAAATCGCTCGCTCGCGAGTAGAAAAAATATGGAGAAGAAGAAGGTAGAACAAACGTTACGCTTTCTTGTTTTAGGCGCTACACGAGTCCCGGATAATTTATTTTACTCTGCCTTACCCAAGGAACATTTCTGTCGGTTGGCATCACTGACAGGCGGGCGGACGCCTGAGCATCGCGAATACGAATCTTGTCAACTTGAGGCGGTCGGAGGCTTTCCTTTTACATATACCCAGTCTGACATGGCAACCGAACTTGTAATAAAATGTAAAAGTCAACGGACATCGTGCTACATGTTATTTTGTTATTAAGTTTAAAAATCGGTCAAGCTTAATCAGTTATGTTATTATATTAGCATAAAATCGTACGTAATATTCATGTATATTTAGAAAATACTAGGTATATCTGCGCACATTTGCGGACAACATTCATCGGGTTTATTTTTAATATCGCTACCTCAGAGCATATATCAGGCAAGTCTGCCTGTCACCGCGAACCTAATTAAAATTTATGTGCCTTTGCGTGCGGGTAATTGCTCGCCTGGCTTTTTTCTAATTGTCCTTATCGGATGGCATCTTTGTCGGCCGTTCTACCATCCGCTAAAATAAAATGCCGATAAAAATAGACACTTCCCGAGTCTCAGTTACAACCTATATCTGTGTTAAATTCGGTTTCTTTGTTAATTTCTTGTTTAGAAACTAACTTACCTAATGGAAGCTTGGTGAATGATTTTTATAAGGAATTTTGGGGTAAATACATTCTAATAATTTGTAATCAGCAATGATTATTACTGATTAAGTCAAATTAGCAACTATCAATCAACTTTTATCTATCGTAATGGCAACTTGTGGTCTTCTAATATCTTTGTCTTGAGTAACCTTTGTCGAACTTTTCCAGTCGCCGTAAACGGAATATAAGATTTCTCAACAAAAACAACACCACCGTACAATTTCTTCCATGGCTCGGTCCTCTCAGCAACAAAGTTTTCCAAGTCTTTCTGGGTGACATCCCTGTTATTCCTGACAATGACTCCGACAGGAAGATCACCGTCCTCTGACGTAATTCCAAGGACAACAGCAAAATCCACTCCGGGATGCTCCTGTAAAATTCCTTCGATTTCGACTGGAATAATGTTGTAAAATTTGTATCTCAACACATGGTTGAGCCTTTCGATAAAATAGAAGTAGTAATCTTCGTCATAGTAAAGCAAATCTCCCGTTTTTAGATAACCATCCTGATCGTAACGACCCGATGAATCCTGATTGTAGTAGCCGACCATGTTTCTCTTGGACTTTATTCGAAATTCTCCTGTATTATTGGGCCCAAGTGGATTGCCAGTCTCTGGATCACAAACCTATGATCAATTTCGATTTCTATCTAACGTTTTTGCAATCGACAAAATGTCCATTACCTTGATGTGACAACCGTGTAATGGCCTGCCACATGAACCTGGTTTCCTTTTGGAGTTCTCCATGTCGGGCTCAGAAAATATTGTGGCGATACCAGTTTCTGTTTGTCCATAAACAGTCAAAACCGCCGTTCCAGGGAACGCATTTCTTGTTCTAATCATTGCTTCAGCACTAGAAGCAACTCCGCCAGTGACGATTGATTTCAAGTATGGAAGTTTTAAATCTGGTGGCTTCGCATTAATGACTGGTAATATTTCGAAAGGGAGTAAGAATACACTCGTCACCTATAATATTTTATATTCAAATTCATGTATGATCTGAACAATGATGATTTAATTTTACTGATCTCTGTACCTTGTATTTTTCGATGTATTGCAATGCAATTTTCGCCTCAAAATTTTGACAAATCAAAATGGTGTTACCGAGTATTATATGGGCACAAAGAAGCGATACGTTTGAACTCCATGCCAACGATAAGTATGCCATAAATACAGATGACTGCTGCTTCATATCGCTAAATACAAACAATAAATTTAATAAATATTCTGTCATTGTAATTCATGAAAAAGTGAATTTGCATTTGCCACAAAGACATTTTGCAGAAATCGCGTATTTTTCTTGAAATGACATACCTTGGAGTGGGAAAATTGGTGTCCAAAATACCATAATTATGAAGGCATATGCCGTTTGGGCTTCCAGTGCTACCACTGCTGAAAATAATAGCAAAAGTCTCAAACCTATCTTTTGGTACATATGGAACAAATGATATTTCTTCCTCAATATGAGGAACCAGAAGTTCATCAAATGACATATATTCGTGCGTTTGTCCAAAGACTACAATCTTGGTATCCAATTTTAACTTCTCTACTATGGCGACTGCTCTTTGCAGTGAATTCGTCGAGCAAAACATCATTTTGGGCCGGATCAATGCTAATTGTTTAGTCCTTTGATCATCGGCATAAAGAGGATCTATTGATGACACTTTCGCTCCGGAAAAAATGATGGCAAGAAATGTGACAGTTGCGTCTAGATGATAGTTGGTACAAGGTGTTAGAATATCGTCAGGGGTAACACCCATTCTTCTTAAATTAACTGCAACTCTCACCGATCTTGTCAGCAATTCGGCAAACGTATGGCTATCACCTGTGTCTGCCTTTATCTAAACCAAACCAAAATGTAAAAGCGAAATATCAAAAATAGTCTTATATGGACCTGTGCCACTTTGTCTTTATGACGATGCAATGCTTTGTATAATTCTTCACCTACACCCCTAAGATTAGGATTAAGTTTCACGTCCTTGGTCCTAATTATGTAATCACCTTGGTCAGGTAACAGTATATCGACTACAAAACTAATTAATAACAAAATTTCTCAAAATAATAAATAACAATAATCACAAACCTAGTGACGCCATGTTATCAGTCGGCTGCAGTTGAGAGTTCTATTTATTAAACTGCGATGCTATTGCAGTACACTATCTTATATATGGAGGTTACAGATAATATTGTAGATAATATAATAAAAGTAATCTCTATGATTAAGTCATTTCATATACATACATATAAACGATTATTATTTATGAAACAGTGTTAATATAATTTAACAGGCTCTTTGTGGTAAAAGTTAATATAGCACAAAATAATGAACTTTTGATTTATTTTAAACTATCTTTCACTAAAACAAACGCTTATACCATTCATGTGTTATAGCCTTATTAATAAGAACGTTGATTCAGGGTATTTTATACGACACCTCTAAAAAACGATCCATGTTCTTTAGTTCGTCTTAAATACTGACCACAACAGCATTTTTTACTTTCGGTAAGGAAAGTATTGTAATCAACAAAAAAATTTCATAGCCATTACACGAGTGTTCATATTTAATTTCAAACGAAATTTACTGAAGTTAAAAATAACCGATGGTCGGCATCAAATTTTTTGTATATTTAACCCTTTTTGCGAAGGGGAGGGGTGGAAATTAATTAACGGGAAAATCCCCTACTCCTGCCATCTGCTGTTGATAAACGCAAGCATAATATTGCGCTGGCTTAGAGGAAATCTCTTCAGCTTAAAAAAAGGAAAGCAAAAAAGAAGATTTAAGCCGCCAGGTTGGAAGAATTTTCATCTGCCTCTCAATTTTCATGTAAATTAGATCTTAAAAGCGAGTCAATTAACGTAAAATTTTCGTCGGGCATTTTAAGTAAGGCCTCGTCTACCTAGAACTGAACCTTTTTATAAATTAAAATACTTGTTTTTTGTCTTTTCCTTTTGGATTTTATCTTAACGAAACCCTTTTTTCTACTTTCATATTTAAACCCTTCATATTCAATAAAAGAGTTGACACTGATGCCATCTCAACCTCCAGTGACTTTAAATATGTGCATAAAAGCATAGGCAACGTATGGACGGTTTACTAAAATGAAGCATCATTCACCACCTTGGCTAATTGCTTGTATCCTTCATTGACTTTACATTCGTTTACATATTGTTAACATTACCGGATAGGGTTCACAACAATACTAGACACACCGAAAAGAACTGTCGAACCGAAATTGTTAACATAGATGGAGTAACAGTCGCGTGAAGCATTCGCTCTGAAACCTAGTAACACAATGGCCAGTTAATTTTGCATGTCGCGAACATTGTGTAGCAAATTAGCTGTAAATCTGCAGCGGGGTGATGGATGCTCCCCGAACGGTTTGACCTGTCAGCCGTTCCACCAGAATGTACCCCCCAATGCCCCAACTCTACTCCCACCACCAACGACCGTTCCGACTAGACGTGGGTAGCACCAACTGCAAGAAATGATCCACAACTCGAAACATAAGAACTATAGTTATTAGATTTTGATCTGCAATAACTTTTTCAGCAAATTATAGGCAAATCCTTCGATGTTTCACCAAGCTAATACAACTGCGTAACATAATATGTGTTTGTGGTGTAAGTTTTTAACACCCTGTGGAATAATTAAGTTTTTTGTCCATTCACTTTTAAAACCAAATTATTGAGCCATGTAATGTCCTTTTCTAGCAAGAATTTTAATTAATGTGACTATAATTTGCTAAAAGAATCATCAAAATCGTTTAAAGATTCGCAGGATTAAAGAAAGTATGTAGTTCGCTTTTTAAGGAACTAGTTCAAACTCCATCTCTAGTTTCAGCTATCTTTGATAAGTAGAGCTTGGAGATACGCGATGTAATCCTGGTCGACCTCTTCCCTTACAATGGAATCGGAAAGAAAAGGGTCCAAGGAATTCGAATATCCCGGGACGAAGGACTCTCTCCCATTTCAAGAATTCCCAAGAAATACTTCGTCCAGGATTGGCATCTAACGTAAAGGAGGATTTTTAATATTTGAAAATATCTCTCTACGAGGGGTTGCTTTGCCGCCGAAGCCCTACAAAGGGGATATTTTCCAAGCGCACTCCACATTCTGATACTTCCTGGTCGGCTATGTAATGTCGACTACAAATGATGTTCGTTTTCAAAGAGAACTATTTCAAATAACATGTGTTTGTGCTGAAAAACCTGGTCCTTTGACGCCGTGATATGATAAAGTATTTAAAGGATAACATAGTTTTAAAAAGCATTGAAAAATTTGTGGAAAAAATACGAATAAAATATGAATATTTCATCATTAAAATAACTTACACACGATGCATGACATCGTAACGGGTAAATTTTTAGTACACAAGTCGTTAACAGCCATCGAACAGTGATGTTAACAATCTACAAACATGTTAGACAAAGCGCGCACTGCTGTTACATACATGTGCCAAATGTATTTACGAAATTATGCGGACAATGGTTAATCCAAATATTGACCGCACATTTCGATGAAGCGATGATAACAATTTTAGCGGCTTTGCAGCCACTAAATTTATAATTGTGAAATGTCGATAGTCAATATATTCAATTTACGCAGTTTTTATCGAAATTACCACAATTGTATTATAAGCATACAAATAATTTAGTTATTAACAAGAATGGAATAACAGATTGATAGAACGGATAATACACAATCTGGTTATCCTATTTATATAGACAAACGTTGACTGAAACTTTCCGTATTTACGTGGTTTTGAGTTGAGTCGACCAAAGAGAACTTCTCGCGACTTCTAATAAAGCAGACCGAATTAAAAGAGAGACAAACGGAGACAAACGTCGAGGTGAAGGAGACGGAAGAAGTGTGCCTTCGCAAACTACTCTCTCGCGTTGACATTATATTATCTAGGAAACTTTCTACTTTGTTCTAATAACGTCTCCTTTGATTCCCCAGACGGTGTCTACGTTTTCCTATCCTACTCTAGAGCAGGGGCGTTCTACTGGGTACCATTCCGCTTTATTTCTTCCTTTTTCTTGTATTTTTGCTTTTCTTTTCCTTCTTATTGTGCTTGTTAGTGTGTCGTTTTCGTTAATAATAAGAGAGACTCGGCGTAGTACAATAGCTAAAGAAATGTACCACTTGTTCGTGATATCGCAGATGTTAAGTGCTCTCATTAAAGTTCCTTATAATTGGGGATAATGTATAGGTAGTTTGGTGTACTAAGGACTGCATTTTGCTATTTAGATACCAATGATGTTTAGATCTACTATGCATTTCTTATTATATTTAAAGAAAGGCTATGCACCAGTGTTTGTTCCTTCAGTTTTCAGTTCCTTCACTTCCTTCAGTTCCTTCAGTTCCTTCCGTTCCTTCCGTTCCTTCCGTTCCTTCCGTTCCTTCCGTTCCTTCCGATCCTTCCGTTCCTTCCGTTCCTTCCGTTCCTTCCGTTCCTTCCGTTCCTTCCGTTCCTTCCGTTCCTTCCGTTCCTTCCGTTCCTTCCGTTCCTTCCGTTCCTTCCGTTCCTTCAGTTCCTTCAGTTCCTTCAGTTCCTTCAGTTCCTTCAGTTCCTTCAGTTCCTTCAGTTCCTTCAGTTCCTTCAGTTCCTTCAGTTCCTTCAGTTCCTTCAGTTCCTTCAGTTCCTTCAGTTCCTTCAGTTCCTTCAGTTCCTTTAGTTCCTTCAGTTCCTTCAGTTCCTTCAGTTCCTTTAGTTCCTTCAGTTCCTTCAGTTCCTTCAGTTCCTTCAGTTCCTTCAGTTCCTTCAGTTCCTTCAGTTCCTTCAGTTCCTTCAGTTCCTTCAGTTCCTTCAGTTCCTTCAGTTCCTTCAGTTCCTTCAGTTCCTTCAGTTCCTTCAGTTCCTTCAGTTCCTTCAGTTCCTTCAGTTCCTTCAGTTCCTTCAGTTCCTTCAGTTCCTTCAGTTCCTTCAGTTCCTTCAGTGCCTTCAGGTTTTTTAGTTTCAATTTCTTTCTGAAGTTAGTTTTTAATAATTTATTTCTCCTTTAATTGATTTGATTAACTGTTGTTTTATAAAAAAAAGAGTTGTATGTCACGTAAAGGAAAGCATTACTACTCTAATACAAACACAGAATAAATAATGCGCAATCACCAAGGAAAACTATTCAGGGCAGCGCGCGTAAATTTTATATGATGGTACATTACGGGGGTAAACTTTGGTCTCTATGCTCCCCAGTTCGCTCTGTAGCTTACTAGACTAGCTAGCCCGGGTTGGCGTGCCTTTCTGGCTGGCGCAATTTTCCAATTTGCGGCGATGTCATCCCGCGCACGAAAACACAATGAGAAAGAACTCCCGATGGGGAAAACGGCGCTACCGACCGCCGCGTAGCCGGAACTCGGCCAAAGTCACAATTTATCCGATCTCTGGACGGAATTTCCGAATCGCCATTAGAACAAAACACAAAATATTAGTTCAGGCGGCGTGCGGGTTGGAGGGTGAAGAGCGGACAGAGAAATGATCTCGGAGAATCGTACTGGACCTGGTGGAATACTGATTGCAACCAGTGGCGTACCTTTCATCAATACCAAAGGTATGAAAGTAAACGTCTCTTAAAGTTTTTAAATACTTTCTATAATTTACTTATGTTCTTTACCGTCTTTCTTCTGTCTTTAGTTTGTCTTTAGTCTGTATTTATACTGTATCTAATTTACTCTGCCTTTACTCTGTATTATTTTGTTTTTTATCTGTTTTTACTCTGTTTTATGTCTTTTTAATATTTAATATTTACTTACTAGACCATTGTCCAAAAAAAAACATGCACGCCACTGATTCCCTTCTCACCAGTACCAAAACCGTATATGATTTGTTATTGTCTGTTAAGCGCTGTGTCTCGCACTATTTTCGGGTATTGTCCCAGGTTTGTCGCTTCGGATTTCTGCCTTCTGTTGTCATTGTCCTGGCATGGCGGTCACAGAGCGCCAAATTGAATATCGTCCTGATTTTTCGACCCTCATCTACTTCTCCCACTATTTCACCCCAAAAGAAACCTTTAACCTCAATACGTATATATAGTATATTATATATTATAGATATAGAGTACACTTTAAGTAAAAACAACTATTTGTGGTTGGTCTGAAAGCGAGTGCTGCGGATGAATCGAGAAATATATTGGAAAGCACTCGCGGATGAAATACATTGTGCAGTGGGAAATCGGTTGCGATAAAGACACCTGAGGTAAATTCAATTCTACTTACTCTGCACTGAGTTTTCTATATGACGCGTGCGAAGTGTGCAGGCGAAGGAAACTTAATCTTACCTATAACAAAAGAAAATTGTTAGTAATTTTATATTATTTTATATATTCGGGGTATTGAGGAGCAACATTATTAGGTACTATAAAATTAAAACTAATTTTGCTAAAAACTGTAGAAAAAAATAATCAAGATTCACCCCTGGGCAACAAAAGCAGCAAACAAACTCAGTTCATATCTCCTTTCTTTCCGTTCCTGCATAATTCCCTAATACATCAACGTCGAAATTTGTGCGAGCGCGTATAATACCCCGAGTTATATTTAAGCAATATCCGGTATTTATTTTTTAAGTCACGCATTTGTCACAGCAAGCCTCGAAGTCGTAGAAAGAAAAAACGCCTACGTCACGGCGAAACAAAGACGCCGGCACTATGGGCGTCTTTTGTCCCCGACCTAAAATAAACACCAATTGTTGCGAGATAAATCGTCCTTGTGTACGGTGGAACGCTACTCTCTTTCTCTCTCTCTTCATTCTCTGAAGCAGAGTGAAGGACATAAAGCAGGAAGTGTCTAAGGGCTCGACGGTAAGGCCCAGGTTGCAAAGCGATGCGCGGGGTTCAACAATAAAACATTGTTGTCGGAGAGGTTTACTTAAACTAAACTGCCGCAAGAAAAACAGTAAACTGTGAAAGTTGGTCCCGTCGACTTCGGATGTATTTAGAAAGTGAAAACTTTACGACGGGTGGGAGGGTCGGCTTGGTCGTTATGGTGGAGATAATTCGCGGTTGTCAAACACAAGACAAGAGATCTCCTCGAGTTCTGAATTTACCGCGGTTAGAAATAATCTCTGAGCAAGTAAGAGATTATTTCCGTTACTGATTTTGTCCATGTTACAAAGTAATAGTACCTCTGGAATGCCGTAAGGGTACAGTTTTGGATCCATGCTCTTTACTTTTTACACAGACAATGACAGGTATTAAAATTTCATTAACAAAATTCCACATAATCAGTCAAATATAAAAGCTTTACATTTATTACGTAATAAAACACCTTTCAACGACGAGACGACGCCTACGGCGCCTATTCCAAACATTTTAAATTCGCATTTTAGCGAAAGGAAAAGGAATTTTTAAATTTTTATGCTTCTCGGTGTACGATGTGGATGGGGTGTGAGGGACCTCCGTAATCTAAATGCGGCCCTTTATGCGGATTATAAAATTACGTGGGCAGGATGGGGGAGTGGTTAGGATAATGGTCTCGCTGGACCTTTTAATTTTTCAGGACGAGTGACTGAAACGAGCCCCGCGTACAAAATACAATGCGGAAGCCACGAATGCCGCGCTTAGTGAATGGCTGTGAATAATAAATATCCAAATTTAAAATCAGTTTTGCGTCCACCAAGTGCCCTATATGGAAAACTGTTGTCTTTCCCTAGGGAAACATTATAATTTCAAATATTCGGAACGCAAGATTGGACTCAAAATCAAAATGATCCATAAAAAATAAACCGTGAAATAGGTATACATAAATTGCGCATTGTGTAACCGAAACCTGAACATATATCGTACTTTGAACAACGTCAACAAGGGCCAACCTTCTCGTTCGTTTTTACGATCCGTCTCGCATAAAAATGAACGATCGCCTGTTTCGTTGTTAATTTGTCAAATGCATAAAAAGAGTTTATACGCCGTTTTTTTTTTTCGCGCGAACGCGCGCACACTAATTGAGCCGGTTGACTCGTAAAACTTGCAAAATTTAATAAGCCTCCTCCGGTGTTGGTACGTAAAATTACACCTAAAATTTAAAGACGCCTCCCGTAATGAAGGTAACGGCGGCGCACGGTTTCATTTTCCCTCGAAATAAAACACCGACGCTGGCTAATTACAACTGGAACACGCCTTTAACGAGACGATCGCACCTTTTTCCTCCCGTACCATAGCTCGAGCTATTCCAGCTCATGAGTTGGCCTTCATTGTCGTCAGTGCTGTTAGGTGGCGCCGCGCCGCTTCTAGGCCAACCATCACCTACAAGCACGCCCTCTACACGCTTAAAGGAAACGAGGTGCGCATTATGATCGACCTCTTCAACCAGATTTTTACAAGGGCTTGAACAAGAAAGAGAACGCCAGAGAGGCTTTCAAGTAAACCATTCTAACACGCTTTCAGGGGTTTTAGTTTAGCATGGTGATGCAACATGCGAACCACAACGTTAAAATGTTTCCGTCATATTTAGAAGAAACGGAGTTAAAAAACGAATTAATAAAGTTAAAAATTTGTGATTATCAGCTACAACTAAAATCCAAACTAACTAGAACTGGCATCTTCTGGGGAAATGTCTATTAAAATAAATCTACCAATAGTACCTCACGGAAAGTATTATTACATTTACCTATTTTCGGTTATTTTTTTAGTGGTCGTGATCGAGTACAATGGGCCGCTAACAAATGCTTTCGGTTGAAAAGGCCGCCAGACAATGGGGTGCATCAGGCGCTGGTTCCCTTCGCTCCGCTTGAGAATTTAATGTCGGTGATCAAATATCCATTGTCGAAATGTCACCATACATTGATTAGCTCTAGATTGGCGCCCGAATCATTCGAACATTGTCCTCGAATAAGTGCCTTCCAAATCAAATGCTTAACGAACCACCACAATCAATCCAAACTACTTATAGAGAAAGGTTTATTAATTTTTTATACAAGGTGTATATTATTTCAATACTTCTTCTTCAATAATATAAATTAGAAAAAGGAATTGTTCATAATCACTTTGATTTCCTCGCAAGCACTTTCATTACTTTTGGGATAGGCTGGTATGTATCCCTGATTGCATTTGTTCTGTCCCGTTATACAGTGAAATATGTTTCTGCGAATCATACCCAAAGGAACCGATGTATTACTGTGGGCATGTCACCGTTGAATTTCAGGCTAAACTGCAGGCGACGCGACGTGCGAAAACAACATTTCAGAATGTAGCCGAGCGCAGTGTCTATGTGCATCTGTGAACGTATATGCGTCCGTACGTTTCAGCTATTATGCTTCATCAGAAACACAATGCGTCATTAATCTTGTCCCAGAATTGACAGCGCTATTATTTACTTAAGCCCTCATAATGCACTTGAACAGATGTTATCGCTCATGGGACCACTTTGCATATTGGTTAGTGTTAAGAGACCAATATGAAGAACCATCAATAAACAAGATATAGATTTATAATGTTAGTTAGACAATTATAATGGTTATTTTGTCAGAATTTAAGAAAATCTCTTCTTCTACAAGATATTCTTTATAAGCTGTTATATCCTGAAAAACCCATATCCAATAAGCAAATTAAAAGGTTGTCATCACCATAGTTCTGGTAGCTATCAAATCACATCAAACAAGAATTTTATTTGGCGATTTACTCAAATGAAAGAACACTTCAACACCTGCTCTATTCTCAATGTGGCTGATTGCTGTGCGCTGATGCTTTGAGATGGCAGGACTGGTGTTATAAATAAGCGTGCAGTCAAAATACGAACTATAAAATGAACCGCAGCAGGATGTGTGGACTTTGTAGTCACAGCATGAAACAAAACACATTTAAATCGATGTGTATAAATACCTTGTAAATGTGTCATGCGGACTGTAAACATCATTCGGTGCCGTGTTCATTTTAACACTCTATGTTGGTGCGCAAGGCAATACAGTTAATAGTTGGTTCGATTGCAAATTTAGCTTTAGATGGTTCAATAAATCACTGAAAAGGGCTATTTTTGATAGCAGTGATGTGTATTTCCACTCATTGACGTTGCTTCTTTCGTAAACTTCGGAAAACTCTACCGCCATAATAAAATTGGTAAATGAGTAAGGTGACCAGAATTTGGTTGAGATAAGTTGGGACAAAACACAATCAAAAGATTTTACAAACAATTTGTAAAATCTCTGAATGTCACTGATAATTGTCACTGAAATAGTCAGAAATTCTCCCCAGTTAGAAATTACATCATTTCCGATCTAACATATGTACAAATAACTACTTTTCTTATTATTAAGACTGCCTGCCTGTTTTATCTCAATTGATTTGAGGGAATTAAATTTCTTCTAGGAATGAACATAGTAATAACATTCTTGACCCAAGACAAGTTATTATTGAAACCACCTGCTCTTTTATTGCATCTGGTAATTAAATACTTTCTACTAATAAGCTACAACATTCTTGTCCTAAGACCCGTTTATTATTGAGACCACCACCTGTGTTATTGCTAACTAGTTTGAGGGAATTAAAATTCTTTGGAGGGTATAAACTACAACATTTCTGACCTAGGAGAAGTTATTATTGAAACGACCTTCTATTTTATTCCAACTTTTTTACTTTCCGACTAGTACACTAGAAAGAAAGTATTGTAATCGACGGAAAATGACATTTCGAGATTTCCGCGGAAATACGTGTTTTGTCCCCTGAATCAATTGCAATGATTTCTGGAAAATGTAGGTATGTATATATGTATGTCCGTGAACACGATAGCATCCAAACGGTACAACGGATCGGGCTGAAATGGTATAGGAATTTAGAATTACTGGGGGGCGAACTGGATTGTTTTTTGTGAAATAAACCTCGGAGGAAAACACACGGACACGTGACATTATATTATAGTTATTTGTATCGTGAAGTGACTGGTATCATTATAATCCCGATATAGTATTATTATTATCTTACGGACATTCATTTTTGGTGTTTTTTTTTGTTTGGGTGGGGGGCACATCAGATATTTTAGTAATTAAATTCTTTGTGGTAATAAACTACAACATTGCTTCGCCTAAGTAGAACTTCGTTTTTCACTTACTTAGTTAGACTACCTGCTGTTTAATTGTAACTTAGACAATAACTTTGAAATTTACAACTTCAGAAATAGTGAACACATTTAGATGGAAGCTAGGTGTTTGCAATCTATACATACTCTATACCAATTGAAAATAATTTTCGTCCTCACAGTATTTTGTTACCTTTGAAAAAAAAATGGTTAAAAAAGTTGTGAAAATGGACTCTATACCTCCACAAGAGCCAATTGTGTGTAAACTATTAAAGCAGCTAGTATATTTCTTCTACATTTTTTATTAAAATCTTTTGATCTAATTAATCTGCTACCTAAATCCCCAAGTTCCTCCACGCTAAAGCTTTTTAAAAACTTCTACAATTCAAATATTAATTCAGTTGTCACATAAAACGATTTCTACTTGACCAAACTGACAGAATTAATACCTTAATATTAAAAAATACGACATTCCTGATGTATCCTACCAAATCCCATGTTTCGTCAGTCCCTCTTTATCCCCGGTCGGTATATAATGTATATATTCGAAACAGATGCTCCTCTGACAGTGGCGTACCGTCGCGACTCATCCCCGTCAAAATTAATAAGAGAAATGAATGTGTTTTAGTATTCTGGTAAGTTTTTAATCGTGAATTATCGCCGCGGTGCCGGCTGTAGGGTCCTCGACTGCATTATTTTATAGACCGCAGTGGATCTGACGTCGAAAATAAACCCCCAACCCGGCTGTTTAAATATAGCCCGGTCGTTTATTAAGTTGATATGTGAAATATAACACGTTGACATATTTCAGACTGCTTGACTCGATGCGTAATGGCTCGCGCAGCTATTTTGACTCTGAAAATCGCCACCATTAATGCAAATCTATTTTTGGTTGATGCAAATACATATATATGTGGACCCCCTAAGTGAAAACATGTGTTTACGTGTTAATATGGTCCATTTAATGCACAATCTTTATCTTGAAGCTGTTATGATTGATTTCGTTTAATAGAAAAATATCTAGGATCTAAAAAGTCTCATCTTGTCTAAAATGTACATAACTGTGTTTACCGTTATGTGTATTATACTCCTGATAGAAGCCTACCAGCACACCTAAAACCACAGCGAAAACACAAACAAAATTACATAATTATGGAAACAAAAGAGAGATTTGGAGCCGTTGGGTCGTGCCTTTGATCATCTCCGTTCTAGATAGTCTCAGGACTGGATCTTCCAGCATCAGCGGAACTGAAAGGGGCGCTCTCTGCCAGAAACAGAGACGTTCGGGGTGCGACAAAAGTGAAAACCCGTTTTCCATTCGGAAATTTACAGCTGACCTCCCGTGCGCTCATTAATCATGGCACGGGGTTCTGTTTTTCCTCTACGGCCGGGACGAGATGGAAAACGCGGAATTTTATCATCTGCTTCGCGGTTCACTTGCCTGCGACAATATTACTTTTGAGGATCTGGTCTTGAACTTTTCGTATTTTGCTTTAATTACTGTTTTATGTTCGTAATTTCGGCATCCTGGAAAATATCCAAGAGAAGATTTATCACTTTATTTAACTATGTTTTTACTCTATTTTTGTTTCAATTTGGTGAGATTTGTGTACCATTTTATCTTCATTTTACTTCAATAACTTTTGGAATCTTGAGTAGATTTTAATATGTACAAATAATGATGCTTTAGTTGTATTGATAACTACAAAAAAATAAATTTAATCAAGGGAAGATATTAGACCAAATTGCGACCAGTGAACCAATTGAAAGTTGAACTAAACTTTGCGAATATTGATCGTAGTCGATTAGTTTTGTGCCCTCATCATGTTTTTGCGGACCGAACTATCAGTAAATTGGTACCGGCGCGGCGTAGTCTTGTAGCACATAAGGTCCGGAATTAGTTTTCCTTCGGAAAATCATTTATTCCGATGGCATAAGGAGCAGGAAACGTTAGCGACGAGCCCGGGTCGATTAATTGTTGCCCCTGGATGCGTTAAATTTGAGGATAGGCTTCCACGTTCTGGAAAGTTTTCCCCATAATTCCGATGCTAGAGTATTGGAAAAGTTTTCAAATCGTGTGCGCTTAATCCGTGGGCTCATCGGTAAAGCGCCCCTATATGTGAAATTCAATAAATATTATGTTACGATATATATATCGACAGACTGTGTAAGTACATAACGCAAGAAACTGATAAACAGAAAGTTTTTATGTAATGATGGCAAAAACTTTATCATGAAGGCTTAATCTTTATGTGATTTGATTTACTTTCAAACAGTCACAGAGTGCATCGACCCAATACAAATGTTGGACAAAAATAGAAAGAGTTGGTAGTACAATAATACTAAAATTAACAAAATTGGTCTACATAATCAGAGAAACACAGATCAATGTCAAATTGGTTACAATACTCAAGCACAATAAGTACAAAATACTGCAGTATACGCAAATCATTGTCAATTCATCGCGTATTTGCTATTCAGCGATATCGGGACTAATTGCCTGCTTCGATAAACAGTCTGCCAGCCGTCGCGTCGCGTCGTTTCGATCCTGTGAGGCGTCCGCATAGCTTTCGCCATTATTAATTGCCAGTTTGACGCGCGCTTCTCTGTCCGTCCGTCGTCGTCCGCTACTGGCAAATTTAATAAGGTGACGACGGATACCAGAGGCAAGGTTTTTGGAGGAATGGAACGCGCGTTTCCCCCAAAAACCCTGCCGAACGGTATGATCGATCGAAACTTGTCGGTATAAATAAATTTAATCAAGAGCATTAGCCCGGGTCTGGACCTGCAAAGGGTTTAGGGGAAAACCTTCCACAATATGGATCGCACTCAATTAGTTGAACGCCTCCGTCATGCTTTTGTGGTTGTACTGCCGATGAAGTTTATTGCTTTATTACTCGAAAATTATGTAGTTTTTCAGGGTCGTTTTGACACTTTTTTTATACTTTTTTTTTTCCTAATAACTAAAGTAAATTTCCCTGCTGATTTGGTATATTATTCCGAGTTATTGATTTACAGCTAACAATTACGACTATTTATATAAGCAGCTTTGAAGCACACGGTATACACCACAGTCTGTTAACGTACCTAATTACGATTAATATTAAACCCGCACGTTAAATTATTTGGCGTTTTAGCCATTACCGACATCCAACGTGAAACCACATCGACGGCGTTCCGGTCAATATTACCATAATAAAATAGCGGACCGTGAAAGTTTCCGTTACCATAAATTTGCGGGTATGTGTGCGACTGTGTACTGTGCGGTAGTGGTCGTGTTATAGCCGTCTGATAACCATTATATCGGAAACAGGGATGATAGCTCAAGGGTACCCATTCAATGGGTTACAGGGTAAAAATTACGAATTTGCAGGGGGTGATATTTTGATAAAAGCCTGGTTGACCGCGGGCTGTTTTCCCTCGCTGGTGCTTCCGTTATGGTGGGAAACCCCTGGCCGGAAATGTTGACCTTTAACATTTAGCTACGTGGTCTAAGTACATACACAATGGGGTTGTGTTTTAATGAGTTGGCGCACAATAAAAGCTGAAATGAGCGAAATCTATAATGCTATTAATGTGCATTTAAAATATATCAACAACAAATTTTTATAGTAGATGCTACAGTGACATAATGATGTTACAAAAGGTGAAATAATTGCATTTATCGAATGTTGTAGAGCCATCACATACAGCATAATGACGATGGAGTTTTCAAACGCACTGTGTAAGTGTAATCGACATAACAAACGTGTGCTGTACGCATGATCAAGTGTTATCGAACACTGCGGTTCTCCTGAAATTTCAGTAGGACAGCTTGGAGTGTGTCCCACTTCATTAAAATACCACAAACTGTTATAACAACTGTCATAACAATAAATAACAAGGAAAATCCTCCACATGTAATGAGCAAAACATTTCAACAAAATACACATATCTAAAAATTCTTTGTCAATATGTTTTGATACCGTCTGGAGGTTTGACGTTGGTCAGTGTTATAATGGGGTTGCGTGCAGTGCTATTTTGCCCTAAAACAAAAAAGTTTGTTACTATAACATGATTATAATTTAATATGTTTAAAGGTATCAACTGTCAGAACATAATTATTGAGTCTTGACAGTTCGTAATGAAGTCGACAACATCATTTGCAGTGTGACCAATTTTCGAGTAGCAATTAACTTGCTACTTCTATCATTTTCTTGTATCTAGTTATAATCCAAAGCATCTTTTAAGTCCCTAACTAAACAGTAGATAACGCTGAGTTTAACTAAAATAAAGCAATTAACGTATCTTCGGGCATTAACGGTAACATATACACTATCAAAAACTAATCACGCAAATGACTTCAACGATTCAACCGGGTTGATACTTCGCTCTTTAAAATTAATTACCTTTATCGTATTATATCAAAATCCACGATCAGAATGGCAGCTAAAATATGGCAACGAGCGACCCGAGTTTATCGCCGAACCGTAATTTTGAGTTTTATTGCTTTGCGCATCATTGACCCAATTTGTTTTATTTTTCCCTCTGTGAATCATTCACGGACGAGTTCATTTTATTATTTTCCGAGCACATTTTACACAGAAAAACAAATTTTTGTTCGCTTATTACAATTGCTGTTTAAAGTCTCATATAATGACTTTTATTGAAGCCACTATGTTTGTACACTTCATTTATCCCATTCATCATCATAACTCATGTTTCGAAGAACTACCCCATAAATACAAAACAAATACACACAAAAAATAATCTCAACGTTTGTTCGTTTTTCATCAGCAAGGGATGTCATCAGTAGTAATCGTCCAGCGTTCACAAAGAAGAGGAAAAACTGGTACACAAACTCAACAGCGGCCCACGACACAGATAATGACTTTCAGGATCAATCATCGTGTCCTGTGTAGCAAAAGCGATTTTCCCGCACTAATATCTCCGAACCCGGTATAGACAATGATCAGCTGAAAATGGTAGAGCGAGGTAAGGGGAACGAAGGGCGTATCTATCAGAAACCCGCAGGACTTGCTTGATTAATGCCTACGCGGAAAAAGAATAATGAGTTTTGTGTGGCCCGGAGAAAGAGAGACGACGCGTAGCGACGCTTCCGGGCCGTTATGATGGAATTTTAATTGTCAGATTTTTTGAGGGAAACTCGACGACGGACGTCGAGTATGTGTAAATGACAGGTCTTTGACTGTCTCTTCTCTGGCCTGTCTAGAATCAAGTTGGCTCTTTCCGAGAGAACAGCGAGTCGAGTACCAATTATCCACTTTTGCCGGGGTCGACGAGAAGGACTCTAAAAAGCTGACGATTCGTTAGAGGCGAATTTTCAAGCGGCGCGAGTATTAGGAGTGAATCGTTTGACGGAAAACGACAATGGAGTGCAGCAGCTGAAGTCTAGTCGCGCTGTATTTGACTGACGACAGCAAAAACGAACACTTCTATACTGCTGTGACGCTGTTTTACACCTCTCGTTTGCCCTTTGTAACTTTACCTGTCGAAACTGTATACAAACTCTCTATATCGATGGAACTGGACGGGTTAAATTACTGCATCCTGATGATTTGTTTGCCAAGTACACTATTGACAAAACTAGTTAATAATTCTCATTTTTACTTTCCGATTAGTACCCTAGAAGGAAAGTATTGTAATCGACTGAAAAAAAATTCGAGATTTCAGTGGAAATACGCGTTTTGGGGTCCCCTTAATCGATTGCAATAATTTCTGGAAAATGTATGTATGTATGTCTGTGAACACATTAGCGCCCAAACGGTACAACGAATCAGGCTAAAATTTTGTACACTTATTTAGAATTGCTAGGGGACGAACTGCATTGTTTTTGACCACAATCTGACAACCGGAAATGACAGATGTTACATACATTTTTTTAGAGATTTATCCGATTTTGACCAACTTGGTAGTTGCTCATCCTCCCGTGACTTTAAACATGTATACAAATGTTCAGATCAGTGGGATGAACGGTTTAGGTGCTATAAGAGTTTATAGATGCAGTTTGACAGAATCCAAAGCGTTCAAGCCACGGACATGACATTAAATGTCAGTATGACAAATGTCATTATGTCATAGAAACTGACGTTAGGTAGGGTCCGGAGTGGCTCTGGTTTCACAAAATTTAATACCTAACTGCTAACGTGTTCAGACACTTGTTGCAACAATGTAGTAGAAAAGCTGGGTGAGGGCCACCCCAGATATTAATCATCTTTATCATCTTATAATTAATTTTTATATTTTTACCACCAAATCTATAATGGATTAGATAGTTCTTTCTATAAATTAAAGTCACACTTGTAAATGATGTATCAATATTCTAACTTCGGAAAAATTATGGAAATTATGTACTTAATGCACTATGTGCATTTTTAACATGACGATTGCTCAGAATATAGTTGATATATTTCAAATGTAAATCTAAATAAAATAAATATGTAATAAAAAGGCATAATTTTTCTCCACAAAAAATGCTACCTTCGTGCGTTTTGAATCAGAATTCATTTCATTTCAATTTATATTCATTAATTACGCTAACAAATTTCATCTGGGCCAAATAGAGAATTAATAAACCAATAAATTGCGACTTCCGTGGATACAAACGCGACCGACGCGCATGACAACGGAAGCTGCGAATTAATTTTCACTGCTCCAATACGGCTTTAATTAAAAATTGAAATTGTACAGCTCTATATACAATGCACACGCACATACATAACTATATCATACATATTCGGCGAACTATTTTCCATATCCGGTCTGTGTCTGTGAATGTATAGATAGATATTTTAATCTGTCTGTACCGAGCTTTTGAAACATGCTAGTGGTACACGTGCGTGTGACATATGTGAATATTTTGTGTACCACACATTTTATTATTGGGCAATGCGCCAGAAATGATTTGAGATTATTTTGCAGAACATACAACAAATTTGTGTCATCTAGCACAAAAATCTACTTTAGTATCTACAAAATTTTACTTAAGTAGTTCTGTAGTTTATAAAAGCAATTTCTCCACAAACTAAACAATAATTAAACCCACACGTGATCACCACAACAACGTCGTCTCGTCACTTAAGAACTGTCACCCGAATTAACTTCATTTTAATGCCGGGCATTTGGAACTAATAACCGTGCCTAGAATTTTAACGAGTCTGAAATTAGTTTACGCAGCACCCTCGACTTTTTCACTATAATTAATAAACAGACAGCGAGAAGGCAGCCGTCACATAATTATCTGCGGTCTTCGCGCACAACACCTAGTGGCGACTTTTATTTAGCGCTTCTGTCAGACGTGGACGTCAGGCGTCTCTCGCTTTGGTCACACTTTGGCACACACTTTGGTCTAACAGAGTGAATAGGATATAGAGGGCGCCCTTTCTCTGTGTGACAGAGGTGAGTTTCTGACACTAATTGAAGGCGGAATTTCCACTCCGGATTGGAATGTATTATTAACTAGGGGAACCTCGGGAGAGAGATTTACGCTGCATACCGGACGAGAAGGACTGTGGGCTCTAGCTCAAAGAGACAAAGAATTTAGTGCTCTGGGCAACGCATAAACTGTTATTTCGTACGGTCGGTGTCGGTCCTGGGCAAGCTTGAAGCCACTAACCCGACAGTGAATGTTGCCGATATAATTTGTATGTAAATAATGGACGTTGCTCTTAAGCGTCATGGTTTAGGTCAGTCAGTAAAATTACCTCAACCAACTTTATAAAGGTAGGCACAAAGGTCGTTCTTTTTTGACAGTTTTAACCGCACGGGTAAGCAATGCCAAGGTCTGAAAGCAATTTACCAACATATCAAACAAAATTGGTTATCCACAACAATGACCACTATGAACTTCTTTTCTTCCATTCTTATTCCAATTAAAATCTTTTTTTGAGCACAGATTATATTTCTGAAAATTTGAGTTTCTGTCAGAACTGTGTTCCTAATGCTTTGCTTTATATAGTTTATTTACTAATTTGTCTTCCAATATGCTTTCAGATTATTGTATTATTTTTCATTGTATTGTGTTCTTAAGTTTATATAGTAAATATTAGAATAATTTGCCAAACGTCAAACTTTTAACATTCACGAAAAACCATCAAAATGGAAACACTTTATTATATCAGCACCTGGAGTGGTACTTCCCCTTTAGGGAACACTGTGCACAACCCTACCTAACATTCTTAATAACCATTAGGTTTCGTGATATAATATTCCCCATAATATACCAGCAACAGCGTAACCAATCTACTTTATTATCGCACTTACTTATGAGCACGACGCAATATAACGTGCTCCTAGATATGCATTCCCGTTAGCAGTACGTTCCAACTATAGTTCCACCAAGTTTTCCTCTTAAAATATGATCAAGCCAGGTGTGCCTCTTACAATTGCAATAATGTAAACTCAAATTGTGGACGGTCGCCTAGCCACCGTCTCTCCACAACCAGAGGGCGTCCTTGTAGAGCTTATGCAATAGCAAACATGTATAATTGTCTTGCGCCGGCTTTGTTCTAATACACCCTAAGTACACACGGTATTAATATACCATCTAATCTAGCCACAGGATCATTAGTCTTGCAGATCCAGCCCGCTTACCTCGTAAAACACCTCGGTGGGTGTGATGAATATCATCCCCAGTGTTTTTACTGGGGTAGAAGGGTGTGATTGAGTGGGGGAAGTGTTGATTTATAATTAAGAAAGGGTTGTTTAGTTAAGCAAGAAAATTGCTTCGAGTGTCGCTATTGTTTTATTAGATTAGATTTAAATTAAAAAGGATTTTATAACCCCTAAGACAACATAAGATGATTGTCCTGCATTGTCCTCTAGATCAGGGCTTGGAAGAATAAAATGACGTTAATAGAAAGTTAAATATGTGAACTAATTCTTAAAATTTCAAAGTTGTACATAAAACATCAAGTCAGCATCACATGGGTAATAAAATTCGGAGCAAGATAAAAACAACACGCGAAATCCACATGAAAGAGGAGACCGATGCGAATGTAAACACATCCTGCATGCGGCCGGATTTACACAGCGGCCATTTTAAATTTAATGTCGGAATAGTACCGGACGTAAAATTAACCGACCGTCGATGTTTCCAAAGGCAACGAAAACATGCACTTGTTTTCTTTGCGAGTTAAGGTTCTTTGAAATGTTTACCGACTACCGGGAAGCATGACGACGCACGGGCAAACAAATGTACCAACTTCGGGCTCGCCCATAAAGATATATCAATTTAAATAATCGACCTGGGACCGTAAGGGAACCGTGGAAAACTTCCGGAAACTGTAGGGCTGCAGAGAACTCCACACTGTGTTTGGAAAATGCGTTTTGAATAAGTAGTTTTGTCGTTCTCATTGCGTGACAAACAAAAATATGAGTACATAATATGCGTATGTTTGAGTATTGTTTGAAAACAATAAATAAGATTTTGCGATAATATTCTAAGATTTTTTATTTCATTGCACGGTGGGGCTTATTGTTTGAGAACAGCATATCGATACCGAATAAAATTGATTGAAAATTCTTGTGGAACAGATTGTGATAACCTGCCATAAGAAGGAAATAATGTTGACTAAAAAGTCTATAAAATCTTTATATGTTATTTATTACAGTATTTTTTATTTGTTACTTAATGTAACTTTTAAAGAAACTTCAGTTTTCATTTATATTACACAAAGTTGACCAACGCTGTCCGTAACTTTGTCCTTTGATATAACAGTTATTATAAAAATTTGAACAACAATTTTATAAGAATTTGACGGTCAATAGCTCAAAATTTATTACCCCTGAATGTTTGCGTACTGAAACAGGGTGTAACAGCTATATACGCAAAAAACATTGATTACACAAGGGAACAAGGGTCCTACAACCAGAACAAGGATCGCATATTGTTCTCATAACAGATTGTTTACAATATTGCGAATCAACAAGTTTTTTTGTGTTTTGGAAAAAAAATATTGGAAGTGGTCAAAGAAGATGTCATAAAAATTCACCAAATAAGTTCTGTGCGGTTGTTGTGTAGTGACACATCTGCTGCTATTTTGGATTTAGAATTGGAGATCTGGAAAAGCCATGGACACCTAATATATGCTGTATATCCTGTTAGATCGGACTTTTAAAGTGGATGAAAGGGAAGCAAAAGAATATGCCGTTTGCAGTTCCCATGTTGTGGCGAGAGCCTTCCAATAATGTAGATGATTGCTATTTTTGTACGACAAGCGTCTCCGGATATTCGAACGATAAGCATAAATTAAAATATACAAATTTGCCATCAGCATTGCGACGTATCCTCCATAGAGACAACCATCCTCCCCCAAGTGCGCCATGCACTGCATCATGTTCGATTTTTGACACAGAAGAATTTTTGCATGTTTGAAGAAACTTGCCTGATTTGACAGAGTGTCTGAAATCACAGTGTGAAATCAGGCAAGTCGTGAAGATTCACCATTTTAAGTTTTAGGAACACCTCACATTATGAACCAGTGCGAACTGAATGATTTGGTTAAAGACATTTTTATCAACAGAAAAAGCCGAATGGGGTTGGGTTCTAGGCTACAGGAGTGGAATCTTTTCGCATGAGGTGCGACGGTGTATTCATTTACAAAGCGCAACGAGCTTTTTAAAGCATATTTTAAAATAGAAGGATTTTTACTTGTATGTAACGATGTTGAGGGTCTTATGAACGAGTTTGATATTCCCCACGATCCTTCTGAATGGTGTTTTTTTTTTATCCATTCATCAAAGCTTGAAAGCAGTACTTTTGCATATTATTTGAATTTATATATATATATATTGTTAACTGGTAACTTTTTCAAGCGGTTCAGGTTTCTTGATACGTTTCTTCCGATTGCCGACTGGTATTTTTTCAAGAAAGAATATACCATTTGTTTTAGTGGTTAGTAGGCCTCTCACCTCTTATATATAAGATGGGTTCACTCAACTCAACTACTCGCAGTAGCGATCTGTATGCGAGTTTAACGAGGCAATTAAGTTGTGTGTGTGCCGCGTCTAGACCCGGCAAAGATAACAAAGTATCGCGATATCCGGCATGGGGACCGGAAGAGACGGAGCCCTCCGTCGTCGTTCGTTGTCGATACTCGCCGTCGAAACAATGGTGGCGCTCTAGTAGATTAAGTGGGGCCTCGCCGGGAGCTCTCCCTACCACTGCGCCCTCTACACTCACTCAGCGTAATCAATTTCCCAACAGTATCACTGATCGCACTGATACGGGACAGTTTATACATTGGGGGCGCCCGGTTATATATAGGAGGGACCATAATCCGCCAACTCCTAGCTCGATTTTCTCAATAAATACGATGGAAATGGATGTGTACTAGAGATATGGTATGGTAGATAGGACGTGGAAATGATTGCAATAATTTAGATATTTATCTTCGATATAACTAAACAAGTTAAATATGGTTACGAACGTAATACTCGCCCAAGGTCAGGCGATTTTCGGGAATGCGTCATACGACGCTATCGCACAAGCCAGCAGGCTCCAGAGTGGCGTATGAGGCACATATAAAACGAGTGATTTAAATCCAAGGTGGAGGGAGTATTAGTGTAATAATTAATTAGTTATAAATAATTCTCATTAAAACATAAATCAGTCAAAAACCATTGCATTGGATTCAGGGGCCCTCAAAACGCGTATTTTTGCCGAAATTTGCATTTTCCTTTTTGGGTAATGGTCACAAAATAAATTTCAACAACCCTTCCCTTAATATAAAGTGAATAAATAGCACTCTTCATACTCTACGAAAGAAATTATAACAACTTCTGTGAAAATGTAATATTGAAAAGAATTATATTGAAAAATATTATATTTCTTAACCGATTTTAGTGAATAATATATCAGTGCAAAGAGTATAACGTCATTAATAAAAATTAAATGAAAGTCATAAAGCCCAAAGCCCGAAGAATAAAAATCACAATTCACGGGCGCGTGAAAAAAATTGCCCACGAAAGGTATGTTTCAGCCTTCCTCGGACGTAAAAAATTGCCTTGTGAGCCCAACCTCGTAACACCTTGCGTTTTAAATGCTCACAAACATTTCTCGAGTAATTCAGAGGGAGGGATATTATTTTTGCACTTTTTTGTACCATTCAGTAGTGAACGTTGTTTGAGAGATCGGAACGCATTCATAAAATTTGTCCCGAGATAGAAATTGAATAGCGCGTTTATAGTGACTCATAGTTGAAAAGAAAATTACCTATTGAAAAATTCTTTGAAGTTTCCGAGCTGATGCTAGTAAATAATAATAATAAAATGAATAAAATCCCAAACAAATCCTAGCAAATGTGTGGATTGTATGGTTAAATTTACACTGTTTACTATTTGTTATAAAGTTTGCAATAGTTCTATAACAGGAGTAATCTATGACTATTTTTAAACCAATTTTTACTCTGCCGACAACTGATCCCTTTCCGCATCACATATTATCATGCATTTTTTGTAGAAAATAATTTTCAGAAAGGAACTGAACACTGTATTATGCGAAATGTACACATCAGGTACAGCCACATCTGGCATGGTCAAGTGGAACCAGCAAACAAAAAATTGTTTTCGTGCCGAGTGGAGAGTATTTTACCGATGAAAAAAGCACTTACACACTACGACTGGGACATGTTTTTGTCCTTCAAGCCAGCGGACGATAGAAAATAAGGTATTTTCTATGTATTTTCCTGATTGGTCGGTTATTTCAAATAATCGACCTATCATAAAAATACAATCCTGATATGGTATTTGTTTGCGAACAAGCCAAATATCATTGCTCTAGTATACATTTGTAAATGGTGTTAGGTTTTCAAACAACAAACTATGATGGCTTCAGAACTTGTGTAAAAACTTTAAAACAATCTTCAAATCATACATCTCCCTATAACACCATGGTCTGAATCGACATAAAACCTTCATTTTTCCACATCATCAGGCCTCAGCAAAGTCGTAATCATCTCCTTGCGTTGTTATCCGACATCAGAAGCGGGATAATGCCACAGAAACCCTGCTGGTAGATGGCGTTATCTGTTAAAGTCGGGTCCTGAAGTCGGGTGTTATTCATCCCGTTTGCAACGTAACGAACAGAAGCGCGGGTCACCAACTCCGCACAATACCGCAACACAGCAAACAACAGTTTATGTGCGCCTGCAGACTGCATTTCATTGTAACTTGTAACCCAGGCCGCGCCCGGTGAAGTTCGAGTTTGCCGGCGAGGGTAATTAGGAACCACGTAATAGTTTTCAGTATGCAGATGGAATCGCGACTCGAAGGCAAGCTCTGCCAAGTTGACTACAGCCTAGACCAGCTCAAGTACGGTTCGAGACCGTTCTCGAACAAAAGTGTATAAAGCGCTTAATGAACACTTGTAAATTGCGAGCAGACGATGTGGATTTATCGGGAAAACTTCTCCCGGGAAAGCTTATTTTTCCTTGGTATCGATGCCGATACGGGTTGGTATATAAGCTAGGGTCGCCGATAGATGGCGCTATTGTTGGGCTTTCCTAAGCCTCTCGCTATTATTATTGGGTTAATAATGTCTACACTTTGTTATTAAGTTTACGCGGATGTAAAGCTGATTTAGGACGACTGCGTTATCTCGCGAAGGAAATGAAACTCTATTGTGTGCTGACCTGAGGTGCTTAAATTGTTATTATATAAATTAATAACATTGAGTGGCGAAGCCTAATAGAGAAATGTATATGAAAAATAGATTTAAACAATAAAAGAAGACACGAACTGTAGCCGAACACGAAACATGCATAATCTGATATGATCGCATTAGTTGTATAATGTCCGCTGATCTAATGGCTAAAAGGTAATGCATCATCAATGCCGTTGACAGGGTAAATTGCAACATGATATACCCTGCCAGCCACGGCCTGACACATACATGCTTTTTCACTTTACACGATTAAAAATATCGCAATAAAGTACGTCTATAGCAAACGGTTTATTGTTCTTATCGCTCTACCAATCTTATATTTATTGAATCACTTTATGTATGAACAAAAGACACAATTTGCATAGGTATACTTTTAAAGTAAATCATAGTATATCTGATTAAAATAATCCAAAACAATTTGAAATTATATTATGGAAATAATAACAGAACTACATCTAGTAATTGTCACATGTACTGACATTATTTAAACATTTCATGGATATGAATTTTCAAGGGAAGAAAATAGAAGCAAGTTTGTGTCATCCGAGGGTATTTACGTTCGTTGCTAGAAGCCACAAAATATCTTTGAATAATAGATAAGGGGCGGTGTAAAGTCGGGTTTGGCTGCCCATAGCATGCAATATGAAATTCCGCCCTTTCATAAATGTGCAAATAATTTATGCCTTTGTATCTCTAGCGATTTGTATGCTCTCTGGTCACCCGACACAGCCAGCCCGAAAATAAAATATATTTTTATAATATCCGTCATGTGCATTGCGCCGTTGCGGCACTCGGTCCCATTATTGGATAAATCGAAATGGTTCCACGCAGAAAATGTGTTCGAGTGAAAATACGTGATAAATTCGTTTTATTAAGCGGTTTAACATCGACAGAAAAAAAACACGTCCTTTTTAATAAAACCCAACTGGATATTTTTAATTTGACAATAATGGTTACACGTGCTCCGAAAACGAATTCAAACAACAGTCCGAGTTCTGAATATTATTTGTATAATTGTCATTTAGATTACTCGCATTTTATAAAATGTATGTGCTTTTTAAATTTGTAGATATGCATGTTTTGCTGTGTTCTATTTATACAGCTGAAATTCGCAGCATGATTAACCAAACTGAAAAACACTGAACATCGGGTATATGTATGTACCAAGTTTTACAGTATAACCTCTCCATAGTTATTATAGGTACTACGTAAAAATAACAGATAAATAGTGCAATAAATAACAAACTTAATGTTTAAAAAACTGAAACTGATATCATTAAAAAGTCTATGTTTATATAATAATACGTTCTTACCTTATGAATTGAGATGACGTACCTAAAACAGAAAGATAAATACATTATTTTTATGTATAATGCATTATGAAATACCTATTTCTTTTGATACTTTTAATGAAACACATGCTTATCATTTACAGGTTATATATTTTTTAAATTTCTTTAACAATTATTATGTTGAACTTATCATATTCCTATAGGTGCAATTTATGTACGAATTAATGATGAATATTTCAGACAACTGTTACACTTGATCAAGTTAAACCTAGAAATGCTTCTAGTAGTCAATTAACTACTGGCGACTAGGAACGCTTAAAATACAACTAAGGGTATGTAATGCATAGTTAAATTTTTAGTGGCCACTAGTAAATGCACAACAGCAACAACACCTCGACTCTGAACTGCCGTTCCGGATCAAAAATGCTGTCACCTAAGGTGTTACATTCTACTCTCTTTTTACATCTTTCTATTCGTTGAGAAAACATCAACAGTATGGTACCCGTTATTTTTGCCTGATCAGAAGAACAACACACCAATAACACAGGACAACAAAACATTTTTTTCTGCGGCATCAGTTTGTGTAATCAATTTTGATAGATATGATTATGAAGTACTCGTTGCATAATTAGCTTGTTTGAATTGACACCAGTTCTCGTGATAAACGATGCAATCAAAAGTATACTACAAGTTAAATTATTTTAATTTAAACCTCAATAAAAAAATATTTTTGCTTTTCGTGCGGCTAGCAAGTCTTTATTTATCAAAACCAATCTTTGATCTAACTTATTGATATAAAACATGTTACTCTACAACTTGCTGCTTTTTTATTGGGTCAGAAAAATGGATACACTAAATATCCCTGTTTTCTTTCCCTGTGCAAAAAATAAACATTGGAATAGGAAGAACTGGCCGTTGAGAACAAATATGACCGTAGGAAAAGCTAACATCGTTCATGAACCATTGATAAGTCGAGAACAAATAATTCTTCCAACACTACATTTTAAATTTGAGCTTATTAAACAGTTTGTGTAAGCTTTATATAAGAATGGTGTTTGTTCCAAATATATTTGTTAATCATTTCCTGGCCTCAATAAAGGAAAATTAGAAGCAGGTATCTTTGATGGACCACAAATTACATGACATAGGTTGAACTGGAAGCATGAACAAACTTTGTATCAGTTATCGAATTTTTTTAGGAAATCACCAAGCTGAACAAAATTAACAATACAAATCGTTGACAAAATGCTTCAAAATTTTGAAAAACTAATATGAGTACTAAGTTACATTATTTTCATAGTCATTTAGATAAATTTCCTGACAATCTGAGTGAATACAATGAAGAATAAGATTAACGGTTTCAGTAATATATCAAGATAATGGATGAAAGATATGATATACCATTATCACCTTGGAAAGGGGCTGTCCTGAATAAAAATAAAACAATAGAAAACAATAGAAAACCACACACAAAACGTTTTCTTAATTTAAACTTGTGGTTTTTAAATTCTTTTATTGTTAATTTCAGAATTGTGTAATATGCCTCATGCTCAAGTTATAGCGTTATTTTAATTTGAAATCTCTTAATAAAAGCTTTTAAATATATTGGGCACTTTTAGTTAATGTTATTGAAAATATGAATGGATTGCCTTTATCTCATAAAGTGGAGTCAATTTAACAAATATTTTGTTATTATTTTCATATTTAGTAGAACAAAATTGCCTAAAATTGTCTAATAAACATCATGCCGCAAAATCAATGTTCGCCTGTGTAATTAATTTGAATTTTTAAACTGACTAGAAAAAAAACAGAAAAATATCATGTCTATTACACAGGTCAAATGAGTTGTAGAAATATTTATATAACTACGAGAAATTTCGAAAACTTCGTTTCAGAATCTGCTAAAAAAAGCATCAAAATGAATACTCAATAACTCAATAACATATTGTTTGATTCATATTTCGCAAAAATCAAGCTACATTTATACGCAATTGCTGTTTAAAGTTTCACAAATTATTACATATTAAATTGATTAAACAGTGAACACATTAATATATTTGTTGGTTGAGTACATATTCCAAAACACGCTAGCTAAAATTAAAACCTTAACTAAACAACAGTGGGTCGAAATGTGTATACGGAAATTATTGCCAATATTGGACGCTTTTGATAAAACAAATTAACGGAAAATTGATATAAATACTTTAATAAATTACGGCGACCACCGGTCATATAATTGATATCGTTCGATGTTGTAATTGCATGAACTCAAATACAGGAGTTTTAATAACATATTTCAGTAATTCATAAGTCGTAGATAAAACGTATTATCAAACAGGTAAGTGAGTATGTACTCGTCGAATAAAGCGTTTTTTTTTCAAGTTTTTCCTGCGATTACTACATAGATGTTGTTCGACAATAATTGCAGTGCAAGATTTGTCATTGGATTATTGGAAATTCCGTCAATTACGGTACATCAAACTGCCTAAATGAACTTCTGTACAATTCTGCAGTGCGCTGACTGCTCTACGAGTTACGACTAAGTAAGTAGAGAAATGTTAATACCTCTCTCGCTGTCAATTGATGGAATTGCTTTTGTCAGTGCTCGAACAATTTGGCCCGACGTCATACGGTTCGAGCAAACAGTATTAACGATGTAATTCGACTACATATCCAATTTGTAGCAACAACAAGCGAACAGCCGAGTGCCGAAGGGCTTAAGTCTACAATGGTACAGCTCTCGATAATAAAAAATACATAAGCGTAGGGCATAAAATAACAAAGGTAATGAGTTTCACGTTTTGGTAAAAATAAGTTTGTTGCGACATGCTAAAAATAGCAAATTATTTAAAAGGTACAAGAAGATGAACTGCTGACAGTAAAAATTCAGTTCAAATTGGTAACCAACTTATGTAATTAACGATTCAGTTTAGTCGACACAATTATGATTGTCGTGTGACAAGGTAGGACGCAAAATACAAAGTACAATTGTTAGAACGATAAAAATCGATCTATATCAAATGTCAATGCTTAAAGCAGTGTTTACGGACCCCATTCACGTAAATTGCAGTTATAAAACTAGAATACTGCTGGATACAATCATTTCGTGCGCTACAATGTTTTGAATGTTACAAGTGGTATAATTTGTGTTACTTTGTGATCTGATTACAGAACTAGAAGAATAATAAAGGGACCAGAGACAATGTGTTATAGTAGTTATACTAGGTAAACTTTCATTTGCGTTCCAAGCATTATAACTGGTGTTCAAAGTATTGTTTTAGACCCTTTTGAATTACTCCTCAGTTTAGAAACTTAATCAGAAAATAAAAATCAACAAACATCAACAATAGGTACCTAATTCCAAATCGATTGGGTACTGGAAATAAAACAAACCTACATAAAAGGGAGATAGTCGAGTAAAATGTGATTAGCACTAATGAATTAGTTCAGTTGTTGCATATATTATGGCACATCTTATAGAATAAAGGAAGCGAGCAACACACATTTTCGCGTAATAAGTAATCTCTATCCCCGTCAACAGCCCTTATTTTGGAGTCAGCCAAACTACTCAAAACCAATTTTACAGTTATCGTAAACATTTTGGGTCTCGTCCCAGGTGCATTTTATACTATTAATGGGGTCAAATTATATTAACGTTAATGACCCATCCAATCTGGTCGCCCTTTGACATAATTAACAATTAACAAAATCATTTTGTATACGGCAAAATATTACGAACATAATAAATTAATAAAAGAAACTACTCACAGAATTGGTGGCCAACTTTGTAGTATCCGGCCTCAGGTTCCGTTCCATTGCGAAAGAAGTGCTTGTACACAAATAATATGAAGGTATTTTCACAAATTTGGCTTTTGTCTTTAGTGTGTGGAATATTATAGCTAAAGATTTTCAAAAAGGAAACAGACAGGATAAATCACTTGGCTCAAATGCATTTAAAATTACTGATGAGAAACAGAAATTGGTACACAACCAGATAACAAATAAGGCACAGTGCAGGCAAAACAGCACCACGTGCCCGGTTAACGCCGGCGAATGTGTCCGGTATTGAGGGCATCGTTTCAGGAAATCGTGAAAAAAAACCACGAGACTTTACGACGAAGTATGTACATAGAAGTAATTACGCAATTTGTCTTGCCTTTTTTTAGAAGACGAATTTTATGGTTTGCAAAAACATCATCTCTTACAAAAATTTTCATATACATAATTAACTTATTAATTAAGTTTTTTTTTGAAGGCAAATTGTAGAATCTGGAAAACCATCATCAACTACGACAATCTTAATAACATAAACATACGATAAAATACATTAATATACGGCCAAAGGTGTCATATTTGATGATTAAATACTATACGAACTGCACGAAATTAATTCAGCATTTTGTCTGTTCAACAATTTGTCTTTTTTTTTGTAGGAGACAAATTGTAGAATCTGGAAAACCATCATCAACTACGACAATCTTAATAACATAAACATACCATAAAATACATTAATATACGGCCAAGCTGTCATATTTGATGATGAAATACTGTATGAACTGCATGAAACTAATTCAGCATTTTGTCTGTTCAACATTTTGTCTTGTTTTTTTTTTTTTTTTTATTTTAGAAGACAAATTGTAGAATCTGGAAAACCATCATCAACTACGACAATTTTAATTACATAAACATACCATCAAATACATTAATATACGGCCAAGCTGTCATATCTGATGATGAAATACTGCATGAAAGTAATTCAGCATTTTGTCTGTTCAACAATGTGTCTTGTTTTTTTTTTAAAGACAAATTGTAGAATCTGGAAAACCATCACCAACTACGACAATCTTAATAACATAAACATACCATAAAATACATTATTATACGGCCAAGGTGTCATATTTGATGATAACATACTATATCAACTGCATGAAACTAATTCAGCAATATGTCTATTCAACAATTTGTCTTGTTTTTTTTTTTTTTTAGAAGACAAATTGTAGATTCTGGAAAACCATCATCAACTACGACAATCTTAATAACATAAACATACCATAAAATACATTATTATACGCCCAATGTGTCATATTTGATGATGAAATACTAAATGAACTGCATAAATCTAATGCAACAATTTGTTTAGTATTTTTTTTTTAGAAGACAAATTGCAAAATCTGGAAAACCATCAACAACTACGACAATTTTAATTACATAAACATACCATAAAATACATTAATATACGGCCAAACTGTCATATTTGATGATGAAATACTATTTGAACTGCATGAAACTAATTCAGCATTTTGTCTGTTCAACAATTTGTCTTGTTTTTTTTTTTTTTTTTTTTAGAAGACAAATTGCAAAATCTGGAAAACCATCATCAACTACGACAATTTTAGTTACATAAACATACCATAAAATACATTAATATACGGCCAAACTGTCATATTTGATGATGAAATACTATTTGAACTGCATAAAACTAATTCAGCATTTTGTCTGTTCAACAATTTGTCTTGTTTTTTTTTTTTTTTTTTTAGAAGACAAATTGTAGAACCTGGAAAACCATCATCAACTACGACAATTTTAATTACACAAACATACCATAAAATACATTAATATACGGCCAAACTGTCATATTTGATGATGAAATACTATTTGAACTGCATGAAACTAATTCAGCATTTTGTCTGTTCAACAATTTGTCTTGTTTTTTTTTTTTTTTTTTTAGAAGACAAATTGTAGAACCTGGAAAACCATCATCAACTACGACAATTTTAATTACACAAACATACCATAAAATACATTAATATACGGCCAAACTGTCATATTTGATGATGAAATACTATTTGAACTGCATGAAACTAATTCAGCATTTTGTCTGTTCAACAATTTGTCTTGTTTTTTTTTTTTTTTAGAAGACAAATTGTAGAATCTCGAAAACCATCATCAACTACGACAATTTTAATTACATAAACATACCATAAAATACATTATTATACGGCCAAGGTGTCATATTTGATGATGAAATACTGTATGAACTGCATGAAACTAATTCAGCATTTCGTCTGTTCAACAATTTGTCTTGTTTTTTTTTTTTAAGACAAATTGTAGAATCTGGAAAACCATCATCAACTACGACAATTTTAATAACATAAACATACCATAAAATACATTAATATACGGCCAAGCTGTCATATTTGATGATGAAATACTGTATGAACTGCATGAAACTAATTCAGCATTTTGTCTGTTCAACAATTTGTCTTGTTTTTTTTTTTAGAAGACAAACTGTAGAATCTGAAAAACCATCATCAACTACGACAATCCTAATAACATAAACATACCACAAAATACATTATTATACGGCCAAGGTATCATATTTGATGATGAAATACTATATGAACTGCATAAATCAAATGCAACAATTTGTTTAGTGTTTTTTTTCTTTTTTTTTTTTTTTAGAAGACAAATTGCAAAATCTGGAAAACCATCATCAACTACGACAATCTTGATAACATAAACATACCATAAAATACGTTATTATACGGCCAAGGTGTCATATTTGATGATGAAATACTATATGAACTGCATGAAACTAATTCTGCCTTTTATCTTGTTTTTTTCTTTTTTTTAGAAGACAAATTGTAAATCTGGAAAACCATCATCAACTACGACAAACTTAATAACATAAACATACCATAAAATACATTATTATACGGCCAAGGTGTTGTATTTGATGATAAAACACTATATGAACTGCATGAAACTAATTCAGCCTTTTGTCTGTTCAACAATTTGTCTTGTTTTTTTTTTTTTTTTTTTAGAAGACAAATTATAGAATCTGGAAAACCATCATCAACTACGACAATCTTGATAACATAAACATACCATAAAATACGTTATTATACGGCCAAGGTGTCATATTTGATGATGAAATAGTATATGAACTGCATGATGAAACTAATTCAGCATTTTGTCTGTTCAACAATTTGTCTTGTTTTTTTTTTTAGAAGACAAATTGTAGAATCTGGAAAACCATCATCAACAACGACAAACTTAATAACATAAACATACCATAAAATACATTATTATACGGCCAAGGTGTTGTATTTGATGATGAAATACTATATGAACTGCATGAAATTAATTCAGCATTTTGTCTGTTCAACAATTTGTCTTGTTTTTTTTTTTTAGAAGACAAATTGTAGAATCTGGAAAACCATCATCAACTACGACAATCTTAATAACATAAACATATCATTAAATACATTCTTATACGGCCAAAGTGTCATTTTTGATGATGAAATACTGAATGAACTGCATAAATCTAATGCAACAATATGTCTTGTTTTTTTTTTTTTTTTTTTTAGAAGATAAATTGTAGAATCTGGAAAACCATCATCAACTACGACAGTCTTAATAATATAAACATACCATAAAATACATTGTTATTTGGCCAATGTGTCATATTTGATGATGAAATACTAAATGAACTGCACAAATCTAAGGTAGCAATTTGTCTTGTGTTTTTTTTTTTGTTAGACGACAAATTGTAGAATCTGGAAAACCATCATCAACTACGACAGTCTTAATAACATAAACATACCATAAAATACATTGTTATATGGCCAATGTGTCATATTTGATGATGAAATACTAAATGAACTGCACAAATCTAAGCCAGCAATTTGTCTTGTGTTTTTTTTTTTTTTTGTTAGACGACAAATTGTAGAATCTGGAAAACCATCATCAACTACGACAGTCTTAATAACATAACCATACCATAAAATACATTGTTATTTGGCAAATGTGTCATATTTGATGATGAAATACTAAATGAACTGCACAAATCTAAGGCAGCAATTTGTCTTGTGTTTTTTTTTTGTTAGACGACAAATTGTAGAATCTGGAAAACCATCATCAACTACGACAGTCTTAATAACATAAACATACCATAAAATACATTGTTATATGGCCAATGTGTCATATTTGATGATGAAATACTAAATGAACTGCACAAATCTAAGGCAGCAATTTGTCTTGTGTTTTTTTTTGTTAGACGACAAATTGTAGAATCTGGAAAACCATCATCAACTACGACAGTCTTAATAACATAAACATACCATAAAATACATTGTTATATGGCCAATGTGTCATATTTGATGATGAAATACTAAATGAACTGCACAAATCTAAGGTAGCAATTTGTCTTGTGTTTTTTTTTGTTAGACGACAAATTGTAGAATCTGGAAAACCATCATCAACTGCGACAGTCTTAATAACATAAACATACCATAAAATACATTGTTATTTGGCCAATGTGTCATATTTGATGATGAAATACTAAATGAACTGCACAAATCTAAGGCAGCAATTTGTCTTGTGTTTTTTTTTTTGTTAGACGACAAATTGTAGAATCTGGAAAACCATCATCAACTACGACAGTCTTAATAACATAAACATACCATAAAATACATTGTTATTTGGCCAATCTGTCATATTTGATGATGAAATACTAAATGAACTGCACAAATCTAAGGCAGCAATTTGTCTTGTGTTTTTTTTTGTTAGACGACAAATTCTAGAATCTGGAAAACCATCATCAACTACGACAGTCTTAATAACATAAACATACCATAAAATACATTGTTATTTGGCCAATGTGTCATATTTGATGATGAAATACTAAATGAACTGCACAAATCTAAGGCAGCAATTTGTCTTGTGTTTTCTTTTTTTGTTAGACGACAAATTGTAGAATCTGGAAAACCATCATCAACTACGACAGTCTTAATAACATAAACATACCATAAAATACATTGTTATTTGGCCAATGTGTCATATTTGATGATGAAATACTAAATGAACTGCACAAATCTAAGGCAGCAATTTGTCTTGTGTTTTCTTTTTTTGTTAGACGACAAATTGTAGAATCTGGAAAACCATCATCAACTACGACAGTCTTAATAACATAAACATACCATAAAATACATTGTTATTTGGCCAATCTGTCATATTTGATGATGAAATACTAAATGAACTGCACAAATCTAAGGCAGCAATTTGTCTTGTGTTTTTTTTTGTTAGACGACAAATTCTAGAATCTGGAAAACCATCATCAACTACGACAGTCTTAATAACATAAACATACCATAAAATACATTGTTATTTGGCCAATGTGTCATATTTGATGATGAAATACTAAATGAACTGCACAAATCTAAGGCAGCAATTTGTCTTGTGTTTTCTTTTTTTGTTAGACGACAAATTGTAGAATCTGGAAAACCATCATCAACTACGACAGTCTTAATAACATAAACATACCATAAAATACATTGTTATTTGGCCAATGTGTCATATTTGATGATGAAATACTAAATGAACTGCACAAATCTAAGGCAGCAATTTGTCTTGTGTTTATTTTTTTTGTTAGACGACAAATTGTAGAATCTGGAAAACCATCATCAACTACGACAGTCTTAATAACATAAACATACCATAAAATACATTGTTATTTGGCCAATGTGTCATATTTGATGATGAAATACTAAATGAACTGCACAAATCTAAGGCAGCAATTTGTCTTGTGTTTTTTTTTTTGTTAGACGACAAATTGTAGAATCTGGAAAACCATCATCAACTACGACAGTCTTAATAACATAAACATACCATAAAATACATTGTTATTTGGCCAATGTGTCATATTTGATGATGAAATACTAAATGAACTGCACAAATCTAAGGCAGCAATTTGTCTTGTGTTTTTTTTTGTTAGACGACAAATTGTAGAATCTGGAAAACCATCATCAACTACGACAGTCTTAATAACATAAACATACCATAAAATACATTGTTATATGGCCAATGTGTCATATTTGATGATGAAATACTAAATGAACTGCACAAATCTAAGGCAGCAATTTGTCTTGTGTTTTTTTTTTGTTAGACGACAAATTGTAGAATCTGGAAAACCATCATCAACTACGACAGTCTTAATAACATAAACATACCATAAAATACATTGTTATATGGCCAATGTGTCATATTTGATGATGAAATACTAAATGAACTGCACAAATCTAAGGCAGCAATTTGTCTTGTGTTTTTTTTTTGTTAGACGACAAATTGTAGAATCTGGAAAACCATCATCAACTGCGACAGTCTTAATAACATAAACATACCATAAAATACATTGTTATTTGGCCAATGTGTCATATTTGATGATGAAATACTAAATGAACTGCACAAATCTAAGGCAGCAATTTGTCTTGTGTTTTTTTTTGTTAGACGACAAATTGTAGAATCTGGAAAACCATCATCAACTACGACAGTCTTAATAACATAAACATACCATAAAATACATTGTTATTTGGCCAATGTGTCATATTTGATGATGAAATACTAAATGAACTGCACAAATCTAAGGCAGCAATTTGTCTTGTGTTTTTTTTTTGTTAGACGACAAATTCTAGAATCTGGAAAACCATCATCAACTACGACAGTCTTAATAACATAAACATACCATAAAATACATTGTTATTTGGCCAATGTGTCATATTTGATGATGAAATACTAAATGAACTGCACAAATCTAAGGCAGCAATTTGTCTTGTGTTTTTTGTTTTTGTTAGACGACAAATTGTAGAATCTGGAAAACCATCATCAACTACGACAGTCTTAATAACATAAACATACTATAAAATACATTGTTATTTGGCCAATGTGTCATATTTGATGATGAAATACTAAATGAACTGCACAAATCTAAGGCAGCAATTTGTCTAGTGTTTTTTTTTTTTGTTAGACGACAAATTGTAGAATCTGGAAAACCATCATCAACTACGACAGTCTTAATAACATAAACATACCATAAAATACATTGTTATTTGGCCAATGTGTCATATTTGATGATGAAATACTAAATGAACTGCACAAATCTAATGCAGCAATTTGTCTTGTGTTTTTTTTTTTTGTTAGACGACAAATTGTAGAATCTGGAAAACCATCATCAACTACAACAATCTTAGTAACATAAACATATCATAAAACACATTATTATACGGCCAATGTGTCATATTTGATGATGAAATTTGAGGATAAACATATAGGCATTTCTACCTTCCTTACAATAGCAATTAATTTCTTTTTTTTTTTTTTCAGAAGACAAACTGTGAAATTTTGGAAACTATGATTTAGAGATTTAGTTCGTTATGTCATTTTTGGAAGGTATCAATTATTTTCTGAAATTGTTATTTCTATCATATACTTTATCGGCATTGTTGCAAACGAATGGGATATGAAACATCCGATCAAAAGACATCTAATTACTAAGGTCAAAACTAAAAGACAAGAATGCCCTCAACACCATAATCTCGAGACAGTCCAACCAGCCATTCTCTAAGGACGATTATATATAAAAAAACAAATAAATCAATCTGTGGTAAGATTGTATATTAAAAGAAATATTAGAGTGATGTTACAGCTATACCAATTCTTGCTTCAGGCATTTTATGCAGTGGAGCCAATATTACATGAAATTCAAAACATTTTAGAACTAAATTATCCAATTTAAACCACAATACAAAGCCAAATTGTCAAAATACGATAATAATATTGTGATCAAACACTTACCACGACTCCGTCTTGTTTTTCGCGAGTAAAGTCCGAGAAAATTAAACTGCGTAGTCCGTATTTCACATCGCGGTGTTGGAAAACGATAATAAAATCAATAACTATTGGTTAAAAGTTGGTAAGTAGAATAAAATAAAATAGATACCGATACGTAGACAAAACAGACAATACAACTACGTAGTAAACGGAAAATTGCCAAATTTCGTCTTAGATAAACAGAATAATTTAGAAAAAACCTTTACAATCAATAGTATTGATCCATTATCCATTTTCCCGACGTTTCCCGAACCGTTTATAGATGTTTCAAACTAAGAAGAGCACAGTTGTATATGCAACCAAATATACATAGGCAATTTATAAACCATACACTGGGTATGATTGGTTGCATATACAACTGTGCTCTTCTTAGTTTGAAACTACTCTACGTTGTTTGCGACGCGAACACGATGCGCGATAAAAACTGGCCGTTAATACAAAGAAACCCGGCGAAAATCCTCGCGAAAACCTGGGAAAATCGCGAAATCATCGCCGAAGCACTTGGCATAGTCACTAATCACTTGTTTTAATTAAGCAGTTGATTAGTTAGCGAATTTTAGATAAAAATACGAGCAAACGTATAACTACGCGCGCACACACCGACCCGAACGACACATTGGTCATGAATTTTCGGTTTCGAGCGCGCCGATATACTGGTTTGCTGGAGTGGGGACTGTTTTTTGTAGTTAAAAGGTTCCTTCAGGTATAGGTGTGATTCAAAGTCGAATATTCACGACTACATACACCCATAACAGCATTTTCGTACATAAATATATCAAAATTTTCCTTAGTAATTACAATTTAATTTTTCTATATGGCTTCTCTCAGCCTTAGATTTGTAATAATTCGGAAAAGCATACTATAATTTACGCGTTAGCGATATCTAACCATTTGTCGACAAGAAATAACTCATAAATGGCTTTCAATACAAGTGCTGCGAACCGTTTAGAGTAGACAGACCTAGATTGCTGGTTAAATTAGGGTTTGAGAGATCATTAACAGCTTGCGCCGTAATGTTCGTGACTAATTAATTAAGTAATCTATCTGCAAAGCAGATCAACGAAGAAACAGCTATTATTCCGCCAACAAAATTTCCCTAAAGCAACTTAAAACCGCTTAATTGAATTTAGTTCAACCGCATGTATCTACAATCATATTAGGCCAGTTCTTGTTATTGAAATAATACCGTTCATGAAATTAATACTGGCAATAGCTAGCTATGGGCAGCAGGCCTTGAAGGCCTGCATTTCTAGACCGCTAGAGGGCAGATCGCCTAGAGTCTAGGGCTGAAAACATAGTGGAGAGGCGAGGGTAGCTGTGATGGTAGAGGCGAGGATAGAGACATTCTCGCCTCTACCATCACAGCTACGCAGATTATATCTATATCTGTTAGATATATAGACATAATCTACGTGGTCGTTACCCTCGCCTCTCCACTATGTTTTCAGCCTAAGGCCCTAGAGGGTAGACCGCAATTGTGCGTTTAGATTCGATACTGCAGAACAGCCTGTATTGGTTCTGAATGAGAGAGACTACATAAACGCAAACAAAATACTTAAGACCTGGCGTATTCACTGATCGCTAACACCCTTGTAGATCAATTTTGACCAAAAGTTTTTTGAAGTTATTTCTTCGCACCAAAAGAATTAATTGGATGTGAGCGAACTATTGGAGTTCCCGACAGTCGACGTTCCGCCGTGGAAACACCCAAAACATGCATTTGAAAATTCACCGAATTCGGGCAAAAAAAACTCTTTGCGCCCCGATTTTTATCTCGATTCTTGTTCTGAAGACCTTTTAGACGGCTCTCGTCGCAAAACATGACCGCGACCGACGATCATAAGAGCGCTACGTCTCGGCAAAAATTTGGAATTTGGACAAATTTTCTTTACGACACATTTTTAAAAGAAAATTTATAGCCTCTCTGTAACGATTTCAAAAGACGAAATCGAAATTGCAAAAGGCGTTTTCCCGTCTACCCTAGGCCTTGACTATGCGCCGTAGACCATAGTCTTTATTACGGCTATATAGAAGATCGTATATTCCTTCCCGCCGCGCAGCACGTACACCATTCTTACTTTAATTCTACTGTATTACTGAATGTTGGAGTTAGTGGTTTAGTATATAGATAGACAGTTGTAAAACTCAATTAAATTATTGAGAGTAGTGAAAGAGAGAAGCAATTTTCATGTTTTGTATTACTTATTTATTTAATTTTAATTAAAAGCGTTGTTAGTACTAAAAGAATTTATTTCTACGAGTATTTCAACCAAAATAAAAAAAAATGAGGATTATTGAGCTGTGGTTACCAACCTCTCTGCTCAATGATTAATTATTTACATTCAATTACTTTCCAATTTTGGACCGGTGATAGAAAATAAATAATTAAACGGCTGATGGCTACCCAAATAAATATTAAATCGAATCCTAGCTTCCAAAGTTCGTTTCGAATCAATCGTAGTTACTGAAAACACTACCATGAGCTTCATTCACATTAAACAACATTTTTCCACATCCGTAAATCCGTAAACAAAGAACATTACACAGAGAGAACTTTATTTTTTGATATCAAAAAAAAAATGATTGTTGCGTATATAGTGGAGCATGAAGAGGATTTTCTTTCTATACAAATAATATTTTATTCTAATAAGAATTTCAATATAGTTGTTCCATCGGTTAGTTATTCTTACGATTTAAGAATTTGGTATGTTTATGTTGAGTATATTTTTCTCTGACGAAGAAGAAGTTACTCTTCTATAAAAAAGTAGACGTTCGTCTTACAACAACAACAATATTTCGTTGGACGAAAAATATATATGTACAGTTTCTTGACCCAAGATTCTTACTCTGAGAGATACATAGAAAGTTGTGCTATTACTTTACAGATGGCGCTAACATGTTCTTGCGTGTTTTATTTCATGGGTGACTTACAACGATTATGAGGTAAACAACCATGATGTAGTGGATTGTAGTAGCCTACACAGAGAGAACTCTATTCTTGGATATCAAGAGAAATTGTTCTTGCGTATATAATGTAGCATGAAGAGAATTTTTTTGCAGTCCAACTAATACTTTATTACAATAAAAGCTTCAATATATGTAGTTATTTCAACGGCTAGTTATTCTTCCGGTTTAAGAGTTTAGTATGTTGAGCATATTTTGTTCTGACGAAAAAAATTTATTCTTCTACATATAAAAAGAGTAAGACGTTTGTTTTACAACAACAATATTTTGTTGTGTGAAAAATAGACATGCTTCAACGAACAAACAGTTTCTTGACCCAAAAGTATACGTACGTATCGCTTAAAACAGACGTAATTCTTTTCAAGCAGTTCCTTCATACTTAAAACAAGAAAACGTGATACTTGGAACATCAAGAAAATCATATTCTTACTCTGAGAATTTTGTATTTTACTTAAAACCAACCAAATGATCTTTCTGCGGATATAGAAACAAGTGATATTCTTCAGTCAATGATATTCGTATTGTATCGAATAAATTTTTCCCTCTGTGTATATTATTATAAACTGTATCTGTATCTGTTTAATCTATTAATTTAATTAATAAAAGGTCATTTATTGATCTAAATATTTGAGTGTGTTTTATCAATATCGGCATGGTATGATGCATGGTTATTTTCTGTAAATAATTTGTGAGACTAAACCAACTGTGACCACACAATGAATAGGCTGTTCGTGCAATACTAGTTATTAGGAAAAGTGCTATACATTGAGCCAGCCCCATACGGAAGGCTAAACACGAACAACTGAATGACGACAGTTAACCATTTTCCTGATGACTGATCGCTAATGACTATCGATCCATACTGATTAATGTGGCCGATAGGCAGACATTGTCTTAAAAAACGAACAGCAAATTAAAGTAGATTTGTTTTGTGATGATAACAAAAGAAATTAATCATAATTCTTCCAGTATTTAGACTGACGATAACCGAACATTTCTCTAAAATGAATAAGATGATATAAAAGACACACAAAGCCTAGAATTAAACGATTTCTTGTGCATCTATCTCACTTTATGTGGTGCAACGGACCCAGTTGGATCTTTAGCCTCGACTTCGACACGCTCAATTTGATTTTTCGGTTGAAATAGCACCCCGCATTACCCAGCATTAAATTTCGAACAGCGCCAGAAATATTAAGGGCCGTGTTCTACCGCCAAAATTCGATGCAAGAACACCGTTTTATGTCCGAGACCGTCGTTGAATTTTAATATGCGTATTATATTTCACATTATATTGCATTTCTCTGGTAAAATGGTAATTGTTTCAACGTAGTGAGCACTATGGTAATTGTTAAAGTTAAATCGCTAAAATTGCAGTGTTGGTTTTTAAAACAAATATCTGGTGGTATAAAGTATGTACATAATGTATCAGGTGAACAAACGAAGCAAGAAACAAACAATCGAGAATAAATATTGGATTTTATGATTCCGTGTACAGGGACCGGCCTCAGTCTAGGTGAAATATTAAAAGAACAAAAGGGAAGTTCCAATTTACCCTCACGCTAGGACCCGGTACAAGCAACGGAAAAGGTAAAATGGGAATGCGGAACTGCTATAGGACCCGTGTTTTATACGCAAAGGACCTTTTACCGACCAAAAAAAGCTCCTCGCATTCACACTCGGAAAACAATGCCAGCTTCTGTGCACTAAAACACAGTGGCGGCTCCTGCAATTGTTCACAGATTTACACCAAAAGAAATTGATATAGATAAGATCATAATACACCGGTATTCCAAAAGTTAACGTCATCCTGTTAGTAGAGATAATTATTTTAATACTAGCATTAGCTAGGAAAAATGGTCTACAATTTGCTGAAACAAGAAAAACTCCAGGAAATTGTGTAAGAGTTATTTCAACCCCTAGAGTGTGAGCTACCACTGCTCGCGTGTATATTTACTTCAAGCTTGTGTTCAACGCGTGCCATTCTTTGATATAGGTGGTACACTTAACGCCTTCCGTGCAAGAGGGACAAAAGGGACCATCCCCACTCACTGAAACTCAAATAAAAGAGAGTGAAAATGTTCGTTCTTCGCCGTCGTCGCTTAGACGAGGGTGGAATGTAGGTGATGGGAGCAGTGGGTCGTCTCTCTGACAGTGTGTGTGTGTACATAATGGTCAGTTTTCAAAGTAAACACAATTAGGGGCGCCCGGTGTCACTTTACCGGGAAGTCGGTGGGCCTGAGCTTTCATCAATAAGAGCTGTCATTAGAGCTAAGGCCGGAAAGGTGGTGCTAGCCATGGCTTCATGCACACCTTTCATCAGGGCTGGGTTTAGGGGTTGAATAGTTCCGGTTTCATGTAAGCTTTATTCTTTTGAATTTGTTCAGTTTTATAGAAACTCATACAATTTAATGTAAGATATATGTTTCTCTATTTAATCATTATTATTATTATTCCTACGGAATTGCGAAGTCTGGTATATTGCGTTGCTCTTACAAGGTAGTCTTTAAGCGGAGACGGAATCTTCGATTATGGCTGTCCATGAACAAGCACTACGAGATACTGTAAACAAAAAAAATGTTTCCGGCTACCTTTGACACATCAAAACCTTCTAAAATATATTAATTTAGTGAAGCCACATTTGGATACCAATCTAATGTCAGTAATGGAATAGCATTAATTGAAAATTGTAATACTTGTTTAAAGTCCCTGGAGGATGAGGAGGTATCGGAATAGTCAAAATCGGATAAATCGCGGCTTTTACCGCGGTCAATTTGGTCAATCCTGAGATGTACGCGTTCCTTCTGGGTTTGACGGCTTTTTGGGCTTTTACAGTAATATACATGCTATCAAAAACAATCCAGTTCATCCCCTAATAATTCTAAAAAAGTATATATACCAAATTTCGGGCCGGTCCGTTGATTTGAAATTATCTGAAGCGAAAAGAAGTATAGATTCGAGTAAAAAGATTATGTGTTCGAATAAAACACGTGCGGGTTACAAAAATCATGGCATCATTTTCGGTATGTTTACTGGCGGGCAGATGGCGCTGACAGTCTCTAGTCACACGTTCGCTTGATTAGTGGGTTATAAGCTGACTTAGTTTAAATGAATTTTAGAAATAATTATTTTCAAAATTCATTGAATGTCCTGTTTAAATTTGCGTGTAAAGTGCTGAAGCAAACAATTATATCCATGAAAGGTTACAAAAGTTACTGGGTATATAAACCGGCCCAATTTAGTTGGGCCAATATATTTGCATAGAATATAGTATAAAATTATAATATAAGTATATGATATTTTCACAAAATGCACTAATTAGTACTTATTGTTCCCGATGGTGGTCCAACTGTAGCCACACAGGAAACATATATATGTGTAAAACATGCATATTCTATATTAAATGCTTTTTAATTTATGTAAATAGCAGGCTAAAACAAAATATGTAAACAATAGACTAAAATTTCAGCAGCTCTACAAACAAATACCGGGTGAGAATTTTGTAATATCTCAAAAAATATGCATTACAGAAAATCTGTCGGATTAAAACTTTATCCGCTAGTACGAAACTACGCCCACCTTCACACCAGAACGTCAAAATTGGACAGAAATGTTTCTAGATTGATTTATTACAAGCAAAAAAAGTAGAACAGCGCGCTAATAGTAGGTCCCGTCCGAATAACATTTTAACCGAATTTTATTTAATAAATGCGAGAGCAAAACGTAACCGACTTCGTTCCGTTTCTTGTTGAGCCTGCCCGTTCCGTGCGGATGAAAAATTTCAAAGCAAGATTTATGGATGCATAATGTTAGACTACACTTTTTCGGCGTGACTTTCTGACTCGCGTACACGCGCTCACCCCTCTCCCTTTCTCGCTCTCGCGTTATTTATTACCGCACGCAATCGAGTGCGGCCGCCGGGAAACGGATTGAATAAAATCGCACGTTGGGAACTGGATACAGAATTTATACATTTAATGGTCTATAAATTATTACGGGATGAACGCGAGGTGGCGGTGTACGATTCGACCGGGTTAAACATCACGCCAAAACTTTTTTTCTCTCAATTATTGTCCTGGAAAAAGTTTGCTTTTTTTGTCGACTTCACGGTGTTAATTTATAGGAAACATTCATTATTTACATTTGTGAAATTGCTTTTTTGGCATTAAAAAAGTGCTGTGTACTTTTATTATTTAAAAAACTGTAAAACTGTTTGCTAAATTTTTAGGTGGTCGCTTTTTTAAACTTTATACAGAATGGTCACCAGAATTTCTCAAAAATGGTAAATAATATAACAAAAATACTAAAACTTATTATTAAACTAGATTATTCGTCCAAATATTGAGTTCAAAGTGTTCTGCTGTAAACACACTTCAACCAGTGGCTACATCTACATTATGCCATTTATATTTAATTATTTTTATACCCTGTAAACATTGAGAAGTGTAGCATGAATAAAAATCGTTTTCAGAATATCAGTTTTGTAAAAACTTCCATTAAAATAAAAGAAAATTTATCACAATTTTTATTTACCTAAATATGTTACAAGTGTAGTGTTAAAGGCCCCAAAATTTATATTTAATATAACAACCATAAGGATGAAGTATACTAAACAATTCAGAATCTTATTACATATTATGAAAATCCCCAGCATTATAAATGCCTAATGACTTCTCCCCATTACCACATTCACGCTAAATTTAATATGTTAAGGGCGGTCGTATTTTTGCGTACCGCAAACAGCGGAAAGCGATTATGTACGGTGAAAATCCTTTGGTTTTTTTCCCGGGACCGCTTTCACCGAAACCTCGACGCAGATTACGGCGCACGAAAAGTGGGGACGCGTGCAAAACTAATTGCTCCACTATTTGTTCGGTCCGACGTTTCGCCTCGCATCCTCCTCATCCCGTAAATGCTTCCACCTTTTTTTGCGGCAAAAATCCCGCGCGGCCAAAAAGGATTTCTCGGGTTAAGGACTCATCCCAGAATCTGTACGCTCGTTATTCATTTTCCCATTAATTAATTGCTTTTTGAGTACTATTTCCTTGCAGACACGAGGATCGTTACGTGATGTAGGAAAAATAAAATAAAATCGAAATATTTGTAGTGCGTTTACAATGCATGTTATTAGAAATTTAGTTAAATCTATGTAATATCTAATAAATGCAATTAGTACATATACACTGCATATGTTCCTGCGTTAGGTCTATTTTCTACATTAGAGCCACAGAGTATATTGACTTGAACGGACAGATTTATGAATGAGTACTCAAGCAATGCTAAAAATATCACTTGATCGTAGACACCGGCATAATTTCTGACCGATGTCCTATATTTACGCGCACCAGAGTGCATCGACTGTCTACATTAGATAGAGACATATAAATAGACACGCTTATGTTTATATTTTCAATTACATATCGCCGTATTCTGGCGAGTGCACAGCCGGGTTCACATCAAACACATTAGTTGCCCTTTCGACTATTCAAATATTTATCTAAACTAGTTACGTCAGGTTATATGAGTGAAATAGTACATTGCACTCAACAGAAGATTCTAAGAGCATTTTATATTCATTTTTTAACTATTCGACTAGGTCCTCTAGAAGTCAACGAGACAGTTGAAAACTATAGTTATATTTAAACAACCATTACTAATTTACACAATCAAAGTATTTTCTAAATCCAATCTGGTTTCGTAATAAAACTAGTCCAAACTAGTCAACAATGCCCAGGTCGACGTTTAAATGAACTAAGTTACAATCGGCAATTCGGACAGTGAAATAAATTACCAGGCCCGGACTTCATTAATTTTTATCGCGGAATTCCATTAAAACTTTGTAATTATTTGACCGGTTCTAAGCGGAGAATTTTTCTTCATGCCGCCGCACGGCTACGCTACGCTGGTTGTGGCGAGCGAACCTAATGGAAACCGCTGATTCCGAAAGTTTCGCCCTGATGACGCGGTTCTTACCGCATTTAATGGTAATTTGGATCTAGCGATGATTCGGAGGTGTTTAACAAAGAATGGGGAAAACGGATGCCGAGGTTTTCAAGATCAATGGATACGAACGTATACTTGAATGAAAATCAATGACTTCAGCTAGAAATCTTAGGAGGGTTAGAGAAAATAGAGATAATTCACACCTAGGTGAATACTATCGTACCACTACATCATGTGAGTAGAAAACAAAATATGACCTTCCATAGTTCAACAGAAACTTCGTACCAAAGGGAATTAAAACGCCAAGAAATAGCAAATTGAATATGTAATAGTAAAAGTGTTTAAACACAGTTCTCCTATGGAAGTATTTAGTGATAATCTGATTTTTGTCAAATCAAAAAATTGTTGGAAGTTCAAATTGATTTGAATTCAGTTTTAGTGTTTCAAGTTTTAATATCCCACGTATTTGACTATCCTACTATTACACAGGACAAACAAAATTTTGTTAATCGATCATTCTTCTCTCATTCTTCTTCGGTATTGCAACCACCACTGTTCGCCATCAGATTTTAGTAGGTACTCCTATCCGCCACATCAACGTAAATTTTACAATCTTAACCGGGACACACATAACAAAGTTAAACTCGTTAAAACAACGCGACCGGAGCCAGCCACTAGTACCTAATGGAGAAGTTGGTGGGTCCCGCATGTAGATCTAAATGTATATAATTTACATTCGGCTCAAACTAGCAAAACATGTAATTTCAGTTTTACGAGTTATGGCCGTCATCGCACCGTGGATCGTCGCTCTCGACCAGGGTCCCCATTACCGAAACAATGCGGATTAATCCGCATACGGAGCCATCTATCTTTTTCTATTAACCTAAGACGGAAAGGGATAGATTGCTAGATTCCGTCCACGGATCTCCAGTCACCGCCTCAATAATAACGGCCCAAGAGATCCAACTACAAATTTCCGACTACAATAGAGATGCAATTCTGTTAGTACCAGCGTTGACTTGTGACCAGATAGGAAACTTGACGGTGTTACATAGATCCGATAGCTACACCGGTAATTCGATTCAATACAGATGGCAGGAATTGAGTATTCCACTGTCGACGTTGGATTATATAATAATAATAATAATAATAATCCAAGCCTTAACATCCCCCAACAGCTTTCGCCAATTACAGGGGGCATCGGCAGGCCAGAGTATTATTATTATCGCCCGCGCCTGTGGAACGTCTTAAGATGTTTGGCTCCCATATGAATCAATAATTAACAGAATAATCAAAAATATATCCCAAATGTGTTTCTGTCGATTACAATACTTTATTTCTAGGGTACTAGTTCGAAAGTAAAAAATCATAAGCACATCCAAAAGCTGATGACAAAACGTACCTACCTTTACTACCTTCCCGTACTGTCAACAGTGGCAAGGCAAGGGTAGGAGCGTCATCATGCAGCTCCATTAAACCAGCCATCAAACAATACGTCCATAAAGCGGAACGGAAACTTTCTTGTCAGAAAGGGGTTAGGGTAGAATGTAAACAAGGGTACCCAGTTTTAATTAGGTCCCTCGCGTCGCGTTTTATACGTATTGAATGTCCTGTCGCAATTTGTCGTCCTCTTCTCTGAGGCAGTTATAATTTATTGTACGGTAGCGTGCGTTAATCCTGTTGTAGCTGCGTACTACGGGTTGCCTACGTTGCTTGGTTGCGTTGTTCGTGACTGTGCTTGCTCTGCTTACGCGCGAAATGAATGATGATCTTTTTAATGTATCGTGAACAATTTGTAACGGCTCATTTCGACAAGGATTTTGGCAAAGGGGACATATTTTTCTGCCTTGTACGACAATTGTTATTCAATTAGGAGCTGTTACAGATGGTAATTACAAGTTCTAATCAAGAAAATCTCATACACAATAAAATAGTTCTTACAGAGCACCATAGCTTCTGAACTATTCTGAAATATTTGTGCGAAAAAGGAAACACGTTGCCTACTAGTAGACAGATTGAAAAACTCGAAATATCTCAATTCTAGACAACTTTAGCAATTCAATTACCTCGGCTACGCCAAGATGCCATCAGATAGGGACAACCGGAAAGACCCCACCAAAAGAAACTTTACGGAAAGAAAAGTTTCGGCTTTATCAGCCAGACATATCCAGTCTGTTGACTGTAATTAGTTAAATCTGCGCAGAAAGAAGTTCATTTGGATTGGTCCGTCTGTCGTGAAAGAAGAAGGTCTAGATGAAGTGTACCGTGTCGTCCTTTCGCCGTCCTTTTTTCCGCCTGTCCGATTTTCAATAAACTTCCTTTAATGATGATCTTATCGTTGACGGTCTTTCTTCGGGCACGTCGTCTACGACGGTCGGACGGACGTCAATTAATATGGCGGCGCGCGGTAATTATAGATAAGATCGCCGGAAAAATAACCCCTCCGCAATCCCTGTCAGGACGCCGCCTTACTTGGCTCGTTTTATTTCAATTCCCAATTGATTCTGGAGACACGGCCTGCAATTGATGGATGTTTAGAACACTCCATCCCCAATAGTAGATTTCACCACTTCACTGTGGACTCTTCTTTGCTTGGTTTTCTCCGCTGCGCGACAGATTCGAATCTTATTAACGTTAACGAGGATTTGGTTAATGAAATGTGGATAACTGCTCTTATATCTGATGCAAATGACTACACAAACTTTAAAAATGTTTTCCTAAGATACCGTATTCAAAATGCATTGTAAACACTAGTTTTAGATTTTCAATGGACATTTTTTTATTAATTTAAATGAAAATTTTCAATGTTAGAATTATAGGTCAACAATACACCATTCAAATAATTTTAAAACAAATTTTGTTTAAACAAAATTCCAATAAATTTGGCGCGGTTCAGTTCTCGATAGTCGTCGAAAAGCACAGCATGGCAAACGTTCCAATTAAAGAATGCCGTACGTGAAAATTAACGACGCGAATCCGGAAATTGTCGATGCGTTATCCGTGTGCGTGTGGTGTGGTACCCTCTATTCCATTCGTTTGCCGTGTACCGCCTCCCCTGCATTGTATCGGAGGCATATCCAACTTCCTGGCAATATATTTCGCTAAGTCAATCTCGACGTTCCGCGGGCACCACCTTTATAAATCCGGGATTCCGGGATTTGAATCGTAATTGAAAAAATAAAAAAACTCGGGCAGAGGGTGAGAGTCGCTCGGAGAGGGAAATCGGCTAAATCGGCGATTTACTTGGGGCCGGGAGTTTTAATTTTGCTAAATCTAACCGATTTAGGGCGGAACCGCCCGCAGCCGCGCTAAAATAAACATTTTTATCGGTGAAACGTTACCTCAAATTGGCTTCATCAGCGCCGACGTTAATTAAATACGATTTATTCATTTAAATAATATATTTTTTGTTTTCTCCTAAATCAATATCAGTAAAATATTAGTCAAACCTTTTGATTTATATCTTAAATTGTTATGTATTCTTAAAATAAACACACTGTATAAATTAATTATAACGTAAAGCATGCTTTATAACTCTGCGACTTTGTGGCAATTTGACCGAGATCGTCCATTTAATTAAAACTTTTAATCCTCTGTAATTACGAAGTCCCCACGTACCGAAAAGTATCTTTGGGGCCATTCACCGTTTCACGATGTAGTAAATTTACGCGACTGTAGAAACCATTCCCTGCGACAGCCATAATAATATTTTTTTAGTTTTTAATCTTCTTCAGCATGAACGAACTGGATTGTTTTTGGTGACAATCTGACAACCGGAAGAGGCCAATGTTACAGGCATTTTCTTAGGGATTAAACCGATGTGACTTTAAACATGTATGCTAATTTTCAGTTCAATGCACACTGGTCGAAATGCCAATTTTTAAAAGATAGTATTAATTAAATGTAATATTTCATCAGAGATGAACCTGATGTAGGCGATAATTTTTTTATTGTTATGTAAAGGGCCATCGTAACTCGCCGTATCAAATTTAACTATACTAAAAGGTCGTAACGGCGTTAACGCGAACTAATGGCCAGACAGGGAGCACCGCCAAGTGCAGCCGGATAGTTAACAGGGTGCCGTCGTAAAAATTTAATAACTCCTTATTAAATCGCGGATTTATTTCGAAACAGGATCATAACCAGGCCCTGTTATCCACCTCCTTCTCGCTCGGTGTTTTTTTTTTTGTTTCGTTTCCTTGCCCGCAGATTTTTATTAAAATTTATTGCGAACATGATTTATAGAATGTTAGCCTCAGTGGCGGTTACGTACGTAAGAGGAATGTGTAGATTTGTAGGGTAGATAGGTCGAGCATAATTTTAAATAATAATGCGGCACAACACGCTACACGCCCTTATCGTATACCATAACAAAGTTTTACTTTTGCTAAGTGATTTGTTGAAAATTTAAATTTGATTACGTTAGGCTTTAGTATGTAGTAATACGTGATTTTATTAGAGGATAAACTAGCCTTGTTGTGTAGGACGTGAATATATTATAATATGTAGTTGTGTATTATAAAATATAACCTATTTGGACAAAAAGGCTACACTATGTTATGTTATCCTAATAGTGGTCCACATTCTGCCTTCAAATGGTCGTTAACATTGAAAGTGTAATAAAACTTTATTAATCCAAATTGGTGGATGCGCCGGATTGTTTAAAAATTACCCTCAATCGAATTACAGCTGTTGTTGCATTTCATGATGCCTAAGGCGTTACAATTATAATTGTAAAAGCTCGTTTATACGTTTAATCCATACATGCTAACTCTAACTATAATACACAGTGTAAACAAATCGGTCCGGGTTTAGCCAGTAGCGGGAGGGACGCGTTTGAACTTTACAAATTCTCATCAAAACGAGCAACGAAGCATTAAATGAAAAGCCAATTTAATTAAAACGCGTAATTAAGAGGCACGACACCCGGGATACAACGGTCCATAGTGGCACTAGCCGGGCGCCATAGTGCAGTATTCATATAAACATGATTTCATCTGGGCTTCCGAGCAGAACAATGGGGGACGGCCGGATTCCGTACTTTGTTGCAGTCGCATTTCAATTCCCTGTTCTCAACTCGACACCTCGTTTCAAAGTTAATCCGGGTAAGCGGGAGGAAGCGTGCAGAAACCAAGTCTCCGACTCTGCCTTGGAACGACCGGACCGTGTTTGATATTTAAAACATCTTAAGTTTCGCTAATGGTGTTTACAGAACAGGCGACATCCGACACTCTCGAAGTTTCTTCTGTGTATAGTTTGTTGTATGCCGCACTGCCAGCCGGCTGCTTGTCTTAATCTCGAATGCCATCGTGTCACCATAATAGTGCGGATGCGGTTGTTAAATTATATGGGCGTGTTGTTCGAAGTTAAAACGGTGTAGTTTTCTGCGGCTCTGTGTAGGATTGTGATATGATTAGCAGAATGTATGCAGGAAATCACCGTTGAATTCTAAAGTTTGAGCTCGACTGGATATTTTATCTAAATTTATATAAAATGTCAAAGATATTGCTAAAGTTGCAATAAACAGCAGGTCTTAGGTTGTCTTAGGTCAGGCATGTTATAGCTTATTACTAGAAGGAATTTAATTACCAAAAACCAGATAACATAAAACAGCAGGTGGTCTCAATAATAAGTTGTCTGCGGTCAGGAATGTTGTGGTTTATTACAAGAAGAAATTTAATTACCAAAAACTAGATGCAATAAAACAGCAGGTGATCTCAATAATAACTTAGGTCAGGAATGTTATATTTTGTACGCACAAAGAACTTAATTCCCTGAAACTTATTGCAATAAAACATCAGGTATTCTCAACAATAAAGATGTCGGCGGTCAGAAATGTTGTATCTTATATCTAGAGTTGTAGCTTATTTCTAGAAGAAATTTAATGATCAAAAACGAGCTGAATAAAACAACAGGTGGTCTCAACAATACGTTGTCCTAAGCCAGGAATGTTGTGGTTTGTCATAAAAAGAAGTTTACCAAAAACTAGAAGCAATAAAACAGCAGGTGATGTCAATAATAACTAGTCTTAGGTCAGAAATGTTGTATTTTGTATCTACAAAGAACTCCCTCAAACTTGTTGCAATAAAACAGCAGGTGTTCTCAGTAATAAACTGGTCTAAGGTCAGAAATGTTGTACTTTATTACTAGAAAGAACTTAATTGCCTCAATAAGTTGTCTTAACTAAACTATATGCAATAAAAAAAGCAGATGGCCTCAATAATAAATTTATCTTCAGGTTAGGAATGTTGTATTTTATACGTACAGAAAATTTAATTACCAAACCCTGACGCAAAGAAAACAGCAGGGTAAACTCAACAATAATTGGTTCTAGGTCTAAAATGTTATAGCTTATTACTAATTTAATTAAAAAAGAAACAGGTGCAACAAAACAGCAGGTGGTCTCAATAATAACTTTTCTTATGTCAGTATAATGTTGTACTTTGTACCTACAGAAAATAATAAATTCTTCAATAGTAATTTCTAGTAGACGCAATAAAACAACAGGTGGTTTTAATAGGTCAGTCAATGTTGTAGTTTATTATTAGAAAGAATTTAATTACATTTTAATGTTGCATTTTATATCAACAAAAGGTTTAATTCTCTCAAACTAGTAGCCATAAAACAGCAGGTGGTCTCAATGATAACTTGTCATCAGGACATCAGGAATGTTGTAATTTATAATTGGTCAAAATTTCAATTTTCATGTCAACGTTTTCTTTAAATAATTATCAATTCAGAGATTTTTCCAAGTTTACAAAATTGTCACATTTGCCTTAGTCCAAAGTATGTTCAGCTTTTATATGTTTTGACATGGGAAGTTGTTCCGAATTATCTCAACCAAATTCTGGCCACCTTAACAGAAGGGGTTTAGTTCATATAGGACAAGGTTATGAGCGCTAACTGCTACACTTACCCACAACAAATGCTACTATAAAGCGCTGGCCATTTTTCATAGCAAAAAGTAATTCTTCGGTCCGGAATCATAACATATGAATATTATTTAAGTTTACTTACCAGCACCAGGTATTATAAGGATAATACAGATAAGATAATCAGTACATACCTGAAACAAAAAAATATATATCAATATTAGTTACTAATATAATTTGACCTTAGTTGAAAGATGAGGACACCCAAGCAAAATAAATCAACTTTAATTAAAACATTTTTCAGCACCAAATCAATGTGTGCGTATAAAATATCGCTCTTTCAGAGGCTCACAGGGCTTCGCAAGAAGAGCGACAAATGTTCGGGCCGAGAAAAATGAAATATAACTCCTACAAAAGGAGGACGCTCGTTCCCAAGAGCATAAAAGCATAAAGAGCGAGAGGTCCCTCCATTCATATCAACGCGAATATATCTCTCATGGTAGCGGTGATGCTAACGCTCCGAATACGAGCACTAAAGAATTAGGCTAAAATTTGCGTGTCCAGGCGTACGCTAAATGGATTCAGCCCCTATGAAAAATGCCGTATTTGCGATATCTCCCGGTCGAGTGAAACGACGCGACGCGCCGCCCGCGCCCGTCCGTCGTTGTCGGGCTCGCTTTCATGGAAAAGCGTCAGAATGTTTACATCTTTGCCCGGATACAAGTATTAGCATACTAAATATGCCATTACTCCGACATCGAGGTACGCATAAAGTATGGAGCTCGTATCTACATATTTCTAGGTATTTTTGCCTTGTGTTCTGAATTATGCGCTCGTTTATCCGATGATGTTATGTTGGATTTTTCCCGCTCTGTTCTTTTATCTAATACAATCATTACATTTTGTTTACATGCTAGATATGTATAATGTAGATGTATGTCATTATACTTCTAAGGTCCACCATGTCAAAATAATTGATCTTTTTATTTAAAATTGTAAGTTAACTACAGTCAGATGGTTTAGTCAGATGTTGGGTATTATATATATATCAACATTAACAGCAGCTGTTAAACAATGCATTGATCATATTATCGCCTTGCAGATAGATAGAGAACAAACCCCTCAAAACCCTATTGTTAGTTGTCTACTTGTGAACATTGAGAACACGACTTCAGTACAGCAGTTGTGGTAGAGAGATGAGAAAGATATCGATTGCCTTTGTACAAGGAGCGCATATAATATCTGGAAAGTAGGATCAACATAAACTGGACGCACAGGTGGGAAATTAATCCTTGCAAAGAACATTGAAAGGCTAGTTTATCATGTACAAAAAATATTCGAATAAATGTCTTCATTTTCTTAAATTATTTCTGTTTCTCTCCAGAACATTTGATATAAATTAGTACTGTTACTGGTTTTGCACGTATCAGCTGTATATATTTAAGATTTGAAAGTTCACACTAGTTGAATAACTACTTTCTGGTTCTGCGAAAGGTGCCACATGAAAGAAGTATAAATTCGGTCAGAAACCGTCCATTATATTAGCGAGTTCTGGGTAACTTTGAAATATTGAAACATGCCGTAAACTTTACGTCCGGACGTTTAATCAATGGAAGAGCTGCGCGCAACGCGCCTCGCGCAAAAAATAGGACAAATTTGACGATCGCGCAGAGTTCAGTCGTAAAAAGCGAATTTTTATGGCACCATGCAGACACGTCAGGTGGTTTATAGTGCCACGTAAATCATACAGTATATCAATGAGGTATTAGAAAGCGCCTCTATATCCGTGCTACTGTTTGGGGATGCAAATGCTCAAATGGGGTGCCGTATCGCGCCGACATAAATTCGAATTAGCGAAACAGTAAATAGGTCAGTAATACCGACAGGCGAGTAGGGGAGTTCTCCCTTCTATTGTAGTCAGGGTGTTTTATTAAGACTTTAGGGTAGGCAGCATCGTTTACGTGTTGGGAAAGGCGATGAACGTAAAAATGGGGGATCGATTTGATGGGCTGATTGGGGTCAGGCCGGCAATTAAGTCAATATGTTTTATGGTGAGCCTTATTTGCGAAAGTGTCTCAAGAGTTATTTCGTCTTCCCAAAAGAAGTTCACTTACAACCTATATTAACAATATTTGCACTAACTTTATGGAACAAATTTTGCGGGTAAATTGTCAAAAGTAAGAACAAGTATTACGTGAATATTTTTGTTATTGACTGTCTAGGTAAACAACTAGCAAATTTCGTCAAAATAAACCAAAATTCAAACCAAATTTTAGTCAAGTCAACAACAGGAGGACTGGAATTGCCGTCCGAGGCAAATTTAAATAGTTCCGAAAGTATGCTCTCGCTTGCGCTGTCGCCGTGACATAATTCGATATTTTTTCGTTAGCGTCTCTTCCGCCCCGGAGCGCTTGCTTCCCGGCGAAGTTGCGAACTTCACGCCATTTATTTCGCGACGTGAAGCGTTTGTCAGCCGCACGCGGATAACAACGGGGAAAACAAGCAGCCAAGTCCGCAGAAAAATTGACTGAAATCACATTCCGTCTTGATAATTTATTGCCTTCAGTGGGAAGCTCTTGCATTGTAGAGTAGGTGGCGCTAGTTGTCTTCATTGTAGATTTCAAGACAAAGCAAACTACGTAATACTAAAACAACGCAGATACGCGTAGCGTAGGTATAGTATTTACCGGACGGGCAAATTTTGCAACAAGCACACAATGTACCTACGCTCGTAATATTGGATTGCGCCATGAAACATGAAACAAACGAGCATCGGCCGATAGCTAATTTTGTGTTGGTAAACCAATCTGGAAGAGTTATCTTTGTATCAACATTGTAGAGGGCGGTTTTGTGCACAAGCACCCCGAATGGATAATGAATTATTCACGTGCCGCTGATGTAAACATGACATAAAACATACTTTAATATCAGCGCCAGCCAGCTCTGTATTGAGATGCGTACATTTTTATTGGATTTTACCGTTGGGAAATCAGAGCCAGGCAAGCCGACTGGCAGGCAGTGGAGCGGCACCAATTCTTCGATACGTCGACGCCAGATAAGGGTCTCACCCAATAAAGAAACACATATTGGAGACGTGTTTTCGAATAATGTTGTAGCTCCACAGCTAATAATCTTGTTCGGTCAATATAAATGGCTGAATAATGATGAATCATTTATTTATCGGTTGCCGTGCTTTTTATGTAAAATTTAAGAAAAAAGCTCCCACCCAATACACCATTGTAGGAAGTCAAAATGGCGGGAACAGCCGCGACTCCCTAACATGGTAGCATTTTGGCCGAGCGCGGTCTAAGGCTTTAATTACTGGTCAAAATTCTAATTCATAAAATCTCTTTCAATTTATTCGAAGGCAAAACTAACTGGGTTCTTTTTCTTGAACCTTGTGAACACATTTTCTGACTACTAACTGACGCGTTTAAGTATATAACATTTAATAAGGGCTGATAAAGCAAGACTACTCAAATGAAACGAAACACTTATCAAAACAATAACATCTATTAACAATAATAATCAACAATCCCGTTTGATAGGTTACATAAAAAATGAATGAAGCTTTGAACATATTGACGTTTAAGTTAAACCTAGGAGTTGATTTAGACAGACACACTTTTAGCAGAAATATGAATAATTTAATTTACAATGAAATGCGAGACGAGTTGAAAAGACTTACCAGGGATAAACTTAAGCGCCTAAGAACGCTCCACAAAAACGTGTACTTTACATGACGGTGGTTGAAATGAGAAGACCAAAGATCTGTTCGTTTGCATCCCTTGACCCCAAAGGAAGCCGGAAGCATTTCTTCTTAGCCAATGGCAACACTTCAAATTTAAACTTATAAACACGCGGTCAAATCCTAAACCAGATGTTCAACTGAACACCAAAACTTCGATATTCTCGAACATTCTACCCTGTGTACATCGCGCTTAATTTGCTCATATCTTAATAAATAAATAATGGGTTTCCGACCCATTACACTATAACTCATATGATCTTTCTCATCGACATGATGTTTTTGTGGTCTAAATCTCACCTGTGGAATAATTAGGCAACCTTGATCAAGTGTATCCCTAATCAGTTTACAACCCAAATGGATTAGCTATCTATTGGTATTTGTTTCGTTTCAATCTGTTAATTTTAAAATCATAAATAGCGTTTCAACTGAAACATAGTAATTTTAACTTTTATCTTCTATAACGCAGGGTTTTTCTTTTCTTTTACAGATTGTGACAATTTTTTCAGGACAATATAAAGGAGATTACCAGAATGAGCACATGCTGTGGTAATTATGAAAAAAGATATCTTTAAAGTTCGAGTTTTAGTTCACTCTGGTAGGCAGAGAGAAACAAAATTGAATGAAACGAATAGTGGCAGACAAAGCTTTTACATTTACATTTAAATATATTTTAGGTGGCTGAAAATATACGCAGTGTAAATGTACGTCTTATACCTTCGTTGTCTCTCCAGTTACTGCGAAATAAACCTTCAAATCTTACGACCAAAACCCGACCAAATAATGCCATCGCAAATACCTATTTCGGGAATATTAATTCAGCTTTTATGTGAGTCTAGCATTAGGCTAGTGTCGGCAGTGGCGGCACCAGGATAGTGTTGAGCAACAACTTTTGCAATTTTCCGAACATGCAAACGTAGAAAGCTCCGCGGTATAAGTTCTAATTTATACGTCGCACAGTTCGACCCGATACACGAAAAGTCCATAGAGGCTTCCATATTTCTCTGTTTTTTTTTTTCAGCAGCACGACCACATAGCGCGCTTACTGTACCAGCTTATTACGAGGAATGTACTACTGGTGTCAGCGAACATATTCATTCATTTGTAGTAGTACAAGATCCGGACCTAGATCGACCTTCCCTCATCCTTTTTTCTAATAAAATCTATTTTTTATACAATATAATGTATAAATGAACACAATGTCCTAGGGTTGCCGCCCCATATCCTGGCAAGACTATTTTTAAATTAATATTATTTAAGGTATTTTTTAAAATAGTTCCGGTCATTCTTTTTCTTGAAAAATTTGGTACCAATCGAGAGCCATAGACTTACAAAAAAAACGCCAAACTAAGATTGGTAACTGGTAAGTACGAAGGTAACTGCTATTCTGCTTCATTGTCTGTCATAATAGTAGGCGATAGCACAGCGATAGTGTAAACGCGCGCTAGGCGCTTGTCATGTGAACGTACCCTTTTACTCAACTATTCATATTTAAAATCGCGACAACCCTAAGATATGTCAACTTTTGCAAAGGCAACCCTACACCACGATGTTCGCAATAAAGCAACCTACATTTTGGTATACAATTGATTAGGAAAAACGATGAGGGTAAATTACTAATACCAATTTACCTTAAATAATTTGTAATTAAAAATAGCCTTGCCAGGATATGGGGCGGCAACCCTAGCACATTGTGTTCATTTAAACCTTACAATGTATGAAATATAGATTTGATTAGGAAAAAGGATGAGGGAAGGTCGATCTAGATCGGGATCTTAGACTATAGGAGATGAAGGTGTCTCTACAAAGTAATATACGCGTCACCGGCTCTGATTTAATTGCTTTATGTGACTCTATGCCTTCCGGTTATCAGAATATTATATCACAGATTGTATATTAAATCAGTATTAAATTCAACTACCTACATATTTTTTGTGGGTTGTAAAGCATTATATCTACCTTGTTTTGTTTATAAGATGACATAATTTAATTGGGCATTATGAATTATAACTTTTAATACCACAGTGGTATACAATTTGTATACGGTTGTGATCTTTTCAATAGAGACACGTCTCAAATAGATGCCGCTGATCCGGACTAGACAAATTCAATTTTCCGTCACCGCACCTTCGCCTGGCTTAATTCCATTTGCCGCCATCTTATCGCAAATTCCAAATTACCGCCGCTTCGCTCTCAGCCTGAATGGAATCCCCACTAAAACTAGTTTCTTAGGATATACAATGTCCCCTGATTGTAATTATCTTCAACGAAAATCCGCCGTACTAACATGGCAAGATTTATTAAGATAAATTTTATCATTCCCGCTTAATATGTCACACGTTACGCCATGTATATTGATACAATTTCAGTCGAAAGGATACTCTACTCAATAGAAGCTTGAGGGTTGTTGTTTCGGTTTATTTTCAAAATACATGCAGGATAAATAGAAATAATAGTGACTGCAGGCAACAGGATTACATTATCGGTGTACAAAAGGCTTCAATACTAAATACAAGGGAATTATATGCGGGCGATTAACTAAATAAACCGATATTACGCATTGCCGTAATGTGTCATTTATATGGTTATTTATTGGGAATGGATCGGGGCGCCATCTACATTAAGCTTTTAAAATATCACGGAACGGCCATAAAACTTGTTTAAAGCTGCCGTTCGCAATAAATCGCCATCAAGTTGGGATGGGATTGCACCGTCGTTGTTGAGATTTAATAATTAACACTGTTAATTGAATTAGCGTATGGTGTTATAAATTTTAATTTGTCTGACATTATTCATAAATATGAGACCAAAAAAAACATAAAGAAAAGTAATCTTTCAGGTTAAGAATAAAATTGTTTTTTCGTTGACCTGTGTTCAACTTTAATGGACACTTGAGGAGCAAATACAATTCGAGTAATAAAGGGTTAAAGGGTTCGGACTAATTTATTTTATATGTATTGCGGGTATAAAGCGAAGCCCTAAGGCCCTAAAACGTAAAACTAAAAGCTGCTGAATTTGTACTTGACGTGATGACCCTCTCCGCCCCGCAAGGACGAGACTGCAGACAATCTCAAGGACTCGGGACGAACTTTTTCGAGTGTTTTATAAAGCCATCATCGTAAAACGCGTATGGAAGTTAATTAAAACTTTATGTGTGTGGCATATATGGAAATAACCGCATGAGTAGCTACGTATAACCCGTCCCTTAATTAAATATTGAATAATCCGTAAAATTTTAATTGCATGAATTATTCTAGAACGTATCACACTTGCCCCGGACACCCTGTAGAGAGTGATCCTAAACAGCAAAGAAAAAGATGTCTTGAGGACAAATGAAATAAAAACGAAATTAGGTTAAGCATATTCGCGCGTTTGGAACACAATTGAGCATCAAAGCAACTAATATATTCACGATATTTGGTTTGTTTCTGGAGTTCTTTCGAGTTACAGTGAAAAGTTTTATGGCCCTTCGGGGAGCGTGCAATTTTCTTCGACGGCGAGCTCCGTTCATGCAAATTAAAGGAATTTAAAAAAGTTTACCGGAATTAAGCGGTCGGTCAAAGGGTCTTAATAAAAACTTCAGACCTCAGAGCTCTCCGTTCGGGGACGTCTTCAGCGGAAACTGCTAAAGTGCACGATGAAGAGCTATTTCTACCTTTTTGCGTAGTTAATGAATATGTTTAGAAAACGTTTGAGTGACTATTTATCTATTGACTATTTTGTATAAGTTAGAATATGGACAATAGTTAACTTAGATTCAATAACATAATATTTTCAAACAAAATGAACATTTTGTTTCAAGAACTCTACGTTCTTTTTAAGTAAAAAACTGTTATCCGTAAAATTTATGGTACGGTCCGCTTACCTATCCTAGGGCAGCTCCTTTACCAGAATCACTAGAGTGGACGTATGATGGGTAATCAAAAACTTTTACTGACAGTTCAGACGAACGAAAAACCTGAACACCATTCCTTCAACAGTCCAACCAACGCATTAACCTCAACTTTTCAATTAATCAAACATCAATATTAAAACTCCTGTGTGTCTATCTCCATTTAATTCTTTCGGGACGCAATGCAAACGCCCTGAACGTCCTATTTGATAAGTCCGCTCTTCGGTGACGTTTGAATTCCGCGCGTTTTGTCACGGCGTTGCGTTAGAGCGGGAAATAACAAATCACATGCCGTGTCTATAATACGATACCGGGTGGTTTGTGCTATAGCGCGCGAGCCCGAACCTCCAGAGTGCTGGCGGTGAACTGAGAGACGTCGGGACGCGTAACGACGCCGCTCTCGACGGTGCCGGCGCGCATATTCTGCAAACCTCTTCTAATACGAGTGCATGTCCATTGCTTGTATGTGTGACCGGTAAGAACCGGTCACCGAAAAAAAATACAGCTACGAAGGATGTGGATTCTGTCAAACTGTAAATTCGTATACATATTTAAAACCGCTGGTTGACGAGCTATAGATTCCATCAGACACCTTCTACAAAGGCTGATAGCGCCCAAATATTTAATTTGAAACTTTTACTAAAGAATGCGCCTGTATCAGTTTGGTCAAAATTGGATAAATCATTTGAAAACACATGTAACATTGAAATTTGCCACTTTCCGTTTTCAGATTGTTACAAAAAACAATCCAGTTCGTTCCCTGGCATCCAATTCACAGCGCGTGTAATTTTTCAGGGGTGAGAAGTGTAGAGATGGACTCTTTCAGGAACATGGTGTTTCGCATAAGATCGACACAACCCATCGCTACACTTAGCACCCCTGCTTAAAATAAACATTACTGACTGTAACATTCATAATATAGAATATGAAATTTCCTTTTATCGTCCCTCTATGCAATACATATCATTCAGTAGAAATTTGTTAATTAGCATACAAGAAGCTGCTGCGATCATCACAACTCGTGCAAAAAGTGCTTAATTTCAGTATAATGTCAATTTTTAATAAAAATGCATTTTTATTAAAAATTGACTTGTGTTCAGTACCATCGAAAACAGTATACAGGCCACTGAAAGATAACTCACTATTTTATTTACTGACTGGTACTGTACTATAAAGATTCAAACAAACCAAACAATACGTCGATATAAATTTATTAATAAGCGCTTATTGTGTCCGAAATTCATTCAAAATTCTTTGTAATTTTTTTTTTGTTGACGAGGCCGCCCCGGAAAACTTTGTTCATATTTCTTGATACATTGTGTTAACTTTTAATTAACTTTCTGGGAAGTTTTTGTTTTTAATTAAAGAAAAGTCGGCTCCGAGGTCAGATGGGAAGGCATCACAACGTTCTGCACCCCGCCCGACTACGCAAAAACATTAAAACTGTTTTATTCGTATTAAGTTGTAAATTTTTAAAATCCTCTTACCGCTTCGCATAAGGCTACGTTTGCCGTAATACGAACCCTGTTCTATACTTTTACGGTGCAGCCGTAAGGTAGCACCACCATCCTCATCTGATAACGAATTGAATTTCACGAAATGCAAACTACCCCTACAAGTGTGATGATTTAGTATAAAAGTAGAAATGCTTCTAGGCTAAGTTTTACAATGTTTTCATGTTCATTATCCCTTATCTCTCAGTTTCATAACAGTATCTTGCTGGAATATTACAATTACCCCATATGTATATGTATTTAAAGCAAACATTTTCAATTTCTACTGCCATAGGTTACCTTCAAGAGATAACGAGGCAGACTTTTTTCATTTTCTCGAATAGCTGTGAATCAAGCTTGAAATGAGCCTCCACGTAGACTTTATTTTTACCGGGTAAAAACAAAATATCAAGCACAATTATTATAGTAATATATTTGCATCTGCATTGCGGTTTTTCTAGTTGTCTCTTTGTTTAATATGTGCTATCTGCGGCATAGCTGGTTCTGTACAAGTCGCTGGAATTGAAACAAAGGACAGCAGCAACGGCAGTATAGCTTGGTGGGAGCGAAAAGGAGCTTACTCAAAGAAACCCACACAGAACAGAACTGGAGATTATCCTTAAGAAGCGGCGAGGATATAAATTTCAACTTGGATGACTTTTTCTACAGCCACGGCATGCATTTTATATGGGCATTCAAAGACTTCCCTTTTGATCTTTCATTTACAGAAATATGTTGCGTTTTAGAACATCCTAGACACTTTTTCGTTTTTATCAACGTCAACATATTTTTTATGGGGAATTACAATATGCAACAAAATAAAAAATATACCTACACTACTAGAACCCTAAAAAAGTTCTATTGAAACAGTTGCGTGGAATACATGTTTATATTCTTATTAAAGAAGACAAATAGTAGAACTAAGAAATATAAAAAAATCAAACCAAGCGTCCATTGACAACCAACTTAAGGGACAACTCCGCGGCAAACCTCAACTTTAATAACGCCACCCGGGACATTACCTGTCGATCACAGACGATCTCAAATGGGAATATTTCCGACTGAACGTCGGTCGAAAAAAAAAAGAACGGTTTTCCCTTGATAATGCATCAGCGGGGTTTTCTCAGAAAAGTAGCCGCGTATTGGCTCCTTGTTGTTGTTATTGTTGGGGACGCTAACTTCGACAATCCTCGTCTTCGGCAGAAGTCCTAAGGGATAACAAACTCGTACCCTCATATGTCCTCGAATAATCGGTAACGCGCCCTCTAACGGGTTTGTGCGAAATGCGTACGACAGTTGTTATCTCCGGTCTCGGCCTCTTCCATACCCTTGAAACAACGGCTGGAACTCAACCCTTTCCCGTACGATGTGGTGGCAGCAATGGGTTAATCTAATTTGTCTTTGTTGATGGGACTCACCATAATTGATTATATCCAATAATTCATGACCTATATCAATGATTTTCGTTCCTATTATACCGAATGGAAATTATAAACACATTTGACAAGATGAAGTTAACGCCTTGTTAGGAATTTACTAACGGGGGAATTCCTAACATCCAAAATCGATCAAAACGAAACAATAACCAACTAAAAATACCTAAAGCGCACACATTCTCTTGTTGCTCTAACCGGCTGCAAGTAACATTTGCATTCGGTAGGCCAACCTGGCTAACAACCGTTATTGGATCCTTTATGAATTTGAGGTTATGTCGCTAGCGCGCGTGCAGGTGATCCGACCCTTTATATTTTTAAATTGAAATCCATAGTCTGCACCTGTTCTCGCCTGGCGCCGTTTTAGGATGCCGTCGATGGCAGCGCCCTCTCCCGTTGCACATCCAGCGATAATCCACACTCGAAAACACTTGTAAACAGGAACGCTGATCCCGCAATCTTTTGTATACGTGTATTTTATACAGAGGCAAAGTATGTGGGCAAAAGTACAACGTTCTTATTTCAAAATCATAATAGTCACAATTTTAACAGAGATTAAAACAATTTGTCCATTGAACTAACCACCAAAAGGTTTTTTCCATCACTTTCCATCACTAGCCTGCTTTTTAGTACTATTTTCTACTATTTTGTCTACTCTAAACCACACAGTTGCAAAATTTACAAGCAAACCGCATTAATAAGCTGATGATCATAATTCTTCTCACTCACAAATTATTATGACCTTAGCGGTGCGCAAGCTTCTCAACATAACAATAAAAGTTATACTAATTGAGACCCGCGGCGAGCACGCGGCGAGGGCATAGGGTTCAAGGAGGTCTACGCGGACGTGAGTTAGTAACAAAGTCAAATTCACTGGGCACATGGATGATATCGCCTCAAGTCCTGAATAGTGCCCGTACCATTGGAAGTTCACAAAGACACCATACGCCCGCAGCACCACTGTAATAAGTGGGACGGTGTCGTCTATTAACAAATTGATAATGATAACTAACGACACTACCCAGGGTTGTGATAACTACCCAGGTTTGTGGTATTCCCAGTTCTGAGACTAGATATACCAGGGATTTAATCAATCCAATATTTACTGTGGGTTCTTGTCTAGTGTCTTGTTGAAAAGAATTATCTTCTGCAATAAATGAATGGTAGCTCTTACTTCTTGACGATTCTATTTCATCTTCCGCTCTTTACCTTTACTTCACAAAACTGGGAAGTTCAAGAAATAAAACTGACTTATTTTCTACAAGAAAATATATATATTTACAAACAATATTTAGAAAAACCCTTCAGATCGGGTGTACAAAAAAATCAGTGACAAATCTTGACAAAAATGACTTAATTACGGGAAGGAATTACACCTTTACAAAAAAACAAAACTCTTAGATTCTATTAACAAGTTTCTATTAGGATGGAGGCCCTTTTATCAGAAAAAACACGTATTATTCAAAGACAACCTTGTGTCTGCTATCCCTTTATCGATCACCAAGATACTTTCACCTACCTCGGTCTGCCTTTTATTCGCCAATTACTGCACTCTGTAGCCTGGGAATGATCTGCCTGGACCCTGAATATATATCTGCAAATGGTCGGAACTCGACGATTAGGAAAGTTAACCAAGTAGACTCTCGAACGGTTGATCTCTCAAACTGGATGCTGGTGATTCTTTGGACTTAGCCAACGACACAAAGCACAATCACAGTAGACGCAAGAAGAACTAAACCTTTCGATTTTAAGGTGACTTAGCAACTGCCAATTGTTTATTCCCCGGCTATCGAGGAAACCTTAGAAATTTTGAGTTAACACCCCCAAAATTCATTGGGACCAAAACTGCTACCAATCAGGATCCAGTCCCGCCTCCCTAGAAAAACCGTTGACTCGTTTCTCGGTGGTCCGTTTCAGATCACGTTTCGCTAGAAATTCTTAGAAATGACCGCCGTATGTTTCAAAACCCTAGTTTCAAAACAAAGCCCTAGGATAATATTTTAAAGCTAACATCCTGCAAGGATGACAAGTGAATTCCTTACTTAAACGACATAAACTCATAAACGTTGCAGTTTATTATGCTGTATTTCTAAAGCCATTGTATTTATGCATATGTCTTGTTTTTACGATAATCTTAGGGTAACCATCTGTCAGATACGTTTCCTAAATAACGTCCGTTTGGGCAAATATTCCGACTCTTACACCACTGTTTAAACATATAAAATTTCGTAGGATCAGCATTCCTGTTTACAAGTGTTTCCAGTACTTGCAGTAGAGACATACAGGACGTACAACATTCATCACGCGCTATAGTAATTATAAAATATCTGGGGTTATATAATAACCTTGTAATTATTCAAGTTTTATACAACTTAAGTGTAATATACGAGAGTACTGTTGTTTGAGAAGAAATTCGACAGCATAACATCACGCGGTTTATCCGCAGTGCTAGCGCATTTGGTGCGCTTAAAACGGGTGCTGCAGCGTCCTATACGGTATTAAATAAATTTTCACGTCAAAATTTTAATATCGGCCCTCATATGAGGGAGTTCTTAACGTTCCACGACCTCAGCGGCCGCTGCAGTTTCCGGAATGGTTGCAGGATATGCTCCGAGTAATGACTGGGCTTTAATAAATTGAGGTTTATGAAAACAGTTTATATTCACTTGGGTCCCGCACCAGTCGGGGTGTCGTAAAACGCGCAAACCAACGCCACCACTGACCTTATTCCCTTAACACTCTTAGAGCCTTCATGACGTCTTGTAGTTCTTCAGCCGCTCGGATTGCAACCTGACCACCAAGTTTATCAAAATTTGCAAATTCGCATCCTTAAACAACACGTCGCGTATACACCAGCGAGAAAATATCAAAGAATTGGTCTCTAATTTTCTAAAAAAAAAGAACCACAAGTTCTTGGAGATAAAAAAATGTGTCAAATTCCGGGTGTCCAAATATTTTTGATCCTATTTATTTATCATTCTATTAGGCACAATATTATATAAAAACTGATGCTCAAGCCACATGTACGATCAGTGTAGAACAAAAAAAATTATTTTAGCAATAATATATAATTGGTTGGATATTGTATTTTAATTAAAATAATGAAAACTTGGTAACTGTTAGGCAAAGGTTAGAGATTATTATGCCACAAAGTGAGTACCGACTACGAGAGCGTCCTCTGTATAACTTGGAAATCTAATACTAATTTAGAAGTTAAATTAACGCAAAGTTTCTAAATTAATATAACCACTTTCGGTGCTCTTTGCCGGTAAAATTTCCGAATAAGTTCGTTAAAGCCATAAATATGTATTAGGTGTATGGCACTCCACTTTTAATAGGACTAATAGAACATTTACTATCACTAAAGTGATCAAAATGATCAATAAGTTATTAAGAAATGAAGTGGTAACTGTAGCTACGAAATAAATATTGTCACATTTGTATGTTTTGTGACGTTTAGTCACGATACAATTTTCTTTTAATTTGTGTTTTTTTAATATTACGTTTCAATTTATTTTAATGTAATATTTTGTTGCTAAAACTTACGACTTTTTGTGCATTATTCCGTTAGGAAATGAGTACATACAATGAACGTGCAGAAATTTGGGGTCCTCTGTGGGATCAAATCTTCAGCATAGACGACTCAGAAGAAGAAGAAGAAGAAAAAGACGTAATAAGTCCCTTAGAAAAGCGATCAGAAACCGCATTTATAACAGACAGTAAGTACGATGGTGAATGGAACAACGTTACGGGAACCATAGAAGGTAATGGTCAGTACACATTTCCACATAAAGTCGGCTTCCGTGGAACTTTTGAGGATGGTCAATTCAAAGATGGAGTGTATTACTATCCTAATGGAGATGAAGTCGACGGCTTTGTGGAACATCGCATGGTACGCTTAGCTGATGGGTTTATCTTTTACGAAGGAAGTGACTATTGCACTCCAATGGATAGGAGATATTGGTCTACAATTGTACATGGATTTAGACCAGCTGGACATGAAAGATTGACAGGTTAGGTTGCTCGTTAAACTAATTTTAATACTGGCAAACAAATAAACTTTTAATAAAACTATTGTTTCTTTACATCTACTTCCTCCATTAGGTGGCACTGTTGACAGGCCGATACCAGAAGGTTGCTATGACACAGTGGATGGGTTCTATGATCCGAGTATAAAATGCGTTATTAGCGCCTTTGATCACTCTACAATTCTTAGGATACCAACGAAATCTGAATCAGATTGGATTGTCAGAAATTGTAGAAAGGCTTGGGACGAAGCAGTTGGCTATAGACCAGATCTGTATGAGAAATGGACGACAGGAATTAATGATTACCTTGAAAATAACAATCATGATGATATTATTTCCTTAGAAGTGTCCATGCGCACGAATACCGTCTTACATAACGTCAATGACGGCAGCAGTTTTAACACCCCCAGTCATTCTAACCCGTCAATGGATATCGATATTGGTGGATGAAGGTTCTTGTAATGTTATCTTATGTAGATGTATTCATTAGGCTGAACTGAATAAAATGTATTCCATATATTCTACATCAAAGTTCATCAATTAATCTAGATTCAGCGCATAAAAATCCAATCTAAGTGGATTTTGATTAATATTTCAGTAAATTATAGATAAATTAATTAAAAAAACAAATTTGCTTCAAGTCAAAGGAAGATAAACATCATTTTACATAGGGAAAAATTTATTCGATACTGCACGAATATCTTTGAGCAAAGAATATCACTTGTTTCTATATCCGCAGAAAGATCATTTGGTTGGTTCAAGTAAAATGTAAAATTCTCAGAGTAAGACTATGATTTTCTTGATGTTCCAAGTATTACGTTTTCTTGTTTTAAGTATGAGGGAACTGCTTGAAAGGAATTACGTCTGTTTTAAGCGATACAAAATATTGTTGCTGATGTAAAACGAACGTCTTACTCTTTTTATATGTAAAAGAATAACATTTTCTTCGTCAGAGCAAAATATACTCAACATGAACATACTAAACTCGTAACGACATCGAAATAACTACATATTATATTGAAATTCTTATTACAATAAAATATTATTTGGATAGCAAAAATATTCTCTTCATGCCACACTATATACGCAAGAATATTTTTTCTTGATATCCAAGAATAGAGTTCTCTCTGTGTCGACTATTCCACTACAATCCTGGCTTTCCTCAATCCTTGTAAGTCACACATGAAATAAAACACTTATGCATAGATGTAAACAAACAATATACGACCACTCAATATGGTCGAACTTATATAAAGGTAATATGTGGCAAAAGACGCAAGAAACTATGAGGGCTATCCGTAAAATAATTGCACAACTTTCCATGTATCTCTCACAGTAAGAATCTTGGGTCAAGAAGCTGTTTTTTCGTTGAAGCATCTATATTTTTCGTCCAACGAAATATTTTTGTTGTTGTAGTAGACGAACGTCTACTTTTTTAATGAGGAATAACTTTTTCTTTGTCAGAGAAACTAAATACTAAATTCTTAAATTGTAAGAATAACTAACCTTGAAACTATATTGAAATTCTTATTAGAATAAAATATTATTTGGTTAGAAAAAAATCGTCTTCATGCTACACTATATACGCAAGAATAATTTTTCTTGATAGCCAAGAATAGAGTTCTCTCTGTGTAAAGTGTACTTTCAAATTAGATATAATATATATTGCAAAAATAATTCTTTTTTGTTAAATTAAAATTGTCTTTTTTTAATTTAATCATTATTTCGTTACGTTTCCAGCCGAAGCCGGGCAAAATAACCAGAACAAAAATATTATTACTTCGAAATGGTCCATCTATTTCCAATAACTCAATTTTACTGTTCCGGTCCGCAAAAAAAAGGCAAAACAAACGATTATAAAAGGGCCCATTGCCAACTGCGATGAGACATCGTCGAGTTCCGATCGGTTTGGGAAGTCAATTACAAAACAACCCCCGGCCAAATAACGACAAAGCCCAGTCTCCTTTTTTTCGACAGGGCGGAGATGTAAAACTTGAACTGAGCTCGCCTCTACGCCGGCATAAAATTGATTGAGATTCTATGTTAATTTCGCACAAAGTAAGGTTTATAAATCGTACGGTTTACGTACCGTAACGGCTTAAATGACACTGTTTATTGTACACGATGCCTCGGGCAGAAACAACCAACCAACGCTAGACGACAACCAGCAAGCAATAACAACAGTCGTCAGACCGTGCGGGCGCATAAATTGCGAACACGAGATAAAAACCGAGAAACTTTGTAACGCGCTTATAATAGAGCTGGCCACATTATACGGGATGTTTGGGAAAAGCCTTAGTAATGGATGCAAACGATAATAAAAAATGCTTAATTAATTCCATAAAGTTTTGGACCATTTTGGTTATGTAATGGAGTGTGTGGGGCAGTTCGCTTTTTCAGTGAAAACTATTTGTTTTTACTTCAAATAAACTATTAAATATGTTCAAAGAAATAAATTTATTTGATTTTACATTTCTTTTCTCTCAGTTAATTCCTTAAATGCCTCTTCCTCAAAGAATTACAACAAATTAGTTTATAATAAACATTATTAAAAAACACTTTGTTGGTTATCAGAGGAAGATGGGCAGATTCTTTTGAATAAAACTAACACTTCACTTGTAATTAACTTTTAATGTTAATTTAACGAAGAGGTTCACAGTATTATATTTGCCTGCGTAGTTCATACGCTTCGAACAAAGAAGTAAGTATAAAGTTACAAGGCGTTCTATATAATGCCAAAATAAGCGCAGACGCTGTCAGAGGTACAATCAGCATTTTAATTTCTGCTTACTATATAATATTTTGTATATAACTTCCAACAACAAATCTTAGAACTAATGGATCAATACAGACCCTTTTAAGTGTTGCTATCACCATACTATAAACAGACACATTCGTTGTGTTAGATAAGTATTATATAAGTGAATACAATTTTTGTATTACTTGCATTAAATACCAACACACCCCCTCAAAAAATGTACGAACTTACTTGCTACTATTCTTTGTATACCTATGGGGAGTATAACAGCTAATGATCCAACATTTGTTGCTAACGGATTAGGGAAAAAACCCCACAAAAACCTAACCAGATCATAATTCCTGAATAACAATATTTATCATTTGAACTACTTATTTCTAACATTTTTATAGAATTTATTCTTCTCTTTCTGCTGTAGTCCCATCTTCTCCCTCAGCTCGCTGAACTGATGAGTCCGTAGAGATTTTGTCAGTAAGTCAGCTTCCTGATAACCTGTGGACAAGTATTACAAACGGACAGTTTTGTTCTCTACTTGTTCTCTTGTAAAATGGTACTTAATGTCGATATGTTTAGAACATTTATGACTTACTGGATTATTTGCCATTGCTATGCAACTTTGGTTGTCTTCATATAATGTAATTGGTTCTGACATATCAACATTAATACTGACGATTAAATAATTAATCCATAAGGCGAGGCCTTGGCTTTTTATTTTCCTCAAATACAGCCATGTCTTCGGTCTCTGTTGATGATGCGGCAACTGAATTTTGTCGTCGTGTAAACCATGTTACTGTACAATTTTTTTTTTTTTTTTTTTTTTTTTTTTTTTAAATAGTTTAAACAAATAACCTGTTGTACTTCTACGATCTAATTCATTATTTGCCCAATGCGCATCAACATATCCTGTTAAAATTCCATCGTAATTTTCATTACGTTTATATGCTAATTTCATATTTATTGTTCCTTATATTTATATTATATATCTTAATACTCGCTTTAAGCATAGCCATAGTTCTTTGTTGCATTTATTTTGATAAGAAATGCCGTTTTAACATCCATTTGATGGATTAACAGCTCAAACTGATTTGCCAGCGCCAGTACGGATCTAAAGGTACTAATACGCGCAACTGTTGCAAATATTTCGTCATAAAGTCATAATGTAAAGTCTTTCTCTGGCTTAAACCGCGAGCTACCAAACGAGCTTTATATCTTAACAGATTTCCATCTCTGTCTTCTTTTACTGTAAATACCCATTTACGGTCGACAATATTCATGTTACTATTCTTTTGTACTATTGTCTATGTTTTACTTTGTTTTAAAGATTGTAACTCATCTTTTATAACATTTTCCCATTTTGTTCTAAACGCATTTTTTTTTTTTTAGCTACGTCTTGATAACATTTGGGAATATCATCTTTAAACAGTTGATCACCTATCAAATAGTTATACGTATCAAATTCATTTTCTTTGTATGATTATTGATCCTTCTCACATCTTTTTCAACATTTAACTTTCTCAGTTAATTTGTACAGGTACACGGATTTTCACATTCACTGTACGATCTCGTACTTGGTTCAGGGATATCCTTTACCTAGGATGTTTAACCTCGTACTTTCTTCAGGGACATCCGTTACTCAGGATATTTGACCTTAACTCGTTCTTGGTTCAGGGACATCCTTTACTCAGGATGTTTGACCTTGTGTGTAATTTTCCGAAACACCTTTTTCAATAAGGTTTCCTTTACACTTTTGTTCGTCCGTTTGACCAGATGTGATACCTTTTACAGATTTATTTCAAGCAGCACCCCCTGCTGAAATATATTCATCTATTTGCATAGATTTATCTGTATTTATTTCGTTACCAATTTTTTAATCATGTTATCAAGTTTCGATCTTGATGTTTTATATGTGATACCATCGAAAATTATAATTTCGTGCAACTATGAATTTTCTTGTTTCCGGGTTAAATATTTTATATCCATTTGGTACATAACCCACGAGAATTCCTTTAGACGATTTACTATCGAATTTACTTTTTCTCATTTTATTATGCACATACTGTGCCACCAAATATTTTTAAATGACTTAATTTTGGCTTTTTATTATGCCACATGTCATACTGTCTTATTTATCTTTATTGCTTTTGTTTGCAATATTCCTTCATTTCACCGGATAAATGCTCTCTATCATTATTACAATATAAATTAACCATTTTTGTACTAAAACGGGTTTCAGATTATGCAACATAATCATTTAGACAAGTGAATACCTCTAATTTATTAGTCATTAAATAATGGCCATTGTATATAGTTCTTATGATTTGCTTTCTCGAAAGGGAGACGTGCTTGCTTTGCATTCATGCAAGCTTCACACCATGAATGAATAGAATCTATATTCTGTAAACAAGCATTATCGTCGGCTAATTTATTTACTTTAATTTTTGTAAATTTTTCTTTGCTTATGTGACCTAAACGCTCGTGCCACATTTTGATTTTATCAATAATATTAGCCTCAGCCACATGACCTACAGTCTGTGCTGTATTATGCGCATTTTGTATTATTAATTCAATAATAGACAAATTATTCATGCGCTTACCTTTCATAATTATTGTGTCCCCTTTTCTTATCTCTACTTGTCCAGTTTCCTGAACAATACAGACATTCCAGCTTCCTGGATGCGTCTTACTGAGATGTGGTTGGCTGGTACACTTTTGCTGTAGAGGACATCCTTCAGGTCACCGTTGTAACCTAGGCTGGTGGTGACTTTGATCCTGCCGATGTGTGTCGCCTCGATGACCGTTCCTATTTTCGCCACAGTAATGCGAATTGGTTCCATCTGCTCATCACATTCGGTGAACAGGTCGTTGTCGTTTATGATGTGCTCTGTTGCACCAGAGTCTAGCACAAATTGACAAGAGTCTTTATCTTTATAATGCTGAGTTTCATTACAAAGCATAAAAGCAAATGGCTTTTCTATCACTGCTGTTGACGCACTCGTTTCATTATACCTTTTTTTTGTCTCTTTCTTGCACCTTTAAACTTTATTTATACAAATAGCAATTACGTTTAATATGGTTCTTTCGCCCACAATGGAAACACTGTTGTCCTTGTTTATTTTTAAACACTTGCATATTTTGTTTAAACTTGGTGTAAACTGGTGTAAACTTCTTCTTTCGCTTTATGTTTCCATTTGCAGTGCGAAAATGTAAAGCTTTCATACTTGTGTCACTATTTTCACGTATTAGACTTCTTTCATGTTCTAATAGCATACCTTTTACAATTGCTAATGTAAGTCTTTCGTCCGGCATTGTTTTCATTGCAGCTTTTATTGGCGGATAACTAGGTGGTAATGAGTTTAGTGTATACCAGACTTTGGTTGTTTCACTAACTTCTTCCCCTCAGGCTATCATATCGCGCACCATTTCGTCCATTGCTATCATGTGCTTTTTCAATGACATACCTGGCTTTAGTTTACAATTAAACAACCGATCTTGAAGACATAACTGTGTCGATATCCTCTTACAGGCGTAAAGTTCATCAAACTTCTTTAAAATTTCTCGGGCTGTTGCTCGTCCATTCCCATTTCGTCCATTCTTCAGTGATTTTTGTTGGTGGATCTTCAGTTAGGACTTTACTAGCACCTTCTTGCTCAATAATTTCTTCTAGTCCGAATTTCCACATAAAATAGTTTTCACCATTGAAAAGTTTTAAGTTACGTTTCGACAGAGTTGATGCGTTACTCGCCATTTCTGTTTACAGTTTATTTTCCGTTTTGATTTAATCACTCACTTATTCACACGCGGTACCTGGGCCCATAACCTGTTGGTTATCAGAGGAAGATGGGCAGATTCTTTTGAATAAAACTAACACTTCACTTGTAATTAACTTTTAATGTTAATTTAACGAAGAGGTTCACAGTATTATATTTGCCTGCGTAGTTCATACGCTTCGAACAAAGAAGTAAGTATAAAGTTACAAGGCGTTCTATATAATGCCAAAATAAGCGCAGACGCTGTCAGAGGTACAATCAGCATTTTAATTTCTGCTTACTATATAATATTTTGTATATAACTTCCAACAACAAATCTTAGAACTAATGGATCAATACAGACCCTTTTAAGTGTTGCTATCACCATACTATAAACAGACACATTCGTTGTGTTAGATAAGTATTATATAAGTGAATACAATTTTTGTATTACTTGCATTAAATACCAACACACTTTTATTTATTCGTGCTTTTAGTACTTTCATGAATTCACTATCATCATGAAAACTGCCCCTAACTCTTAATTCAATGTATCACCGCCGAAACACAGTTCCACTTTGCGCTGGACTCTATCAGGAATTTCAATGCCACTCTTATTATTCGGCCAGGGAGTTGGGTACGGGACCAGACGGTACTCAGTAGTCTCTCTACCTCTCTTTCGTCTGCAATCGAATTAGAAGGTTTCCTAAGAATTCGGAGCGGCATACGTCTGGAGCGGACGGTTAATGTAACCTAAAATCGGTTTTTGTTTGAGAGATGTTACCGAAATCTAATTTTGCAGTGGCGGTACCCGAGGAACGTATAATGCAGAGCAACCCTTACTGCTAGTTGGAAAATTGATAGAGTGGCCACTAATAGAAGGTGTTAATTTGTTCTTGTGGTTGTCAGTAATGATTTGTAAAGCAATAAAAGATGTATAACCGGTATATAAAGTTATAAAAACAGTCATGCAGAGGATAACGAAAGAGGAGCACTAAGAACATAAATTAAGTTGGGATGGTTTAATGATAAGTAAAAAAGAATAAAAAGAATATTTCTCGTGTGAAAATTTAATTGAAATAAACATTGCTAACTAATGAACTGTGAATTTTCCCATGACAAATATACGACATCGTCATAATTTAGTGAGAACTTTGCAGAACACGCTGGTACAGCTGTAGGCAACCAACGTACAATTATTAAGTGGTGCGACACTCGCAAATGATGACGGTTCCGCCACAGCTCTATATTAATATCCAAAAGCCGCCCCTCTACTAATTAGTACGCCTAATTGGAGCTTAAAGTGAAACTTTGAATACCAAGATAGGCCTACGTAATAACACAAAGGTCTCACTGAGACCGTCATTGCCCTTACTAATATATACATACCAAAATCCCTCCCTATTAATTGATTCGTACATTTGATAGAGCTGGATCTAGTGCCAACATTTTATAGCTACAAACTGAGCCTGATTCAACGCAGCGTTGTGGAGGCAAATTTACAATTATGTATATGTATGATTTAATTGAATTTGAACTATTAGTCAAGTGTAGATGAGCATAGAAGCCGTCCTATGTATGCGATACGAATTAATTTACACGAGCTGGAATAAGCTAATAATTTATAATGGTGGTGTGCGCGAACGTTTATATCAACTGTTGATAATCCAGAGCGTTTATTAATTAATCATTAGAGAAATTATTCCCTGTGCTATGTATACAGTGAAAATTGACGTTTCACTAAATATAAATTACGCGTTTAGTGATATATTTTATCGATAGTTTTGACTATACCACATTAATAATTATTAAACAAAAACATTATTTTTGCTCTACTACTCTAGTAGGACCACGTATATCCTGTATATTTCGACATTTCCTCGAATATGTGGGACCGGGACGAAATATGTGCCGTCATTAAGTCGAATTCGCCACTTTTGACGGCCGTTACGCCCTCTCGCGCCTACGTTTCACAACTCGTATTCATTAGTTTTATCGCCGATGGTCCCCTACTAACATTAAGCTCGACGCTCTGTCGGCAGCGCCACCATCTCCGGCAACGGCCAAACTAATAACGAACTGCGCAGTTATCCAGTCAACCTAAAACCCTTAACTGTAATTTATTCTCGGTTGTTTATGTATAGTTTTATGAAGTGTAACGGATTTGTCGTCCACGCAGAGCGCGCGGTGCGGTCGGAAAACTTGCTGGAAACTGTATAAAATTGATTGCTGAGCTTTTATGGGGCTATCAGAAAATTTCCTGTTGCTATTATGAAAGTCCTTAAAGTTTTTTTGTCTATATTTTATTCTTTTACTCGTGTATAACTCAGATAATAAAGCACTGTTTGTGGGAATTATATGTCAAAACACAGTGGATATTGATTGTTTCATAGTTAGGATTTTTTTTTATAATAAATTTATGGCTAGGCTTACAAGTATTAGCACAAGCACAAGCTTATTCCAAGCATATATAAAGAGAATACGTCTGGACTCTAAATATGTATTGATAGTATTTGTTTCCATCGTTGACGTTTTTATGAAGATTGTGCAATTTGTTTGCAAAATGCACTCTATATTTAGTACCTAGTACTTAATTTTATTGTAAGATAAACTATGAATTTTATGAATGAAGCTTTCATTCAACTGCGATGTTATCGTGACGATTTACAATATTTCGTTGGACGAAAAATATATACCTATGCTTCAACAACAAAATTTTTTGATCCAAGATTCTTACTCTGAGAGATACATAGAAAGTTGTGCAATTACTTTACAGATGGCACTAACACATTCTCGCGTCTTTTGCCACATATTTCCGCTATATAAGCTTGACGATATTGAGTGTTCGTATATTGTTTGTTTTACATCTATGCATAAGTGTTTTATTTCATGGCGGACTTACTTATAAGGATTATGAGGAATACGATCGTTCAAACGTTTTGTATAGTGTTATAATATCTAGAACAAATATAATTTTTTAACATACCTTATTAGAGACTGCTTCTCAATTTTCCATGGTCCTGCGACAAAGCTTCCCAGCGTCGGCAGACACCTCTAAAAATAATGAACCAATTAGCCCTTTCAGGTACAATACAATTTACCTATTGAACATACCTTCCAATTCCTGATTCTCCTGGTCCTCGATGTCTTGAGTATTGGCACACGATTTCCGGTAATACCTTCATAGTTTCAACTGTTAAAATTTTCAAAAAACAAAAATACAATACTTTGACAATTGAAACAATGAAAGTAACAACACTCCGCAAACGTGATCACTGAAACAAAAATAATTCCAATAAATACAGATGGTAAAGCAGCAAATACTGTTACACATGATCTTAACTAAATAATACGTAATACACCAATCAGTATCGATAAATATCAGTAAAATCGTTGACTAAACTAACTTACTTGACTTAAACTTACGTTTCTTAGATGAATCTTGTTATTAACCACGGAAATTGGTGAAAATTTACCACATCATGTTGCAACGCGCATCACCAAGCACCAAAACTACGCGCAAACTTATCGGTAAGTCATAAACAATGTCAAAACCGGTTTACCTGTATCGAGGAGCAAAGTCCTGGCGGAAAATCACGACATATCCCGAATATCATTTCAGTGTGGCTTCAATAATGTTAAATACGTTTAATAGCCGATATCGATAACACAGCTTCCAAGTGGTTTAATACAACTAATATTCAACACCCAAATATAGCTGCAAACGTCTTAGAAGCTACTACGTAGTACATATACATGTAACAGGGGATTTTTATAACATTATTATTATCAAATAATTTATTGAGAATTTAATTTGTATTTTGTAGTCTATTAGTATTGTCACCCATTGACTATGAAAACATAATACAGGAGGTTAGATGCAAAGAAAAAAATATTTTTGTTTGTCATTAGCTAAACCAGTTCCAATTTAATGAAGATTATGGTCCCTAATGCAGTTTTTCACGCTGATTCCAGTGGTGCTATTGAATTTTCTCTATCTCGAACGGTTCAGAAGTTATGCCGTTCAAAAGTTGGAAAAATGTACCAAAATAGCTATTTTACTGCATTTTCTACTTTCGGAGCAAACTGTGTCCAAACTAATGGCGCGATATAGATGATTCCAATGGTATTGGAAGGGAAATTGTACCAGGAATTCATTTCTGATAACCCCGTTGCTCTAAGATAAACGGTTCGCGTAAAAAAACGCGAAAACCGCGAGAATCTATTTTCGCATTTTCTGAATTTTCCATTTTTGAAATCAGCGCAGTCCAATCCGTAAACATGACTACATTAGAATGCTCTATCTCGAACTTAACATTACTCGGGAACTATTAGAGATAGACACTTGTTCTGTACAAAGTTGCCTTCGTCAACTCGAGCCCTAGTTTTCGAGATAAGTGGACGAACTTAAAAATTTGATAATTTGAATTGATAATTTGGTAATACATATTTAATTTTGTAAAGCCAGCGCCACTCAGGACCCTATCTATCGTTTCTCTGACATAATGACATTTATCATGCTGATATTTAATGTCATGTCATGTAGTGGCACTGACGTTTGTCAAAATTTGATAATTTGCAACACAGCGACGAAGGCTGTGATTTTTCTGTCAAACTGCTTCTATAAACGCTTATCATAAACTTTTTGTATTTTCTTGCTAATTCGTTGGCATTATAAAAAACCAATTGCTCTTTAAGCTAATGAATATGACCAAAACGTAAAATGTGCGACCCAGCCAGCGCAGCGGTGAAACAACCATCAAAAGTGGCGGTGAATTCGACATAACGACGGGTGGAAATATTTTCTTCGGTACCCATTGGGGAAGCACTGAAATATACAGACAGTACGTGACCCCATATACCCTACTGTATAATTCAGGGTGCCCATTTTCAGGCGGTGGTCCGGGCATCAAGCCAGGACCACAATCGGCCCCATTGTCATTCGCTGAACAATTATAAAGGGATTACCTACAATATGTAATTAGTTTTTACCTCCCTCTCCCCTCTGGTCTACACCATCCACCCAACGGTGCTACTGCAGTTCGCTTGGAGAATTCCACAGTGGTTAATATTGTACTTTTCGGTGGATACTTTGTTTGAATTAATCAAGCGATTGGGGAACTATCTGTTGTCAAACAAGAATAAAAATGCAAACAAGCCAATGAATAGAGTCTAAAGATACCTCACGCTCTCTTTTTACTTTCCGACTAGTACCCTAGAAGAAAAGTATTGTAATCAACTGAAAAAAAAATCGAGATTTCAGCGGAAATAGGTACACGTTTTGCGGTTTTGTGTATCTGTGTATTTCTATGAACACGATTGCGGCGGAAAGAAGCGCTGGAAACGCTATTGAAATCGCGAGTATTATAGGACATTTGAACAAATATCTAAGAAACCGTTTAAGGAGAATCATTTAAAAACATTAGCCGTTACAAAACTGTTCTCAAATAGTGAAAATTTGCAAGATCAACCACTGTGCACGGTGATGTGGGCGTTCACAATGCACCAGGATGCGACGTCCTCGTTATCACTGGCCCATTAGGGAGTCCATCCGTCGCCTAATGGTGATTACTATGCGTCTGGTAGTAATCCACGTCAACCCGGCTGTAATCTCATATTCGAGGACCAATAAACTGCACTTAATTAGTCAGCGAATCATCCGCGCCGCGACCCTACAGTACAGATAGTGGAGTGCAGCGCGGTTCTGGTGCAAACTTTGCGATGAATAGGAGTACGAGTACCTACAGTATTATTAAATCGATCCGATTTGCACTTATGGGTAAGACGGGCTCAACGCTTACAAGTTTCGGTTGGTGGAAAGTTGAAGATGTCTACTGGGTATAGTTGTAAACTTTCAGTTGAACCAGTTTGACCGAATTGTAGATGTACGGAACAAGTAATGAGATCAAAAAAGAAATTGTGCGATTTAATTAATAACATTTACAAGGACGATCAGTTCATTGCAAGGATTTTTTTAATTTCTATATGAATGTCTGTGAACACTGATACCAGTTCATCATCCACTGCCTATTATAATATTTTATTGTAATAAGAATTTCAATATATGTAGTTATTTGAACGGCTAGTTATTCTTCCGGTTTAAGAGTTTGGTATATTTATGTTGAGCATATTTTGCTCTGACGAAGAAATTGTTATTCTTCTACATATAAAAAGAGTTCGTTTTAAAACAACAATATTTTGTAAATTTTGAAAAATATACATGCTTCAACAAACGAACAGTTTCTTGACCCAACAGTATACGTACGTATCGCTTAAAACAGACGTAATTCTTTTCAAGCAGTTCCTTCACACTTAAAACAAAAAAAAACCGTAATATGTACTTAGAACATCAAGAAAATCATATTCCAAATCTCAGAATTTTGTATTTTACTTGAACCAACCAAATGATCTTTCTGCGGATATAGAAACAAGTGATATTCTTCACTCAAAGATATTCGTGTTAAATCAAATAAATGTTTCCCTCTGTGTAGTCTAATCCCCCGAAGACTATTCTGTACCAGGCTGTGCATGAGAGAATATAAATAATAAATGGTATAACCCAAAATCGACAAAATTGTTAAATTGAAATTTGATGATCGTCGCAAACAAAATGTTAAACTAAACTGCTATAAATTTGCAGAAATGCAGCGCACCGGCAGACACACGTTCTGCAAAATATAATTCAACTCGAGTTAGTGCAACACACACAGACACACCATACAGCAGCAGACGTAATTCGGAAGATTAATTATTGCTTCGTAGGTATATTAATCTGCGAAGTATCCTCTAATGGCACCGGCAGCGTCCGCAGGGAGGTCTCGATGCGTCAGCGAATATATTGTGTCCGCGAGTCAAGCATGAAAATTGCAAGAAAACCGCAAATTAAATCCAACTGTGCGACAAACTGCACTCCCAGGCTCAACTAAAACTAACAAAGCTTTGTTAAATATCGAGTTACAAAATGAGTTACAAAATTAATTAATTTCACAACGTGAAAAACTCGAATAAGATACCTATAATTTGATGAAGCAACTTGCAGAAGATTAACATTATGTATTGTGGAATGTTTATAAGAAGAATCTTTGAAATTACTGATAACTTTTTCTGCAGTTGGTTTAAATTAAGAGATATATAATGAATTATATTTCTCTTAATTGGGGTTTATGCAATGTATAGTACAACAAACCTTGAATGCCATTCCAAAGCTAATTATAAAAAAAACGTTATAAGTGGTGTTGTTACTTAAATTGTGCGTTATCGCAAATCTTTTGATCACACCAGGGGTCATAATATTGCGACAGTAGATTATTTGACCTATTCTGTTATTAATAACCATGACGTATTAACAGTTATCTCTATATACGTATAATACAAATATTGCTATAAAATAATAATTAGGTATAATTATATATGAAAAAAAATCTTTTAATAGCTCTCAATGAATGATGGAAATATTTTCATTGAATGCCACAATAGTTATGCATGTTTTAAGATTGTCAGATGTTAGAAAGTTTTCGGTAATAAGCCGAGATAATCACAAGAAATAAGTTTTCTTTTGCAGTAGACTACATAAGAAATATAAAAGCTGTTAGAAGTACGTTCATCTAATCATTAGGTACGAAAAATAAAATATAGAATTCAGAACACATTCTCCAAAACAATTTCTCAAGACTTGACCGAAATTAGTCCCATAAGAAGCCATCCAAGCAGACACTGTCTGAGATATCAGGGCTGAAATATACGTGAAGCGGTGAGCCGGTGGGTTTTCGAACGGCTCCATAATAGGAGATAACCGGAATTAAGATCCCGCCGAAATTAAGTTCGGAAACCGCGACCTTGGATAAGAAACAGTTATACGGTTTAAGCGAGCGGGAATCTATTTACTTATATGGTCGATGGGCGGGAAGGAAGCTGGCAAGGCAGCCGTTTAATCCATCGCTAATGAAATTCAAAATGGAACGTCTTGAGCACCAGATGAGCTCCGACTAGATTAGAATAGAAGCGCGCACCAACCCCTACTAGAAAGTAATCTGTTCCAGGTAATTGGGTCAAATTCATTTAAATAAATTTGCTGAACTAATAGTCGACTAGTAGTTTTTGAATTAGGCCAACGCTGATTGCATATTATAATCAGTAGAACCAGTCTTAGTCACAGCAAAGATAAGAACTCTGATAAAAGTGTTAAATATATTTACTACAGTTTGTGAAACACCACACAAAAGCGTACCTACTACTTTGGCCATTTAACTCAAATAATAACGAAAATGCATTAACAATCTAACGTATCTTGAGACACCCTGAGCAAACAATATGCATAATCTGTAAAGACGAGTAGCAGTAGTAAATCAAGTAGAATGTCTCAACGCCTGATGCCTAATCGCGTTTTTTTTTTTAAGTACAGGCCAAGCAGATTACAATTCGTGCCATTTGTGACACTTTTGCGATTATAACGGTTCAAGGTAACATCTCTGTGATATAAATATCTAATTCATAAAATTGCTCGGTCATTTGTCCAGTAAAAATGAAGACCGCTGTGATTGTTTTAGTTTTGCTAAATGTGTGGTGTTTCGTCACCGTGGCCAACGCACAAAGTCAGCCACACAACAAGGAAAATCAAGAACCGTTGATTCAGAAATCAGACAACCAACATCAACCCATACAGTTTCCCAGCGGTTTTCCACAATCTGCACAGGAGCAAAATCCGTTTTTACAACATTTGCCAAATCAAGGATACCCAGGTAATTCTGTGCCGTATCCTTATCAATTCGGAAATGCCCAACCAACCTTTGGAGACGGTGCTTTACCAACGCAAGGTTATCCAGCATTAACCGGATCGTCTTTGCCAACAATTGGATCTTCAGTTGGACAGCCGTACCCTGAACTTCAGAACTACCAGAACTACCCAACGGGTGTGCCATCATTTTCTCCTGCACAAAACGCATTCCCAGGCCAAGCTTTGATTTCTCCAGTATTACCATCACAACCATTGACAAACATTCAAACATACCCATCTTTTGCTCCGCAAGGATTCCCATCACAATCTTTTGCTCCACAACCCTTTGGTTCGCAAATAACACCATCATTCGTTGCTCCCCAGTCATTCCCAGGCATTGCCAGCTCCCAACCTTTTGGTTCCCAACCATTCCCAACTCAATCTTTTGACACCCAAACATTTCCAAGCCAAACCTTTGGTATCCAGACACTTCCAAGCCAAACTTTCGGTGCCCAAGCTTTTCCACAAGCATTACCAGCGAAACCGTTGACTGTACAGAGTCCGCAATACCTTCCTCAGCAATTCTTTCCACCGGGAGGTGTTTCTTTACCAAATCCTTGCCCGGGTCCATACCCAAATCCTTTCCCAGCTCCTAGTCCTGTGTATCCCACGTCACCGTGTGCGTATACTGGGTGATTTATGATTATGTAATATAAATTAATATAAATGTAATGTTATCTCAATAAATTGGTTTATTTTGTCATGTTGTTTACTTTTTATGTGTAGGAACTTTCTTGTTGTGTGTGTGTAGTTCTGTCTAGTCGACAAATAAATAAAAGCTGTTGAGGTTAGACTGTCGGTCAATACAAATGAGAACATTACAATTCGGTCCAGCACCGGGCGAGCTTGGGGTGCACTGCCCTGTGGGTGCGCACTTCAGGACACTACTGCCCTCTGGAGACCATCGTCCTAGATCACGCCATCAGAATATTAAAGAAACGCTTGCCAAAAACGACCCTTACAATTTCCTCTATTAAGTGGCTGTTCTTGTCTTGCTACTTTCCGACTAGGACTAAGAAAGGGAAGTATTATAATCCACAAACGTTGGATTTTAGTGGAAATACTGGTTTTGAGATTCTGAACCCTGAACCCTGTCTGTGAATATGATAGCGCTGAAACAGTTCAACAGATTGGGCTGAAATTTGGTACATATATATTTAGAACCACTAAGAGATTCACTGTATTGTTTTTAGAGACAATATGGCACCGGAAGTGGCAAGTGTTACATACCCGTTTACAGCGAATCAAGAGATGGACCATCTCAGATATTTAAAGCCTTGTTGTTCTGTTCGTTTGTGTGTATCCAACATGTATTCGATAATTTCTAAGTTCTGGTGTAAATTCTAACGATTCAAGGGAGGGTTTTGGCGGAAATTGACGGTTAATTAAAGTTGTTTGCAATTTATGAGGGGTAGGGAGTGATCAAACGCAAGGGTTAAACTCGCCATTGATCCAAAATTTATGGAGATAATTACGCCGGACGTCAGAATTTTCATACTTTGTGGCCGGCAGTTGGTCCATCCCACATGGGGTTTCGGTGAAGCCCCGGTAATGTGTAAATGTGTGTGTATGTGTGTACTTTATATATTGATTACCTACCTCTGTGGACAGGATATTGGCTGTGGCCGTGCCATGCACGCGTCCTCACACCGTTAAGAAAATAGCTTTGTTGCCGCACTGTGGACGCAAACTGCGGATGCAATTATGGTAGGTAATCAGACGTAAATTGGACAACGGATGCACATAATCCCCTACCGGATATCACCATACTAACCCTAACAATATATCTACTATCAGTCTCATGTTCTGAGTAGCTAATATCTGATGGTTTGTATGATGATCATTGTGTATTTTGGTGCAGTATTTATCTGCACGAATAACAGGATAGATCCTAATCAGATCCAGATTGTGCTATTTGCTGCTAACAGTATAGTGACCACCCAGCAGCGCTGTTTTGAAATATTTTATGGTTGCGACGTCTTCACCTGACATAAGACAATACATTGTCTCACTGTTGTATGTACATACCTGGTGACATATAAAATGCACCAGAAATAGTAGACCTTGTAGTTTGAACTGAGGCTTGCTGGTAGTAGCCACTAGCGGCAGCAGTACTTTTGCTGGTAAACAGCGTAATGTGACCACAAAATAGCCGCTGGCTGCTGTTGTTGGTGTTTGATATATGACTAGAGCGAGCAAAGCATGTGTAGTTAAGCATGAGCATCTAGACTAAATTGAAGTAACGCTATGGGAACACTTAATATTTCTTGTTCTATGATCAGAAATTTATGTTATATTTAACTCATACTAAGATATTAAGATGTACCGATATGGATATCGTATATTACGTAAAAGAAATGGTGTTATACTCTGCATATTGAATAAATAACCCTCCATCGCAATATAGTTCTGTAACACATATCGAGTCATAAGAAATCGGACGCATCGGTAGTCTGTAGCGTCACGATTTGCAGACAGGGTGTCGTTTGAAATTGAAACCGGGGAAAATTTAATATAGCGCTTTGGACCTTAAGAAGAAAATATATATTCAGCTTTTGAGAAAATCACGTACCCCGGTCCGATATTAAAAAGAATTATGAAGGGGCGTCCCGTCCGCTATGCAAGTGTTGCCCACCTACAGAGTTCTCTATCATGCAAATTCTCATTAGGATTTTTCTCGTTAGCGCTAACTGCACAGACACCGTGTCCGTGTACAGGGAATAATAAATTAATCTGCATTTTTCAATTTGCCAAAGGAACAGTTTTACCCTTTCCGCTCACGTAGCGACTAGATTTATCCAGCGCGCGATACGGCGTCTTAATTTTTTACGGTGTCAGCTTGTGTCGCACCCTGGGGATGGCGCTAGAAAATTAATTAGTTCCGATGTCTGGATAAGATTTGGAATATCTCATACCTCTGTGACAGCTTGTAAGAAAAAACTTGAATTGGTTGAAGTTATAGTTACAACAACAGTTAAAATAATAATAATGGCGGATAGCCTGGTAATATTTTGATCTTACCGCAAACAGTAATAAATATCACTCCTCATAGAAAATAAAACCAATGATAAACTAATTGCATTAAGTTTTATGGTATGAAGCCAGCAGATTTAAGAGAGTAATGCTGGATGTATAAACGCGTCCCAGGAGACATACATATTTTTACGAGAACAGTTTGCAGTCAGAAAGCGACGTGGGCCGAGTTCAAGAAAAACATAAAACTAAAAGCCTCCGACAGGGTTTCCGAGGGCGCTGCGGTTCGTCGGGGAGACAAGGCAGGGGATTCTTGAAAATTCAGGGAGGTAATGTACCTCGCCCATTCGCATTCCGCGAAAATAAAACTTCCATAATGACGTTTTGACTTTGAAATTTGCCCCCCATGCCCCGTTTAAGTGACCCGAAAGCATTCTTCAACTTTTACCGTGCCTTTCTTCGGTATTCTTATTTTTCTTTTTAGATTACGTAATTTTTAGGTGGTAGAAGACATGACAACAAACTCCGTATATTGTATAGAGGTATTAAATTAATTAGCGGTGTCCTATTTTGGGAAACTTTGCCGCTTATGTTACACACATACATATGTTCAGGCATTCATACATACATACATACATACATGGCAAAGGCAGCGAATTTATCAATAATTACCGCACAGTGCGACAGTTTTACTTTATATTCAGAACTTGAATAAAGGAAACTGAGACTAGACGTTCTGTGAGCAAGTAATTGAAACTGCTAAGTACACCAACTCCCTGCAAGCCGATTCAAGTGTACCGACCAGCAAATGTTTGTTTGACAACGCGACGAAGAACTCTTAACTAGGAGGTGGAATTGTGGGAATTGTTCCACAAAATTCCTAATAAGGTCAAACAATATTCAGACATAAATATTAAGAACTTAAGGTAGAAGATTACCACATCACTTTTCATAGTTCTCATAACCGATTGTTCAAAATATTACGATCAAAGAAGTGATCAAAGAAAAATTTACCAAATAAGTTTTGTTACATGTGCGGATGTTATGTAGTAACACATCTGGAAAAAATATGGAACAGATAAAAACAGCTTACTGCTGCTATTTTGCATGAAATAAAATAAAATATCCAAATTTGCCATCATCATCGCGACCTATCCCCCATGGAGAGAACCATCCTCTCCCAAGTGCGCCATCCGCTTCATCATCTTCGATTTTTGACACAGAAGAATTTCGCCTACTTGAAGAACCTTGCCTGATTTGACAGAGTGTCTAAAATCACTTTGTCAAATGAGGCAAGTCGTGAAGATCCATCATTTGAAGCTTTAGCAACACCTCACCTTATAAAACAGTTCGAACTGAGTGATTTGGTTAAAGACTTAGGTTTATCAACAGAAAAAGCCGAGTTATTGGGTTCTAGGCTACAGGAATGGAATCTTGTCGCACAAGGTGTGACAGTGTCTTCATGTAGAAAACGTAACAAGCCTTTTAAATCATATTTTAAAATGGAAGGATCATTACGTGTATGTCACGATGTTGAGGGTCTTATGAACGAGTTTGATATTCCCCACGATCCTTCTGAATGGTGGCTTTTTATCGATTCATTAAAATACACAGCTTGAAAGCAGTACTTTTGCATATTCTTTGAATTTATATAATTTGTTAACTGATTTTGTTGAAGTTTTCTCAATTTTTAACGTTCGCTGTATCTGTAAATCTAGACCTGTTACAATAAATCCACTTTCAGTTTCTAGTTATAGTTTAAGGTAAGGCAAATATAGACTGGAACAAATAATTTTTGTTTATTGCATCAAAAAGTTGGAAATTTGTTCACTTGTGTTATTTGAAATCATGATAAAAGTAGGACATGCATAATAATAATAATAAATTAGTAATAATAGTAACGGTTAAACTCCATCAAAGATTATAATAAAGTCACTCGAGAACAAAAAACGAAGGAACGAAGTGGTTAACAAACGAAGTGAACGAAAGACTTACAGAATCGATCAAGTTGTACAGAACGTGTTGCCACATATACAACGTTTACTTTATTAAAATTCATACTGAGGGATTTCGGCTTTCGTTATTGTTACGTTCAGGGTTACGCGTTTTCCTTTCTTCTATTTGGGACCGCGACTGTCAATTCTTCCCCTTCCGGTATTGTAAGCTTTGTCGACGTAATGGAATTTTATATTAAAGATCTCGAGGTATGAGCATTCGAAACGCCTTTCAGCGTTATTAAATTCTAAAACGTGTATGCATATGCAATAGGTTTCCCGTGTAGGCAATCTCCTAACGTGAAATATTGACAACGTTTGAACAAATGTTATTACTTGCTGGAGTTTTCTTTGCGAATAAAGTGCTTGTGGTGTAGCCGACAGGCAGAAGTTTGCTACAAGTTTGTTTAAGTCTATAGGTACACAGTTAATATTGGGTTTAGTGAAGTTCTGTGTCGCCGGTGTTTTCTGTCATATAATATTCCCTTTTATGTGACTCTCTCCACACATTATTCAGGAAGTTTGATTATTTTTTATAGAAATTTTATTATTGCTGGACACCCAAAGGAATATTTGCTTTCAAACAAAGTTTATTTACAATAGACACAGATGCAAATTAGTCGTTGTAAATATCTGGGGTGACCCAAATTCCGACAACTTCGTTGACACATTGAAGCTCATTGAACCCCTTTGAAATTATACAATTTAGTAAAGCCATAGCCAGTCTGGAATCCAATTTATTCTCAGTGGCCACTGACGTTTATCAAAATTTGTCCAACTTCCACTATACTGTACATAATACATATTTAATGTTAGGATGATGAGTTAGTGTCACGTTGGACCTTTTGTTTCTAAGCCACCGGATTTACTTATAAGATTGTATTTAAAAACTTTATTTTGTCTATTATAGCTTCTGGAGATAGAACAAAGCAGTGTGAAGGTTCGTGTCGTTGCCAGTTTGCAACCATGACTACTCATGCTGCAGATTCTGTCAGGCAGCCTCTATAAACGTTTACAGCTTAATACATGTTTAAAGTCACAGCCGGATGAGCTGTGAGGACAGAAAACTGACTTAAAACTGAACTTACCGAGCACAATTTCGGTTCAAAATTGTCGTCAGATCGTTCTCGAAACTTTTGTACACAACACTTGCACGCACACGGGGTGAAAATCGGCAAAAAAATACGCGAAACGTTGGTAAAAACCCAAGACCAACACCATGCCGACATACACCACGCACCATTATGCTACAAACTGGCCATAAACTGGTTTACCGGCCTGTCGCATGTCAAGTGTTTTTTTGATGTTTGACTTGGCTGTTGAGGAAAGGATGGCGCTTGACTGTTATATGTTTGACCTTCGAATTAGGTTACCTAGAAGGGAAATCGTAATGAAACTCAAGTATATAACCGTCCGACTTTCAAACCCCCTTTATTTTCTAGTTTCCTTCTATTAACTTGAAGTTTAAGCACACCTCGCCTAAACATGTTTCAGATAAAGTGGAGCTTTGAGTCTTAACAGTGCACCATTGCGGCAACTCTTCTCGACACAATTTCATAAAGATTTCTTTGTAATGGAATTTTCCGTAGGAGAGTACATCTTTCGCGGAATGAAACATAAATGTAAATTTTTATGCAAATGCGGTGGCGCTTTCTCGTCAGCGCCCCTGCACCCCGCTCCGCGCTCTATTAGTATGCAAAGCCCGGACTAGCTTTTAGAAGGAAACGTTTAGATGTGACGATAACTTCCATTTCCTCCTTTGTGGTGGGAAAATGAGTAGCGTTGCGCTGCTGAACGGGAATGGTCGTACATAACAATGATTGCGATACGTAACTAGACCATTACCTGACCATTTTGGATGCGTACTTAATTACGATTACTAATACTTCAAGTTAAAATTCAATTAAAACATTTTTGAATAAAAAATTCTTTAATTGGTTTAAAATATATACATAACTGCATTACTTTCTTGCCATATATGGTATGGTATGGTATGCATGGCTTGCAGGCCACTGGCCATGCATTCGACTTGAAAGATTTGTTGTATACGCCCCTTATGAACATTATAATCCATCGATGTCTAAAATTCTATTTCTGAATATACCAGCCCAAACGTGCCTAAAAGTTTATTGCATCCACCTGGAAATCCAAAGAAAAGCCATTGGTTAATGTGATTTTATACGGATCGAATTTATGTCAGTGTAATACACTGAGAATTGATACCAGAACGTGAGGATTATCATCAGTCCTCTCCAAAATTTCAAATGACGCATCTTCATCGATTATTGGGCAATCAGCTATTAGTAAATTGCACACATGTCCATGATTGGTACTAATTTGAATAACCAAAGATCATGAAATTGCTGGAGAAGAGTGATGTACTCCAAATAAATATCTAGGGTGGCTCTCACCCTAATTTCCGACTATATCGTTGGTACAATGAAATATCTAAACACTTTTGCAATTATTCAATTTTGTAAAACCACAGCCAATCTGGACCCTAACTAACGTCAGTTTCTATGACATGATAACATTTGTTATCCTGACATTTAATGTCATGTCATGTGATGGCACTGACGTTTGTCAAAATATAACAATTCCCAACACAGCGACAAAGGCTGTGGATTCTGTCAAACCACTTCTATAAAAGCATATATCGTCTACAACGTTCATCACACTGATCTGCAAATTTGTATACGTATTTAAAGTCACTGGGGGATGAGTTGGTATGAGTTTGGTCTCAATCGGATAAATTCCTCAGAAGATGCATGTAACATTTGCCACTTCCGGTTGTCAGATTGTCACCAAAAACAATCCAGTTCGTCCTGCGGTAATTCTAAATAAGTATACCAAATTTCAGCCCAATCCGTTGTTGCGTTTGGGCGCAATCGTGTTCACGAACATACATACATACATACATACATACATACACACATACACACATACATACATACATACATACATTTTCCAGAAATCATCGCAATCGATTCAGGGGACCTCAAAACGCGTATTTCCGCGAAAATCTCGAAATTTTAGGGTACTAGTCGGAAAGTAAAAATGCAGGTTTGTTCCATCAACTTTCTGACTACACATATTTGGTATGTATATACCAAATACCTGCACATATTTGGTAGTGTCTAAACACGTTTGCCATTATTCAATTTCGTGAAGAAACAGCCTGGACTCTACCTTGACATCAGTTATAGAATAAATGTAATGTCACTAACGTTTATCAAAATCTGTCAATTCGGAACCATGGCGGCAAAGGCTTTGGATTGCTTCTGTAAAGCCTTATAGGGCCTGGAACCCTCGTCGGAATGATCTGCAAATTTGTACACATATTTAATGTCACCGTAGGATGAGCTGATATCAGTTTGGTCAAAATCGGACAAATTTCTCAGAAGATATTATGTAATATTTGCCACTTCCGGTTGTCAGATTGTCACCAAAGAAAATCCATTTCATTCCCTGGTAACTCTATTTATGTAAAAAAATAAGTTAAATACTAATTTAAAAATTTAATTGCGTTAGATTAGGGTCCAGAGTGGCTTTGGAGACTTCAATGTGCCAACGATGTAGTCGGAAAGTTGGATGGGAGCCACCCCGGATTTTCATACACTGTATAAATATTTGGAATATTATGTCAAATAAAGCACATAATCTTAACATCATATTTATTCCGACATAAAAATATCATCATAAAGCTTGACTAATACAAGATAATTGTATAACAAGACATCGATATTGCTTCTAGAAACCTATACTCAGGTTACGTCACTCGCTCGGATAATATTTACAATCGAATCGATCATTTAGGGTACTAAACAGGATAGGCACAAATTTTTATTAAACATCTCTGAAGAACAGTAAACAAACGTACGGATGTTGATCAGCGAAACGATAGAAAACACACACAAACGAATTTACATCGGCTTCCATCGGCTTATTGCCATTATTACTTATAAAATACAAATTCTACGTTACATATAGTACAGCGTTAGGAATTGTTTGGTGTGATATATTCTTTATCTTAAGAGGTATATACAATTTACATTTCTAAAGGGATTTACAACGCTAAAGTTACTATTATAATATAATTTGGAAATGCATGACATTTTATTGGTGTTCTTTCTTCTTCCTTTACGTGAAATGCTTTATATTCCATGGTAGACACGATGGCATCAAGCAAGCTTCATCCCCTTGAAGAAATGAATAACGTCTACCGCCTGGTCACTTCGGTCTAGGGGGTGGAAGGGGTGGTACACCACCCGGGGGTAAGTTTCTACTTGGTACCGGGGGTGGTTGAAGTGGTCTCGTGCCTGGCAGCTGAGTTGGTACACCAAAACCTTTCAAGCCTGGTGGTGGAGCTGGAGGTGGCACACCTGGGGGCAAATCAGGTGGAGGGTAAGTTGGAGGTCCACCGACTGGGGTGACGCTTCCTGCTTCAAAAACAGGATGAAGCGACGAATCCTTACTTGGTGATATGCTCTCTTCCTGCTGTTGTCGCTGTGTTGGTTCCTCTTTGTGGAGGTCTGGAGGACGAGATATCGTCGGCACTGTCAGGAGGGGGGTAGTTGCCATAGAGACGACAGTGGAGGTTTTACTCATGTGGAGTCGTTTATCAGTACCTGCTGCCACGTACGAGAAGACGCAAAGGACCGCATAGCAGATTTGGTCAGCCTGGAGAAGAAATCATAAGTCAGAAAATAACTAAATTAGCAAATACTGATGTCAAACATAATGGTGCGCTGTTAAACTACTTAACTATAATAACCACTAAAAAAAATAGTGTCGTTCATATGTTGACAATGGGTGCGTTCAGGAAACCCGTTGTGTAGTCATCAAAACGCATTTTTACTTTCCGACTAGTACCCTAGAAGGAAAGTATTGTAATCGACGGAAAATGACATTTCCAGATTTTTGCGGAAATACGCGTTTTGAGGTCACCTGAATCGGTTGCGATGATTTCTGGAAAATGTATGTATGTATGGTGAACATGATCGCGCCCAAACGCAACAACGGATCGGGCTGAAATTTGGTATACGTATTTAGAATTATCGGGGGACGAACTGGATTGTTTTTGGTGACAATCTGACAACCGGAAGTGGCAAATGTTCCATGCATCCTCTGAGGAATTTATCCGATTCAGACCAAACTCATACCAACTCATCCTCCAGTGACTTTAAATACGTCTTCAAATTTGCAGATCAGTGGGATGAACTATTTAGACGCTATATGCTTTTATAGAAGCGGTTTGACAGAATCCACATCACATGACATGACGTTAAATGTCAGGATGACAAATGTCATTAAGTCATAGAAACTGACGTTAGTTAGGGTCCAGATTGGCTGTGGTTTTACAAAATGGAATAATTTCAAAAGTGTTTATATATTTCATTGTACCAACGATATAGTCGGAAAGTAGGGTGAGGGCCACCCCAGATATTTGTTTGGTCACTGTGCAACAGATTTTCGCTGAATGGATGGGATAAGCTATGCTACCAACCAACGTATTAAAGCAGTAAGCCATCATATCAACAAAATACTGTCTTTTCTTGACATTATTTATAAAACTGTTTTTTGTTCACCCACAATTTTTGACAAAATGAACTTTTTTCATTCATTCTTATTCCAAGTAAAAATCTTTATGAAAACTGTCGGCATCTGTTGGTAACCGGTGAGTTTGCTGAACAGGGCGCGTCTTCACTATACGACTAGCGGGTTTATCCGAAAGTACTCGTTCCCTATCACCGCTCGCTCAGAATTATCCATCCCTTTCCTTTTAAATTAGTCAGAAAGAGATATAGAGATGTAGCCAGAAATTTGTCATTTGATGCAAAAAGAAACATTTTGTCCCCGATGTCTTACGACGGGTTATTAGAGCGGACTGTTCTTTACCGGTTTCGACAGTGAAGTGATCCCAAAATCGTAAATATGAAAAGATTCCAACCAAATTTGTATAATCTAATGCAAAAAAGTGGACACTAACCTAATACTAAATAAACATAGTCAGTGGAAACTATAAAAATATGTAGGTACTTACCCTTGAAATAAAACTTACAACAATTGTGCAAATAACTACCACGGTTATTGATGATTTTCGTGAATTTTTTTAATAACAAAAAAGTTTTACAGAACAACAAAATTTACCTAAAGTTTAGGCAATAACAGAACAAAGAAATGGTTTCATGCTGATGGCGGTACAAACTCATGAATTCGCTGCGTCATGCATATTGAAAAAATCCGGTGCATAGTGAGGGTCATCTGGTTCGCCTATAACAACAACAATAACAGCAAACAACATCTCATGCAAGATAATGGTGTATACTCTAATATAGCAAACATTATTAAACACTATCCAAAACGGGTCTTACTATTGTAGAATATACACAACATTGTAATGACGTTCTACAGAGTATCTTACCATTGACGATTTATATTTTCGCTGGATGACCTGTCTTGTTTTGGGATCTGTAATTGAAATTATAGATTAATTTACAATTTACAACAAACTAAATCGATTCTGTGAAAGTTGCTTAAGAATAGAATCAACAGTTTTGCACTTACTGAATTCTTCCAAGACGAAAATTCCTCCTTTCTGTGTGAAACATTTCCTGATATGGTCGATCCTGACGAAAAACTGCAAGGTAAAGAGTGTTAGTAGAGACAAGGTGGATCCATCCTGTGGACAAATGCAGAAGCGAAGCAAGATAAGAACATGCCATGCGTGTACCATATGCCAGAAGCCGTAGGCAACTTTAGAGATGGTTAAGTTCAGATGTATGATGGGCCTATACTAGCGTGTTATGTGTTGTTGTCGTTGTTCTTGTTGTTGTCGTCGATTCTGGTGTTGATGCCATGGAGTAGTGGTGAGTTGCCATGCGGTGTTCGCAAGAAGCAGCACTTCTAAAAAAGACTACAACTATGCGAGACACCTCTAAATCCCCATAAAAACAATCTCCCGTCCCACTTCTGAACCGTGTGTGTAACGTGTGGACGTGAAGAAAAGATATAAAAAGAAAAAATAAATCTTTCTACAGGGTGATCAGAAATGTTTGATCGAGGATCATAAGGTGAGTTGTTTTCTTTTCGAGAGGTGGAAGGGGGGATGCAGCAAGAAACTACAAGGAAGAGAGAAGCGCTAAAAACTAAACAAAGACTAATTTTAATGCTAAACTAACGTTCATCAGATTGAAATTGGTTTTTATATACCTCAAAGTCCTGTAAAGCGGCCAGCGATTTCGACGTGGACAGACAGGAATAGAAAACCAAACACAAACATATTAGTTTGACGTATTCAGAAGTGCCCGACAAGGACCATCTCACAAGTTCCTACGCTTTGCCATTTTGGCCTTCTTAGATCTGCTCCAATATTGCAAAATCGAGTGTCTAAGAAGGCCACGTCGCTTATAGGCGACCACTCGTACATCGATAGTCTTTTATACACAGAGAGAATATATAATAGAGAGAGAGAGATAGAAAAAGGAAAAGAAGCATATCCAACATACAACTGTATAAAATATAGATAATAGTAATAAGTAAGTGTTTACTTTGCACATCGAGCTGCATGCAGATCAATATAAATATATAGACACTGATTAAGTTATAAATTAAAAGAAAAAATAAATAAACGAACTCAAAATCAATCAGTCAAATAAAAATTACTACCTTTAGAGACCAGCTCCAAGTGAACTCTCGGCATTCTATACCTTATTTATTATAATGATCATCAAATCATTAATTAAGAACACACGTTTAAATCTAAATGAATAGCGAATAAAGGTTCCAAACGAAAAGTAAAACCAAAATAAATATGTAATAAATATAATAACACAAGTCAACGCAAAGAATAGAAGAAATGATAGATGCATGACAGGGATCAGCAACCTGCGAGTGGCAGAGCAATCAGAAAATTTGAGTGGTCCTTGCAGAACAAATGCACATCTCATAGCGCACCAAACAACATTGAACAAGTATCCAAAAAGAGAAATTTCATCTACAGTTTGACCCAACGATGTATTCCTACATACATTGAACTCATTTAGCATGATAAATCATACACGTTAAGATTATCAATTTAACCCCTGAAGAAGCTATGACATCATATCTCAATTCTGCAAAAACTTTTTTGCTTCGTCTTATCAGATGATTTAGAGCCGAGCATCAAATACATAGTTGGGACTTCTGTACATCAAGAAAAACAAAGGCCAGAACGCCGTCTCGGCTGCATTCTGATCTCCATTCAACACACTTGATTCAAATTATTGCAGCAAAAATGATCAAATTAAATTAACCATCTGAAGCAATAAAATATGATTAAAGTTAGCTGTCAACTACAGCAAGATGAATCAACGTTTTGTTCTTTTTTTATTATTTTCGACTAAAATTAAACTAGTCAAGAATAACTACAAATATGTAGCTATGTAACTAAGTTAACTAAGAACTATAATAATAAATAATGGATATTAGAGACTAAATAGGTGATCTGGTGTACCTTACTATGGGCGAATAGCAATCCGACACCCTCCATGCAAACCTGCAATAATCCCCCTTCACCAGAGCTCATATCCTGCACAGGGAACTCCCCTCCTAGCTCCGGAGCTATCCCGGCAACACCTCCACGTTCCATTGCATCCTTGATGCAGTAATACAACTGTTTACACTTAAAAAGAAGATCAAAGAAAGTTAACAATCTCCATTACCAAACACCAGTTAGGTCTTACTTTCTTTGTATAATATTTGTGCAACTGGGTTTGTTGGCCACTCCTTCTCCAAAGGCAGAGGACCTTATTTTTGGGGCTATATGTCATGTTGACCAAGCGTTCGTACCACCATCTCTCCACTATGACTCCTGATACAGACCGAAGTACCAGACCATCATCTCTAACCTCTAAAAATCTTAGTTCACCACCACCATCAACGCCTTGGTGAACGGTAAAGCTTTGTCTGTGAAGAAGTCTGGAACCTAGTGGCTTCAGGTCTATGTCGTTTCCATGCTGGAAAGCCGGAAATAAAGACAACAATTGCACAAGGATGATTGGCAAACATTAAGTTGATACAATAATAGAAAGAACGTATTAGCCTCAGAAAATCACAACATACATACCAAATTATTGATTTGGTCCAATAACAGATTGACTTCCTGACTGTACACCAACCCAATATGACTTTTTCCCAATAGCCTCCTGATCTTCTTCTTCATTTCATTCTTGTTCACATTGAGCATGACCATTATGGCCGTTAGATTGTACAGCATTGTTGACAATAACCTATCCTCGTCGTGTTCCAACCTTTTCCTTTCTGTCTCGCTAAGACTCTTGTATCTCTCCATCATCTCTCTTGGTCCCTGAACACACAAAGCAATGGAATTGTAACCGTATGATCCATGTTATCACTATATTCACCTGGTCCATTCCAATCATATCTCTCTCCTGGGAAACGGCATCCAGGAATGCATCCTCCCAGAACTGCATCTGATCCCATAGGTTCGATCTTTCCTTTGCTACCAAACCCTCGAATAGATAGGTCCTTGGTACGTCTGGTGATGGTGTAGCTGCCGTGTTCACCATATGCCCACCATGGTAACGAAAACCGGTACTCAGCGAAGACTTACTCGACCAGACACTAGAAGTCCTCTGCTTTGGATTCTTAGGAAACTGTAAGAGAGCCTTAAAGTGAAATTTTTCAATCGCATCAATTGGTAAAAGGGAATACACTGAAAGCCACATCCAAATTTACCTGTAAGTTTTCAACTTCGGTGTCGGAAACTGTCGATCTGAATGATGCCTGGGTACCGCCTCTGTTAAGCCCACAAGCGGGTCCGGTGGTGATAGACCCTCCTGGTGATAATGTTCCCCCTGACCCTTGAGGTTCCGCCTGCCAGACAACATAAACTTCAGGCATATTCACAAGAGTCATTCGGTATATAGAGCATGAATATGCCTGATGATCAATTCCTCATAGACTTACTTTAAAAACGCTCTTGACGTATTGACTTATGAAAAGGGAAACGTACACAGAAAAAAACATGCATTAATGCTTGCTATGGACTTACGTCTGAATCGAACGAAGTTAACTTGCTCAGGAGCATATTCTTCTTTTGGTTGATCATGTCTTTGAACATGTCAGCCGTTGATTGCTCCTCCCTGTCATCTCCTTGGATCAACCTAACTTCTGGTGCATCAATCTGAGAAGATTTCCTCGAGTCCCATTCGGAATGTATTGATTTGGGACTCTGAGGTGATCGTGGACTAGAACTCTGAGTAGCAACGTCACTAATAGATCCGTCGAGTATATCTTTAGTCCAGTAATGAGTATGAGCTATCTCGTTCATCTGGAAGGCTGAAGCCATACCACCCAATCCAAAATTGCTATAGGTGACCTCTAAACCATGAGTGACTGCTAGGAGAACTTTGAGCATACCTTTCCAAACAGCTTTCGAAACACACTGAGAAAAAAGTCACCCCATCATTAAACAAACTTAAACTAATTCGAAATCAACATACCACGTCATCAATATGGTCATCAGGTCCAATCTTCTTATCCAAAGTTTTGTTCAATTTACTTAATACAAAATTCCGATATGATTCATCCTCCATGAGCTTTTTAAGTCTATTGAGCTTCAACCATCCCACACCTTCACCTTCCAGAACCTGGTTGACAATATCTTTGAGGAAAACCTGATTCTCAGCATTCGTCGTAGTTTTATCCACAGATTGCTTTCTGTGAATTTCCTCCTGTTTCCTAGGACTGTGAATAATCAAAGGACTTTTTTCGACGAATCCTTTTGGCCCTCTTGGGAACGGTCCAAACACTCCCGACTTTGCATCTTTGTTTCTCTGCTGTTGCTGCTGTTGCTTCAACGCTTGCTGCTGGGCTTCTTGCTGCTTCTTCTGCACACTCTTATTACCGAATAAATCAGAAAACATGCTGGTTGTAGACGCTGCTATACCATTCAGATCAGAGCTGATGTTCGAGAAGAAATCCCTGCTAGTTCCAGCTAATAAGCCGGTGCTAGCGTGCACTAGAGATGTGCTGCTAGAAGAATCTCTACGGCCATCCATGGTTTTGCTGAAGGAATCGCCCCTCATAAGCCCTTTCTTGACGACTGCTTCTTTGGCGCTCTTAGTTAAGTCCCCTATTGTCGATTTTCCTACATAAGTTAAATCTTCTATGGTGTTTTTGCTAACTCCTGCTGCTGTTTTACTGGCCTCAATAGCTGTTTTACCCGCTTCGTGCACGCTTTTAGCCGCCTCATCAGCAGCCTTCTTTGCTTGACTAGTTAACTGTTGAAAAGGAACAATTAAGTTGGTGTATAAGAAATCAGTCTAATACCACAAATCATAAAAGTTTACCTTATCGAATGGTGCAAAGATATCTTCATCAGAAAACTTTCCCCGAGCTTGGGTCTTCAGTTTGTCCATTTGAGCGAGGATACCATCCTGGCTGCTTTGCCTTGTGGTCTCCTTGACCAATTCCTTCGCTTGCGAAGCAAATTGCTCGAAAAGAGAACTTTGGGACCCTTGTCTCTGCACGCCGATATTTCCTCCTGATGAAGGCACTGGACTTCCATTTCCTGATGAACTAAAGCTTGCAGTTCTGGCTAGGACGTTTCCAATACTTGGTTGTCTGGTCAATCCAGTTATCGGTGGTACAGAAGTGATAGATCTGCCACCTCTCGTCTTTCTTGGCCCACCCTTCTCATCCGCCATACTGGTGGGAGAGTCTGGCTTATTCATGCTGATGATGGTCTTGGGAGTCGTGGTCGAGTTAGAATCTGATTCGTTTTCCAAACTTGTACATTCCTCTCTATCGACCTTCTGGATTAATTGCAATTCAGTTTTCATCCTATTTGCGAATTCCATTTCGGAATCTCTATTGAACGACGGCGAGCTTAAGTCTGATTGGCTGCTACTGCTTGACGACTGTGGAGAATCAGCTCTATCGATATCAGCTAATTCTCCATCTGGCAATAACAGTTCTGATGGTGGCTTGTAAACTGTTTCCGGGTCGAGGTTGGACGATAGCGACATATGCTGTGCAGAAGCTTTATGGTCTTGATATGACATTCCACCAGGAGATAGATCAGAGGAAGCCATCTCCGACACGAAGTCACTCAAAGACGAGTAACTAGAACTGGTGCTTTCACCCTCCTCAGAATCTGAACCACTCTCATCAGTAGGTTGGCTCTCGTTATTTTGGATGCTCCTCAAGGCACCATTCAGAGAGCTACCATCATCCCAAACCACAAACCTCATCGAATCCAAGGAATGCATGTACCATTTCGGCTTATCTCCAACCTGCACAGGATCCAATATACCAGTTTGGACCCTTTGAAAGGCCACATTGTTAGGTGTCAACGACCATTCCGCTAAGAACTCAACCGCTTGTGTCCTGGCGAAACGATTCAAGAACTGCGAAGCCCTCGGTCGAGATCTTAAGAAGCTGTTGATTTGTAAAGCCACGACAGGCCTTGGATACAACCTCAGCGTTCTTGTATGCTCTGCGAAGTTAGCCAAAAGATTCTGTGAGTTGAAGAATCTCACCATGGCAACCCTCGTTGCCACATCAACTGAGTCAACGTCGTTTCCGTAGATGAATGGTGCAAATGGTGATTGTGCCGACGGTGATATGGAGCTCCTTGGAGATATAGCTGGCGAGCTTCCTGTGAACGGTCTGTTGACGTTTGGTATTACCGGAGATGGTGTCCCTAGAGGGGATGGTTCTGGCGATTTTCTCGCTGACGATACGCTGGAAAATCAAAGGTGACAATGGTAGTTGTTGTGAGAGGGGAAGGAGGGAATACCTTAGAGTGTTCGGTGCAGGAATACTCTCTCTTCTGGACGGCATCAATTGAGACGATGAAGCACTGGGAGTTGATAAACTTCCAAGGGCCTAAGAAAGAATTCAGTTAAGATCTATGAAAACCCAAGATTCTTCGAAATGCTTTCTAATTCTTTCTATAGTTGGTGGCATTTAGCTATATTACAGGATCGTCGTTTTTGTATTCTATTTTATACTGTGCTGTTTCTTTTTACTTGGTCATCATCTAAACTTACCTGATCATGCTGCTATGTATCAACTAATCTATCGAAACAATACTTTCATAAACGACGATCCTTCTAGCTGTATTCTATACTAAGAAGATGTTTTGCTAAGAAAAGGTGCTGTCATGCAAAAGTATCAAAACACTAAACAATATTCAATAAAATAGTTTTCTTTCAATTATTGTTCTATATTCTAAACATGCCTTGAAACTGAATCTTTTTCAAGTACGTGTCAAAATTACAGTGAGAGAAAAATACCAAAGGGTTGAGTTATTCCCCTTATGCCATTTAAAACTAATATCGTTGCCAAGTGCCTATATCAAAAAACAATATATCTCAACGACGACGTCTAAACATGCAAACAAGTGTGCAGAAAAATGGATATTTACTCCAGTGCCCACTTGATCCATAAGTTGCATAGCCTGTATTATAAACAATTGGTCAGCAAACATGGAATAAAATGCAAGATTTTAAGAGATAGAGAGATAAAAATTGAGAGTTGGTAAGCCAGTATTAGAGGAGGAGATCATAAAAAAAAACAAAAAGATTGAGACGTTTATATTTGGACAATCTTACCTGTCTTAAGTGATTCTTCAGAATAGTTCCTTCCGGTTCCGGTAAAGGTGGAATTTCACTATTTGCTGTCAATTTGTTTGAGTCTAAATCTACTAAACAAATATCATCTGGAAGCCTGAAAGCGATAAGTTATTTAGGAAAAATGAATGAAGTAAAAATGTTTGCTGGACGTACCTAAAATTCTTTTTGTACATCAGAAAACTTGCTGGCAAACCTATAACGTACGGTGTTGGCGCCAGAAGAAGCTAGAAATACAAGAAAAAAGATATAAGTCGGATATTTCATTCCAGTTCCATTTATTTCTTCACAAAGTTCACAAAACGGTTAGAATTCTTCATCTTACCTGTTCAGCGCAACTCATGCACGTTGGTAGCAATGGTATCACTGGAAACATATATTCCAACGGATATAACATTGTCACAAACGCCATCACACTCATCGAAAGAGCATTATAATCTCTAGACTGAAGAACGACTTTGTTTTCTAGTAAAATTAACGTTAATACTTTTAAACACGTTTCGACACCTGAAAAAGACGATTAAAATGTTTTTAATTAATCGAGAAGTGCCTTAGCCGTAGCGATAAAAATAATACATACAAATAAAAACATACCTAATAATTCTAAAGGCAAATGTAGAGGAAAATCGACCAATGAAAATCTGGTATGGTCTGGTAAGGCAAAGAATAAAGGTTCGTATACTGTTGGAGACAACACTTCGACTTCAACTCTGAAATATAAATTCAATATTTAGCTTTTTATTTAGGTTTATTTGTAACTCCTAGAGTTACAAATATGGGGACACACCTTGTTTTTCCAGGCACTGGCACAGGAGCACTGAGCAATTTCAATATCCAAGTTTCGATGTCCCGCACGTCGTGTAAAACAATTGAAGGCGTCGAGTCACTAGCTTGATTTGTCAAAACACTCCACACAGTATCTCTAAGAAAGAAACAACATTTTTATTCGAAACATACGCAAAGCGTTAACACAACAAACCTTCCAGCTTGTCTGGAAGCTCCAACTCTCCTGGGACTAGAAGATTCGTTACACGCATCTATAAGCTTCTTTAAAATGAAGAGGCACTCGCGAAAAGTCGATAAAAACGGATGATGCGACAACAAACATAACGACGTTAACGAGTGGTTTCGAATTCTCTGCGAGAAGAAGACAGTTATCAGAAATAATTAATAATAATCATCGGCTAGTGAATAATCAGATGAGTAGACATGGTCATCAACGCTCTGTTTGATCGCTGGTCGCAGCCTAAAAAAAATAGTTCTACACTCACTTGTCTTCTCCTGCTGGCTCGTGGTGATGGGGTGTGACTCCCTCCACTCTCGGAATCATTGCTGGGAGCTGTAACACCCAGTCTAGGCGGCTGAGCAATATTTGAGTGTCCCAAAACCTCAGAATCCCTCCTACTAGCGCAGTCTTTCTCGGAATCGCTAGGTCCGATGTTACTACTTCTATAGTCACTAAAAATCACAATAAAAATTAATTTATAACTGACTATATGTTATTAGTTACCTGGAAAATGCTGAATCTGAACTTTTCTCCATACTTTTTCTCCATGAGTCCCTTCTTAAGGTTGAGTTGCCAATCCTACCGGTTGCACCAGTATTCGCTGGTCCCTTTTCGATCGGCCTGTAAAAGTTTACACATATCCCGTATCTGGTCCGGCCAGAGTCTTTGTCTGTTAACATGAAGACGAAAGAAGACGCTTCTCGAAGGGCTGTACGTTTCGGTCCGACGGATGAGCATCCTTCGGGCTGGCAGAAGTACACCATATCCAAGGGTAAAGGAAAGTCTTTATGGTCTTGAATTGGGTACCTCCGAAGAAGCTCTGGAGCCTGAAAAAAGTTGATCTTTGGATGACGAAAATATCTTTCGGTTATTTAATTTTTGATTTGACATACAGAAATGAAAGATTGTTTCGCAAGTCTTCCAGTTTCATTGCTTGATATGAGGAAACATTTGCGCCACTTTCTGGGATTAACAAAGCTGTGTGAAAAATTAATGGGTACCAATTTCAAAATAAAACTAATAATAAACACTACAATAAAAAGGATGGTAATAAACATCACAATAAAAAGGAATCTCTACAGTGTAGAGTCTACACAATTCCTCAAGTATTGATGGAAGCCATAAAAAGTTTTACATTCAATTTCATTAATTTACCCACCTTTTAGGCAAAGTCCCACACAAAACCTTGAAAAAAATGTTTTTATACATTAATGTATTAGAGGTTGGTTAAAAGTTCCTTTCATATTTGCTAATTTAGCGCTTTCAGCTAGTAATAAATATTTAATATTGCCTTCATTTTCCCAGCAGGTTTAATTAAATTTTTAGTACCGTAGCCATTGCAAAAATTAATCTCTAGGATGAAAGAATTAAATTCTATGAGCTATCTACCACACAGTAAACGTCAAGGGTTTAAAGTTTTATTAAAAACTTAATTAAAAACGCTGGAAAACTTATGCTCTGAACTCGTTTAACTTATTTTCGAAATATTAAATAAAAATCTGGTGTGGGTCCCACCCTACTTTCCGACTACATTCTTGACACATTTATAAACTCTCCAAACGTATAGAGGATGAAACACCCATTAAACGAATGACGTAAGATAATAATAATAATAATAATACTATATTGGGATTATAACAATACAAGGCACCTCTCGATACAAATAACTATTGTAACGGATACGTGTGTTTTTCTGTGAGGTTGTTTATTATTCTACATTGTTTATTTATTCTTCAATCGCTGGCCGACGATACTCAGAATACGAATGTAACATATGTCACAATCCAGTTCATCCCCCGGTATTTCTAAATATGTATACCACATTTCAGCCCGATCCGTTGTTCCGGTTTTTTTTTTTTTTTCGTCGGAAAGTTAAAACATTCGGAGGACACACAAAATTGTTTCTATAAAATACTTAATGACTTACGACTACGACTCATTACTTTGGCAACGAACTGAATACAAATGATCAGTTTCGTCAGGGGCGGATTAACCACAGGGCGGAGATGGGCGATCGCCAGGGGCGAAAAGTTAAAGGGGGCGAATATACTGTTGTTTTTTTCAACTATCTTCATTTAAACAAAAAATTAAGGGGTAGTCAGAAGACCCGGCAGGGGCGAAATGGTTTTGATCGCCCAGGGGCGAAAAAAGTCTTAATCCGCCCCTGAGTTTCGTGTTTGTATTTATAGCTCAATATCGATTTTGACCTTCTCCATGTCTATACCAAAGTACTTTTAACCCACTCGCAAATCGTTTTCGCCTTTAAATAATAAATTAGGACAGATTGGTGTTGATGCGTGGGTAAAATAACTTCAGTCTGGTAAAGTTCCTGCTTTCAGTAAGCAATCAATACCGTTACTGATGAATAAGATAGAACACGCATACGACATAGACATATAGATATAGATAAGTGTTATCCATAACAAAAATTCACATAATTGAAAAGAAACAAAAGTATTTTTGACTTCCATAATACTTCAGCTATTAGCAAAAAAAGACTGTTTATCTTTGGTGTCAATCAGTGAACTAGTAGCCTTTCTTTCAAACATGCAAACAAGACCATGCAAACAAATGTGTCCTTGACTAGACAAACACTAATGCATACCTGAATAGAGGGATTTGAAGATGGCTTTGAGCTGTTGACTGGCTTTACCCCGACTATAGCCAAGTAGTCTATGAGTCTGGGGCAGAGAAACTGCCTCTCTGCATCCAAGGACATCGTTGTCGTCTGCTTTAATTGGGTCACCTCTTCGTTACACTGGAGTCTCTAAGGGAAAACTCGTCGTTCCCATGGTGTTGAAGCGTCCTAGACCTCATCTCCAGTTTCACTTCTTTAATTCTGCAAATAACCAGCGTATGCTATACTCTGTATTCACGGTAACGATGTTTGTATTTAGCGTGCTGCATTCAAACTGGAAAGTAAATTGTTGGCGTTATCGGAACGCGGGCTGTTATCGCTTTGTGGTCTAAATGCTTGTTCTTGTTTCAGTACGACAGTGATTTATATTCAACACATTGACAGTTGAGTTAGTTATATATTATAATGTATTATACATTTCACAAATGTGTTTGTTTCGCCCGTTCAACGGTATTCACACTTGGTTCTTTTCCTCATTCAAACACCAAAATTGTTTTTGGTACCTGCTTAAATAAACTGTTATTTTTCGAACTGTTATTTTTCAACCACAAGAATAACGTACATTTCCATGGTGTAACGCGAAGCCTTTGCTCCTCAGAGATTCCTTCTGAGGAAACCTCTGAAGTGATCGGAACTTGGCAGAAGACGCCAACTTTGTATTCCATATCCTGACTTGAGGAGGTAAAAATTCAAGAAATGTAGTCTAGAATTTCATCAAATTACGTCTGACCTCAGACGAGGCACGTACATGAATATCGAATTAGCCCACAATAAATTCGGTTATACGAGTCTGGTACTCGAAACGCGAAGCTCCAAGCTCCAATTACCTACCAGCAATTTACCGGATTTACGGATTTCAGAAGATTACCAATCCCACGTAAGGGCAGAGGTTATAGTCATCTACGAATGGAAACAATTATGTGCTGTGTTTTGTAGGTAGTTACTACACGTTCAAGCAGTTAAATTTGAGAAATTCCGTGAAATTCGGTTCATCAAATGACTAGATATTGCTATATACACAAGTAAATGTTTGAAAAAAACACAAGTGATGTTTGATAGAAAAATACTTATTTTGTCGATTTAGCCGAAAGATTATTTTTTCCAAAATTTTATTTAGAACGATACTACAGTAGGTATTATAGAATATTATACCAATGTATAACGATGGCCACAAATTTGTTGCAAAAAATAAATTATCGAAATAAATCAGTCCGTGAATAAGAATGTCAGTTATGACTGTTAATTGAGTTGTATAATAGAGGTAAAGAAATTGTCAAAAATATTTCAAAATATGTATGCATACCAAATTAACAAAAACTAAAAGCATTATGTTATGATCGCAAATCTTTTGTTAATATGTGATCAATATAGATTTGATCTAAAGCATTATGAGACTCTTTTTTTAGAGGCTTATATTTGACAACTTTGAAACACTACAATTACATCTACGACACTACACTAAATAATTAATAATTTCCAAAATAATAAGAAATTATTCTGTTTAGGTAAACTCTTTTAAACGACAAACCCTGACTTACATATTAATATTTAAACGCATTATTAATAATTTATCCCATAATAAACTGTCGACATAAACCAATAAGCACGAATAACGTTAAAATAGGACACTATTATCTAAATATTAACGTAACCACGCATATCGGCAATCTCGCTTAACGATTAGCCACATAATTGACACAGACAATCATATTTTTATGTGCGACACTTCAAAATATTAAGCTAGTTATGACTTTGTTTCACTCAGATAATCAATATTTGACTAAACTGCGACATAATATACACTTTACAATTACCTTCTTTAATAATTTTGGTACTTAATAACAAAACAGTATGATTTGCATGTGAAAATTTACGCGTAACAACAACCAACGCTAGTGATATTTTGAGCACATCACTTTCGGTTTTAAAGGCGAAGGCGCACTAGAGTTCACTTGGACTCCATAGGTGCCCGATCAATACACTCCGGCCCTTCCAACGCAGTCTAGGTTGTCCTATATAACCAAAGGTTTCAAGGGAAATTTAAACCCTATTATATATTTCCAAGAAAAAAAATAATCAATGTTACTAACTGAAGAATATGCAAGAACTATTATCATTCCCATAAAGAATTTGTCGATTTTTCTTATCAGTACGGTAAACGCAACTCAAGGTTTTCCCTTCTATTCGGAAAAGTTACGATAAACACACAAATACTACTAAAACTACAAGAACATATGCCTGACTTACCACGACATAACTATGGCGCAGCTGTACACGGACTACCAGACGTGGCCGTGTTAGAAAACGCCCGGAAATTCGGGAAAACCTGGTGCGCGTGCGCCCGGATCGTACTACGAACGCTGGGAAAACGGCTGGGAAATAGCTGATAAATTCACGCTTACGCGATCTCTAGGAAAAAAATTGGAGAAGAGGACCAATCAACTGGATAGATCTCGCTGGCGAAGCAAATACATAAGTGGGTGTCTCATTAGTACCCTTCTAGGTTAGGAGAGGTTTTTCATGTTTTTCATGCCACCCTTGACGTTGGATAATCTTATAATCGTGTCACGTCAGAGTGTATGACGTCCAGGGGTGAAATGTTATGCGTTTTGTATTGTGCTGTAAGGCTAGGAAGGGTAATACAGATATGATAAGTTTCTACACAGAGCAAAAGATTTATATAGCGGTAATATGTGGCAAAATTATATCATTTCTTTGTTCGCTCTGTATTGCTCAACGACAAAAATCTATTAAAATTATTTAGTAATCATAAATCGTTAAAGATTAGTTAGGTATCATTAATCTGGGAATATATATGTTCGAATAGATTATAAAGACATTAAATGATCGTTCCATTAAATGATTTTAAACGACATTAAAATAAAGAGCACATTCATAAATATGCATAAAATTTTCATATAACTGAACAATGGCACTAAACCGTACTGCTTTCTTCTGGTCACATATAAGTTATGGATCGCTGTTATTATTTTGAAAAGCATATGCGTCTTATTGGTATTTGGCCTTACGAAGGTAAGGGCAAACTGAAGAAAGCATCTCAATTTCTACCAATACTCTTGGTAGTGTATGTTTCACTGACAGACATATCACTTTCTATAAAATGTAATTCTATTATATATATTATCTTATCCGGTGATTTGTAATTCCACCCTCATTATTTTTCGTAGATATGAGGCAGTATGGATCCGAAAAGAGTGCCATACAAATGTTAATGATTAATTTACTTCTTCTTAGTTTGGAAGCCCCGTATCTCTGCAACCATTTAGGATTTTTCATTCAACGGCGCAAATTCAAATCAATATTTAACGATGTTGGAACGTTTTCGAATATACCAAAAAATAATAATTCGTTGGAATTTCTCTTGAAATTGTCTAAGTATACAATTAACTTCACAATATTCACATCGCTTACAGGTGAGTACACAACCTCATAGTGCAGCAGTATCCATCTTTCATTCTCTCTGATTATATATTGTATCACTCTGTATGATTTGAGTGAGCATGTTCTGACATGCGCACAAAACAAATGTATATATAATATAACATCACTCTTGTCCATTTAATCATTTGCGATACTTATTTCCAATTTTGTAGTTGTCCCTCTTATGTTTGTCGTGGATATTTTCACTGCAAATACAAAAGATTGCAAGAAATTCAACATACAATACAATGAGACGATGTTCTGCTATGGCATATTGCCAATATGGATTCCGCCTGGGTTTAATTACATCTTTGGTGTGCTCATTTCCATGTTGTTTCATATGGTCATCATATACATGGTCAATGTTGGAATAGTTATTGCTTTATCATTTTTATATTTGTCGGAACTGATTGGCGTGAAGTTGGATGTTCTAACAGAAAAAGTATCAGAACTGGACTTTAAACAAGTTGAGACATCACGCAAATTAGTGTCCTGTATTCTGTATCATTTGCGAATATGTGAGTAAGTATATCTTATTATCATGTATATTTTTAATTGGATTGAATCTAACAGCCATTTTTAGAATATTTGAGGCATTCACAAACGTATATTACTTCGTTTTGATAACCCTCCATCTAGTATCTTTTGCTTCCGCACTGGGTATAACGCTATACTTAATAGTAAGTAATATTATATTAGCAAAAGCTGTACATACCACAAACACTACTAAGTTGATTACTTTAGGCACCTGGATTAACGCCAATATATTTTGGTGTATTATTTGCGATTATTGTGTCGTTAGGCAATTTGTATGCCCAAAGGCTAATTAATAAGGTAAATTTAATATGAATGAATTATGGAGTTTATACATACTGTTATTCTTAAATAACTTCAGGGAGAGTTGCTTTCTAAGGCGATATACGATACAAATTGGTACGAAGCAAGTCCAAAAGTACAGAAAGATGTTCTACTTTTCCTGTTGAAATCACAAGTTTATTTGCGATTAGATTCTGCTGCACTGGGAAATTTATCCAATGAGAATTTGAAAGATGTAAGTAAGTTTAGTGGGTATATTTTGGAAATGTGTATGTGTATGTATGTATTTGTGTTCCTGGACATTAATAAAGCAGGAATATATTAAATACTGCTCTTTTTTTTCAGGCTGCGTCAAAATTATACGCATGGACAACGACATGGAGAAACTTTCTGTGATGTGTAAATAATGATCAAAATGAAACTATTTTAAACTTTATAAATACACTAACACAACACTTATTTACCTAGGTACTGATTAATCAACGCACAGTATTTTAACAATTGTAAAAAATGCTTTAGAGCGATGACATATGAAAGTAATTCTTCTTTTCAGTACTTTTTATAGTCTCTTGAAATTTTCTTTGTATTGGAATAAATTACATCATCATTACTATACGGTTTAATCTATTTCCTATTGTAAATGATAAGTAGATATATATAATATTTACTTTTCGACTAGTATCCTAGAAGGAAAGTATTGTAATCGACGAAAAAAAATCGGGATTTCAACGGAAATACGCATTTTGAGGTCTACTGCTTTAATGTTAATGTTACATGCATCTTCTTAGGGATTTATCCGATTTTATCCAAATTGATACCAGTTAACCTTGCAGTGACCCTAAATATGTACACAAATTTGCAGATCAGTGGGATGAACGGTTTAGGCGCTATAAGCGTTTATAGAAGCAGTTTAACAGAATTCACATCCTTCGTCGCTGTGTTGCAAACTGAGACATTTTGACAAACGTCAGTGCCACTGACATGACATGACATTACATGTCAGTATGACAACTGTTATTACGCCATCGCAACTGACGTTAGATAGGGTCCAAAGCAGTCCAGAGTACAATTTTAATACTTAATAATACATGCTTGCTTTAGAATGTGAAGAATATTGCTTTATGCGTCTTTATGATCAATACATGATTGAAATGGTTAATTTTTCAACATCATGACGTTTTTAAATGTTTCTTGAAATGTATCGGCTGGCCACCATGCACATAGTCCATTGTTTAATCTAGTTATAATGAGAATAATTCTTATTAATATTTTATTAATTATACATGGCGTAGGACGATATCAATTCGTGACCAGATGTAATATCCAGTAGATGATTTAGTTCGAAATCAACTGCAGAAAACCCAAGTAGTCAAGATAAAAAAAATGGTAGATCGTTTCGAGGACTTTGAGAAACATTTCCGTTTCTTCAGAATCTGGCCAAACCCTAGCAATAATAAACTATTGAACGCTTCTCAGCTAGTACATGGATTACTTGTGGTACCTTTTTGGACAATTATAACCAATCTTATCCAGTCTTTAAAATGTTACTAATACGTCGCGAATATTCTTTAGAGGAACTGACGACATAATCTTTTAGATATAAGAAAACACGGAAACCACCACAGTGCCATAGGGATGTTGATGTCCAATAGCTTAAACTTCAGCATATTTCTACCATCTTTATATATTCAAATAGTATTCTTCATACAAAGATATAAACTCATGGGAGCTCTAAAGGACATCGGAATATTACCAAATGTCAATGCTAAAACAATAAAGTTTCTTATGTTGCGGTCAAAAGTATTACTGAAGATATTGTGGTACGGTTCAGTCAGCGGTAGGTATGGTAGGTATATCGATATTCCATCAAATGAAGTAAATTTTTGTAGCTATAACCTTGATATTTTTTGTGCAAGTATTCCTTGTGAATGGAGAAAACGTGTGCGATATTTTCAATATGGAGTTCAATGAAACCATGTTCTGTAATGTTCCAATACCCATATGGGTACCACCAGGATTTGGTTTAGGTTTCGTTGTAATAATATGTATTGTGTTTTCCCTTGGGGCATTCCACATGGTGAACACCGCATTGGGTATTGGCATTTTATTCCTCTATACCATGGCATTGATTGAAGTGAAGGTTGATTTTCTCACTGAAATAGTGACCAAGATGAAGTTCACACGAAACGATAAATACTCAAGTGAATTAGTATGCTGTATTAAATATCATTCCCATATATCTGAGTAAGTATAACACAAGGGTACGGCCAGACGAGCGACTTTTTGTAGCGCGACAGTCGTGACGCTAGAAAGGGCGACAGCGACGGGGACACACAAACCACACTCTGTCGCGACGTCTCGTAGCATAAAAATTGAAACTGAATTAGCAGCGGGGTTACGCCTATTATCGCAGAAAATAAATTTAAATAAATTTAATACTGTTAGTTTAATTTTTGGCGTCACGACTGTCGATGTTGTTTCTCTTACAACATTTCACACATGTTTTAGTATAATGGCCAAGAATTTAACGGTATTTAGCCCTATAATTTTACCACTTCAACATATCTTATTGCTTGGATGTGCTCTATCAATAACCATTTATTTGCTTGTAAGTAATCCAACTGTCAAAATGCCGCACATATAAATCTTAACCATTTTCGAACTTAGGCACCTGGACCTTTACCTGGGGCGAGCAGCCTGTTTTGGACCTTCTTTTTATGGCTAAGCAACTACTGTGGCCAAAGAGTCATAGATAAGGTAAATCGAATAAATACTTTTTTTGTGTAAAATAATTACTGTCGAAATTTAGGGATATAATCTTGAAGGAGCTATATACAACACAAATTGGTACGAGGCAAATACTAAAATCCAGACACAAATTTTACTGTTCCTAATGAAGTCACAAGTTCAACTACAAATGCATTCGGCCGCTCTGGGAGGTATATCACACGAGGATATGAAAGAAGTGAGATATTTAGTATATGTTTAGTATGTTTAAGAAATGGCTTGTTAATAATAAAAAGAATCGAGGAAATTGTATCCGATTATGATATGATATAGTTCTAAAATTGATATTTACTGGGTGACAAGTCATAAGCACACCAACAAAATCGCGAGTATTATACAAAATTTGAACAAATATCTAAGAAACCGTTCAAGGAAAATCATTGTCAATCACTAGCCGCTACAAAACTGTTCTCAAATAGTGAAAATTTAAAAAAGAAGACATTTTTTCACACCCTGTATATGGTGCTACCATCAACTTTCATAAAGAATAAAATTTTCTGAGAAATAGATAATAAAAGATTTTGCCATATGGTGCGGACTTTCATGGACTCACTGTATATGTTTTACAATATACATATATAGAGTAGTTTCAAACTAAGAAGAGCACAGTTGTATATGCAACCAATCATACGAAGTGTATGGTTTATAAATTGCCTATGTATATTTGGTTGCATATACAACTGTGCTCTTCTTAGCTTGAAACATCTATGCCACAAATATTTGTTTTAGGCAGCATCAAAGTTGTATGTGTGGACAACGACGTTTAGAAAATTTCTATGAAAACATCTTACCACCATTTAGGAAGACGCATAACACTTATGGCTTTTAAACCTATATGGAATTGTTTACTCGTGATCCATAAAGGAGTAATAAAATTGCACATTTTAGATTCACCTGACGCATTATGGAACAACCTGTAGGTGTAATGGTTAATGTATGTTTCGCCTAGTCAACACATACATATTTATCATATTTAGAGGAATCACGATCAATAGTCCGCAGGAAAAGATATATTGTGTCAAACACAATGTGTTCTTTTATAGGTATAATAAAAAATCAAAAATTACAATTATAGCATGTTTGAATCTCAAACTATTTTAATGGCAAATGATATTCCACTTGGATCACATATCTGAATATTTTATTGGTTAAAAATCAATAGATATTTTATTGCTTAAAAATCAATAAACAAAATAAATATAAATCTAATATAGAACATATGCAATATACATATCGATAGATTTTTGCATAATTTATATACAAACTAAACTTGAAAAAGATTTTTCTTCATTCTCTTGCCATCATCATTAGATGTGATGAACTTAATCCACAAATAATTAAATACTCTTAACGATAATTTATAAATAATCAGGTGCAAAAAGTGTACAGAAAAGCGTACGTACCTCGTCAAGACAAACGTGCGAGAGCACTTCGAAAACTTAGGTGTATATCTTACACCTGAAAAAGGTTTCATTTTCGCCTGTAATCATCATTAGTAATGAAGAGCATAATCTACAAATAATTAATTACTCTTAACGATAATTTGTATTATTGATAAAATTATATAATCCAGGTTATCAATCAACAGTACATAGAAGCAAAAAGTGCCCACAAAAAGTCCTCGAAACAAAATGGCAGATCGTTTCGAGCACTTTGAAAACTATTTCCGTCTTTTCGGTGTTTGGCCTTATCCTAACAAAAGTAAACTTCTAATCGCTTCTCAGCTAGTGCCCGTAGTAGTACCTTCTTGGATAGTTATAACCAATTTGGTCCATGCTGGCAAATGTTACAAAATATCACCGACATATCTTTAATACTTATGTAATATACAATCTTTTAGGTATACGAGAACATGGACACCATAACAGTGCTACGGATATGTTCATGCTCAATTTATTAAACTACAGTCTTGGGTTTCCCTATTTTTACATTCACCTAGTATTTTTTATTCAAAGCAATAAATTCATGAGCATACTAAATGACATCGGAACGCTACCACATGTCAATACCAATAAGGTAGAATTTCTGACGTGGTTTTCTAAGATTGGATTGAAGTTACTGTGTTGTGGTTCAATCATTGGTAAGCTTGGACAGTTACTGAAGTTATATCAATCGAGTAATTTTTTTGCAGTTCTAGTCATAGTATGTCTAGTTGGATTATTCGTGAAAAGCGGGGAAAACGCGTGCGATATTTTTAATAAGGAATTCAATGATACGATGTTCTGCAAGGCACCAATACCCTTCTGGGTACCACCGGAATATGGTTCTACCTTTGTAGTGCTTATGTTTATTGCCGGTACTCTTAGTATATTCTACATGGAGAATGTCGGTTTTGGTATTGGTGTTTTGTTCTGTTATACCATGATATTGATTGAACTGAGGGTAAACTTCCTTATTGAAGCAGTGTCCAAACTGAAGTTTACACAAAAGGATGAATCTTCAAATGAATTAATATTTTGCATTAAATATCATTCATATATATCTGAGTAAGTATGCTATGTCAGGTGCCTATTATTTTCTCCATACATATATTACGAAGCTATCATACACACTGCAAAAATTTCAGTATAATTTCCAAGAACTTATCCGTATTTAATCCTATAATGTTACCACTGCAACATGTCTTACTGCTAGGATGTGCTCTTTCGATAACCATTTATTTGGTTGTAAGTAAATCAACCGTCAAATTATTGAATTACACTCAACTATTTAATTTTAACTGAACTGTTTAGATACCTGGACCATTACCTGGCATGAGCAGCCTATTTTGGATGGTGTTTTTGTCCGGAAGTAACTACTTTGGCCAAAGACTTATAGACAAGGTAAATTGTACTAATACGTTTTTTTTGTTGTGTAAATTGATCGTTGTCTACCTTCAGGGAAATAAGCTGGAAAGAGCAATATACAACACCAACTGGTATGAAGCAAATATTAAAGCCCAGAAACAAACTTTACTGTTTCTAATGAAATCGCAAGTTCAACTGCACATGTATTCGGCCGCTTTGGGACGTACATCACACGAGGACATGAAAGAAGTAAGACATATTATGATATATTTATTATAATGATAAAATTTGAAATGAGTTCCATCAAATTTTTTGTTGCTTTTCTATCATTATTTAGCCATTTCCATGAAGATTATCTCAATATTATGGGAACAATATAATAGGAACGAAGTTAAAAAAAAGCCAATTTTTAATGATCGTTTACCTTTAATGAATCTAATGGATAAATATTATATTGATTATATAATTACTAAATAAATCATAATATACTTTACATTTTTATTTCAGGCAGCGTCGAAGTTATATGTATGGACGACAACATTCAGGAAATTTCTATAAAAGGTCTTGAGCAACATCTACGAAGATACATGCCACAACAATATTGTTGATAAATCTTAAATTACACACCACTGCACATTTTGGAATAACTTGACAAATTGGTATAATGTATGTTTGACATAGACAACACATATATTTACCTATGTAGCATATTTAGATAAAAATATTTATGTTTATGTATATTAGTTCATAACAAAAAAAGCATTGTTCTTAACGATATGCAAATAAAAACTCGGTTATTACAAAAAAATGTGTCTAATACTCATAATATTTAAATCCAAATCATATACCTACCGCTCGCACCTTTATGGCATACATTACAAAAGTACATCAATATCAGTTCATTGGAAAATAATCTGAAAACTTGATTATACATATTTTATTTAACCTTAACTATTAGGTCAAAAAATAGAACAAAAAATTAAATATGAGTGCTTCTCAAATAGTACTTGAATTACTCCTGGTAGTCCTGGTACTTTTTTTTGGACAATTATAACCAAAATTTCTACACCACCCATTCTACATTCCGGTACGATTCGGTGCTATGTCCGACAGGAAGTAGCAAATATTTCATGCATTTTCTTAAGGATTCATCCGATTTTGACCATATCAGCTGATACCAGCTCATTCTCTAGTTACGTATACTAATTTACTTTCCTTAAATATTTTGAGAATTAAACACTTTTTTTGTAATACCCGATTTATTATTTGTACATCTTTAAAAGCGACACAAACCATTGTGTTTAGAACAATGCATTTTTTGCTATGAACTAATGTACGTAAACATAGATGTCTCTTATCTAACTATGCCACGTAGGAAATATATGTATTGTCTTGTCTATGTAAAACGTACATTATACCAATTTCCCAAGATATTTCAAAATATGCAAACAGTGGCGTGTAATTTAAGATTTATCAACAATTTTCTAGTGGTATGTGTCTTCTCAGATGTTGCTCAAAACCTTCTATAGAAATTTTCTAAATGTTGCCGTCCATACATATAACTTTTGCAGTTTATAGTTTCTGCATTTACGTGTCTATTTTATGTGTCTATTAGGCATTTTGTTACAGCTTTTACTTAGTGAAATAATCAATACAATATCTATTGATTAGATAAGCTAAATATTAGATAAATTAAAGAATAAAGATGCACAGTAATATAAAATATAATTCTGTGAGATTTGCGCTTAAAAGCTTCCAAATACTACGAGTTATTTGGCTTTTTAATTCTTTCATGTCCTCGTGTGATATACGTCCCAGAGCGACCGAATACATATTTTGCAGTTGAACTTTCGATTTCATAAGAAACAGTAAAATTTGTTTCTAAACTTTAATATTCGCCTCATACCAATTGGTGTTGTATATGGCTCTTTCAAGTTTATTTCTCTGAAGTAAGACAGCGATCAATTTAAGCGATAAGTACATGTAGATAATTTACCTTCTCTATAAGTCTTTGGCCAAAGTAGTTTCGTCCACACAATAATATTATCCAAAATAGGGCGCTCATACCAGGTAATGGTCCAGGTACCTAAATAGTTAAGGTTTATGAGTAATTCAGTTATTTGACGGTTGATTTACTTACAACCAAATAAATGGTTATCGATAGAGAACATCCTAGCAGTAACACATGTTGCAGTGGTAAAATTATAGGGTTAAATACGGATAAGTTCTTGGTAATTATGCTGAAATTTTTGCAGTGTGTATGATACCTTCGTAATATATGTTTGAAGAAAATAATAGGTACCTTACATAACATACTTACTCAGATATATGTATATGAATGATATTTAATGCAAAATACTAATTCATTTGAAGATCCATCCTTTTGTGTAAACTTCAATTTGGACACTGCTTTAATGAGGAAGTTTACCCTCAGATCAATCAATATCATGGTATAACAGAACAAAATACCAAAACCAATCACTACAAAGGTAGAACCATATTCTGGTGGTACCCAGAAGGGTATTGGTGCCTTACAGAACATCGTTTCATTGAATTCCTTATTAAAAATGTCGCACGCGTCTTCCCCGTTTTTCACGAATACTCCAACTAGACATACCAGGACTAGAACTGCAAAAAATTACTCAACTGATAGAACTTTAGTAACTGTCCAAGCTTACCAATGATTGAACCACAACACAGTAACTTCATTCCAATCTTAGAAAACCACGTCAGAAATTCTACCTTATTAGTATTGGCATGTGGTAGCGTTCCGATGTCATTTAGTATGCTCATGAATTTATTGCTTTAAATAAAAAAACTAGAAGAATGTAAAAATAGGGAAAGCCAAGACTGTAGTTTAACAAATTCAGCATGAACATATCCATAGCACTGTTATGGTGTCCATGTTCTCGTATACCTAAAAGATTGTATATTACATAAGTATTAAAGATACGTCTGTGATATTTAGTAACATTTGCCAGCATGGACCAAATTGGTTATAGCTATCCAAGAAGGTACTACGGGCACCAGTTGAAAACCGGTTAGAAGTTTACTTTTGTTAGGATAAGGCCAAATTCCAAAAAGTCTGAAATAGTTTTCAAAGTGCTCAAAGCGATCTACCATTTTTGTCTTGACGAGTTACGCTTTTTGTGAACACAATAGATTATCTCAAGATATTTATCATATGGAAAATAATGGGAACGAAATTAAAAAAGCCAAATAACTCGTATTATTTGGAAGCCCTAGAGTGCAAGGGTTTATCTTTAATGAATCTATTAAATACATGTTGCATACTGCTACGGTTAATCATAATCTAATTTAAATTTTTATTTCAGGCAGCCTCAAAGTTATATGTATAGACGACAACATTTAGGAAATTTCTATAAAAAGTTCTGAGCAACACCTAAGAAAACATATGCCACTGGATAATTGGTGATAAATTTTAAATTACACGAACATCTTTTGAATAACTTGAAATATTGGTATAATGTATGTTTTGGCTGCCTTCTTGTAATAAACAAAAGTTGCTTTATTTATTGTTTATTTATTTTGTATTTATATCTAGGCAACAAATTAACGTACTTAGAACATCTATTTCTGTAAACCTAGCTATAGCAACATATAATGCATTGTTTTCAACACAATGCATTGTTATTCTTTTATCTTGTTTACGTAAAAATTCAACACCCATATATTCATGTAACTGCCCCAAATAATATTAGTGATCTAGAACAGATCTAGAGACAGACAGAGCCATGGCTTTGACTGAAGTCGACTGTAGAAAACTTCTATACGATTGCAACCATAATTCCGTTTTTACGCATTTTTCGCTGAAACCATTTGATGAGGAAGTCTTGGGTTTCATGGGTGACCACCACTGCTTAAAAATTACATTTAAAGAAGATGAGAAACAGAAGATTTCCACGTTTTTCCTCAAGGTAATACCAAAAGCATCTGGTGTTCATATCAACTACGTAAGGGAGATTGGAATATTTAAAAAGGAAGCCATGTTGTACTTGAATGTCATGCCAAAGTTACAGCACTATTCGCAACAACCATTTGCTCCCAGGGCTTTATTGGTAAACCAAGAAGAATTTATCATATTGGAAGATTTGAAACTGAAAGGATTTGCAACGTTTCATAGTGCTTTGACTGAAGAGCATTGCAAATCTTTGCTTCGATGTCTGGCTAGATTTCATTCTTCCTCGATTATTTTCGAAGAGAAGAGGGGAATAAAAGGCTATAAGATTATCGACGAATATCCATTGGAATTTCAAGAGACTTCGTTTTCTTTTGAGAAAGGTCATCCTAGATTTAAATGGTGTTTGAATGCAACCAAAGCTATCTTAGACTGCTTAAAATTAATGCCAGAATACCAGAATGGCGACATAAGTATCAAACTAAGAGAATTTTTAGGAGATTCTTTGAAAGAATACATAAAACCATCCAAGAGGTATAGAAATACCATAACGCATTGTGATTTATGGAGGAACAATATGATGTTCAAGAAGACAAATCAACTTGAATGCATTTTGGTTGATTTTCAATTTGTAAGATACATACCGCCGGTGTGTGATGTCCTACTGACATTATTTCTAAATGTTTCCTACAGCGTTGTAGAAGATAAATTAAATGCATTCCTTGAATATTACTACGATAATTTGAAGAAATGTCTTCAAACGTATAAGATATCCATCGATGACGTTTTAACAGTTGAAGATTTTTGGTCTTGCGTTGAATTTTATAAACCTTTGGCTGGTGTGGAAGCAGCATTATTTGGAACCATAACTTTCGTGGAAGGGGAGTTGTCCGCCAAAATTATGACGGATGGAAAAGTGTTTGAGGAATTTTTCTTCACCGATAGAAGTAAATACGTTTGCCCACTTTTCCAAACAAACATGAAATTTCGTGAACAATTGGGAGATACTATACGCATATTGTTAAAAACATTTAAATAAAGACACTAGAAATCATGGAAAAATTGTATATTTTCAACACATAAAGCTTAGATGTTGTTCCTTATTGTGCATTGTAAAAAAACGGACGTCCCCTGCCATTATTTTCAGAACATAATTTATCTACGTATTTCAATGTTAAATTTCTTGTAATTTTCGTTAAACAACAGCTAAATTTTCATTTCAAAAACGCCCTTCCATTCTGCCCCACCATGTATATGAACAACCATGGAACAATCCCGTTTCTGTCATTTTGGGTTCACCTGAATCGATTGCAATTATTTCTGGAAAATGTATGTATGTGTGTATGTCCGTGAAAACGATAGCGCCCAGACGGAACAACTGGCTATAAGAGAATTTGAAGAGAATTCTCTTCGTAGCTGTCTTACTGTTACGTACTGAAGATGTCTCTTGCAACAGAGTGCGAAACGTTGACTACTTTACGGTCGTTGACGCGGTTTTCTCCCGGAAATCTAGAACCTAGTGATTCGGACCGCGGAAGTCTCCAATCTAAATATGATGTTTATATGTTCTCTTTCACCAGAAGTTATGACATCAAAGTGTCAATGTGTTGAATTAACTCCCCTGATGCAGAAGGGCGCCTTGTTAATAAGATTCATTATCATTAATAGCCATTTTAACTCCAGTCATTAATAAAATATTGCTTGCATATTAGATAAAATAAACTTGTACTTAACTGATATATCAAAAGGTAACTAAAAGTTTTAAGAAAGCAAAAAAAACAAAGACATGGAAAGAATGTGTTACTTTATTGAATAAACACCGCACGAGATAACAAAAAAAAAATTCACGCAAAAACTAATAGAATAAATTTATTACAAGAAGAGCTTATAGAAAACCTATCAACTATTTGAAATTTCGTACAGCTAAATCGTCGGAACTAATCCCCAACAATGCTAAATCATCGTTGGGATCGTCGGGCGGCAGAGGCGGAGGCTCCAAAGGCATGGTATGCGACAATGGCACCTTCTCACCACCCTCCACGGCGACATCCTCCGTAAAATCAAAGACCGGTGGCTGATACATCATATACTCATAATTACTATACGAATTATCAAATCCGGGAGTTTCCTGATAATTATTCAATGTATTTTCATCATCAACCACCATATCCACCACAGCATCATTCTTATCCTTTTTTGCAACTTTCGGTTCCTCCTTCAGCACCGGTTTCTCTGGTTCGTGTATTTTCGGCGGCGGAGGCGCCTTGGGCATGGGCTCGCTGATTTTCGGAGGCGCCGGCGGCTGTTGGAGAATTTTCGGAGCCGGTGGCGGAGGCGCCAGAATTTCCGGATACGACGAGAGCCTCGGGAAACAGACAACTTCCGGTTCCGGGATGAATGCCCTTGCTAGGTTTCCCGGCTGGAATCTGGTCTGCCTTGGAATGTCATACTCTTCCTTCTTTATCTCCTTCTCGGGATGTCGCTCCTCGGGTTTTTTGTTTTTGAATAGAGGCATCCTTCCGATGAACGGGAGTTTCTTGTAGGAGGGTGGTGGAGGAGGAGGTTTCTTCTCTTCTTTTCGCTTGTATCTGTTGTCGTCGTAATCCGAGGAATGTTTTCCGTTATCGTGTCTTCGATATCTTTCAGGGGTTTTCCTCCGTTTTTCGTAGCTGGGGCTTCTTGATCTTCTCTCAGGGCTCTTGGATTCCGATCTCCTCTTCCGGTATTTATCCTTGGTCGTCTTGAACTTCACCTGCTCTCGGATCTCCTTCAGCCTTTCCAGATCATCGCGTTCTTTCTTCTTGGCCTCCTCTCTCTCCCGGTTTTCCCTCTCAAGCTTCTCCATCACCTCCCTCTCTAATTTCTCCTTCTCCAACCTTTTCCTCTCCAACTCGGCGTACTTCAACTTCTCCACCTCTTGCTTCTGCTTGAGACGATCCTTCAAGCTGGATAGGAGAGCTGCATCCTTATCCGGAGGTTGCTTGACGGTCATCCACTGATTGATCATGGTATCCTCATTCTCGGCCTCAACCTCTTTCTTCTTCCTCCCCTCGACGATCCTCCCCAAAGCCTCCCATTTCCCAGACAGTTCCTCATTCATGATCATCTGCGCTTGAAGCTTCATCTTGTTTCGCATGGCAACGTGGATGCTCTTCGAGGTGTCCTTCTTGTCTTCGTCTTCCGAGCTCGAGGAACTGGACGAGGTGCTTGAGGAGTCGCTAGAGTCCTTGCGTCGTTTCTTCGAACGCTTCTTCTTACGCTTGTCCTTCGAGGACGGCGACTTATCCTTCTTTCGCCTTTTTTTCTTGTCGTGCGTATCGTCGGAATCGGAACTCGGACCGTGCCGGTTCATGCGCTCTAAAGCTTTCTCGCGGTCTTTCAACCATTCAATCTCCCAGTGCGGATTTTGCTCAACAAAGTTCTGCAAAAAAATGACAGTAAAATAAGAATAAGAAATTAGTGATTCTGAGAAGACAGAATATATGATATACATGATAAAAAATTGAGTTATAAATTACCGAATAGTTCTGGGAATGCTTGATGGATTTCAAATGTTGTGAAGCACAATGCAAGTCTCCAATCCACGTGTCGCACAGGCGACAGTACCAAGCGGTAGTCGAGACAAAGAACTGCAAACCTAGAAATCAACAAACATAAGAATTACAGCGAGGCGTCGAAAAGCGGCGGACATACTTTCTTCCCACTCAAAACACCATTTTACAAGTTTGCTGTGCGTATAACAAAATCTTGCCTTAAGTAACATTTTCCCCTAACCGTATTTTGTTTCAAGCATCATCGTCGGATACTTGGAACAAAACTCACAATATCTCTATTATATTCAACACTACAATTAACAGAATTAAAAAAAAAAAAAAAAGATCATCGCTGTGCGTCGTGAGCTGAAATGTTACCTTTGATGGGGACTCTTTTCTTGGGGGCCCCCTCGACGTGGGGGAACTCCGGTTCCGGGGGCAACTTGTGCCACGGTATCTCGTCCTCTTGTATCATATCGCGGTGCTCTTTGCTCTGCATGTGGACAAGCAGATCTTTGGCCGTTTTCGGAAATATATCGCACATACGGCACCAGTGTAACTCAGGGTCGTAGTGGACAAAATTATACTTGGCCGCCTCGTCTAGGGACCTTTTTAAAGAGGAAGATTCTCGTTTCGGGGTTTCTTCCCCGTCACTCCTCTTTGCCCCCTTTTTCTCGTCACCGATAATACCGGACAGGATCTCAATTACGTTGTATGCGTCCTTTAGTTTATTCTGTATTTCAACCTGAAATGAAAAGGGATGGAATGAGCGTTGAATACCTTTAGGTGTAAGGGAAGTATTCGACAGATGAAATACATACTGCAGCCGGTTGATCTTTAAAACGAAATATCTATATATGTTTGTGTTTGTACCAATTTTTTTACTTTTTTATCATGACCATCTCACTCACCTCTGGGACGTCGGCTAGGCGGAAGCTGTGGAATTAAACATCGCTACCAAATTGGACAATTGTTTTGCTATATTCATAAAGTTGAGTCCCACTCAGGTCATTCTCTCAAAAACAGCAATTCCATATTTATTAAATAGGTACACTCAGGCACGGTATTATTAAGAACGGTTAATTTAGTTATTTGTCGATCAGGCAGATAATTTAACTTATGCTCCAAATTTCTGTGGATTTGGGGATTTTTTTCACTTTAACTGTTGTCATTGTGTGATTTGATCTGATTTGATATGTATCATAACACAGCTTTTCATCTGCAATTACTTTCTTAACCTTTTTTTGTAGTATCAAACAATAATTCTTGTTGTAATCAATTCCCTTCTCAGATAATGCACTTACATTACATTTTTCGGCAACTTCATATATTATTTCATGACCTTAGTATATTTTAAAATATGTAGTATTATGTATTATAATTTGTGCCAGGAAATTGTAAAGGTCATTGTGGTAACAAATAATTACATAGATTATCTAGTAACAGATAAATTATTCTGCATTACTACATATATGAAGTAGAGTATAGATGTTTTAAACCAAGAAGAGCACAGTTGTGTATGCAACCAAATATTCGCAGGTCAATTATAAACCATACACTGGGTATAATTGGTTGCATATGTCACTGTGCTCTACTTAGTTTAAAACTACTCGAAGTAATGTGCAACCGTTTCAGACAGAAGGACCTAAGTGAGCCATCCTTAATATTTAATTTTTTCAAAAGAAATTACAACTTGACTAAATAAAAACATACTTTAATGACTGCACAGTTTATATGAGATATACTGAAACACCTTTAAGATTACGGTTTATTTAAAAACACCAAAAAAATCCACTAACCTGCAACTTGCCATTTTCTCTCAAAATCATCTCCGTGTTCCTATCAGACGAATGTTCTTGCACTAATTCCTGCTTCTGCCTGCGGAGCAAATCTAGCTCTTTTCGCAAGACTGACGCGCGCTTATTGTATTCATCCCGTTGCTTCATCAATTCTGCTTTCTGCTGCTTTCTTTCTTGTGCAATACCTAAAAGAAACACTAGATAATCTATACACCTCTTTTTATTGCTAAATTATATCAGTTATTGAGTATTTTAAGAAAATCTTTACCGTCAATTCTTGAGTCTGGTTGTGTTGTTTTATTTTCGGAGGTACTTTGCTGGTTGGTAGCGTAACTGCCTCCAACTGGGGCCCAACTTCCCTGGGGGTATTCGTCTCCAGGTGGTCCCGGTTGTACAGTCTAAAGAAATGCGAGGTGTTAATAATGAAGGGAGAGACACGAACTCAAATAGTTCGTTTTTGTTTACCTTCTCTCAAAATTCCAATTTAAATTTAGACACAAAAGACTTTGAGATTTTTATAATACGTCACGTGTGATATGGGTTCTGTAAAATTTATGCCTTGTCAATCCCGTTTGTAGCTTATATATCAAACATTCATTAAACTTTATGTACTTACCGATGACGGTATATAGCTAGCAGGTTGCGTCTGCCCGTAGCCTTCGTACGCATTATAAGCGGTGTTGTAATTTTGGTAACCGCCGTAAGCATTTTGGTACCCCTGCGATGCATATTGGTTCGGCTATAAATGTCACAATAAATAACGGTTATCAGTTAATACACAATTCTTTATTACTCATGTCGCTACATATAAGTTCCGAGCTTTGTTTTTAACCCCTTGTCAAATTCTGACAAGTAAAACTTATTCAACATAAGAGAAAGGTATATTTAACAAACTCACATCACTGTAAACAGTCCCCTGTAAATGTTGGTATGATGTTTGCATTGGATATTGGCCACCTGGCCAATTATTTGACTCTTTCGAAGGTGTCGTACGGTTTGATGTACTTTTACCCGAACTGTTGTCTCGTCTAGACAACCTTGGATCATCTCTACCGCTACTGCTGCTATTTCGCCGAAACGAATTTCGGTAGTCGGCCATTGAAGGAAAATATATTCCACCCCTGGTCTAAAACTGTGGTAAAATATCAAAGAACTGTACTCATTTCGAGTCAGTAGTTATCTGTAAAAGCACTCGTCTATCGCAATTACAGTTTCATCTTACCAATCGGCGAAATTATTCTCTCAAACACGATCACAAGAAAATATTCAACAACATGGCTGCACTATGGCTGTGGGCTGCACTAACATCAACTTGAACTGACATACCAGTCAGTGTCGCCAATCACCTATAGTTTATAAATTGCTTTTGCTTTAAATATTCCAATGGTTTTATATAGAAAACCTGATAATATACAACAAAATTAACCTGTGTAGTTCTTACAAAACAATTTATTATATCAAATTAAGAAGTTAAACAAACCCAGAAGAACATTTCTGTCCGCATGTATTGGCATCATTGTATACAATTTAAGCAAAACACAGGCCCACCAATGAAAGCACAAATCCCATAACATTATAATTCTGTTTGGATCCTAATAACACTCTAATTATACCAATTAACGAATTATTATCTTATCACTAGCAATAATTAGTTTAGTACGAATACATAACAAGGTTTATTCGATTTTATAATAGTTGCTTATTCAAGTAGGGGTTGGCCAACCTGGCTATCTAGTTGACAACCGTGACGATTAGTGTCAACATTTTTAAGTATATTTGCCGATATGAAAAATTAATGCCAACTAGACTATTTTAATTTAACATGTGGTGAACAGTTTTTAATAAAATGGAAAGTGATCTCTTTACATATTTCTTTTACGCGTCCGCTTTTGCGTTTAGCGCTTTTCTGGGAGTAAGTTAACCTCTTCATTGTTTTTGTATTTATTCACTTAAAACCCCGTTTTTAGGGATGGATAATTATGGTGGCCTCAACTTCACCATACCCGAATGTGAAAAGGACAAAACGGGAGCACATGTTTAGAAATCCTGCAACAGGAGCAACTGAACAGTTTCCTTCTTACTACGATAAAGCAACATTGGATTTGAGCGTTATTATACCGGCTTATAATGAAGAAGTTAGATGTATGTAGATAATGTTATTGTAGTTTGAAATGTATTAATATTTATTGTATTATTTTTGTTGTAGTAATTCCTATGTTAGAAGAATGTATCGAATTCTTGGAAGAACGAAGTAAATCCGGCTTTACTTATGAAATAATTGTTGTGAGCGACGGCAGTACAGATAAAACAGTTGAAGTTGCTGAAAAATATTGTAAGAAGTTAGGTACAAACAAATTTCGAATATTAGATTTGGAGTTTAATCGTGGTAAAGGTGGGGCTGTCAGATTGGTGAGTCATATTTATCATTATTTTAATTTAAATTACTTGGAACTATTAATTTTCTAGGGAATGCAAAGTGCTAGAGGATCTACACTGCTATTTGTCGACGCTGATGGGGCCACAAAATTTGCAGATCTCGATAAAGTTGAAAATAAATTGTTTGAATTAATTACAGCAAGTAAGTTATTATTTATTTTATATATATTTTTTTAAGGTGTAGTGTGCCTTGGAATATATTGTAGGTTGGCTAGTTTGACATTTGACAGTTAAACTTTTTGCTTTATGTCACTAACCAAGTTTTAGAGGTTAATGTTGAGTAGTTGTGTTTATATGTACTTTTATAGGAACTTAATTTACTTTTTCTTGTTTTTTTTTTCAGAAACACACAGTGATTGCAATGACAAAGCAGCAATTTCCATTGGTTCTCGAGCTCATATGCAGGACGAAGCAGTCGCCACTAGAAGCTTTTTCCGTACAATTTTAATGTACGGTTTTCATTTTTTGGTTTGGCTCTTAACAGTGCGCACAATAAAAGACACCCAATGTGGTTTTAAACTATTCACCAGAAAAGCTGCCCAAGTGTCATTTGATTCTTTGCATGTTGAAAGATGGTAAGAAAAATTACACTTTTGATAGATTTTTATGTTGATAATTGGTCTGTTTATTCTTTCAGGGCTTTTGATGTTGAAGTGTTGTACATAGCTGAAAAACTGAAGATACCAATTGCTGAAGTTGCTGTAAATTGGACTGAAATTGACGGGTCCAAGGTAACACCTGTTTGGAGCTGGATACAGATGGGCTTTGATTTGTGTTATATTTGGATAAAGTATGCCACAATGGCTTGGAGAATAAAAGCTGATAAATTCGTGTAGCATGCTTAATGTTAATGATTGTTTTAAATAAATTCAGTAATTATTGTATGCATTTATATTTTACAATAAATTATATCCTATTTTCTTTTTTATTATTACAATTTTCCCTATTTTTTAAGTTTTTAATAAATAACTACTGTTCTGCTTTAATTCTACAAAAAAATACGATGGTGGCGCGCAATAGCGGAGAAAACTGCAATTAGCAGTGCTTCAGCAACGCCATCTATGGTACTTTTCCGACTCGCAGCAATACGTTCCACAATATTCGAATCTTGTCCAATCGGAACGGAAATCATTCAATATCAAGTGCAGCTCACGACTTCTATTGGTTGAAAGGGGAAATAGCAGAGTTTGAGGGTCAAATAGATTTTTTATAATGTCCACGCAAGAGAAGTTAGCAAGGAAAGTGTAGGCAACTTCTTAATATTAAATATCCCATGTGAAATGTGTACAATTTAAACTTGCTTTGTTATTTATTAGCAAAAGTATTTAACATACGTTTAATAAGCAATTAAAAAGTCATTGCGTGGATAATATTTTATTAATAGTGGGTATTTAGGCAAACCGATTAGTGGTCGATGCTAACGGCCAGTGCGCATGTCCACACGTGTGTTTTTGTTTATATTAACCTCAAAATCTGTTTCGTGATTCTTGTAGTAGTGTTTCGCTTTGCGACAAGTCGAGTTAGTTTTTGCTGTGATTTTTGCCTTTTGTTACCCGAATTATCATTTTGCGATGGATCAAGACAATCAAGGTGTTCATCTCCTACCGGAGGACGTGCCAGGAGCAATATTACGAAGTAATGTACTGCAGGAAAATTCTGTAAGAGAATTACAACGGTGGTTGGAATGTAGAGGACTGCAGAAGACAGGAACTAAGCCTGAATTAATAAGAAGGTAAATTGACTGAAGTTTAAAACATACAAATTAATGTTATTCATTCGCTTTGTTATACCTAACAGTTTGTTTCTTTTCTAGAGTTGAGAACTGCATTGCGTGTGGTCGTGCCGATACAATTTCTGTTTCAATTGATGATGGAAAATGGTATGACCAAAAGCTGAAAGTTCCAGCAAATCTGCCTAGTACATCTGGCGGAGAGCATAAGGAAGAAGTAGCGTTATGGAATATATTTCCAGGTGCTACGGTTCCTGTCTTTTTTAATAAAGGGCATGTTTATTCCTACATAATTGGAAGCGGTGCCGTAAGTGAAGAGCATGAGGAAGTGAACCAACTCACAGGTTCAACAGAAAAGCCATTTCGTCGTGGAATGCAGTACGTTGACAGCGATTTCATTTTCAATTTATGTGATAGTGTAGGAACTAATTATAACTTGAAGGGTCAAGTCAGATCAAGTTTTAATGCCTCTGTCTCGTATAATGTACAAATCACGTTAAACGCTATATCAGGAGCAGTCATTAGTGGAACTTGCAACTGCAAGCAATCGTTAATGGGAAGATGCAGCCATGTCGCAGCCTTACTTTTGTTTTTGAATGAGTTTGTAACAAAAAGTACTCAAAACATTTCACCAACAAGTCTTCCAAGAGAGTGGGGTAAAGGATCTACAAAACGCAATGCAAGTGCCGTTACAGAGGCTGAGTATCCGAAGAAACACTACCTTCCACAACATATGGCGGTATTTGATCCACGTCCGGAAAGTTATACCCGCAGTCAGGATAGCATAAATTCTTTGATTGTTGACCTTGACGCATCAGAACCATGTATGTTTTCTGAATTATTGGAGATACACTATGAGGATTTTGTGTACACGGACGAAGATATTTCGGTCATAAAGGTTTTGAGGGATAACTTGAAGAAAAATATGGCTGACCTATTGGAGGCATCATCAACCGATATTATTCACATAAAGGGGACATACCCGCAGGGAAGTGAAGATTGGTTGCGATGGAGGACATACTTTTTAACAGCATCTGTTGTGAAAGAAGCTACCTGTTTAGCGGATAGAAAAAAGTACAAAACCTTCATAAAGAGGAATTTATGGGCATTAAATAAATTTCATCCAACTGCCGCTATGGTGTACGGCAGCAACAGCGAAGAGCATGCAATCAAATATTACATGGATAATTTACTGCAAGAAGGCGAAGAATATGTGACGTGTGGTTTATTGGTCAACAGAAAATTTCCTCATTTGGCCTGTAGTCCGGACGGTATCGTTGCAAAAGGCGGTATTAACCAAAGGACTGTAGAAATAAAATGCCCAAAATTATTAGAGCATCACGACCCTAAGGATTTTGATGTAGTACTAAGTCAACAGCAAAAATCTGGTTTTTGCTTAGAAATAAATAGCGACGGCTCCATTTCGTTGAAACAAAATCACAAATATGCATACCAGATTGCCCTTCAAATGTTAATATGTGATGTGCAGGTTTCTCATTTAGTTATTTGGACCCGTGTATCCAGTTTAGTGTTGACGGTAACAATGGACAGCATTAGCCATCTCATTCCAAACATAGTAAATACTTCAAAATTCTATTATAATGTGTATGTACCCGAAATGTTTTGTCAACGTGTACCAAGGGATTTATTGCCTTTGGAATTCACTTCTTGTTGAGAATAAACGGACTGTATAATTTATAATATTGTTTGCTTTTTTTTACTATTCACCTAATACATTATTCTAACATGCAGGTAAGTTGTAATACCTTTGGCCACTTCTTTCATTTCATTCAGTTTTAGTGTTCTCTTGACACCAAGTATTCTCTCATATTTTTATCGAAAATGACACAAGTTTAAATATTTAAACCTTGTAGGTATTTACCCCATTCAAATTTCGTTTCCTCAGCGCCATCTATTATCACAAATCTTTGTCACAGCAGCCTCTTTGAAAAATATTAATAGCTATTATGTATAATCCTATTATATGAATAGCATTATCAGTAAAGTTATTTGTTCCATGTTATTACTGTAAGGTTCGTTGTTCTATGTCATTAAATTTTAAAGTAATTTTGACTCCCAAGTACCTCTTCACTCCGTATGTGTTTACAGAATATTGAATCAGAGTCTCTATGTGTCTTTCAAATATTTATCCAAATATAATTTCTGGAAGATTTGCAAATGAAAATTAGAATTAATAGGTATTAATGTTTTTCAAAGAGGTTGCTGTGACAAGGCTGCTGTTATAAGTTATAATAGATGGCGTTGAGAACAAGAAATGTGAATGTAAAGTGGCAAATATAAGTTTTTCACAAACATTTAAATTTGTGGCATTTTCGATAAAAAAAATAGGAGAAATGAGGTGTTACTATAAAGGATGCAACGTATCGTCAAGAAAGAAATCATTTAAAGGCGAAAAATTTTTTCCATTCCCGAAACCAAGAACAAACTATGTACAATGTTTGCAGTGGCTGGATTTGTGCGGAAACCGAACATTGAACGTGGAAAATGTGAACAAACATGTGTATATTTGTGAAAGACATTTTATGGATGGGGCTAGTGAGCCTTTACCGTGGAATTCCCATACTACGAGCTTGGAATATCTAATCGTATCAAATGACATTGCATCGTTGGAAATAGAAATACCACAAGGAGAAACCCAAGATAATATTCTTTTGACAAACAACAATAACACAATTACACAAACTTTACCTGTTACACAATTAGAGAAAAAAATACCAAATTTTCACAATTATACAAAAATTCCATCCCCTAATAGACACATAAAAAGAAAACATTACAAAGAAAATGCTCCTACAGAAGATAATACTGGCAACAGATTTTCATATAGCGCATTAAAAAATTCACCAACAAATTTTAAATATTTTACCGGATTAAGTATTCACCATTTTGACAGTTTATACAGATTTTTAGACCCAACAGTTATGAACAACTTAAAATATAGCTACAAACAAAAAGGACACAACCCGACATATGAACATATTCCAGCCAAAGATAAGCTGATGTTGGTGTTAATACGTTTAAGAAGGGGATACTCATACACAGAATTAGAGTTTAATACTAATATTTCAAAAAACACTCTGGCAGTAATAATTCCTGTATGGATTCACTTTTGCTACCTACAAATGTGTTGTTTGAGAGGAGAATTAATGGAGTCAAGTCGAAGAATACCGATCCACCAGATTCCACAATGCTTCAAATTTAATAAATCAACAAAAATTACAATAATATTAGATTGTACAGAACTGTATACACAGATGCCTAGAAATTTCAGACGGCAAGGCAATACCTTTTCCTCCTATAAACATCGAAATACTGTAAAATTTTTGGTTGGCATAAACGTGATTGGAGCCATTGTCTACGTTAGTGAAGGTTTTGAAGGATCAATATCAGATCGAGAAATTTTTCTGAAATCAGACATCCGTAGATTCCTGAAAGAAGGAGATGTAGTGGTGGTAGACAGAGGGTTCACCATTCAGGACATAGCAGACGAAAATCATTTTACGCTGATAATGCCCCCATTTCTTCGTGGCCGAAGTACCCTTACAATTCCCGAAGAAAAACTAACAAAAAATATTGCAAGGGGACGCATTCATGTGGAGAGGGCCATTCAGCGAATAAAGTGCTATAAATACTTAAGAAAGGATATACCAATTCTTGTCTTTCCAATTATTTCTTCAATGTTCTTTGTCGCAGCATTTCTAGTCAACTTTGAAAAAAGATTAGTTTTATAATTGTTATTATGTTTTGCTAAGTTTATTACTAAGTTTATTAGTTTACTAAGTTTATTAGTTTATATAGTTTTTGTTACTAATTATTTTTATTCTGTTGATTTGCAATTAATGCATAAAATATATTTATACAAATATTTTGGAAGTATCCGATCACAGTCTGATTCAATGTCCCAAACACATATGGTATGAGTATTTGATGTCAAGAGAACACTAAAACTGAATGAAATGAAAGAAGTGGCCAAAGGTATTACAACTTACCTGCATGTTAGAATAATGTATTAGGTGAATAGTAAAAAAAAGCAAACAATATTATAAATTATACAGTCCGTTTATTCTCAACAAGAAGTGAATTCCAAAGGCAATAAATCCCTTGGTACACGTTGACAAAACATTTCGGGTACATACACATTATAATAGAATTTTGAAGTATTTACTATGTTTGGAATGAGATGGCTAATGCTGTCCATTGTTACCGTCAACACTAAACTGGATACACGGGTCCAAATAACTAAATGAGAAACCTGCACATCACATATTAACATTTGAAGGGCAATCTGGTATGCATATTTGTGATTTTGTTTCAACGAAATGGAGCCGTCGCTATTTATTTCTAAGCAAAAACCAGATTTTTGCTGTTGACTTAGTACTACATCAAAATCCTTAGGGTCGTGATGCTCTAATAATTTTGGGCATTTTATTTCTACAGTCCTTTGGTTAATACCGCCTTTTGCAACGATACCGTCCGGACTACAGGCCAAATGAGGAAATTTTCTGTTGACCAATAAACCACACGTCACATATTCTTCGCCTTCTTGCAGTAAATTATCCATGTAATATTTGATTGCATGCTCTTCGCTGTTGCTGCCGTACACCATAGCGGCAGTTGGATGAAATTTATTTAATGCCCATAAATTCCTCTTTATGAAGGTTTTGTACTTTTTTCTATCCGCTAAACAGGTAGCTTCTTTCACAACAGATGCTGTTAAAAAGTATGTCCTCCATCGCAACCAATCTTCACTTCCCTGCGGGTATGTCCCCTTTATGTGAATAATATCGGTTGATGATGCCTCCAATAGGTCAGCCATATTTTTCTTCAAGTTATCCCTCAAAACCTTTATGACCGAAATATCTTCGTCCGTGTACACAAAATCCTCATAGTGTATCTCCAATAATTCAGAAAACATACATGGTTCTGATGCGTCAAGGTCAACAATCAAAGAATTTATGCTATCCTGACTGCGGGTATAACTTTCCGGACGTGGATCAAATACCGCCATATGTTGTGGAAGGTAGTGTTTCTTCGGATACTCAGCCTCTGTAACGGCACTTGCATTGCGTTTTGTAGATCCTTTACCCCACTCTCTTGGAAGACTTGTTGGTGAAATGTTTTGAGTACTTTTTGTTACAAACTCATTCAAAAACAAAAGTAAGGCTGCGACATGGCTGCATCTTCCCATTAACGATTGCTTGCAGTTGCAAGTTCCACTAATGACTGCTCCTGATATAGCGTTTAACGTGATTTGTACATTATACGAGACAGAGGCATTAAAACTTGATCTGACTTGACCCTTCAAGTTATAATTAGTTCCTACACTATCACATAAATTGAAAATGAAATCGCTGTCAACGTACTGCATTCCACGACGAAATGGCTTTTCTGTTGAACCTGTGAGTTGGTTCACTTCCTCATGCTCTTCACTTACGGCACCGCTTCCAATTATGTAGGAATAAACATGCCCTTTATTAAAAAAGACAGGAACCGTAGCACCTGGAAATATATTCCATAACGCTACTTCTTCCTTATGCTCTCCGCCAGATGTACTAGGCAGATTTGCTGGAACTTTCAGCTTTTGGTCATACCATTTTCCATCATCAATTGAAACAGAAATTGTATCGGCACGACCACACGCAATGCAGTTCTCAACTCTAGAAAAGAAACAAACTGTTAGGTATAACAAAGCGAATGAATAACATTAATTTGTATGTTTTAAACTTCAGTCAATTTACCTTCTTATTAATTCAGGCTTAGTTCCTGTCTTCTGCAGTCCTCTACATTCCAACCACCGTTGTAATTCTCTTACAGAATTTTCCTGCAGTACATTACTTCGTAATATTGCTCCTGGCACGTCCTCCGGTAGGAGATGAACACCTTGATTGTCTTGATCCATCGCAAAATGATAATTCGGGTAACAAAAGGCAAAAATCACAGCAAAAACTAACTCGACTTGTCGCAAAGCGAAACACTACTACAAGAATCACGAAACAGATTTTGAGGTTAATATAAACAAAAACACACGTGTGGACATGCGCACTGGCCGTTAGCATCGACCACTAATCGGTTTGCCTAAATACCCACTATTAATAAAATATTATCCACGCAATGACTTTTTAATTGCTTATTAAACGTATGTTAAATACTTTTGCTAATAAATAACAAAGCAAGTTTAAATTGTACACATTTCACATGGGATATTTAATATTAAGAAGTTGCCTACACTTTCCTTGCTAACTTCTCTTGCGTGGACATTATAAAAAATCTATTTGACCCTCAAACTCTGCTATTGTAATAATCGAACCGAATATAGCCACATCGCAAGAGTACATTCACCTCTGCCAGCGGCGGCACGTGTGGAGAACATACAATTTCCCTGTTGTCCTCTAGGAAACGATTAAACTTTTGGATTTGAAAAAATGGTTGATGCTGTGTCTAACTTGCACACAGTTTATGTGATAATGCTAAAGTTTTTATGAATTCCTGCTGCGCTCCCATTTCAAACTCTCACGAGCCGCCACTGCTTTCCAACTTACTAAACAAAGGTAATAAAATATAAAGTCAGTGGTAATAATCAGGAAATACCGCAATGAGGAAGTATGCAATATACAATCAATTTAGTTCACACGTAAAAGTTGCAGAGAAATCTTCGCGGATAAGATTAAATACATGCATGTTTAGATAATGTTATTCCAGGATATTTAGCAGTCGACATATTGAATCGTAGCAGGATGCAAAGGATATTTTCTGCGCTGTTTTTGCGCCTGCTTTTTTTGTTGGGTTGGCCATCATGATTTATGAGTTTAGTAACATCAATTCAGATTAACTTCAAGTCCGTTGAGGGTGTGTACAATTTTTGTGTGCAATTAATAAAATCACAAATCGACCGTTTTAGAAATTTATTTCGAACGAAACAACATGAAATATAGTTTCACGTAAGCGGCGGTAAGTGTTCATTTTACACCATCGTCCTGTCCGCTTTTTTTTGCTACATCCTGCTGTAAAATTCACCTTGCAGGAATACTATCCCCCTACAAAATTTTAACCATTTCAAACAGAAATGTTTTCGTGCTTCATTTAGGTAAAAAAACTTCGCAGCATGTAGTGTAATTAAAACACTTTTAGCAGGCTGTGCTTTTTAGTCATTTGTTATGTTTTTTCAGCACCTTAAAAAATAACAAAGGAATGGAGAAAATGGATTGTTCAATGCGGGATTACTCGGAGTTTTGCGAACAGCTTAACGACATCCGGGTGAGATTCCACAAATGGGACAGCTGTGAAAAAACGGTTGCTCTATACTATCTCATGGTCGGGCTACCGTTTGCCAACGCTAAATTCCTCCAACATGCGCTTGAGCAGTGCGTCTGTGCTGCTAATTCGCCGGAGGCCCAGGTAAGTTATTTATAACAAATTGAAAGTTATAATTTTAATAATTGATTCTTAAGTATATTTTTTGTTTTACTGTAGCATGTTCAAGGAAAATGTTGTCCCAATATTCAGATTTTAGCAGTTTTGTTTATCATTAAGTAGATATGGTAAATTGCATTTTAACATATAGAATTTTGGGATAATAACCTATAATGTAATAATACATCAGTACTTCATCCAGGCAGCTTTTTGTATTATGAAGCATTTTTTCCTCTTCTCTGATTTTTTTTGCTATTGCTTCACTCAAATTAATATCTGACAACTGTAGTAGTATATTTTATATTTAATTACCAGGGTTGTTATGTAAAACATTGTTTTAAAAATGTTTTAAAATAAAGTTTTTAAATAGTATATTATTATACTAGTTTTATAAGACGTCAAATTGGCGCATGAGTTGTTTGGGGCACGAGGAGCGCCAGCGACGAGTGTCCCAAATGAACGAATGCGCCAATATGTCTTATAAAACGAGTGTAATATACTATTTTTTCTACTTTGCGTCATTAATTTTATAAAAATTTAGAAGTATATTAGGTTAAATTCCAATCTAGAGTATTTATGGGTGCAACCGTTGGTAACACTGTCATCTGTCACTTAAATTCAAACATCTGTGAAAAAGTAATTATTGATAATTATTATATACCATCATATACTAGTGGTACGAAACCTAGGATGTAACACGCATGTTTAAATATGTATAAAAATATACATACTTCGCAGTTTGTGCGATTCTAAAAAATCAGTTTGTGATTACTTTTGTGGTTATGTGTATTTTCGTTTGATATGCATTTGATATCAATGTCACCAATCCTAGAAAAAAGTTACTAAAAACGGTGTTACAATTTGCTAATTGTAACACCGAAAACAGTGTTACAATGTGTGCATTGTGAATGCAAAGTAGAAAAACATGTTTTTTTCTACTGTTACTGTTTATTTCCGACCTACATTCAATAGAATCATTTAGAGACTACCAGGGTTGTTTAAAAATAACAGTGTTAAAAACCTTTTAAAATAAATAGTAGTAAATAATTATTTTGTATTAAATCCAACTAACTACCCGTGAGGTATTCCCCTAACCGTCAGGGAATCCCATTACAAAGCCAAATGGAACAGAGAACCTACTATCAACTCAAGAGAGCCAACATTTGTAAAAGGATAGATTTTATATTATTCTTAAATCTCCATGAGCATCCCTTTATATTCGAAAACAATAATTTATTTTTTCTGACACTTTGCCTTGAAGAATAAAAAAAAAACAAAAAAACATGATTTAAAACATTGTTTCATGTTTTAAAACACATTTTAACAAAAAAAAAAACTGTTTTTGTTTTAAATTAAAAAAAAAAAAACGTTTTTTATAACAACCCTGTTAATTACCAATATCCTGTATATGGAACTTAAATGTCCTTAATCTGACAGGTTATGGAACATAACGCAAACGACCCTCTGTTCATCTCCAGTCTTTTGGTTGAGCGCCGTCAGGTGGCGCTCTCGACAATTCTCACCCACCTCCCCCTACTAAGACCAGGCAACAAGGAGGCCGCCGACTGCTACCTGAGCATCATAAAAACAGTCCTAACCGAATTCATAACACCCCCATACAAAATCTACAACGAGTGCGTCGAAATAATGTCATACGTCTTCGTACATCCCGCATTCAACAAAGAGGACAAACGCTCATTCCGGCAGTTGTTGAGGCACGTCCTCAGCCGGGTTTCCCCTGATAATTTTATACATTCGCCCGTGGCTGAGTCCAGTGACGAAAGCACAAGTCCCAACCCCGATTCGACAACTTTAAGGGTTAATAAAGGCGATAATGAAGGGAAGAATAGACGATCGAATAGTTTAACACCGAGTTCTCACGAGAGTTTGGTTCCCGGACCGGATATTTGGTCATCCCAGGAGAGTTTATTACAATTGGCTTCGAAACCGCGAAGTTATTCTTTGTCCACGGATAAAACTCTTCCTTTGTTAAACACACCTCAACTCCAATCTTCGAGTTCGGAAACTCGGCTGCATGATTTGCAAACGTTGAATAATTCCGGTGTGATGAAGAGTATTGTTTCCTGGTTGAAGTCTCTTCGTTTGCACAAGTACGGATGGGTGTTTAATAATTTGAGTTACGACCAGATGTTGAATCTGACGGAGGAGACGTTGCAGTCGATTGGTATTACCAAGGGGGCCAGGCATAAGTTGCTGCTGAGTATTGGGAAGTTGAGGGAGCGACATGGGATGCTGTGCGAGTTGGAGAATGAAGTCATGAATGGTGGAGATCTCCTGAATGCGCTCAAGAAGCTGAAAGGAGTGCTGCAGACGCCCTTGCAGGTGAATCTCGGCGAGGATCTACCTCCGTTGGTCGTTAAGGTCTTCGGAAAAGGTGAGAATTTTTTTCGAGAGGGTTATGGTTTTTAAAGGTTTTTACTAGTAATAATCGATTATAATCGATTCTTCAAATAGCTCGATTATAATAATATGTACCGTAATAATAATAATTATTGACAAGGTTCAAATGAACATTTTTCAAAAGTCTATAATTAAGTATTGATACAATCTTAAAACTAACAATAATTATTGCCAAGAATCTAATGAACAATACAAAGTCAAGTGTAGTAGTTGAAACCACCATAAATGTCAGACAAAACAATATAAAGTCAAGGGTATAATTTTTGAAGGCTCAGATATTGATAAACATTTTCAACAGTTTCTAACTTCAAAAATAATTAAACAATCTTAATGAAACTAACCAGAATTATTAACCAGGTCAAATAAATATTATAAAGTCAAGAGTAATGGTTGAAACCACCATAAATGTCAGACAAAACAATATTAAGTTAAGAGAATAATTTATGAAGGCAAAGATATAGACAAACATTTTTGAAAAGTTTATAACTTGCAGAATAATTATGCAATCTTAATGAAACTCACAATAATTAATAATCAAAAGTAGCCATAAATATCAGACAAAAAATATAAAGTCAAGGGAACAATTTATGACGTCAAAGTTATTGGTAAACATTTTAAAAAGTATCCAAGCCTAATGAACCTAACAATAATTATTGCCAAGTGTCTAATAAACAATACAAAGTAAAGTGTAGTGGTTGAAACCACCACAAATGTCAGACAAAACAATATAAAGTCAAGAGTACAATTTTGAAGGCTCAGATATTGATAAACATTTTCAACAGTTTCTAACTTCTAAAATAATTAAACAATCTTAATGAAACTAACCAGAATTATTAACCAGGTCAAATAAACATTATAAAGTCAAGAGTAATGGTTGAAACCACCATAAATGCCAGACAAAACAATATTAAGTTAAGAGAATAATTTATGAAGACAACGATATAGACAAATATTTTTGAAAAGTTTATAACTTGCAGAATAATTATGCAATCTTAATGAAACTCACAATAAATAATAATCAAAAGTAGCCATAAATATTAGATAAAAAATATAAAGTCAAGGGAACAATTTATGACGTCAAAGTTATTGGTAAACATTTTAAAAAGTATCCAAGCCTAATGAACCTAACAATAATTATTGCCAAGTGTCTAATAAACAATACAAAGTAAAGTGTAGTGGTTGAAACCACCACAAATGTCAGACAAAACAATATAAAGTCAAGGATACAATTTTGAAGGCTCAGATATTGATAAACATTTTCAACAGTTTCTAACTTCTAAAATAATTAAACAATCTTAATGAAACTAACCAGAATTATTAACCAGGTCAAATAAACATTATAAAGTCAAGAGTAATGGTTGAAACCACCATAAATGCCAGACAAAACAATATTAAGTTAAGAGAATAATTTATGAAGACAAAGATATAGACAAACATTTTTGAAAAGTTTATAACTTGCAGAATAATTATGCAATCTTAATGAAACTCACAATAATTAATAATCAAAAGTAGCCATAAATATCAGACAAAAAATATAAAGTCAAGGGAACAATTTATGACGTCAAAGTTATTGATAAACATTTTGAAAACTATCCAAGCCTAATGAACCTAACAATAATTATTGCCAAGTGTCTAATAAACAATACAAAGTAAAGTGTTGTGGTTGAAACCACCAAAATGTCAGACAAAACAATATAAAGTCAATGGGACAATTTTTGAAGGCCCAGATATTGATAAACATTTTCGACAGTTTCTAACTTCTAAAATAATTAAACAATCTTAATGAAACTAACCAGAATTATTAACCAGTCAAGTATATAAAGTCAAGAGTAATGGTTAAAACCACCATAAACATCAGACAAAAAAAATATAAAGTCAAGGGGACAATTTATGAAATCAAAGTTATTGATCAACATATTAAACAGTTCCTAACTTAAAGAATAACTATCCAAGCCTAATGAATCTAACAATAATTATTGCCAAGAGTCTAATGAACAATACAAAGTAAAGTGTAGTGGTTGAAACCACCACTAGTATCAGATAAAAACAATAAAGAACCAAGGGGACAATTTTTGTATGTAAATGTTGATGATAATTTTTATGTGTATTTATGACACTAGTGGAGAATTTTTTTGTAGTGTGTACACAACTTCTGATGAGAAGACAGTCCTCGGAGGAATGCTTCCACTTGTTCATGTCTCTTAGTGAACGTGTAGAAAATTCCGAGGTGTTCACAGACGAACAGAAACGACGGATGAGCATGTGGCGCGAGCAGATATCAAAAGTTAGTCATGTACCCGTTCATAACAATCGCCAGCACAACAATAACCTGAGGTAAGATTCCAATCTTATCAGTCCCAGTATTTCCTTTCCTTTTCTTCAACCCAACCCAAGCCAACAAATTTTTTTTTTTGAACTATAAAATTTGTGTTGTTTATTTTAGGAATACCAGCTCTTCAATTTTCACTTCAAATTCGAAACATGGCTCACCTGGAACATACAACCAGAAGAGTTCTTCTTATCCGAACGTTCAAAAGCCGATTGGGGCTCATAGACATTCCGTCGGCAACATAACTGTCGGCAATTTTCTGCAGTACGTCCCGTTGCAAAACATCTTGTTGAATTGTCAGGGAGAAACAAGAACGAATAACAACAGCATACATCACGTTCGATTTCAGGACTCGGAAAATGAACTGAAGAACACGAAGCAACTGTTGAAGAATGTCGACATTGAGAGCAGTTTGGAGTCTTTGTGCAGACAGATGATGGAACACGCTTTAGGGCCTTAATTTTCTGTCGAACTGTTTGTATTTTAATTTGTAGGTGAAATCAACGAGATATATAATTTATATCAAGAAATTTGATGATTTGTGTATAACACATTATTGGCTTGTTTTAACGTTTCCGGTTTTAAATTTGTTTTTTGTTTTATGAATATGATTGCAATTTACTATTTTTTTTTGTTTGATAAAATTGCAAAGGCCTATCGATATATATATACATATATCGTGCAAATTTTATTTTAAATTGATAAAGAGATATGAGATGAGTCCTTCCGAATGGAAGGTTTAATTTATATACAAACATAAATTGTATATATATTTTAGCTTTATGTGTTAAATAAGATTTATATAATTACTGCTGGCAGATAGAGAGCTATACGATATAAGGACAAAGTATTTGTTTATATTAATCTTCCTTTAAATTTTATTATGTTGCATTGTTGACCTTGTTATTTTCGTCTTGTCCTTCCTTACTTAAGACTGTCTATTTTTTCTAGCAGCTGTTTGTTTCTTAAGTCACAGAAAATGTAATTTACTATTGACGAAATTTGTTGTTAAATTTTACTAGTCAACATGATCGTCTTGCGTCTTTATTGATCGTCATTGTGATGTTTTATTTTTTTATTTGGCGTTTGTCTAGTATTGTGACTTGTGTATGTTTGTGATTTTGTCTGTGTGATACAAGTTTGCCATCTGGCGAAAGAAACTGATGCAAAAGACTGATTTCTTAATAAAGAATACAATTATCGTGATTTGTTTCTTTTCTTTTACTTTTGGAACATTTTTCCAGTCGTGATTTTTCACTGGAGGGTGAGCTGCTATAAGTTTGGCCAAAACTGCTTCAATTCTTACGAAAATGCGGATAACTCTTCCACTTTAAGTTGTCAGATTGTCACAAAAAACAATCCAGGTAATTCTGAAAACGTATTTCTAATTCCAGCATTAAGTGCAAACTACTACAATAAAATAATACACAAACAATTCTTTAAACTGAACAATTGTTTAATTTTTAAATGCTTAAAATAAACCTCACAATTTAAAAGAAAGGAAATGGTACAACAGAAAATGATTTAAAATCAATAACAGTTGCAGTATGACTACTTGCAACACATAATAACTGACGATAATAACTACTAATAATAAAATACAAGCTCAAAACTTGGAGGAATATTTTAAATTTCCGACGTTACGTGTTTGTTGCAAGTAAACACAATTTCAAATTTCGCGCCGCTGCAACGCAAGGACCGCTGGTCAGTGATTCTTGCAACTTGAGTCTTGTCATACGCGAACGCGACACGCCGGTTAACCTCTTTTGGCCAGTTTCTCGATCAAAATTAACCAAAAGGTGCGGAAATGTGTTTTCGGTACTTGAAATTGTGGACAAGTGCAAATTGTCAACAAAAAACTAAATATATAGTGTCGGACTCTTCGATAATGTGGTGACGGCCGCTGTTTTTGACATGCAAAATGTTTTTGTACGGAGAAGGTATGTTTTTATTAATGATTTACGCATGTTTTGATGGAAGAACCTTGAAAATTCGATTGTTGAAAATATGTGTTTTCATCAGTTTCCATGGTAGAGTAGTTTCAAACTAAGAAGAGCACAGTTGTATATGCAACCAATCATACCCAGTGTATGGTTTATAAATTGCCTGTGTATATTTGGTTGCATATACAACTGTGCTCTTCTTAGTTTAAAACATCTATAAGCACACTGTTATTTTAATTAAACGGTTTTAGGTATTAAAATTAATTTCTGTAGGATTTTCACAAACACACATATTTTATCGGGAAATATTTTTGTAAAAGTTACCAATACGTGAAGTGTATGCTTTGCGCGCTGTGTTGGTTGGAATTGAACGAGTTTTTTTTGGTATGTCGGATGTGTGCTTGTATATATGCTATATGCTTCGCGTTCGCAGGTAAAATTTTTTGATGCATTTCATATGTTGTTAGATATTCGGTTCAGTTAGCACCAAGTGTTGTAAGCGGTGTAATGCAGCAAATATTCGCAACAGGTAATTTGTGATATTTTGAGTGGTGTTTTAAGTGATTTTGACCTAACATATTACCCCCTGTGTATAAAAATTATGTTCCGTACTCATTTCAGCGCCATTAGTCAAATTTTGTTGTGTAATGACTGGTACTGGTAGTGTTTGGATCATAATAAACATTGTGGATGAATATTTGGTTATATTTTGTTATATTATTGTTGCAGATGGACAACGACGGTGATGTAGTAAAGTGTTGGAAATTTAGTTGTGCGCGTTTTTAAATCTTAGGTGTGTAGTGTTGAATAGCAGCCGTAGATACCCAAGGGAGAAGAAGGACTGACTTGGAGGAGGATTTGACCGGAGTTGCAGCTTCCAAGGACGAAGACATCTAAAGGTAGGTTCAAGGAGATGTCATCCTTCGTTGGAGGGGAAGAAGACGTAATAAGGTAGGATTTTTGGACTTCTCTAGGTTCGCGGAGCGTTATCGGTCTTTTTGACTCTCTACGGAGTTCTGTAGAGTCGTCAAAAGCAGTGGTAGTGCTAATCATCTGACCTTGATTGGTGGTATTATTGAAAAATTCCGGTAAGTGGAAATTGCTTTGTGATTCTTGCGATACCTGGCAGAAACGAGCGAGAGGGGAGAAGATGTCGCTGCAGGTTAGCGGGGTGGTGGTTTGGGATCTTCCCCCTTGCTCGTTTCTGCTTCAAAAAAGTTAAAATTTGTGTGTTTTTTGTTTCAGATGGACGAGGAGTGGGTTTCCTTTGTCCAATAGACGCTACAAAAATGTTCAATGTTTATAAGTAGAGTAATTTTTTTTATTGTTTTAGGAGCATGTTGGAAGTGATTTAAGGCCCCCATTGTTTATACTGTTTATCCATGGATCAATTGCAATGATCAGGGTTATGTTTTTTTTTTAAGTAAGTAACTTTGTAGATGAATGAAGTAGTTATTATTTGAACAACACTGAGTTTATACGTTTCTTCTTGCAGATTAGGAAGGAAGAACCTAACCGATCTAGATCAGATCTAGGAGTCACAAAACTAACGTTTTCCAATGCCAGACATACAGGTAATAGATGCCTTTTATAATACCTTATTTGTGTGATAAATTTGTATACAAATATTATGATGTTTGATTACAACAATGCAGTGGTTATGCTTAGGAGTTAGGTACTTTTTACTTTCCGACTAGTACCCTAGAAGGAAAGTATTGTAATATGTCACAAGTATCTTCATGACTTATTCAATTTTAAGTATGTCTCTAGTTTTGTTGAAAGAAAGACTGAAATTATATTCTACCGAACATTGTCTTATGATGGAGCAAGTATTTAAGACACAAATTCTTACACAGAATAACTTAAATTATTCTTTATTCTAAGATAACAACATCAAGGGCATAACAATAAATACAATCTACAATAAAAAACACGAACAAAATTAGCTTACATAAGGAACGACTCGCAATACGTAACTAGAATATCAAATTTCTCCTGCAATTAACGACTGTAGCAGTGTAGCAGCATAGGAAGAAAAGGAAAGTTTAAAAGACACAACAGAATATTAAGAAAAGTGCATTTTTGCAATTGGAGAAACCCGATCGTGCCAATATGCTCTCGCTAACTGTCGCAACAGCTGCTCAATAGCTCTGGTGGTCATCGGAACCACTTTCTCCTTCCCCCGCGTATTGATAATGCTGCCCTTCATCATCACCACTTTCTTCCTCCTGTTGCTGGTAACCATAATGACCTCCTTCTTCGGATTGTCCTTGGGACTCATCACCAGCACCTTCAAACTGTATAGCCTTATGGCCACCACCATATCCACCATCATCTTCACCCTCTTGTCCAGCTTGACCTTCAAAATCGTGACCACCATAGCCACCTTGTCCTTCTTCCTCCTCGTGTCCTTGGAACCCTCCTAGTTCCTGTTCACCACTGGCAAAGGCGTAACCATGGTCGTGTTTGCCGCCATGGTGGACCTCAAGACTGCTTGAACTCTTACCTAAGGGTATGGGGTGTTCTAATAAGTGTTTGTACTCTTTTTTGATGTAGACTGGTACTGGGTGATAGTGCTTGATGTTAATGTGTTGGTATGAGGTGGGTCTGTCGTCGTGATCATGAGCATGGGCATGCAAATGGTATTCGTGATTCGAACCTTCATCGCTGTCCTGGTGGATGATGCCCGCAGAGGCGAAGGACATTACCGCAACACAGAATACCTGCGAAAAGATTGCGTTAGGAATTTGTTGAATTGCAGTTTTTGTGCCAGGTAGTTAATATTTTTGTTCTAATCAGCAATAACTCACTGTCTGTCCTTGCAGTATTCAATTACGATGATACATTTTTCTGTGTGTACAATTGGAAATCGAATAAAATGCTAAAAAGTTAATAGTAACATTTTGTGAACGAATAGTTTGTTTGGTATTTCAACTTTAATTCAGCTGAATCTTTAAAACTTGAAAAAGGTTTGCTATAAAGTTTTATGTTTAGGATCCATTGTAACAAATTATTCCATATTTTTTTAACTCACTTGAATCCAATTGACTTTTGGAACTAAAATAATGACGTTCATTATTTTTGTTGATTATTTATTCATATTTAATTCTATGTTTTTTAGACAAAAGTTAGTTTAGTTTTTAAACAAGGCTAAGAAATTTAAAATGAACTAAAGTTGAACAAATTTCTAAAATGTTTAGTTGGGTTGAGATAAAAAAAGATAAAAATAAAAACCACCAATCATTGGTTAATTGAATATGTACATAGGAGTAAGTTGTTTTTTCAATTCTCCCACTAATTGCTGTTATCTAAAAAAATATATTTTTTGTTTATTTTTATACTAAGTTTTACAGTCGCACTAACTCACAAACGCACTCACTAGAGTTAATTGTGTTCTTATCCCCTTAAGTTAACTTACCAAAAGCTCCATGGTGACTTTAACACTTTGACTGTTCTCTTGTAACTGATTGAGTTTCCATATAACGCAGTTTTTATATTGGACCGGGCAGAGGCAAACCGCCAAGGCAATGTCTGCAGTTTCTATTCCTATGCCGCTATAACTTAAAAGTTAATTTCGAATGCAAGAGCTCTAATTAAAATACTTAAGTTACTACAATGTAGGTACCACAATATTTTACACGTTTTGCATATTTACGTTGGACACAATAAATTTGATTTCCATTGTTCGTCCAGTCAGGGTTACTTATTAATCATTAAAATTGAAATTACTTAATTAGTTTGTGTTTTAGATTTAAGAGTCATAATTAACAATGACAAGAATTGCAAATAAAGCAGCACTGAATTACGTTTTCAGTCAATAATAAGATGTCATTTTTACCGCTTGATGTCAGTGGCATCAAGTTATTGAAATTTTGAACAATGTTTGTGATTTCTTCCTCTTAAATAGTTTTGTAAGCAAGAGAAATGTTCCAGGTGTCATACATTAAAAATTAGAATAATTGCTTTATTATTTTAACTATTTCCCCAAAGAGAAAGCATTTTTAATCTAACACGCCAATTACGTATGATAATTAAGCACAAAACTATCCTGTTATTATCCAATTGACCGATTAAAATGTTTATTCACTGAGATGGTGAAACATAAATCTGTCTTTCGAATGATTAATTCCAATTGTTTACATGTTTGTTACTAAAAACAAAAGAAGAATAATTGTGCAATATTCAGGGATGTGACCTTTTCCTCGGTCAAACTTCGAGCGATTTAAATATATAATGAATTAATTACAAGGTGTTTAATTAATTTAAGTGTAATTGTGTTATGTTCGAAGGCTAGTATATTATTTCCGGAAGATGATGTAGTGACTCATTATAAGTAGTTTTCCTCCAACACAATTATTTATATTAAAATTATTACTCAAAAACTGCTAATGCATTCTGTAGGATTTAAGATTTTTTTTCGATTTCGATTTTAGACCAAATGCACGAAATGCAGAAAACACGATTAATTAACTCGAGTAAGTATGCATCACTCATTGGAAATCATGCGTACCTACGGTGCCGGTGATTGTTTCGGGAAAGTTGCATGAAAACTAGAGGAAAGCAGTTCAATTCTCGACTGCTGTATAGACGGATGACAACATTAGTAGAAATTAGTAGACCAGTTGCATTAGGAAACTGAGACAATCAAGGCTTGATTGACAGGAATTGAAAACCCAGCTTCTTTTTTTTTCATTTGCTTAATTATAAATAATATTTTACAAAAGGTCGAGTTATATTGACTTTTTTTACTTATATTGATGTTTTTAAAGTTTTAAATTAGTAGAAATATTTCTTCTACTCAATCTGCACTTAAAATGTTAAGCCGTAAATTTTGGCGGCCTAAATTTATTCCTAGCTGAGGTAAGCTTAATTAAGGTTATCTTAATGTTCACGTAAAATGCAATTTAAGTGGTTCTTTATGCTTGTGATACAGTTATTAAACTTGGGTTTGTACGCCAGTAAGACAACGTAGTTTTAAAGATGTATCCTTGAAAAGTTAAAAAAATAAATGTAAACACTTTTTCCTACAATACACTATCAAGTCCATGACCCAATTTAAAAATCGTGCTTCATTATAGTAAATCTTATTTAGGAAACACGGTTATTAAAGAAAATCGTGGATTCTGGATTGAAAGTGAATAATGACATTAGACGTCACGTTTTTATCGGTTAAAGTAAGTACATCTTAAATAAAAATAAAACTATATTCATCACTATACTAAATTTGATAAAAAAACGCATTATTTTGTACTCAAGTTTTGTTACAGCAATTTATGACACTGGTGCTAAAAAATCGTGGTAATGACGAATATTAAAAAGATCAATGACAAATACATCCAATAATAAGTAAAATATACAACCATAACTGGCATAAAATCACGCCGCCATAATTTCAACATATGCTCGAAGAAAGCGCTGTAAATGACTGGTTCGTAACCACCATAATTGTCACATATCTCAACTGTTCGCTACCGGAAACAAACGACAGTTAATCTTCTCGTTTTTATCATCATTATTACATATTACTAGCTCTGCCGAATCTTTCACAATTTCTCGTGAATGTTGTCTGGCAATCCAATCGGGAACACTTGAGGAAATGGCTCCTTCCGATCTGCTTAACATATCCCACAACAAGGAAAGTTCACGGTTCGCGCGTGCTCTTGAATAAATTACGCGTACGTGCCTGTGGTCTTTAATGCGTAGATATAGAAAAGAATCACCAACAGTATATAACGTGAGGTGTGCGAAATACGTTCACCTTTCCTTTCCGTTTCAATTCATCGACTTTACAGTGATCATTTCCGCTGTTGCGTAATCCCAATTGGGTTATCATCTGTCGTTTAGGTAATACAACTTTATGGGGTAATTAACGTTTTCTGTTTTCTAAGTGGAGGGGATTTTATCACCGGAAAATATAAGTACATATTATATACAGGTATTCCACGCAACTGGTTATTTTCTAGTTATTACATCAGTCCTTTTATGCAATAGTCATTTTATCTTCAGTCAAAAAGAGAGGGAGACACAAAAGGCTGTCAGAAAAGGTGGCGGCGCCGGAATTTTATTATAATATGTAACTGAATTTCTGTTCATAAGGAATTCATATTTCGAATTCCTTATGAACATTATTTAAACAGCATTATGTATATTTTATTCACTCTTACGGAAATACGCGTGATTTCCGTGGAATACGAATTGGATTGTTTTTGGTGATAATCTGATAACCGGAAGTGGTGAATGTTACATACGTTTTCTTAGGGATTCATCCGATTTTGACTAAACTGACACCATCTCATCCTGCAGTGATTTAGTAGAGCAATAAACCTCGTAGGAAAATACACGGAGACGTGACAGTATTATTATAGTTATTTGTATCGTGAGGTGCCTTGTATTGTTATAATCCCGATATATTATTATTATTATCTTACGGAGATTCGTTTTTGGTGTTTCATCCTCTATAGTCTATACCAGTGTTTCCCAACGTGGGGCGTACGCCCCACTGGGGGGCAATATGATTCTCGAGGGGGGCAATTGGAATATAGAAAAATTTTGAAAAAAAAACCTACCTTAAAGTCTCTTTGTACCGTTCATACTGCAACCGTTTATCATATCCTTGAGGCTAATTATTTAATATCCCTACACAATTCTAAATCTGAAAAAAAAAACACACAATAGGGAAAAATTTAATTAAGCCATCAATATTTGTAAAAACGTTTTTAGAAAAATATGCCAAAGATGTGATAGCTATGCCACTTAAGATACATTGTTGAGGAACATTTTGTTGAAGGTATGTTATTCTGTAAATTAGAAAGCATCACAACCTCCGGAGATATTCTTCATAAGCAAAAAAATTACTTCAATGTCTTTAATATTCCAATACAGAACATAACATCCTGTACTGCAGACTGTGCTCCTAACATGATGGACAAGAAAAGCGGCTGTTTAAAGATAAGAATCCAGAAATGCTTCTTGTGCATTTTCTAATACAGCTCCATAGGGAAAACTTGGTAACCAAAAATGTTTGTCCAGTTCTCAATGAAGATTAAATTCGGTTGTAAAATATGTCAATTGTATCAAAGCTAATGCCGAATGTGACATTTCAAGTTAATTTGTGAAGTACAAAATAATTCATACTTTTTATAACTAAATTTAATACTTCATTGAACAAATATTTTTAGCTACCAAGTTTTCCCTGTGGATTACACAATGCACAAGAAGCATTTCTGGATTTTCATCTTTAAACAGCCACTTTTCTTGCCCATCATGTTAGGAGCACGATTGGCAGCACAAGATGTTATGTTCTGTATTGGAATATTATCGACATAATTAATAACATAGTTTTTTAGCTTAGAAAAAGTATCTCTGGTGGTCGTGGTGCTTTCTTATGATTTGCAGAATAACATTTCGTCAAAAAAATGTTCCTTATTAATGTACCTTACATAAGTTATCAACAAGGCCTCAGTGCCTCTCACTATTGCTCATTTTAACCATTCTTTTTCTGACAGTGTTGTTACTAAGGGGCACAGCTATCACATCTTTGTCATCTTTTTCTAAAACCGTTTTTACAAATGTTGATATTGACAGTTTAATTAAATGTTCCCCTATTTTGTGCTTTTTCCAGATTTAGCAATGAGCACGAATATTTGATAACTAGACTCAAGGGTACGATTAACACTTGCAGTGACAATTTCAGTTTTAGAGTAAATGTTTAACTTTGTGTTGTTATAATAAAATATGGCAGATTTGTGTTGTATTAGTTTTTAAGTGAATGTTTATTTCTATTTTGTTATAATAGAATATGTAGCAAATTTTGTTTATGCTAAAATGCTTAGTATTTATTTCAATAATCAAATAAATTATTGTTTTATGTTATTATTTTTATACCCCCAATGGGGCAAGTTTTTCATTACGTCACAGAGAGGAAATTAGTCAAAGTTTGTTGGGCAGAATGTGTACCAATGACGAAATGAGAAACGTACACCGTTCCGAGTAAGGTTCATTTCCAACTCTGTTATAGGTATAAAAAAAGACAATATGAAGTGGGGCATGAGATTTTTAGACCAGCTTCGGTGGGGCATAGCTCAAAAAAGGTTGGGAAACACTGGTCTATACGTTTAGCGAGTTTATAAGTGTGTAAACACTTGTAGCCAGAAAGTTGGGTGGGGGCTACACCAGATATTTTTTCCTATTTTCGTTATTATTTGATAGGCACACCAAGAAAATCTTTCTAATTTCAAGAATGTATGGTAGGCAACTACATTTACTTTCACCGGTGGAACTTTGCAAATTGCAATGTTCCATCCCCACTTAAAAGCAAGAACTATCATCTGTTCATCACCGCATCTTTTTAGATCATTTCCGCTTTCTTTTCTCCGATAAACCTAATTATAAATCATTCAATCACGACATCAGAATTTATAACACACTAAATGATGAAATTCTTCGACAAATTTCTCCCATAAAATGTGGTTTCTCACATCACCATATATTATGTATGTATATCTAAAGAGAGATGACAGAAACACATTATACACTGCAGAAAAGTATAACGAAAACAATAAACAAAACATATTCGTGACCGTTCGAGATTATACCGTTACAAGGAACAAAACAAATTCGGAATTACGTAACAATTCTTAGCTTTTCCTTTGCGACAAGGAGTTGAATGTACACTCGATAGAAAAGAGAACTGTGTTTACAAAATCAACAGTCGGTGACAAAGACTATAACTTGGTACTATTCTAGAAAAAAAAACAGTGTATCATCCTTAAGAAAATAACATTTATTTACAAAAAAAAGAACAAAACAAAAACTCAACAATGCGGGCAAGCTTCAGCAGTCTTCACGTTTCCATCCTAAACTAATACTTGCTGTGATGGTAGATGACTTTATAAACTGGAACCTGCACCGGAATCGGTTTTGGAACAGGAATCGGAACATGTCTCTCCACTGGAACTGGAACTGGTTTCTCAACCGGATAAGGAACTAATTTCTCAACTTTGAACAGAACCGGTTTTTCAATTGGAACCGTTATGGTTTTGATAACCGGAATTGCAACAGGTTGTGGAATCCGGATGTAAACCGGATACGGTTGTGATACCGGAATTGCAACCGGTTTCGGTACTGGCACCGGCAACGCTTGTGGTATCGGTACGGCTACATGCTGGTACACTGGTATGGCGACTGGTTTTTGGATTTCAACTGTTTGTTCCACGTGATGGTTGACGTCATGACTTCCTGCATAACCAGCGTTTGAAGTTGATGCCAAAAGGCAGAAGATTCCAAGGGAAATCTATGAAAAAGAGCGTTTAAAAAATAACAAAATGTGAAATGTATTGTTTGCATGCGTCTTTCAAAACTACTCTTAGTTTTTAATTAATATTTCTACTTACGATTTTGTTCATTGTACACTGAATTTTTGTGTACTATATGTGTATCGTTGGGAATGATACTGTTGGTGTTTTACGTGGTTGGGTGAGGTTTATATACTGGCGATATTGTCAAGCTACTTTCACTGTGGATGGTCACTATGGGCTCGTTTGTTTATATATACATCTTTAATTTTATCCCACGAGAGGAAATTTTATATTTTCTCGAATCCGTGATTTCATGATTTGAATACTGAACACAATAACATATGGCAAAGAGATTTAGTACTCCTACATCTTTAAAGTTCAGAATGGAAAAGTTGTTCATATCAATCTTTTTATTTAAAATACTTTTAAGAATGTTTTAGCCTTAAAATAATTCAATAGCAGTTTGGCTTAACTTTAGCACCAAGATCACATCAAGACAATATGTGCAAATTTCAGCTTGTTGGGTGGAAAATCTAGGTGGAAAATGCATGGCTTTTGAGCGTTAATAGTAAAACCATTGTCATAAACAAACAACTATTGCAAATTATAATATAAGGGGTCTAAAATACATTATGAATTGATTGCTAATTATAACGGTCTTGTAACTTAATTGGTACTTGTTTAAAAAGAAAAGTCTGCTTTTTGCACACTTTTCTTGTATACAAACATTTTAATGTGCATTTTTTAACTGGTTTGAAAGTTTATTTATTGAGATACGTCAGAGTCCTAATAATAGACTGATCCATGTTTGAATACGTTGTTCTTCTTCTCTGTGGGTTTTTACCGTATGATTAACGTTTTAAAAAATGACAGAAAAGAGAGTTTACTACGTTGATGATCTTAATGTAACGAATAATATTTAATAAAGCGTTGGTTTATATATATTTACCACGTTGTTTGTGGAATAACAAAATCATATGCAACCAAACGTACTCCATATTGTTTTATTTCTTTTCTATACAGGTTTGAGTGCTCAAAATTTGCGAGATATGTAATATGTTCCAGCTAGCTGATAACCAAAATCTTATGTTAAAACATCGAATGTCAAAGTTAAGGATGGCTTATATTTTGTGTATTCTTGCTATACCTATGTAACGTATAAACAAAATTTTGATTACTTTTTCAACTTTGTCCTTTGATCTCAATTATTATGACAAATGAAATATTTTTTTCATAAGAATTTTGAACAATATGTAGGGGCGAAGGGGGCCGAAAAACTCATACAAATTGTTTTGTAACTGCAACTTGCAGTCAGATATCAATTTTCTTACGCCTAGAAGATTTTGATCTCTAAAGCGTATTTGAGTTGAATCAACATATAATAATAATACACAAAATTTTAAATAGGTGCATAATTCATTACTACCCTGCTCGAACCAAAATACCGATAAGATGGAAATTTTCACTGAATTTTCCTGTTATCACATACTGAAACATTCGAGGTTAGCTTTTCTTTAAATATATTTCCGGACACATCGTAAAATATTAAAGTATTCAAAACTGTAACGTTTCCCACGTTGAAAAGCGCAAGGTGTTTTTATTTTAATAAATCAATACAGAAAATACACAAAGCTTTACTTAAACTAGCACCAACAATCTTAAGTTGTTCTTCTTCTCTGTGGGTTTTTTTTTGCATTTGAATTGTCAAAACTTAATAATATAATCGACCCTACTCACTCGATAGTTGGGTGATTGATGTTATAGTTAGCCATTATTATTACAGTGATAAGTAATTTTAGCTGTTGTAAACTGACACATGTTCAAACCTGTCCCCTCTCTGTTATGCCTCCGTCATACTAGACTGTTTTATTAGCCGCTAGTTGCTGGTACTGCTAACAGCAACAGCAGCCAGCGGCTATTTTGTTGTCACATTACGCTGTTTACCAGCAAAAGTACTGCTGCGCAGCTGGTGGCTACTACCAGTAAGCCTTAGTTCAAACTACTAGGTCAACTATTTCTGGTGCATTTTATATGTCACCAGGCAGGTACATACAATAAAACAGACAATGAATACCATAAAAACCCATAAAATATTTCACATTTGATACCAATTTGTGGGGTTTTATTGACTACCTGCCTTGAACCTACATTAATATTGAAAGCACTGTACGCGAGTGTAAATAACATAATTAAGGCCACGATGGTAATAAAATTAAAAATTCTATATTTTAGAAGTATTTAGTTGAAAGGTCAATGGCTCTACTACAATTAGTTATTTACAACGTCATTTTAATTATTAATTAAATCATTATTTCAAATATTATTAATTAAATTATAAATTTTTATAAAACAATCTCTTTCAGGTCTTCAATTGTTTCCTAGTATATTTCTAAATAACACATTGTTCAAAAGTTACTGCTTTCATCCGTAATTTAGTTTCTACTTTATATTTAATGTTTTATTATATTAACTTCAAACACAAAAGTAATTCAATACTAGTCTGGTGACTACTTTATCGTCGTTGACGCGGTTTTCTCCCGGAAATCTAGAACTTTGTGATTCGGACCGCGGAAGTCTCCAATCTAAATATACAATTGACAGAGGCATTAGGCTATGATCATTACTTAAAAGTGTACAAAATATGTACATATGTATACAAAAATTACAAAAAAATACAAAATTCCGTGTTAAATGGTTCATTCGGTATAATAAAATCATTTATAATTATAACACATAATATCTTTTATGATTTTATTCGTAACATTAATATTGCACACTACACAGTCATTTGTTCAACAAACAGTTATACATACATAAGGATAATATAATACAACTATTTTAAAACTTGCTAACGCATCAGGTAACATTCGATCTATTACAGTTAAAGGTTAGTGACTTAGTGAATACGTAACATAAATAAAATAATATCAACCCCATCAATTCTCATCTTCATCTTCCTTAACCTTTTTTATTGCAACCGGTCTCCTCCTTACATGCCTCCTTTTCTTCGATTTTGGCACAGGATGAGCATGATAATTGTGTGGAGTCTCAACTTTTTGTGTATCGAGCTCGCCATTATCGGTGACAGTACCAGCTGGTGAAGCATATTCTTGATTTGGCTGTTCAGGTTGTTGGTACGCCTGGTAATCATCAGGTTTATAGTAATAATACCCCTGATCATCTTGACTTTGAGGTATGTTGTAGTCTTGTTGTTCTTGCTCTACTTGTTGCTTTGGTTGATAGAACTGTATACTGCTGTAACTTTGAGGTGAGGTGTATTGTTGTTGCGCAGGTTGTTCTGGTTGCTTGTAAACAGGCGCTGCTGACACTTGCTCAGTTTTCGCAACTCCAGGATTTGCTATATGGCCAGTATTCGAGTAGAAAATCACTCTAGTATGTGCCTCGTCTGGGTAGTTTTCTTCAGTTGGTAACGCTGGAGTTGAGGGAGCTTTGTATTGAGCTTTTTGCTGGTAGACATTCTCGATGTGGTGTGGTTGCTGTTGGTACTGCTGATATTGGTATTGTTGAATATCATCTTGGTACCGTTGATGGTAAGCATTAGGTTGATTCAAGTAATAATCTTGATCTTGATCTTGTTGATAACTTCCTTGATCATCTTCATATTGTTGTTGTGATTGTTGAGGCTGTTGTGGTTGTTGGTAGTACTGGTAACTTTGTTGGTTTACCTGAGGAGCTTGATATTGTTGACTCTGATATTGAGCTTGACTTTGCTCAGCTGGTTGATTTTGATGAACGTACTTGGACAACAATCCCTGCAAATTGATGTTGTTCAACCCAGCGTATGGATGCGAGTCCGGTAGATTTGGATAAATCGGACTTCCTAATTGGTTACTATAAACCTTCAACAAGATAACTGGCGCATTTGGATTTTGTTGTGGTAACTGTGACGTCAGACCACCGATTTGTCCTTGCTGATTGAACGTTGTAAACAGCGTGGTTCCCGGTTGATAATATTGTTGCTGCTGTTGTTGCGTTGGCTTATTGTATTCTATATACTCTTTAGTTCCCAAATCATATTCTACTGATTTCTGGATGTCCAAACCTTTTTGTGGTGGACTATACGCTTGTTGCTGTTGATATTGTGTTTGGGTATACCTCGTTTGAAATTGTGGCCCAGCTTGGTACTGACGAGCTGGTGGCGGTGGTTGTAGATTTTCGTATCCATAGTTGCCTTGTTGCCTTGGAAATGCAGGAATATTCTCAGTATACTTAAAATAGACTAATTTTGGCTTGTCGGTGACACCGAAAGAGTTTGATGGTTGGAAGCCGTATCCCAAGGATGCCCCAATTGTCCTTTTGGAGTTTTTCGATTTGGTGGTGTTCTCGTTGGGGTCGACGATTTCTATGGCTATGATCGGTGGTGGTGGTTTCAGTTTAGATTTTGATATCTTCGTTTTGGATTGGTGATTCGGTTTCTCATGTTTCAGTTGCTTGGGTGGCGGCGGTGACTGTGGTTTGCCCAATCCGGTGGATGTGTCTTCTGCAGATTTTTTCACTGACTTCGAAAGGACACTTACCACGCAGATGGCATAAACCTGTAATAATACAAAAATGTGTTAATGTACAAGACAGGAAAACATCATCAGTTTGTCAAAAATAACGTTATAACAATGAATGAAAGGGTCAGAATGATCGTAATGGATGGTATAAATCGCGTATGTAACAATCTGACCCAGTTAACTTCTATACAACAAAACATCTCATTACATCTCTTGTAATGTAATGTTCAAGAGTTTTTAAGCACTCAATGTCAAGTAGATATATTTGCTCCTAAAATCTATCATAAAAGAGTCAGATAACTTTACGCAACACCTCATCACAAATGATTTTAACTGTCAGAGAGCCTGATGAAACCACTTTCACAGTGATAAGATTTATGCCACACACATCCCGGGTATTACAAACAATTGCATCATTAGTAATTATGTCAGAAATGGTCAGTGCGTATTTCCTACTTATACGTGGTGTTCAATAACTATATTATTATCTCTTTTTCTTGGATTTTTGTTTGTTAGTTTTAAAATTTATACATGCAGTTTCATAGCTCTCGTATATAGGTAATTCCAATGTAAATTAAGTGGTTTGACTCTCACTTTATCTCTCTTATGGTGATATGTATATGGAGGTTTGTGTAAACATCGCGTTTTCGCGGTCGATTAAATAGTAAATTCTCACATAAACTGGTAGACAGAACACGGAAGGAACTGGCCAATGTAACATTTCTTCTTGTTTGTGGAAGCTTGGGATGACTTTCACTATTCGTTGTCTTACTATATCGCTGGTAGTGGATTTTCTTCATAAATTATGCGAGGATAGTAAACAAAGAACGTAACTGTGGGTGACAATGATTAAACTTGGCTTATTTTGTCTTTTCTATATATTATTATTTTCATTTCTATGGTTAATGCTAGAACTGTATTATTGGAATAAAGATTTCATATCCAAAAGAACAATTTCTCCAACAGATGGTTTCGGTTAAAATCTACGAACAAAAATGAACGATGATTTTAAGGCAATACGCGAGAAATTCGCATCTGGGCAATGTGAATTTTTATAGAAAGTGACCAATGCACTCTGACCGGCCATAGTGAAAGTACGAAGAGGAACCGACATATGGATAAGTTATTTCCATATTATATTGAATCAGTTAATGAACGAAACAAAACAAAAACACATTGAAATTTGACAGACTTTGAGTAATTGCCTATCGTATGGTTGACGTTTATTTACTTACACAACTTTATATTTTATTCACAGTTAAAACTGTAAGTATGTTTTCATGTTTTCGTAGATAAAATATTGGATAATACTCGTGCGAAGGTGATCATAAAGAGTTCTTTTTATACACTCGGCTCACATTAAATATTATTGGTAATCGCAAAGATCAACTATTGGCAAACATGTTGCGTTGCAATTTAAAATAATTGACAATATAATCTCAGATAAATCTCTGTTTATATACTCTGAACTACAACTAAAACAATAATAACGTGGATAAGATGGAACGTGGAACGATATTTTATCATTAGCCAAACATGTTACCTTCGCATTGTCCTATTTTGAAACACCTTACAAAGTGATTGTGCTCGTTTAAAAAGGCTCTTTAGCCTTAAGATAATTTTGCAATTGCACGCTCTTGAACGGTTGCATCATGTTACCATTAAATACGGATATTATCGTTCTAAATTATCACTCTTGAGAAGCGTTTTCATACACGAGATTCTACTAAATAAAAGCGGTTCATTTTTTCGGTGAAAGGTGGACTGCGAGCTATTAAGAACTGAAACAATGAGCAGTTTTCAGATAGACCAGATTAAGATCTTGTAGAATACGTGCTTGTGGTATTTATTTGGTTGTTATTTTGCAATTGTATGATTTTTTTTGTTGAGTTGTGAAATCATCGTAAGGATTTTTTTAAGGTTGGGAATAAAATTTGAGAGTTTTTTTTTGTAGATTAGATGATATGTTTGTCAGATAAAGGAAGTTATTTGCGGGAAAGTTTTATTATAACTGCTGTGAAATGAAGTCTAAATCAAGTTGTAAAAATAATAATGCTATTAACGTTATAAATTGTAAACTGTAATGGCTTAAACAATTTTACGATGACATGTTAAAATGTTTTATACACGGATACTCTTTGAACATTGCAATCTCTACAACGAAATGGTACAGGTCTGCTAATAGTGATTAGAACAAAAATGTATGTACCTAATGGGATATTGTCGTTTGTAGTTTACGATGTTGATGTTTTAATCCAATAGCTATCAAATTTAACAATAATTATTTTAATTAAATTTTCTAAACGTATAGGTATTAGCGATTTTCTAAAATATAATTTCTTTTTTAAATGGCGTTAGAATGCTTGTGAAGAAGAATAAAATTGTGAATGAAAAGAAATGATGAAAATGTGAATGTCCAAACCGAAATATCTGGGGTGGTCCTCACCCAACTTTCCGAGTACATCATTGGCATAATGAAGTGTGAACACTTTTGCAATTATTCAGTTTTGTGAATTCAGATCCATTCTGTACCCTACCTAACGTCAGTTTCTACAACAAAGTGACATTTGTATATTGAGATTTATTGTCAAGTCATGTCAGTGCACTGACGTTTGCCCAAATCTGACAATTTTTGCAGCATAGCGACGAAGGCTGTGGATTCTGTCAAACTGCTTCTATAAACACTTATAGCGCCTAAACCGTTCATCCCACTGATCTGCAAATTTGTATAGGTACATTTGATCAAAATCGGATAAAGCCCTAAGAAGACGCATGTAACATTTTCTACTTCCAGTTGTCAGATTGTCACCAAAAACAATCCAGTTCGTCCCCCGGTAATTCTAAATATGTATACCAAATTTCAGCCCGACCCGTTGTACCGTTTGGGCGCAATCGTGTTCACAGACATACAGACATACCCCCATACATACATACATACATATATACATACATACATACCCAGATACATTACATTTTCGTGAAAATATTGCAATCGATTCAGGGGATCCCAAAACGCGTACTTCCGCTATAATCTCATTTTTTCCCTCGTTGACAATACTTTCACTCTAGGGTACTAGTCGAAAAATAAATATCTGGGGTGGCCCTCACCATACTTTCCGATCACATCGTTGGTACAGTGAAATATCTAAACACTTTTGCAATTATTCAATTTTGTAAAACCACAGCCAATTTGGACCCTACCTAACTTCAGTTTCTATGACATAATGACATTTGTCATCCTGACATTTAATGTCATGTCATGTCAGTGGCACTGATGTTTGTCAAAATCTGACAATTCGCACCAATTTCAGCCTGATCTGTTGTTCCGTTTGGGCGCTATCGTGTTCACAGACATACCCACATATAAACCCACATACCTACATACAATTTCCAGAAATCATTGCAATCGATTCAGGGGTCCCCAAAACGCGTATTTTCCACTGATATTTCAGTTATTCAGATGAATTAATTTCATATTAGAAGTTTGTTATCAGTCATCATTTAAATTTTGTGCACTCAGACCAGTTATTCCCTGTTTGTTTTCAGCACTATCTATAATAAAGGAATACAAGCAATCATTAAGAACATACTCATTAAAAATGAGATGGCTTAGATTAACTTATTAGTTGTGTTGTTCAAAGTTCTCAACATTTGAGTAATTGATTGTTTATCAACGTATCTCAGACTAGTTTCAATGTTACATGGAGGAAATTATAGCATCTATCAAAATCAATAAAAAATGGGGAATTCCTATAAAAAATAATCGATGTCGCTATTATATTAATACAATAATTAAAGACTTGAATCTTTTTTAAATAACAAATTCTTCAAGAATTTTTATGTGATTTATCCCGTACTTTGGCTGCCACCTGTACATGTCAGATAACGTTTGACTTGATTTTGATGCAATAAGCTGATATAAACGTTTATTTTGTTACAACTTTTTAATAACTAACAGCAACAAAAACTTTGTCAAGTTTTATTAAAACATACCCTATCATTTCCTTAATGAACCTGTTATATAAATAACGCACATAAAGCAGTAAAAATAGTGACAATAATAAGAAAAACAATAGACCGTATTCTAAGGCATAAACATGCAAAAATAACGAAGACGAAACTTATATTGCGTAAAGGAAATTTGCATTAGGCATGAGAAAAAAATATAATGTAATAATTAACACAAAAATTAATTAGGCATCACTGCAGATCTGATTCCCATGCGTCGTAAGTCGCTTACCCACAAGGAAATTTAGAAATTCGCGGTAGAAACCGCAAAAACGCGACAAGAATACTTTTAATAGAACTATTTTACTTTCATATCACTTCTTCGTTAATTGTAATTGCTTCCTAATAATTTTAATAGTTCTTTTAAGTGATCACATTCACTCTACGTACCAGCAGTAAAATCTTCATATTGTATAGACACACAAGACCACCATTTACTGTGTAACGTAACTGTTTACATTTGGAGGTAAGCTCTCGTTTTATACTCCTGTTGGATGGGAGTAAGTTTGATCCCTTCCTTTTATCGAAAACTGGCAGGTATCATCTTTAAGAACATCTTGACAGCGCTCTTAATTGAATCTATATAAAACAATTATTGAGTAGATGTAACTAATTTCATCTGTGAATTACACTATCATTAGTATACACTATCATCTGTATTATTAACTAAATGACGCTAAATTAATGTCCATTGCAATGATTTCTGGAAAATATTTATGTCTGTCAACACGATTGCTCCTAAGCAGAACAGCGAATCGGGCTGAAATTTATAGTTGTGGTTGCAAATTGACAGATTTTGATAACGTCAGTGACAACAGACAATGAGATGACATTAAATGTTATTTTATGACTGAAGTTAGGATAGAGCCCAGAGAAGCTGTGGCTAAGGCGTTTAGCCAATTCAATATGCCAACGATATACATAGTCGGAAAGATAGGTGGCGGTCATCCCTGAATTTTAATCATTACATCTCTATAGGCATATTTAAATACGGTTGTACATATATAAAATATCTAAGGAAATGTGTAGCTCATTAACATGGAAAATATTTGTCTGCAACTCAACAAATAAAATGAATTGAATTTGAACTATTTAGGCTTAAGATCGTAAGTCAGATGGTTGAGATATGGTTATTTTTAACAAATTGCACTAATTAACCTCAAAACTGTGTCACACAATATTATACATCACGTCATGATGTTAATGATTATATTCTACAGTTGGTCTATAAATGAAAGGCGGACAGTCTTGTGATGGCCATAGCAGATCTACATATATTTATGGTAACTGTAACAGTCGTTTCATTCTTAATTGATATGAATGAACTGTCTAAACTGTCTAAACACTATGCTAAACACTTTTGCAATCATTCAGTTTTGTAAAGCCACAGTGTTTGTGGTTTAGACCCTACCTAACGTCAGTTTCTATGACAAAATGACATTTGTCATACTGATGGAGAGGTCAAAATCGGACGAATCCTGAAGAAGACGCATATAACAACATTTACTACTTCCGGTTGTCAGATTGTCACAAAAAACAATCCAGTTCGTCCCCTGGCAATTCTAAATAAGTATTCAACATTTCAGCCCGATCCGTTGTTCCGTTTAGGCATTATCGTGTTCACAGACATACACACAGATACATGTACACACACAGAAATCATTGCAATGGATTCAGGGGACCCCAAAACGCGGATTTCCACTGAAATCTTGATGTTTTTTCGTCGATTACAATACTTTGCTTCTAGGGTACTAGTCAGAAATAAAAAAAAACCACGCACATTGGTTGTATAAAATCCTTTTCTCGTAAAGTTTGTGTTGTAAGAGCAACTTGCGATGTACATATATAATATGTATGTATCTTCAGCGTCAAAAATAGAGAGTATTTAAAAGCATGTAACTGAGGTACATATTTGCATTTACAATAGTTGGTCCTTTGTTCTTAGGTCGCATGGAGTCTTTATTTAATGTCAACCAATTGACGTAATAATTTAGCAGAAAATAGGCATTTCTTTTTTTAAATTGATGGTTTTATTTGGCAAATTCGGATTAAATTCTACGCTTCAATTAAAAGTTAAATGACTATAATTTGTATAAACTTATTTTAAGTAAATCATTAGAACTTTTACATCCTTTATAGCAGTAACTAAATATTCACACGGTAAAATCAATGATTAGGAAATAAGTATGACGTATTCAATGTAGAACGGATATAAGATGAGCAAGATGTATACTTAATCGTCAATATGTCCGTCGACACCCTAAATTTGGCAAAAAGTGCGTCTAAACTAATAACGAATTACAGCTGACACAGACAAATTCGTTCTAAATCAGAATTTTAGACTTTTTGAAGTAATTAAAATTGTGACAAAAAAACATGTAAAAGATGGTTTGGGACTTTAGCAAACCGTTTATGGCCCATTTTGGGAAACGTCAATAGAATTCTAATTACTTTCCATAAAAATACCACATCCGTCACCATGTAAACGAGATGTTACGAGAGGCAAATACTTTTCTTAGAAAGCAGTAAAGAAACTTTATACGAAAAAAGCGCAATTACATCGTGAAAGAAGCGGAGACTAATTGAAACGTTATCGTTAGAGAAACATTCCGGGTTCGGACCTCAGTAATAAGTTCTTAAGTTTGCGCTATTAATTTTATGGTTTCGTAAAAAAAGTTATCTAATGTTAGATAAAATATATAAAATGTAATTTTTTAGTTATATGAGGACATTGGCAGGTTGAAAAGGCCATATGTGGCACTATTTGTATGCAAATTATGTTATCGAAATCGGTAATTAGGTACAAAATGCGGATTTGTCGACTTATGCACATTTGATTTCTCCGCTAAAAATTAGTTTTTGGCCTTTCTATGATAATAAAATAATTAAGATAATAAAATTTAATAGATCTGAATAAAACAGATAATTATATTGACATAGAAGAAGAAAAACCGATCTGTACGCAGAGGGATGGTCTGTCGGATTTAACTGGAGAACTGTATTAAAAAGGATAATTTTAAACATAGAGAACCTTTTGCTGTGTGCATTGGTAATCGATATATGTATTAAGCTTCCGGTATAGATTGCTGTCTAACATGTCCATATTAAAAGTAACAAAGTGTGAATAAAAATCTTAATGGCTTGTTTTACAATATGATAAAAGAATCACGAATGTTTAAAGTACGCATCAAATTCGTGGGAGGAAGCCATAAAAATTGCAATTCTTCTAGAGTGTGAATGCATTATTATTACAGTAACATACTTATAGATAAAAACAACAATGTAAAGTAAAACTTTTTCATCTCCACTTAACAATGCCAAGATCACGTGCATAAAACAAAACTTTGACAAGGTCGCTCCGTATACGGAATCTCCTGTCATAGTTAATAGCGTTACGTGGCGCTGTGCAATTGTCTCGCGGAGAAAGTGTAATATTTTCTCACACCATCACGTCCGACTATAATTTTGCGTCTATTTCTCTGATTCACATCTCTAAATCTGCTACTGTTCTAGTGCCACACACACTGTTTCGAATATTTACCATTACTTTCTACGCAGAGTTTTGCAATTTTCTTACGCTTGTGATGAACTTTGTACGTTTTGTTAGGTTTTTGGTTAGCCAGCTGTCGTGATTGATTACAGTTTTGATAAGGGAAAGCGGAGTTCATGGATAAATTAAACAAAATATTAAATGATGTGTGATATTTAAGCACGCACCATAATAAGTAATTAATAATGTTATACAGGATGTCACACAAAAAGCGCTATTCTGCACCGGAACACGTTTAGAATGTACTGTTATTACACAAGTAAAATTAAATATTGACATAGAGGCAACGAAAATTATCAGCTGATGAATATTGCCAATAAACTTGGAAAAATAATTTAAATGACGAATATTTTTCTAAATTAACGTTCATTTTATAGTATTTTTGGCTGCATTTAGTTTGTTGTTGCTATAGATGTTTCAAACTAAGAAGAGCACAGTTGTGTATGCAACCAAATATACACAGGCAATTTATAAACCATACACTGGGTATGATTGGTTGCATATACAACTGTGCTCTTCTTAGTTTGAAACTACTCTAATAGTGTGTATTAGTGGAAATATAAATACTACTATACTATTAGTTAAGGAAGTCGAAGTACAAATGTCATCGTGTCACGTCGTTTCTTGAAAATAGTAAACTTAGGGAATGTTGTTCATATAATAAATGATATTAGGTTGATGATTAAAATTAAATGTCGTCCCTATTAAAAGATATATTCCAATGCCAAATAAGTTTGGGTTTTTTCTAAAAAAAAAAAGAACGGAAAATATGAATTCAAATATATACAAGTATTTTAGTGAAGTTTCCTGAAAACTTGAATAAGTCGGTCCATTATTAATTAAAATCGTTTTTTTGTCTTTATTCCTAAAACATCTAATAAACTTATGACGGAAAATCCATTCCTGCTCATTGTATGCTAATGAAATAGTACACATGATGAAAAGTGAAGGTAGACTACCAACAATACAGAACCGGAGTTTAGTTCACCGGAGTTTTAGCAGCACTTGAAGCCTTTCACCTGAAAGCTAGGCAAGCAAATACGCTTATTAGTTATTAGAAAATGGCTGTTTTTTAACCACCAAATTTTCTAAATTTTTGACTTTTTTACTTTTCGACTAGTACCCTAGAAGGAGTACGTATTGTAATAAACGAAAAAAAAAAATCGGGATTTCAGCGGAAATACGCGTTTTGTGTTGTCATAGAAATTGACGTTAGATATCGTCCAGAGATGGCTCTGTCTTTACAATATTAAATAATATTGTAAAAGTGTTCAGACACTTCATATGCCAACGATGCAGTCGGAAAGTTGGGTGAGGGCTATCCCAGCTATTTTAGTTATAATCTCCAAATTGCACGTTTATAGAACGGTTCAGATCATCATAAACATTTTCTGTCGTATTAAATATCAATTCTTTCATTCTTACTAAACCGAATTTCGTTTGTTATAGTTCCCTTGCTTCGAAATCATCTTAGATCTGTTTAAAAACTATTTGAAAACTAATACTACAATGAGTCTCTCTTGAATTTTCTCTATCTCTAACAGTTAGGAAGTTAAGATGTTCCCAAAATTAACAATAATGCGAAAATAGCTATTTTCTTACATTTTCTACTCTCAGAGCACATTGTTCAATGTAATCTCGCGATATAGACGATTCCAACGGTACTGGATGGGAAATTGTTTCAAGAATCCATTTCTGATAACCTCGTTGCTCTAAGGTGTATGGTTATAGAGTAAAATATGAAAACTTGCGTAAATCTATTTTTTGCATTTTTTTGACAACCGTTGGCTGTATGAAAAAACTAATACAATCTTTGAAAACAACGCAGTCAGTACATAAGAATGACTTCTATCTCGCGAAAAACTTTCCGACTTCAGAACTTCTGAAGCATCGTAGAGAAAACCAGAAGGAGATAACATTATATCGAAGGTAATCTCAAAAAATAAAATAATATCCTCAAACAACTATAAAAAAACATAACTTTATTTACTCCAATACAAGTATAATAATCACACAGTAACAATAAAAACTTCTAAATATTTACATAATACGATACATAGCCTTAAAAACTCACTTCCTGCTACCAGGCCGACAACTAAAAGAGCCCTCAACGCAAACTCCACATAAATAATACAATCACTGGCCACCAGGCTTTAGTCCGCAATCATTTACTTCTGATATTGAGCATATGGGACCTGATAGCTATATGTTAACTCAGACGAAGCACTTGGCAGGTAAACTTGCTGCCTGGAAGCGGCGGATTTCTGACCGCTGCTCGATTTAGGTGAAGAACTAATGGCGTTGGCCTGTGCTTGTTGTTGCTTATAATATTGCAGTTGAAGTACTGATGGAACATACGAATCCAAAAGTGATTGAGGTGCTGACTTTTGGACATACTGTGGTTTCTCTTGCTGGATGTATTGAATTTGAGCGGTTTGAGGTTCTGGAGAGAGTTGAGGTTGAGTGATGAACTGACTCTCAGCGTTTGGAGCTACCTGGTAATCAGGTTCTTGCGTGAAGATTTGAGGACCAACGCTTTGCGTTGCTTCTTGCTTGGTAGCGCTGACATACTGCGTTGGAACATACATTACATATTTGATGTTTCCTTTTGGATCGACAACCATCTGGATGTTGCTTGAGGAAGATGTATACGGCTGTACGTAGACGTATTGCTGGGTATAATATTCTGGTCTTTGATTGATTTGATTATCAACGATGTACGGAACGTTTTCGTATTGTTGGTATTGTGTTTGTGGTTGATACTGAACTTGTTGGTATTGTATTTGTGGTTGGTATTGAGGTTGTTGTTGTTGTGGTTGTTGGTAGATGTATTGAGTTTGAGCTTGTGGAACGTATTGCACAGTTTGTTGAGTTTGTGTGTGTAATTGTGCTGGTTTGGTGACTGTTGTTTGTGTTTGTTGCGATGGTTTGAAGCCGTAATGGAGTTGTTGTGGTTTCTGAGGATAAGGTGTCGAGTATTTCACTCCTTGTTTCTCTTGCTTGACTTGTCGTTCGCTGTTCAGGTTATCTCGTTCTATGTCTTCGAGTTTTAGCTGTTTCTCAGCGTATGTGATGCTGAACAAGCAGAGTAAGAGAGCTGTATACTTCTGCAAACAAAAAAATATGATTAGAATTAAACATATTGGATTTCTTTATGATTATTAATTATTATTATATTAATTATTATATTAATTTTTACTTTCAATTTTACCAAAGTATTGTAAGAAGCAATGAACTACGAAAATTTTTGCTAAACAACCGAATAATTTCGACAAGAATAAAAAAGAAAAACAGAATCACAAAAATATGATATTAAATTAAATATCTGGGGTGGCCTTCACCCTACTTTCCGACTACATCGTTGGCATAATGAAGTGTTTAAACACTTTTGCAATTATTCAATTTTGTAAAGCCACAGCCTCAGTGGACCCTATCTATCGTCAGTTTCTAGGACATAATGACATTTGTCATACTTACAGACATTTAATGTCATGTTATGTCAGTGGCAACACAGCGATGAAAGCTGTGGATTCTGCCAAACTGCTTCTATAAACGCTTATAGCGCCAAAACAGTTCATCCCATTGGTTCATTGTAATCGATTTAGGGGACCCCAAAACGGACATTTCCGCTGAAATCCCGAATTTTTCTTCTAGGGTACTAGTCGGAAAGTAAAAACTATATTTTTTAAAAATAATTAAAAACATAAATTAAATTACTATAAACTATTTTCATTTACCAGATAAAAAAATTCAAGGCTCTTATTAAACGAGGGAATTTGTAGTATGTTGTATTGTAGAAGGTTTTGATGTTTAATATTTAATATTTTTAGCTTTAAGATAAACTAATTTATTACTATGGTGACAAAGGTGTGTCTAAGAGAAATACTTTCTTTTATATTTAATAAATTGAGAGTTTCCTGTATTAAAGAGGTTAATGTTGTATCAATAATTTATAAGATTTGTCTCTGAACATGCTACATTGGTCCTATTGCAAAAGCTTATTTGCAGAAACTGACCCTTCAAGTAAAATTTGTTGGGAAACACATAAGATGAAAATAAACAAAAACACATAAGAGGAACAACAATTTATTATTATCTATTATCCTCGTTACCATTGTTGAGATGGCTATATAAAAAGATCCTTCAAATAAGAACAGATGTTATTTAAATCGTTTTCATACAGTTAAGCGAGTTAATCAAATTAAGATTAACTTGTATGTATAGCTCAATTACAAAATCCGAAATTAAACCCGTAAGTATCTCACCTTACTGGACATCTGGAGCTAATTTACCGTGAATAAACACATGTTCAGACCTGATGATCAAACCAAATCACATTACTGTAGCACCCATTTAATCTCCTTTATTCTTGTTGCGTAATATTTGTATCGACACAACACAGAAATTTATACCACCATGTATGAAACAATTAATCGTAGAAAGTCACCTGCATGCTGTCGGATAAAAAAGCAAAAATAAAAGTTGATTCCGACTGCTCAATGATGCCAGGTCATCTTCAGCATTTATTAATAATACCCACAAACTGGTTTCCTCGCCTTCGTTTTTCATTTGTGTTTTTTTTTGCGCTTGTTTAATTCCGTCTCTTGCAAAATGCACTTTCACCTACTTCGGATATTATCGAGGGTATTTGGGCGTGATGTCCACACACAAGAAAGACTTTCTCCGCTGCCTGCTACAGTTTTGTCTCTTTTATCTTGTGGATCTTAAAAAGAATAATGCGCGTCTACAACGTGTGCATTATATTGTATAATATTCCATTGTCCCTTGACATGACAACGCAAAGATTGTTTATATGCCAGTTTGTCTTTTGATATGACAACCATATTTTGTTATTATACGAATAGGTTGATTATTTCCTGTAACAGTTTAGCAAGCCGTTTAAAAGCCTACTTTTAATACGTTTATAGAAAACCAAAGTGACAAACAAAGTAACATATTAATCAAAAACACACGTCCACAACTTGAATAATACACCATGCCATTGTTCTCTAACGATAAACTAAACATTGTTTATGTTAACTTTGTCTTCGAGTGTAAATACCCGTATATTATACAGGTTTGATGTCATTTTCTTTACAATTTTCTCTCTCTCTTTGCGTATGAATGTGTCGAGATTAATTCCTGCCGAGTACCGGTAATGGTAAAAGCTCGCGTTTTTATTGCACAGTGAGATGCTGCCCGTACTCGCCTATCGTAAATTGTTGTTACTTTATGTAACTTCCGCGTAATATTCTGCTATAGTTATTACAGTTATTTAGTATGTGATAGATTAGTAATGCTTCCTGATCTACATCTAAAGTCTTCGGTTTGTCATTATAAGCTTTCTAGAGTAATTGCAGTAATTTATACTTTATACGAGACTACATTATTACATTAAACAATATTATACAATACATACTATAAATTAAGAGGAAGTTATTTTACTACTAATCCAACAGATAGTAGTTAGATAGTAGAAAAAATGTTGATAAAAAATGGTATAAAATCTTTATGAAATACAGTTCTTATGTTATCTATTACTTTATTTTTGTATTTTCTTTCTATGTAACATTTAAAGAAACTCTCAGTTCATTTATGTAACACGAAGTTGACCAACGTTGTTCGTAACTTTGTTCTTCTAATTTTATGGTCGGTAGCTCAAAATCCCTGTATAATATTACAGATTTTATGAAATACTTCATATTGTTTTCTTAAAGCATACATAATTGCTCTAATCATTATAATCTATTTTATATTTCTATTAATTACATTAATTTGTGTGTTGTGGCAAAAAGATATAAAATTACATTTTTAATACACATTTAACACACAAATTTTTCATATTAAACTGTAACAAAAAGTGTAACGTTTAAATGTTACAATAAAATATAAAGAAGTAACGTTTTTCTTTAATTCGATGTTTAAATTATTAAAAACCATTGAAATAATTTGGTATACGAACTTTGTTATCAGCTAGCCAAAACCTGCATACCTGCCAAAACTCATCATCTCAAATGTAGTAGTGAAGATATAGATAGAGATAAGCGTTTGAGGTATATGTGTGCAATTAATCCTTTTATAGATCGTTAAAATGTTTATCGTCAAAATCATTGCTGCATAAGAAATGCATAATTACAATGAAGAAATGCTAGTCTTTAAAGTCCTTGAAAGGGTGACATTTGAGCTTATGTTATTTGATATGCGGGTGCTTGTGTCAAATTGCAATACTTTTCAAGTAATTCAAGTGTGACAGGTATCGAATTTCTATGCTGTATTGCATACAACATAAAAGCAAGAAATAATAACATATATGTAGTTCATAAAACTATACTTCATAAAGAAATGCCACTAATAAATATCATAGCAAAATTATATGAACAAAGTTTTGTTGTTTGTTCAAGACGTACAAAATAATGTAAATGAAAGTTGGCACAATAATAAATTTTACTTAAAAAAAGATTGTATATAAAAAACAATAATTTTATTTCGATTTAAATAACGCAAGTTAGACAAGATTTAAATAACCATAAAATTAATATATGTTAAACATGAACTATTAATTTTTATAACATGTAATTAATTTCCCTAAATTGTCAATTTGTTAGATTAACAACAGTTAGAAAATGTTATTATTCCTTGTTCTATTCAATTTCACGTTCACTAAACTTAAGTCACTAACACTTATGAACATCTATTGTCTATTATCCATAGGTAATAAAAACTTACCATATCTGCAGAAGGATGTCGTGTATGTGTGTGTGGGACCAGGTGTGGATGCAATTTAATAAGCGGATGTTCAGGAAGCAAGCATTTGTAGTCGCGCTGGTAAGGTGAACGGTTTTAGACCCTACCTCCGCGATATGGTCGCTGTATGATACAGATGAGTCGGTACCACCCTACCACTAAAAAATTATGTACCTACCACATCAAAATCGCCAAAATGATGTTCATGGCCTCCATTAACCTTTTTGACTTATCTTGTAGCCCGTAGTTTTCGATGCTTCTGGCACTTTTACAAGTGTTCGGTAGTAAATTATGTTAATTAAAATAAAATCTGGGTAATTATTATTTTGTGGGTGTGAATACAGTTATTGGAATGAGATTTTATACGTTGTTTATACATATTAACGTATAAGCATTTAATTTTCTTAATTTACAATACACCTTTTGTTTTATGGTTCATGAAAGGAGGTGTTTGACAACTAAACTTTTTACAGTATGATGTCACACTTTTGGAATGTGATTTTCGATTAGAAAAAGCAAACTTCACACAAAAAAATTGAATTTCAATTTTGAAAATAAATTTCATATAGCTGAAGTCAAATTTTTTACATATAGACTGAAATTGATAAATCTGAATAGAATTCCTCGTGGGAAATATAATAAGATTTTACTACATGATACAAGGATTGTAAATGACTATAAAGAAGGAAAGAACTGGAAAGCAAATACTTTGAGAAGAAATTCAAAGAAATTAAACATCCATTAGATTAGCAAATCACATTAGTCGGAATTATGCAGCAATATAATACCATACACTGATGTTGAATTTCCCGAATTGCAATATTGACAAAATCATCTAAAATAGTAAGTACCTTTTTTTTGTAAACTTGTAAATATTTGATTGAAAGCAATTATGGAAAAAAGGTATGCAGAATTTTAATTTATATGTAAGATAACTAAATGGTTCAAGCTATGATTATTAAATTTGCCAAACCATCTCTTCTAATGAGATTTAAATTATTTTACCACAAATTTTCATCTAAATTGATCTCTGATTACGATGTGGTTATGCTTGTATTATCATAAAAATACTACAAACGCGACTAACCACAATAATACAATTATATTGAATACTAATATAACAAGCAATCATAATAAAAAGAACAACACCAACGATTATGAAAAGTTCCTAAAAAAACTAAAAAAAATCCCAGCATTGTAACGATAAATACAGTAATCGACAATTGCTATTCCACCAAAATTAATGATAGAGCACAACAACAATGTTGCCCAAATGACCGTTGCTGACCGTTTGTCCGTCTTAATGCCAAAATGATTAGAATCTTTTCCAGATTTAACAATACTCTACTTTAAATACAAAACATAAAATTATACGGTATTAGAGAAAGTATAATTGCGTCTCATTTCTGCTGTAGGTACGTGAGTCATCCATAATCGATTTTTTAGATCGAAGTCGGAAGAAAACAATATCCGGGATTTTGGTTTTAGTTACTTTTTTTCTCAATTTTCAAACGGCATCAAATACAATTAATTACCTATATGATAGTGACTCATAGATTTGTAGGTGTATGAAAAATAAAAGAAAGCTAAAATCAACCTTATCTTTTTTTATGAATACATATTAAATCAATTTACATTTCGAGTCTTTATTATGCAGTTCTTTCAGTGTTTTAATTAAGGTAATAAATAAATAAATAAATAGTATATAATAAATTATACTAAGTATTAGAAAAATCAATGAAAATATTTAAGTAAAATGTAACAAAATAGTTTCTTAATACCTATTCATGTCAGTGGTACACGTTGGTAGTAGTAGTACACGTGGAAAAAGATCGATAAACAATAGAGAAAATCAAAGTGATAACTAGCATACAAAATAGAATTACCAGTTTAATTGGTTATTTGTCAGCAATGGTTTATTTATCAGCTAAGCACTCACCAGGTGTCGATGACACTTGATTTTGCAGACTTTTGAGAAAGCTTCCACAAATATCAAGTTTGAAATGAGTTAAAATTCGTCGTTTTTTGCTTTCCGACTAGAGATTTTAGCGGAAATACGCGTTTTGGTGCCCCTGAATCCATTGCAATGATTTCTGGAAAATGTATGTGGTGTGTGGGTATGTATATATGTCTGTGAACACGATTGCGCTCAAATGGCACAACAAATCAGACTAATTTGTTGCACATATTTAGAATTACGTAGGGACGAACTGGATTGTTTTTGGTGACAATCTGACAACCGGAAGTTGCAAATTTTAAATACGTCTTCTCAGGGATTCATCCGATTGATATCAAATTCATACCAACTCATCCTCCAGTGCCTTTAAATATGTATACAAATTTGCAGATCAGTGGGGTATTGCAAATTGTCAGATTTTGACAAACGTCAGTGCCATTACATGAGATTAAATGTCAGTATGACAAATGTAATTCTGTGTCTGAAACAGACGTTAGGTAGCGTCCAGAGATGGCTCTGGCTTTTCTAAATTAAATAATTGCAAAAGTGTTTAGGCACTTCATTGTGCCAACGATTTAGTCGGAAAGTAAGGTGAGGGCCACCCCAGATATTTCTTTCCAACAAGTACCCCTAGAAGGAAAATATTGTAATAGACGGAAAAACAGAATCTATGGGACGAACTAGAATATTTTTGGCGACAAATTGACATGGGCCCCCGAATTTTTAGGAAATTCATTGTCAACCATGAACTTTTATCATAAATTATTTATTCATTATTCAATCTTTCCTACTACATTGTTGATACATTGAAATGTCTGAATATTCCAAACACATTGTACAATTTCGTGAACCCAACTGAAGACTGCTTCTATAAACGCTTATAGCGCCTAAACCCCTCATCCCATTAATCTGTAAATTGGTATACGTATTTAAAATTGCTGGAGGATGAGCTGCTAAATCCCTAAGAAAGTGCATGAGACAAATGCCACTTCCGGTTATCAGATTGTCACCAAAAGGGTGCCCTGGTAATTCTAAATAAATATACCAATAGCCTACACATAATATAGTTTTCAGAAATCATCAGGAATTGTAGATAAATATAGTAATTTATGTTAGATTGGCAAGCAATTAAGCAAGCACTTGTAGCCGCAATTGTATCCAATAAAGAAGATAATTTGTCAAAATCTAGTTCCTGAAGCCGTAGTAAATTACAGCCAAATTACCTATCATTAATTTTGGTGTACTAAAGCGGAGTACCATCATGCAGACCACACGATGAAACTAATGAGAGGTATTAATTTCTTTTCAACTTTGTCCATAAATAATTTACCTCTTATATTTGTTGGATAAATTAGAGAGCAGTTAGCGTTGATCTTATCAACGAATCGGAATTACTATTAAGGAAAGAAAAAGGCAATCAGCGAAACCAATGATCGACCGGTGTAATTGTAGGTAAATGCCTGGGCCATTCATTCCTAACCTATTTCGGCTTGCACAAAAGCGAAAAACATACCAAACGTGCGTCGGTCGGTCGAGTATATCTCGAAATTAGATATTAAGGTGTGTTGGACTACCTTCTTTACTTTTACTTTAACAGCACACTCTTCTCTCAGTGCTTAACATAATATAGATTTGTCGAGAGAGGATATCGCTCGCTCAAATAGCAAAATAAACCGTTACTATAGACCTTGGGGAAGGTCACTTTCTTCGTGTTATTAGATTTATTGCTCCAGGTTATCTTGGATTGTTAACTTTTGGATCTAATTTAATTATGGAGCTGTAAAGGGTCTTCTGTTTTAATTAATGTCGTTTTAGATATTGAATGTGATTATTAGAATACACAGCTGGGTTTGTCGACAATAAATCTACGGAAAAAATGAGGTTTTAGCGGAAATACACGTTTTGTGGTGCCCTGAATTCATTACAATGATTTCTGGAAAATGTATCATTCCAGTTAATATGTAGTCTACTTCCGGTGTACCGGAAGTGGGGACCATCTTCCAAATATTTTAGATACAAAGATCGAACCACATTCTCAATTTAAAAGACGTATAATACCCTGTATATATACAATATTATTTTCTACTGCTTTACATTTAACCATTTATTATTATAAAACAACTCCATATGTCAACGTCCTAAAATTAACTTTATTATCAGCCACGTAACAAAAATCACTTTTCTCTTACCTGACGAAATTTATTACACTTTCTGATGGAGATACAGTTCGATGACATAACTACATAGTTTTCCAGAAATAGGAGAAGAGACAGATCCAAGTCGTTGCCGAAGGCGTGGTTTTTTTTTCATCGACGGAGATGTGAAAAGGTGTAGCTAATTTGAATTGGAGGATGGGTCCAGTGAAAGTCCAACTCGTCCAGCTATTAGATCAGACATTCTAAACTCGGATCCGTCTTAGAGATCACGCGTGATGAATTGAATTGTAAAAATTTAGGCGACGACTGACCGTCTCTCGTCTTACATTGTCAAACTAGTGAACATTCTGACGGACATTGATGAATTATTTTATTAAACTAAATCAGAGGGCATTTTGCCTTTTTTTTCTTGAAGCACAAATGCACATACGTCATGCTAATTCGTTGGACGAGTAGTAAATTGTGGTAGAAACGAGTAAATAATAAAAATGATAATGAACCATAAATTAATAAATTTAAATAGAAACGAATAATTACTAAATGTAAATAAAAGAAAGTAGGTATGTACATAATCAGTCTTGATAGGAGAAGAGTTTAATTTAGTCCTGGAAATGCAATAAGGAATTTGATCAATAATATATTTTGGTTATGGGTCGAGAATAACACTCGAACTATAATATTAAATCATTTGTAAAATATCACTAAAAATACCTACTTCCTACTGAACGTAAAACATTTCAAGAAATGATAATGTCTTGAAAATGATTGAAGTAGAAAATTAGTATGTCAAGAAAATTGTCGTTAATATATTCCTTTTAAATGTGAAAATGAAAAAAATTAAAACAACTCGAGAAAGTTCACTTGGTTGCATATATCTGTTAAATATACGTTGATACGTCGACCCGGATTTTGCCGGATCACAGATCTGCTTTGGCAGTGCAGACAACAGAAAGTTCGCTAATGTTGTTTGTGTTGCCTGATCAAAATTAAGAGAAGCATGCACAAAATCTGATATAATGGTTTTATTTCGACTTAGAAAGCTCACGGCTGTGGTTTATTTTAAACTATCTCTACCTATACTAATTGCGAACTTTCAAGTGTAGGGCGCGTTCAGCGGAATCGCCCATTTTCGCCGACACGTGACGTCTAGAAATTCCGACAAGCGGATCGATGAACGTCAAAAATTTACATTTTTTATCCGTTCCTGTCGACCTTATAAAAGCCGCTCGCTCTCATGTCTTACGATAAGATCCCTCTAAATACCCTTCGCAAAGAGTTTTGAGCAAAAAAACGGCCTTAAAAACAATTTTCGATCCAAAAAATCGATTTTTGTCGACCCGTGATTTGCTGCTATTACCACAGTAACGTCAAACCCGAAACGCCCCCTGCCGGACATTCGTAACAACAGTAACAGATAGCAGATAACCTAAAATGTATCCTAAAATGTCCATATTGCGAATGTGGACAGGTGGGAAGCCTTAACCACATATTTCTAGAATGCCCAATAACTAAAATCGAAAATTTTGACTTATACACAGAGCTAGTTTTATCTAATTTATGATTAGTCCACCATGATTGCAAGACAGAAAGCTTTCTTCTTGTTGAATTATATTTTTAAAATATCTGGTGTGGCCCCCACCCAACTTTCCGACTACATTGACACATTGTTTATAGATCTATAAACTCTCTAAACATATAGACTCAGTTTGGTCAAAATCGGATGAATCCCTACGAAAAAGTATGTGACATTTGCCATTTCTGGTTGTCATATTGTCACCAAAAGCAATCCAGTTCGTCCCCCGGTAACTAAATATGTATACCAAATTTCAGCGCGATCCGTTGTTCCTTCTGGGCACTATCGTGTTTACGGACATACACTCATACATACATACATATATTTTCCAGAAATCATTGCAATCGATTCAGGGGACCCCAAAACGCGTATTTCCGCCGAAATCCCATTTTTCCGTCGATTTTCCGGCGACTTTCCTTCTAGGGTACTAGTCGGAAAGTAAAAATGATTAGGTCATTATCACTTTTTGCCAACCTAGCTTAAGAAATGAGAGTAAAATGCACAAGTCTGTGTCTAAGTTTGTCTTGTCTTGTCTTGACTACCCGGTGGGCCCCGGTACCTCTAATGGCCAGTTCGCCCCAGTATGAGGCACTACTGTATCTAGAGCGCACAGGATAGATTTGATAGTCCATTTTACGAAATTTATCATCTCCCATTAAACCAAAGAATGCTTTTCTTTATAGCTGATATGATCATAAACAAATACACAATTAACAACGTCTTTTTATCAAATTTAAGATTAAAATCAACTTTCTTTTCTTAACATTATCATTATCATATAATCAACTCGTCGATCCAAACAAAACCAAATCCACAGACCAATTTGCGCCAACCCACATCAACAATAAACACTAATTCTTCCATCTCCTAATATTCTCTAGCAGTAATAATTTCTATACCTTTCCATCCATATCATAATACGTGAGGCCCACGTCACTTTCATACGTTAGAGACGCTCTTTTTTTCACGAAGTGAATGTCCGACAGAGGGCGTTACCTTCTCGAGCCACTCGGACAATGTTATAATTTCTCTTTTTGATATGCAGCACCTCGCTTAGGAATCGAACTACTGAAATAGATTACTCCCGTCTTGCAAAACAAGGTAAAAGTTCTACACGCGATCTCTTGAATCAATTTGAAAGTAATATTTTATGATAATAAATACCGCCGAACAGAAAGTCCGAAGTTCTGACATTATCCTATTTATGCCGATTATAAACATAAACGTATTCAAAACGTGAAATCTGTCACATGGTTTTCCCTTCTAATGTCATTTTAATTACCGCATAGCGTGATTGTCTTACTACAAAGACAATACGAACAAAACGCACTTTCAGAATACAGCCTTTAATTATTCATTACAAAAGACCATTCGACTAAAAACGAAACACTTAACGCTAAAATTAAATACAGTATTTACAGCCTAAAGATAAACTAAATCCTTAATCGCAATTCATCTTCATCCTTTGTTGTACGTATTGTAGTTATAATTGGTATTGGTATTCGAACTTTGCCCTTGCGCTGAGGACTTTCCACTATCACTGCTTTGGTAGTCCTGGCTACCACTATCTTGTGTGGCTGCCTTAACTCCTATCGCTTGCAAAGCTGAAGCATCAATTGGACCACTGCTTTTTAAAGGAGTTGATCCTAAACTTCCAGTACTCAACTGCTCCTTGATCTGGGCTTGTTGCTCTGGAGTAAAATTCTCCAGACCAGTAATAATTGGCGACGGAGTTCTATACGATGGAATAGGTACAGGTGGTACGTATTTCTGAGCAGCCAATTGAGCCAAAGCAGAAATATGGGACAAAGAACTCGTCTGTCCAAAAGAACCTTGTGGATACTGGTACTGACTTTGACCACTTTGCTGACTACTATAATCTTGCGCAGTATAACTTGGAGTCTGTTGGGTTGGTACTGCCGTAGCAGCAGCAGAATACTGATGACCTTGTGGCAATTGATACTGTTGCTGTGGCAGACTCGTCACCAGTTGATAATAAGGCGTTTGTTGGCTCTGTTGTTGGACATATTGTGCCTGGACTTGTGGTTGAACATGGGCAACATTCGGTATGAAGTTTCCTTGCAAGAACTGGACCCTAGCTTGTGGATTGGCGTGGAAATACTGCAACAGTTGTTGTGCTGCTGATGTTAGGTAATGTTGTGGTGTTGCTGGTTGAGCGATTATGATCATGGCGGGTTGATGTGGGCCCTGCGATTGTTGATAATGCTGGTATTGTTGTTGCTGGTATACTGGACTCTGTACGTATTGTACTGGGTAGTATTGATGGTGCGGGGTTTGCTGTAGTTGGGCTGTTGAGTAGTATTGGGGTTCTTGCTTTTGTACGGCTGGTATGGCGTTTGAAACCTTGGTCGGTATTGCTCTAGTGTTGGTCTGTTGTGTTTCTGACACCTGCTGGTCTGCCGCTGACGCTAAGCAGAATGCGATGGATAGAAGAACCTAAAAGAGATCAAATTCAAATTAAATCGACGCGTTTGCTTCTAAAATATGCTACAGAGTTAAGGTCAGGAAAATAATTTCCTAGATGGTTTGGTCTTACACATTTCTGGCTTAAGAAGATAGGTTATAGGAACGACTAATTTCGATCAAACAAGGACTAAATGCGTCTTCTAAAGTCTATAATAAGCTATCTGGTTTTGTATGGCAACGAAAGGGGTAGAATTAGACCAGCTGCTGTATTTTGAACCGTACGAATTGAAAATGTCTTTGAAGTTTCCGAGCTAATGCTAGTTAATAATAATAACATGAATGAAATCTCGTTTGCTCTTTGCTACAACTGTTATTCTATAAACTACATCTACAATAAGTGTAGATGTTGTAATCGGCCTATAACAGTTGAAATTTGTGTGAAATTTGAAGCCTTTGTCTTTTTAGCAGAAATATGTAAATAGTTAATTCTTGACCAATCTGTATCCTGAAAATATGAAGCCGTATAAAAAATGTCAATTTAGCAGAGGTGATACACAGATGTTAAAACATGTTTTATTTTGAAATATGTACCTTGATTGAATTTGTTTTATGATAGGAATAGGTACCTAAGAAAGGTAGATATAAAACCAAAAAAATCGGAATTTCAGCGGAAATACGCGTTTTGAGATACCCTGAATCCACTGAAATGATTTCTGGAAAATATCTCTGTTTATGTGTGTGTTAGTATGTGTTTACGTATATGTGTATGTCTGTGAACACGATAGTGCCCAAAAGCTACAACGAATTGGGCTAAATTGAATTTTGTATACATATTTGGAAACACCGTGGACGAACTGGATTGGTTTTTTTTTTGTGACAATCTAACAACCGAAAGTGTCAAAAGATACAAATGAATGTATCTATCACTAAGTTCTAGATTTCCGGGAGAAAACCGCGTCAACGACGATAAAGTAGTCAACGTCATTCTCTTCGTAGCTGCTTACTGTTACGTCCTGAAGATGTCTTTTGCAACAGAGTGCGAAACGGTGACTACTTTATCGTCGCTGACGCGGTTTTCTCCCGGAAATCTAGAACTTAGTGATTCGAACCGCGGAAGTCTCTAATCTAAATATACATTCATTTTGTTAGAGATTCAACAAACATATTTAAGTAATTCATTGTTTACTACGGAAATGAGTTTCCTTCTTGATCATGATTGCAAATTTAGCACACTTTTTTAGTGGGTTTTATAATTACCATATTAATTTTTGCAGCTTTGGCCTGACCATAGCACAGTGGTCAAAAATGGTACAAAAATAATAACATAAATAATGAAATAAAAAAATTCTAGCCACGACCTAGATTCGATCTAAAATCCTCTACTAATCTTCTTATCAAGTTATTAATAATTATTTGTCAATAGGTAGCCAAACCTGTCATACTTCAATAAAGAAATCCACTGACAGTTGAAGATTCAATGTTATGAGTAAGAAACATTCAACGTTTTGAATTAATTCGCAATTGAAACGTGATAATAATCATCTAAACACTATTTCCATCAAAATGAATCGGCGATATAAATAGTCCTAATAATCCAAGGAACACACCACACTAAAGACGCGATTGTAACTCCATATGTGCCAACTACAGATGCCACTAATCTTTTCCAGTTAGGTACTTACTATGAACATCTTCATGACTTCTCAAGATGGCAAAGAGCGCACTCAAACTTTTAGCTACAACTCTCACCGTCGAACAACAAGTGGACATTTTGGCCGGTCTCCAGCTTATATAGCCTACCGGTTGCATTTTTCCCTGGCTAACGAAACATGGCCCAGATTTTGTTGCAAAAGAAAGAAGAACGTCATAGTATACGGAGGCATTTCACTCCTTCGAAGCGTCCGCTCATTTTTCTTCGGCTTTGTCTGTTTCGCGTTGATGGCAGCACTTCGTCACTTTCGCTGAAGGTTACCGTAACGGCAATTTGACAGTGTGTGCAATGTTACGCGATCCTGCGACCTTACCATGTGTAACATCTTCGCGAGGAAGAGAGAAAATGTTCAGGTCATTCACTTGTAATTGATTGTTTATGGGATTCTATTATAGGAAGATGGTAATATGAATGGATCCTGATTTATCATTGTTTCTGTTAATGGATAAATATTTGCTGTTAGGCCATGCAAATGGTTTATTAGAACTATGAAGCGAATAACTATTTGCTACTGGCTGCTAACAGCATAGTGTGACCACTCAGCAGCGCTGCTTTACCAATTGGCGAGTGAGTTTAGCAGCAGCCAGCCCACCAGCGCTTGTTTAACTTTTACAGCAACCAGCATGAATGTTAACTCAGGAAATTATGTATTTTTGAAATGTGTTTTATAAATATTATGCGAGGTAATATTCTCCCAATATATAAAGAGGGCTTTAAGCGATACAGTTGTTAAAATACAACAAAGTTGATTGGAATGCAAAATGTAGAGTGGTCACAATACGCTGTTTTAGTATTTGCTGCTTGCTGCAGATTATTAGCCGCTGTTAATCAGCATAGTGTGACCACTCAGCAGCAGCTATTTTTGCATGCCAGCGAATGGTTTTGACTGTTGCTTGTAAAGTTCAACATGTTGACCTTTCATTAGCCACTATTTAGAGCTTGCGCTGCTGGTTCAGGACAATCGTGGGTAGAAAATACCAACCATCGATTATAATAAATAATTTAAAGCAAAAATTCATTACTTTTGTTAAATGTATAACTAATAATATAAAATTATAAATATGTGATTTATGTCATCGTGGCCTTGCTTATGTTATTTACACTCGTGTACAGTGCTTTCTAAATTTATGTAGTCAGGTTTAAGGCAGGTAGTCAATAAAACCCCACATATTGGTATCAAATATGAAATATTTTATGGTTGCGACGCCTTCAGCTGACAATACATTGTCTCACTGTTGTATGTACCTACGTGGTGACATATAAAATGGACCTGAAATAGTTGACCTTGTAGTTTGAACTGAGTCTTGTTGGTAGCTACCAGTAGCTACCAGAGGCAGCAGTACTTTTGCTGGTAACAGCGTAATGTGACCACAAAATAGCCGAGTGCGAAACGTTAAAAAAATATGTAGAAAGAAATTTGTATTAAATTCTAAAAATCTTTATTTTTTTGAATATTGTATTCGTTATGTTAATCTTCTAATAAAATATTATTAGGTTGTTAATTTAAGCCATAAGTTTGGACATCCGGTATCTAAAGAAATACGTATTTTCTGACTTTTCCGTTTGTGAAATGTTTGAAATTCTCACACCATCAGGACTAGGAACACGACATGCGGTAATTAAATCCTTAAGTTCAACCATTAAACTCAAGCTTCCTAGCAGTAAATAATCAAAATTAGAACGGATATACCGCGCATTTTGTACTTTCATTCTTGCAAAACGCACTCCGAGACTATCTATTACAATTAAACTTGTCTTACATTTAGAAATACTAATTGGGCTCGACTAGGGAAACCAATTTTCGAACGTTGCAACCTTTTTCACGAGATACGCGATATAATAATTACAGCCTAGATATGCATGACTAATCACAGCCCTAAATAGTTTACAATGTATTTGGAAATATGTTCTCGTTTTGCCAATTCATAATAGTTGTAATTAGAGTACGAAATGATCCAGTTACCAAAATGTTGAACAAATTCTAATTCTGCATTCATTGAGTATGTGGACGAAACCTGAATTAGAAATTCTTTACAAGGTGAGTCCGTGCCATCGCTCTATTTGTTTAGTGGAAAGAAATTGTACCAGTATGATAAACAGTTTTTTTTTATTTGTTGCAAATGTGGTCGGTATCTGATTTGACTTGATTTATACCACATAATCTTTACCAATGTTGGTGAATGTATTAGAAGACTAATTTATTACAAATAATATAAAGGCTTTCGTTTTCTATTTCTACCTTTCCATAAGGGGTGTTGATGTGATTCTCAAACCAGAGTTTGTTGTTTATTTCACATAAATACATATTTATTTCATATAAATATTTTCTCTAACATAAATTTAACAGTTTTGTAAGTTTTTTTTTCTGGTCTGGTCACTTTTACGATTCTAAAATGTTAATGACTAATTCATTTCTATAATAGCTTTTCCCATGAGTGTCACACAATATTTCTTTCTAGACAGGAAAATCAAACTACGACGATGTAAAAATGTAATAAGGAAGGTCAGTTCTGAAAATAATAAATAATAGAGGCCCCAAATTACTACCTTGCGGTACTCCAGGTGCAGCATAGATTCAGAGAGTACCTGTGCAGTATTTACTGTAAGAGGTTTATGACCCGCAAGATTGAGATCAGTCGAAATATTGTACAATCGCTATACGTTACATAAACACAACAATAAAGTATGTGCCAGACTCATTAAACTGTATATTGTATAATTACATATTCACTAATTAATTATGGCGAGAGAACTCAATCAGAAGCTCTCTTTGAGAGACGAGACTGCTGTCCTAGTTTTTTCACTTTCTGCACATGTTCCTGTATTCAAATCCAAAGCAATTTTCGAAGAATTTCGACAAATGAGTCTAAACAAAGCCAAATTTCACGCGAGATGCATCCACTGCCAATGTTTCTTACACGGTATTTGTCTAAGTATAACTTTCAAACAACTTAAAGCAAAATTATCAGTGAAAGGTGTGCATAAAGAACATCAGATATCAAAATAAAAATAAGAAAAGTCATGCAATATAGAGAAACAAATATAGACTTTTAGGTTTTTTCTTCAGATTTTTTTATCCAGGAACTAACCTAACGTGTTACAGTAACATGATTGACATATAATGATGGATCAGTATTATAACACGAAAGCTGTCTGCTACCTCGAGCAGAAGATAATTGATTCTAAAATTACGTTTCATTCTCCGCCTATCAGAACTATATATGACAGAAAATGGGTGACAAACATAACAGTGAAAGTGTGCCTTTGGCAACTTCTGTATAGCAAGCGTAACAAACGTCATTCTATCGCTACTGCCTTTGTACTTCGCCCAAAAAATGCATGTCTTTCGAAATTTCGAAAGCCACATTGTGCAAAAGTGCAAACTAGGAAGACGGTTGCATCCCTGTGGCGCAGAAGGAGTTGAATAAAGGATCGATTTTCCTAAGATAGATTAAACTGGAGCATTGTAACCGTGTGCTTTCAAGTGAATGATTATTTCCGCAATTCATTGAGTGATTTGAGCAGATACCTAATATGGCTTATAATACAATTTCAGAAAGGATTCATTACAATCTCTTTGTAAAAGTAAATAATGACTTCAAATGACTATATGACCAAGAATTACTACGAATTGTATAACAATAATTGTTTTATTTAGATAACTGCTATGAAGATACGAATCAAAGACTTTTTCTGTTAATGTGTATGTGAAATTATGATGATGACCACAGTATCAGACTAAATAGAATCAAATAAATTGCTACAGATTGACCCACTGTCAGCTTAACAGTATTGTTATTCACATATTAATTAATCACAATGGATTATGCGACTTTTCCTCTTACAATTAGCAATAAAATCTTCTAATCGACCAAATCCTCGATCAAGCGTATAATTGTGCCGCTCTCACCGCAAAAGAGCAATCGCACTTGGCAAAGTAGGTGGCGATTATCTAGTTTTATCTGCTACGTCCACGTTCATCAATTAATTGTTTTCCAGTTCGATTGGAACGGACGGGCGCATACGTGATACACTTTCAATTGCCATCACGCTCGAGAAGTCGTGTAAATTTCATTTAACACTTCTCTTCGTCTATTTTGACACGAAAGCAAAATAAATTCCTAGGAGTACTGACCTAGAACGAGGCTGCCATAGCCGCTATAAATAATTATTGCAGTACGGCGGACATTCGAATTAAAATATAAAAGTAAATGTCAAGTTTAACTTTGCGAAATGGCCGATTGTTTGGTGTTTATGCGTTTTTACAATGCCGTTGTTCGTTCTGGTCTGGGTCTCGGGTTTTCGTGGTTTTTATCGCTTTTCAAAAGATGTGGGTTTCTAGTTAAATTATTGTCACATTAGCAGGCGCTCGTGACTATGCCAAAATTGATACATGCATAATATATAGTTCTGTGTAAATGATAAAATAGTTGGGATAAAATAGTCGGAAAGTTGAGTGGGGGTCACCCCGGATATTTTTACAATAACGATTAATATATTCATTAATTAGGCATCATATATAGAACCTTGATACTGTTTACACGATAATTAGAAAAACATAATAAAGCGAGCATTTTTTTAGGCACAAGTGTCAGTTACTCCGAATCGAGTGAAAGGATATATTTTTCGGTACCCGTCACGCCCAGGTTTTGTTGACGCTTTGTTCTCAATGCAGGAAATACAACCTACAGTATGATTTACAAGATGTATTATTAACAAAAAGTACTTTCAAAACCACGACAGCGTTTAAGTACCAACATAGAAAGAGATCTTGGCGCACTCTAAATTATAAATAATAAAAAGTGTCAGATAGGATGTGTTAATTAGCTTTATGAGTTTCATAATTGGGTAATAAGAAATAATTTCTTTTAGTAAAATATATCGGTGTATAATCTTGTGATGGGATGTAAGTTATTAATTACTATAGATCATAAAAAATAAATTTCAATAAAAACAAATTTCTCTCGTTAAAATCCAGAATAAACGCTTTCCTTAGAGAAAAAACCTCAAACTCAGTCGGTTAACAGATAGGTATACGAGAAATCTACATTTCAAAAGCTGCGACTACCAGCAAATCAATATTTTAACCGACTTTTACTTACAGTGAATCGAGAACAAATTACAATTCACCGTAGATAGGGAAGTGTACAATTCTCCATTGCATCTGTTCAAATAGGCTTGGTATACTGACTTCAGTAATAATTACTAAATATAGGATGCTACAACTGTACAAAAGCTGGTCAGTTACCGGTTTAATTTTCTCAAAAAGAAAACTGTGCATGCTGTGCATTACGTATAGTTATGCAATTCGAGAATTTCTTTCGTATATAATGTTGCACGTACGTTACGTGTATGTGAATTATGTGCAGTAGGAAATGTCTAATTGAAACGAGCCAATAGAGTTTGATTTTACTATACTTTCTCTATTTGTTTATTACATTATAGTACATATTTTTTTTATAATTAAAATGTATGTATGTAATTGATTCGAGAAGAAATACTAACAAATATCTTCTCCATATCGTTGGCGATCTATAAATACTATCTATTAATAACATGATATGTGAACAAAACGCTTAATCTCTAATTCTATTGTTTGTAAATCATCAAGCAACAAGATGATCATTTAATTAGCATGTGATTATCATAAATACTGATTGTTCATTACTTTGTCGAGTATTGTATTCGCAAAACAAGCTTTAAGTGATATTATTTTTATGAGCGATTTGCTTCTGTTATTTATGGTTGGAAAAACCAGACGTTTTCAGGATCTACGTACAAGCGACTAGTTTACGTAAAAGGTGATTATTATTGCTAAAAGACAATCATTTTTTATCAATTATATCAATTTGATTTTGTATAAAAACTGAAATATGAAGGTGTTAGTTGGAAATATGAAATTGTTGTAATTATCACATCAAAGGCTAAACTATGAAAAGTTTTTTAGTATCCATAAAGATACTTATCTTAAAAATATATTTTATTATGAGTCTTATTTTATGGAATTTATAAACTTTCTTCTATTTAACGCTTAAACCAATAAGCTTCCTCGTGCACTGCTATCTTGCGAGTTGCGTTGGATATGTTACGGCTAAAATGGACACTTCGCTAGTTTCAAAACTAACTAGCTATTTTGCAAACTAACTAAATGCGCTGAATCATTCATATTAATTACCTACGCTGAGTAAAATCAAAGAATATGTTTTTAAATAAACTATTGAAGGTAGATAATTGTTTTGGCTCTCCTAGTACAAAAAATCTGATGTGATCAGGCACATGACTTTATCATACGATACAGCCGTGTTCAGGGGGGCAATTTGGAAGTTCAAGGGGCATCCGCTTACTATGATTTAATTTTTTTTCCAAAAAATGGAATGGACATAAATTATACAAAATTTTCTCTACTATAGTTTATTATTTAACTATTTTGACGAAATTACAGAAATGGCGGCTAATTTGCAAAATCGTTGAAAAATGATAAGAGTAAACCTCGAGTTCCTTTGGGCCCTTTTGGACAAAACTTCTTTCAGCTCTAAGTTTAGTCACGAAACTTCTAAATATAAAGTTTCGTCTCGATACCTTCAGTAGTTTCTCCGGAATCGTCGCCACAAAAAACGGGTACACACACACACACACAGACATTTTTTGTACCTTGGTCAAAAATGTTCAGGGGGCCCAAAAAGACCTATTTCCGCTAAAATCTCAATTTTTTTCCACACGATTACAATACTTTGTCATACTACGTATGATAAAGTAAAAAAATAATCGATACGTATTTTACATTCTAGAACAAAGGGGTTATATCGACCAAACTTCCCTGCAAAATATTACCCTTAGTTACCCTAACAACACCACAAATAATCAGACATCGGTCGATCCCAAAACTCCGTCAGTTGCAACGTCAACCAACCGCCAAAATGGTCATAATCCACATCAAGAACAAAGACCAAAGCTTATTCCTCTACGAAACAACGTTAAAAACACCCGTCGAAGATCTCGTACAACAAGTAGCAGCAATATACAACGGCCGCCTCAAAGTGCACAGAATATGCGGTGAAATCGAAGAATTGGCCAAACACGGTACTTTATATCCCCCAGAAATTCTCGGCCTAACAGACGAACAAGTCCAAGAGCTAAAGTTAAAAGATCGTTATGGTGATAAGTGTATCCCAAGCGGTGGTTATACCGAGGTTAAAGACCCAATTGGTAGGAGGAATGGCAAACAACCGAGGAAGGAGATGCAGGATCTCTTGAACAATACTGTTAAAGAAGCCAAAGAGTTGATCTCTAAAAACTTAGTGCTTCAGGAGAAGTGTCTAACAAAGAAAATGATACAGGAAGCTTTAGATATGCTGAAAGGAGCTGTGACCATTGTGTACCCGATGAAGTTACCTCCACATGACGTTATAAGAATGGAATTTGAGAATATAGAAGATCTGTCTGGCACACAAGCTTCCCAGGAGGTTTTAGACCCAGCGTCGGCCCAGATGTGGTTCTGTGGGAAGGAGATGTACAGAGACAAGAAGACAGTTGGTGATTACGTGGGGAAGATTGAAAATTGCAAAGTGATCATGAAGATTTCCAAGAGAGGCGAGGGGCCACCTGGTAGAGAACCTGTGATGAATGAAGAACAACGAAAACAAATGATGCTCCATGCTTATAGGAAGCAAGAAGAATTGAAGAAGTTGGAAGAAGACGATGATGATAATTACCTGGACTCCAACTGGGCTGACAGTGGTAATCTGAAAAGGGCTTTCCAAGGGATTAATAATATTTCGTGGAGACCAGGGAAATAGATGTATTATTTTATGATTGAAATAAATCGATTTACACCTAGTGGAAAATCTGGTTTTTGCGTTTAATTGTTAATGTTTTCGCTATGAAACTACCACGAATTAAATGTTGACGTATGAAATTTAATTTGCTTGTATATAAACGAGGTTGTCTGGTCAATATTTTCATATCAAGTTGTTGTGTGAAGCAATCGCAATGATGGCAAAGGTTTTGGTATGTTGTGCTTTGATATGATTATGATACTATTGAAGTTTAGGTTTTCTTATTTGTTGTTTTAGCATGTTGCGCAGTTATTTACGGTTTGCCAGCTCCAAATCCAGATCCTAAGGTAAGATTATTTTTTTATCTATAGGAATTTAATTATTTTTACCGCATATATTGCCAATATGATATTGACGTCGAATTAGAAATGATATGCAGTCGTATAGATATTACTGTTGTGACTCCTTTCAAGATCTTTCCTATCTATTCTGTATAAACGGTATAAAACTGTATAAAATTTGATATATTTTTACTCATCGCTATACAGAACTTTATGGGTAGGTGAATAAACCCTAAGTAGGATTGTCTTAATAAGAATGTCAACAAATGCGTTAACAGGAAAGGCGAAAAGTAGACACAAAGTTCTAGATTTTCGGGAGAATATAATTAACCCCATGCTATTGGAAAAGAAGTTACTGCTGAAAAGCAATGGAACCTAAAGTCTTATTAACAGTGGTTGTAAATTTCCTTTGTAATATTTTTTTCCAATCACGTGACGTCATTTTAAATGGTATTTCGTGGAACTCACATAGATATACCATAGTTAAATTATAATCTAGAGTTTCCTATCTATTATCCCTCAATGTTTGAGCACTCAAATCTGTTACACCCTGTATATATCATGATTTTTTGAAAATAATTAGCAGTATCAAAGACAATATTTTGACCCCTGCTAATTTTTTACTGTTGTGACAAATTTTATAATTACAATTTTAAGTCCATTATTTTTCTTTATTATTATAGAGTAGTAATCGCTAGTTTTGGATCAATATTACACTTTCAGTATCAACCAATTTTTGAATTTTTATGTTATAAATTTCTTTCCTAAAGTCTCCAGTAAAGTTTTTGGCATATTATTATATTAAATTACATTAATTCTGAAAAACTTCAACATCATGCTGAAGCTAGGTATTATGAACAATAAAATTGATTACAATGTCTATTCTCTATTATCTAAAAGCAAGAGGAAACAATAAATAACATAAACAACATAAAAACTATTACGAATAAACATAAATATTTTTTTTTAATTAAATACATCAACTTTAAATAATTTTACATTTGTCCACTACAAATAAATACTCCATGCACTCATAGCAAAAATTAAAATATGTAATTAAATTTATTGTTGCAAAATATTAACTCACAAATCTACTAATAACTTTGCGGTACATTTATTTAAATTGTGCTCATCGATGACGTTGATAATTACGTTGATAACTGTAATAATTATGATTATTACAGTTGCTATAGCTAATATAGCTACAGAAATTCAGATCTCAAAAATCAGTTAAAAAAATAATTCGTAACCTAATTACAGGCAGATCCCGATGTGAGTTTCCGTTTGAGATATTGGTTTGGGGCACCGTACTGGAGAACTTATTATCCATATTACCACTACTCCTCGTGGTCATCTCCAGGCTATGCTCACTTTCATTACTACTGCTGTTAAGTAGAGTTAAGTGCAAAAACTGACTAGATGAATTCAATAAATCCTTAATTAGGCAATTATTGGCGGTCTTTATTTTACAAATACCCAACATCATGTTAATACCTGCATGCAAGGTGTTACATGCTATATACAGTATAGAGTCTATACTGTAACTATAGAGTATAGATTACAGTAGTGTAAAATAGAAATTGTATCCAGTACTGACCATTCTGTAACCTTACGCAATATTGGACACAACTTCTTGATATATCATTAAATTATAAGAAATTGTTTAGTGCGTAAAGAGGCTGCATTACAAATTTGGTTTCAGGCACAACCTTATGTCGGATTTGGACTAGGATATGCATATGCACCTTACTGGGGAGCTTACTACTACTCGTATCCTTACAATCAGTACGCAGCTTGGTCAACTGTATCACAACCAGAAATAACAGCATCAGCAAACTACTACTACACTATTTAGTAGCATAGTTGTTTGTTTTCAATTTAACTCAATATACATTTATACAATTTAATTAAACATCTTAATTATGAATATTTATTCTCCCAGTTAAGTACATTAAAATGCTTACTATTTGCTATTCATTTATTAACGAGAAGAAGATATAAAGATGTGCAGATTAATTGATAATTTGTCCGACTACATATAGGTAGGTGTGTTAATGTCTCGTCTGTGTTATAAATTATATACTTTAGTTTCCGGACGGTTCTGTAAGTAAAACGTTCTTGTAACATGTATTATGCATGTTTACCTACTTTACGATGTTAATACACATGGAGATTGACATTACTTATACCGATAACCTCTTAATGTCATCATAAAGAATAGCAATGGCTTCAAGAGTAAATAAACTTTGTAACTGAACGTCATAACATATGAGCAGGGAGCAAAAAATAATATATAAATTAAAATGTTATTTCCTATTTTTCTACCGTGACTAATCTTTCTATTCTAATCTTAACAAAATAAAACAACAGCCTTTTCTTACTACTGACAGTTTTTGTTACTTTTCAATCGAGAAAGTTACACAACGTTAAAAACCTTTCACGGATCGTGCTCGCGTCTCGGATTAACGAAATCCGCCGAACAATGCGTAAATATTTCGATTGCAAACTCGACTGCCTTGACTTTGAACTCTGAATTCGTACGTACAAGTGCGAGGTCTTTTCAGCAATCGAGCAAGTTTTGAAGTATTACTTTCACGTCGAGTTTAATTCTACGTCGAGCTTAATTCGAAAGGCCTCACCAATCAGACTAGAGCCTTGTAGTGGAACGAAGAACGTCTAAAATCAATTTTTTTCACTTTTACTCTTGAAAGTAAAAGTATATAGCCGGTAGGTAGTTAGGTGGTCATTTGTATTTTGAGCATTCATCGTTATTCTTGTTATTATTCTGTGCGCCAATTACTCGCTGTCTCTAAACAGGGAGAAGTGTGCTCCATGAGTTTTATTACTTAGTCATTTCAAGCTTTATTCGCCAATGAGTTTTAATAATGTAAGATTACTATAGTACGTTAGGTGCAATTTCTCCTATTAATGCTGAATGAAACACGTGTTTTATTTACGGATTATATGGCAATTTCTTGATTCTCTCATCAATAGATGTTATAAAAACATATTATAAAGAAAACAATTTTATTTTTATAATACCTCATTTAGTACAAGAGGAAGTATTTAAAAAGTCAGCCTCCTTATAACCATTACGCAATGGCGTAAAACATACGGCAAATCACGTAAGCAAATCAGGTTGGAGACAAGCAGGCAACAACAGCACAAAGACCCACATTTTGTCGCACGAGAAGGCCGATCGTATAAATCGTCAAGAATTGCACTTGTGCCCGTTAAAAATGCATAGTAAAGTAAGGCGTTGCCATCAATGCCATGAGGTGAAAGAAGGAACACCTCACTAACTACACAGTATTACCTTTACATCAATGTCAATGTTAATAGTTGGCGTTAATCGTTTGTAAGTATTTCGCAAATTTCAATCTTATACGATATAAGGTCACAAAAAACAGATGGTCAATATCTTTAAGATTGTATTTTTAAGTATATAATTCATTTCCGACTGGGTCCTCGAAGGAAAGAGGAGGAAAGATGGAAAATGTCGCAGTACAACGGGTTGGGCTGAAATTTGGTATATCCGTGGTGAAAATCTGACGGAATTTCATAGAAGCAATCTGACAGTAGCAACAGGCCAGTCAATATGGTTGCCGACATTAGGTTGAAATCTAGAGTGTCTGTGCTTCATCAGTTTGAAGAATTGCAGAATGTTTATTTAGTGTATCGATGAGGTAGTGGTTAGTTCCACTTTATCTTAATAATTTTAATCTATTGGTTAGGTATTTAACCACATTGAACAACTTTGCAGAAAAACTATCACTGTCAGCAACAAACTATGACTCATTTTGTTCTCATCCACGAAAGTATTGACGTTCAACGTTCTTCAGACCACAACATAATACAAAGCGGGATTATCTATTAAAATAAAATACAAAAATCTTTTTCATCAAGGAAACAATTTATTGAAGATAAAAACATGCCATTTGTACAAATTTGAACACAGTTCAGGTCAAGAGACTCCCCGCAAAGATATTTACCATTTTCCCCAGTGTGGCTTGTAAGATCCGTCATCATAGTGAGTTTCAGCACCGTGGCCCCATTGTCCATCGTTGCCCCAGCCGCCCCAGCCACCCCAGCCGCCCCAGCCTCCCCATCCACCACGGGCACCATCCCAACCGTTCCAGCCTCCATTCCAACCTCTGTTCCAGCCTCCATCCCAGCCGTTCCAGCCATTCCACCCATTCCACCCGCCATGTCCGGCCCAAGCTCCACCTCCAGCCGAGGCTGGCACAACAACGGCAGCAGCTCCACGGTGGCCGGCAACAGCGCCACCACCGGCTGATGCTGCTACTAACGCAGAACCTCCATGCCAGCCAGCGCTAGCACCCGCAATGATTGCGCAAACCAAAACCTAAAAATACACAATTTGTATGAGAAAACAAAAATTAGGGAAGAAAAATAACTTGTCAAATAGTAGCCAAGATGATAAAATGAGGTTATGTTGTATTGACAGTGGCGGAATACTTACGAGAAGTTTCATTTTGCTTAAGATCAAATACACCAAGCAACTGATAAAGACCTAGAGGACAAATAACTCATTTATAGCAAATGGATGACCTCGAGTTTCCCTCCTTGTTTTCCAGAGTTTCTTCTGAAACAAATGCCGTTCGATCAATTGCCTTAAGTCGAAAACACTTGTGTGTAGGAATTATATTTACATAGGAATTAGTTATAAATTAATGAGATATAGATCGTATGATGTATGCGTATTCGCATTTTTTAAATAAATAAACTCATAATTGAAGAATAGGTGTGTCTCCCAACTACCGTGTCGTAATAAACGTTGAAAGGACATTGCAGTTTGTAATAAGGTTAAAAAAGAATACAACATAATAAAAAAGTAAACTAAATCTATAAATGATGCTGTAACCTATAAGATCTATATGGTATCTATTGGCTTTCTTATTCAGTTCCAGATACCAGTATTTCCAGATACAAATAAATGGTAAACAATGTTTCGTTTCAATAACTCACAAAAGAAAGTCATTGCTGTGATACCATTACACTCATAAGATAATCATTAGCATCTGGAATATTCAAATCACTCATATTTTGTGTTTTGTGCTAATAATCTTCCTTTATTCACAATGAAAAAGCAGGTCACTCGAGTCATTTAAACTTGATAAAATAAAAGGCAAAAGTAACGTAAAAAATAATTTATTTCACATGGTAAAATATCTAACACCATATACACAAATATTGCCAACACAGGTATCGTCTACCAGGCATGGGCACCATAATGATGCTCTGGCCTGTAAGATCCATCGTCGTAGTGTTTTGCGCTGTATTCTGGTACCCATTGTCCTTCATGTCCAGCATAAGCGGGAGCGCCGTTCCAGACTCCAGTCCAGGCAACTGGAGCGGCGTTCCAGGCACCATGAGCTCCATTCCAGGCACCATGAGCTCCATTCCAGACACCGTTCCATGCTGGAGCGGCATAACCATGAGCACCATATCCAGCCCATACGCCTTGGCCAGCCCATCCATGTCCATTAGAGGTAGAGATGCTGCCAGATGGTCCTGCAACTAAAGCGTCACCTCCATGGGTACTGATGACGCCGGATGGTGCATGCCAACCAGCTGAAGCGGCGGCAATCGCAACGCAGAAGACAGCAAGAGCCTATAATGAATTGCATGATTAGAGTGGTCATTGATTGACGGTAAATGCTTTGCTTTACTTACGAAAGTGTTCATGTTGTTATGTTCAATGTGACTTGGGATCAATTGATGCTGGTTAAATTTTGGCTGTTAGGTTTTATAGTTTGAATTGACCTCGAAGTAGATAATGTAAGACCAAGAGAAAAGCATTCATATACGTGTCAGAAATTCCAATGTTATAGTTTGTCATGGTTCCCACCTTTTTAAAGTATTGCTTCCTTAAGTACATTACAAAAATGTAACACCGATATTATTAATTGTTACTACCGTTGTTTACGGATATTTTTATCTAGATTTTAGTTACGTAGCCACGCCACATTTTTTTTATCCTGATATACGTACAACAGTATTTCGTGTACTCTCGAGGTCACGTAATACTATAAAACTATATCGTCGAAATTTAACAAGCACCAATTGATCACAAGTCACATTGAACGAAACAACATGAATACTTTCGTAAGTAAAATAAACCACTACCATCAACCACCACTCACATTATCAAAACAATTCATTACAGGCCCTTGCAATTTTCTGCGTTGCCATCGCCGCCGCTTCAGCTGGTTGGCATGCACCATCCGGTGTCATCAGTACCCATGAAGGTGACACCTTAGTTGCAGGACCATCTGGTAGCATCTCTACCTCTAATGGACACGGATGGGCTGGAGAAGGTGTATGGGCTGGATATGGTGCTCATGGTTATGCCGCTCCTGCATGGAACGGTGTCTGGAATGGAGCTCATGGTGCCTGGAATGGAGCTCATGGTGCCTGGAACGTAGCCCCAGTTGCCTGGACTGGAGTCTGGAATGGCGCTCACGCATATGCCGATCATGAAGGACAATGGGTACCAGAACACAGCGAGAAACACTACGACGATGGATCTTATAGGCCAGAGCATCATTATGGTTCCCACGACTGGTAAATAATGGTTGGAATGTTTTTGTGTCATATTGGCAGTGATTGTGTATATGGTGTATTAATATTTACTATGTGAATAAATTCTTTTATACGTTAAAGTTACATATTTTGTATTTATTTACTACCAGGATTTTTCACTATGAACAGAACAACTGATATTCAGAAGTGATCTATCTGAATATTGTTTCTGGTCTAATGTGTCATTATTACTTAAAATGATAGTAATAAAAAATCTTATAAATGTACCTATAGAGAAACAATAAATTCTGCTCTAGAGAAAAGGTGCATCTGCAAATTACAGTTGTGGTAGAAATTAAATATCTGATGTATGCGTATTCGCATTTTTTTAAAATAAATAAACTCATATCTGAAGAACGGGTGTGTCCCCAACTACAGAGTCGCAATAAAAGTAGAAAGGACATTGCGGCTTGTAATAAAGTTAAAACCAGAATACAACATAATAAAAAAATAAATAGTCTCACAAAACTAACAATAAATCCATAAATAGTGCTGTGGTATGTAAGATCAATCATCGTCATGCTATACTCTGGTATCCATTGGCTTTCTTATTCAGTATATGCGTGAGCACCTTCCAGACTTCAATCCAGGCAACTGGAGTGATGCGCCTGGCACTATAAACTCCAGATACAACCAAATGGTAAACAATGTTTCGTTTCAATAACTCACAAAAGAAAGTTACTGCTGGTGATGCCATTACATTCATAAGAGAGTCATTCGCATCTGGATGGCCAACAGTCCTCTTCTTAAGAAATGATGTTCTTTGGCTCGCCGATTTCTTCAAAGTAAAGTAGTAATTTTGTGACGTTGTTCTGAATTTTTGTTTTAAAGCATCTCAATTTGCAATCAGTATATGTTGATCTGAAGTTTAAGTAAACCTCACATACATCATTCGGAAAGTCTGATTAAATTTAAACCCATAAAGAGAGAAAACATCAACCAGATAGGACATAGGTTTTGCGGTTTTGTAGCAGATGGTTTATCGAAATTACAGAAAGAAGGGAATCGTCTTTTAAAAAAATGTCGACTAGGAGTCATTACTGTAAGAATGACACCAAAATTATATACGCCGGCGCCGGCGCCGTCGGAGTATATTTTTATTTTATTTATTTGACATGTTTTACCTATTATTAAATTGCTTTACAAGAAAATTTATTACGGAACAACTAACTAAATCATCAAACTATCGATTAAATTATAACAAGTGAAAATGTTATATATGATTTTTCTTTTATTTAAGGATTCTGTAAGTAGTTAAAGAACACTTCAATATTAATTCTTCCGTTAGTGTTTTTTTTTTCCTTTAACATCGCTAATTTTAAAGTCTATTATATTTTGTATCTTGTGCTACTAATCTTCCTTTATTCTCAATGAAGAAGCAAGTCACTCGACTCATTTAAACTTGATAAATTAAAAGGCAAAAGTAACGTAAAAAATAATTTATTTTACAGGGTAAAATATGTAACAGCATATACACAAATGTTGCCAACACAGGTATCGTCTACCAGGCATGGGCACCATAATGATGCTCTGGCCTGTAAGATCCATCGTCGTAGTGTTTCGCGCTGTATTCTGGTACCCATTGTCCTTCATGAGCAGCATAAGCGTGAGCGCCGTTCCAGACTCCAGTCCAGGCAACTGGAGCGGCGTTCCAGGCACCATGAGCTCCATTCCAGGCTCCATGAGCCCCATTCCAGACACCGTTCCATGCTGGAGCGGCATAACCATGAGCACCATATCCAGCCCATACGCCTTGGCCAGCCCATCCATGTCCATTAGAGGTAGAGATGCTGCCAGATGGTCCTGCAACTAAAGCGTCACCTCCGTGGGTACTGATGACGCCGGATGGTGCATGCCAACCAGCTGAAGCGGCGGCAATCGCAACGCAGAAGATAGCAAGAGCCTATAATGAATTGCATAATTAGAGTGGTTATTGGTTGACGGTAATTTCTTTGTTTTACTTACGAAAGTATTCATGTTGTTATGTTCAATGTGACTTGGGATCAATTGATGCTGGTTAAATTTTGGCTGTTAGGTTTTATAGTTGGAATTGACCTCGAAGTAGATAATGTAAGACCGAGAAAAAAACATCCATATGTGTATCAGAAATTCCAATGTTATAGATTGTCATGGTCCCCACCTTTCTAAAAGTATTGCTTCCTTAAGTACATTACAAAAATATAACACCAAAATTATTAATTATTACTACCGTTGTTTACGGACATTTTTATCTAGATTTTAGTTACGTAGCCACGCCACATTTCTTTATCCTAATATACTTCCAACAGTATTTCGTGTACTCTCGAGGTCACATAATACTATAAAACTATATCGCTGAAATTTAACAAGCATCAATTGATCACAAGTCACATTGAACGAAACAACATGAACACTTTTGTAAGTAAAACAAATAATTACCATCAAGCAGCACACACATTATTAAAACAATTTATTATAGGCTCTTGCAATTTTCTGCGCTGCCATTGTTGCCGCTTCAGCTGGTTGGCATGCACCATCCGGTGTCATCAGTACCCACGGGGGTGACACCTTGGTTGCAGGACCATCTGGCAGCATCTCTACCTCCAATGGGCACGGATGGGCTGGACAAGGTGTATGGGCTGGATATGGTGCTCATGGTTATGCCGCTCCTGCATGGAACGGTGTCTGGAATGGAGCTCATGGTGCCTGGAATGGAGCTCATGGTGCCTGGAACGTAGCCCCAGTTGCCTGGACTGGAGTCTGGAATGGCGCTCACGCATATGCCGACCATGAAGGACAATGGGTACCAGAACACAGCGAGAAACACTACGACGATGGATCTTACAGGCCAGAGCATCATTATGGTTCCCACGACTGGTAAATGATGGTTGGAATGTTTTTGTGTCATATTGGCAATGATTGTGTATATGGTGTATTAATATTTACTATGTGAAATAAATTCTTTTATACGTTAAAGTTACATATTTTGTATTTATTTACTACCAGGATTTTTCACTACGAATAGAACAACTGATATTCAGAAGTGATATGACTATTGTTTCTGGTCTAATGTGTCATTATAGCTTAAAACAGTAGTAATCAAAAATCTTATAAATGTGCATCTGTCAAATCAAATTTCCGTTTGATTTTCTCATATCGAAATGAATTAGAGGAAAAGAACTTGAACCATAAATAAATAATAAGAAGGAAACTAAAAAGATATAATATTTTCACTCATTTTAATTTGATCGATAGTTTAATGATTTAGTTTCCTAATAATTCCTTGTAAAACAGTTTAGTAATAGGTAAAACATGTAATATTTCAGTCCAACAAAATTATACAAGGACTGTTAATGTAATTTTAGGTTCATTTGATTAAATAATCCTGCTCTCCCTTATTTGGATTAGGTGGTTGATGTTTTATATTTTATATCGTCATAATATTGTAAATTCAGGCTTAATGCAAATTGAAATGACAAACTAGATTTTCTTTTTTGCTTAGAATAAATGAGTATCTAATAATAATGAAGTGTTTCTTATCAACAGAGTAGTTTTAATAATGTACCTAAGCATAATTTTGGACCGGTAATTCTATTACCCACAAGTCCAAAACGTGAAAAATTCATTTACTTTTGTAACACAACAAAATGTAAAGTTGTAGGATTTTTAATAAAAGAAATTAAAAATAATTAATATTGCTACTCATTGCAGTTTGATTGATAGTTCGATGATGCAGTTAGAGGTTTATTTGTAAAAATTTCTTATAAAACATCCCCATACAAGAGAAAACAGATGTCAATGTAAATAAAAATATCTTGGGTGGTTCTCGCCCAACGTTCCGACTACATCTTTACCTAAGCACTTTTGCAAATTATTCAATTTTGTGAAACCATAGCCACTCTGGACCCTACCTAACGGCTGTTTCTAAGACATAATGACATTTATCGTACTGATATTTAAAGTCATGTCATGTCAGTGGCACTGACGTTTGTCGAAATCTGACAATTCGCAACACAGCGACGAAGGCTGTGAATTTTGTCAAACTGCTTCTATAAATTCTTATACCTACCACCTAAATCGTTCATCCTACTGATCAGCAAATTTGTATACATATTTAAAGTCGCTGGAGGGTGAGCTGGTATCAGTTTGGTCAAAATCGGATACATCCCTCAGACGATACATGTAACATTTGCCACTTCCGGTTGTCAGATTGTCACCAAAAGCAATCCTATTCATCTCCGGGTAATTCTAAATATGTATACCAAATTTCAGCCCTATCCGTTGTTCTGTTTGGGCGCTATCGTGTTCACAGACATACATACACAAACAGCTACATACACACATACGTACCCACATATATTTTCCAGAAATCATTTTAATGGATACTTTCCTTCTAGGGACTAGTCGTAAAGTAAAAAGCTGTCAATACTATTTTAGGTTCATTTTCTTCAGTGATACCTTTATCGATATTTTTTAATGCCAACTCTAGACTTTTTCTTATAGGTATAGATATTATCTGCACTAAAAGCAGCCAACAAATACATATGCTTGAGATTAACATGTACATATTACTAATTAATATGATTTTTAACAAAATTTCAAGGTTAACCACCAAATTTCAAGTAAATTTCATTGTCGTGAATATACTACTACTACTATTACACTTTTAGGTTCCTGAAACAAACACATATTTTTGTTCGGTCATTGTTGTTTACGGATATTTTCGTCCAGATTTTAGATAGTACGTTACGTAATCACGCCACATTTCTTTACACATACTTCCTTACATACTCAATAATATTTCATTTGTCCTCGAGGTCACTTAATACTATAAAATTATATCGCCAAAATTTACCAGCATCAATTGATCACAAGTCACATTGAACGAAACAACATGAACACTTTCGTAAGTAAAACAAACAATTACCATCAAACACCACACACATTAACAAAACAATTTATTATAGGCTCTTGCAATTTTCTGCGTTGCCATCGTCGCCGCTTCAGCTGGTTGGCATGCACCATCCGGTGTCATCAGTACCCATGGAGGTGACACCTTGGTTGCAGGACCATCTGGCAGCATCTCTACCTCCAATGGACACGGATGGGCTGGACAAGGCGTATGGGCTGGATATGGTGCTCATGGTTATGCCGCTCCTGCATGGAATGGTGTCTGGAATGGAGCTCATGGTGCCTGGAATGGAGCTCATGGTGCCTGGAACGCCGCTCCAGTTGCCTGGACTGGAGTCTGGAATGGTGCTCATGCCTATGCTGGACATGAAGGACAGTGGGTACCGGAATACAGCGAGAAGCACTACGACGACGGTTCTTACAGACCAGAGCATCATTATGGTGCTCACGATTGGTAGATTATGATTAGAAAATGTTTGTGCCATATTGGCATTAATTTGTACATCTTGTAAATAATTTTACTATGAGAAATAAACGACTTTTTATATTAGAACAGTTTATAATTTAGAGAGCAGTTCATAGTGTATTTGACCTCATTTCGCTTATTACAAGTTCACTTGTATTGAAGATGAAAGTCAAGGTGTAACAGGTCGTGGCCTTTAGGTTACTGATCCCATCATTTCTTTGTATAGGCGTTGTAATACACCATGCCATTATTCTCGATTATATAAGATTATATTCAGTCAGTTACCTTATAACCATATTTGTGCAGATAGCTATTTTTAATTGATCTACTTACATATTTATTTGTTTGTTTTCTCAGGTGACAGTGAACGTATTTTTCTTCAATAGCAGTTGCAGACTTAAATGAATTCCTGCATTTTTGCAGTTGCACTAGTTCATTAATTGTATATCCGTGTTATTGTGGGGTTAAATCATATTTTACCTCGAGGTCGTCTTGTTTCTATAAAAGGGGGGCTTTGCTATCGCTAGCCATCAATTTGATAGTAGTGTCCTATTGAATCGAGTAATTATGAGAACCATTGTAAGTAGCAAACTCTTTACGTATAATAGTAAAGTCAGCGATATTCTAAATAAGTTTTTATTTGTCACTTATTATATCTTTTTTCTTATTTCTTGATTCAGTATTCACGTTATTGTTGCCTTACATATTTCTAGTACCTATTCCATCTTTGACAGTTAGTTTGTTCTAGTGACTGTCTTATTTCCTTATGTTTCATTACATGTGTTCTTAGTTTAATTAGAAGCCCCTTTAAGGCTAGAGAATTAACTGACATCATTCCAGAATATTACGATACGTCCAAACCAAATTTTAATGAAGTTTTCTTACAGTCTCTCGTAGTCTTTTGCGTTGCCATCGCTGCAGCCAGTGCTGATGGCTGGCATGGAGGTGCTGTAGTTGCCGGTCCAGCTGGAAGCATCCATGCGTCAACTCATGACGGTTGGGTGGGTCATGGTGGATGGGGTGGTTGGGGCGATTGGGGACATGGAGGTTGGGGAGGCTGGGGACATGGAGGTTGGGGAGGCTGGGGGCATGGAGGCTGGGATGGTGCTCATGGAGGTTGGGGTGGATGGGGAGCTGGACACTCTGGCCAGTGGGGACATGGTGCTGAAACCCACCATGATGATGGCTCTTACAGACCAGAGCATCATTGGGGTCACGGGCATGGTCATTGGTAAACCTATTCTTAAGAAGAGAAAAAAGTACGAAGATATTCTTGTGTAATTGGATAAATTGGTGTATATATGGTGCTATGTTTTGATTGTATTTTGGCAAATAAAGTAAAAATTGATTGAAACCCTAAGTCTGTTTTACTAGGTCGAAGAGAACAATGCATAATGAAACTCCCTGTCCATTCGTTAGATCCACTGTTATAATATTTTGACTAAGAATGTTTACGTTTTCAGAGAATGTTTACGTTTCACATTTTCAGAAGAATATTTCAAATATTTTACACAGGAAACCCCTTTGAGTTTTTGATTGGGGCCATTCCTCACATGGCAGCAACACATACCCCGACATCAAACAAAAGCTAACTAAAATACATCAAACTTTTAAAGTATTTGCTGTTATATTCAGTTTTAATAGTAGAAATCTTGATATTGATACACATATACATTGATGCAATATTGCAATCACAAAAACCTTCTAGGCATGATCTATAGTAAAATGAGCCAGATTTTCTTTCTTTCTTTGTGTTCAGCCCAAATTTTCTCCGTACTATATATTCAGGAAGTTACTCGAGCAAGTTCAAGTTCACAACAATAGTGAACGTAATCACTACGTATACCTACGAAACTATTTTTTGCTCACACCATTATTTCGGCCAGAGCAAGGTCGATTTTAAGTATAAAACACTCACAAATTTTTTAAACAGTATCACTTGTCCACAAGTCATATCAAAACAACCAACATGAACACTTTCGTAAGTACAAACCACTACAATCAACCGTCAACCATATTAATCAAATAACTCATTACAGGCCCTTGCCATTTTCTGCGTTGCCATCGCCGCCGCTTCAGCTGGTTGGCATGCACCATCCGGGGTCATCCAAACCCACGGAGGTGACGCTTTAGTTGCAGGACCTTCTGGCAGCATCTCTACCTCCAATGGACACGGATGGGCTGGACAAGGCGTTTGGGCTGGATATGGTGCTCATGGTTATGCCGCTCCAGCATGGAACGGTGGTTGGAATGGAGCTCATGGTGCTTGGAACGTCGCTCCAGTTGCCTGGACCGGAGTCTGGAATGGCGCTCACGCTTATGCTGGACATGAAGGACAATGGGTACCAGAATACAGCGAGAAACACTACGACGATGGATCTTACAGGCCAGAGCATCATTATGGTGCCCATGACTGGTAGACGATAGGTTCCTGTGTTGGCAATATTTGTGTATATGATGTTACATATTTTACTCTGTGAAATAAATTATTTTTTACGTTACTTCTGTATTTTACTTCGTAAATAGAATGATTGCCCAATGTTATTGAAATGACAATTGCTGAAAAGCATGTTCAAAAACGTAGTAAAGAACAAAACTGGTTTTGCACATTTTACGCTATAAGGCGTGCGCCTGTACTCATATTTGGGGTTAAACATGTTTCACTTGTACTTTTAATGTGACAGTTTAATGCAACTCTCAAAACAAACCTAAATAATCTGTGTTTGTATTCTGATTTACGTACATTATTAACTAATCACCTGTTTTTAATTACGTGTGTGCGCTTCATTTTAATTTACCATTCAACGAAAGTATTATATTCAAAAATTGCAATAAAAAATAGTTGTATACATTTGCGGTGGTGGCGTTGGACAGAATTTTGGTTGAAACTGGCTTTAGTTTGAGTGTTCCATTTCGCTTGCATAAAACACTCCATTTGCGGCAATACATTTCGACTCGTGAGTGCATATTTTTGAGCCTTCCTCCGTTCAATCACAGACTTTTTCTTTTGGGATCTTACTTCTTAGGGATTCATCCGATTTTTACCTACTTATCCTCCAATGACGTTAAATTTTTACTAATTTACAGATCATTGGTATGAGCAGTTTAGGCGTTATAAGTTTATAGAAGCAGTTTGACCGAATCCACAGCCTTCGTCGCTGTGTTGTGAATTGTCCGATTTTGACAAACGTCAGTGCCACTAACATGACATGATAATTGTGTTTCTATGACATACATTCTAGAGAGATGTTAGTGTGGGGTCCAGACTGGCTGTAGCTTCACAAAACTGAATAACAGCAAAAGTGTTTAGATATTTTTAGACACTTTGTTTAGACACAAAGTTTAGTCGGAGAGTTGGGTGGGGGCTACCCCGTATTTTTTTTTTTTTTTTCATGCAAACAGGATTCAATTATAAGATTTTTTATTCCTACTATTATCCATACTATATTTAATTTAAGCAATAATGACATATTATACCAGAAGCAATAGCCAGATCAATTCTGAATATTAGTTATTATACTCAAAGTGAAAAATTCTAGTAGTAAATAAAAACAAATATGTAACTTTAACGTAAAAAAAGAATTTATTTCACATAGTAAATATTGATACACCATATACACAAATACTGCCAATATGACACAAGAACATTCCAATCATCATCTACCAGTCGTGGGAACCATAATGATGCTCAGGCCTGTAAGATCCATCGTCGTAGTGTTTTGCGCTGTATTCTGGTACCCATTGTCCTTCATGTCCAGCATAAGCGTGAGCGCCATTCCAGACTCCAGTCCAGGCAACTGGAACGGCGTTCCAGGCACCATGAGCTCCATTCCAGGCACCGTGAGCTCCATTCCAGACACCATTCCATGCTGGAGCGGCATAACCATGAGCACCATATCCGGCCCAAACGCCTTGTCCAGCCCATCCGTGCCCATTGGAGGTAGAGATACTGCCAGATGGTCCAGCAACTAAGGCGTCACCTCCGTGGGTACTGATGACACCGGATGGTGCATGCCAACCAGCAGAAGCGGCGGCGATGGCAACGCAGAAGATAGCTAGAGCCTACAATGAATTGGTTGATTAGTGTCAGTGGTGGTTAATGGTAGTCGTTTGTTTTACTTACGAAAGTGTTCATGTTGATTGTTTTGATATGACTTGTGAACAAGTGATACTGTTTAAAATTGTCTTGGGGGTTTTATACTAAATATTGACCTTGCTGTAGCCGAAATAGTTGGTGTGTCTTGTACGTAATAATATGTATTGATGTTGTTCCATTCACTAAAATTTTGCAAGGCATGTGACAGTGAACTTGAACGCATAACTTCCTCAATACATAATTCAATAAAAACAGATACGGAATTTGCCAAAAATATACTTGTTTAAATTCAATCTATTATAAAACTAATTGCGGAGAAAATAACTTGCTTCCGCGTAGGAAAACGTGTTTTTGAATTTAAAATAGTTAGCAGAACAACAACAAATATTTACTTTTTAACTACATCGTTGGCACATTGAAGTGTCTAAACACTTTTGCAATTATTCAATTTTGTGAAACCACAGCCAGTGTGGATCCTAACCTAACGTCAGTCAGAAGAATAACGTTTAATGTCATGTCATGTCAGTGGCCATGAGGTTTATCAAAATCTGTCAGTTTATAACCAGACCGATAAAGCTTGTGGATTCTGTCAGACTGCTTAAGAGCATAGTTATAATTGGAGCAAATAAAAATCTGTTTTTGCTCCAATTATATAGCTTTTTTTCATTTTTTAACTCAATAAAGACACACAGTACATGGTCACATTCAACAAGTTTATTATTCACTTATATACTGTACAAACAATATTAGATAAGAATACCTCTTCAAAATATAACAGTATCTGAAAAAAAATCCTATAATCATCACCAGTGACCAGAGCCGTAATGATGTTCTGGCCTGTAAGAACCATCATCGTAAAGATGTTCGGTACCATCTGGAATGTATTGGCCTTCAAGTCCGGATCCAGCACCCCATGGACCACCCCATGCACCAAAACCACCCCATGGTCCACCAGCTCCAACAACAACAGCTCCCGGAACTACACCTGCATGGACATATCCACCAGCAGAAGCTGGCACGATATGAGCACCACCATGCCAATCTGCACTAACTGCAGCTACGGCAATGAAGAAAACTACCAAACCCTAAAAAATATTAAAGAGAAAATTCACCAAAGTACTTTATAAACCTGTTGAAAATGGGCCACGTTTGGGTATTATAAGTTAAATATCAAAATAATGTGTAAAAGTGTAACTTACAATGAGTTTCATGTTGATCCAATATCCTTCCTGATCCACAAGTGATAGCACTGATGGTAACTGAGGTTGTTTTATAGGAAAATTCTGACCTCGGTCCACTCCCCTGTCATCATATGTATGTAATGGTCATTATTCTTTCTGCAATTCTCTTAACAATGCCGCCACTGTGGTGACATTTGGTCGCTGGTTCAATGTCTTTTTTTTTCTCTTTCATAATGTGAATTTGTGTAAGCGGTCTAGTGTTCTTTCATCTTTGCATTTTTTATGATAGGTGTGGTAAGAAATTATGTGGTTGGCTAGAGTATATAGCTTATGTTGGAAATAATGAAAAGAAATGACGAAAATTTCTTGGCACTGAGGTAGTTTTGTCACCGCGCTTATTCTAAACAGTCCATATGCTATTTAACTTCATATAAATCACATTTATATCTTAATTTTGAAGTATATTTTATTAATAAATACCATTTGCCACAAGCATTGAAATTAGTAAAGAAGATTAACTTTAAAATGTTCCATAATTTAAATAATTTTCTTTGACTACACCAGCTCAAAAGGTTTGATGCGTTTTAATCTTCTCAATAGATTCTGGTCGTCCAGTTGATGCCTGGGGATTGTAAATTGACGAAATTTTAATTTATCAGCTCATCTTCCGGTGACTTTAAATATAGACAAGGCATATAGCGCTTAAACCGTTAATTCCATTGATCTGTAAATTGGTATACGTGTTCAAAGTGACTAGAGCAGTGAGTTTCAACCGCGGTACCGCAAAACATCAATAAAAGTGCCGCGAAAACCCGTAAAAATGTCTGTGTTATTTAGACACGGTTTAATTAAAAAGAGATTGTCACTAGAAACAATCCAGTTGGTCCCATGGCAATTCTAAATATGTATACCAAATTTCAGGCCATTCCGACTTACACACATACATTTTGTTGAAATGTAATATTAAGTCATTGAACACTCAATGTGTTCTTTCATGGAAGTCCACATTGCCACTTAAAACATTGTCAAATTCATCAGCTTTCACCAGTTTTCAGTAATGTTCCTTCCTTCCTATAAATTTTGTAAACCAGATCTCATAAAAAACAACGTTTATACAAAAATAATTTATTTACAGCAGCTAAAACCGCAGCAAGACAAGAAGCGGTTCATAATACACAGAAGGGCAGTCATATAGATAACAATCAATATCAATTCTTGAATAAAAATTAATAATGTCCGTCGTAGTGGTCAGGCTTGTAAGAACCATCATCGTAATGCGTCTCAGCACCATGTCCCCATTGACCTTCAGCCCCATGACCGGCATAACCAGCTCCAGCCCAGGCTCCAGCACCATAACCAGCGCCGTAACCAGCTCCATGACCATATCCACCACCATGGGCCCATCCAGTGACGGTTCCAGATGGTCCAGCAACTACGACACCTCCATGACCTAATGGAGCAATGACTGGAGCCGCTGCGTGAACAGCAGGAGCAACGTATCCTGGGGCAACAGCAGCGCTGACAACCCCACCGGGGATTGGAGCAGCATGGACGACTCCACCATGAGCAACACCTCCATTGTGGCTACCATCTGGGCCAACGAGAGATGCCTTTGCGGATGGACCAGCAATGGTTGCTCCTGGATTGGCTGGGCCAACTAGGCTACCTCCATAGAAGCCAGCGCTGGCGGCTCCCAAAGTGACCAAAAGAACGGCAACCTTAAAACAATTGAAGCTGACTAAATATACGAAACACAAAGTGAGTGGACAAAGAAGGAAAGAAGGAAAGAAGGTAAGAAGGAAAAAAGGAAAGAAGGAAAGAAGGAAAGAAGGAAAGAAGGAAAGAAGGAAAGAAGGAAAGAAGGAAAGAAGGAAAGAAGGAAAGAAGGAAAGAAGGAAAGAAGGAAAGAAGGAAAGAAGGAAAGAAGGAAAGAAGGAAAGAAGGAAAGAAGGAAAGAAGGAAAGAAGGAAAGAAGGAAAGAAGGAAAGAAGGAAAGAAGGAAAGAAGGAAAAAAGAAAAATAATAATAATAGTTTTTGAGGAAAAATAAAAACACACAATTATATAAATCTAGATTCATGTTATTAATAATAATCCATGTGGCAAATCTAGCTGATGTATAAGTACAAGAATAATAATATTTGCATATGATGTACATTATCATGATAATTTTATAATAAATGAATAGTGACTTACGATAGATTTCATGTTGTCTTGGCAGTGAACAATCGAATGACAGAAGTGCATAGTTAATCTAAGATTTTATACCACCGGATGACCTCTAAACGAGAGCCTTTTTCTTTTAGTTATTGTTAGTTCCTCAATACAGAATCCGTAGTCCGTTTTGAACTTGTACGTGTGTACGTAAGACGAAAATCATCCAAATTGATAGTTTGCAGATCACGCAAAAAGTGGGTGCGCCCTTATAGGTAGTGTGGTACTCGGGCGGTCAGTTTACATACAAACGCACACGGTTTTTTTCTATTAATATTAATTTATTGCCGCTTGGGAGATAACGGAAAAATCGACAATGTGTAGCAGGCAAAGCAGCCTTGACGTTACTAGAAAGGTGGTGACCGCAACAGGGTGGAGACAGCTAAATGACAAGAAGTGTATCAATCTTGTTCTTTGTTAGAGTGCGTATGTGACATTATCAAGCCATTATACGCCGAGAATTATTACGTGTACGCCCGTAATCGACATCCGCGTTAATGGATAATGAAGCAAAAAAAGATTGTCATTATGACTTTTTACTTTCCGACTAGTTCCTAGAAGGAAAGTATTGTAATCGACAGAAAAAGAAAATTTCGGGATTTCAGTGGAAATACGCGTTTTAGGGTCCCCTGAATCGATTGCAATGGTTTCTGGAAAATATCTGCATGTGTGTGTGTGGGTATGTGTGTATGTATGTCTGTGAACACGATAGCGCCCAAACGGTACAACGGATCAGGCTGGAATTTGGTATACGTATTTAGAATTCCTGGGGGACGAACTGGATTGTTTTTGGTGACAATCTGACAACCGGAAGTGGCAAATGTTACAAGCGTCTTCTTAGGGATTTATCCGATTTTGGCCAAACTGATATCAGCTCGCCATCCAGTGACTTTAAATATGTATACAAATTTGCAGATCAGTGGGATCAACGGTTTAGGCGCTATAAGGGTTTCTAGAAACAGTTTAACAGAATCCACAGCCTTCGTCGATGTATTACAAATTGTCAGATTTTGACAAACGTCAGTGCCACTGACATGACATAATATTAAATGTCAGTATGACAAATGCGCCCAGAGATGGCTCTGGCTTTACTAAATTCAGTAATTGCAAACGTGTTCAGACACTTCTTTGTGCATAATATATAGTCGGAAAGTTGGGTGAAGGCCACCCCAGATATTTTTTATTGATGTTGGAATTTGTACATGTCAGAAAGTTATGTTATAAGGTATGACAAAATGCGGCATACATGAAATACTAAGGTGTGATGCACGTTGGTGTTCCTAATGATTCTTGCAGTGCACTGTATACAATCTGTCACCTCAGGAATTTCTGTGGGATTCTATTTAAAACCGACATAGGTATATATCTGCATAGTGTACAGATTGCCTTGTAAAACTGTCAACAATTTATGGGGAATTCCGCAAATGGCAAGTAATAGACCGTTAATAGTATGTCCAACAGTAACTTACTTCAGTGCAATTTATCTAATGAAACCATACATTATTAACAGTCAATGACCTAAATTTCCAAAGAATCACTCAATATTTGCTTATTAAAGCATGAATTTGAATACGCATTACTCTCTGAATCCTTATTGACTAAATTTCACTAATGAAGCGGGTTATTTTTTCCACATTTGCGATCAGAACAATTAAACTAGACACAGAACGTAATAAAAACTTGTACAGGAGCGAATAAACGGCATTGAAAAGTCACCTTGACTAAAGGCAAATTCTTCAGTTCTTGCGGAATGTCTAAGAAATACACCCATTTGCCTCCAATTGTAATCTAATAATATTTTTTGTGCTTCACTTCTCACCAATGTCTGCTTTTTCTGTTGTGATCTTAATATCTTTTTATGCCATTAGTACGTTACGGTTCAGTTATAATGATTCTTTTTATACAGGACAAAGGAAACTTTCATTGCCATAAACCCAACCCAATATATATAAATTATTATGTATTTATTTTGATAATAAGATAGATAATCGAGATGATAATTAGGTTAAGAGAATTAGCGACAAATGTTACAAAACGTTTGTCTGTGTGTTTTTATAAAGATCGTTAATGCAGTCTGACTTTCTCCGTAAATTAATATTGAAATATTGAAATTGACCTGATCTAAATTACTGTAATTGCAATTATTATAACACGTTTGTGGTAGTGGACTCCTTGACATTTACCTTTGAGAATATTGAACTTGATATGTGAATATAGTAATTACCAATAATGCATACATCTAATTGGTATTGCTTATGTTTTATGGCTACCGTTAGGTGTGCAGATTTGGAATGAGTAATTTTAATAATTATACTCCTTTTGTAGCACCGACGCGACGTGTTGGTCAGTAATTAAAAATTAATAACAGCATTTTACTTGCCTTGCTGTTTTGACCAATTTGTTAAAAATGGTTGCTGCATTGTGACTGTAATAACCTTAATGCTATCTTTTAAATTTTGTTCTGTGGGAACGGCAATAAAAATAAAATAGTAATGGACACAAGAAGTACTGAAGTAGTTTTAAAAGAACGAGTCATGTTTTTTTTATATTATACCTTTTTATTATAAATCAACACTGCCAAATGTAAGATAGTAATATAATTTTAACAATTTTACTATAGATGAAGAATATTATTACTTTCGAACATCAAATTATCTTCTTTTCCCGGAAAACAATATTACAAATCGTTTCACAGTAAATTTAGATAAAACTTTTCTTTTGAGCACCTCTTTCTTGTTGATCTACTTAACGCCTAAACCAGAATTTTATATATCACTGTACGACATGTTATATTCATGAATTTATTATATTTTAAACGTGTAGGATAAAAAATAATTTGTGTTCCTCTCCTAGAAAATGAATTGCCGACCTGTTAATATCTTCCGGTAAAGTGTCACATGTTGACGTAACAGCTTCGTAGCTGTCTTACTGTTACTTTCTGAAGATGCCTCTTGCAACAGAGTGCGAAACGTTGACTACTTTATTGTCGTTGACGCGGTTTTCTCCCGGAAATCTAGAACCTATCCAAATGAAGTTGTTAAAATATTATATCGCGAATTCGATAAAATAACAAGTATTATGGAGGCACCTCCACCATTTATGTAACTAGGATAATTTAATAATTCTTGAGCTCCGTGGGGTTACTCATTGTATACAGTGATAACAAAACACGTTATTCAAAAAGTCGTCTTATTTCTCCTTTCATTGTTTTATCTTTTGGGGTTTAGTAAACGTACGAACAAAAGAATATTTTGAAGAGGTTGAGCATTTATTTATTGATATAAAATAGACATTTTGTACAAAAAGTAATAACAGATCAGAATCACCATAGCCATTTGCCAAAGTAAATACAAATTATCTATGTTATATGTTATATCTATGTTACTCTAATACCTTGCATCAGACCAGTAAAGACGAGTACGTAGTAAACAGGCAAACAAACGTTTACCAACCCCCATGCCAGCCTCCCCATGGACCACCCCAGGCTGTTGGAGCTACGACTCCACCATGTCCCCATCCACCCCATCCACCCCATCCACCCCAACCACCCCATCCGCCATGACCAACAGAAATATGTCCGGGAACTGCACCTCCAGTGACAACACCTCCAGGGATTGGAGCAGCATGCAGAGCACCAGCATCACCACCTCCTGATACTACGCTACCATCAGGACCTACGGCGGTACCACCAGCAGCTGGTCCTTTCAAAGAAGCACCAGGATTTCCTGGTCCATGTAAGACGACTCCACCATGAAAATCTGCGTAGACGCTGGCAAGCCCTACTACGAAGAGAATAGTAGCCTGAAATGAAATGAAAAGAAATGTGACATGTCTTTGCATTCATTTTGCGTTCAATTCGCAGAAACTCAAATCGAATCATTATTGATTTATGTAGATATTGATTCAAGATGATATTTATGCACCTCCCAGACAGGAATAAAACTTTATTATATCCAACTGTTTGATATACAATAGTTAGAAGCAAGATAACTTACCAAAGTATTCATGTTTCTGTTGCTTTGAATGCCAGGCTATGTATGTCTCTGATTTACACCCCATCGGCTATATATAGTGAGACTGCAACGTGCAACCTTCAAAAAGCAATAATCTGAAGAGACTTGCATAAGGGGTATTACATATATTTATTTATTTAAATGTAATTCCGGCCACACCGTTTTCATTTCTCTTGTTCGGCCTTTTTCTTTCGCCGATTACATGCACTGATGAATAATTGCTTTCACACCCACCTTAATGGATTCATACTGTATGAAGTCTAGTTTTTTTATGTATGTAGAGCTAAACATTATGAAGAATAGTCAACATGCTCATGCTGAGGGTGGAGTCAACATAATTATAAATCCGAAAAGTCGATTTAAGTTATTCGGCAAAGGTTTTTCTTTGCTGGATTTTCCATATCTCCAAAAGTTACTCTATAAGTCTCTATAAGTACTAGTTCAGTCATCTGGTGCTCAAAAAAGAGGTTACATGAAAATTTTGTTGGGAGTTTATTTATAGATTTCGGTGTGCCCTTTCTGAATTTCTACTTTGCCACTTCGTGTCTTTGCCGCTTGCGCCGCCATATTGGGAAAATGGCTCCTAAAAACAGTTTTTTGACAATATCTCCTTTCCTACTCATTTAATGAGAAAAACAGCTATATTATAAATTAAACTAGAGAAAATTTCCTATAACTTATGTTATAACCGTTTTTTTTTTTTTTGTAAAATGAATAGCGTAAGAGTGCCAAAAACCATTATACATCTACACCAACACACATTTTCCAACACAAAATTTTTGTGGAATGTGATCCTGCTGAATAATGCGCATTAATATATTGGTAAAACCTTTAGCTTTCGTATGGTATCAGTACTTTTGCTACTTATTTTGACGTTTTGAACAAATGTAGTTATTTGTGTTGCATGGTAAAATAATTTTCATCATAAAGAAATGGTTTTAGCGAATAAGACATAAAACTGTTGTAAAACTTATTGGAAACATATAAAGAAACCAAAATAAGTCGGTCATATCATTATCAACATGAACTCTTAAGTGATAGTGTGGAATAAAAATTAAAAAGGATAAGAAGTAGATATAATTAAATGGTATAATTGCAGTTTACTCTTCATATAATATAAAACCTTCCTCTAATGTAGGTTTGTGACATTTTACTTATGTTTGAAACTCTGGAATCATATCTTATTCAACATACTAAAATACTTTTACTTAATCTGCCTTTTCCGGTCATTTTGGATATTCATTTGGTTTATCTATACCGTTACAGCTAACACTTCATTTTTTATGTGGAACATTGTGTATATCAATGCACTATAAATAAAATCGAAATTTTAACGTAACTCGAAAACTGTTACAGATAGAGCCTGGTTATATGCAAATTTGTGGCGTAGTTTTTCACGCTGATTCGAATGATGCTATTAGATTTTCTCTATCTTAAACGGTTCGAAAGTTATGACGTTCCAAATTTTGAAAACTGCCTCTAAATTATCCCAGGAATCCATTTTTTAAGACCTGTTTACTCTAAGGAATACCGATAAAAAAAATTTTCCTATCAATCGATACTATGGTTCCCTATGGTCCCCTTTTTTTTCAGAAATCTATTGACAATAATAAGATTATCTAGAGTTTTTGAGGTATGAATCCTAACTGTAGTTTTTATGAAATCCTAAACCAATGAATATATTCCAACTTCCTAATGGTTCTAACTTTATAAAAGCCTCAGTACGCCTCAGTACCTCATACATAATCGATGATGTCTTTTATTTATTGGAGAAAAATCAAATATTCTATAAAACTTTTATATTCTTCAAATCTTTTAGAAGTGTTTTCTTTTTTTTTTTTTTTTTTCGGAAACATTCGGAAAGTTTTGCAAGACGTTTTGATCTTTGCTTCTGGATTAGGTAAGATCAAACAACAGAAAACAACAATCATATGAAGAGGTTGAGCATTTATTTATACATTTTTACACAGAAATAATTACACGCCATAGTCGTTTAACGGAAAAAAAGTTAAAAACTCGTTGTTACTCGAACACAATCGGCTTTGCATCTAACCAGCGAGGACGGGTACGAAGGGAACATGGCAAGCAAACGACCGTTTACCAACCGTGCCAGCCACCATGCCAACCTCCCCATGGACCACCCCATGCAGATGGAGCTACGGCACCACCCCAACCGCCCCAACCCCAACCTCCCCATCCACCATGACCAACAGAAACATGGCCAGGAGCAACAGCTCCAGTGACAACACCTCCAGGAATTGGAGCGGCATGGAGGGCACCAGCATCACCACCTCCTGATACTACGCTACCATCTGGGCCTACTACGCTACCACCGGCGGCTGGTCCTTTCAAGGATGCACCAGGATTTCCTGGTCCGTGGAGGACGACTCCGCCATGGAGACCTGCGTAAGCTGAGGCGAGGCCTACTACAAAGAGAACTGCGACCTGAAATTGAATAAAAAGAAATGAAATTGAGGTAATTTACAGACATTGCAATTACATAATAGTAAGAATTATGAAATGGAATTGAAAAATACAAAGAAGCAAACTAAAAACAAAATTATGATTAAGAAATTAAATAATATGAATAAGCAAATTAGGAAATAAGCACTTGGTCAAGTAAGTTCCTTCCCAGAAAACATCTGTAAAGAAGGATAACTTTGAATCTAGTCTTTAAAAATGTTAGTTGTTATAAAAAAATACTGAATTATAACAGCTATTTATCTAAAATAGAATTTTGTCCCACGAGAAGAATGGGCATCAAATATTATTTTTCCTACATGAAATAGACAAATGTAATATGTAGAACAATAATTAATAACTGAAACTACAATTATTATTTGAAAAGTGAACAATTTTATTTTGTTTGAAGAGTCTTCTTTGCAAGTCTTCCCGTAAAATAATATGACAGTTTTATCACCTACATCATAAATAACTATTAGATAAAAATATTGATTTATAAAATAAATTAACAGAAAGAAAACCTAGTGTGTACTTACCAATGAATTCATGTTTGTTTGCCTTAGAATGCTAGGCTGACTATGTCTCGGATATGCACCCCATCGTCTTTATATAGTAGGACGTACAACGTGCAACCTTCAAAGTGGCCATTATCCGAAGAGAATTACATACAAGATTTTTCATTTATTTATTTAAATGCTATTCCGGCCACACCGTTTTCCCGCTCAGTCTACATCAGCAATACTTCTCTACCTCTACACGAACTATTTTTTCTCTCTATTCCTACATTGCATTGATGAATTGTGTATCTCACCTATATGTATGGGTGGACACCATTTTCACGGTCGTTTACTCTACTTTCCTTCTTTAAGATAAACATAGGAAAACGCCTTTGCCATTATCTATGCATGTGACATTATGTATCTAAAGTAATAAAACTTCTAAATGTCGTTTAATTTTAAAGGCAACGAACATAACTAAGGAGAATTCTTATAATATTTCTAACCATAAGCTCAGACTATCTGCATAAGAAGTCCTGCAAATTGTAATAAATGTTTTGTAACTTAATGTATTATTGGAATTATGTGGATACGTATAAAGTTAGAAAGAACAATATTATTTTTATTTTTATAAAAATATCTTTATTAACAACTTAAATTAAACAATTCTCCTAAATTTACCATCCATGAGCGTATTGAGCAGAGTATGAATGACCATGTCCAGTGGCAACAACGCCTGATGGGCCAGAAACAACGGTATTAGCATGGGATACAACCGGAGTAGCGTGCGCAACAACTGGAGCAGCATGAACAGCAACAGGTACAGCATGTACAGGCACTGGAGCATGATCAACAACAGCAGAACTGTATGATACAACCCTTTCTACAACTGGGGCAGCATGAGCAACAACTGGAGCAGCATGGGCAAAGACTGGAGCAGCATGAGCGATAACTGGAGCAGCATGGGCAACGACTGGAGCAGCGTGAGCAACAACTGGAGCGGCGTGAGCGACGTATCCTGGCGCGGCATGAGCGGAGATGACACCACCTGGATGTCCAGCAGTCTGGATAGCTCCAGAATCAGCGGCGGCATGGATAACGCTTCCATCGGGTCCAGCTACTACAGTCTTGGTGGATGGTCCCTTGACAAGGGTGCCATGTTCAGCTGTGCCTACCACGACGGCTCCTTGAGTGTAGGAGTAGGAATCTGCGCTGGCTACACCAGCTACGAGAAGGATGGCAGCCTAAACAGTTGTTTGATAATTATTAATTTATTATTGGTGGTTTGGATTGATGGAATACTTACGAAGAATTTCATTTTGAGTGTTTAAGGTTTGGATTCTGGTTGTGAATGATCTTAATTGGCGATTTGGAAGTTTATATATCGAAATTTGCGCGGCCAACCTTGTTATAGTTAGTAGGAAATTGGGTAAAGTACTTCCTCGACGAAACATAATAAAAACCTTGGAGTTGTAATGTTTGTTTGCACTTTTTCTTATGATAAATGTATACTCTTATGTTGAGTATTTTAATTCTTCTTGAAACAGACAAATGGAAGCGATACTTTTTATCCAAGGATATATGCATTTTTGCCACCTTCTTTCTCTTCGTACAGATTAGTCAGCATTCAGTCATATCAATGCATTGGTGCAGAAAGTTGCAATACTTGTTGACATTTGATATGACAAAACAATACTATATAGGCGTTGTCCGCACATTCCCTTCTTCGGATAACATAAAAACTACTTTATTTATTTAAACTCCTATATGGTAGTAGATAGATAACCACACCGCATATTTCATATTCGATAAAAATGATGCATGTCGTAACAATGAACACTGGCATGTCTATAATCTGGACTCAGGACAATACTGTTGTTGTTATGGGACTTCCTACGTGAGAATAGAATATTTTGCTCTGCTATGACAATTTGAATAATGATTCTGGTACTAGAATTAGTACGCAAATTGTCTATTATGTAGAACTGTACAAGTAGGAAGTAGTTGTGTACAGGACTATTTGAATTCAATGGTATTTTTATAGTTATTGGTGTTAGTACTGGCATGTGCAGATGTGTAGATTATAATATGCAAGCGTTCTTATAATTGATAGGTAATAAATTGAAGGACGTTGAAGAGTGAGCTGATTATTAAAATTAATATGCACTGGGTGGTACCTTGTTCATTGTTTCAATAAGATGTGGACACGACAGTATTTACAGAGACGGACTATAGTCACCATTATTAACACATAATCATACAAAATTTTACAAATTAGTACCAATTCTAACAGAATATAATATATCCTGCTAACCTAGTGCATTTCCACGCAGAATTCCAAGTAAACACAGTCCTGGACTACTAATTCTGCAGAAAACTGTTTATTGTGTATTACATAAGTGATTATTATTTTTACACACACATTTAACATAAGAAAATGTATATACATAAAAGAAATGTAAGGTATTATTCAAAGGTTTTTACAATAATATTCGATCGAGGAAATACTCGATTTCCTACTAACTGTAGCAAGGTTGACAGTGCAATTTTAAATATATAAGCTCCCAAATTGCTAGTTAGCATCATTCACAACCAGAATCCAATCCCAAAGACATGAAATTCTTCGTAAGTATTCCACCAATTCAAACTAGCAGTATGAAATCAATAATTATCTCAACAACTTTTTAGGCTGCCATCCTTCTCGTCGCTGGTGTAGCCAACGCACACTCCTACTCTTACAACCAAGGAGCTGTCGTGGTAGGCCCAGCTGAACATGGCACCCTTGTCAAAGGACCATCCACCAAGGCTGTAGTAGCTGGACCCGATGGAAGTGTTATCCATGCCGCCGCTGATTCTGGAGCTATCCAAACTGCTGGACATCCAGGTGGTGTCATTTCCTCTCACGCCGCCCCGGGATACGTCGCTCACGCCGCTCCAGTCGTTGCTCACGCTGCTCCAGTTGTTGCCCATGCTGTTCCAGTTATCGCTCATGCTGCTCCAATCTTTTCCCATGTTGCCCCAGTTGTAGAAAGAGTTGTATCATACAGTTCTGCTGTTGTTGACCATGCTCCAGTACCTGTACATGCTGTACCTGTTGCTGTTCATGCTGCTCCAGTTGTTGCCCATGCTGCTCCAGTTGTATCCCATGCTAATACCGTTGTTTCTGGTCCATCTGGTGTTGTTGCTACTGGACATGGTCACGCATACTCTGCTCAATACGCTCATGGATGGTAAATTTAGGAGAATTGTTTAGTTTGTGTTGTTAATAAAGATTTGTTATAAATAGATGAACCGTGTTGTTATTTGTAATTTTATACATGGAACTATAATCCACAAATATACTGATCTACTGCCTACTACTAAGGGAACAAAGGATAGTTATGTTTAAAAGCGGGTTGTCTCAAAAATCAACGAGAATCCCGTTAAGAGATGGTAGAGCAGATCATGATTGCAAAACAAAAAACAAAACACATGCATCTTAGTAAAAAAGTACTAGTTTTTGAGATATTGAGACTAAATATATTATGTCAGTTTAATTCAGTCAAGTGTTTTTATTAGAATTCGTAACTGTGAAATAATTTAACAATTATGTTAAATGTTATCCTTTCGGGGAAGTTAGATTAAGGGTCCTAACATGGTGCTGTCCAGATAAGCCAAAGGATAAGGGTTGCGAAAATCAAGAAAATATCATTGACAACATTACAGAATCAATTCTGCGTTTAACTAATTCAACTAATTGTCCTTCAACCTTCGTGTCAATTAAATCATTGTCAACTCATTTTTATGCAATATCAGTTAAAGACAAGATGAAATATTAAAAAAAAGCTATTTAGATCACATTTTTTCGAGTCCGAGCCTGGAATGAAAATGTTATGCCTATAGAATATCTCAATAACTAGGAATGAGTGTGCATTATAAGCCTACGAACGCTGGCGTAATTGCATCCTATATGCTGACATAACTATGATTCTAAATTCGATAATGGCAATGAAATAACACACAAAATACGTCCATAAATGAGGGTAGACCTAGATTCTTTCATACCAAATCATCTTCTAAAAAAGATTTTTTAGCAAAATCCAGTGAGATTTATGAACAGAATATATACACTCTTGGTGCTGATGCTGTTGCATGTCTGTTTTAACGGAAGTCTTGGTCGCGACGCATTTTGGGATGAGGGTAACCGTCATGGCTTAGATCATTAACGCAGCACCTAGTGAAACAACCTCCATTAAGGAACATAATCGGGAGGAGATTGTTGCTTTTGAGGATGAGAGATGTGCCGAATGGAGACCTTTTCTTGAAAAGCTCTTGCTTACTTGCGGTAAGCTACCGAAAAAACCATCATCAAAACATAAAGTATGTTACTGCTTGAAGAATGAGTGACATACAGGGGCACCATTAACAAGAAACAAATAAATATTGATTTTGAAAGATACCTTCCATTAGTTGTCTTTAAATAAAAAAACTCATTACTTTAGATATTTTTTATTAACTTAAGACTATCACAATAAAACTCTTCCCGAATCTACCATCCGTGAGCGTAGTGACCATGAGCAGCGTAACCATAACCATGCCCATGGCCAGCATATCCCAAACCAGTAGAAACAACACCGGATGGACCAGCAACGACAGTATTAGCGTGAGATACAACTGGAACAGCGTGAGCTACAACTGGTACAGCGTGGTGTACAGCAACTGGGGCATGGTTAACAACAGCAGAGCTGTAGGAGACGACATTATGGGCAACTGGAGCAACATGGGCTGCAACTGGAGCAGAGTAAGCGACGTATCTTGGAGCAGATTGACTGACGTATCCTGGAGCAGCATGAGCGGAGATGACACCACCTGGATGTCCAGCGGAGTGTACAGCTCCAGAATCAGCGGCGGCATGAATAACGCTTCCGTCGGGTCCAGCTACTACAGCCTTGGTGGATGGTCCCTTGACAAGGGTGCCATGTTCAGCTGGGCCTACCACGACGGCTCCTTGGTTATAAGAGTAGGAGTGCGCGTTGGCTACACCAGCGACGAGAAGGATGGCAGCCTAAAGAGTTGTTAGATGATTATTTTCTTATCGGTAGTTTGGATTGGTGGAATACTTACGAAGAATTTCATTTTGGTTTGTGAATGTTTTGTGTTGTTCTTGCGAATGAATACTGTGGGTTTAGTATGGCTTATATAACTGGTAGGGTAACCTCGAAAATTGTGCACGCAAATTGTATGATACCCGAAATGGTTCCGTATTGATACATGTATTAATTGAAGTGCATCCTTGAGAATTGTTGTTTTGTCAATGATTTTTATAATAAGTATACTTACACTTTAGATAAATATCAGAGAAACTTTCCCACGCCCAAAAGAAAAAAAAATAAATAAATTTATATGAATATTATTGAATCCACTTAAGATTGACTTATTTATGTCTATATTGTTACAGGTATTCTAGATTCACAATTTGCGTTATAGAAATAAACAAATGAAGGGCATTACATTTTACATTACAATTATTCCAACAAAGCTTAACGTGTTAGTAAATCAAATAAACAGTGCTGCATAAGTCACAAAAGGTTTGATTTGCCATCATTAATTGATAAATTATATTATAAAAGGCATTTTGAACTTACGCTTACCGGTCAATGCCAATGCCAAAAAAAGTGACCATACTATGCAAGAAATTCTAATTGCTCGGCGACGTATTCCAAGGTGAAATATCTAACGATATTGTTTTTATTTGTTTCTTAATGCCGATAATTACTTACACATTATCAGTGTGTAAATTTAATACATTATTCAGCATATTTGTATGTATGTACTTAATTTTTTTTGCATATTTCTCTAATATTCAACAAACTATGGTACTTAATTTAATTACTACAGGTGCTTCATAATGCTGAGGATGTACACCATATTTTATTAAGTATTAATATACATATTTATAAGATAAAGCTAGAAATGATTTTGATAGTCCAACAAACCTCAAGGCAGATTTTAACTTATATGAAACATAAAAAAAATAATTAATCGATCTATCTTTCAAGGTTTCTCTTCATCAGCTGATATATCAATACGGATATTTTTCAACTGTCTAAAATTTACGTGCATACCTCTCGAGGTTACCCTACGATACCAGTACATATATAAACCTCGCCAAATCTACTTTTTCATTCGCAAGAACAACACAAACCATTAAACAACCAAAATGAAATTCTTCGTAAGTATTCCAGCAATTCCAAACGCCACTAAGAAATTAACAATTTAATTCTAATACGACTTCTTAGGCTGCCATCCTCCTCGTCGCTGGTGTAGCTAACGCACACTCCTACTCATACACCCAAGGAGCCGTCGTGGTAGGCCCAGCTGAACATGGCACCCTTGTCAAGGGACCATCCACCAAAGCAGTAGTAGCTGGACCCGATGGAAGCGTTATCCATGCCGCCGCTGATTCTGGAGCTGTACACTCTGCTGGACATCCAGGTGGTGTCATCTCAGCTCATGCCGCTCCAGGATACGTTGCTCACACCGCTCCAGTCGTTGCACATGTTGCTCCAGTTGTAGCCCATGTTGCTCCAGTTGCCCACAATGTCGTCTCCTACAGCTCTTCTGTTGTTAACCACGCCCCAGTAGCTGTACACCACGCTGTACCAGTTGTAGCTCACGCTGCTCCAGTTGTATCTCACGCTAATACCGTTGTTGCTGGTCCATCTGGTGTTGTTTCTACTGGTTTGGGATACGCTGCCCATGGACATGGTTATGGTTACGCTGCTCATGGTCACTACGCTCATGGGTGGTAAATTCAGGAAGAATTTTATTGTGATAGTCTTAAGTTAATAAAAAAAGTATCTAAAGTAATGAGTTTTTTTATTTAAAGACAACTAAAGGATTCTAAATTAATATTTATTTGTTTCTTGTTAATGGTACACTTGTATGTCACTCATTCTTCAAGCAGTGACATCCTCTGCGTTCGGATGATGGTTTCTTCGGTAGCTTATCGCAAGTTAGCACGAGCTTCTCAAGGAAAGGTCTCAAGTCGGCACATCTCTCAACCTCAAGAGCGGCAATCTCCTGCCCATCTAATTCCTTGACAGAAGTTGTTTCTCTAGGTGCTTGATTGATGATTAAAGCCATTGCGATTACCCTCATCCCACAATGCGTCGCGACCAAAACCTCGGGTACAAGAGACATGCCAACAGCGTCAGCACCAAGAGTCATGTACATATGCTGTTCAGCATGAGTCTTGTAAGTTGGTCCAGCTGTGACAACATAAACACCTTCACGAACAGCACCTTCATAATGAGCTTCATGCAAAATCTCTTTGGATTTTGCTAATATATCTTTTTCGTATGATGATTTGGTAAGTAAGAATCTGGGTCCCCATCTATCCTCATTTTTACCGATGAGGGGACTGGTGCCAAGCAGTCCCATCAAATCAATGTGATCGTTGATGAGCATGAAATCACCAACTTGGTATTCGGGGTTGATACCAGCTGCTGAACATGTGATGATCAGCGTTTCAATGCCCAGAAGCTTTAAGACACGGATTATCATGGTGCATTGCTTAGTACTATAGCCTTCGTAAAAATGAAATCTGCCCTCCATGAAAATGACTGATGTCCCAGCTAGCTTGCCATAGACCAAATGTGCTAATCCATTTGTGCTTGTACTTGGCAATGGAAAATTTGGTATGTCTCTGTATGGTATTACCTTTGGATCGTCTATATTTTTCGCCAAAGCACCTAAAATCATTGATAGAGAAGTTAAAATGTAGGGAGATGAATATGTACTACATACTTAGTCCGCATACCACTGCAACTTTTGCTGTGGTGAGAATTCTTTCTTTGATGTACTTTGCTGCCTCTTCACACTGTTCATATCTAATAATAATAGTATACACTAGCAGTACTTTAAAATTAAGTATCATTACTACTTACGTCGCACATTCAATATTTTCCATTTTTTTTGTATAATTTATCTTAATCACTGATAATTTATATTTCTTGTGAATTGTTGATGTGGATGCGTAGATGTAGTTGTGAATGTCAACTAATGGCAGTTGTCAAAATAAAAAAAATAAATATAAATATTTTAAACAATTGGATACATACAAATTCAAGATGACAAACGTTTGAATTTTTTTTTTTTGCTAAATACTAATAAGAATTTTACATGAAACTAAGCTCTTGTACTTTCCGACTAGTACTCTAGAAGGAAAGTATTGTAATCGACGGAAACAAGGGATTTCAGCGGAAATATCCGTTTCGGGGTCCCCTGAATCCGTTGTAATGATTTCTGGACCATAGCGCCCAAATGAACGACGGATTGGGCCGAAATTTTGTATACTTATTTAGAATTACCAGTGTTAAATGCGGTGGTACCTGAAAACATTTCTTGCCTTCACTGAAAAATTTCTATTTCTCTAGCTATCGTCCTTCGTATTTCTTGCATTCAGAAGATTTTGTTTTTAAAACATGAAGAATGCTTCGTCTTTTATATAATAAATACTATTAATGAATTGTGTATTAACAGCATATATCCTCTTTTATTTTTAATAAAATTGAAATCTTGTCTTTATTCATGATAGATATTTAAAATCCATGTTAAATCTAGAAATTCTAGAAATGGATATTGAAAAGCACAGCCAGCAGCGTACATGAGATAAAAGCCATTTAAAAATAGTGAATATAAATAAAACACGATAATCCATTAACCCACTATTTTTATTATACATATTATTTTTAAGCTAGAATACTTAAATCCATATTCCTAACCATATGTATGGTACCGTTAAAATTAGAGTATCTTATCAATAAACTTAGTCGCCTTTCTTGCACTTGCATGCTCGGCCACCACTAGATGATGTCCTCTGTCCCGCATACTGCACGAGCTTCTCCATAAACGGCTTCATTTCGTTTGATTTTTCACCTTCAACTGCATGAACATCAACGTGATGATCCTCTCTACCGTCATCTTTGTCACAGGCCTCGTTAATGACCAATGACATGGCGACAACACTCATCCCACACTGCTTAGCGACCAACACCTCAGGAACTACAGACATTCCGACAACATTCGCACCAATGTTATAAAAGAAATGATTCTCAGTCCTGGTTTTGTACGTTGGTCCAGCAGTGACAAGGTAGACACCTTCATGGACTTGCCCTGAATAATGAGTCTCGGCCAAAAGCTCCTTAGACTTTGCAACCAAGTCCTTATCGTAGGAATTGTGCGCTTCTTGGAATCTAGGTCCCCATCGGTCATCGTTGTGGCCAATCAGAGGATTGACTCCTCCAGCACCCAACAAATTGATATGGTCGTTGATGATCAGCAGATCTCCAACTTTGAACTCCCTGTTGACGGCAGCTGCAGAACTGGTGATGATTATGGTTTCAACGCCCAAGAGCTTCAAGATTCGAATTAACATGGTGCACTGCTGGATACTGTAGCCTTCGAAGTAATGGTATCTACCCTGCAAGAATAAGACTGGTGTTCCAGCCATTTTGCCAAAGACTATTTGCGCTTGACATTGGCCATGACTACTTTTCGGTACATTCGGGATTTCGTTGTATGGCAGGACTACTTTGTCGTCCAAGTTGTCACCCAATGCACCTGAAAAAAAAACGATTTCAAGAAGCTCATCAAAATTGATCAGAGAAACACGCACTCAATCCGCAGACAACAGCAACTTTGGCATTACAGTTTAGCTTGGCGTGGATATGATCTGCGGCTTCCTTGCATTGCTCGTAACTGAAAATATGCATGAGAAGAACTCAAATTTGTATTCATAACTTAAACATTGTTGTCGACTTACGTTACTTCTCCTGATCCATGATGTTCCATGTTGTAAAGGTGTGTTTAGTGAGACTCACTGGAAATTTAAAAACTTATTACTAGAGACAAGTTAGAACTGAAATTTGGAGTTATGAGAACGCTGATGTGAATGTGGTATCGAATGGGTATCGAAACAATGACAGTTGTCACAATAAATTTTGATTTGTTTTATTTGTGATTTTGCGCTTGGCATCAAGTAGCTGGGTCAGTGTTGTCTGGGCACAAAATTGTCTGGGTTCATCATCTATTATGATCAATTGTGACTGATGATTGTTGACAGCTCTGCATGACATAATTATTTCTTTATTTATATGTCTGTTGATGGTCTGCAATGTTCATAATATAGTGATTCTTTTCTGCATTATATCAGCTTTTGTAAGAGAAGGACAATGAGGTAAACAATGCACTGTCATCCAAACCGCATCTTGTACAATTATTGATCTTCCTTTAGGAGATGTTCTTCCTTTCGATCTTGTTTTCAAATAATGGCGTTATTGGCACTTTTTGATTTCCGACAAAAAAGAAGTCGAGATTTCCGCGGAAATACACATTTTGAGGTCACTGGTCATCATACACTGATCTACAAATTGGTATACATACATATTTAGGCAAGACTGTTTATTGACATTCACTCATTCTAATAAAGACCGATTTCGTCCAAAAATTAACCAAATCAAGTTCATGCTAGCTTGGATAGAGTCCTATATATACAATTTCGTAACGTTAGGAGCAGCGTTCTTTTGGAAATTTTGAACACACCCAAATTTCTTGTTCGATTGATAACGACTGACTACCGGATAATAAATAAAACACATCCATTGCACTTAACATACTTTATTAATAACTTAAAATGAACACTATTTTACCAACCATGGGCGTAATGACCATGACCATGACCAGCGTAACCATGACCAGTAGAAATAACACCAGATGGTCCAGCAACTACAGTGTTGGCATGAGCTACAACTGGAGCAACATGAGCAACTACTGGAGCGGCGTGGACAGCAACTGGTACAGCGTGTACAGACACTGGGGCATGATCAACAACAGTGGAACTGTATGAAACAACTTTTTGTACGACTGGAGCAACATGGGCTACAACAGGAACAGCATGGGCAACGACTGGAACAGCATGGGCAACAACTGGAGCAACGTGGGCAACGACTGGAGCGGTGTGGGCAACGTATCCTGGAGCGGCATGAGCTGAGACGACACCACCTGAATGTCCAGCAGAGTGTACAGCACCTGCATCAGTGGCAGCATGGATAACACTTCCGTCGGGTCCAGCTACTACAGCCTTTGTGGATGGTCCTTTAACTACGGCTCCATGTTCAGCTGGACCCACAACCACAGCTCCTATGGCATGGGAGTAAGCGGTGGAAACACCAGCGACGAATAAGATGGCAGCCTGAAAAGTTGTGTTTTGGTTAATTTTGTACTTTTTTTGTTGCTTACGAAAAATACTTACGAAGAATTTCATTTTTGTTGATTTGAGGTGGGTAGTGCAACTCGGTATGACAACATGAAGTAAACGAGTGTCTTATATAGTAGAGTTGGACCAAAAATACTCAACCTTGGGGTGCGAGTGTAATAGATCGAAGGTCGAAAATGGATTTCCGCTTACGGCATTCTTTTCGATCTCTTTTGTTGTGTTCTTGCGAGGAATTTCTTTTTTTTTTTCTCACATGGATAAGAAAAACACCAGACGGAAAATGTGTAATGTATTTGGCGTTAAAATTTCGCATGGAGTACTATTATTGTAGCGTTCATATTCAGTTGCATTTTACTAATTGCATTTAAGTTATGTGTTTAACTTAGAGGCATTTATGTTGTAGGTAAATAACAATAACTTCTAAATAGTAGTATCTAGCAATAACTAACTTTGTATAATGACATGCATGATTACTATAATTATTATACACCAGAAACCGTCAACCAATCCAGCGTAAGGATACCATTATTAGATGCAGAATGTCATGTAGATCAAGAATTTGTAACAACGATGTTCAACAGTATCGGTGGATGCGCGGCTGTAGGTATATACAATTATTGTAACTGAGGTCGCCATGCGCTCTTTTTAGTTGACGTGCTGATAATAATGAAATCATTTTCTGCTAAACTATTTGATATTTTTTGCGGAAAAACTATAGCAAATACTACATGGATAGATCTATCGACTGCCATATGTATCATTAAGAAATTCGAATAAAAAAGGTATGGATATCGTTTATGTTTGTATTCTCCGCGGTTGTAGATCTCACGATTCGTAAGAACTTATTTGCATTTTGCCGATTAGAAATGAAGGAGGTAAAATAACAAGGCCAAAGATTAAAATTAAAACAAACATATATTCATATGTTTTTCATTGTTATTCATATTGTATTAAGACTTATTAGAGTTATAGTCTTATAGCCCTTATGTTAAATTTGGTTTTTTGGTTTCACAAACCTTACCGAAAGAAGACTAAGCTATTTGAAAGGAAGAAGAAAAAACAACAATAGCAGAGATTAAAATTCAAAAAATATATACATATATTTATCATTAGGGATCATTACAGTACATTGTACTAGAGTCATAGCCTTATGTTAGAGGTAACACCGAGTTTTCAACTTGATCAATAGTCTTTCTTCCACTTCCTATCATCCTTTACCAGTGGCCATCTCCATGCCATGAGCCATCATCCCAAGAGCCATCATTCCATGAACCATCATTCCATGAGCCATCATTCCATGATCCGTCATTCCATGAGCCATCATTCCAATCTCCATCTCCCCTCCAGGAGCCATCGTCACCATCCCAACTGCCGTCATCTCCGTTCCATCTACCGTCATCCCATCTTCCATCATCACCATCCCAACGACCATCATTACCGTCCCAGCCACCACGCCAACCGCCCCATCCATTATTCCAACCACCATTCCATGCTCCTGCTCCGTTCCAGCCACTTCCCCAGCCACCCCAGCCTCCCCAGCCACCCCAGCCTCTGCCCCAACCACCATGTCCGCCCCATCCTATGGCACCAGCGTTTACAGAGTAAACTGCTACGGCAAGGAATGTAAGAATCTAGAAGAGATTGGAAGAAATTTGTTTAGTATAGGAAACATCACATTCGCGATCAGAACCTTCAAAAATTAATTGAACATAACAACTACAAGAAGAGATTATACTCTATAAGCTTGATGACTTTGAAAACTTACCAGAAGTTTCATGTTTATGCCTTTGGGTACACAAGACGTAAACTGATAACAGCACAAGCCTGCGTTATGTATTTATATGGTTGATGAAGGAAGGATTAACCTTCAGATAACGAGGAGTAATGGAAACACCTCCCATATACGTGGTAAGTTATTCTAGTGCGATTTTTCTCAATTTCCAGCAGTCCTTTGCAAACTTTGTACGATACATATACAACTTTGTATGTAAATAAATCATTGTAAATCAATTAAAATTTCTTGCGGACGCATTTTAAAGGTGGAACTGATGGGTGTGGAGGTGTGTTTTATTATGTATTAATGCAGGAATATGTTATAAACAGAAGCAGTGACAGTATAGTTTCTACAGTAATTAGTACAACTTAATGCTAATAATTAATTTGTATATGCATATATGTTCTATTAAAATGTCTTAGTACCAGTCATTTGGCAACTTTTATTATCATCACAACAAAAACACTTTTTAACTTAATTCAATTTAGTAGTGTTTTACATTAAACTTATATTTTATTCTATATAATCGATTTTTATAATTTGTGTAAATTATTAAAAAGTGTTTTTTTGTTTGTTACATCGACACTAATTAACAGACAATCTGGGCATTGTAAGACATGCTTTAATATGCGAACAAGTCAGACTCTATAAATTGAAACTAAAAGATTATAAACAGAAAAGGAATAGAAGAAACAAACTCAGAGCCACTTACAGTTTTCCGAAAGTACACTACAACTTTGTTATTTTAAATGGAGTGCTATATTTTGATTACATATTCTAATTCTCCATACAAAAAAAAACACTTTGACTTTGGTCAAGCCTGTGCTTTCTGTTTACGAGTTATTTTAATTTGAAAGTTTGTCGGCCTATCTTATATAGGCTTCTCAAAAATTTAATTATTATAGTCCCAATAATAAACATACTTATCTTAGGTCAGGAATGTTGTATTTTATAACTAGAAAGAATTTAATTCGCAAAAACCAGATGCTATGAAGCAACAAGTAGTCCTAATAATAAAAAAAACTTGTCTTTGATCAGGAATATTGTAGTTTATTGAAAATTATTGAATTCTCTAGAACCAGTTGCAATAAAACAGTAGGTAGTCTCATTTAAAAACTTGTCTTTGCAAGAAACAAATTTAGTTTAAGTCAACGATCTTTTAAAATATTAAGACATTCAGCATTTTCTGTGTTTAAAATCGTTTTACATTGATCTTTATCTGGCTTTTGGCTTCAAATCCTTGGATGTTGTCCCGATTTGTCCCAATGAAATTCTCGTCATCTTAGGTATGAATAACCTCTACTGTCTGAAACACAAAAAAGTTCTTACGAAACAAATGTGTGGAATACCTTGTTGACTTGCTGCTTAGACCACACACACTACACCTGTAGCTTTAGCTGAAAGACATGGTCGATGTTGCATCATGCATTGCAGAATATAACGAGCGATTATTATAATATTAAAGAGATCTTTATTAATTAAAATGGTCATATACATTGATACTAAATACTAATAAATAATGAGCATTATTTACTGTCAGACTTAGCGTGCTAAATTTAGTACAATATTTAGCTCTAACTAAAGCACAAACAAAAACTTTTTCGTCTTGTATAGATGTTTCAAACCAAGGAGAGCTGGTCAATTATAAACCATACACTGGGTAATATAATAATAATTAATTTAATATATAATTGGTTGCATATGTCACTGTGCTCTACTTAGTTTAAAACTACTCTAATATTGAAATTACTTGCCTATATCTAACGTTTTATTCATGCTGGGCCTATTTTACATCACGCAAACATATCTAATTCATTCTTCAACTCTTCTAATGGGTTGGTCCTTTTTTAGTATCCAGTGGAATGGCCTATCCTATACCTACTGGTCGATTTATTCAAATTTAAATAAACTCTTTTAAAACCATTTGAGAACACGAATTTTCCTCTACTTTTTATTGTCTTTTTACCGACTGTTAAGGGAGGTATTGCAATTGGTCAAAAATTGACTCTATCCAGATTTTCGACGGAAATTTGCATTTCGTGAACGCAGGAATCCAAATCTCCACGATGTGTCTGTAAGACATCTTTTCCGAAAAAAAAAAACCGTTGCACCGAAATTTCTGACAACCAGAAGTGCTAAATTTTACATACGTTTTCGGGATTCATCCTATTTTGATCAAACTGTTTACAGATCAGTGGAAGACAATGTACAGATCAATAGAATGATTGCGAATTGGCAAATTTTGATAAACGTGGCCACTGACATGATATTTGGTGTTAGTCTATGACTAAACTTTGGTTGGGGTACAAAGAGATTTGCATTCTCACAACTGCTAGTTATCTAATGTTTCTTGAAAACCAGCTACAATGAGTAAACGATGTTAAGATTTAAAGATTTTTATTAATAACGTTATTATAATACAATAATACAAACATCAGTAATCATAGCCTTAAGCGATAGCACATGAAAGAAACGCATCCTTTCCAACATCTTCAGTTACCATTTTCCTTTCCACGACCCATCATTCCAACCTCCTCTCCACGAGCCATCGTCCCAACGTCCATCATCCCAGCTTCCATCGTTCCAACCTCCATTATTCCAACCTCCATTCTTCCATCCACCATTATTCCATCCTCCATCATTCCATCTTCCTGCAACTGCTCCTGCCCATCCGCCTCCACATCCCCATCCAGCACATCCAGCTTTAGCCCATCCTCCACTCGAAACAATTGGAGCAGAAACGTAACCAGGAGTAATTGATGCCTTGACAACACCGCCAGGAATTGGTGCTGCCAACACAGCTCCAGCATCACCGCCTCCTAAGACTACGCTTCCATCTGGACCAATAACTGATCCTTTTGCCGCTGGACCCTTGAGAGCAGCTCCTAAGTTAGGAGGTCCAACCAGACTAACGCCTAATGGAAGAACTGAGCATGACGCTTGGAAAATAGCAAAGGCAAAGAGAATAACCTTAAAAGAATATCACATCCATAAGAAACTAAATAAAAATAATAAAGAATGTGTGGTATTACCAAAGTTGTCATGTTGATGGTGCTCTGGAGGCTCGAAACTAGAATGATAACAGAGTTGAGCTTGGAAGTATTTATATGAAAAGCTCAGCCTTCAATACGTATCCTGGTTTTTTGTTATTGCAATGTGTGGACGATTTTTGAGATTTTTTGTTCTGTTTTATGTATGGTAGGGGTTGAAGCATTGGATTTATTGTGCCCATTGCTGGTAAAGGTCATTACTATGTGGAATATTGCAGCGTTTGCGAAAATCTGATGCAATCTAGTAAACGCATTACTGTACCGGTGAATTAGATATATAGCAGTGTTAAAAGTGACAAAAATGATGAATGATAGGATATATATCAAGAAATGAGAAAGCTTATTTTTTCTACTGATGTAAGTTTGGCTATAATTCTTTTTTCGATTATTTATTTAATTTTGGTTTTTGTGTCTATAATATGTATGTTCATGATTAGACTGTTTCACCGTCAGCAGGTTAAATTCTGTTTTCAAAATTTTCAGATAAATGCTTTTCTTGCTATTTTCGATGCTTTTTGAAAGAATGTCGGCAACACTACATGCTTCTCTCAATGTCAGTTGAAGTTGAGACTTTCAGAGAAGCGTTTGAATTTATAAATTTATATTATCCATACATAATAAAATGAATAGGTACTCAGTTAGTTAGTTAATTTTTAAAGGTGTTATAAATGAATTATGAACACTTTTTACTGTTACTTTATCTGTGTAAATAAAGGATTAAAAAACACATCAGATTGTTTATACAGGTATTTTGGATGTCAAAGCTAAAACATTTTAATTAGTTTGAAATGTTTCAATACAGATATAATTGTCAGAAAAGATAAACTGAGTGGCATATAAGAGCAATAAATTTGCTACTGTATAGTTACTACTATTGTTACTTACCTACTGAATATTTATCCAAAATATATTTTGTTTCTGAAGCATGTGGTGTACAAATGAAAAAAAAGACAACAAAAGTATGCTCAAACATTTTTATTCATGGACATTTTAAATTAAAATATGTATAGTGATACTGATAATACAGGATATATACAGCTACAGCACATGTACAGTACAAAATCAACTTTAAAAAATACCACACCAGAAAATTAAAAATAGTAAGTAGAAAAATAGTAATCATAGAACCCTATTGCTAATTATCCATCATAACAAATCTTTCATTAAACGGTTGCTGCCCACCCTGACCCTGCATTTGCTGACCCTGATTTGCTTGGCTGATTACCCTGAATAGACATTTGCTGCTGCTGAAAAACAGTAAATCGGTATATCAAACAAATATCGCTATATAATCAAAATTAAACCACTCTTAAGTGAATCTTACATCTAGCATTTTGTAATGCATCTCTTGTTGCTGGGCGACTTGAAGGGCCTCCTGCAACTGCGCCGTCTTCATGTTGCTTATGCTTTCTAGTTGATTCTTGTATTGATGCTCTTGCTGTTGAGCCACGTCCAAAGCTTGCTTGAGTTGTTTCATCTTATCCAAATTATGTCGACGTTCAGCCTGCAGCTGATTCATGAAATCCTGAACCCCTCCATCCCTTTGTTCTAGATGACCACCATCTTGATGCATATTCTAAAATTTAAAGGCGTTTATATAGCAGAAAGGAAGAAGATACAAGGAAAGCTCAATAATTAGATAAAACCTGGAAAATAGAAAAGCAATAAAAGAAGACAGGACCAGGAGAATAGGAGAAGACCAAAAGGTGAAAAGAAGACCAGGACAAGAGAACAAGGTCAATAAAGATGAAAAATCAGGCAACGGTGTCTGTGACGTTGGCGGGTTGTTTCCAAGCATCTGGGATCCTTGAGCGTCTTGAATCTGAGTCGTCAAACTCACCTGTGGATAAAGTGATTGCCAAAGATACCAATTACCAAAGTAATAATCAAACCTGAGGTCCAGCGGTAGGCCTTGGCATGTGCATACTCTTCTGCTGCTGAATGACCTTCCTCAAGCTTTCAACAAACGCTATCTGATCGTTCGGGATGAAGCCAAGGTAAGCTTTCTTGTCGGGGTAATACAGCAAAATGAGCACCTTGATATTGCAGGTCGTGGATGTCGTGGAACTCATGAAGTGAACGCAACCAGCCTAAATCAAGACAAGAAAATTGTTTATATCTTTCAAAACTTGACCAAAAACACTTACAAAGCCAGAGCTCATAACTTTGGTCAGCGATTCCAAGGCATCACAATTTTGCGGATGGAAGAGCACCGATTTTGAGTTCTTCAAATATACACCACCAATACTGCCAATTAACACTTTTGGCATCAGTTGCATGATTAGCTTAGGGGGCCATCCATCAGCTTTCCTAAAAAAAAAACAAAACGAAGAGATGAGAATTGAGGTGACAGTATCCAACTGATACATACAATTCAGGTTCACCATTTTTAATGTTACAGGAGACATCGCAGGGCACTTCCCTGGTCTGCTTAGTTTTGTTAACATTCACCTGTTTCTCGTTCCACTCAAGTAACCCATGCCAAATGTTGTGCCACTGTCTACCGCTAGCCATTCTGCTTTTGACCCTGTTGCCCTTAGGACCTGATTCACCTAGCCCTGTGTCGGAGCTACCTGACCACTTGCCCTTGCTGTTGTATTCCACAAGAGGGAGTGTTGGCCGCAGACTAAGACAGTCTGATCTTGTTGCTATTGTTATTGCAGCTGTTACTTAGACTGTTGTTGTCATTGTCAACTGAAAATTAACATGGATGATTGATGATTTGTTCGAGCTGCTGTCTGAACTAGTTCGTTATTAGTTTTTTAGATGACACAAATAATCTCTCATCGCTATTTATAATGCAGTTACCATTGAAATATATCTGGTCTACTCTATATTAATTTCAAACTAGTTTTTCCTCTGTTCTACTGAATTAATATACACAATTTTATCTTAATTTTTTTACCCATTTTATCTTTGTAAATAAATAAAACATCTGGGATTGTTTATACATGTATTTGGATATCAAAGGTAAAAAACATTTTCCTATGAATTTGTTGACGTTGACAACGCTTGTAAAAGTTACTGAAGCACGTGATATATTTCCATAGACGCACGGCTTTAGCTTTTTTCTTAGTGTAAACCTGTGTTGTTTTGATCTCAGAATTTGCAGTGTTTTCGAAAAGATAGTTTCCGGTGTATTTTAAGATATTTTTAATGGTTTTACCGCATTTTTTGGTTGGTCATTGAATGGTTTGATATCGTTCCCATAATAAAAATAATAGGGCACGGCACTGCCCTATTCTACCGACATGTACGACGTGTACATTTGGTTGCCTACATCGGTAGTCACGTGATATTCAAACGTTAAAATAATTTTGTTTCTGAAGAACGGTGTAGAGTAGTTTCAAACTAAGAAGAGCACAGTTGTATATACAACCAATCATACCCAGTGTATGGTTTATAAATTGCCTGTGTATATTTGGTTGCATATACAACAGTGCTCTTCTTAGTTTGAAACTACTCTACAAATGAAAAAACAATAAAAGTATGGTCTAACATTTTTATTCATGGAAATTTTAAACTAAAAAATATAGTAGTGTTAATACAAGATATATACACTTGTTTGTATATGCCTACCGCTGAGAGGACAACCTACCACAACCTACCCAAACATGTAAATAACCGGTTTGCACACGGGGCAGTTGGTAGTCTTCTCAGTGGTAGGCTTACACAGTACAAAATAAACAATTTATCTTTCTTTATTCATGCTGCTTTCCAGTCTTATTTGAAAACTATTAAACATTTGTCAACATTAAAAACATAAACAGAATTTGCAAAATATTGAACGGCATCTTTCATAATACCCAGTCAATAATCGACAATTAAAATCAATCAAACAACACAATCCAAACAATGTGAATACGGCAATAACTGCATAAACAACAATACATGAAATGCCCAAAAAATACCAGAACAGAAAATTAAAAATAGGATCTCACAATGTATCTAATAGACAATTGTAGAACCCTATTGCTAATTAAACATCATATCAAATCCTTCATCAAACGGTTGCTGCCCACCCTGGCCCTGCATTTGCTGACCCATATTTGGTCTTGGCTGATTACCCATCTGCTGCATACCAATTACTTGACGATATGGTTGCTAAACAGAACATAAATAAAGCATTTTATTTATAAATTTTAATATATACTTCAAATATACAAGTCCTTACCGCTTGCAGCAAATGACGTAACTGATTATTTGCCATGACAGGCCTCACCATCCGCTGATTATTGATACTCGTGGGTTGACTGTTCCCCTGATTAGCCATTCGTTGCTGCTGGAAAACAGCAAATCGGTACATCAAACAAATATCGCTATGTAATCAAAATTAAACCACTCTTAAGTGAATCTTACATCTAGCATTTTGTAATGCATCTCTTGTTGCTGGGCAACCTGAAGGGCCTCCTGCAACTGCGCCGTCTTCATGTGGCTTATCCTTTCGAGTTGATTCTTGTATTGCTGCTCTTGCTGTTGAGCCGCTTCCAAAGTCTGCTTGAGTTGATTGATCTTGTCCAAATTCTGTTGACGTTCAGCCTGAAGCTGGTTCTCGAATGGGGCCCTCTGAACTCCACCGGACATCATCTGCATGGAGCCCTGACCACCTCCAGCTCCTTGTTGTAGCTGACCTCCACCTTGCTGCATGTTCTAAAATTTAAAGGTGGTTATATAGCAGAAAGCAAAAAGACAGAACCAGGAGAATAGAATAAGGCCAATAAAAGATGAAAAATTAGGCAAAAAATAGAAAACCTTAACAGAAGACTGATAGGAGAAGGCCAAGAAATAGGCAAAGATTATTACCTGCAAGCGCATCCTTGGCGCCATACCAGGGCCTCCTGGTACCCCTGGAAGGACGTTCATTCCTGGTGCTCCTTGTCCAGTCTGTTGAGGAACTACGTTTTGAGTTATCTGCCCTCCACCCATGGTCATGGTGTTTGTTTGTGAGATCATCAAACCCTGGGGTGTCTGAGATGTTGGCGGGTTGTTTCCATGCATCTGGGATCCTTGAGCGCCTTGAATCTGAGTCGTCGAACTAACCTGTGTCGGGATAAAGAGATTGCCAAAGATACCAATTGCCAATGTAATAATCAAACCTGAGGTCCAGCGGTAGGCCTTGGCATCTGCATACTCTTCTGCTGCTGGATGACCTTCCTCAAACGTTCAACAAACGCTATCTGATCGTTTGGGATGAAGCCAAGGTAAGCTTGCTTGTCCGGGGTATACAGCAAAATGAGCACCTTGATATCGCAGGTCGTGGATGTCGTGGAACTCGTAAAGTGAACGCAACCGGCCTAAATTATGACAAGAAAATTGTGATGTATCTTTCAAAAGCGGACCGAAAACACTTACAAAGCCAGAGCTCATAACTTTAGTCAGAGATTCCAAGGCATCACAATTTTGCGGATGGAAGAGCACCGATTTTGAGTTCTTCAAATATACACCACCAATACTACCAATTAACACTTTTGGCATCAGTTGCATGATTAGCTTAGAGGGCCATCCATCAGCTTTCCTAAAAGAAAAACGAAACCGTGGAGATGAGAATTGAGGTGACAGTATCCAAGTGATACGTACAATTCAGGTTCACCGTCTTTAACGTTAGAGGAGACATTGCAGGGCACTTGCTTGGTCTGCTTAGTGTCGTTAACATTCTTCTGTTTCTCGATCCACTCAAGTAACCCATGCCAAATGTTCTGCCGCTGTCTACCGCTAGCCATCTGCTGCTGAACCTGTTGCCCTTGGACCTGATTCACCTGGCCCTGTGTTGGAGCTACCTGACCACTTGTAGATACAGCTTGCGCTTGCCCTTGCATACCACCAGAGGGATTGTTGGCCACAGACTGAGCAAGCCGAGCTTGCGCCTGAGCTTGAGCCTGAGCTTGCTGCTGTTGCTGCTGCTGCTGTTGTTGCTGCTGCTGTTGTTGCTGCTGTTGTTGTTGCTGCTGCTGCTGCTGCTGCTGTTGCTGCAACTGTTGTTGTTGTTGCTGCTGCAACTGTTGTTGTTGCTGCTGCTGCTGTTGCTGCTGCTGCTGTAGTTGTTGTTGTTGCTGCTGTGTCAATGACGTATTATTACCAACTGAAAATTAACATGGATGATTAATATGCACCAGGAAGTGGCTTAAACCGCGAAAGGCTCTGGAAAACACAAAATCTGTGGTTTTAAAGAATTTTATATATGCTCTGGAGGGTATTAAGCAAACCAAAAATGAATTAAAATATCTTATGATTACATAGTTTCCAACCCGATCTATTAACCTGGATCTACACAACATCTTTTATGCCAGAAGAAGATTGGGATGGAAGCTAAAAACAGAAACAAGAAGAGAATGGAAGAGGAAAGGAAGAAAAGGAAAAACTACAGAGCAATTGAAGCAAAGAAAAAAGAAATGAAGACAAAGACACAAAAAGAAGTAATTAACTTACGTTGAAACTGGTTTACTTGGGCATTTGAAATTGAAGATGGTGGGGTCTGCAGCTGTGTAATGAGCGTGCTGCATTGCTGTGTAGTGTTGACCTGTTGGTTTTGCATGTATGGTTGCCTCGGTGGCATTGCCCAACGGGGAGGTGGGCGGGTCCCAATACTACCAACTGGAAGACACAACATAGAATTTGTTAAATATTCATCACCTTAAAACGCTATTTTTTGCAAATTCCAGACAACACCAAATAAGAAAGGAATAAAGAAACAAAAAAAAAAGGAACACATGGACATTACCTTGTCCAGGTTGATGGTAACTAGGTGGAGCGGGCAACTGCTGTCCAAACTGTTGACCCATCATCCTCGGTTGATTTACCATGCCATGCGGATGATTCAAACCTAAAAAAGACCACACTTCCTTTATCCATTCTCTGCCATCATCAACTAAAAGGTGAACAGAATATGTTAGTAACTACTTCCTGAAAGACTACCTTATCCCACTTCTGATCTATTAAACAAGTAACAAATTTAACAACAAAATAAATATTTAGAGTGGTGATGGGCGAATTTGATATGAACTAATCGATTATAATCAATTCTTCAAATGTCTCGAGATATTTGGAATATAATTTGAAACAATATAACATAAAGGGTACAATTTATGAAGAGTAAAGTTTCCAACTTATCCAGTCCTAAAGTAACTAACAATAATTATTGCCAAGAGTCTAATAAATAATACAAGTCAAGAGTAGTCATTAAAACAACCATGAATGTCAGGCAAAACAACATAAACTCAAATGAACAATTTATGAACACAAAGATATTGGTAACATTCTCAAAAGTTTCTAATTTAAAAAATAACTATCCAAGCCTAATGCAACTAACAATAATTATTACCAAATGGTGATTTGTGACTAGACTTACCTCCTGGTTGATTTGGATTCCTGTAGCCACCTGGTCCAATTGATGGGATAGCTGGGTTCGCTCCCATCATGCTCTGATTTGGCTGTGTAGTTGACGAGACTATGGGACTCTCTGTGTCTATCTGAGGACTGGGGAGTGAAGTCATGGGACCTGCTGCGGAAATTTGAACAGGATTGGTGTTCACCACACCTTGTGGTGGACTTAAAGGTCTCTCTTTCAAGCTAAAAAAATACCAATGAAGTGCTTTTTATCAGAATTGTAATATACGCAAATTGTAATATAATATACAAGCTACAAGTTAACTATCGCACCAGAAATATTTAAGTTATATTATGAGTAATAAAAACACGCAGCAACCTTGAAATAAATAACATAAGTAACAAATATTTCTGCAGTAAATATTATTGTAACTTTTACCATTTTTGTTTAGTTCCTCACCTGAATCCTTTCAGTAAGACCAGATGCCTTGGATCCTTGGCGTAATTCTTCGACTGCGACATCGTCAAATCCCCACCAGCTTTTTCGAATAACTTATAGAGGACGGGGATTTTTCTCGGAGATATAACCGACAAATTTATGTTTTTCTAAAATTTCCAAGAGCAATTTTCAAACCGGATACAATTAATATTGAACAAGTAATATTAAATACCTCGTCTAAGATCATCGCTAATTGCTCCGCCGTTTTGCCAGCGTAGGTTTGAGACTCCATTACGGGCATTAGATATGGGGGCGAATTGCAAATGAGCAAGCAGTGTCGCTGCACGGTCGCATTTGGGTCTCTTTTGTGCTTTAATTCATCGAAACATTGTAATGCTGTCGCTAGACCTTCAGAAATGTGAGCGTGAGATTCTCCTTTGCCACCAATTAATCTGAAATTTATTGTTTGTCGTACACGTAACTAATATGTAGAAGCTTTTGAGATGTTTGTTGTGTTTTTTTAGAGAATTTCAGAGTGTATTTAATATCAATGACAGCGAGGTTGCACTCTACTCATTTGAAAGTGTAAAGTACCTCAAGAAAGCTCAATTATCCGTTCAAAATTCATCATGATTAAAAAACAGACGTAAACTATGCCAACAAAATAAACTTTTACACAGAAAATGACTATATTTCTGGATTTTTTACTCAATATTAATTAATACACATTTAAATTAGCAAATTCTCAGTCATTTAGCAAAAAGTCAGCAAATTATAGACAAATTCTTGGAAATTCATCCTTGCTAATACAATAATTAAAATAATTATTTCCACTTTACTGTTACTATTACTTATCTATTCTTTTGACCAATTTTGAGAATTTTTTCAATATTGTGTAAAGAAGATTGTCAAAACTAACATGTACAGTGGCAATTATGAAAACTGATATCAGCAAGAAGAAATAATCATCATTGAAAATTGGTTGATTTTTAGGTAGATTTTTTCGGAAATATACATTCATTTAATAAAAAAAAAATGATACAACTTACTCTAGTCGTTCCAACGTATTTAGAAATTTAGTAGGGTTAGTAAAAGGCCCTATAGTGTCCGTCATCGGCTGCGGCAAACAGTCAGCTGCTTGATAAGTAACAATTCCATAAAGCGAGCTTCCGGTATCGCAAAGAAACCCACTTTCATCCGTAGTTCCTTGACTAAAATACCTGCAAATTTCACACAAAAAACTGAGTACCAGTCCTTACCAATATATCAAACGTTTCACTTTTAAATTCAATATCAGTGTGTATTTAATTTCAACAATGGCAAGGTTACACTTTAAAGTAAAGTACCTCAAACCGTCTCAATTATCCGTTCAAAAGTCATCATGTGAAAAAACTATATACAAAGGAAAAAGAAAATACATAGTTTTTTACTTACTCTATGCAAGGTATAATATAATGTGCCTTCAGGTCATTTATGTATGCACCATTTATTGCTGTGCTCTCCACAACAAATATTATATCGGCTTGCAATGTTTGAACACCGTGTTCTGTGTTACATACAACCATTTTCGACGACTGATCAAATTGAAATGATTGAAACGCACCTAAACTGGTACCAGGTTCAATTTTATACAAATAACTCACATGGCAAGTTTTAACCCTCTAAAAAAAATAAAAAGGAATACAACACGAAGTTTTAACAGAACTAATCAACGAAAGATATATAAGAGATAATTACTAATTATAGATTACTCACAAATTGTTCAAGAGCTTAAGCAAAGTCAAACAAACAAATCTTGTATATTTGTTTGACAGTGCACAATTGACAGCTCATAATTACCCACAATCACCAACCTTAGAACTTTGAGCAAATGTTTAGAACAAACAGGAATAAAGTCACAAATAAAATATGCTCTAATTAAAAAATGATTTTCGACTTCTTGTCCTTATTATGTAAACAAGTCAATTAAAATCACTATAATTATTATTACTTAATGACAACGCCAAACACAACGGCCAAACCTATGGGCCAAACACAACCTGTAAAAAAAGATAAACAAGTTGACGTATATCTATATCTGTCAGTTATCAGCTGTTAAAAATAAGACGTGTATCATCCTAGAATACATATTATTTATGCGTATTGAACAATAACGAGATGGCTAGCGCAGTAACGGATAAAGTTAGAGAACGCCGTGCGAGGGTAAAATCAAAATTATCCGCAAATTAAAAAGAATTAAATAATGTATCTTTTCTAGGTTTTTCTGGAGCCGCTTCCTCATGATTTTCTCCGTATTACCGCCTCCGTTCAGCAACAGCAAGAGGCTGCGGACCGTCAGACGGCGATGGCTTTGCACCAGCAATATTTGAGCACGCAACCGTGTGCCCCAAATATTTTGGGTAGGCTGAATATATGCGTTGCGCAGGCAAAACTGGCCAAGAACTATGGGGTTGTTCGGATGGATCCGTACGCAAGAATTAGGGTTGGACATTGTGTTTACGAAACGCATACAGACCCTAATGGGGGTAAAAATCCACGGTGGAATAAAGTTGTCCAATGGTTAGTAATATATTAGTATTGTATGTTCAATAAATAAGGTCTAGTATACCATGGAAAATGTTGTAGGTTGGCTACTCTGAAATTTGACAATTAAACTTTAAGTTTTATGTCAATAATCGAGTTTTAGAGGTTAGGTTAGCTATGCAAGGGTGATTTAACAATTATTTGTACTTGACAGTTTACTACCACAAGGTGTCAGCATGATTTCTATTGAGATCTACGATGAACGTTCCTTTACGATGGACGAATTAATTGCTTGGACCCAAATAACGATTCCTCAACAAGTTTTAAATGGAGAGACCCATGAAGATTGGTATCCATTGAGCGGAAAGCAAGGTGAAGACGTTGAAGGCATGATTAACTTAGTTCTAAGCTATTCCGTAAGTAGCGTCTTATAGATCACTTAAAAGAACTTTATTTTGTTATATTTGTTATCATTTTTAGCCACAAGCACCCATTCCTCCCATGTTTGCACCCAATTTATCTGCGGGTCGCGTGCAGGCATTATCTGTCTATCCTCAACCAGTTGCTCAAACCACTGTACCAGTCTTAAGCGAATCAGAATTGAAACAGGTAATTATTATTTTTTAAATTTTTGTTAAAAATGATGTTAATTTTTTTATAATTTTAGATTGAAGAAATGTTCCCAAACATTGACAAAGAAGTGATAAAATCCGTGTTTGAGGCAAACAGGGGCAACAAAGATGGAACCATAAATTCTTTACTTCAAATGTGCGAATAACTGTTTCTTTTTTTATCTATTGATGCATTCTATTAGTCACTAGGTTTAAGAATTTTAATTTAGTCATTGTTTTAACGGGAGAGAAACTGAGAACGTGCCAAAAATGCTTTTTAACGATTGTTTTAGTATTATTTACTAAATTATATTCCTGCCATTTTGTAATTTTGTAGTTATCTTTGTGAATTTGATGAAATGGTTGTGCTTCTATGATGGTAACATTACTCCTATCTGTAATAGGTTTTGTTATCAGAGTTATCTGTATTATGTTTTTTAAATGGCATTATTTTACTGTAATATTTACAATGTGAGGAAAATATGTTTGATATAAATAAAAGAATAATACTTTCCTCACTGCACTATAGCTTTTAAAACTACATTCTTATTATAGTTTCAATGCAATTTGTATACATATTATTCATAAAATATGAAATTGTGACATAATCAAAATGCACCAAAACAATAAATGCAATTATGTAAAACAGTCTGCTTTTTTTAAGGATAATATTCATATAAGTACTTACATAGATACAGTACAACTTCGATAGATCGGACACTCCAGTAATCCGAACGCTCTTGTCAACCGGACATTTTAGAAATTTTACCTCCCTCGTTCGGACACAAAATATAATTTGCAGTTAAAACCAGGTAGAAAATACCAAAGTATTGTTTAACATTAATGTCTTACTGTGAAGCAACCGGATCACATAAATTACCACTTAATATTAGCAATAGCGGCAAATCTAGATGCTTTTAAATGCAGAATGAGCTCAATACCAGTTGTGTACAAGGCGTCTGATAAAGGACGGATGAGTAGAACATTGCTTACTGAATGTGTCGAAAAATATTTTAAGCCTGAGGTTAAGACATTTTTAACAGGGGTTAACAGGCCCCAAAAAGCTCTAATGTCGATGCTGCCAACGCGTTTTCTGTGGGCATCAGGTGGTCTGCAGAAAACAATTTTCCCATGGAAATCCTGCTTCTCAAAAGGCCCAGAGAAAAATTTACTAATGTAGCTGTATCAAAAGAATATAAACAAAGATCGATATATTTTTAAAAAATAACTGAAATCTTTTGCTTATTTTATCCATTTATGTTCAGAATTTAGTTTTTAATTTTACGTTTTGGTTATATGTGACCTCGGATGCGAAAAGGGACCTATCGTGCGAAAATAACGTGCAGCATAACGGTACATATCGGAAGAGACCTTACGTGCGAAAATATTGTGCAAGATAACGTTACGACAGGTCCCTTTTTGCGTCCGGGCTCACATATATTCAAATATTCCCAGTTGTTTTCATCTTCATCATAAAAAATGACCCTTCCCAACAAAAGAAAAAAACCTCCAGTGATCCGGATACCTCAATAGTCCGGACATGGTCAGGAACGATATATGTCCGGATTAGCGAAGTTATACTGTACTTACATATGTAAATATTTTGATCCTAGCATATTCCTATCAATAAAATGCTTATATTTGCTAGATTTCAAATGCTTGACTGAAAATAAAATTATTAATTCTTGTTTGCGGCAATAATACACTTTTTGGAGTCTCAGGAACTCAAATCTACCAGTCTGTGTGTGTCAAAAAAATAAACCAAAACAAAAAACGGATGCTTGTAACATTTGTCACTTCCGGTTGTCAGATTGTCATTAAAAACAATCCAGTTCATAGCATGCTAATTCTAATTTTGTACAACAAATTTCAGCCGGATCCGTTGTTTCGTTTAGACGCAATCATGTTCACAGTCTACATACATATAAACACATACAGACCCACATAACATTTTCCAGAAATCATTGCAATGGATTCAGAAGACTCCAAAACGCGTACTTTCCTTCTAGAGTAGGTACACGTACTAGTCGGAAAGTAAAATTTGAATGGCTTTATACTAAAATCACTAATGACAAAATAATGACGCATTATATATTATTAATTACTGTTGAGCAAACGATTTCAGATAAAAGTCAAATAAACTGATAATTTTATTACAAATATAAATAACATCTTCACTGATTGCATTGATTTATTAGTCGTTCACTTCCCAAAAGAGTAGGCAAGTTTTAATTTCCAGTGATTCGAATTTAGTTTAGATTTTTAAAAAATGTTTAGTTTTCTGATTATTTCTACTGCACTTTTAATAAATTCTTTGGCAGCAGGGCATTTTGTGGTAAATATGTAAAAAATATCGTACATATTTCTATTGTTCTATAACAAATGAATTTTACAGGGAACAATGCAAATAAAAGATTTTGTTTTGACAAAGTGCGACTCTACAGATTATCCAGTTTCTGTGACAAATGTTACGGTTGAACTTGGAAACCATCATTCACCCATTATAACTGGAATATTTACATCTAACATTGACCTAATTTCACCTATAAGCGTAAGTTTGATAGTTTAGGGTTACGATCTTTATAATTTGGGATTATGTTTGATTTAGGTGTCAATGGAAGTCAAACGAAAAGTTGTATTTTGGGTTGAAGTACCTTGCGTTGAAAATGTAGGTTCTTGTACATATAAAGATGCTTGTAGTTTTGGAATACCATCAAATAAAGACTGTCCTGCGGTGCTTATAAAAAATAATATACCTTGTAGATGCCCAATTAAAAAAGTAAGTAGTATTTTTTATGTATTGGTTTAATTATTCAAATGGTCTATTTACAGGGTACTTACGTAATTCCGGAATCTTTTGGAGAGGTTTTCCAAAGCACTGCAATTTATAGCGGAAAATATTGGGCTCAAGTTATTGTGAAACAAAATAGTAGCAAATTAGCTTGCTATAACGCATCATTTGAATTATACGACTCTTAAAAATAATTTTTAAACTTTATTTTATACTTTTTATATAAAACAACCTTAAAAGCTAGAACTGTATTATTTTACAAAGAACCCCTCTTCTTTTTCTTCTTTTTTAAGACAGGTTTCTTTATCTCATCAGTTGCTTCTTCCTCCACATTTTCGTGCATACGTTTCTCACCGCTGCAATAATTTACATTAATAATTATTCTGTTTCATCACTACAAAATTGGTATTTAATATATAACAAAACAAATCTAAACAAATTACCTTTTCACAGAAATAATATTCTTTGAAGCTTTTGCGCCCAATGCTTTATCCCACTCTTCTTCCGTTCCCTTGATGGCAAACTGGCTGAAATTCTCCTTTTTCAACTTCTCCAATTCCTTCTTTTGTTTCTTTTGCAACGACTGTAACAAGAAATTATTGTTTAAAATTATATATATGAGCTGTCCGTAAAAACTTGTCACAAACCTGTGCTGCTTCGTCCAATTCTTGCTGCATGCTCTTAGCAACTGGTGTGAGGTTAACATCCTTCCTCGGAACTAACGATTTCTCGACATCTTGCTCGAGAATTGCGTTCAGATGCTGAACGCATCGTCTGATCAGTTTGTTGTAAAGAGCTAGCAGATGTGAAGCTTCAAGACCCAGTTCGGTGGATAAATCATCTATGGTCTTGTGTTGTAAACCTATTCCTAATAAAATTGCCTGAAAACAACACAAACATTCAATATCTTTTGCTGTATATACATACATGCATGTTATATTTATTTATTTTGAATAATTCTATTGAATAACAACTAACTTACCGATTGCACTGCAGACATTGTCAAATCACCCATTTCATTCAAAAAGTACATCCTAGCCAGTGCAGGCATCAAGTCGACAATTAAATGATAGTCAACCAGATTATTGCTGTACATATCCAGTCGTTTAATATCGTAGTTGGTAAAATGAACCTCTAGCTCACTTCTGGGCAAAGCTGAAAAGAAACGTAAATTATGATTAATAATAATAATAATAATTCAAGCCTTAACATCCCCCAACAGCTTTTGCCAATTACAGGGGGCATCAGCAGGTCAGTGATTATTATTATCGCCCGCGCCTGTGGCACGTCTTAAGATGTTTAAGGTTTTATAAACATAAACAATTTCTAGATTTTATTGGTATGGAAAAACTTACTTCTTGCTGTTAATTTTCGGGCTTTATTATTCAAAACACCCAAGGCTAGAGCCGATTTGAACGAGCGGAACTGATAGGACAGCAATGAGATAAAGCGTTTCCTGAAATCTGTCCAATACGCCGAAAGCCAATCGTCCGGAGTCGCTTCTTCAGTGTTCAGGACGTTCAACATTATGCAGGAATGCTCGCCGGTTAGGTCATTTGTTGTTTGGCGGAGATAAACGGGAACATAGCCTGAACGTTTCCTAAAATTAAAAATAAATCATTAAAAGCCCAAAAACAGGTTTTTATTTTTTTTCTGTAAGCTTTTCTTTGTTTCTGCCCTTCTTTTTTTTTGCTCTTCCTGATATTTAGTGCTTATTTTAAGCGCTTGTTTTCCATAAATAAATATTTGATGATCCACAGTGTAGCGATTATAAAACTCACCAAAATTTCAATAGAGGTTCCGTCAAACCAAAAGACACACCCAAATAGTCCAACTTCTCTGGCTGGCGTTCGGTCAGCTTTAATAATAACGGTGGAAGCTTTTTCCTGGGTTCAATTGTTTCTTCCAAGAGGCCAACCTCGTTGTCGTCAATGCTGCTAATCTCCTCTTGGATTGTGGGCTGATCCTCGTCAATGTTCGTCATCTTGAACTCGTAGTAGTCTTTGAGAAGGGTTATAGCTCTTGCACCGTATCCCATCTAAAATATGGATACGTCAAAAATAGAAGAAGTATTAAATAAAAAACGAATAAACAGCAAAATAGTTGAGAACTTTATAACATTTGGAATTTTTTGAAGAAAATCAACAGAAAAAAAAGGCAAAAAGTCAAACGTAAACTTACCCCTTGATAATCTGGATGTGTGGCAATCCTGACAATCCTCGCACCGGACAGTCTTGGAAAGTCTGGATCTTGATACTGCTGACCAATGGTCCACGGGATAAGGTCCCCGGAAGCACGTTTACCACGAGAGAAGCCCTCGAGCACGGAACTCTTTGAAATTTCACCCTCGAGGCACACTTGTATAACAACCAAAATTTCCGGCAAACTTTTGCTATTTGGATTAACAGGGCCCAGCAGGCAAAAGAGATGATGAGCAGGAGCGTCCGACATCATTTGCAAATCGTTCGGCGTATTCTAATTACAGAGATAGATTTTTAGTAGTCAGATAGGTGGCGACATCAGTATTGCAACAGAACCCCAGTTGTCGTAATCCGATTATTTATAATTGATGTCTAATTATAAATAAAAGATATTAAAAATTTACTAGAAAATCTAACTAAGTTTTACAATTGGTTCCCTCAACTTGAATATGAATACCAATTTGCCCTCTGGTGGCACTAAGAACAACTAAACTTCTGTACATCTCTAAATATGTAAAGAATAGTATAGTTATAATAATTAGTGGCCTGTTTGCCTGGAATCTTCTACTAACTGGAAAACGAGTTTTGGAGTTTTTAAAGAAAAATTTAAGTTGTCACAATGTACTGTGAGAAAAACGTTACAGTATATAAGTTATATAGGAAACAATGTACACATTTGTAACACAAAATAAAGTAGTTTATGTTGACAAAAGCAACAAGAGAACAAATAAAGACGAAAATAAAACTAGTCTAAACATGTTTTGACATACCTTATAATGTGATGCAACATATAGAGCGACCAAACGTTGTAGGAATTCTTCTGAAGCCCTGTGATAGCAGAATAAAGTGTCACGATTGATGTAATATAAATCGCAGCTATCAGGAGGTGGACAACCAGACAATAATGGGGCGACCGATGTTGCGTCCAAACACAACAGTTTTGTCAACCATTGTTCCACATCATCACCAGGCTTATAACGAATGGATTCTTCAAGAGTTACCTGAAATTATTGAAAAAAAAAAAAATCAATCCTGATTTGAATCATTCGATTTTTTATCTTAAAACATACTGAAAGAAGCAAAATAAAGCATAAAAAAATATCAAATTTTTTGAAAATAGAAAACTATCAAAAATGAGGAGCATATGCATCAAAAAAGAAAAAAATATAACAACAAAATCTTACTTCGTGTAGAGTACGTCCAGTAGCGGCCGCGGTGTTTTGTTTTTTGTTTACTGCGTTGGTGTTAGCGCCGACGGGGGCCGCTTGCACTCGTAATTGCTGCAAGAGTTTGAGTGATAGAGATCGGCCGGTGCCTTCGTAGCCGTTAATGGTCGATGCCAGAAATACTAAGTAAGGGCCGAGCATTGCCTTCACAAACGGTAAGGGAATTGCTGCGGCTTCGTCGATCACCACCAATTCGGCTTGAGAAAGTTTGTGGGCGTCTGTCGGATGGATGTACTGAAAGAAAGTGATAAAAGTTAAAATAATAAAACAAGATACAAGTAAAATATTATGATTAGGAGGTAAAAATAATGTTTTTAAAATTTTTCAATTTAGTTATTTGCTATAAAATATTATAAAGCTTAACTTATAACTTTTAAAATAATTGTGCAATCTTAATGAAACTAACAATGATTATTGCCAAGAGTCCAGTAAACAATATAAAGTCAAGAATGGAACCATATTTTATTTCATTCCCAAGCAAAGCGCATTGTTTGTGGTGAATGATATCTCGAATGCATGAATCATTTGACAACCCAAACATCTCAAAATAATTAAATAATAAATAAAACAATACTAGTTATACAGTACAACTTCGATAGATCGGACACTCTCTAGTACGGACACTCCAGTAATCCGAACGCTCTTGTCAACCGGACATTTTAGAAATTTTACCTCCTTAGTTCGGACACAAAATATAATTTGCAGTTAAAACCAGGTAGAAAATACCAAAGTATTGTTTAATATTAATGTCTTACTGTAAAGCAACCGGATCACATAAATTGCCACTTAATATTAGCAATAGCGGCAAATCTAGATGCTTTTAAATGCCGAATGAGCTCAATACCAGTTGTGTACAAGGCGTCTGATAAAGGACGGATGAGTAGAACATTGCTTACTGAATATTTCGAAAAATATTTTAAGCCTGAGGTTAAGACATTTTTAACAGGGGTTAACAGGCCCCAAAAAGCTCTAATGTCGATGCTGCCAACGCGTTTTCTTTGGGCATCAGGTGGTCTGCAGAAAACAATTTTCCCATGGAAATTCTGCTTCTCAAAAGGCCCAGAGAAAAATTTACTAATGTAGCTGTATCAAAAGAATATAAACAAAGATCGATATATTTTTAAAAAATAACTGAAATCTTTTGCTTATTTTATCCATTTATGTTCAGAATTTAGTTTTTAATTTTACGTTTTGGTTATATGTGACCTCGGATGCGAAAAGGGACCTATCGTGCGAAAATAACGAGCAGCATAACGGTACATATCGGAAGAGACCTTACGTGCGAAAATATTGTGCAAGATAACGTTACGACAGGTCCCTTTTTGCGTCCGGGCTCACATATATTCAAATATTCCCAGTTGTTTTCATCTTCATCATAAAAAATGACCCTTCCCAACAAAAGAAAAAAACCTCCAGTGATCCGGATACCTCAATAGTCCGGACATGGTCAGGAACGATATATGTCCGGATTAGCGAAGTTATACTGTACTTAGTACTATTATTAAATTAAAAAAAAACAAGTTAGTATTTTAAAATAGCTACATACCTGTATGGTTTGCCTGTGGTCCCTGAAGATGTTTACCCTTACAATAGCCTTATTAAACTCGGCATTTGTAGACTGCACCAATGTATAATCAATATGTTCCTGATACTCTAAAGCATCGAATCCTTTGAACACAAACTCAAAGAACGTATTCAAATTCTCCGGACTCGGACTGGTCACAAAGATATTCGAGTAGCCAAAGGCTACAGCGGCGGCTACGGACAACCCCAAGGCTGCCGATTTACCCCTACCCCTACTTGCGGTCAATGAAACGGTCGACCGCAAATTCTTCTCCGAAATAGCTTCTATAAACTTCAGAAGTGCCTTTGCCTGGTCCAGAGTTTTACAACAATTAATTACGACTCCCACAGGTTGAGTTTCTCGTAAACTCTCCTTTAAACTTGACAATTCCTCGTCGTTCTCCGACGTCTCTTCGTTTTTCTCGACTGGAGTTACGTGCAAATTGTGAGAAGAAATCGGCAAAACAGACAGTTGATCGTCGACAACTAAGCAGCGATTACAAGAAACTAATGATAGTAAAAACCTTTCATTAAATCTGCAGATAACATCTTGATGTGCCTCTGTTCTGAATCTTTGATGGACATCCATACTCATTGTATATAATTGTTTTAAAGATTCTAAACTTTTCAATAAAATAACAACTAAGCCGCCTCCTTCGACTGTTTCGATGGTTCGAGCTAATAAATTTGGAGTTAGGGCTTCGTAATCTTGTAGAACGCACATGCCGTATGTATTTCCCAAGATTTTATGGGTCTCAGAGTAATAGCAGTACCTGATTTTTGTTGATGATAAAAATAATTCAAATGGATCATCTTCGTTTACGTTTAATTTGCCGGCTTTTATTTTATGTTGTAGATGCTTCATGCGCTTCTTCCTGTGACTACTGAAGCCTAATTCTTTCTTGTAACACCATAGAACTGAAGGTCTGGCTTTCACTTCGGCTTTAGAGAGCATGTGATGCAAAATAACTACCTAAGAATGTAGTGTCGTTAATTCTGATTAAAATCTTAAAAATACTGATTTAAAAACTTACTTGATCTCTGCCTTTATCTCCGACGATAACGAATAATGTCCTGTGTCCCAATTTTACCCCATTTTCTATTAGGACACGAATACGATTATCGATCTTCTTGCGGACCATGTTGATTGTTATTCTTGAATAAGTCAGGTTAGGTGAGCTAGGTGGGAGTTAGGTTAGGACTGTTAGAACAAGTGACACATGCGTTCTGTTGAGGTTATGTAAGGTCTAGGAAATAAAGGCAATCGATTACACTCTATGACTAAAGGCAAAATCACGATTCTTAATAAAATGAAGCGAAGTAGATTTAAGATGAATAACCAAATTCTGAACAAGCAAATATCAATTAATTATATTTCCTGGCATCTGATGTATTTCCCGCTATAAATTCAAATACATTTTAGAACGTCGAGCTGAGATGGCGCCATCATCAACGTGGAAAAATACCATGCGGATTGCGGTATGCTACTTCCCTGCGTTTTTAAATTGCGCGGGAAAAGTTTTAGAAATTTTCCCATAGGTACCAATTAACTTACTGATATCGGTATAAAATATAGATAAATAATATCTTACGTGGCAGACAAGTATCTTGCTAGATACATATTTTATTCAAATTTTATGATACAGCTTTGATAAACTAGCTGCTAGAGCATAGCTAGTATTTGCCAACTCTTTGTTGACTGTGTGCAAAATTTCATCAATTGTGGTGTGAAGGGGTAAATTGCTTATAGTGTAGAATGGCAAACAGTGCAGTTAAGAGTTCGTTAAACACACAACATCCTAGAATCACAAATACTTTAGTTATTGTTTTTGACAAGGGAGCAATTTCAAAAATTAGTAGAACCGTAATAGAGAAAGAGATACTTGGTGCTAGTACAGAGTACATCAGCAGTGCCTACACAAGAGAAAACGCATATATCATTAAATTCAATAACAGCTCCGCATACAACAATTTGGTATTTTTGTATGGAGAAAATAAACGCACACTTGCGAAAACGACGAGTACTTTTAGTATGGTGTATGTAAACTGTAACATGATATATATTACTTTGCAATGTGTACCATTGGAACTTACAAAAGACCTTTTATGGAGTGGCTTAAGGAAATTTGGTGAAGTATCCTCAGTGGTACGTAAGCCAATGATATCTACTTTCCTTAAAAATGTGTATGATTCTGGAGAAGTTGATGTTGTCATGGAACGCAAAGGTTCTGCCCCAACATTGGAAGATATCAAAATGTTCTTCAAAAGTTTCAACGATGGCTATTTTGACCTAGTTGCGGTGGATAAATTTATTGTTGCAAAAGATAACCTAAAGTTTCTTTTGCAAGATAATAGCGTTTGATTAGGAATATGGGATCCTTTACTGGAGGTAAAATATTTGATAAATAATATTTTTATTAAATGTACATATCTATATCTTTTACAGGTGATCTTCTAACAATTACCAAGAGTTCTTATGGCATTTATATTATAATAGTCTTAAAGTATACATAACAAATATATATTATTATTCTAATGGTACATTGTATAAACTTTTTTCATAATGTACTGCCATATTTTTTTATATGTATTTCATAATGAATAAAATATTTTGCTTGAGCTGCAAACTTTTTTCATTCTTTGAACAAACCTAATATGTATTGGAATAATATTTAGAATAATGGGTATATCTTACAAAGAAATACATATTACATACATCGAAATTTTCCTTTTAAACCACTATAATCATTAACTTTGAGTTTCGATGTTTAAGTTCGTAAGAATAGATTAATTTGATACATAAAACGATAAAACAGAGTCAACAAGCCGAAGCCAATTATCGCTTGTGCACTCAAACCTGTTACATGTTGATAAAGTAGTGATCAGCATACACTGAAATGTTTGTCAAACGGATGGCGCTACCAGCACCTGATTGATGACGCTCTTTAAAAATTTAAAATTATCACACCATTTATTCGATTATTATTCTTTTATTATATATCATCGACCCACGAACACTATAAAACGATTTTGAATAACCCTCCTGTAAGTTTATTTGAAATGTAAGGTATTTACGCTATCCAGAAGCGCGACAAATCTAACTTGTCTGGCTTTTATCCGTGGGTAGTTGGAAAACCGGTCTTCAAATTGTAATAAAATACCCAACACAGTTTCTATTTGCGCTTGCACGTAGGAATTTTATTCCTAAATTTGCATTCTATTCAAATAAGTATCACTTTAATACAAAATCTGCATATTGGTAAGTAATATAGGTAGTAATGGAATTTGGGAAGAGAAAATTATACTCAAGTCATAGTATCAACGTAAACAAAGCTTTGTAATTGTTTGGCGAATACAGTGTGAGACATTGAATTAGGTCGTATTTATTTGTTATTGTTATCCAAACAATGTGAAGTGATATGTTCTGTTATAAATCAGATCAGGTGGAAATTACGCACCTGGCCAATACGTTGACCTCGCGCCAACCCACGCAGAAATTAACAATTCCGTCATATAGCCATTAGACAAGAAATAATATCTGCATATCTGTAATGCCTCTGGTAACACCTAACAAAACCACATTGGTGTGGTTCAGAAAGTGACCAAGTGTTCTTGCTATTGTTGCCTGTTGGAAACGACTTGCCTGTAGAGTAGTTTCAAACTAAGAAGAGCACAGTTGTATATGCAACCAATCATACCCAGTGCATGGTTCATAAATTGCCTGTGTATATTTGGTTGCATATACAACTGTGCTCTTCTTAGTTTGAAACATCTATACCAAACTAATAATGACAACAATTATGTCTTTTGTCGAAAAGTTGGATGGAGGCCACTCCAGATATGTCTTTGTCTTTCAAATATCTTGGGTGCCCTCCACCCAACTTTCCGACTATCCCGTTGACATACTGAAGCGGCTAAACATTCTACAATCTTCAATTTTGGTAATTAAAATAAGGTAACAAATAAAATAATAATAATAAAGTTACTCAGGTTTAGGTAACTGTTTTTTCAAGATAAATTAACTTCTGGCAAATCGGTCAACAGTGAAGTTACTTCTACACAGCGAGTTCTATGTGATTGTAAAAATTACCGCCATTTAAGCGCTGTGACGTAATTCCCGTCGTTGTCTCCGTAGGGTAATTAAGTTAACCGGGCGGTATAAATTGAAACGTAACCAAGAATTTATAAGTCCATTCAGTGTCAATTTGCTTCTTATTCATTGTTTAACTTATACGGCTGTAAAGGATTTCAGTCGCCGCCGTACCGACATGTTTATATAAACATTTTATAATTGACTTGTCCACAGGAGACAATATACAAAGGACTTCCACAGGATTTGTACAAGATAATTAAGTCTTTGTCGGATAACTTACTTAATCTGCACAGGTATAACGATTACGTGGGAAAATGTTAATGATGCGATGCTTATACTTACTTCATTGTGCCAACGATGTAGTCGGAAAGTTGGGTGAGGTTTACCACATTTATTTCTGACACAGGACGCAGCTCATTGTTGTTCTTCTCAAGAAGTATTAGGTATCACATTACTACATTTACCATCATTAAACTTTCTTCTGTTCAACTTATCTGATATTCATAGATGATAACCTGGTTGTCTTTATGCATTATGGGCTTACAGCTATATGATATATTATTCTTTTGATACGCCAAACCGTTATAATTCAAAGTCACCAAACATAACACATCGTTAATACAAAGTTGTTCTTGATTTTTGTACGAGACAAACACGCATTGTGCCTACCTGTATCTTATATCCGTACCAATGAGTGGGTTAAACTTATGGTTCTAGTTAAATAATGTACCAGTATTGCTTTATCTATAGATACAACAGAGAACCAGTCACGCCCATATGACCAATTTTCAAAATTTCGCCATAATGCAAAGTATTCTAATTCAAATTTTCTAATAATCAGATTAGGTACATAATAGAAATATTTCAATTAAAGTCTTACGTTGAAGAATGTATGTCAAATGACCAATTTTTTTTTTCGGAGTGTTATGTAGGCGTTGAGCGGACATGTAAAATGGCCATTTTCGGCATAGCCGCTTGTAGTTGATTATGAGAGATAATTTAGAAGCAACGTTTCTAAATAGGAACAACGCTGATAGTTTGACATACATACGGAGAGTCATGTAACTGATTTTGACACCAACGCAGAAAATGGTCGAGTTTTTTTTTTTTTACTTTCGACAGTCTTTTATACTAACTAATTTCTTCTACCATAAGAGCACATGATAAAATATGTAGAAGACTGCAAGAACCTATTGCATCCAGTTACCATTTATGCACTCAATATCATCTAACCGTACCTATACCTACCAGTAAACTTTTCTCTGAATTCAAAGGTTAGACATTGTTCTCCACATATGGGTCCTATTTAACGAACGGCATTTACCCGAAATGGCTTTTACGCACCTCGACATATAACTATACTAACCTATACTCCATTCCAAAGGAAAATGGTTCACCTAAAACTTCGACAAAGTTTGTTCTCCAATAACTTTTGTCATCCTTGATGGATTTTGATGGTTCCTTCAGCAAATTGTACCTAAATTCTTCGAGATATCACCTCGCTGTTGTAATTTCGACAAGACGTTTCGTCTGTACAATAGAGATGGTCAAAATTGAACGGAATTTTAGGTGGGTTGTTATTTTTTGGTACGTGGTATACAATATCTACATAATTTAACAACTTTATAAATAGTGGGCAAACTATTGGCGTGCAAAACTGTCGCCCCTATATGGGTTTTATTGGCCATTCGGTATATTGTATAGTATTGGTATGTGTTTTGTGTATAACAGAGAGGCGCTGGTATTTATTAGCGAGGCGACTGTTATGTTCTCTCTCGTGGTGCTGGTAAGTAGATGTTTTTGCCAAAGTCCCGAGGGCGGACAGTGGGTATGGGGGCGGCTTGCTACCTTCCATATACGGACAAAGGCTTGCCCGAACCGATTGGAACGGACGGTCCGAGGAAGGCCACTCCGGTCAACAACGCAAACGCTAACCTTAAGAAAATTTGACGGAGCGAAAATACCAAGATGATGACCAGATTTTGATCTCACAACACGATAATATTAGATTTACTTGAGTACTCCAACATCAGATGTTACATCGATTATAATTAAATGTTTCTCTACTACTCAAGAAATAGTGAAGAAAATGTGATCCTAACATTTCGTGAGTCATTAATTATGTTACTTACAAAACGAGTACAAAATTTTAACAGAATTAAGAGAACATCCAATATAAAAAACAACCGGGGAGAAGATATCCATAACTTTTTTTGTTCGAATTTCTTAATGAAACATATGTCAGTCGGTAGAGCTATTCAACTAGTATACCCCAGAATTTTGTCCACAAAAAGTATCGAGCGGTTTAGCAAACAAATTGATTTAATTACCAGCGCGTCATCTAAAACAGCTCATGGTGTCCTCAAATAGAATTACAAATAATGCCATCCGCCGATATGGTAGAACATAGGGTATAACAAATTCGGAATCTACATGAAATTCTGCATCTAGTAATGGTATCAATACGACACTACCCTTATGGTTACAACTCCTCTTACATAAATAAAGCGGTAAATTGGTGTGCTGCTTATCAACTGGGTTATACAAATGTTTAAAACAATTGCGAAAGTTGATGCATAACTTTGATTAGTACGTCAAATTGTAGGTAATTAATAGTGGTAACTACCCTGAAAAGGTCGGAGTTTTGCCCGCTCAATAACACCCCTTAAATGACAATAATGTTGACCTACCCCATAACAAGGAATACGACGGTATACAGATCAAATAATTAATAACTTTTGTAAATATTCTTGCATAACTTTGATTTATACGTCAAATTGTAGGTAATTAATAGTGGTAAATACCCTGAAAGGGTCGGAGTTTTACCCGCTCAATAACACCCCTTAAATGACAATAATGTTGACCTACCCCATAACAAGGAATACGACGGTATACAGATCAAATAATTAATAACTTTTGTAAATATTCTTGCATAACTTTGATTTATACATCAAATTGTAGGTAATTGATAGTGGTAACTACCCTGAAAAGGTCGGAGTTTTGCCCGCTCAATAACACCCCTTAAATGACAATAATGTTGACCTACCCCATAACAAGGAATACGACGGTATACAGATCAAATAATTAATAACTTTTGTAAATATTCTTGTATAACTTTGATTTATACGTCAAATTGTAGGTAATTAATAGTGGTAAATACCCTGAAAGGGTCGGAGTTTTACCCGCTCAATAACACCCCTTAAATGACAATAATGTTGACCTACCCCATAACAAGGAATACGACGGTATACAGATCAAATAATTAATAACTTTTGTAAATATTCTTGCATAACTTTGATTTATACGTCAAATTGTAGGTAATTAATAGTGGTAACTACCCTGAAAAGATCGGAGTTTTGCCCGCTCAATAACACCCCTTAAATGACAATAATGTTGACCTACCCCATAACAAGGAATACGACGGCGTACAGATAAAATAATTAATACTTTTGTAAATATTCTTGCATAACTTTGATTTATACGTCAAATTGTAGGTAATTAATAGAAGTAGCTACCCTTAAAAGCTCGAAGTTATGCTCACTCGATAACACACCTTAAATGATAATAATGTGGACCTACTGCATAACAAAGAAGCCACCGCCACACTGATAAATACATTAATAACTTCTGTAAATGTTCTTGCATAACTTTGAGTCATACATCAAATTGTAGGTAATTAATAGAGCTAGCCATCCTGGTATGCTTAGAGTTATGCTTACTCGATAACACCCCTTAAATGGCCCTGATGTGCACCTAATATGTGAAATATGTCATATGCAATGGGCCGGTCGGGAGACGACCATAACAAATATCCATAACTTTTTTGTTCCAATTCCTTAATGAAACATATGTCAATCGATAGAGCTATTCAAGTAGTATAAACCAGAATTTTGCCCACAAAAAGTATCAAACGGTTTAGCAAAAAAAAAAAAGATCTAAAGCAGCGCATGGTGTCCTTAAATATTAAGCCGCACACCAATTTACCGCTTTACCTATGTAAGAGGGGTTGTAACCATAAGGGTAGTGTCGTATTGATACCATTACTAGATGCAGAATTTCATGTAGATTCCGAATTTGTCATCCCCGATGTTCTACAGTATTGGCGGATGGCGTTATTTTCAATTCTATTGGAGGACACCATGAGCTGTTTTAGATGACGCGCTGGTAATTAAATCAATATTTTTGCTAAACCGTTCGATATTTTTTGTGGGCAAAACTCTGGGGTATACTACTTGAATAGCTCTATCGATTGACATATGTTTCATTAAGAAATTCGAAGAAAAAAGTTTTGGATGGATGTCTTTTACGGTTATCTTCTCCCCAGTAAAAAACAATACATCAAATCTTCAACAAGGCCGCTGACTGAACCCCAATAAACATTCAATTCTTTTATAACAATCCTACTGTTACGAAACTAGCTCAGAAACTAATAATCCAAACTAACACTAGTAGTGATTCATGCAATTCAAATTAATTTAATCTACAAGCAGTAATTCAGCCTCTGTCACGAAGTTAATAGACACTTGTCACCGCGTCATGCAACGTATATCGAGCGTGTTGTGATCCTTATCGATACGATTCTTGTTAATTTTCGCCAATCATGTGAGTCGCCGTTTTGTGGCGATGGTGGGATTCGTAAATTCTTTGGAAAGTCACGAGGATTCCAATAGATAAGCAGAAGAGAGACGGTCATGGCTCATGGTATGGTGGTTCGCGATGTCTGGTGGGGATGGACTGAGTACACGGTGAATAAAAACGTAGATAGAACACTGGTCCACCCACGTGGACACTTGACAGGTCCACGCAACATCCGTACCACCATCTACACGAACTGTTCCGCAATACCAACTTCAATGCTTAGGTGGACGCGATGCTATTCCACCAATGTTCGGTGTCTGTAATTAGAGAAGCAACTAGCTCTGTGTATAAGTCAAAATTTTCGATTTTAGTTACTGGGCATTCTAGAAATATGTGGTTAAGGCTTCCCACCTGTCCACATTGGCAATATGGACATTTTATGATACATTTTAGGTTATCTGCTATCTGTTACTGTTGTTACGAATTTCCCGCCGGGTGGCCGTTTCGGGTTTGACGTTACTGTGGTAATAGCAGCAAAACACGGGTCGACAAAAATCGATTTTTTGGATCGAAAATTGTTTTTAAGGCCGTTTTTTTGCTCAAAACTCTTTGCGAAGGGTATTTAGAGGGATCTTATCGTAAGACATGAGAGCGAGCGGCTTTTGTAAGGTCGGCAGGAACGGATAAAAAATGTAAATTTTTGACGTTCATCGATCCGCTTGTCGGAATTTCTAGACGTCACGTGACATTTTCTCGAGGTTCGCCTTCACCCGAAGAGGTGCAAAAACGTGATTTTTTTTTTCAAAATTGACGCATTTAATTTACAATATATCGCGCAGTCCACGCGGAATTGTGTCCTTTTTTCAATTCGAGCGTCAAAAGTAATATCGAAAAGCCCAATTTTGCAGCTAGTCGATCGCAAATGTCGGTGAAAATGGGCGATTCCGCTGAACGCACCCTACACTTGAAAGTTCGTAATTAGTATAGGTAGATAACAGAATACAATAGGTTGTTGTTTATTTGTTTAAATGTTACCATTGTTTATGCGGTGTTATTGTAAACTGTTTATATAAAATATTATTGTTTTCTTTATTCGGTGTAGAGATTGATCTCAAGTGTCTTCCTTGATGAATAACATCAGTTGTTAGATGAGAAAAGTTGTTTCTATAGGCGTATTAAGTATGCTATTATGGTTAATTCATATTTTTGACAATACTCAACGCAAAATTCTTTCAGGAAATTGTCTATAAGATTGTGGAAAACATGTTAAGTCTCTAATTATGAAATTAGGATAAATATATGTTCTACTCATAAATAAAAAGTAAAGAAAATAGAACAGCGTATACACAAAATATCTAGTATAGAATAACAATAATAAAAAAAAGAACTTGTCTAAACAAGCATTATTTAGAAAAGTAACACCTAGTGGAAAGGATTTCTACTAATGCGAAAAATTAGCATAAGTCGTATTCAAATAAGAACCGTGGTGGAACGACGGTGTCCCACAATGCCCGCCCTGAATGAAAACCTACACATTCTCGAAGTATTTACGTGATTAATGCAGTAAATTGAACCTTGCAACGGAAAGGAGACGGTTTCTGCTAAGCGGAGTGATTTCCAGCAGCGTTGTGCGCCGGTTTGCAGGGTTAAATCGCGCCCTAGCGGTGGAAAACGTAACGAGAGCATCCCTCGTGCCGGTGATGGTGATTCCCCGGATTGTCATCTTTCGCTCGCGGACTTTTCTGCTGTTAATTTAGCAAATAGTGTGAGTGACATCATGACTTGAAGATTTTTACTATACGTGCTACAATGGATTTGCGCCGATTATTCAATCAGGTAATTATTGTGCGATTTTTTATTGATGTGTAGTTTTGTGATGAATGAAGCGATACATTTAGAAAAGTTATTGCGTTTTTCTTATATGCCGTAATAATAATAAGTTGAAATGTGTTTGGATTTGATTTTTTGTGTTGTGAGTCCTAAAACCAAATTTGATTAAGTTTTTATAATGTTAATATTAGTAGTTAATATTAGTTGTTTATTATGTTATAATTGTTGAGATTTATCAATAATTCAAAATACCACTCATTTTTTTCTTCGAATAACTGTATGAAAAAATTATTGTACTAGGTTTAGGGGTAAATTCGAATATCGAATTTAAAATTGTACGTCATATAATATACAAGCAGCACCTACATTCATTTTAATTAATACCGAAAAATATTCTTTTCAGAAGTAGCTTACAACTGTAATCTAAGTTAAAATTTGAAATCTCTTGTTTATGGATGTCTGTGAATTCGATAGCGCCCAAACCGTATAACGAATTGGGCTGAAATTTGGTACAAATATTTAGAATTGCCAGGAAATAAACTAGATAGTTTTTGGTGACAATCTGACAACGGATAGTGGCAAATCCGTTTTATTAGAAATTCATTCGATTTATACCAAACTGATACCAGCTCACTCACTAAGTGACTTCGAATATGTACCTATACCAATTTACAGATTAGTGGAATGAACCGTTTAGTCACTATAAACGTTTATAAAATCTGTCTGACAGAATCCATAGCCTTAGTCGTCATGGTTACGAATTGACAACTATTGATAAACGTCAGTGGCTACAAACGAGACAGATAACATGACATTTAGTGTCAGTATATGACTTGACATTATGCTGGGATCCAGAGTGGTTGTGGCTTCACGAAATATTTTTTGATTAGCAGATTAATTATAAATATTACCAACTAATATTTGTCCTTTGACTCGTATCAACATAATTTTGTTCAAAATGCAGTTGAATTCGTCATAATATAAATATTTCATGTTCTCAGGAGATATGTCTGAATTATTATATTGTTATATTGTAGAAGCAATGTTGATTGTAGAAGCAATATGATCCCTGACCAACAATAAGTAAATTATTAGTGCTTAGCTTCTATTAATTTACACAATTGATATTTACATTTACGTTTTACAGATTCTTGTAAAAAAAAACGACCAGTTTTTCCAAAATCAAATGATTGGTTTTTCTACCTATACTAATTACGAACTTTCAAGTGTAGGGCGCGTTCAGCGGAATCGCCCATTTTCGCCGACATTTGCGACCGAGTAGCTGCAAAATTGGGCTTTTCGATATTACTTTTGACGCTCGAATTGAAAAAAGGACACAATTCCGCGTGGACTGCGCGATATTTTGTAAATTAAATGCGTCAATTTTGAAAAAAAATCACGTTTTTGCACCTCTTCGGGTGAAGGCGAACCTCGAGAAAATGTCACGTGACGTCTAGAAATTCCGACAAGCGGATCGATGAACGTCAAAAATTTACATTTTTTATCCGTTCCTGCCGACCTAATAAAAGCCGCTCGCTCTCATGTCTTACGATAAGATCCCTCTAAATTCCCTTCGCAAAGAGTTTTGAGCAAAAAAACGGCCTTAAAAACAATTTTCGATCCAAAAAATCGATTTTTGTTGACCAGTGTTTTGCTGCTATTACCACAGTAACGTCAAACCCGAAACGCCCCCTGCCGGACATTCGTAACAACAGTAACAGATAGCAGATAACCTAAAATGTATCCTAAAATGTCCATATTGCGAATGTGGACAGGTGGGAAGCCTTAACCACATATTTCTAGAATGCCCAATAACTAAAATCGAAAATTTTGACATATACACAGAGCTAGTCTATAATACTATTATTTGCACGGTGGCGTACGTATTTCCATTGCATCTCTTGCTTTGATTTGTTGGTTTTACTATCAACACACCGGATATAAATTCTTCAATATGAAATATTCACCTTCCATCAAGAATATTAACATTTATGGAACCATTTTCTGAAGCGTAAATATATTACAGTATCAGGAATTGATTGTAATCGACGGGAAAAAATTGGTATTTCAGCGGAAATACGCGTTTTGGGGTCCCCTAAATAGATTCCAATGATTTCTGGAAAATGTATGTGTGTGTGTATGCCTGTGAACACGATAACGCCCAAACGGAACAACGGATCGGACTGAAATTTTGCATACATATTTAGAATTGCCAGGGGACGAACTGGATTGTTTTTGGTGACAATCTGACAACCGAAAGTGTTTCAATATGTTTATACACAACTGCCTAAATTATGATAATATAATTGGTAAACTTGCAGGGCAAATGTCAATTACTAGCGTTTTTACCTTGTTATACGTACCAATCAGAATTGATACATACATTTTGGTTGCTCCACGTTAGGCGTTAATTGAAACATACCAAATGATCGATAGAAAGCGTGCTTAACACGTCAACCAACGAGCAAAAACAACAACGAGCCAGACAAATATTTGATGCGCCTACACGTCGTTGCCTTTGTATAGAAATGCGTCGTTAAGAATCAGTGGAAAGCCACACGGCATAATGGCCAGCCATTTACCAGTTCGAAGTATGGCATTCGATAAGGTGGAATGAGAAACCCGCTTATGGACAAATCCTATTGCCTGGTACGGGACAGAACATGCGCGTGGGCAAGACAACACCGGACTCTCTGCAAACCCGAAGCTACTTTTAAAATTGCACAAACTAAACAGCCAAAGAGATCATCTTTATTGTCAGCTTAACTGTAACTTTAGTGATGTTTATGCTATTGTTTCGCATGTTATTAAAATAGGTGTGATCTAAAGTAGAAGTGATTGTTGGAGTTATGGAGATTATTTGATAGAATAAAAGAATAGAAATGAAAATATTTTAGGGCAATTTTTTGTTAAAATTATTTCATCAGGTAATGATTCACCAGACCATATTTTTGCACTGGAACTGTCTGCTCTTATTGGCTATTACCATACATCTATACAATGTCGATTATTCCACTTACCTCTTATGTAAAAGACAGCCATGTCATATTTATTTGTAAATTTTGTGGTGTGTTGATAATATACCGAACTTTTTACTTCTTCATATGCAAGGCTAAAATTCCAGTAGGTATGTAGTTGACTGGTGTTGCTCTGTAAAGTATTCTAAAAACAGCAACAAAAGTTTCTTCATGCCAGCAATTATTGTATATTTATTGGTGATGTAAAACCGTACGTTATACTTTTTTAAAATGGTGTTAAGTATTCATAATTAATAGAATAATACGCCTACATTGTGACATATTATGTGTGTGCTTGTTGTATTATACGGTATTGTAGCATATCTAAAACGGTATGCATAATTTAGCATACACCAACATTTTATCCAAAAGCGATCTGAGCGTGGTGTGATACAAACAACTTTAACAACAGCTGACGGCACACATATTCTTATTATATCGACAATACGTTGTCAATTAAGTACACCAAAGAAAAAGCCGAGTTGTTGGGTTCCAGGCTACAGAAAATGAAATCTTTTAGCACGAGGTGTGACAAGTGCATGTCTCCATTTGCAAAGGGTAACAAGCCTTTAATAGTATATTATTATACAAGTTTTATAAGACGTCAAATTGGCGCATGAGTTGTTTGGGGCACGAGGAGCGCCAGCGACGAGTGCCCCAAATGAACGAATGCGCCAATATGTCTTATAAAACGAGTGTAATATACTATTTTTTCTACTTTGCGTCATTAATTTTATAAAAATTTAGACGTATATTAGGTAAAATTCCAATCTAGAGTATTTATGGGTGCAACCGTTGGTAACACTGTCATCTGTCACTTAAATTCAAATATCTGTGAAAAAGTAATTATTGATAATTATTATATACCATCATATACTAGTAGTACGAAACCTAGGATGCAACACGCATGTTTAAATATGTATAAAAATATACATACTTCGCAGTTTGTGCGATTCTAAAAAATCAGTTTGTGCTTACTTTTGTGGTTATGTGTATTTTCGTTTGACATGCATTTGATATCAATGTCACCAATCTTAGAAAAAAGTTACTAAAAACGGTGTTACAATTTGCTAATTGTAACACCGAAAACAGTGTTACAATGTGTGCATTGTGAATGCAAAGTAGAAAAAAGTATATTTTAAACTGGAAGGATCTTTACGTGTATGTCACAATGTTGAGGGTCTTATGAACGAGTTTGATATTCCCCACGATCCTTCTGAATAGAGTGGCTTTTTGTCGATTTGTCAAAATACAGCTTGAAAGCAGAACTTGCATATTGTTTGAATTTATATAATTTGTTAACAGATTTTGTAGCAGTTTTCTCAGTTTTTTAGTATTGCTGTATCAAGTTATGTAAGGCAAATATAATCTGGAACAAACACTTTTTTTTTGTTGTATCAGAAGGTTGGAAATGTGTTTCCTTGTGTTAATCAAATTAGTTTATTGAAGACAACTGTTAGTCTTTATCATTTCTGGAGAATACCTTATTTCTTGGTAACACGAACGATAATTATCCTTTGTGAGCTGAAAAAAAATCTTGATTTATAAAAACCCAAAGAAGAAACATATATTCCTGTATATAATAAAGCTATTCCCTCCAAATTACTTGACTTAATACATTTTAGACGTAAGTTAGTGTTGTATTTCGCCATAAATCCTGTTAGCACAAACCATTTCGGTTGAGCTAAATTCCAACATTGTATTCCCAAGGCGTTATTTCTTGTAGTCACCACACTGGACTAAGCAGGCCGTTACGTCAGGTTCCTAAAATGCTACAGCTATTTCCGTGTTGTTTCTCAACTCTTCTGCAACTCCAGATTCATGCATTAGAATTAGCCTACTTGTTAGAAGAGTCTTATAACGCTACAGTTATAAGTGTCGCAAGGCCAACCCGCAAAAACATCATTTTCATTCGAAACGGCCAATAACATTATTCTTCGCTCGCCAGCAAACTAACTATTTTTGATACTTCTGCAATAGGACTCTTGCACACAGTCCGTACGAAAAAGGAAACCGTCCGGATTCTATTCACAAGAGTTGTAGTTGATTTTTCATACTGCCCTGTTAATCATTTGATCTATAACAGATATATGAAATAAACTGATAAATATTATTTCATCCAAGAGGTGGCGCACTTCAAATGGTCGAAAATGCATTACTTATGCAACCATATCATAATTTTATTAAAGTATACTGAGTAAGAACTGATGCATTGAATAAAATGTAGGTAATAATGGTCTGATTAAACTGTGATATATATAAATACAAAACGAATTGGGACGACTATTTATAATGCTCCCCGTGTTGTACCATAATGTTTCTTTGATAGAATTGCTAAAACTATTTTTAACGTCTTTTTAACAAACGCCATATGTAACTTCTTGAGTTGCTATTTACGGATCGAGGTTAAAACGGGAACAAGAGATTTTCCTCAATAATAATGCAGTGGAGAAACATGGACTTATGTGTGTGTAGCAAATAGAGGTGGGTAGTTCGTGAACGAACTAGTCCGAGAGAATGGCTCCCGGCTTAGAAGAAAAGAACTAGTTCTTTAAAATAAAAAGAACTAGTTCGCAAAAGACCTGCTTTGCTAAAACATATCTCTATGCATATCTCATTCAGTGAACGACTTGTAGGGACATGAAATCTAGTTCGAAAGTCCTGCTTTGGTGAAACATATCCCATTCAGTGAACGAGTTGTGGCGACATCAAACGAGCGACATAGCACCCTGCCCGCCAGTTGTTTCTTTACCTAACGGCGGATGTCAAAAATATAATTAGAGTATAGTTTTTTTCCTATTGGATAATGGATTACACTGTTAATAGTAGTTTCGCCAGTATATGTTATACTATAATTTATAAATAATACACCAATTCCACTTAAAATTGCAGTATGAATAAGGCTAAAATACGTGCAGCAATATGTCCTTTATGCCTTATTAAATAAATATTTAAAAAATATACCTAAATAAAATAAGACAACGATTCTTCGATCAATATAATTATAAATAATTATTTATTTTCAAAACAAAATAACGATTCTTCAAGAAAAAGACAAAGTGGGAAGGCAGACATCGATTCTGTCCAAACTAGATCCTAGTTTCGTTTGGAACGAGATATAAACGTGCTAGAACACACAAAGACACGTTTATCGAAGTAGTATGTCTCAGGATCAAAGTAGTTCTTCAGAACTAGTTCTTTGAACTAGTTCCTTTTTGTGAACTAATCCGGAAGAACTAGTTCATTAAAAAGAACTAATAAGCCAGTAGCAAAGGCCGGATGTTCAGGTACATCTCTATTTACAGAAGTTTGCTACGTATGACGCATAAATCAAGATGTCATGACATCCAGGGTAAATTAAGCTCGTCGGCATCCTTCAGTACATTGTCTGATGTCTCTTTGATATATGAAACTGATACACAGTCGAAATTTATCGTTAATTGGTGCCTACATTGCACCGTTAAGGTAATTTTGTTCTGTTCTCATGTAAGAGGTGGTTTTGCAAATTGACTAAATTGTTCTCTTTGTAAAAAAACGATAATATTCTTCTTGTAATTGCTAAATAATATGTATATGTACCAAGATATGTACCACCAAGTTACAGCCTGTCAAAGTATCAAAAATAAACAATTTTCCAAGAGGACCATTGGGGTTACACATCAAATAATTCCTAAAATAGACACACAGAGAACCATCGAAAGCAAAGAAACTTAACAAAAACTTATCAATGAACGAGAGAACAGGTGCATCAGCCCGCTATACTACGGCATACCCAAAAATACAATCCGCCGCTGACCTCTCCTCTTACCTCATGGGCGCTCCGGGAACGGGCGCTAGTACCGAGCGCGCCTCTAGTTCCAAATATGGTTCAATTCTCGTGTTACAGCGACGTCCAAATTCAGAATATACGGGTAAGTGGAGAGGGCGTCCAGACGCTACACGCGCGTCTATTTCCGATGCGGACGCCGCTCGCCTATTACGGGAAAAGCGCGCTTCTCCGCGACACGCTAAACCAAAAGCAACTCTTTGCGCGTACGGTTTCCGACAAAACCGGTACCTTAATCCGCACAATGGCTGGAAATCGGTCAAAACTGACAGTCAAATGTGACGCGTGTTGATCTGTGATTTATTGAATTTGACGTTTCCGACAAGATTTGTGATCAAACGTCAAATGTGTGTTGGGGTTATGTAGCGGATGTCAAAGGACTGGAGACATGGGTTGGTGTAAGTCGTACCTTAAAATATTATAATAATTTTAAAATATTCTGTTTATTATTAATGTTACCGAACTATGTACTTCGTCAGGGTGTTAAATATTCATACATTTCATACCATGATCTAATAAATTGCTATTCGATATCTCTGTTATAATGAAGCCTATTTTTGTATTTTGTTATGACAACTGATGACAACGCTGTGTATGGCTGTGTAGTCAGTTTACTGTTACGGTTGCTAGGTTACCTATTTAATATGACAGTTGTGCCTGTGTACTTTAAGCGGAAATGCCCGTTTTTAAGTCCCTTGAATCATTGCAGTAATTTTAGAAAAATATTAGTGGGTCTGTATGTCTGTGAACATGATAGCACCCAAGCGGTACAATGGAATGGGCTGGAAATTGATACACGTATTTAGAATTACCGGCGGACGAACTGGATTGTTTTTGTTGACAATCTGACAACCAGAAGTGGCAAATGTTAAACCGATCTTGACCAAATTAATATGATTGATAAGCATAAGTGACCACTGACACGATATGGTGTTATTCTATGGCAGACATTAGGTTGGGATAGAGATTCTTTTAATTTATCGATAACTTGGAATACCTTTGGCCAATATTGTCTAATTTTATAATCGTAGTGTGTTTTATTTTTTATCGTATTTCCTGTCGTATTTTGTTGAAAAAATTATTCAATTTTTATCGACAGCTAATACATAGTAGGGTATGATAAAATATACCTCGTTTTTTTTTCCTACGAGGTTTATTTCTCTACTGTTTATTTATTCTTCAATGGCGGGCGGGGCGATAATATTCAAACAATAACGTGTGGCCCAACGCGGTATAATGCCATTAGATCTCCATTTTCGTCATTAACCAATAGATAAAAACCCTTATAGAACCCAAACCGCTCATCCCATTGATCGAGTGCAGTTATTTAAAATCACTGCACGATGAGATGGTGTCAGTTTGGTCAAAATCGGATGAATCCCTAAGAAAACGTATGTGGCATTTGCCACTTCCGGTTGTCAGATTGTCACCAAAAGCAATCCAGTTTGTCCCCCGGTAATTCTAAATACATATACCAAATTTCAGTCCGACCCGTTATTCCATACATACACACATACATACATTTCGCAATACAAAACGTGTATTTCCGCCGACTTTCTAGTACTAGTCGAAAAGTAAAAAAGAATATATGAACAAAATGAAACCATTATTTCTAATACGCAATAAAGCTGTAAATTTATATTACAAACTAGTACTATACGAGGGAAATGTCACGATTTTGTATTTTGTCTCTAGCAACCAGAGTTGATGGAATAAAAAACTATACTATACTGTTTTAGTTAACTGGAAGATTTGTTAATTGATCCTGTAAAGTACAGCGTTCCATCAGATTTGGTTTAGCTAGGGGAATTTTTCAAAATTCGCGATACGAGAAACGAGTGAAATGTCACGATTTTGTATTTTGTCTCTAGAAACCAGAGTTGATGGAATAAAAACTATACTATACTGTTTTAGTTAACCGAAAGATTGGATAATTAATCCTGAAAAGTACAGGCTTCCATCAGATTTGGTTTAGACAGGGGAATTTTTCAAAGTTCGCGATTAGGAGAGCCGAGAGAAACATCACGATTTTGTATTTTGTCTCTAGCAACCAGAGTTGATGGAATAAAAAAAATAATAAATAAATAAAAAAACTATACTATACTTTTTTAGTTAACCGAAAGATTGGATAATTAATCCTGAAAAGTACAGCCTTCCATCAGATTTGGTTTAGACAGGGGAATTTTTCAAAGTTCGCGATTAGGAGAGCCGAGAGAAACATCACGATTTTGTATTTTGTCTCTAGCAACCAGAGTTGATGGAATAAAAAAAATAATAAATAAATAAAAAAACTATACTATACTTTTTTAGTTAACCGAAAGATTGGATAATTAATCCTGAAAAGTACAGCCTTCCATCAGATTTGGTTTAGACAGGGGAATTTTTCAAAGTTCGCGATTAGGAGAGCCGAGAGAAACATCACGATTTTGTATTTTGTCTCTAGCAACCAGAGTTGATGGAATAAAAAAAATAATAAATAAATAAAAAAACTATACTATACTTTTTTAGTTAACCGAAAGATTGGATAATTAATCCTGAAAAGTACAGCCTTCCATCAGATTTGGTTTAGACAGGGGAATTTTTCAAAGTTCGCGATTAGGAGAGCCGAGAGAAACATCACGATTTTGTATTTTGTCTCTAGCAACCAGAGTTGATGGAATAAAAAAAATAATAAATAAATAAAAAAACTATACTATACTTTTTTAGTTAACCGAAAGATTGGATAATTAATCCTGAAAAGTACAGCCTTCCATCAGATTTGGTTTAGACAGGGGAATTTTTCAAAGTTCGCGATTAGGAGAGCCGAGAGAAACATCACGATTTTGTATTTTGTCTCTAGCAACCAGAGTTGATGGAATAAAAAAAATAATAAATAAATAAAAAAACTATACTATACTTTTTTAGTTAACCGAAAGATTGGATAATTAATCCTGAAAAGTACAGGCTTCCATCAGATTTGGTTTAGACAGGGGAATTTTTCAAAGTTCGCGATTAGGAGAGCCGAGAGAAACATCACGATTTTGTATTTTGTCTCTAGCAACCAGAGTTGATGGAATAAAAAAAATAATAAATAAATAAAAAAACTATACTATACTTTTTTAGTTAACCGAAAGATTGGATAATTAATCCTGAAAAGTACAGCCTTCCATCAGATTTGGTTTAGACAGGGGAATTTTTCAAAGTTCGCGATTAGGAGAGCCGAGAGAAACATCACGATTTTGTATTTTGTCTCTAGCAACCAGAGTTGATGGAATAAAAAAAATAATAAATAAATAAAAAAACTATACTATACTTTTTTAGTTAACCGAAAGATTGGATAATTAATCCTGAAAAGTACAGGCTTCCATCAGATTTGGTTTAGACAGGGGAATTTTTCAAAGTTCGCGATTAGGAGAAACGAGGGAAATGTCACGATTTTGTATTTTGTCTTTGTTATTTCTAGACGTTACGTGACATTTTCTCGAAGGTCGCCTTGACTCGACAATGTGAAAAAACGTGATTTTTTTCAAAATTAACGCATTTAATTTACAAAATATCGCGCAGTCCACGCGGAATTGTGTCCTTTTTTCAATTCGAGCGTCAAAAGTAATATCGAAAAGCCCAATTTTGCAGCTACTCGATCGCAAATGTCGGCAAAGGTGGGCAATTCCGCTGAATACGCCGAATGCGCCCTACACTTGAAAGTTCGTAATTAGTATAGGTAGATAGATAAGTACTGTCTTCACATTTCTTAAAACGACGTTTCTTGTGCACACATCATAATCAACCAATCACAACTAAGCATATTTACATATTTACGCCGGCTTTAAGATTTTCTTGACTGAGGTTAGGTCGTTCTTAACTGTAGTTTGGTAATGGATATGTGAGGTGCAAACATTATTGATGACATCAGTACGACCTCATACTCAAGCCATTCTTAATACATACGGTGCAAACGGACATTGAGTTGCTACCAACACTGTCAACACACATTGACTCTCGATCTTTTTAACATGTCGCTGTGGATTCACGAAATTGAATTATGGCAGATGGTATTGACACTCCAATGTATCAACCATGTATCAACTAGGTAGTAGTCCGAAAGTTGGATGGGGACTACACCAAATATTTTGATATTAATCAACAAAATTGAGCATCCATCGCCTAGCTTGCGTGTTTGTCCGGAGACTCGGATTCATATTATATGTGTGTTGAAAATAGAGCTGTCGCAGTCGGTACTGCCATTGTCAAAGCATTTTTTTATGTTTCTATTTAGCGATTTAAAAGTGCAACGTTAAAACGGCGTTGATTTTTACTTTCCGACTAGTACCTTAGAAGGAAAGTATGATTTCTGGAAAATGTATGTATGTTTTTACGTGTGTATGATAGCGCCCAAACGGAAGAACGGACCGGGCTCAAAATTTGGTATACATATTTAGAATTACCGGGCGATGAACTGGATTGTTTTTTGGTGACAATCTGACAACCGAAAGTGGCAAATGTTACAAGCGTTTTCTGAGGGATTCATCCGATTGAGATCAAACTCATACCAATAGTCATCCTCCAGTGACTTTAAATTTGTGTACAAATTTGCAGATTAGTGGGATGAACGATTTATGCGCTATAAGAGTCTATAGAAGCAGTTTGACAGAATCCACAGCTTTCGTCACTGTGTTGCGAACTGACACAACATGACATGACGTTGAATGTCAGTATGATAATAGTATATTATTATACAAGTTTTATAAGACGTCAAATTGGCGCGAGTTATTTGGGGCACGAGGAGCGCCAGCGACGAGTGCTCCAAATGAACGAATGCGCCAATATGTCTTATAAAACGAGTGTAATATACTATTTTTTCTACTTTGCGTCATTAATTTTATAAAAATTTAGAAGTATATTAGGTAAAATTCCAATCTAGAGTATTTATGGGTGCAACCGTTGGTAACACTGTCATCTGTCACTTAAATTCAAATATCTGTAAAAAAGTAATTATTGATAATTATTATATACCATCATATACTAGTAGTACGAAACCTAGGATGCAACACGCATGTTTAAATATGTATAAAAATATACATACTTCGCAGTTTGTGCGATTCTAAAAAATCAGTTTGTGCTTACCTTTGTGGTTATGTGTATTTTCGTTTGACATGCATCAATGTCACCAATCTTAGAAAAAAGTTACTAAAAACGGTGTTACAATTTGCCAATTGTAACACCGAAAACAGTGTTACAATGTGTGCATTGTGAATGCAAAGTAGAAAAATGTCATTATGTCATAGAAACTGATGTTAGGTAGGGTACAGAGTGGCTATGGCTTCACAAAATTGAATAATTGCAAACGTGTTTTGTGAATTGATGGGGTTTCAAGCCAAATTGTCTTATTGTACAGATTAAGACTAGGACAAATTGTCCTAGGATGAACTAGTGTGGCATAGAACTAAAATGAAATAGATTTTCCAGAGGCCAATGAGATTCTAAGCTAACTGTTTATTTTATAGGCCAAAGTGGGAAGAAAAAACTCGGCCTATTGAAAACGTGTTTATTCTGAAATCTAGAGTTCAAGCGTGACTGTAGGAAGAAGTCTTCATTATATGTGTAAATTAGTATGAAAATTAAGAGGGCATGATTAGATTTCTGAACAGGAACATTTTCTGACTCAACAAAATTCACCCTTAATTTCAAACCGTTGCTTTTATGAAATTATTATTTTTAATTAAATTATTTATAACATTATTTGTCATTTATTTTACGTTTTTGAAAACGTTATATCTCTAAACTCTTTCTAATACTGCTTAAATCCTTCTTATGCTTATTTAAAAACGTATGGCTAACTAAAAATACATGTTTTTAAGGCAAACCCGGCGCATACGTAATATTTTATTAAAAGAATAGTGAAAACTCAACGTTTGAAAGGCCTAGCTTACGCTGAAAATAGGTACACTTTTATTTTTAAATTACTGCATAATACATAACGGAGTTGGCACACAATTTCGACAACTCTTATTTTATTCTTCCTCAACACCAACAAAAAAAAATAGTCTCTTTCTCCTTACTTTTAAACAGTAGAACAAAGATCATCGCAAACCTTGTTAGGTATAATTCTCCAAATCGAGAAGAGACAATAATATTTATTGACGCCGAAAATCATTCATTAGGGTAAACCGCACAGTATTATTGAAATTAATAGACTGCAGTAAATCATGCGTGTTGAGGTATGGTATTTAAGCGAACCGAATTTGCATGTTACGGAGACACTTTCTCGAAGAGTTGTCTTGATGAATGTAATTAACACATGGGCACGTTGAGAAATACGTTATCTATACGCAAAGCCCACGTAGACCGCTAGTCTGGTTTTACCGAAGCCTACAACGACCGTATTTGGCCGTTCCTAACCCATAAAATATATCTAGAGAGAAACATTTTCTTTCTGATTATGATTTATTGCGTTTTGATGTGCGTTAGGCCTATATCTGAACTTAAATAATCATTTGCATATTTCGTACTTGCTGCATATGCTGTTTATTTTATTTACTTTTAATGTCCTATACAGAATGTTTTCTTTGTTGTATACTCTGCGTAAGAAAAAAGAACGCCCACAAAAATATTTGACAAATTTTAATCTCCAATAACTTTTGTGATGTATGCTTGATTTGTATGGTTCTTTCTGCAAATTATTGGAAATCATTTTGTCAATTAATATTAATTATAACTTATTTGACAATAAGGTAACGCACAACACTGTTTGATATAAGTATAGCTTATTATACTTCCTGCAGAAAAATAAATAACTACAGGAAAGTTAATCTAATTAAAAAAATACTTTAGCAACTTCCTCAAATCACGCAAGTTAGCCCTACCCTGCTGTTAAAATTGACCCAAATAAAGGACATTTTATGTTAATGAATCACTCTCAGTTCTAAATGATTTCACAATAATTGTCTTGTCAGAGTCGAGTGCGCTATTACGACTTATTAGTTCACTAGACTTCCTACGTACCAACGATATAGCCGAGTGTGTCTACAAAAATGAGCATATCCTATTAATAATTGCATGTTTCTTCACTATTCCCGACTTAAATGTATCTCAAGGTCAGAATTATGGCGAATCCCACAATTAATGCACTGTTTTCAGTTGTTTCTGTTAAATTATTGCGACATTGAGCAACAAATAGGAACAAATATGGAACTGATGTTAATTGATTTTGCATTATAGGTGTTTGTACAGTATAAGAAATAACAAATAAGGCTTTTGTTGTTTGAAAATGCATGATGGAGTTACTGCACTAGATTAGGAAAACAAAAATATATCGGTGTATTCTTTCGTTGAACATTCTGAATAATCATTAACCAAATATTTATTCTTCTAGGAGGGACTACCATGCAGTCAGAAGAAATAGAAGACAGTAGCAGTCCCTTAGAGGTCTCGTCGCCAAAGACTGAGATGACATACATCGAAAAAGTTTCCGAAACTAACTCAAGGACGCAATCAAAAGATAATTTAAAGTAAGCCATCATAAAATCTCATCATCAGTCACTAAACTCCACCTTGTACTTTCAGGTTGGATGCTATAGAAACAGATTCCGAAAAGATGTTGCCAGAATCGCCAAAATCCAGCTCACCATTGGTTGAGGAGAAGCCGGAAGATTTTAGAAACGCCTTTGCTGGTGCATTTGATGCAAAACCAGAGGATTCGAATGAGAATATTAGGAATTGGTTACAAAGGATAACGCAGATGCAGACGGAAATTCAACGAAAGTTAACGGTTGAACAGCAACAAAAGTTTTCTGATCATAAGTCTTGTACGAGTACAACAACTCAAACGCCAAGTAAGGTTGTAAAGTACCAGGACTTGCCTTACATGGGTGAGATGACTTTGGACAATTCTAAACCGAGACGTGGAAGGAAGCCCAAGAAAGCTGACATATGCCATCTGATCTACAAGAATTACGGTACCATATATCCTGGTACGCCTAACCCAAAAAGCCTGGTCGATTCCAAAAAGGATAACAGCAAACATTCTGATCTGTCAGCTGGAGACACGTTTATGAACCGAACTGACGTCCAAAATCGAATCATCAGCAGCTTATTAGAGAAGAGATTAACGCAAGAATCTAAGAAGCATAAGTCTTTATTGCCTAAGAGTCCTGTTGCGACTAATCAGAATGAACCCCTCAATTTATGTATACGCGATCTCAACCATTTAAAAATAAGGTTACTTAGGAAGAATGATGTTTATTCCACGGACGTTGAAGTGAAATCGGAACCCCAGAGTGATGACGATGTTGAATTTGTGCCTGAAACTCCATCGCCTTGCTCTACGGCTTCAAAGGATTTGAAATTTCCGCCTGAATTTGACGGAAAGCTAGATGCAGAAGCTCCAGGTGGTTACGTATACTGGCCAAGCGCTGGCGTCTTCATACATCCCATGGCCTTACAACAGCATTTACTAAACTATCAGAAATTAGCAGCTAATAGTAATTATACTTTACCCACTGGTAGTCCCAGGTTTTCTCAAGAACCTACAGCCACTGAAACGCAGTCAGAATTGAGGAAGCTAGCACCAAAAGTAAAAAGAAGGGAGAGCAATGAAGACCAAGAACACCCGGACCAGAAAAATAAAAGAAATGCCCCTTCGACGTCTTCTGACAAGGCCCCTACCAAGAGGAAAAGATCTGCCATATTCATTCCACCAATTCCAGCTGAAAACCAGACAAATCCTGCCACTGAAGTTAGCATATGCAAGTTTAAGTTTACCGGAGGAGCTAAGCCCAGTCTTCAAGAGAAGAAGATGTTGTCTGTAGACTCTGGAGGTAATTTTAGGTACTATAGTGGTACTGGTGACAAAAGTATGAGAGGATATGAGTTTTTCCCAAGAGAAACCCTTCAACAGCAAATCACAGCCCAAGGATCAAGTACTGGTGCGTTTCTGCAGGCCAGTGGGGAAAAAATATTCCCATCATCACCCAGTGAGTTTCCTGGAAAGTCTCCAAGAGAATTTATGTTAACGCCGGAGATACAACCTCCACAGTTGAATCTACAAGATATGGGTCCAAGAAGTAAGAAGAGGAAGAGTAGAAAATCGATCCAAAGGGAGAAACTAGAGCAGACGTTCAAGGAAAAGGGGTTTTTGATTCAAACGCAGCAGTTGGAATCTGCAGAAGGTGCCACGTATTGCAAATTTAGACAGTTAAGAAAATTTACTAGGTATTTGTTTAGAAGTTGGAAGGATTATTTACCTGGAATGGCAAATGAAGAAGGAGACAGGCCAATAGTGCCAGAAGAAGGTGAAAATGACATTGATTTAGAGAATTTATCCGTACTGTCGAACAGTGAACTCTCCCCAAGTGATTTACGTGAATAAAGTTGAAACCAAAGATTAAGGAACTGTTTTCGTATTCATTTGTTAATACTCAACGAGGAACTAATATTATAATTATTATTATATTTTTATACGGAACTTCCATTCGTGGATAGAAAGAAAGGGTGCTAAAAACGTAGCTTTTAGGTTTGAGTTATTTATTTTAATATCGCATCTAGTCTATTTTGTGTGTCTATTTAAGTTTTAAAATGAAACCTTCCACTCATAAAACGCAGTTGTTATGTTTTTCATTATTACAAATGACGAAAATAAACTATATTTTATTTACGTTGCTTATTCTTTATTACCTAATCAAAAATAAAATACTCCAGGTCAAGGACAATAAAAGTTCAAAAATCAATTTGTAAATTGTTTTATTTCATAATTTATTGTATGTATAATAGTACGAATGAAACAAGCTTTTAATTTTCTTTCCTTAGTCTCTTAAATTTTCGTTTACTAAGTATTGCGTAGACTGAAGAAGTCTAAGAATCTAATATATTTTTAACATGCTTTCATATGTCTCAGATGATCGACATCTCCAAGTAGTTGTCTAATAAATATAAAATACACAACTTCAGAATATTTACAGAAGAGAATATTGCTGAAAATATCGCGCTACCCCCAAAATAATCTCTCAAAAGGACGACGGGGCAGGACGCAATATTTTCCCGTTGTGCTTAAACAATGTGCTAAAAAGCTTATCATTTAAAACTTACTAACGTTACCTGTGTATTCCTCTCTTGTCAAAAACGCTGTGAAAATGTCTTAAATATTCCGTACAAATAAAATATAGTATTGGATTTAAAACTTAAAATTATCAAACAGTATCTATATAATATATTTACAAATATTCTATGATTGTTATTAATTCAGCCCATCTAAAAACGTGCAAATAATTTTGCGAAATATTCGATTTCGAAACACATTTTAGGCCACTATAGCGTAATAGGCAAAATATCGTTAATTTTAATAACTTTAACTCTACAAAACATCGAATGAAAAACATAGTAACAAGACTTGTCTTTTCTGATTGTGTTCAACAAACACCAACATCACAACCATTCACAAGTCTTGCTGCAATTGAAATTTCGGATATTGCAGCAAGGGTTGCATTGCACCTTTCTTTATGTTATTCGAGGATAATTCATATTTTGATTTTCTTCGACCCGTGTGAGCTATATATTATTTTAAAAATTTTAGTGTGGTTCCAGAATTCCAGTATTGGTCCAAGAATTTCTTTGATATATTTATTATTAATTATCTGTTGTTAGATTGGATATGTTCAATATTGATAATATGTAGCTCGAAAACAATCTTCATCCTTCATTTGTTGGGTCATTGGTCCTAAAATTCAAAACCCTTCGTGATTATTGTAATTCGGTTTTCATCTTATAAGGAAAAGAAGATATCTTTTTCAGGAGATCACAGTTAAGAGGCACTCCGTAAGAAATTTAAATGAACCACTATTATTTTTTAGTGTATCTTGCATCATTTTGCATTGATCTATCTAATTTACTCTAAAACGAGTTAACCCTTCAAAATATTAAATTAAGTATTAAAATTAAATTTCACTACACAGTAGCATGTAATCATACGAATAATAGAATGAAATTCAGTTACTATAAAGTGATTTTGATGATGCAAGATACACATAGACAAAATTTAGAATAATCATACTACGTAAATGTTTACAACGAAGAATAAATTTAAGTCACGTCTAAGAGAAATTACGTTTGGACCCTAATATTACGTTCTAGTTTAGTTTTAATAATGTACTTTATAATAATAACAAGCCGTTTCGTGATTCCAAATTGTTTCAGCTAAAACCTAATTTTTTAAACCTAATTCAATGTTTTTTAGTTCTGTTCATATGTATGTTATGTATATATAAGTAAGGTATAAGTATTAAATATAGTGCTTTTATATAATACAAAATTCGTGATAATTTACATGACATATTGTTCTTATGCTTTTGTTTAAACCTACAAACATATTTTGTCCTCAATCGTCAAATTTCTGTGGGAAATTTCGGTGATTGTTTCGCCAGATTTATCACAATTAGAAGTATTAGAATGCAGTATTGCAATAATTTATTAGGTAACACTGTCCGCAGAAATTAATAAATTATAACAATAGCAATGGTGGTGCTTTTCTATTGGACAGTGTGCGTTGACATAGATAAAATAAGAGATAAGTAAACGTAAAAATAAAGTTAGATTGTCTAGAATAGCAAAATAAATCATCGAAATTCCCCAAGCCTTCTCTTCAATAAAAGTTAATATCAATTTAATTCCTACACATAGAAAAACAAACCACTGTAAAGACGCTACAATATTCAGGCACAATCTAGAAAACGTCCTTACAACACTAATCTACGAATAATAGTAATGATAATCATATAATAACGTTTATGTTATTTTACATAGTGTGCCCAAAATACCGTGATAAGTTAGATATTTATAATAATTACAGCTTTCTTTTATTTATTGACTGAGATTTATTTAAGAATTTGATATTTGGATGGCAAACCTTGCAGCATATTGTTAAATGTTTCTTAATTGATGTAGTAGTAGTAATATAATTACCGACATAACACTTAACCACACCCTAACGTTTATTTATAGAACCTACTAATGATAACACCAACAAAAATGGAAGACCTCACTGGTTAATTCACAGTACGTAGAAGATTTAGAATTTAATGCGTTCTGCAACGCTGCTTAATTTACCATAGTATAACACATTTAATTTGTTTTAAAACTCAACAAATAATTAAACATTTTTATATATACGTAATTCCAAATGACACATGAAATTAACAATATGCTACTTGGTCACGTCCCATATCTAAATTCGAAAAACATTTTAGTTTTATTAGTTTTTACCTACGTTTACTGTCGAAAACATCCAGAAAAAAAATCCGACATGTTCTTATTGCTTGGAAAATACCTTAAAAGTTTCTAAACTAATCAATTGGTACTGTACACTCTCTACATTCTGGCCTATAGCGAAAAAGAAAAAAAAAAACAGAGAACACAAGGAAAACGTTCGGCGCTGCTTTCTTCATAATCAGGAAGTTCCTTTTTGTCTGAATACCCGTAGATTTAGACTTCGTCTTCTAAACTTCTGATCGCTATTTGCTGCTTCTGCGCTAATGCATTTAGGACGTACGTTAACGAGTCCAGTTTCTTGTCCATGTTTCCCAACTGAAAAATAAATGAATAATTTTCATTAATATAAAATATACTATACAGGGCATGTAAACAAAAAAGTTTTAGTTAATTATTTTAACACTTATTTAGAACTGCCTAGGAATGAACTGGATTATTTTTGGTGATAATCTCACAAGCAAGAAATTGTGTTAAAAAAGGGTTTGGTACTTAGAGCTAACAAGTAGAGACTGCCAAACCACGTTTATTGTTACTAGAATTATTTACTTGTAATCTGTCTTCCAATATTCCATTATTCCATTATTTTTTTATAAAAGAGAAAATATTTCGGTACAATATGCAACTCAAATTTGCTGCAGAAACTTGCATATTATGATGCTACATAATATTTTTAGATGCTGTGATGGCATACCGGCGAGTGCTGTTTGATGTGTGGCAGAAAGAAATCAGTATAAGCGACAAAAAATCAGTGGTATCCGCATACTTTATCGATAAATTTGGAGGAAAAGCATACAGTACCGACGAAAAAGCAGAGATAAAACTAAAAATTAACAATTTTAATAGCAGGCTTTCAAAAGAATGACTGTCTGTCTGCTCTTTAAAACCATTTTTGTTCCAAGAAGCTATGTGGTTGGAGAAAAACTGCAAAAAAATATAATAAATACTCTTTTATATACTTCTGCCTCTTTAATATCTTCGAGAAACACTCAGAGTTACTCTCGCTCTTATAAGGATGACTCACTTGATGAAAACGTTAACAATCTTTTGCTGGGCACATCTATTGATGTTACTGGCGAAGACATTATCTTACATGATGAACAATATGAATATGAGAGCGTTCATCATCTGACATGATGAACAATATGAATATGAGAGCTAGAAAAACTGATTTATACAATTTTTGTTGTCATTACTCTAAAATGTACTACATATTTTATGGACCACCTTGTAAAGAGAAAAACAATTTTAACATGACTACTTTCGCTTTCAAGATGTTAGAAACTTTAATTTATTTAATACTACCTTTAAGAAAAAGTATCATCTCTCGACATCGCATTATTGAAGCACCCTCTATATGTCTGTTTAAAACTCAGTATTAGTAGTAATTTAATATTTTATGCTAATAACTATGATATTTCGCATTAAAACACGAGTTTTGCTCAGTTAGATCAGGCATTTCGACCAGTGTGAAGCGGCAGTGTAAATGTTGCATGCATTTTCTTTGAGATTCTCCATTGAGTACATATGCATCTACAGATAAATGGGATGAACGGTATAAGGGTCTGTCTGACCTGACAGTAACTGCAGCCATAGTTGTTGTCGTTGCGAATTGTTAAATTTAGATCACTAGGTATTCTAGGTAATCACCCTAATAGAAATTGTAGAAAAAGTATCTACTTAGATGCAGAAATCGAGGGTAGATTCCCTTGTTTGCAATTGCTTTCGAAATAAAGACAGCGTCTCCAAATAAGAACAGTGGTACTTATGTACGTTCTTTATCAGAGGTAATTGAATTTGCCGTTGGTTCGCTTCATCTGCCCAAGCGGCCAAGTTATCCAATACCCAGCGAGTACTTAAATTGTCTGGGGAGATCTAGTATTCTTTTCGCGTCCCTTATCGAGTTATAGGTCTAATCGATTGCGAGACAGGTAAATAGTGGAACATCGGTTTACCCTAGCTAGGATATACCTCGGAGAAAATACAATTTCCATTAATCGGAACAATATTGGAATTGAATCTACTCCTGATTACAATTCGAAATTTGCATGTATTAATTTAGAACCCACCATCCCGCTTGGGATACTATAGAATTATGTATTCAAGTTTCAGTCGGTAGAATTAGTTTACTGGATGCTACTTATTCAACTTTCAAGCACCACAAAGCGTCTAAAGCTTTTAAAATATCATATTTAGTAGCATTAAATATTAAATTACTACTAATATTGAGTTTTAAACGGGGTGTTTCAATAGTGCGATGTCGGGAGATGGAACTTTTTCTTAAAGATAGTATTCATTAAAATAAATTTTCTTGCATGTGGAAAGCGAAAGTAGCCATCTTAAAATTTTTCTCTTTATAGGTGGTCCATAAAATATGTAGTACATTTTAGAGTACCTAATGACAAGAAAAATTGTATAAATCAATTTTCCTAGCTCTCATATTGATATTGTTTATCATGTCAGATGATCAATGCTCTCAAATTCATATTGTTCATCCTGTAAGATAATGTCTTCGCCAGTAATATCAACAGATGTTCCAGCAAAAGACTGTTAACGTTTTCATCAAATGCGTTGGCCTTATAAGAGCGAGTAACTGTGAGTGTTGCTTTTTGAAATGATTCAAACGTAAAATAGGGATACAAACATAAAATTTATCGTTTTTTGTTAAATTCGTGCCCTGATGTTAGCAATTACTGATTCACTCACTCATTCACGGATTGGTTAGACAACACGTTAAACTTCCCCAAAACAATCCGCAAAACGATCCCGAACACAAGATTACCTTTGCGACAGGGGAAAGAGGTTTACTAAAGGGCAACATTACCTGTTGCTCGACCCTATAAAGACGTGCGCCAACAGTCATCGGTTTAACGTTTCCGACACGGTCGATGCCCGCCAGGTAGCTGCCAGGTTTTCCCAGCGTCTGATCCAAGCGACGCTGCAGTTCCTACACAAAGCGAAACCCAACGATTAACGATAGAAAAACGACGTCTGGTTTGTGTTAAAGTGAGTTATTGATGCTCTACTGGGCACACTCACCTTTATCCTAACCATCATGTTCAGATGGCCTTGGCTGTACTGCTCTATCACGTCTCGCACGTCGTACGGCTTTCTCGCCTGCTGGAATTTCCTTCTCGCCACAAAGTACTTGATCTTCCTTATTGCTCTTATGGCGTTCTTGTGTGCCTCCGTCAATCTGAAAAATTAAACGGAGAGTTCGAGATAAAACGGGGTTGTAGGTGGGTAGAGAGGTAAAATTTCCTCTCGATGATACAGCAGTCTAGAGATTATTATTATCGTCCGAACTAAACGTCTTAAGAGGTTTGACTCCCAGCATTCGCCAAGAAGAGAGAAAAACCGCAAAAAACCTCACTCTGGCAGCAGGGCTCCGATCTCAAACCGCTAGCTAGGCCACTCCCAAGCTCAACATTAATAACTGATAAATCACGTTAGACAGCAATAAATGTTGACGAAAAAATCATTATTTACGTCCACATGAAGATACTTAAACTATTCTTGTAATCAATCTTCGTCATCCATCCGCATTTAAAGTAGGTACAAATACGTAATAAATTGAGGGCGAATAACTAAATTAAAAAGTCTTTACGACACGGAGGGCTAGGAGCGTTATGGGTAATTCAATCAAACTTTCTAATTGACTTTCGAATACGTTCAAAAACTAACTTTGGTTACTGGGTTGCAAGCGGACCTATTGCGGAGGTAACAGCTGTCGGTGACAACTTCATCCGCCAACAAACATTTCCCATACATTGTGTGTGCATTTTCGAATAATTTTCATTCGCTGTAAACGTTGGTGAATACTCGTACATTTTCGATTACTTTTACATGAAACACAACAAAAAAAAGACAACACGAGCGATATAAGTCTGTAATAACGAGGTATTTATTATAGCTTCCATTAAGCATTGGCATGGGTGTATTTAAAAACAGCATTTCTACAAAATTCTCAACAAATATGAATTCGGTGACATTAGAAATATTGCCAATTTCATCTCTCATACTTCTTTCACCCACATTATATCCTTCCCACCGCATTTACCCCTTTTATAATGCAGTATAAAGGACTTTCTATATTACTCTCTTACTGTGTGACTCGAGGAAGCTCTCCGTCGAGATCATCGATTTCGTCGCTGGGTGCCTCCGTCACCGTGCTGGTCTGGCTGGTGAAAATTGCACCCCTTATGCTCTCCCGCTCACCTCTTCTCACCCTGTTCGGTGTACCTGCAAAATGGAATGAGATTCTAAATACGAACTCGCACACATATAGAGAGGGGTTGGCTTTCACTCCGAGGTGGGCCCAACTGCAGCTTTCCTCGCTATATTCATAACACAGCGATTCTCAACCAAAATTGCACTGGCCACTTTATTTCGGTTTGTGTTGCTAAGACAATAATATTTTTAGGTGTCATTTTCTCTATTGTTGATGGGTCTTGACGATTCTTTCAACCCACATGATATCTGTAAATCTAGACCTGTTACAATAAATCCACTTTCAGTTTCTAGTTATATGAGATAAATATAATCTGGAACAAATAATTTTTTTTTGGGTTGTATCAGAAAGTTGGAAATGTATTCCCTTGTGTAATGGAATAGACTAAAGCCGATAATTGGTAGCCAAGTTTGGCAGTTTGCTCTCGACAGTTCACCAGGACATCGTATAACTTTGGTCGAAAATTATTAGAAGACAAAACGGTCTGTTCTGCAATATTTTGAGGTGTAGCACAAGCCTTTGATAAAGTTTGACTCTTTTGGACACAACAATCTCTAAAAGTAACCTTTCAAACCCGAAATATTGGAATGTTATTTAAAAGCGTGGTTACATCAAGGTAGGGCCTTAGGGCCTGTCCTTTGCTTATTCTACACAAGCGATCTATCTGAATTACAAACCAACTTCGCTGCTCCACCAAAGTTACACCAAATACTATAAAACTTATTTGAGATCAAAATTTGGCAAACTTTTAAGTAAATAAACGGCATAATTGTAAATTTAAGTTTACGTATGGTACAGTTGTAGATTATTTTTAGGGCCGACCCATTTTGCTATGGAAACACCTTGCAAGCGTGTTGCGCAACTGTGCCCGAACTGGCGTCTCACACATTTGTTGGGAAACACTGCAGTAGACGGCTCCAACCCACTTCCGGCTTACAAACTTCATGCGCTATTCATATCGGGGGCTAGGATTTTGTCCCCTACCTTGCTACACGTCATAAATATTAATAATAAACGAAAACGGAGGAAAAGGGTACCAAAGGTTTTGGCCCTGCTACGGACCTATCTGTTGATTTAGTGGGAATAGATGATTGCCGTGTTTGGGGGGATGCACGGGCTTATTCGAAGGTGCATGGGGTTGCTTTTATTTATTCAAGCGGGGCGACAAGGATAAAAGGACCTCGCTGGTTTGCTTTCCACCCTTTGGCGTTTTAGCATATATAATATAAATGTTGTAAGGGTGTGTAAAAATGTTTACGAAATAATGTCAAAACCAAACAATTTTGTGAAATAAGGTAAAAACTTGTGTGACAAATTAGCCAGAATCAAAAGTTAATGATGGGGCAAAAGTTTAGAAAGTACTCCAACGAGTTTGAAGATGAAATATACTCCAATATTCTTGCAGAAAGGAAATTGCAAGGATATGAAGTGACGTTATGAGATTAATTAATTTTAATGAGGTTAAACTTTTGACGTAGTCATAGGGTGCAGACGAACATGAAATAAGCTTGTGGATTTTGCATGTAGCTTTTCATAAAATACTGGAACAGGTGTTCAAAAGTAGTCTGCGCGGCGTTGGCTTTGAAGTTACTCTCTTGTACCACAAATTCAAATTCAAAAGATGATTTGACATAGTACGAGTTATACAATATATACGAGACAGAGCATTTAGAATTACCAGGGGACGAACTGGATTGTTTTTGGTGACAATCTGACAAACGGAAGTCACATATGTTACATGCGTTTTCTTAAGGATTAATCCGATTTTGACCAACCTCATCCTGCAGTCATTTTAAATATGTATAAAAACTTCAATGGAATGAGCGGTTTAGGTGCTATAAGGCTTTATACCCATCGGTTTGTGACGTAATGGAGTAATGGAGGATAATTTGAAATACAGTCAAATATAGTCGCTTGGTTACATATATAGTTACGTGGTAATGCCATTATATCATGTGGTGAAATAAATCCTCAATTTAAGAGGAAACTGATCCCTATCAAATAAAATATATTTTAATAATTGAGTGTGCGTCTCCATAATATCTATGGAAACATTTTATGGGATGTAACTTAATAATCAATTTACACAAATTTAGAAAATGGAAATTTGTCTTTATACAAATATTGTTGACATAATTTACAGAAATAAATTGACAACTTTTTCCAGTTATCTTAGAGAAAGACTTCAGTTCAATTTTAATTTTTTTACCATTCCGTTTTTTTCGAAGTGGAAATAAATTACTTTCGACTGACCTGCCTTGGGTTCCTCCATGTAAAAGACGACGTCGGCTTCTGGTTCTGAGCGTGGTGGCGCTGGTGGTGCGTCACCCTGTGGCGTGCCCGGCGCTTCCATCCGATTCCTCGATTTCCTTCTTTTCAGGACCGAGGCCTTCTTGGCGACCTGCAATATCAGGGACTGACCCAACCCATGCAGACTTAACACCAAGACAACAAACACTGCATCTAGAACTAGCCTATTATGGAACAGATAGTGGAACCCATTTCCGCAAATATTTTTACTTTATTTCTTTTTTACTTTACGACTAGTTCTTTAAAAGGAAAGTACTGAAATCGATGAAAAAATGGGATTTCTACGAAAATACGCGTTTTGAGATCTCCTCAATCCATTGCAATGTTTTTTTAATGTCTGTATGTATGTAGGTGTGTAGGTTCGTGTGTATGTATGTCTGGGAACACAAATTAAATCCTATTCAATCCACATATGTATTATTAAATTTACAATTGTCAACTTTTGTTTTCCAAATTGCTCGGTATATCTTTTTTCGCGTCAATTTACTGAAAATTTAATTATACTTCATATAATTAATAAAACGTAATAATAATATATGTCATTATGACAATTTTTATATGTGAAATATATTAATTAAATAAAGGAAATGGGTTCTTTTCGACACTGTGTAATATTAATACATAATGCTGCAATAAGCATGCATTTGAAGTACATCAAAATATATACATTGAAACACAGAGTTACAAGTGCGCTAACCAGGGATTTTATTTAATTTACTGTATAAACATACCGAAGAATTGATTGTTTTATTATGCTGCGCCATGCGAAAGTGAAATTTCCGTATCAGTGATGATACTGCGCTCAAAATATTTATAGTTCTATGAATTGTATACCTATGACCCCTTTTATACAGTGCTGATTGGTTCGTACAAAATACCTTTGGATTTTCTACCATCCAGATTATATAGGGTGTAACAGGTTTGAGTGCGCAACTTTTCTGAAATGATTGGTTCTGGCTAGCTGATAAGTTCCTATATCACCTTTTTCTATTCGTCTTAATAACTGAAATATCGAATGTTAAAGTTGAGGACAATATTGTTTAGCGATTAAAAAGGATTTAAAATGATTTTGGAAAAGTTATTGATACCCTGCATACCTCTGAACCAATCCCACAGCCAGCAGTAGCAAGAAAACACCGTTTCCATAAGGGGGGAACCATGTTGACCAAAAAAGCTGTAAAATCTTTATGAAATACATTTCATATGTTATTTATTACTTTGTTTTTGTATTTTCTTGCTATGTAACGTTTAAAGAAACGTCGGTTCATTTATATGACATGAAGTTGACCATTGTAGTCCGTAACTTTGTTAATTGATATATCAGTTATTATAAAGAATTGAATAATTTGTTATAAGAATATAATTTTCAGTACCTCAAAATCTATTATCCCTCAACGTTATGCACTCAAACCTGTTACACCCTGTATATAGATAGATGGCACTTCTATGAAGTTGGATTGTGAATTCTGACTAGTACTAAATATGTTTCAAATTCAACAAAATACATTTAAGTGATTATTTAAACCGTAATTTCGAAAAGCTGCTTTTAATATAGTAGACTGGATTGTGGACATATTGGTCGTACGTATGATAAATATAGAGTTTCAATCATGATTTTACTGAAATAGTTTGGTTAAGTGTGGACGACAGCCCGGAAGTTTTGTAGCATTACCGCGTTTCACATGCCAATATGCGCTCAGGTGTCAAACTCGTCAACGGAGAACGGGTAAACTGGTGAAGTGAGGTTGATTTTGTATCACAGGAACGGTATGATGCGTTATTATGTCAGAGCACATGTTAAAACATGAATTTACTGTACGTGTCAATGCAATATATACAGAACAGACAAATCTACATGCACTACAAACAGGTTTTTTGTTAAATTAATGGAACTAATACAGTATCAGCCATAAGAATTTAATATCGCCTTTGCCTTTTGCATTCCAACGGTCCTCGAGAGGGAAAACATTGTAATCGACCTCAAACATCAGTGGCCACTGACATTAGATTAAGATCTAGAGTGGATATAGCTTCTAGATTGCAGAAGATTCAATGTGGCAACGAGGTAGTCGGAAAGTTGGGTGGGGCACCCCAGATATTTTTTCATTCAAAATTGTTGCAGAACAACTGCCCCTGCACTGCGGTACTGAATTGTTTTCAATGCCATTGTTTACGCAGTAAACAAGCAAAGCGTAGTATACAGGTACACTATCTCTAAACATTTACAGTTACTTTTTTTGCAAAAGTTTAAAGCGGTAGATATATAGAAAGAGACGATTCGCAGAATTGTGGCTTTGATCTGTACAAAGTAAACACGGCAAAACGCCAGGCGTACCTAATATACATAATTGTGTACCGATGCTGGCTTGCGCAACTTTTACCATAAGCTACTTGAATTTGAAATTTAAATCGTGACTATTTGGGCATTTGAGGTAAACCAGCAGTTCGGGCTATAGTTTATTCGTATAAGGATTTTACATATCAAGTGCTAAAACACTCTGATTTTTTGGTGCTAATTTTAATTTCTTTATAATATACCAGGTGATTAATTTAACCTGCAATTTTGTAATATCTTGAAAAATGTGCTGCGTATAGAAAATTTGCCGATTGGAAATCAAATTTCAGTCTTATCCGTTGTGACTTGAAATTTGGACAGCTGGAACAGAACCTCCAGCTCATGCTTTCAAATAATTTAACTACATATTACTTCAATATTAGACATAATCCCGAAATCCACCAATTTTGTCGCTTTAAAGATTGACCGAAAAATACGAACACATTTCTGCTTAAAAATTCAGCAAAAGCAAGGTCTTTCCTTCACAATCTTACCTCTTTGGCACAACAAACACAAAAGCACCTGCAACACATGTGACGTGTGGCATTCACACTGTGAGCGTTGCCACTACGGTGCGCGTCAGTCCAAATTTTCTTCGTGTTTTTCTCCGATTTTAAGTGCATTTTTGGACGTTTTGTGTGTGCCGGCTGCGTACGAATTATGAATTAAACTGTCGAAAACGATTTGAGCCGAAATCCAAAAGCGAACATCAAATGGTACGTCTCTCTTTCCGTAATTTTCAATTTGGCTAAATTTACCTTACTAGGCGATAGTCATGGAGGTAGGTAAAACAGGTTTTGTTTTGGAACGATTCCTAGAGTTTGGTGGGGATGGTTTCCTAGGTTCTTTGTTGTGTTTTGAAGTGACTGGATTTTTGATTAATTATTTTTGTGTTTGGTAATGTTTAACGATAGTACTCTTGCTTTTGCAAGATAAATATTATATTTTTATCCGTCTTTAATTTGTTTTTTTTTGCGACCTTATATTTCTATACAGCTATGTCGCTAAAGTTTTCAAATCCCTGGACCAATTTTGTACGTATATTTGATTTATTTATTAAACGTAATAAAATTGTCAATATCTCAAACACCATTATTTTTTAACTAAGACATATTTTGTTTTTCTGGTCAGTCATAATCTGTTTTACCACCTTTTAATGGGATGTCGTCGAGTTGGGGACACCCAGTATAATATCGTGACTCGTGATTGGCGCAGTATTGTAAGATTAATTGATGCTATTATCAGAACAAATTACGTTTTCTACCGTAAAGTGGCATATCCAGAAAGTTTCAGTTATTATTCCTGAAGTAACTTAAGTATTTAAAGACGTTGTTTAGAACACAAGAAATATTTTTTACTGATAAAATAAATGGTCGCAATAATTATCTAATTTGATAGTACACTTTACTGAAACTAAAGTACTATTTGATTATATCAAAATTTGTAGTTTTAAAATTAACATTTGATTTTATTAAGTCATGTACAAAATTATCAAACAGTAAGAAGTGTTTTTACTTAAAAAGTTCTTGAAACTAAATGTTCATTTTGTTCGAAAATATTATGTTATTGAATTTAAGTTAACTAACCTTCATACAAATACGATAGCTTTGAATTTAACAAATTTCACCAAAAAAATAATTTCTTTGTGGCAACTAAAGCTTTGTCTGCCACTTTTTAACATCGATCTTTCTTTGACATGAAGCAGATTCGTTCCATTAGTTTCATGTATGAACTAAACTAACTTGTGGCTGATACTGTGCTTAGTTACATATATTTGAGGACAGTTTTTTGGAGAAAGAGATCATAGCACGGCGTAGTCCGCATACGGAATCCGAAATCCGCATACGGAGCCATCTATTTCTCTTCTACTATTGGCTTAAGACAGAAAGAGATAGATGCTAGATTCCGTCCACAAACCCCCAGTTACCGATTCTATCCCTTTCTGCAAATCCTCGCCTTAACACAGTACTCGTTTTGAGGTTTGTTAGTTTTGATTAACGTCACACAGAGAGTAAGTACAACAAATAAAAAAAAAACGTTGGTCTGCTTACCTTTGACAGAGGTAGATTGCTGTACGCGGACGTGGATGATTGCGTTGCGAGTGCTGAGCCGTTCGTGTCTTTCAGATAGATCTGCCACGTGGCGGACGAGTTGAAACTTTTATCTGCCGCGTAACACCGCCACAGGCATTGTATGAGCATCGCGGCGGCGGGTATCTGACGATTGAAATGTTTCTGCCTCTGTTTCTGCTGGACCTTCAATGCGAAGCCGGAACCCAAGATACCCTGGAATACGCAAAATAAAAGAATCGAGAATCAGTTTATACTGAATATTGATTAGCAAAAGCGTGTCTATATGTATGCAGAGCAGTGAATATATTTTCTTTTCACTTTATATTCGACTTAATTTATAGATATTCCAGAGTGGATTTGGCGTTTAAAACTTAGTCACAGATAAAATGAATTGTAGAACTAACGATTTTATTAACAGCGAGCTAAAAAGTTACCACAAAGTTGTCTTCTGATTCAGGGAAATTGCTTGTGTAGAGTAAGCAAAGGAATGGTCCTATGACACTACATTGCGGTACCTCCCGCTCCTTTAAGGACTAAGCAAGCATCATATTTTTTATTTGAGTTTGAGTCGGTCATGCCCAAGTTATCAAAGGCCTGTGCTAGGCGGCGTTAAAACAGTTAAAAGCTGTAAATGAATATAATAATAAAGTAAACAGTGAAGTAAACAAACTAAAATGGAAGGGTGTTGACCCACTTTAAGTTTACACAGGGCTAGTTTTGCTCTAAGGGTGGCTTAGTTTAGTTACCCTACAGGGTTTAACGCAAATATTAGCTTTATATATAGGTTTATTAATAAATGAGTACGGGTTTTGAGACTAATAATTTATTAGACCAGGTCTTGCTGAAATCCCGATTTTTTCCGTCGATTACAATACTTTTCTTCTAGGGTACTAGTCGGAATGTAAAAAAACGCCAATGCATTAAAAAAACGTGTTTTTTGTCAAATTAATCATCCCTCTGACGAATTATTCGATATCGATCACACTCGACAGGGTGGCAAAATCCACAAAATCAACGGCAGTATATAAAACGTAATTCTCCGTAAATCTGGACATTTATCTTCCACAATCGGCAGAGAGACCGGGGGGTTGGGGTAAATAATCCCTCTCTAGTGGTTCATCATAAATGGTACGTGTCAACAGAGATGATTAATAAGGCGTTTGCTGTTTTATCAATCGAACGAGTTGACCTTTTACACCCTACACCCATTAACTTCTAACCGATCGTCTGTTAAACCGTTAACGCAGCCTCTCCTCGCTTTTTTCTCTACTTTTTAGCACAAAAAAGCAGGTTCCGAATTCATAAGGGAGCGCTTGCGGTAGTACGGACAATAAACCAACGTTGGTATAATTAATGTGCCGCGTAAATGCCGCTTTGACGGTGGATTGCGTTTCAATAGTCCGGTTCCGAATTAATTGAATGAGGGAAACCGAACGTATTCGGTTTATTCTGTTAGTATAAACGCGCTGAAAGGATGGATGAATGGTTGGCAAAATATAAAAGCTTTTGAACGATATTGTATTTTTGGTTGATATGCATTTTTGTTGGACGATTCATTTTGAATGCATATCATGGGTATAAATATTGTATTATAAAGATTGTTTCTAGTGGTATAATGTATTTCAATAAAAGTACAGCCAATAACTCGGCTACGCCAAAATTAATGAATATGCTAATTTTGTTTCCATCGTAACATATGCAGTGTGTCCAGGAAAGTCAGCACCATATGGCAAATTTTTTTATTACCTATCCATTTCTTACAAAATTTTATTCTTTATGAAAGTTGGCGATAGGTCTGAAATCAAGAATACCATCATAAGATCTTAAAAATATCTCACCATATACCGGGTGCGAAACGCGAGAAATGGATAATAAAAGATTTTCCCATATGGTGCGGACTTTCCTGGACGTACTGTATATGTACAATTTTGCAATTGGAAAGTAACCATAATGCAAAGTAATAAGGTACAGCAAATAAAAGGCTAGTTTATATAAAATACTAGTTTTGACATTCACTGTCATCATCAGTAGCATAATCGACAAAAATGAAGAAATAAGACACCTTAAACTCAATTAAATATATTTTATTCGGTTATATTAAAAAAAAATGTTGTCGAGAAAAGTTATAATAACACAACCCAAGCCACTAGAAGATAAAGTGTGAAAGTGATGTATATATAATCGTTATCCAGCTGAATAGTTATTGACAGGTTCGGTAACGCGCTAGTCGATGTAGTATCACAACGCATCCCTCGAGTAAAGTGATGGGTAAAGATAGCAGACCGTGTCCTGACGTACTTAAGGAAGGATAGGCTGCCGGCTTGGTCAGACAGGCTCACTGCTGCCAATCCGCCCGTCATCTGCGATTGATTTTCCGAACTTCCGGTTGCGCTCAATTTCTCGGGGATATATTTATTTATGTACTACCTAAGTATCTTGTAGCTTGTTTGTATAGCTGGTGTTGATTACGTTCTGTTTTAGTCGATTCAGTCAAGGAAAACTAAAGTGAATGAACTACCAATTTTTTTTTAAGTATTCAAGAAAAAATTTACATTATTGATCAATACAAACCTAATATTTTAAACCGATTTACATGAAATCACTGCTCTGAAGTACATTGAATAAAGCGTTAACAAGTCGTTGTTTGGAAACACCCGGCGACTCCACCAAAGTGGTAATAATGAATTTCTACATCTTAAATAGTGTAATTCTCTAAGGGCTTCTCACTTGTGCCTCAAAACGGGCATTTCCGCTGAAATCTCAAATTATTATTTACTGGGTACGGGGCGGAAAATAGAAACGTACAGTACGTCTCTTTAGAAGTTAACATGCAATTATAAAGAGGCAGCTTTAGCCCGAGCGTAACGAGAATTAAACTTATTATAAATTGAATCTCGACCTATAAGCACAGTGTGTGCCCAAGGATTATACACGTCGCGAAGGGTGAAGAGTTAGGGGACAAAGGAGTAGCGCTGATGACTAATAACTAACTACGACGGTACTAACCAAGACTATATCCCGAGCACCATCTATATTTATTGTTATGATACACTCGGTCCGTGCCAACGAGGTAAGGTAACCCCAGCTGCGTAAAATCAAATTGTAATTAGTCGGCAAGGGAGTGTTTTCTATAATAATTAACCGAGGAGGGGAGCTTTCGGAGAAACAATTACGAAGCGTGGAATTACTATTATTATTAATGGGATTATAATTTGTAAAGAAGGTGTCTGATTAGATTTTTTGGCGTTCAAGTTTTCAGCTTTCAAAAAATTATTCCTCCTCGACATTATACCGACGAAACAATAGCTGTAAACGTAACAGAAAAATCGACAGGTGTCGTGTACCGTATAAACAACACCTCGTGAAAATAAAATACGGTCTGTCGGACACAATGATTCCAGACGGTGGATGGGTATCGCTGGAGTACAAAATAAACAGTAACGGGTATGCAGTATTATTTACTTACAGCTGGAAGAGCGAAGAACGAGATGGCAAAGACGCTGAAACACGATGCTACTATTTTTCCCATCCATGTCCTGGGAACAGTGTCGCCGTAGCCAATTGTCGTCACAGTAATCACTCCCCACCAGAGGGCGTCCGCGTAACTAGAAAATTCGCCAGTGTTCTTGCCGTCCGCGCCAACCGCATCCTTCTCAGCCAGATAAACAAAGTAACTGCTGAATATCAGACCCAAGAAGCCGATGTACAGGGTCGTGATGAGTTCCTGAAAGAATAAGAGAAAACGAAGATGTTACCATTGTTATACTGCTCATTATATATCTTTTTTAATCTTCTGTTAATGTGGGAGTCACTCTTGGCTTGAGCCACAAATCTTAGCCTGATCCATTGTATCGTTTGGCTGCCATCGGGTTAACATACGTACACACAAACAGTTTTTCAAAAATCATTGCAAAATATCTATTTTCTTATTCCATATGAATCTGTGTGCTATGTAATACCGTGATATAAAAAAATCGATGTGTATTTTAAAAGCTATAGTAAATAGACGATACTACTAACAATATATTATCCGACAGCAATCTACCTTTGACATTACGCTTCAAATCGGAGCCATAAATACGAATGTTTCATCCAGGGATGCCGTTAAATGAAACCGGAAATGTTGTGGGACACCTGCGTTCGCAATGCGTCGCGGTCGTGCCGGTTTATATTGGAAACCATCTACGACAGTCGTCTACCAATAAAAAGCTTATATTGGATGTGTTCCTTTCGGTTCTCGTCAAAATGAAAGCGAAATCTTTCAAGTGTCTGGGAACTCGTATTTCGTGGAAATATCAAAATCTTACTTAAAACTCCCTTTCTATAGCTGGAATCGGATAATTCTTAATGCTCTTAAAGCGCCTCATGTAAATCCATGGTCGATGAGGATTAGAGTTTCCCTTGGAAGTTTACTTCTTGTTCATATCGAGAAAGCTTATAAAATTCTAAGAAAATGTATATAATGTGTTACTTCTTTAACCCAATTAGGCCCCACTGTATAAGTTTCAGCATATACAAGCAAAAGTATAAACAATTTATTCTTAATTTTTTTAAAACCAAAACCCAGTCACATCAGGAAAAACCATATAAAATGTTGAAAATTGTATTAAAAGCTTAAAATATGGAAATCCGGGTATACAAAACTTCTTAGAGGACTCAAAAATTCACAAATACATCCTTTTTTCACGAAATTTGCGGAAAATCGAGCATATTCAGGAAAATTCACACGAATATTTATTGTATTTTTTAATCTGTTGCTTTGCGATGGTAAAGTTTTTGTTGGTAAAAGAGGATTTAACACTGATGGATGCGTAGGGAGATGTTTTTTTATCAAAGGCTTTTTATTTTGATAGCAAAGGACGTGTTTTTTTTTGACGTTATTGTATTTATAATTTTTAAGGGCTGGAAATATATGCAACAAATTTAGGACGAAGTTCTATACATACATTGTTTTGAAAGAATTTTGCACCTAATCATCCACCTGACTCAATCAACTCTCAACACTCGACTCAGTCAGTTAAAAGGGCTTACTACATATTCAGTAGGTTCAGAGTTCTAGTAGATCTGCATGATTATGTAAAATTCCAATAGAGACGCAGAGTCTTTTTATTGTCCACATTTTTCTGAAGCTACTGGCTGTGCAGAATTAGGAAGCCAAATAGTTTGAATTATTATTTTAGGAATCATGTAACTTCACTGTATTCATTTATCTCATATTTTTTCATAAAGAACGAGTTCGGGCTATAGTTAATTAAAAACGAGTGAACACGCCACATGCACACTAAAATAAGAAAAAATATTGTCTGACGAACAAGTGAAATAAATGATACATCAGTCATTATGAAAAATAAAATTATAAAAATTTATTTTTGGTTACAACTTTTAATTCATTACCTGTCTGTGAATGAAGACTACGGAACCCAGTAATCTCCATGTTCCGCCTTGTCTGTCGACATGCAGCATCCGAAGGATCTGCAGGAATCGGATGCCTCGGATTGCTGACGTGGCAAATACTTGACCGTTCGAGCCCAACGTTAAGACAACCATCGATGCTACCACTACTATTAAATCTGAAATGAAAACAGAACAGTTAATAATATATTGCTAAAAAACTTGTTCTGTTGTTCAGCGGCGAGAAGATCCCCAAAAATTTGACAAATTTGTATTTCCCATACCTTTTGTAATATTTTATGGACTTTTATGATTTCTTCAGAAATCTTCAAAACCTGTACATTATTTGTACATTATCTACAATTACCAAACTAATTATCTTTCTTTTAAAATCAATATCTTCAAATCTCCGTTTTGTACTGATAATCAGAATGAATGGGGTGAGCGTAACATGGTGGAAATTCAGGTAGTTTAGATGAAATAGTCCGGGCAATACCGAGGATGCGAATGGTGCGATAGGCATACTTCCAGTAAAGAGCTCATCCAATATGCAGCACCAGCCATAGATTTAAACTCGTTTACCGAAAGCTGTCTCCCGAAGTAGAAACGCAGAACAAGAACAAGAACCAGCTGAAACTCGTATTTACCCCGTCGTGACATCCTACAAAATTTCCTCTGAAGTATGTTTAACTTTGAAGGGATTATAATGTAACTTTAGAATAACGTAGCCGTTTGGAGAGAAATGAACGTCTGCGAAAACTTTATTGTACTGTCTACAGCTAATATAATTGAACTGAATATTCTTGGAGATAATGTTATTTATTCTCAGAATAATGTTATTTATCATATCAGATTATCTTCTTATATACATGGATGAATTTCGGTATCACTACTGACAATCTAAATAGTATAATAAATCCTTTTTTGTGCAGATTTTTAAAATTTGTGACTCACCTATGATGCATATTGGTTTTCGAATAAACCTTAGACGGCCCCAAAAGCCCATATATTTGGACCTGCATCCTGCCGACCACAGCCTAATTATATATTCAACACCAAAGAAGACTACAAGGCATATTTCCTGAAAAATAAACAAATAAATACATCAATAATGCACATAGGGCCAATTTATAAGTAGTCAAAAAGTGCATATTCGTGTTTCGTACGCAGTAAGTTATTCATTGAGATAGATTTGTATTTTTCAACGTATGTGGTTGTTATAAGATTATTTTAACATGCTTCGAAACATAATTGACATCAGAAAATTCCGAATAATTTTTCTTACTGAAAGCGTATTATTGTGGTTTTTGTATACGAGAGAGAACATCAACAACTGAACGAAGAAAGCAGTAACCTGAGACATTTAGTATAATTCTTTTATCGAACTATTTAGTATATTATTTGGCATCATTATTTCTTCAGAATTGGTCCCATAAAAAACGTTCCTATTTTATGTGTTTTCAAAGTATTCAGAAATATTACATTTGTAACTTTGATACTTTGATTATTGAGTTTTCAGCAACGTCATAAAAAACCTTTCATGATTTTTACTTGGAAAACGTATTGATGTCTTCATATTTTAGACGGTTTATACATAAAAAAGCTGTTGATATTTTGTTTTTTTATTTAGAAGACTAAATGGTAAGATAAATCGGTAAGAAAGGTATTCAAACAGAAAAGAGACGTAGATTGACACATAATAAAAATGCAAATTGCGAAGGCAGGGCCAATTAAAAAAGTTTTATATGTGTTTTTTCCCTCTTGTATTTTATGATGGATTCATTATTCGCAGGTATAGTTTAACTGCTTTAGAAATTCAGATCTAGGTTACGTGATAATATTAATGAGTATTTGTTCTTAATATAAAAGTACGCAAGTTTTCACGTTCAAGTTCATAATTTCTTATTACCTACTAGAATGTTGAGAAAAAGTACACTTACCATCCAAAAAAGTGTTTCGTTGGCAAAATTTGTATACGATTCTATAGTAGAAAGAACACTAAATATGAGGCACACAAGGACTAGCATAAACCTGTAACAGATAAGAAACATAAATCAGTACAAACATATTGCACACCATAAATTATTGCTCATACAAATTAAAATATTTATTAATTTATTAATTTTACAACAAACTCTTCAATGTATGTCAAAATGCTTTTATCAAAGATAATAATTTCAAACAAAACAACAGATATTCACGTAATCCAAATCGATACCGCGACCTGTGTTAATAGTGCAAATTTTGATATGGTAATTTACCATGTTAATTTCGAATGTACCGATGACAGTAGCTATGAAGGCAATTTATGCACACATTTGCATTTGATTCTGATCATACATGGTTCGATGGGAAATAGCTTTATCTTCAACATTAGCTTATACGTCATATCACTCTATTCTATAACCCGCATAGTATTGACAAGTTTAGTTAACAACTCAGGTACAGCATTGACTGTATGTTGTACTCTATGCTCCACTCTCCAATATGTATGCAGCTTAGTGTTTTTATTCATACGTCCGGATTGATACGATTTTTTGTCCGTATGTACCAATAGTCACTGTATGAATGCGCCCAATAGGTCTGATTGTGACAAAGACGACAAACGATTAAATGTACGTCAACAAAGGGCGAAGAATATCGATCAAAGTGTAAACACAATCTCTGCGGTGCGCGGCGTTGTGTTTGTTTCTTTTATGGAGGTAACAAGGCATACAAATAAGCTGACGTGCTGAAATAAAATTACCATGCTATGGAATCGTTTCACGGCCTTTTGTCTGCCCCCTATACAAGTCTCCTATACAAGTCTCATATACAAGCTTCATATACAAGCCGTAACAGGTACGGTGAAACCAACCATTGTCTGACTTATAATGCGCAATATAACAAAATTCTACAAAACTACGTTTATGTTACATTTCAGAGTTCGTGTTAAAATGTTTATTAATCATTGCGCTTTGAATTGCCTGCGTCAAGGACATTGGTACAGAATTTAGTTAATGATGCAGAATATCAAATCAAAACACATTTTTAATAAGTATATCCCGAAAAGATTAACTTTCAGTCTAATAAAAGTAGAAAATACTTAGCAAGAACTTAAGTTACCTTAAAAAGAATTTTTGAACGAAGTACATACTTGATTTTTAATATTTTTTCGTCCCCTGGCAAATCAAAATACGTATACCAAATTTCAGCCCCATCCGTTGTACCGCTTGGGCGCTATCGTGTTCACATACATACATACATACCTTTTCCAAAAATCATCGCAAGCGATTCAGAGGACCTCAAAACGACTATTTCCGCGGAAATCTCGAAATGTCATTTTCCGTCGATTACAATACTTTCTTTCTAGGGTACTAGTGGGAAAGTGAAAAAAGTTACTGTATTGTCGCACGTGATGTCCATTAAAAAACTCGGTTTCCCACTAACTACCGACTGTACAGGTACAAGGTCGGTCTGTTTCGATTTTCAATAATCATTAAAGTCACCGTTGATGATACAATATTTCCTTGAAATTGCATAGGCGCAAAATTATTGTCATGACACTCATTCCGCATTAAATGATGATTTGACTCCATGTTATGCATGGATTCGTTTTATTTTAATATTGAATATTTATGTTCTTGTATTATTTAATATTATAGAATATCAACGTTTAAAATATTTTACTGAAATAAAGCAGGAATATCTGAACTCTCAGTTTCACCATCTGAAATATGCTTCGAGGCTTATTCTTCATTTCATTTCTTTTTTTTTTAACAACCGTGCTAATGATGTGGCGGTTGAACAAACTGTCTTTCCCCGCTGTTGCTTCCTCTCACCCTCTCGCTAAGGGTGGTTTATTTAATGAGGCTGCCACAAATGATCCCTAGGGGTAACGACATCGACACCGACACAGGCTGTGTTTTGTCAGCGACAAAATTTTTAGCTGATTACAGAATTTTCTGACCATGAAAATAGTTCACCGAAATATTTTTCTAACCATCCTATTTTATAATGTAAGACCCATAATGGAAAACCTAATACGTTACCTTATTTTTCTAATTTTATAAGACATAAAATGACCATTGCACGCAAAATTACACCACATCGGCGTCCGTTAAGAGAAACCACCTGTGCAGTAATAACACAATGGGGTAGCTGGATGCCTAGAGCGATTACTAGTACGCGAGCAGAGAACAGTGCAGAACCCTTTAGTCGAACGAACCTAGTCGAAAGCTATCTTCAAGGGCTTGTGGCTTGTTATTCCGTTATACCAACGACCCCTGTACACTCTTTAGACCATTAACGAGCATGTGCGGCTGTTTAGCTCGGAAATTAATGCGACCATAAATAACCAGCAGAAAAAAATGTTTTAGAGAGGGATGTAATATCGTTGCTTTCATAGATTCAGATTTTAAAAAATACGCATAAATCTGTGTACTTTGTCTTCTATATTCTAAAATTTGCAAGTTTTATATACTTTTTGTGACGGCCTTAAATTCTACGATTGTGGTGCCATGATAAGTTAAGAAAATATGTTTTATTCTGATCTGTGTACAAAAATAAAACTTAAACATAAATACAATTAGATTACACCAATTAAATCCTTTACTGTTCGAATTCTTCGTTCAGTTGCAGTGCTGTATCGGCTCCTATACACAAGTCACTATTGATCCCACAGACAAACTTATCGGCAGTGCATATCGACAAAGCATCTATATCCTCATCACTGCTACCGCTATCGCTAAGATCACTATCCATGTCGCTTGCAATTCCAGTGGTCCATTTCTCAAAGAGATCCGGCCTGTAGCCAACCGGTTCATCCCAAGCCTTCCTGCAATGTTTAATGATCCATCTCTCCTCTGTTTTCGTCGGTATTCTAAGTATGCTTGTACAATCTAAAGCGCTAACGACACACTTCGTATGCGGATCAAAGAATCCATCGCCTGTATCGTAACAACCCTCTGGTATTGGCCTATCCGCACCACCTGTGATTCTTTCTTTTCCAGCTGGCTTGAAACCATTGTAGACTGTGTTTAAAAATCTCCTGTCTCTCTTCGAGCAAAATTTGAATTTTTCTGTATACATCAAGCCATCAACGAACCGTACGAATACGTGCTGTTGTGTGCCAACCTCTTGTCCCACAGGGAAGAAGTATAGTCCATCTTTGAAGGTACCATCTTCGAAGGTGCCCTTGAAGCCTGATTTATGAGGAAATGTGTACTTTCCAACACCTTCCATTTGGCCTAGACCACTCCATTCCCCTTCGTATGTGCTCTCGCTGGAGAATTCGGTCAAAGGTCGCCATTCCAGCGGTGGCGGAAGTGGTTTTTCGGATTCTTGCACGAGTTGTTTGTAATGCATGTATTGCTGCCATAGCGGGGACCACATTTTTTCATGTTTGATTGATTCTTCCACTTCTTTCATTCCGAAAGGATAATATCGCAGATTGTCGAACTTTCGTTCGATCGGTACTTAAAAAGCTAGTTTAAACTTAAAGTAACGCACAAGTTAAAATAAAATTGTGTCGTGACAAAAAGTCTGAATAAACTAATATGTCATTAGTGTAGGTTTTAGTAACCATGGTTCTGGTTAGGCATTTCTCTTTCAAATGTTGGCACTTCTGTTAACTTTGATACAACCATAGCAATCATGGGGAATATAATCTCCTGTATTATATAAAAGACAAATAATTTAGGTGTAACTGAAATCTGTTTTATTCTGCAGTTTTCAGTATCTTTTTGCCAATTTACATCTTTACCAAACACTTTGTTAATAATTTATTTTGAACGTTAGGCAAACGTAAGCTAGCACCGTTAATTTTCCAGATTTTGTAAGAAGTATTTCAACCAAACACACTACAAAAATGTTATTTGAACAGACCGAGTTTGGTTTTGTGTGGTACCTACATTAGCTAAAGTATAACAGAAAATGGCAAACGGCTCTACCATAGAGCCAATTACCAAATTGCAATATCTTAATGCAACCACCCCTTCTTGCCGGTGGGGTGGGAGGGGTGAGTCAAACGCTCCCTTTGTCCATCTGTTGTTAGTCGGGTTAAATTTACGGCTTGACCCTGCGAGTCCTGTAACTGGAGGCCGAAGCCTTGAAATTGATTCTGGATAAATTTCCAGTCCGAGCACAGTTATCGCGACCAATTTACCGCAAATGGATTCAAATTTCCGGGCCTCCGTTTCCGATAGCCGACACAGAGGGCGCCCATTAATAATTTCAGCGCCGTCCTCGATTTTGGTAATGGATCTGCATTGAATTTAAATTTTCGACGCCAGATTTCCGACAGAATATTATCAACTTTCAATGGAATTAATAGTGATTTAAATCTATATTATAAATTTATATCATCTCACAGAGTTTTGTCACCGTCGCGTCGTTTGAACGATGGCGCTAAATGACAGCATTCACAGAGGGCAAAATTTATTCCATATAACACGAATATCTTTGAGTGAAGAATATCACTGTTTCTATAGCCGCAGAAAGACTGCGTCTGTTTTAAGCGATACGTACGTATACTTTTGGGTCAAGAAACTGTTTGTTCGTTGAAGAATGTATATTTTTCACCCAACTAAATATTGTTGTTGTTGTAAAACAAACGTCTTACTCTTTTTATATGTAGAAGAATAACATTTTCTTCGTCAGAGCAAAATATACTCAACATAAACATAATAAACTCTTAAACCGCAAGAATAACTAGCCGTTGAAATAACTACATATATTGACATTCTTATTACAATAAAATATTATTTGGATAGCAAAAATATCCTCTTAATGCAACACTATATACGCAAGAACAATTTTTCTTGATATCCAAGAACAGAGTTCTGTCTGTGTAGGCTATTCCACTACAATCCTGGTGTTCTTCATAATCCTTGTAAGTCACCCATAAAATAAAACACTTATGCATAGATGTAAACAAACAATATATGAACACTCAATATCGTTAAACTTATATAGCGGTAATATGTGGCAAAAGACGCTAGAAACTGGTAGCGGCATCTGTAAAGTAATTGCACAACTTTCTATGTATCTCTCAGAGTAAGAATCTTGGGTCAAGAAACTGTTTTTTCGTTGTAAGATCGGTGTTGTTAAAAACGGGTATTTATCATACAACCTGCATAGACTCCTAAACTTTTTCGAGCACCTTTTCCCTATGAATAGAAAGAAAGTAATAAGTTTTCTAACTGCCCCGTTACCGGGATATCTGCTTAAGCATATTTGCTTAAGCATATACGTATTCATATAAGTAGACGATAAATTTGGTTCAATACATTGTCACCGTCGATTTACAGTGTATGAAAATCTTACGAGGTTACGTTGACACGAGCACGTATTTCATTCTTAACGTTCGGCGACATCGACGGGCGTCGCGGCGCTATGGTCTGGGGTATTTTGCCGCTGGGGCAAAATTCTCTGATAAAATTTACGATGCCGGAAACCGGAGTGATACAATGGAGCAGAGGCGGCTTGATTACAAATTCATGACCGACGCTTCGACGCTCTTCGGTGACAAAAAAGAGTATCCTGACCGTTCCGCATAGGCCACAACGACGGTAAAATATAACCGTTCAAACGTATATCTGTATTATGTCGTTTAGAAGGCTTGCTGATGAAGGAATTTAGCTCGCCGTCATAACTATTCCTCGAGGGTAGGTTATCTGTAAAAGCCTCATCTCTGCAAAAAGGAATCACAAATTTGCAACTAAATAATTCGTATAGCTGTTGGGTGGCGGTGAGCGTATAAAATTTAAAAAATAGCACAGTAAAATTCACGTAATCATAGGCTATTGCTCGGGACCGTATAAAATGCAAATTTTTCAGCTACCAGATGTGACCTTCGTGTTGCGTGACCTACGATCTCGCAAATCTACGGGAATTTTATTATACTGTTGCATGCCATCCACAGGCAGATTTGCAAATGATTTTAAGAATCACGCAACATTCAATCTTTCGCTGGCTTTTTTTAAATACAGATACATCATTGTAACGCCACAGCTATATTTCTAGTATTTTGGAAAATTGTCCAGAAAATTTTTACCTGTATCCATTGCAATGATTTCTGGAAAATGTATGTATGTCCATGAACACGATTGCGCCCAAACGGAACAACGGATCGGGCGAAAATTTGGTATACATATTTAGAATTACCGGGAGACGAACTGGATTGTTTTTGGTGACAATCTGACAACTGGAAGTGGCAAATATCACTTACGTTTTCTTAGGGATTGATCCGATTTTAAATAAGTATACAAATTTACAGATCAATGGGATGAGCGGTTTAGGAGCTATAAGGGTTTTTATCTATTGGTTTGTGATGGAGAACTGATGGCATCATACCGCGTTAGGCCACACGTTATTGTTTGAATATTATCTGCCCGCCCGCGATTGAAGAATAAATAAACAAGCAGTAAAGAAATAAATCTCGTAGGAAAACACATGGATACGTGACAGTATTTTATAGTTATTTGTATCGAGAGGTGCTTTGTATGTATTGTTATAATCCCGACATAGTATAACTATCTCACGGACATTCGTTTTTGGTGTTTCACCAAAAATAAATGTGTAAACAGTGAGTCAATGTAGTCGGAAAGTTGGGTGGGGCCACACCAGATATTCATTCTACATTCTAGATCAACAATATTCGATTGAATTTAAGTTGAAGACCAACTTCAACAGTATTCAAAAAATAACTATTCATATGAGTACGTACAATGCCTTGTAAGACATATTCATATTTATTATTTATGCTTAGGATAAACTTATGCTGGGCATAACTATTCACTCGTTATACAGGAATAAATTACAGTTTGTGTTAAACTGAAAAAAAAAATACAAAGTAGCCAAACACAGTGTAGCCAAATAAGACCACAATACTGTTTGAATAAAATGGCGGATGCGCCGGAAAAGGTATTTCATCTGAAATAATATTATGATGTTGAAATTATAATAATTATAACAAGACATGTGGAATTGCAGTGCCATTAAAAGGCAAAGTATAGGTATCGACTAGGTAAAACCCTCTAAACACCTGGAGTTTCGTAAATAATGAATAGGGTCCATTGATTTCTATCAAGTGCAGGCTTAATTTATCCAGTTGTAAATGAGATATCAGTTAAAGAGATACCAGGTCACGGCTCATACTATACAACCCCGTGTATAACAATGAACGTGCAACCGAGTACAACATAAATAATTCCTCTACTTTACGCGCACATTAATATTTGATCACAATCGCTATGTCACAGAGCGTACCTATAAAAAATGCAACGCACGTCTCCTATACGTAGTCCACCACAAACAACGTTTATCACTGTTTGCAGTAGAGTAAATTCAACCGTATAATGCCGCCCTTGGTTTGAAACACTTTTATAATCAATCGATCATAGAACAAGGATGGAAACGATAATGTCACGCGACTATCTTCGACGTAATCATAACTCTAATTTCACTGTCGTTTTCATATCGGCCATGTATGCAAACGCCGTATCTCGATATCTATCTATAATGTTGGGGTGTAATGTGTATATATCAGTTCCGGTTTATGTATGTCAAGGTTTTGTTATATAATATGTTAGATGTAATGCAATGTTAGAATCTAAACTCTTATAGGTAGATAATCAAATTGATTTTTTACAATTTTTTTACAATCAGCCAAGTAATAAAAAATAAAACCAAGTAATATGCTACCTAAGATTGTAGTAACTATGTAGAAACTCAACCCAAGAAAATTCGTTAAAAGTTTGAGCGCATCCGCAACATAAATAAATTGTTAAGGGCTGTCCTACAAAGACCGCTTCTGCATTAAGTCAAGCGTTAACGACTTTTTTTCCACCCGAATGAGACCCGAGATGTATTAAATCTTTACGGTATCCTACCGCATGCGCCATGTTGCGTGTTCTTTATTAAATATTAAAGAATTACCTCGTGAAGTTTTCGTACTATATTAAATATTTATGTAATTATTACGGCAGTTATTCGGCGTTTCCTTTGTTCTCGCAGAATGCTGGACCGTTTTGCTAGGTCCGGCGGAATTAACTAACCGTGTAGAATTTAATCAACATACAAAATATTCTTTGTGTACTAGGATGCCGTCGTGACGCTTTGAATACGGCTACATCCGTTTACAGCAGTTTATTGTACGCGAAGTGGAAATGTTTGTAGAAGTTGTGATTCTTTGAGATCGTTAATAAAATTCATCCTGTTTCCGTTTCTTGACAAGAGGATTATCCTTTTGTATTTGTATCTTTGTACACAGTAGGAAACATTTATTCGATACAACACGAATGTCTTTGAGTGCAGAATATCACTTGTTTCTATATCCGCAGAAAGATCAGTTAGTTAGTTCAAGTAAAATACAAAATTCTCAGAGTAGGAATATGATTTTGATGTTCGAAGTATTACGTTTTCTTATATTTATTATTTTTTTGTATTATTTTTCTTGATATCCAAGAATCCTGGTTTTCCTCATAATCCTTGTAAGTCACACATGAAATAAAACACTTACGCATAGATGTAAACAAACAACATATGAACACCCAATCTCATTACACTTAAATAGCGGAAAATGTGGCAAGACACGACAAACTGTTAGCGCCATCTGTAAAGTAACTGCAGAACTTTCTGTGTATCTCTCAAAGTAAGAATCTTGGGTCAAGAAACTGTTTTTTCTTTGAAGCATATATATTTTTCGTCCAACAAAATATTTTTGTTCTTGTAAGACGAACGTCTACTTTTTTATTGCAAAATAACTTTTTCTTCGTCAGAGAAAAATATACTTAACATAAACATACTAAATTCTTAAATAGTAAGAATAACTAACCGTTGAAACAACTATGTTCAAATTCTTATTAGAATAAAATATTATTTGTATAGAAAAAATCCTCTTCATGCTACACTATATGCGCAAGAATAATTTTTCTTGATATCCAGGAATCAGGAATGTTGAAATTTATAACTAGTCACAATTTCTGTTTTAATTATAAATTTTATTTTATTATTTCATGCTTTTTTTTAATCCAAATCATGTTGTCTTTGTATATGTTTTAACTTGAAATCATGAAATTTTGTCCCGATTTATCTGCAGCAAACTCTGCTCACCTTAATCTTTCCCCATAACGCTAACAAGCAACACACAGGAACAACAAAGAAGTGACAAAAAAAAGGAGAACCAACTTACACAGTAAAGTGATAGACGAAGCACAACCATCCGACCGGGTGTTCCAGGAAGACATAAGTTCTCTCCTGAAACGTTTTGCCCCTCTTATGGTGGAACACGTATTTCGCCTTGAAGGCCTGATCGATGGGCAAATAGATCGGATAATAGGGATCGGGGACGCCCCTAGGCGTCTCCCCACCGTCCTCTTCGTTCTCTTCCTCGTCCACGACGTCTTCCGCTGAGATAACATCTCGAGACTTGTGGTTTCGCGAGAACCGCTGTTTTCTCTTGAGAGGTGTCGGGACGCGCTTGTGATGGGCCTCGCCGAACCTAGGCGTCCTGTGACCGCGCAATCTTTGCAGAAACGGAATTCGCTCCGTCGGTTCGCAGTCCGTCAACTCGTCTTCACTGCCCACCGGCTTGTACCTTTGGGAATTGATAATTTTTTTGCGGTGTTCGAGTTTTCTGGCGGTGCCTGATGAGGTGTATTGGCTTGGTGAGGGTATATTGTTGGCATCATCGTTTGCATTATAGTTTCAATAGAATATTTAGGATTTGAGCTGTAGTTGTTTCATAATGTATTCAAATGCCTTAGATCTGATAAATTTAGATTCTTTTAATGTAATGTTATACAATCGCTTTGAGAAAGGGTATACTTATTATTATTTCACAAAAAAACTATTTTATACCTACACACAGAGAAATGTTTAGGACATTTGTTGTCTGTTTCAATTAAGAAGAGCTTTTTGATTCAAAAATCACATTTCTCCTTTGAAGCGACAAAAATTTGTTTCCAAATACCCCGACAATGGCAATCAACAATTACAGTGACCCACAAAACTTGGGCGAACGGCAGAAGGGGTGTAATTCCGCTCAAGTGTAAGGAACAGGTGATATAACTTTCGTAGCCATGTTATTCTAGAATTGATAGCGCTTACGTGCCAAGTTTGTCGTTTCTAGCCGCGATCCATCACCTGTAATGATTGTTCCGTAACAATTGCAAACTTCATGCACGATCGTACATTTTAAACGCCCGCCTTGCCGCAAGACATTTTATACCGAATCGTTTTTGCGTGGGCGGAAACTTTTATAGTTTCCAGAAAACCGGATATGATTCTCCGCTCTGTTTAGATTTTATTTTGCATTCTTGGAAGTAATAGATTCCGCGAATCGTGAAGGAATAAGACATGTTAAGAAGCAGTTAAATTCAAGGTTTTAAAATTGTGAATAATACAACCTAGTTTTTCAAACTATCTATAAGAAACTATGCAGTGCGTTCTACATTCGTTTCAATCAAATAGATTCGGTCAAAAGATCTGCACAAACGTTAACCCCATTTCCTTGAAAGAATTGAGACAATGTTCATACATAATATATCCAAGTAAATTTCTCGGGTATCATTTTCTCAACTTACCCAAGAAAGACTTGAACTTTAGCATTTTTGCGCGAAACAGATACGGACATTTCTTCCACATGGGGATCAATACTCGTATTACAATTGTAAAGTTAACTTCGCCTTTATGAAGAGAAAACGCATGTGAAACGTTGACTGATGTAGAAACCTCGTCTGGTATTCACAAACTGCCCCCTTTCAACTTCAAAAAGGATTTATTTATAGGTGGAAACCTACACAGAATAAAGCGCTCAAGTAAGCTCACATTCGTATTCATATTTAAATCAAAGCTTTCGTGAAAATAATGTACACTTTTACATTGCCAACTTAATGGCAAAGAAGCGAAACATTATGCAGATTCTTTCAGAATAAATTTACTTATGATTTATTTTTAATTTAGTTTATTTTGTTATAAATTAACATAGGGTGTCACACAAAAATCCAGTTATCAAAAGAAATTATTTCAGGCTAATTTTGACTTTGTAAATAAAATAATAACTATCAAGCATTTCAAAAAATGTGACATAAGTCTCCAGAAGAGAACAATTGCTACATTTAATCGTCCTATCATCGGGTAAATGGACCAACAAACCACATGCAGGCTCTAGGGATGGACAGACAATGACGCATAGGCTCTGGCACTACAGGTAAAACGTTATTGATTAACAGTACGGTCATTACAACAGCACTGGCACGTGTAGCAGCTTCGCAAATTACTCGTTTTCGGTTTTCCTAAAATGCGCAAAACTGCAAGGGTTTTAAATCAGCAAATTTGTGAAGTTACCAAGTTATAACATGCTGAGTGGATAGTTCATAATGACGTGTAATTAATTAACTGACATTGTGTGGTCTTTAGTCGTATACGGCTTAGATAATTGACTTAATAGGTGGTCCTGAAGGCAAATTATAATGGAAAATGGATAACGTGCTGCAAACGTTGTCATGCACTACACAGGCGGTAAATCCAGCTGATCTGATTACCAAATTTAATCTTAGATAATTGAAGTAATCCAAACTAATTCAGTGTTGTCTGAGTGTAATTAACAGGGCCGCTTTTTAACTAATTTGATGGCCTACTTGTGATAGACGAAGACATGCCATTTCTGTGGGCCAAACATACATTTTGCATATGGATTTTTTAGCACACTTCTTTCCATCTTACATCTGTTATTATTAGGTTTTAACCAATAAAACATTCTGGAAATGCCACCTATTCCTCACACCGTGGACATAAGGCACCAATACACCAATACACCATCGGCATCGTGAGAAATCATCTTTCCAACACCAGCAACAAAATCTCTACCTAGTTTCATCTTCAGGCGTATCAACTGAAAGTCCCGTCTCAGATTCAGGTGAAGCCCCGTAATGTACATCAGTTCTTTGCTCGAGGCCCACATGATTGATCGGACTCTTGAGCACGCTCAACACCAGGTCTTCAGTGTACGTCTCGTGACACTTATTCCTTTCCTCGTAGGCTTTAGCGCATGAATGTCTCCTTCTCTCGCTATCAAATAATCCACCGTGGACGTGGTTGCCTGCGATCGGCACCAGGCTTAACTTCCTGGACGTCCTGTATAAGTTCTCTTGCTCGGACCGATTCATGTCTCCAAGCATCACTAATGACAGCATCAGGTGGTGAGCGAAGGCCGCCAGGCCCGCGCTTTGCTCCTGCGCATCACCTAAACCATACTGATTTTTTGCGAGGTTATGTTTATTTGTTGATGGGAGGTTGTCGATGATATGATGCTTGGTTCTTGGCGAATCTATGTTTCTTATGTTGGTGACGAATCCATCGTTTTGTAGAGCTAAGAGGAAAGAAAATGTTTTTTTTTGGGTTGATTTAATACTTGTTGAGAAATTAAGGTGGTGTTTAGCTATAAAGTTATGAACTCAGCACCACTTAAAAGCCAACGTGGATTTTAATCTGAAATACCTTTTGTAATCTTTTGTGGGTACCTATTGATGATGTTTTTTTCAAAGAATTTTTTGAAAGATTCATCAAAATCCATCAAAGATTACAAAAGTTGGAGAGTATTTTTAAACACAACCTTAATAAACAGCTTGACGTGAGGACAGTGGACATCTTCAAATAAACACATTTTTTTCTAGTGACACAAAGAGTTATACACGATTATAAACCTAATAATTTCCGTTGTATATAGTGGCAACAGAGCAAAATTAGCACAACCACCGCCAATTAAGGTAATAAGCGTTCCTGTCAAATTACCTGCAACCGATAATTACAGTGCGTTTGTAATGTGTATTTAATGTTAATACATATACATATGCATATAATACGGCTAAAAATTAAATTAAGCTTGAAACTGCGCACCTGTTTTAGGTATTAATTTAGTTATTGTAAATATAATGTGCACGCATGCGTTAATGTAATGTATGCAAGCTCATAACATATAATAGAGAACGGAGCGAAGGTTTTAAATATCTTCCCTGAAATATTTTATTGCAAGCGACCTTTTACTCAAAAAAGTCAAAAATAAGAAACAGTTTAACAGTGTAACAGATTTGAGTACGCAAATTTTGGGAGATGATAGGTCATCAATTTTTTCTATTCATCTTAATAACTGAAATATCGAATGTTAAAATTGAGGACAATATTGTTTGAGTATCGCATATGGTTGTTGGTTAATGGCTATAGCGATTCAAAAGGATTTTCAATGATTTTGGAACAGTTATGTATTGATAACCTGCATACCTCTGAACCAATCCCATAACCAGCAGTAGAAAGAAAACGCCGCTTGTATTCCATGAGGGGAAATCATGTTGACCAAAAGAAGCTGTACAATCTTTATGAAATACATGTTATTTATTGCGTTGTTTTTGTAAGCTTTCAGTTCATTTATATGACACGAAATTGACCATTGTAGTCCGTAACTTTGTCCTTTGATATATCAGTTATTATAAAGAATTGTATAATTTTTTATAAGAATATAATTTTCAGTAGCTCAAAATCTGTTATCCCTCAATATTTGTGCACACAAACCTGTTACACCCTGTATATATAAAAGCGGTAATCGTTCAAAATGTGTAGCTTTGTATGCTTTCTTTATGTTGTCCATTACAAAATTTGTCACCGGGACTGGGGACCTATTTTTCAGAACAGTCTGGCAGAAATTTTGTATAAATATCTAAAATTACTGGGGGACGAACTGGATTGTTTTTGGTCACAATCTAACAACCGGAAGTGGCATTTTTTACATCCGTTTTGTTAGGGATTCATCTGATTATCACCAAACTGATAACAGCTCATCATCCAGTGATTTTAAACATCTGTGCCTATTTAGGCGGTATAAGCATTTATGGAAGTAGCCAGCTTTCATCCCTGTGGTTGTAAATTGTAAGAAAACCCTCAGTGGCCACTGATATGACATGACAAATTTTTTCAGACGCCTCAATGTGTCAACGATTTAATCGGAAAGTTAAAAAAATTTAAATCGTCAAAATTGACCCACTAACCCATTTTTAATATGCAGGGTCACATTTGTGATTTGGTCACGTTTTTTGGCTTTGCAGGTTGTAATACCTGCAAGTTTTAGACTTTATTTTGTTAGAATATTGTTGAATGTCACTCTATTTTCTAAACAAATTTATTTATAATATTTTTTGTCTATTATGAGCATGAAATAGATTATGCTACTGGCATATTGATTAACAGCGTACATATTGACGCATTGTAAAGAAATGAGTAAACTTAATTCAGGTGAAACAATAATGAATTGCTTAAATGTTCAATAGGTTAGAAATGTTGCTTTGATTCGGTTTAAATTATTTATTTATATTCAGTGTTATTAGCAAAGAAATTTTATTCAGTTTTGATAAAACTAAAATAAAATAACAAATAGATAGTATTACTAAACTAGTGCACCGTTAGCCGAGACGCAAACCGGCGTGATTTTGGGTTGGGTTGGGAACAGCTGACCGGTCGTAAAATTCCTCAAGGAAAATTCCCGAAGGAAAATTTCCCAAAGGAAAGTTCCTTCCCTCAAGGAAATTTCCCGAAGGAAAATTCCCGAAGGAAATTTCCTCAAGGATATTTCCCGAAGGAAAGTTCAAGGAAATTTCCTCAAGGAAATCTGTCGTGTCTGTAACCAAAAGATTGGAGTTCATCAGATTTGTTCGAAGTTCGAGAAACGAGTCACGATTTTGTATTTTGTCTCTAGAGTTGATGGAATAAAAAAAATAATAAATAAATAAAAAAACTATACTATACTGTTTTAGTTAACCGAAAGATTGGATAATTAATCCTGAAAAGTACAGGCTTCCATCAGATTTGGTTTAGACAGGGGAATTTTTCAAAGTTCGCGATTAGGAGAAACGAGGGAAATGTCACGATTTTGTATTTTGTCTTTGTTATTTCTAGTCGTCACGTGACATTTTCTCGAAGTTCGCCTTCACTCGACAATGTGAAAAAACGTGATTTTTTTCAAAATTAACGCATTTAATTTACAAAATATCGCGCAGTCCACGCGGAATTGTGTCCTTTTTTCAATTCGAGCGTCAAAAGTAATATCGAAAAGCCCAATTTTGCAGCTACTCGATCGCAAATGTCGGCAAAGATGGGCGATTCAGTTGAACGCGCCCTACACTTGAAAGTTCGCAATTAGTATAGGTAGATAAATATATTTAGATTGTTATATTTAGATATTTAGATTACTACTACCGTCGTTGACGCGGTTTTCTCCCGGAAAACTAGAACTTAGTATTACTATTTTTTTTCCCGCTGGTAACGTAATATGCATAACTTCACTGGCACGTAAACTACAGTTCATCAACTTGGAATAAAATGATTATTTAAATGAAACACAAATAACAATTACAATTGGAGTTTTTAGTTTGCAGCTTGCAGTTTGTAGGCAAGCGTTTCAATGTCTTCTGAGTTGGTTTCTAGTAGAACTACGAAAACATAATTTTGTGCTTACTTCAGACCGATAAAACCACAAAAATGCCTCCACCTATTACAATTTTATTATACTTACATACAGTTGGCACACATATGAATACAGTTGAATGGGGAATCGATATGATGCCATTGGTTTTCACCGAATAAACGGTTATTAAATAAATTATCGACTGTCTTTTTTATACTAATTTGCATAGTGGATTATGCCAAAGGTCAATACATTATGTATGCTGCTGTACGTGTGTGTACATAATTCCATAGAGGGCGATGTCGCACTTTGTGGAAAAACATGTCAGGAAACCTAGCGTGTGCAGTATTTTTCCAAGCGCGCAATTATACTCATTTGCGATACACAATACAAAATGTCAACAGATTATAAAGCTTAATTTATATAAAAGCTTAAAACTTTTTAGAGTTTTATTTCCAACTAATTACTAGTCCAGTGAATATGGACGAATTTATTTTGAAATTAGTAATAGCACGTTAAACATGGATAATTATCAACATATTCATGTTTTCTTCCGGAAAAGATACAAAAAACACAATCTATAGTCTCTAAAACAATATGTAGTATCTAGGTCACAAATTCCAGTTAAGGGAAACTCCTGACCGTTAATGGGCTCATTATGTGCCTTCAGTGCGCTTTTGGTTTCGCAACAGTTGGTGCGCTAATGCCCTCTTCACTTGCAATCTGAGGTGGTATGTTTTCGAGCACTTTTCTCCTTGTACGGACTAGCACAGGGGTAGTTCACAAAGTGTGAAGTTTGAGGCTGCCCCCGCGCTTGAAACTCGATGTCAAGTGGAGTTGATATTTTCGGCTTTGTTCTGCTGTGCCGATTCAGTCGCAAACGATTTCCATTCAACCCCTAACGCGTCATTTTCAAGTTTCAAGGTGATACGAGTTTAAAAACGTGGAAAGAGCAAAATTTGACATAATTTAGTATAAGTTTTCTTACATTTGCGTTTTTTTTTTTTTTTTTGGTTGTATCAGAAAGTTGGAAATTTGTTCCCTTGTGTAATCTTGTTAATAATCATACTTATCAAGGAATATATGTATTGATTTGAAGAAACTTACTTAACAATTGAAAGACATTGGTGGCGCTTCTAAAATGCAATGAAGACCATAAAGAATACGTTCCCCATTCATATGATGAACATTTTATCTGAAACTTTTTCGATAAAGTTGACGGTTTAGTAGTTGTTAGATGGTTTGTTAGATCTTCTCAATTTTTTAATCCAAAGAAGAGCATCTTTAATATTTTCTCTTCTCTATGATTCAGAATGTTTTTATGATATTTTATAATTCATAATTCACAGAGAAGCCAGGTGTCATTGCCACGTTTGACACGTACAGAGGTACTGTTTTCGTATACTGTAGCCATGACAATACTGACCGCATTTCATTTACAACCCAACTCAATTGATGAATAGAAACGAGGTTTTCAGAAGCGTGACATCACGTGTCGTATAATGTCGTGTGTGTGGTGTACAATTTTAAGGTTGATTCACAGTTGAAAAATACCATTGTCAAATATCCCATCCAACTTTCCGACTACGTTGTTTACACATTAAAACTTCGAAACATTCTACAATCATTTTACCGAATCCACTCTGGATCTTAACCTAATGTTAATCATAGAATATCATTCTATGTCAGGTCATGTCAGTTAGTACTGACGTTTATCAAAATCTGCCAATTCGTAACCACAGCGACTAGGGCTGTAGATTCTGTCAGACAGCGTCTATAAACCGTTTGTCTCACTGATCTGTAAATTGGTATAAAATTATTAAAAAATAATTTATTTTGGTTTATTTTAAGGAAACATGTTTGCTTATTAGTTACTTATAGTAACTAGAAATCGTAGAACTCCTCAAGCCATAAAGCAACAAACATAACTCCGTTATTATGCCGCCAAAACGCCTTGCGAAGTCATTTAACAATCCAAGTGTCCTCACGTCATTAAAAGTAACAAAGGAGATGTTTAGAAGAAATACCTTCAAAGCCTCATTGAAATTTCGTATCCTCTCCTCGTTAACCTTCTGCTAATTACCTCCATCATAATCTCCACCGACTTGTAAAAACAAAAAAACGCAAAGTAACAATACAGTAATCCTTCTTATATACTCAACACCACTCACAACGAAAAGAAAAACAGTTTATGTTTCCTGTATGGAAATGGTGACGTCACGCGAGACGTTTGACGTTTCGCGCCACCGTGTTTTTGTTTTTCTCTGTTGGGGTTTCCCGTACCGGACGCTCTAGAACGCGTGGTGACCTGCCAACGGTGGAATCCCGAAACCAACTGTTGGAATCGAGGGGTACGCGCATGTTGGGGCAAAAGGGATGATGACGCCAGAGCGTGATCGATCGTTTTCCCCACTTTCCCGCGCGCCAGGACCCCCGTTAACTTTGCAATAACAATCATTTAGAAATCACGGACAACCCGCTGAAGGGGGAGGACCCCCAAAGCCAACAGGAGTATTTAATATACCTGAAATATTAAGGGGTCCACTGCAGATGTGTTTGAGAGCTGGACCCCAAGCGGAGGGAGGAATATTAAGGATTCGATTCTTGCTATCCCATCGTTCTGCTGGGGGGGGGTCTGAATAGATTATTATTTAATATCGAGTTGCATTATGGTTATTAAATTGGCATTTTTTCTATAAATAAGTGATCAGTGCTACTCCTATTATAAAAAGTTAGAGTTAGGGCCACTGACATTTATCAAACTTTCCAGTTTGCCACTGACATGACAAGACATTAAATGTTAGTCTATGACTGACGTTAGGTTAGGATCCAGAGTGGCTGTGGCTTCACAAAATTAAATAATTGCAAAAATGTGCACTGATGACACTTCAATGTGCCAAGGAGTAGTAGGATAGATGGGTTGGGACCACCTCGAATATATTAGTCATGCAACGAGGTACTACCTAATTATTTCTCCCAATAAACCAACCACTACCCCGATAAATTCATGTAAACATGGGGTAGCAAATAGATGCACAACCGCATTAACATATTTAACATCTGTTCAGCCGTGCAATGATATGCAAGGCTGGACCTACAGTTCAAAGCGGTGAGTTATTTTGCTAAATATAATCAAAATTCCTTTTATAGTACAAACCGGGAGAGCTGCAAATGACTAATCGTTTACAAGATTACAAGATAGATATACAAATATCTGGTGTGGCCCCCACCCAACTTTCCGACTACATTGACACACTGTTTATACATTTATGAACTCTCTAAACGTAGAGACCTATAGATTATAACAATATATACAAGGCACCTCTCAATACAAATAACTATAATATACTGTCACGTATCCGTGTGTTTTCCTACGAGGTTTATTTCTCTAGCTCTTGTTTATTTATTCTTCAATCGCGGACCGGGCGATAATATTCAAACAACGTGTGGGCTAACGCGGTATGATGTCGTCAGTTCTCCATTACGTCACAAACCAATAGATAAAACAAAATCTGTCAAAAATAGCAGCAGAAATCGCTTAGTCATTTTCAACTCTCATGGTTTTTACCATAAGATGAAAACAATAACATATCAGTTATTAATTGTGGGTATCTTTGGGGTGATAATCATATAATTCGACAAAACTAGATTAACTTATGTTGTCATATTAAATATTGGAAGTGCATGAATGAAACATATACCAGCACGTGAGTTGTTTACTTTTTGTGATAGCTGTTAATATTGGAAAATGGTGTTAGGTATGGAGTGTATTTCATATTCTGCTTCATTTTATGGCATCATAGGAAACTGCTGTAAAAGAATGCTCCTTTTACGGTTTCACATAATTTCCTTTATCGTTGTTGCCGTTATGTAGACCGGGACACTATAACATGTCACGTAGCAACGATAAAACGGTGATAAAACACATTCGGCTGTTTTAATAGCTATGCGAACATGTTTTAGCTCGTAAAGTTAGTAAAAATGCATATTAGCTTTAAAATAATAATTGACAAGCGCGTTAAACTATACATTGTGAGCTAATTTATGTAAATATATACACGTAAAAATTTTTTCATTGGACTTTGAAGAACTCTTTGCAAGATATAGTAAGTACTCTTTGTATGGATTGGGTCAATATATATTTGCGCTGGCGAACGAGTGCCTCAAAGAGGGTTGGTAGCTTTGTAAGGGTTTTCTGCATTCTGTTTATTTTTCCATTGTACGTCCTTTTTCAGTGAGGGCTTTCAGAATTCTTTTGTTCAGTTTCTATGCGTAAATTGAGGTAATTTACCCCTTTTTCCATCGGGACCGTTTAGAGAAGACCCCTTATTTCAGTTTTTTTGCTCTTGCTGACGTAAAAGAAAATATTCGCGAAATCGTATATTTTCTTTGTTTGTGTTTAAACCAACATTTTGTTTTTCCATGTTTTTCATCCTTGGTCAAAGTGGTATGACAAAAGAAAACGCTGACCTAAAGATGTGTTTTACCCCCGGGTAATTAACACAACCCTTGGTAATTAACCTTTAGCATGACTGCGGGGTATTAGGGATCCACACGTATATCATCTATACATAGTAATAATTCAAATTTAGATCTTGGAATTGTTATCACCGACAGATGGGTCTGCGGTCGCGGAACAAAATTTCTTTCCGCCGGTAATGGGCCGATGTAACGCAATGCTCAATTAGAGGGACGTTTCCATTATTTCGAGGCGAATGAAAATTAGGTCCCGATACAAAAGGTCGCGGTACAAAGGATGTTTTTCTTTTTTTTTGTAGACCGCATGTCGGTTGGGAAAATAATAAACGACGGGCATTGTAATTGATGAGCTGTCAACTCAACCTAGGAAAATTTACGATTTTTACATTTTCCGAGGTGTTCCTCAGTATACAAAAACGTTTGGCTGCTCTACATAGCAAATATTGTGCTCTCAATTTGGTGTTGAAGTTCTTTCTTTGGTAGAGATTTATTACAATAAGTGTGTTGAATCTTTTATAGTTGCCAGATTTAGATATGGCTTTTGACATATATTTTGTTAAATTAAAATTTATTTTCAGTGGCCAAATTCAGATTAATTTGGTTGAAACGGAAATAGAAATTTATTAAATTGTGTCATACTTTTTTTGTTATTACCATCAATTCTTCTCAGCGGTACAAATACAGCTACCTAATTACCGAAGGATAACACGGCGAATCGGGCCAGTCCTGGAGTTCCTGCATTGAAACCGACCCGTATTCTATTTAAGCAATGAGACCACTCAGACTAAAACTGCCTCCGGGGACCCAAACTCCGGAATTAAGCTAACTGTCCGGCCACAAAGCGCAAAGGGGTGCACGAATTAATATGAAAAGCTAATGGCCTCAATAAATACTTGATATACCGCCTCAACTCAGAATTCATGTAGCCACGTTCGCTTTGAGACGTACCTATACGTTTCATGGCGAACGCCAATATAACGAATAGTTCCAGAATTTGTTAATCTTGACAATCCCGATATAGCTATCGAACACAAAGAAAAAAATAATACAGAATACAATTCCATTTATTTATATCGATATTTACTTTTATTTGATATTACATTCCATGTAGACGCAGAGCAGATAATGTATAGTTATTATAATTATTGCATGAATAACTTATACATCACTCACCATGACTATTTATATAAGCCGTAAATAAACACAGCGATCGTAGTCGTGTATTGCTACAATTGTAACCCACCATGTACCTCTTATACGCCTCAACAATTTTAAACCAAATATACCCCGCGACGAAATTTGTGGAAAGTAAATACCTGTGATGCTCAAATACTTCAAACTCAACCATCACATTTGGTCCAGTTTTCAGCATATAACGCTGAGGTTCGTAGAGAATTTTGAAAGCCTTCTTACAGTAACAATTTCAATCACTTATAAAATTCGAATATTATATTTGCAATATCGTATTTATTTTTACCTTCCAACATACCCAATCGTAGAAAACTAATATCAATAAAGCAAAATCAAAAAAGTTTAAATTATTGGCGTGACAAATAACTACAAAACAATAAAAAGAAATTTTCTGTTTCGGTTGAGGACTTCGTATTTGTTATGGATGATGGTGTAGGGTACAGCCTTTGGAACTTTACCGATTTAATGCATATCCTCTTCAAAGAGGCTGTCGCAAGCCCTTTGATCCATGAGTTCTCCCGCTATTTTCCTCAAATGTCGACAGACTTCAGCGCTTATGAATAACGGAACAGAAAGAGTTACATTTTTACCTTGCGACAAAGCTTTTACTTGACATAACGTTGGACGCGATATGAATTTTACTGATGGCACATGCGTCACACCATAACGCATTAGAATCAACAAAAATACACTTTGTTTTGATAATTTTTTTTGAAAACTGGTTTTTAATCGTGTAAATATTTGACACAGGCAAACAAAATATAATTATCTGCATTACAAGCTGCCAAATGCATTACAAATCTGACAACCGAATATCAAGAGTTTCTTTAGAAAATATCTGGGGTGGCCCTCACCCTACTTTCTGACTAAATCGTTGGCACAATGAAGTGCCTAAACACTTTTGCAATTATTTAATTTAGTAAAGCCTGAGCCATCTCTGGAGGCTACCTAACGTCAGTTTCAGTGACAGAGTTACATTTGGTTACATTTGTCAATATCAGTGACACTGACTGGGTAAGGGCCACCCCAGATATTTATTTGGAACACGTAATTAGCGTTGTTCGAGCAGCTATCAAGAACTAAATCAGAATTTGGTTTATTCTGTCAAATTTCAAACTACATAGTTTTATGACTGCTTGAACAAATGTAATATATTACTGGTAGAACATGTCGTTAAAAATTCGAATCTTTAAACTAAATATACTCTTATGAGTTTATTTGTACATCTCAGCGAAATAGCCATGACAACAAAATGGCAATATATTGTTCGCATCGGTTTTCTGCAATGCTGTGCGGAGATTGTGTTGTAATGTCGCACATATTTGAAATCTTTTTTGTCGGGAAAGGCAAATGCTAGGTGCGCGAACAAAGTAGTTAAAAATCCAATTACTACCGTCATATCCGGTTTAAATTAAATTGGATTTTTGCAGTCTCCTTCATTATTAAACCCGAATACTACGTGCCAGTCAATGCACTTGCATAAGCTGTATTGTACTTGTATGAGTTCCATTCTCACCGACCAAAGAATTGCAGAAAATAAAGTACAAAAACCAATTTAATTATTGTCGCCAATTATAAGTAAACTATTAAAATTCGATTTTTTTCTTTCCTTGCATAATTTTGACATGTGCATAAATACATTATACCTTCTGAGAAGAAGAACATTCTCCATAACTTTCGCCTTTATTCCCCAAAATAAATAAAAACTGTCGATTTACCCTCACACCAAATACCGAAAGTAAACATTGATGCGGGGTGTTTTCAACACTAATAAGCGGACGCAGAGTCCACCGTTGACAGTGATTGACATCGCCGATGAAGGTAAATATTCGCGATTACATTTCGCTACGAAATCGAATATCAACGGTCAGAGGATTTGAACAGAATTTGAATGCGGGAATAATTCGTCGCGAGTGAAAATGGCGAGAACCTGAGCCGTTTTACGAAAGGGAAAAATGTAGGTAGTGGTGCGTAGGCATGAAAAATGCAAAATTTCATCAAAGCCCCCCTGGGTTTGCAAGACGCCGAACCCTTCTAACTGAAATTGAAATTTAAGTATTCAGCGGAATTGCTCTTTTTTATGGATCTATTATTTCGAAGCAATGCCGGAACGAAGTATGTACCTGTTGCGATGTGATTACAAATCAATTTCGTCGATGCAGCTTTGTTTGGAATGAATATTTAAATCGGAAAGACTACTATAATCAGCGCCAAAAAAGAATGACCATCCAAAATGTTAAATTTTGTTCTCCAATACGTTTTGTAATCGTTGACCGAGTTTGATGATTCTTTCGTCAATATACATATTATTCGATATATTTCTGTTTCTACATCTCACAGATTTAAAGCACAGTTAATTAATAATGTATTGGCAGTAGTTTTCTTTCAAATGCCTGATCTAGCTATGCAAAACTCGTAGAAAAAAACTCAGTTTTAATGCGAATTGCGAAATATCATATTTATTAGCATTAAATATTAAATTACTACTAATATTGAGTTCTAAACAGACATATACAGCGTGTTCCAATAGTGCGATGTGGGGAGATGGTACATTTTCTTAAAGACAGTATTAAATAAATTAAATTTTCTTACATGTGGAAAGCGAAGGTAGTAATCTTAAAATTATTTTTCTCCTTACAGGGTGGTCCATAAAATATGTGGTACATTTTATGGTAATGACAACAAACATTTTATAAATCAATTTTCCTAGTTCTCATATTCATATTGTTCATCATGTAAGATAATGTCTTCGCCAGTAACATTAACAGATGTGTCCAGTAAAAGACTGTTAACGTTTTCATCAAATGCGTTATCCTTATAAGAGCGAGTAACTGTGAGTATTGTTTTTTGAAAATGAAGATATTAAAAGTCAGAAGTAAATAGAAGAGTATTTATTCTATTTTTTGCAGTTTTTGTCCAACCACATCGCTTCTTTGGGACAAAAGTGGTTTTAATGAGCGATGACAGTCACGACAGTAATTTTTTTGAAAGCCTGCTATTAAAATTGTTAATTTTTAGTTTTATCTCCGTTTTTCGTCCGTACTGTATGCTTTTCCTATAAATTTATCGATAACGTATGAGGATACTGCTGTTTTTTGTCGCTTATACTGTTTTATTTCTGCCACACATCAAACAGCACTCGCCGGTATGCGATCACAGCATCTAAAAATATTATGTAGCATCATTATATGCAAGTTTCTGCAGAAAATTTGAGTTGCATATTGCACCGAAATATTTTCTCTTTTATAAAAAAATATATCAAACTGAATACATAAGGTTTCAATCCAAATAAATAAAATATTATACTACATTTACGAGAAACACGGTGCTATTTTCCATACCAAATTACGCAAAAAAATCAAGATTATTAATAAGTCATTTACATATAAAAACTACTGCATACCTTTGTTTGCGTTACAAAACTTAACAAAACACACGACACGATATGCCCATACACTTCATGCATGCACGCAAAGCTTACAAGTAAATAATTCTAGTACCAATAAACGAAGTATGGCAGCCTCTACTTGTTAGCTCTAAGTACCAAACCCTTTTTTATCACAATCGGCGGGATCCGTGGGATCTTTGTAACCAGACATACCGAAATTCTAGGATTTTTATTGACAGCAGAATTTGGACATTACAAAAGTTATTATATAGTACAAGATCCGGACCTAGATCGACCTTCCCTCATCCTTTTTTCTAGGAAATCTATTTTTTATACAATATAATGTATAAATGAACACAGTGTCCTAGGGTTGCCGCCCCATATCCTGGCAAGGCTATTTTTAATTAAATATTATTAAAGGTATTTTTTTAAATAGTTCCTATCATTCTTTTTCTTGAAAAATTTGGTACCAATCGAGAGCTAAAGACTTACAAAAAAACACCAAACTAAGATTGGTAACTGGTAAGTACGAAGGTAACTGCTATTCTGCTTCATTGTCTGTCGTAATAGTAGGCGATAGCACAGCGATAGTGTAAACGCGTGCTAGGCGCTTGTCATGTGACCGTACCCTTTTACTCAACTATTCATATTTAAAATCGCGACAACCCTAAGGTATGCCAACTTTTGCAAAGGCAACCCTACACCACGATGTTCGCAACAAAGCAACCTACATTTTGGTATACAATTGATTAGGAAAAACGATGAGGGTAAATTACTAATACCAATTTACCTTAAATAATTTGTAATTAAAAATAGCCTTGCCAGGATATGGGGCGGCAACCCTAGCACATTGTGTTCATTTATACATTATATTGGACAAAAACTAGATTTGATTAGGAAAAAGGATGAGGGAAGGTCGATCTAGATCGGGATCTTAGACATGAATTTTTCATGCGCTATCTTTTTTCATATCGATAAGAATAACACGCGACCTCGATTGATTTTTAAAGGTCAAAAAACGTGTAATATGTAAATGTTGTCGCGCGTTACACAACACGACAGCAGTTAAGACATCACGCCAGGTTTTGCGACCCTTATAAGATATAATTTTCCCCATGTCACTTTGATGGATGCCTTATAGCTTTTACACTCGAAAGTGCCATTCTTTTTTTAAGGTGGCATTTAAAAAAGACATCGTAGAATTTTATATATTCGAATGCGGTAATGATAACCTATAATCATAAAATTTGACATCCACTTCCATTTCCTGAAAAACGACGAAGCATTAGGCAAGGGGTGGAAATGAAACGGAGCAATATTATCGATTTATATTTATTTTAAATTATTATTTAATATTAATAAACATTTTAATATGATAATTATAATCAATGAAGAAGTTTTGTGTGCATATTAATTATGACAAAGGAGAATAAAAAAACATTTTTCATAGTATGAGGTGTTGTGCCATGGAACAAATGTTTCATTACGCACAGAATACCGTTATATAATATAATCTACTGTAAGTACACCCAGTGTTAAATTACCAATTATTCTGTTCAATAAGCACCATTATTACCAGCGATATTATTGCGCAATACGAACGTAACATTACATTTACTATCCAGTGCAGCTGGTCCGTTTCGATTGACGTTATCCAACGAAATCCATAGATTTGGTACAATCGGGGCTTTGCTGTTTGCCGCCCCCAGTTTCGACAGACAATAAAAGCCATCCCCAATAATGGAAGTACGGAATTAACGCCTCGTTCGTAACTAGCAAATAGATTACTACACGTGTTTATGTGCAAATGTTTGGACGGAGAAATTACTGTTTTAATGCAAATGTCAAAAATAGGTCTTGTTTTGGAATGATTTGGTCACTACGTCTCTATCACTACGTCTCTAACTTTAAGAACCTTCTTTAGAAAGAAGATTACCTTATTTAGAATGATTTTTGTGACGAAATTTAATTTTTCAATGGTACTGGATTTCCTGAGTTAAGTGATTTTAGCTAATTCTCCAAATCCCATAAAAGAATTGAGTTATAGTGTAAAGGTTTTTACAGAATTTCACAAGAATTGCAAAATTCAAAATTATAACATTTTTTTTTTCAATAATCAACAATAAAATTTCAAACTAAAGTCATATTTGTTGAGTTGCATTACGTTAATATATACCAATTATTTCACTGAAACAAGTTCCAGTGCACACAGAACACAAAACTCAATATTTGCAAATAAATAATTTAATTATGGAATAATGTTTTTCGCCTGAATTAAGTTAAACAAACATTTAAAAATTGCAAATTACAGCTCAAATAGTACCCCAAATGTGGTCAAGCGTCAGCACTTTTAGTAACAATTTCCTTAATTTAACATAAACCCTCCAGGTAGATTCACGTCGTGATAACTGAACGTATCCCATCTCGTACCATTCTCTTTAATTACCCAACACCGGTAATGTTCTCTCTGTCCCAAAAAAAGAAACAGAGTAAAATCCTTCATGCAGTCCTGGCTCGCACCAAGGCTTCCAGAAAAACTGAATTAGTAATGAGGAAGCGAGAAAATGTAACGGGGGAAGCTAGAGACCGACATACAGAACCTCTCACCGGTATTTCGAGGGCGACGCTCGTAAAAGTGAACCGGTCATTAAATTCAGAGGTAGGCAGAGGTGCTCAACTTCTTGAAAACTGCCCGTGAGCAGTTTTCTCATGTTCCGTATGTGTGGTTACGTGTTAGTTCAGTTTTTACAGCTGAGCTCACAGTGGGGTGAGGTAACAGTGTGTGCAGGGCAGGATTAACATATTTTTCACCAGTCACTAGTAATTTTTATGTGAGCCATTGAATTTCATTCAATATTATTCATTGAACACTTTTACAATTATTCAATTGTAGTGAAATATAGTTTCAAAGACATTTTGACACAAGAACATTTCTCTTTTTTCGTTTATTAGCCAAATGGAAGGACCAATATTATTTTGTTGCAGTGTGGTCCGGTTCTGGGTTTGCAGTCTCCCATTTTAATGAAAAGGGAGCCGGTCTACGATTCTGCTACAGCCATACCGCCTCACTTTTATGTTGACATTAGCTAGCGGCACATTAGCCGGACGCTGAAGTTTGTAAAATGAACTGGTAGTCGACATTTATGAGTCAGCGGTAAATGCAAATTAAAGGAGCAATTCGGACGAACAATTTCCACATCGAATTTCTTACAATTAGGTACTGTAAATTTAATCATTTTTCCTCACAATTTTAGCTAAATTCGGCATAATATTCATAAACGACAAAGATTGTTGCGCCTTCTTCGCATTTCTGGAAAATCATACCGAAAACAAAGGATTATTAAACGGGGTTTATTCAGCGACTCAAAGAACGGTATCGTCTTGCATTGAACCGTCCTTTCTCATTAAGGTACGTCCGTAACAAAAGAAGGCGCAATAAATACAAAACGCGAACTCATGGCTTGTATCGAGGCCATCGCGATTAATTAGATACCTTTAGGCTGCCACGTGGCAAAAGACTTATCCTCTATATTTGCATAGAGCCGCCTGATGACCGAAAGGTCTGACAAGCCCGGGGCACGCCAACTTCAACTTTGCGTGATAAACTGCTCAATTTTCGGAAAAACCGCCCCTCAGGCAACAAAGGAATGGATATTAACATCTATCGATTTCTCATTTTATTCACCTCACAGCGACTGAAAAACTATTTCACTTCGATTCGTCGGTTGTTGCCGATGGGAAAAGTTATATTAATAAGAAATAATCATGCGAGCGATGTTGCATAGTTTCAAGTTTGATGGGAACGGAATGATTGAACAACTTTAGTTCTGGGAAATGCCGTGCAGCGCGCTGACATCGATCCGCGCAGCTAATTTCCGTTCCTGCCGCGTGCTGCCACCTAGCGGGGATTTTCCCAACTGGGCACTGGCGTACTACGCAACAGGCTTATGAGCGGGGATTGCAAAATTTTTCTGCAGTTTAATTGTATCTTCTACTACTACTACTTTTCACTTTTGGTTAGGTTCTACATTATACTATTCTTATTTTTATTTATATCGTATTATATTTGTTATGTATTGTTGTTACAATACAAATCAATATAGGAGAAAAATAACATCATTTAGCAACTGCATAGGTAAATAACAATGGAAGGAAGAAGAGTTTTCAGACGTATAAACTAAAGATAAATCTAGAAATATGTTTTATGGGTCAGTTCAACCATTTATTTCACTTATTCATACAATATTCAGGTGGGTATTTTTTGGGTTTGAGTGCTCCTACATCTATTTTTATTTAAAAAATATTATGATACTGTCACAAACTCTCTTGTGACAAAATGGAATCTATTTCCGCACTGGTGTGTTAAATAGATATTATTAAATTATTATTTAAATAGTTAAAGATCTCTATTAATTCATCCATAATTCAGTGTATCCTTTACAATTAAGATATTTCGATGTGCTACTTACGAATACAATAATAAAAACAAAACAAATAACAATATAGAATTATTTTTACCACAATTTAGGTAGACAAAGTAGTAAGTGATTACTTTGACCTATTATCTAGACATTTATTCTTGTATTATAACTCAATAAAATTGACCTGTATTTACCACACGACAAATGTCAAAAAAGGTGAAAATAACTAACACTTAATTCTGATGGGATACTCACACTACTATATGGTAGACGAAGCATTTCCAGTTATCCGGCCTTTCTAGGAAATTGTACACCTGCCCTTGGAATGTTGCCCGACCCGCTATTTTTCGATGTTGTTTGGAGGCGTATCGGGCTGCCGCACCCCATTTCGGAGGGCTCTCCAACAGCAGGGAGGCGGCATTCATTCCGGGACAATACGTCGTCTCAGGAACTGGAAAATTATGTCAATTAGAGACGGGAAATTACACGATGATATACCGCAAGACGCTTGACGCTTATGCCAGAAACATCCTTTAGGAATATCTTATCTATACAACTAACTATTCTCGTTAGTTATGGCTGTATGCATAATATTTTTGGTAGCCACTTAACCCAATGTATTTATGATTTTACAAGTTTATTTACAATTAGAATTCGCTTCTGATGTGTGTTTCTGATTAGTATTTATTGGTAATTACGCCTATGATGTTAACTAATATAAAATATTGCAAATATTGCTGCAAACATGGTGCTATAATGTTCTTTTACTTATTACTTTCCGACTAGTACCCTAGAAGAAAAGTATTGCAATCGACGAAAAAAATGATTCGGCATTTCAGCGAAAATACGCGTTTTATGTTTTAAAATTAAGTAGAAAGTATTTCGAATAACGTGTCAGCTGTTCAGTACAAATATGATTTGACATTTGCCTTATGTGACATTTTTAAATGTCAGTGCACTAGTCGATTTTAACATTTTGATGATTATACGTGTATTACATACGCACAAGGCTTCATATATACATCAAATATTAAAGGAAAGAATGCATACAGCTATATTTTCTTTCGACATAAAAAGGACACTGTGTATATTTCATAGTAAATCCCTTTATCCCCGTTCTTTGATGGCAATATTACCATAATGAGATTTCCGATATCATATATTGTGTACGGTGAAGTGAGGAATCAATATTTAGTTGCCCAAGGGGTATAAGAAGCTTTCCTGGTTGATTGGCTTGCTTCAACTTACCAACATCCAACGGCGTTTCCAGTAATTGCTGCGAACTTCTGTCTGATAAAGGGCTTGGCTGTGGTGTGCCTCCTACTTCGACAATGCTCACTTGTAATTGTGTTCGCCCAGCTACAAATAAGGGAAAAAAATTACACCATAGATAACACTTTACAATAAACACTACACGTAGGTAGTATTTTTTCAATAACATTTTTATTTGGAGTTTCTTAAAATAAATATGTGCTTATTACTTTCCGACTAGTGCCTAGAAGGAAAGTATTGTAATCGACGGAAAAAAGGTTTTAGCGGAAATACGCTAAAACTAAAAATAATCTCCTGAATTCATTGCAAAGATTTCTAGAAAATGTATTTGTGTATTTATGTATATATTATGTGTGTATGTCCGTGAACACGACTTGATTTTGCTGGTGACAATCAGACAACCGGAAATAACAAATGTTACATACGTTTTCTTCCAGTGTCTCATCCACCAGTGATTTTAAATATGTATACAAATTTACTTTTTTTTTAGTTTGTGACGTAACGGAGAACTGACGGCATCATACCGTGTTAGCCAACACGTTATTGTTTGAATATTATCGCCTGGCCCGCGATTGACGAATAACTAGACAAGAAGTAGAGAAATAAACCTCGTAGCAAAACACACGGATACGTGACAATATATTATAATTATTTGTATTGAGAGGTGCCTTGTAGGCGTTGTTATAATCCCGATATAGTATTATTATTATTATCTTACGGACATTCGTTTTTGGTGTTCACCCTCTATAGTCTATACGTTTAGAGCGTTTATAAATGTGTAAACAGTGTGTCACTGTAGTCGGAAAGTTAGGTGGGGGCCATACCAGATATTTAAGCTGTTCTCTGTTTTTTGTTTAAGCGTAGGGTGGTGTTTGCCTATGGACGTGGTCGATGCATTAATTTATTATCTATTATGTAGGCATTTCTCTGTAGAATAAAATAATGAATTTTGAATGGTAGGAATTATAATAATTACGGCAATTATCCGATTATATTTATTTAAAATGATCAATAAAATAAAATCAATAAAATATATTATTCTAATGTGGAACATTGGGACATTGCTAAAGTTTTACAACTGCTAAATTCGTTAAACAGAATAACATTAAAAGTTGAGGGTTCTTTATTGTAAAGCTAAACCTGAATACGTTAAACTGAAAATTCATAAAAAGTTGAAGTAATTAAATGAATCTCAATTAATTTGAAACTCGTTACCACAAAGTAGCTTAGGCAACGGTTGCCGACCTGCCGGCTAATACTAAACGTAACTGAACTTTCGCAGAAATTCAAAATGCCAAACCACGGCTGCACCGCGCGAATCGCACATATGCGACCTATGCATATAGGTTAATTATCTCCACGTAACCCAAGAATAGAGCGGAAACGCACTGAAAACTTTATAAAAGCCTGCATTATTCAACCGGCGATTACGAAACGTAAATTACAAACAGCATTGAAAATTTTAGCGAATGCAGCGAAGAAGAGACAGCAAATCGATAGACCCTAATCTCGTGTGCCGAGAATCTCTTTATATGAACGCTTTTTTGAGCAGTTAACTTGTACATAATTATAGGGTGTATTCACAACTTATTCAACATTTTGAAAAATTTAGTCTCATCATTATTTCTGGTCAAAATTGAAAAAGATTTTTATACTAGTTATTTGGTACCTACCTGGATTTAGCAGCTTCTGCTGCTCGTCCAACGCCATTGCAAGTGTGTCCGGAAATGACACACCAAGATGGGGCATGCCTCCAAATTACCGAAGTGTACTAACTTCTCGTCTGAAGCTATAACAATAAATTAAATCACATTACTTATTAATTAAGTCGACAACTTCTCTCTACATTACAGATTTATAAAGTTATAGAACCTTCTTCGATATCTCGTTATACGAAGGTAGACGGGTACTAAAATTGAAGTATGTTGTACTCAGCGGCTTATCTTAATTGGATACATGAGATTTTGGCTTTAGTATTCAGCTTTCCATCGCAGTTCCGACGGCTTATAAATATGAAGCGAGACATGGCCGTACTTCCTGAACTCGTGATATTAGATAACGTTAAATACGCTTCCATTCTAGATTTTGGAATTACGTACTACGTTTGAAAAGAGGCTGAGTGATCAATCTTAATACATGTTTAACAATGACAGAATTTTATATCACCCCCGACACCATAAGATTCTTTTTAACGTTTTGATTTTAAATTGGTTGTTTAAAAATGATATAAATTCCAAATGATATAAAACTGATACTATTTTCATTCATTATTTTATCTGATGTCTACGGGTCATCGCCTTAAATGGAAGATGTTTTAGAAAGAATGGGTATTTGTCTCCAGTTATTCGAGAAATGACAAATTCATGGTCTAGCCTCACTAGGCTCTAGGCGAGCCATTATGATGAGTTTCCCAATGGCACGCGAACACTAATATAATAATCAATGTGGAGAGTACTGGTCATATCAGTGCCGTTAGTAAATACTCAAATGGATAAACGTTCTTACATCATGCATTTTTACTTTCTTAGGCCGGCCACACACGTTCAGTTAAACTGTTCAGTTGAACTCAACTGCACTGTTAAACTGAGACGAATGAAATATCAATTTTTGCAATTGAATGTTTAACTGATCGTTGCGTGTGTGGTAATTCAACTGTACAGTTCTCAGTTCAATTTGGTAAGCCCTGAATCCAACTGAGCCGAGAACTGTGCAGCTGAAAAATTTAAATTTCATTCGTCTCAGTTTAACTGTGCAGTTGAGTGCAACTGAGACTGAAATATCCACACATGTAGAGGTTAAATTGTACTGTTGAACTGAACAATTTAAACTGTCAGTTGAAACTGAACGTGTGTGGCCGGCATAATAGGAAACTATTGTAATTGACGGATTTTTTTTTTGAGATTTCAGAGGAAAGATGTGCCTGGAAGAGTTCTATGTTGCCTTAGATTTCTCCCATCAAATATTTCTGTATTCTAGATTATAGTTCTATATCAGGAGTAAGCTTACTTGCATCAAATTTGTTATAGATTTGCAAATGCGTGCTTTTTTTATTTCTTAATATTTTTATTGACAAATTTTCAAGAACAATAACACACTTACATTACCTTGACAAAACAACTACATTATGTGATATATACAGAAGAATCTAGGTGACAATACAAAGAAAAAAGCGTCCCCTTTTGTGTATACCGTTTTTTTTTTGTTTTATTTAGTTAGGGTAAAAGAGGTAACATTTTTTCCCAGTAGAGGGTTAATTAAATTAATGGTCTACAGCAGAATTATAGAGCAGGGGTAAACAGTAATGTGGCATGTCGAGTGGAAATTGTGTTTATACTCCGCTAGTCTGGAGTAGTCTACTATAGTGTTTGTTTAGTTATATGTACAATGTACAGTATTGTACATAAACGCTGTATTGAATTGAGGTAAAATTATTATGGTGCTTTATCTAGATTAAACTAAACACCAAAAAGGTTTTGTTCTTAATAACCGTACTTATCAATAATAAAATAATAACCATATCCCATTAGCTACTTTTATATATATTAATAAAAGATTAGCGCTTCTAAACGATTTAACGAATTACTAAAAAACGTACTCAATTATTTACCATTGAGTCGATTAAAGGAAATATGTTTATCTCTACTTAAACCTAGTTTTTCAATTCTATTCTCAATATTGCGGCTTTATTATTATTATCTGATGTGAGATAAATACAGTTTACATACAAAAATATATTGCATTTTATCGACTTTTGGACATTTGGTGACGCCATCTAACATACCTAAGTAGATGCTTGAAGTGACATCAGCGCCTAACTAGCGGCACGAGAAGGTATTAATTGAGAGTAGACTTCAACGTTAAGGAAATATGTGTCTAAAAAAACGTACAATGGTACCAAATATATTGTACAAGGCCAAAATAAATCATTGTGTATAAAAAGAATACATTACCTACTTGTAATATCTCTTAAATTTATAGAATATTATATACTATATCTTGCTAAAGGGCAAAAAATATCAGGTATTGACTTTTACATGAAGTAAACATTCTGACGTTGTTGGGAGAACTGGATTTGAAGAAAGGTATTGGAATAGTGTTGGCAGTGGGTGCGGTGTGACTTGGGAAATATTATTTCCGATTTCGTGATGTTGCGGTGGATATGGACTAGGGTGCGGCGAATATAGTACTACGCCGAAATACCCAAAATGCGTATTCGCAATGCTTTAAAAGACCGATGTCGCGCTGTTAATTCGATTGAAAATGTAAATCGAAATTGTTCTAGTTGTAAAATTGTATGTTTATTTAATTTATCATGTGAATTAAACCTCAGAGGGCGGTGTATTATGATTAAATTCTGGTAATTTAATGTATGGCTTTATTAAACCCTCGTTTTCTATCAGTAACACCAGACCATGCTTTATCGACAGTGACTAATGATCTATAACTTGCAAATCGCCAAAATATTGGGTCTCAGAAGTGATAAATCTTAAAATAATCACCCCCGTCAGATGAACAAAATATCTAAGTTCAAATTATTGATTAAATTAAAGTACGATTTTATAGAGTACAAACTCATTAAAAGAAATCGGCTATGTTCATTTGTAGTATCAGTTTTAATATCTTAAACCTTATTTTGATATCTTAAAACCATTTCTTAAGTATTTAGGGTACCAAATGTGCGTAAATAAATCGTACCTATGTATACAAAATCTCAAAAAAATGTGTCAAAGCTGAGATCTTTAAACTACAGAAAACGATAAAAATGTCTTCATTTAGTCTTAACGCAAATAGACATAGCAATAAAAGGAAGTCTAATTTTATTACATACTATATAAAATTATGAAAAAAGTGTTGGTAGCGCTGTTATTAACAAATGCTAAAAAAGTAGCGAAACAATTAAGTAAATTGAAAACTACGCTGAACCGAACTAATCAACAAGTACATGTACGATAACCACGACAAAAGAACGTTAATAAACTTAATTATAATTATGCAAATAGTCACTACACGCCCTAATATCTAAAGAGCAAGTCAGGTCACGTATTACAAAACGGACTAACTGCACGCTAATCGACTAACCGGCGACTGTGACACACGTTTTAACTATTCTGCACTGCAAAAAGGACAAGAATTCAGCACATTTGCCCACAAGCTGGACACAGTATTCCACCAACCAAGCAAATATGCTGTCGCTAAAGCTCACTTATTATGCAAAACTGTGCAGAGGGGTTATGTTTACATTAGGCTCCTTCAACTGGTTTAATTTTCATAAATTCTTGATTAAAATGACCATGGGCTATCATCACGACGAAAAAGACAGTTTTCTGGTTATTACGACGCTGTGGAGATATTTTGTGTGTCTTTTTCGTTATTAGGGCAGTTTTGTCGCATATTTCTAAAGTTTTCTTTTGTCAAGTTTCCGGTGATATAGGACGTGAGCTGAAGTTAAAAGTTTTCAATCATTGTAACATTCTGATGGTCGATGGGTTCAGAAATCGTTTATGTGGGCATTTTACGGTTCAACCAAATGATCTTTCTGCGGATATAGAAACAAGTGATATTCTTCACTCAAAGATATTCGTGTAATAAATTTTTCCCTCTGTGAAAATTCGTCGCCATTTCAACCCAATGTCATATGAGCTTTGAGAAATAAATAGTTGAAGATACATCATTTTGAAACTGAACGCTCTTGGACGCTAGCGCCATTTTTATGCTAAACGCTAACTGTTTTTATGATGATATTTGTAGTTCAGAAGTTTTTAGACATCTTTACTGTTGCAGGCGCGAAACAGAACAAAAATACAAATTGAGAAAGTTTTTTGTTCCCGCTAGGATTCCATTATTGAAATGGATATATACGGCAGCATTTTAGGCCGTCACCTGGGACCCAGGGGTAGCTAAGCCGGAAAAGAACACCTTTTATTTATTTCAAATGTAGAGCAACCCGGTGTGCTTTATAAGCGGCATAACGTATCTACTACTGTGTCTTCCCGACATTTCAAACCTGATGAAACTGCATGAGTCAGGTCGTTTTCATTTGGTGTCGCAGTGCCTACCAGTCGCACTTTTTCAGAATCCAACAAACATTGCAAAAGTTATTATGCTTCAAAATCTGTCAATTTATTATCTTACTAAAAATGTTGATTTATAATAACTTTTAATCCATGAATGAGATCTAAAATTTAAATTAATTTGGACCTATATCCAATTCACCTAGAATTTAATCATGAATATAGAAATATTACATGCATGGATGGGATCATCTAATATGCTATTAATAGGCACGGTCTTTAGTGCTTGTCGTCGCTATATCAACCTGTAAATACGTAAATAGCGAGGTTCGCATCTTAATTACCGGAGAAAGCAGTGCGACCGAATACAAGGCCTCGAGAACTACGAAATAATTCATCTTCCTTCCGTTACCCACTCGGAACAGTAATATATCAATTCAATATAATCTCGCCCGTATTGTACGCCTAGCTAGCTAGACAGCGTTCACGTTTCCAACATGGAAAACGACTCTATTTCCAACATGGATTTACTCTAAACGATTTATGTAACATTTATTATTACTGCTTTCCACCAAATTGACGTTAAGTCCTTATACAATAAGCCCACAATCTGTTTTATTTCAGTTTAATTCATCGTATTACACTGTTACATGCCATTTTCTTAGGGATTCAACCAATTTTGTTCAAACTTTAAATATGTATGCCAGTTTACATGTAGTTGTAGATCGGTAGAGCACTGTATATTACTGTATTACATTAGTATTGACATTTCGTATGGTCTTGTTATATAAACAAAACTGAAACATTTCAGTTCAAATATTTATATAGCTCTAATTGACTTGGAAAATCGCATCATGGTGGGTAATCTCTTTTGATGGTATACGCAGCTAAGCGCTGAAATCGTGAAGCACTTGTGCATCTGTAATTTCAGTTTATGCTGACCACAACTCGTAGCTCGTTATTATGTAAATTGTGTATTACTTTGCGTTATTGCTGCAGAATGAAACTGAAATATACATCATTGCGTTCGCTTTTAAATGGAGGTTTGCATTATTTTGTGCGAAAAGTCACGTCCGTAAAACTGTTATAGTTTAATTAATATCAAATAGTTTTGTATATCAATTATTATGAAAATGTAGTCAATGCATTATAAAGAAAGGGTATAAGTAAAATATGTACTTAGAATCACTTTTAACAATAAACGGCTACTGCTAAGAGCCTAACAAATAGAAATTGATTTCTCAAGGTTGGCAGACCTGGGTATATCATAACCAGCAAGTGAAAAAATAGGCTTGTCTTTTTGGTATTCATGGTTTATAGTTAAATAAATTATAACTCATCTTGTCGGTTAAAAACGGTTTATCATTACACCTGAATTAGGTACGTGTAAGTATTTGTTACTGTGCATGTCATACAAGTTCAGCTTTCATAACTAAAGCTACTTAAACAGATCGAATGTCTGCAATTGCTAAATCTTGTCAAGTTACTCGGACTACCTAACATTTGCGTTAGCAGAATGAAAGCCAGAATATTGATTTCTTTAATTGGATCCTTTTGATTTATGGTCTGTCGTCCTATGCCCTATATAAATCACAATGGCGCTGTGTTGATAGAAAATATCAAAGCTTCAAGCCTAGTATAATTTATGGTTTTGAACTTAATTGCAAAGGTTTTGGAACGAGCGGCTACTTTGTTACTGTTGACGTTGATATTGACGTTTGTACCAAATAATCCTATTCCACGAAATATTTTACATGACGTAATGTTTCGTAATCGCTTTATTATGTAAATTTTGTCATGCCAAAATGGCGTTTGATGTAATAGAAATCACTTATCACAAATAGATGATAAATCATTTATATCGTGCATTTGGTATTGCATTGGTTTTAGATACGGAATTCCGGATCATATATATTTAGGATTAATTTAGCCTATAATGTAATATAATCCACTTGAATCGAGTACCAATACGGATATGATATACAATTGAATGACAGCAGGATTCCTCAAATATTAACATAGCAGCAGCTTGCGAATTATCTACTGATAATAAATAATTTCATGTGAAATCATTCGAATCTGATTATATTTAATTAGATGATTACGCACAACGGATGTAAAGTTATGTTGCTTACTAACTATGCCGTTAAGTAATAGATATCAGCGCTGATCTTTTGGTAAATTTTGATAATTCTTTTAGCAAATTAAATATCGATGTCAATAACCTTTTTTGTTCGAATTTCGAAAATCAATAATAAATTTTGTAAATGTTATTGCATAACTTTGACTCATACGTCAAATTGTAGGTAATTAATAGAAGTAGCTACCCTGGAATGATCCGAGTTTTGCTACTTTTTTGTTCGAATTTCTTAATGAAACATATGCCAGTCGATAGTGCTGTTTAAGTAGTATATCCCAGAGTTTTGCCCAGAAAAAATATCGAACGGTTTAGCAAAAAAAATTATGTAATTATCAGCACGTCATCAAAAGAGCGCATGGCGTCCTCAAATAGAATTGCAAATAACGCCACCTACCGATACCCTAGAACATCGGGAGTAACAAGTTCTTAATCCACATAAAATTCTGTATCTAATAATTGTATCATCACGACCCTATCCTTATGGTAACAACCCATCTTAGATAAGTAAAGTGGTAAATTAATGTGCGGCTTAGCGAGCGGGATATATAAATGTTTATAACAATTGCGAAAGTCGATGCATAACTTTGACTCATATGTCAAATTATAGGTAATTAATAGGGGTAGCTACTCTGTAAAGCTCGGAGCTTTGTTTACTGGATAACACCCCCTAAAAGATCATGATGTGGACCTACCCCATAACAATAAATCAATTTTTTTGCTAAACCGTTCGATATTTTTTTGAGCAAAGCTTTGTGGAATTCATGAATAGCTCTATCGATTGGCATGTTTTATTAAGAAATTCGAACAAAAAAACTTATTCTATAACCGAACTAACTGTTCTAGCAAATTACACTTTTCACAGTGTTTCGATAGATATATTTCGTAAAGGTATCAATTCTAAACTAGAGAATTATCCAGTTAATTTATTGATTTTTTATGCAAATCGGTAAAAGACAACCAGTCAATTTACTGCTTGATAAAGCGGCAAAAACGTTCGTAATTGGCGGCAGCTTTTCAAGCCGATAAAAAGTGCCTTGTTGCGTGTTTCTTTGGATGCGACGCGACGGCGACGGCTGCGGCCGGTAATGAAATTTAAGGACGATTGTCATTCTGAACGAACTGGCATTTACTAGCGCGTAACTGGAAAAGGGACCACGACGTGACGCTTTTGTTGTGGGAAAATTCGCAATTAAAAGTTTTAATTAAAAAGATAACGGAGGACTGGCCGTGATTAATGTTAAGGTTTACTTCTTTCCCGCTGCGTCATTAGTAGAACTTGGCTGTTATAAACGTGCAAAAACACATTAGGTTTAATAAAATGAGGAAAAATTAAATTTTCCAGGTTTTATTGCTTTTCATTAAATGGAGCATCACTAATTTGAATATGTAGATTTTTATTTTTATTTTACTCCTAAATGAAGTAAACGAATGTCCAAATCCCATTTTTTTTAACATTAAAAAAACAAATTTAAACGAAACGTGTTGCCCAAGACAGCCAGATCTGGGATTTGTCTTCAACAAATAATTAATTATTTAGAGCACTAACCTCACAGTTTAGTAGTAGGTTAACTCGAGCGATATTTGTGAATTGAAAGGTTACGTAAGTTAAACTAAACTATTATACTCTGTCTGAACTCACGAAAGTAATAATTCACGTCTGAATTTCAGGATTCCGCTGAAGTTACAGTTCAGTAAATCAGACTGAGCGCTGCTCTAATATTATCAAGACGTCAGGAAGGCATTAAATTTGAAATCGATGTCAGGAACTCTAATCTTCCCGAGTAGTTTACGATAGGCGCTATATTTGACCGCACACATAAAATATGCAATAAGGACCTGATCAGGAAGGTTTAAGTACTGTCGTTACATCTGTAAAATCATCCGAATGAGAATTTACGCTGGTTCGCAGAATCGTTATCGTTCTCAACCAAATTAACCTCTGCTACCGTCGCCTCCACCATTATTGAAATTTCTTGAGACTCTAGATTACGTCATTTACTGACTAAGCTCGATAAAATTTTACTGTTTTATACACTGAATCAGTCCTTTTGAAACATACGTATACGTTATATTATGTTACAAATGTCTATACTTAGCAGTGCGAACAACGTCTTGGCATACAAAGACTAATGGGGAGCGATCAATTGCCGGCGGAAAAGCAATAAAAGAACAAAGGGTTATATCAGTCACATATTTACAATAGAAGTTTAAACTGCACACCTTTATAGGTCAAGTTTGAGCCGTGGATTTATGTGGAAAACAGCCATTACGTGATTTAGGGTGCTATAATTTCGGGGTTATTTGTCGGCGGTGTATCAGAGGTTTTTCTAAAAATACCTCGTTGTCTAATTACAGCTTATTGAGGTTTTGTTATGGACAAGAATCTTGATTGTGTAATGAAAGAATGAAAAAAACACAAACATAAGTTATAACATTAATTTGCCGCTAAGAAGTTGTTACCAGCCTTATCAAAAGAATTGGTCTTTTTGTCTCATTTTTGCATTTCTACAAGTTAGTATCTCTTTGCCTTCTTTTGGAAAACTATCCATATGAAAATTTTCAACATTACACATCATGGGAAAAGTAAAACAAAAATAGAGACAAGTTGAAACACTGAAATCTAGTACATAGGAGTGTCATTTATTTATGAGAGCCACAACCATATTCAAATGCGAGCATTACATTTCTTGCAGGAATTCGCATAGATTTATCTTACGGCTGACACTAAAACAATGGAGATGAAACATATATGTACGCTTCTATTGTTTCCAAACAACAAGTCCTTCATATCTGGACTGTAATAACACATCTTTTCCCTCTCGCCAACTGTTTATATTGCACAATTAGCAAATGAAATTCTCATGTGGAATTGACGGTGGAATTATTTTTGCAAAACAATTATTGAACAAATTTTAAACAATCTTTGATTACAGCTTCTAAGGGCTAATTTTTCAATACTGGCTGAAATGACCGAAGTTCAGTACTTTTGTTTACTGTCTAATAATCATCAATCTTCTCTAATCTGACAGTTACCACGGTTATGGAGAGGTTCAGAAAAACGTAGAAATAAACTAGCCCTAAGTACATTAACAAGGGCAATTGGGATATTCTCAATTCGAGAGTGTGCCAACGGCGTAAAGACGTCAAAACTGACGTTTCAATTTGTGTGCCGGTATTCGTGCTTTGTTAGACTAACCTACATTTCATTTTACGTCATTTCTTTCGTAGCTCAGAAAAGTAATTTACAAACTTCGTTGTAGATTACCGATTTACTCGTATGTACGTCTGTAACGTTCCATAAAAAAGGTCTACTGTCTCATAATTTATTGTGTAGTTCATATTGGCTGTACGCTTAGAAATTAACAACAACAACAATACTGCTGAAATATAGCATACCTACTTATTTAGAATTACCAGGCAACGAACTGGATTGCTTTTATCACAATCTGACAAACGAAAGTGGCAAATATTATGTTTGCTTAGGGATTCATCCGATGTTGACCAAATTGGTCCATGGTCATCCTCCAGTGACTTTAAATATGTATACTAATTCACAGATCATTGGGATGAGCAGTTTAGGTGTTATAAGCGTTTATAGAAGCAGTTTGACAGAATCCACAGCCTTCCTCGCTGTGTTGCGAATTATCAGATTTTGACAAATGTCAATGCCACTGATATGACATGGCATGGTGTTATTCTATGACTGACGTTAGGTTAGGGCCCAGAGTGGCTGTGGCTTGTAATTGAATAACAGTTAAAGTGTTTAGACACACCGATTTTTTTTAGCAAACTATAGACAAATTTTTGAAAAATATGTAGTAGTTAAGTTAAACTTTGTATATTTAAATTTCATCTTTATTTAACTAGTACTTTTGGCGTTTTCAATGCATGATAAACAAGTTTGTCAGGATTAACACACGCGTCATAATTTTAAGAAAACCGTGAAACCCAGATTGTCAATGAATTTGTCTATAATTGTTAGTTGGTTATTTTTGCTTTGGACTAGTATATAATAAAATTTAATTAAATATAAATTTAATTAAATAAAATAAAATATGCCAAAAATGTTGTTAAGAAATTAACAACAACAACAATACTGGTCAAGTCCAACCTCCAAGACTTGCATATTGACAAAAAGTGGCTTAAAGTGTAATTGTCAAACTTTACTGTGGCCAACCTACAATATTTTCCATGGTAATCTAGACCTTTTTTATTAGACATACCATATAAGACAACAACAGAATGCGAATCTCAAATCAGAAATATGTACCATAAGCCCAAGGAAAAATATTCTTTGCAAAAAGAATTGCAACTGTTCAAAACCACCTTAACTGTTTACAAATTAATAATTCACAACCACTCTCGATCCTAACTTAACACCAGTCATAGAATTCTTCAAAAAACATCTAAAATCCTTGGAATTTGCCATTTTCTGAGAACAAAGCTTGACTTATGAACAATCACAAAAGCTCTTAGCGTCTTAGAGAAAATAATGGAACGTCACACCGTTGAAGTGGTAGCAACCCTACTAGTATAGTCGGCCTTCCGTAGGTCCGTAGATTCATAATCAATAAAGTCTGGAGTTTACACACCTTACTTTCGCAAATGTCGTCATTAGTTAGGTCGATAACCTTTACACCTTTGCTCAGAGTCTTCAGAAATCTTATCAAAATTAATTTGCAACTTAATAAATAGTCTTTATTGGTCGCATCTTTTATTTGAACTACTCTTCTCGAAAATAAACCTTTCAAAATTCGGTTTAAACTCTTTATGCGTAATTTTTAAGTCATATGACAGTTGTATCTCTGATAACGGTATTTATCAACCTTAAAATTATGCGCCAAACATGACATTATATGGCCCGTCGTACCACTGGTTAATATACTTCAGTTAGTCTATAAATGAAAAGTGGTCGATACTGTGATGACAGATTGTTTTTAATAAATTATTATCGTTTTCAACAAGTAAACTGAAGTGATATCTGATGTAAGATCCCAGCTGCTCCTCAGACGACTATACTTATTTCTTACTTCGACCTTTTAATTTAAAATAACATTTACTTTACAAAGCGTGCGTTCCCTTGCTTAATAATTATGTCAAAACCAGTTTCCAAATATTATCGCAACGGAAATATGTTTGAAAAGTTAATTGTTTAGTATCGAACGAAATACCTTTAACATAATATTTAAAAGAAAAAGGTTCCATTGCTTATTTGTAATGTAAGTGTAAGTGTATGTAATAGTTGTGATTTCGAGTTTTCTTGGACAGCTGTGACGTCAATAAGGTAAAATGCAAGTATTATGAGATTTCTTAATATCAAAAGATACACACCACCCATGTAAATGTTTACTCCAATCTTTTTTAAATTTAATGAATCCAAACGTTTTTACGTTCCGACTTGTACCGTATTGTAATCGGCGGAAAAAAATCGAGATTTCAGCGGAAATACGAGTTTTGGGATCCCCTGAATCGATTGCAATGATTTCTGGAACAAGAACAAGGGATCGCGCTGAAATATAGCATACCTACTTATTTAGAATTACCAGGCAACGAACTGGATTGCTTTTTATCACAATCTGACAACCGAAAGTGGCAAATATTATGTTTTCTTAGGGATTCACCCGATGTTGACCAAATTGATCCATGGTCATCCTCCAGTGACTTTAAATATGTATACTAATTCACAGATCATTGGGATGAGCAGTTTAGGTGTTATAAGCGTTTATAGAAGCAGTTTGACAGAACCCACAGCCTTCCTCGCTGTGTTGCGAATTATCAGATTTTGACAAATGTCAATGCCACTGATATGACATGGCATGGTGTTATTCTATGACTGACGTTAGGTTAGGGCCCAGAGTGGCTGTGGCTTGTAATTAAATAACAGTTAAAGTGTTTAGACACACCGATTTTTTTTAGCAAACTATAGACAAATTTTTGAAAAATATGTAGTAGTTAAGTTAAACTTTGTATATTTAAATTTCATCTTTATTTAGCTAGTACTTTTGGCGTTTTCAATGCATGATAAACAAGTTTGTCAGGATTAACACACGCGTCATAATTTTAAGAAAACCGTGAAACCCAGATTGTCAATGAATTTGTCTATAATTGTTAGTTGGTTATTTTTGCTTTAGACTAGTATATAATAAAATTTAATGAAAAATAAATTTAATTAAATAAAATAAAAATTGCCAAACGACCATGACCTAGTTAACAAATTACTTATTAACTCTTACCCAATTTATGTAATCTTAAGTTTATAAAGTACCTGGCTAGCAACTTATCAAGATAAACGCAAAAATCTTTCGGGAAATTAAAAGACCCATTTTTCATTGTACATCCTAAATGCTGACGTCTACGAGTTTCAAAGTTTCTGAATTTACGAGCCACTGTTTTAAGTACCTCCGGTATTCAAACTTCCTAAGCGGTTAACAGAGTGTTAAAATTTTATTCGATTTAATTGTCCCGAGAAATATTCCATATGCCACAGTGAATCATCTAGAAATATCTCCAATATTGACTGGATTTGAAAATTACTTACTCTATGACTTTTTTGGAAATTCAGACGAAAATCTAGTTGTGTGTAACTTGATGTGAATCAGAATTCAATAGAACTTTATTGTTTTGTAGTTGGCTGAGTGAACATGTGTTACATTGTACAGGTTATATTTACTGGTATGAATCAGAGTCATAATTGGTTTCTTAAAATAGTTGTAGTCCTTTCATCGTTTTCAATACATCATTAAAGTTATTGATTTTCATATGGATCCTTACGAATTCTTTTCAGTGTTTTATATACTCTTTAAGACTATTTAGAGTCTAGAATGACTGTGGCTTCACAAAACTGGAGAATTGCAAGGTTAAGACCTTGCGGTGTGTCAACGAGGTAGTCAGAAAGTGGGTGGGGACCAGTCCAGAAATTGTTTGTTCCTAGATGTCTTTGAATGTCCAAGAACTGTTGACTTGTTAATAATTTAGCAATGTCGATCATGTAGATTGAAACAGAATATAACAGAATATGCTAATAATTTGAAATTAATAAGTACTGTGTCTGCAGTTCTTATGATGCAGTATACTATTTTGATTAGGAAGTGTAGATTTTTCCGTATTATTGCAGATATCATCTATACAGTCTCTTATAAAACGGAAGAGGGAAGAACTCATTTTCAAAGAAAGTGCTCTTAATTTTTAATTTATTTTTCTAAGACCTAGGGGTGACAGTTTTGTTTTATATACACGAAACTATGCACTAATGAAATGATAAGCTGTTAATTGTATTTTCTTCGAATAAATATTGTTTTATTAGATTAAAAATGTAGAGTCCAAAACATTAATCTTGAGTGATTTCATTCACACATCATCATTACTGTGTTTAAACCAGGTTTTTACACTCTACCATGTTGACAAACTGGCCATTTGTATCATCTGCTAAGAGGCGAAATATTCGCGTAAAAATAGCAGGTATGACTTTCACTTCTATGTGTTTGAAGCTCTATTTTTAAAAGACAGAAGCGTCTTTATTCGCACATTAGCGCCATTAGTTGGTACGCGGTGTCAAAAATACTCGAGGGGACATGATGAAAATGTCTAACCTAAGCAGCAGCAAAACGTGCAGAGTGCTCTGAAAACCATGCCAAACAACATAAATCTAAAAATAATCTATTCATAATACAAGAGTGTCAACTCTTATCGATGATTGTTTTTCGCATGTACCTAAAATTACCCTAAAATACGTGCGTAAAGATAAATTTTCTAAACGCGAATAATAATAATAATAAGATAATAACTATAGTAGATAAATAATCCACGCTAGTGGGCTTTTAGATTAGCAAAATCAAAGCAAAAAATTTGTCTCGAAGAAGCAGAAAGAAGCTAAAAGCAAAATTCGTAATTTATAAAGAAAACTATCGTTTACCATTGTTTGTTTATTGTTTGAGAAGAAGTGGTGTAGTAAGAAATGAAAAGCACAACGGGCGGCACACGTCACATGGTTCGAAACGAGAACGTCATCATCATCAGTCAGTTCGGAAAATAACGAGAGAAAAATTATTTAAATCAAAAAAAAAAGTTAATTATTCGTCGAGCGGTTTTGCTGAACGCAAGGAGCCGGTATGACACGACGTGTTGGCAACGTGGAAATGGGGAAACTGTTTGGCGCTCGCATGGTCCGAACTGGAAAATATAATCAATACGCGCACAACATCAGTCGTGTCAGTGGTGAAAATTTCCAACAGCGACGCGTGTCGTTCTCTTGTTAAATATTTATGGAAATTGCCTGTACTGTCTGATCCCATGGGTGTCGTACATAACCGGAGGACTGTACTTCTACACCCCCTTATAGCGCACTCATGCCTTGTTGTTTCGAACTTTAATTTTCAAAGAGATTTGCGCGCGCATCAGTCGCGGTGACTTTCTGTACTAGCCGCCTTCGCGCCACTGGTCGTAAGTCCGTAAAGTTATGTTGTTAAAAATTAACTCAACAGTGACTGGCGTCACTAATTCCAGGAAAAAGTTACTCATTTTTTATATGTTAACTTATTTATGATTTTCACGAAAATCCATACTTTCGGTTAGCTATTGGTCGGTTGCTATTGGTCACACAACACTAATACTACTATGCCTTTCGGCAACAAATGAAAATATCGTGCAACAAAAAAATCTGCAAAAGCTAGAAGATTACTGTAATATCTGGGGTGGCCCTCACCCTACTTTCCCACTAGGTATATCGTTGGTACAATGAAACATCTAAAATTGAATTAATCCCTAATAACAACTTCCGGTTGTCAGATTGTGACCAAAAACAATCCAGTTCGTCCTCTGGTAATTCTAAATAAGTATTTTGTTGTTCCCTTGTTCTGTTTAGGCGCTATCGTGTTCACAGACACTCACATACGCACATACATTTTCCAGAAATCATTGCAATCGATCCAGGGGACCCAAAACGTGTATTTCCGCTGAAATTGTCATTTTTTTTACTTTATCATACGTAGTATGACAAAGTATTGTAATCGTGTCGAAAAAAAAAATTGAGATTTTAGCGGAAATATGTCGTTTTGGGTCACCTGAACATGTTTAACCAAGGTACTAACAAATGTCTGTGTATGTGTACCCGTTTTTTGTGGCGACGATTCCGGAGAAACTACTGAAGGTATCGAGACGAAACTTCATATTTAGAAGTTTCGTGACTAAACTTAGAGTTGAAAGAAGTTTTGTCCAAAAGGGCCCAACGGAACTCGAGGTTTACTATTATCATTTTTCAACGATTTTGCAAATTAGCCGCCATTTTTGTAATTTCGTCAAAATAGTTAAATAATAAACTATAGTAGAGAAAATTTTGTATAATTTATGTCCATTCCATATTTTGGAAAAAAATTAAATCATAGTAAGCGGATGCCCCTTGAACTTCCAAATTGCCCCCCTGAACACGGCTGTATCGTATGATAAAGTCATGTGCCTCAATCAATTTAGTTATTAATGTCTATCCTTTATATAATTATAGAAAATACCGTCTGTCCAAATTGTATCCAAAGGCTTGCAGTGCCTTTATTCTTATTAATCTAAATGTTGCATGTTGCTATATATTGAATATCCGTATGTGTCCGTATAATTTCAAGCAAATTATTTATTGTCAACTACCCAACTCACTTTAATAGTCAGGCTATTCAATATTTACCATGTGGCCTATTTCCCAAATAAATAATCTATGCAACCACACAGTTTTATCGTATCAGAGAGATGATTTACCCACGTGTTTTGGGATTTTAATGTCATCCGATATTGCGTTGTTTATTATAATTATTATAGCTGTATTATACATCTCCAAAGTTTGTGTGTATTAAAAACAGTAAACAGTAAAATTTTATCAGCTGCTGAACTGCTGATTAGAGTGACATGTATACAATAATAATATATAACTTCATAATAAATCTCAATAAACACTGATAAAGCCAATAGTGTTTATAACATTTCTATTAATTTTATTGCAGCTGTATTTCTAATGGTACGTATATTATTTTAATCAAACCAAAGATTTATAGGTTATTTATTGGATTGGGTTGTATATATTTATCCAAAATATTCATCAAAATATTTATAATTTACTTTAGAATGATTTATAAAAAGGTATGTTGTTTTTGTCAATGCTTGGGTCATTTATTATAGCAATAGTAGCAATAAACATCGATAACATTATTAGTTTATTGTACTATAGGATTTTTTATGCATCATTTGTTGTGCAACCAGTCCTGTGTGGACATCGTATTATTTTTTTTTTTTAGTAAAGTAAGTAAACTCAATTCTACAAAAGTAGCTATTTGAATTTGAACATCAGCAATATGGCTAACTTCACACACTTCCGCTAGTCATGTTGACAACCGAACATAACCTATCTTTTAAATTACCTTTAAATTTTTATTTACCAAAATAATTTGCACTCCACGAACGTAAGTGTCAAAATTTTAATATAAGATCTTTATCCAACAATCCTACCGCATTATTCCACTGATATGAATTAGATTAAATCACTTCAACATTAAGTCATAATTCATTTATCTTTTTTATTTTTAGTTTAGCAAAATAGGACACCTGCAAAATGAGGGTCGTCGCACTGGTCAGTGGTGGCAAAGATAGCTGCTTTAATATGATGCAATGCATCGCAGCAGGACACGAGATCGTTGCCCTTGCAAATCTTACCCCTTACAATAAATCGGAAATAGATAGTTACATGTATCAAAGTGTCGGATATGAAGCGATAGAACTAATCGCAGAATCCATGGAATTACCTTTATTTAGGATTGAAACTCAAGGAAAGTCGTTGCAAAATGGTAGAGAATACGAACCTACGGATGACGACGAAGTCGAAGATTTATACCGCCTTTTGGTATCTATTAAGGATAAAATTGAGTTTGACGCTGTGTCTTCTGGAGCTATTTTATCAGATTATCAACGAGTTAGGGTAGAAAATGTGTAAGTATGTTTTTAAAGTTAAGTAATTTATTATAAAAAAGAATTATAGATGTTTCAAACCAAGGAGAGCACAGTTGTGTATGCAACCAAATATACGTGGGTCATTATAAACCATACACTGGGTATAATTGGTTGCATATGTCACTGTGCTCTACTTAGTTTAAAACTACTCTAGTAAAGTCAGTGTAAAAAAACGCCAAAAACTTTTATAATCTCTTTCATTTCAGTTGTGTTAGACTGAATTTAGTCTCGCTTGCTTACCTGTGGCAACGAGATCAAAACGACCTACTCCAGGAAATGATTAAATGTGAAGTGGATGCAATTATCATAAAGGTGGCAGCCCTAGGCCTAGAACCCTCCAGACATCTCGGACGATCCTTGCGTTTAGTAGAGCCCCATCTTCAGACTATCCACGAAAAATATGGGGTAAACGTCTGCGGAGAGGGCGGAGAATACGAAACATTAACCATCGACTGTCCTTTGTTCAAAAGTAGAATAGTCATGTGAGTATAAAATCGTATAAAATCCCCATTAATAATGTGAGCAAAGTAACATTATTATGTACTAACTTGATTGTAAAATTTTGGTTTTATGTCTATTATAAATATAAATGTGTTACAAAGAAACCAGAAAACAAAACACAACATTAAAATATATAGTTTTAATTGTTGGACAGACAATTTTAACAAATTTTAATAATGAAAAATATTTTAGAGAAGAATCAGAAATTGTCATTCACTCGGATGACTCGATAGCCCCCGTGGGGTACCTTAAACTCAACAAACTGCGACTAGAGCTTAAATTACCGCCCCTAGACCTACCAAATAGATTAGCAGGATTGCCCCTGAAAGACAGTGATGGTTATATAACAGATTATGGAGAGGAAGCTACAGAAACAGAAGAAATTCCAGGTATATTTTAGATTTGAATATTCTCATTACCTAGAAAAAGCATACCTAACAATTTGAGACAAATTTTGATCACTTGACCAAGGTAGTCAAGTTTTAGTTCTTAACTATATGAATAAAGAAAATATATAAATATAAATAAACAAAAATACCTTTTGTTGCAGATATTAGTAACGAATCGAATGGCAAATCTGAAAATGATGTTGAATTTAAGATCCCGCAAACTGTAAATTCTGTCAGAAGTGGAAACGGTTGGCTGTGGATTGGGGGTGTGACAGGGGAATCCCAAGATCCAGAGGAGGCAATTACGCAGGCTTTGGATAAATTAAAGTGTAGGTATGAAGTCTTCATTTCTATAAGTATTTTCTCAAATTGCAATAATTGAGTTTTTGAAGGATTATAGTTTAAAAAATATAATTTTTACAAGAATAGCGTTTTACACCCCTCCAAAGAAAAGAAAAAATCTTATTGGAGAGCAAGTTTTACTTCCCAACTAATGCCCTAGAAGTATTGTAATCGACAAAAAAAAAATCATATCATATTTATAATGAATGTTTAATTTTAAATAAAGGTTATTAAAAATCTACTAGTAAATCAGACTAGGTTTTACGAATACCAGTTTGCCCTCTGGCGGCAGTCGAAGAAACAAAACTTGTGTACATGTTTTCCATTCTAATTTATGATGTTTTTACGTTAATTTTTAGATGAATTAAAGTCTTATAATCATACTCTGAGGGACATATGCTCAATTGGAATGTTTATATCAGACATGTCGCAGTATGCAAAAATGAACAAATTGTATTGCCAAGTTTTGAACCACGTAAACCCCCCAAGTAGGGCCTGCGTACAAGTGCCTTTGCCTAAACACTGCCCCATTATTTTGGAGGCAATCTCTTGGAGTGCCAATGGAACCCCCATATGTCCTATAGGAGACCAAATTATAGAAAGGTATTTTTTTTATTTATAACTTTTTGTAATGTTTTGGTGTTTGGGTAATTTTTTTTTTTTTCATTTCTATAAATTTTATGAATCTACAATTTTAGGCGTACAATGCATGTGCAGAGTATATCCCATTGGGCCCCAGCAAACATAGGTCCTTACAGTCAAGCGATCAAAATAGGAAACACCATTCATTTAGCCGGTCAAATAGGCCTAGTTCCCGGAAGCATGCAGTTAGTTAACGGAGGTATAAAGCAACAGTGTCAGTTGTCGTTAAGACACGTAGGGCGGCTACTGAAAGCGATGGATCCCAATTCCACCATTAGAGATGTAGTGCAGGTACAGCTTGTTTCTGTTTTTCGTTTGTTTGATTTTGTAATGTATTTTTCTATCGCAGGGAATTTGTTACGTTAGCGATATTCGATATATCGAAACCGCTAGGAAGCTGTGGGAGGAATGTACAAATAATGCCATCGTAGATTACGTTGTCGTTACGAATTTGCCGAGAAATGCTCTAGTTGAGTGGCATACATGGGCCCACACACATAATAGCCAGTTTGAATGTAAGTTGTTGTTTTTTTTGTTTATTACCAAAATTAAGACAATAGAGTGATTTTTTTTAGTTGTCTTGAATATTAGTCTTTGTTTCTATAAAATATAGCTTAAACTAAACTTGTTTTGTATTTTGACCTTTTGCAGATGAAGAAACAGGAAAATGTTTAGACGGCTGGTCAATTTCGATCTACCGACGTTGGAACTACGAGAACAACATCGCAGCCATCGTCTGCCACCTGGATAGGACTGAAGAGGCCGTTGCCAATGTTACCTCTGATGTTTTAAGGGAAACTCTTGATTACGTGCTGCACAAACTCCAACAGGGACACGAATACGACGCAAATGCAACTTCCGCTTTGAAAATTTTATATCCGATTACGAATGACATCGACTGCTTGGAGATTATCGAAGATATGCGTAAGACTGTGGCGTTCTCGTACACTTTGGCGCCCGTTTTGGCGTTGAAAAGCGAACACACTCACCTGTCGGTATGCGGTATTCGTAACCAGTAATTCGTCGAGTTTGTATTTTTTTTAGTATACTTTTTAGAGTATATTAAGTTGAAGTTGTAAAACTTGGAAATAAGAATATCTTGGATTAGATTTAAGGTGAGATAATGTTGTTGCAAACAATTTGAAATGTATTTTTTTATGACGCGGGTAATCAGTAAGGTCATGCGTACCTGACTTATGTTCTGCATGTAGGACTTGGGCAACTGTTAGTTACTTATGTTGTAGCCTTGGATATTTTATTGACAATACAGTGTATTTTTAAACAGTTATTTTTCTGTATCAATTTTATTAAGTACAAGAAAAAATTAAAATGGTTTGTGTTCTTGTGGTTCTTGTACAGCATTGATGTGGAAATCAGCTTAGTTTCAGTGAATGCGAGACGTAACATTATAAAATGACATATAATAAACAATTTAATTCTAACGTAACAATTCCCTAGAAAGAGTCGCTAGAAATCATTTTACGGTGCTTTAAAATTTAGCAAAGTGACACGTTAAACATCTTAGTAACAATTTTCTAAAGAAAGTATTGATGTTTGAAACCAAGGAGAGCACAGTTGTGTATGCAACCAAATATACGCGAGTCAATTATAAACCATACACTGGGTATAATTGGTTGTATATGTCACTGTGCTCTACTTAGTTTAAAACTACTCTATTAAAAGATGAGAAAAATCACACACTAAGGAATTCTGGGACAATGATAGAACTGGACATACTCATGAGAAAGATTTATTTCTGCAATCCTAAAACAATGAATTATGCATAATAAAATATGTAATAAGAAAGGAACCCGAAGTCAAGAGTCTAACAATAACTAGTTTCATATTTATTTAATTTTTTTTAATTTCTTTACGTCATCTTGTGTGTGGGGGGAAATTAAAACTTTATTTATCTTTTTGATCTCTTTACACATCATCAGACACCATAGGGTCCGTTCGGGCATTATGTACACCTGATACCTCGATATATATATAAATATGTACATGAGTTTCATTTCAATAATTAACAATCACAATAATTAACAAATAAACAAGTACAACGAAATCAATTTGAGAAATCAAATCTCTGGAAATGTGGGAAAAAATAAAACATCTCAAAAAAAGGTAGATACTTTCTACCACATGTTTCATAAAGAAATTACTAAAAATTGCACCTAAAATTATCGCTACAACAGTAGATACTAAAAGTAGTAAATACTAAACCTTCATGCTCGACTCTAATTAATTAAAGTTGACTGAAGAACTTAGGTATATTAATTTGTTTTACGTTTCATGTATCTACCGAAAAATACACAACAGAAAGGTGAAGTGAAATACGTTTATTTCGAAATATATAGCGAAACATACATATAGAGTTCTCGAATAAATTATCAGTTAAGTAGATACAAAAAACAGTTAAGTATTCTTCTCTTTTTTTATAAAATATATAGGTACTCTAAAACACCAATTAAAAATGAGCGATTGATCGATATTACACTCTACGACAAATAGTTTTTCTTTAATAATTATATATACAACAATTGAGTACTAATTACATCGCTATATGAATAGATAAAACATGATTTTTTTGTGTTCACTTTATTTATATTTAAAACGTCCTTAAGTTTACTATATATACAATCATTATTGCCGTCTCATATATTTCTTAAAATAAATTAAACCACAGAAAGTTAAGTAAAAACAATCTTATATTTTTTGAGAACATTACGCTGAGGTTCATTCTTTGTTGTGAAATCTATGTTAGATATAAGTGATCAAATATCAACAAAATAACTAACTTTTAAGTCTGGATTTTTGATCAGACCAACCCCAGCGTACCTAACATTTCTTCTTCGCTCAGTTAAGTAGACACTTCTGTTTCATTCTTTTAATACTCTTATTGTGTATTTACATAGTTAGTATTATAAATGGTTTGATAAAATTTTTCAACGACTAGCACCATCTTATGTTATATTTTAAAAACATTTTTTAAAAGTGAACGACGGTAATGTGAATGGGATTCTCCCTTCCTGGACCATCCCAGTTCAGTAAATCGGTACAATATTTTGGGAAGAAGTGTGGATTATTTTTTATCATCAGTCAGATATAAACACTAAACATCGATTAGCTAATTCTAACTCGGTTTTATCCACGCTGACGGCACCCATTGCGGTTCCCTCTCTAAACTATTTATTTCCGCTAGTAGTTGATGATAAGCTCGTTCCGTATCATTATTTATTATGATCAGATCAAAGTAATGTCCATACTTGTCTTCCATTTCTCTAGCCTTCTCTATTATATCTTTCAATTCTTCTTCCTACAAAGAAAAAAACAAAAAATTATTGAAAACAATCTATAAATCACAATCCAGGGGTCAATGCAACAAAACTGTGTCAACTTGAATAGGAATACCAATTTGCCTTCTGGTGGCAGTCGGACGAACTAAACCTGTGTACATCTTCTACAACTATCTACAGGGAAACAAGTACCGATAGACCTGTACAATCAACTGCTTACACTTCCTCTCAAAAATAAAGAAACTTATCATTTGCTCAAAAATCTTACCTTATATGGTTCATTATTCCTAATTTTCTTCTGTCGCAACTTCTCTAGACTGGGAGGGGCCACAAAGACAACGTATGGCTTGAGATCCGAAGTCCTCAATATCTTCAGACTCTGCGGGTGGAGATTTAGCACGCAAATCTTTCCTGCATTCACCACAGACCTAATGGCGTTCAAAGAAGTCCCGTAGTACGCTTTCTCGTACTCTCCGTGCTCAACGAATTTCCGAGACAGTATATCTTCTTCGAACTGAGCCCTAGTGATAAAATGATAGTCTTGGCCATCCACTTCCGATTCCTTTCGCGCTCTGGACGTATCTAAAAGAAATATGTTATTAGAAGGCATCATCCTATGATTATTTTAGTTTGGGCAATCTTCTGGCTTGAAATATGACATCATGTTTTTGATGGGCAAAACCAGACCATAAGATAGTCACTGGAAGGTATTAGCAGATGATTTAAGTCTTTTGGACAAGACAATTTTGTCTGGTAATAGGGTCTGTTTGTAATGGACGAAAGCAGACCAAATGAGATTATAAGGTAATAATAATTTGATCCTTAAAATTGAATAGTGTTTTGTAAAAAAAAAAATTGACGATTTCGTCTTTTCAACAATCTTCTACACATAAGACAATCAGAATTAGAAGCAGATAATTAATCATTAAAAGACATGAGATGCTTTCTTCATGCTCCTGACTTGAGATATAATAGACAACCACAAGACATATCATGAGATGATTTCTTCTGTCTTTTGACAATCAGAATTAGAAGCAGATAATTAATCATTAAAAGACATTATGAGATGCTTTCTTCATGCTCCTGACTTGAGATATAATAGACAACCACAAGACATATCATGAGATGATTTCTTCTGTCTTTTGACAGACAATCAGAATTAGAAGCAGATAATTAATCATTAAAAGACATTATGAGATGCTTTCTTCATGCTCCTGACTTGAGATATAATAGACAACCACAAGACATATCATGAGATGATTTCTTCTGTCTTTTGACTGACAATCAGAATTAGAAGCAGATAATTAATCATTAAAAGACATGAGATGCTTTCTTCATGCTCCTGACTTGAGATATAATAGACAACCACAAGACATATCATGAGATGATTTCTTCTGTCTTTTGACGGACAATCAGAATTAGAAGCAGATAATTAATCATTAAAAGACATGAGATGCTTTCTTCATGCTCCTGACTTGAGATATAATAGACAACCACAAGACATATCATGAGATGATTTCTTCTGTCTTTTGACAATCAGAATTAGAAGCAGATAATTAATCATTAAAAGACATTATGAGATGCTTTCTTCATGCTCCTGACTTGAGATATAATAGACAACCACAAGACATATCATGAGATGATTTCTTCTGTCTTTTGACAGACAATCAGAATTAGAAGCAGATAATTAATCATTAAAAGACATTATGAGATGCTTTCTTCATGCTCCTGACTTGAGATATAATAGACAACCACAAGACATATCATGAGATGATTTCTTCTGTCTTTTGACTGACAATCAGAATTAGAAGCAGATAATTAATCATTAAAAGACATGAGATGCTTTCTTCATGCTCCTGACTTGAGATATAATAGACAACCACAAGACATATCATGAGATGATTTCTTCTGTCTTTTGACGGACAATCAGAATTAGAAGCAGATAATTAATCATTAAAAGACATGAGATGCTTTCTTCATGCTCCTGACTTGAGATATAACAGACAACCACAAGACATATCATGAGATGATTTCTTCTGTCTTTTGACAGACAATCAGAATTAGAAGCAGATAATTAATCATTAAAAGACATGAGATGCTTTCTTCATGCTCCTGACTTGAGATATAATAGACAACCACAAGACATATCATGAGATGATTTCTTCTGTCTTTTGACAGACATCATATTAGGTTTTGTTTTTGGGCAATCTTCTGGCCCTTAGAATTTTTTGAAGCTTGAAAGGCCAAGAAATGTAAGACTGCAAGAAAATAAGAATAAGATGCTTACGTGGTATGGCTGCTGCAAAACGTTTCGAATCTAGCATAAGCTTTTGCCTTAATTCGTGCCTTCCAATGTTTGGAGGGCCTATGAGGACGATAGGCCTCCTGTTGGGCGGCCTTGGATAGAACAATGACACTTCTTCATATGTTAGAATTTCTTCCGCTTCGTATTCTGTAAAGGACAAAAATTATGACTCCCTTTTCATCGGATATTATTTCTCGAAAAAACTTACCATCGGCAGGATTGGTGTACATTGGATATCCACCTTCCGCGTATGCGCCCTTCTTCTTTTTCCTCTTCGCCGTTTTCCCGCACAGCAAAGTGGACGACTTCCTCTGCGGCTTCGTCATCCTCTCCTCAGCTGCAAGCCTCATGCTCTCCCTCTGATGCTGAAATGTCTGCGACGGTACCAATCCAGCCAGCGTTTGATCCTCTTCACCTTCTCTATAAGCTTGCCACCAATTCGGATCCTCCTGGCTAATGATATGCAGAACGTCACCTTTCTGGAAGCTCATACCCAACTCCCTACAAGGAATATACATATCCTCCTCGGGATCGTAGTCAAAATGCGCCCTGACGTGCAGGAGCGTATCTCTTCCCGGTTGTCCTTTCGACTGCGCCGCAGGAACAATAACGAAAGTAAGCGTTCCTTCCATCGCGGACAGGATATCACAGACCGAGTTCACGCTCTTGCCTCGCATCTCTATCCCGTTCACGTCCAAAATCTCGTCGCCTTCGTGGAGAAGACCACTTTTGTCAGCAGCGCCACCTTTTACCACGCGTCCAATAACCACGGCGTCGGCCTCATTCCTAACGGTCGCTCCCAATGGTTCCGTACTCTTTTCTATTTTGATTATCTTTATGTTGTCTTCGCGGTAGTGGTCTTGGAGGGAGGTCTGCGGGATGGTTTCTGCCGTAGATGGCGTGGGTGTTGTTGAGTCTTCCGGTAGTGTTGACGCGATGCCGTCATGTGCTACCATGAGAGCCTCAAATTCATAACCTAAAAGAAGGAATTAATTTTTCGTACTGTAGATAAATCCTCAGGTTTTGATGATACTCGAAAAGAAACGAGTTCCGAACCACAGGGAGCAACGGTTAGAGAATGATTTTATTTTATATTAGAGATTTATGGGAGATGTTCATTTTTGATGGACCAAAACAAACCATAAAAGACTATAAGGCAATAATACGAGACTAAAAGATATCATCAGATGGTTTCTGTCTTTTGACCAATATTAATGGCTTGTGATTCCAATAGAAATTACCATCTGGTAATATCTGACTTTTAGACAATCTTCTGACTTGGCATGATGTCATCATGGTTTGAGAGGCATAAATAAAAACCATAAGAAGATTATTTCTAGCTTTTAGGCAGTCTTTTGACATATTTCATGTCCTATTTAGATTTGAGACTTCCGCGGTTCGAATCACTAAGTTCTAGATTTTCGGGAGATTCTCTTCGTAGCTGTCCTACTGTTACGTCCTGAAGATGCCTCTTGCAACAGAGTGCGAAACGTTGACAACTTCGTCGTTGACGCGGTTTTCTACCGGAACTTATATCATGTCCTGATGGCCGAAAACAAACCATAAAAGACCATAGGGCAATAATATGAGATTACAAGATGTCATCAGATGATTTCTATTATTTGATCAATATTCTGGCTTGAGATGTGACACCCATTATAAATTACTATCTGATGATTTCTGGCTTTTGGGCTTTCTTCTGACTTGGCATGATGTCATCATAATTTGGGAGGCACAAATAAAAATCATGAACCCAAGGCAATAAGATTAGATGCTTTGAATACGGCAATCAGAAGTTATCACTGATGGTATCTGCCTTGTGGACAGACAATATTTCTGGCTTGCAATATATCGTCTTTTAGGGATGAATCAAGCCATAAAAGTCTGTAAGGTAATTACAATTAGAACAATCGTCAAAAGACATCATCAATGATTTCTTAAATCTTCTGGCTTGAGATGTAACATCGTGTTCTTCTTTATTCTAAACAGAAACCAAAAGCCAAAGAACACGTTGACTAGGAGAAAAGAACTTTCGTTTGGAGTGATTTGACATAGTGGTTGATATAGTCTGCCAAACAAGATCGATCAACTAGTAAGTATGGTAGAAATAGGACAAAAGAAGCTAAGTACTTAGAAGGAAAACTGAAGTCTCTCCACGATAACATTTGCAGTGTTGGGTCGTGGTCTTGCACATCGGTTTATGTTGGTTTATGTTTGTCATTATCGAGCTGCTCGTTGCATAATGACACACGCTTGAAGGCTAACCATATTGTTTAAGTCGCGAGATATGACACGTTGCGATCGTCGCATGCAAATTTCGCGTTTTCTCCGGCATGTTTGGGATGCTAATTTCAGATTGGGATTTGCGATTCAAATAAATGGAGGCTGCTCGTACCGCACGCCACGTTTTCATGAATAACGCTTTGCATTGCCACCGCCTACCTGCGGTGTTAGTCTGAAAGTACACGTTCCCTACCAACGCTCGCTCAAAGTCAAGAGTAACGGTTGAAACCACCATAAATGTTTTCTTCACAGAAGATCATTTTGAGAAAAAAAAAAACACAAAATTAAGACTAACCTGTAAGCAGCGTTGCTAGTTCAACGGCGTACGCGCTCTGCGTGTTGCTGATGACGTCCAAGCAGTCCCTAAGCGCAGCTTGGGCATTGCTTGTCGGCCTCGGTGCCGTCCTCGACCTGACCGCTTGGACCTTGTTGTGTATGGCCAAGGCGCGTCCAAACTGCGGCGACAAAAGCAAAGATTGCACCGCTGCAATCCTTCCTTCCAATCCGCCAAGACCTCTACCTGTCCCAGCTTTCTTCAGCTGCGTCTGTAGACGCTGAACTGCCGCCACTAAGTCACCATAACCTAGACAACCATACAATAAAAACAATTCTTACAAAGAAAAGAAAATTTACTTACTGTAAGCGGTGTGTACGATTTCCTTTTCAGCGCCACCTGCCGGCGTAGTTGACCTGGAAGAGTCGTTAAGTTCGTCTTCGGCGTATGCATCGTTGATGGTCCCGTGGGGGCTCTTCTCCAAGGCCTGGAGTTTCCTAGAACCTCTTAACGAGCGATTTAAAAATTCATTCTGCGCTGCGATGCGTTCCTCCTCCTCCCGTCGCTTCCTCAGTTGTTCCTGAAAAGAAAACGGAAAACTGTAATTAGGACCGAGCAAACATTTGCCTTTGATCAAAGGAAAACAAAAGATAAGAGGAAAGCGGACCGAGATATAGGTCGCCCGGACTTTACTTTGAAGAAAATACGTTGAAACCAGATATGGAAATGTATTTTGAATAATTTGTGTTAAGGTAAAATTGTGCTTAATTATCAAGTGTCAACTACTTACTAGCATGTCAATTATTGGGGATTTTTCAAGCATGTACTGTCAACTTTACTACTAGTGCTTTTTTGAATATTTTTTTCATATTTGAAGGAGTGTAAATCAAAAGGGTCTAAGTAACATTTTTATGTTTTATGAGGTTTCTGTGTCAATGGGTTCTACAGGCCACATTCAGTAATAATCAGAAGGATCTATGTCAATATCAATTCAGGTTTAATTCGTACAACGGTCAAAATATGGCATGGTATGGCAAAAAGTGCCTTGCGTCGTCTTTAACACGCCTACCCACCAGTTGACAGTATTCATCAAAGCACAGCATATACAAAGAGATAAGCTAGAAGACCTAAATAACATGATGTAGTACTTGCCAGCCGAAGCTAAACACTTTGATTCGGACCTTATGCGAGAGTTTACTTAATACTAGTTTTTATTTAAATAACTAACAAACAAACCTTGTATTGTTGTTAATATACCTTTCTTACTGAAGTATAAGAGTAGCTGACGCTTAATTAGGTAAAATACCTGATTTATGATTTCTAAATTTCCGGGAGGAAACCGCGTCGGTGACGATAAAGTTGACAACGTTTCGCACTCAGTTGCAAGGAGCATCTTCACGACGTAACAGCAAGAGGACTGCGACGAGAAGAGAAGAGATTCTGTTCGTATCTCTCTTACTGTTACGTCCTGAAGATGCCTGTTGCAACATGTGTGCGAAACTTTGACAATTTTATCATCATACACAAATCAAGTATGTTAAAAATATTAATTAGACGTAAAAATAATTAAGGAAAGTACTCATTTTCAAATGTTAGATAAAGTTTGTCAGTTTTATAGGAAATAAATACTTACACCCTTATGAGAAACCCTTTTGATTTAGAACTCTTCATTTATAGTTACAAAGATGGTCTCATATCATTTACACGTGTCATTTTGTTTCTCGAAAGGTCCAGATAATATTTAACATAAGAATTACAATCAACAACTATGTAGTAGTTATATCTCAGGTAGTTTATTTTTACTTTCCGATGTATACCCTAGAATAAAAGTAAAAAAACCGGGTTTGTAATTGACTGAATTTTTTTTTTTGAGATTTTGCAATAATTTCTGGAAAATGTCCGTGTGTATATGTATTTCTGTGAACACGATAGCACCCAAGCGAATTTGGCTGAAATTTGGTATACATATCTAGAATTACCTGTCAGACAAACTGGGTTGTATTTGGTGATAACCGGAAGTAACATAATATGCTTTATGCATTTTCTTAGGGATTCAACCCATTAACATAACATGACATCTAATGTTCTACGGTTGACATTAGATTGGGGTCCAAAGTAGCTTTGGTTTCACGAAATTGAATTATTGCAGAAAGTTTAGGCACTTCAATGTGGTAAGAGGTAGTCGGAAAATTGGCTGGAGCATTTGTTGTCAGAGATATAAATTTTATCATTACATTTATTCAGTACATTTCATGTTAAATACATGACACATAACACTGTCTTGACATTTTTAACCTTGTATTAATTATTTATTTTGTTGTTGTTCTTTATACAGTTGTCTCTATTTCTTCTGGAAGTATACATATGTTTACGTCCTGTGGGTGTTATTACTATATATGTATAGGAATACAATATACCTACATAGCTACGTTGTTATTGCATTCGCTAAAATAAATAGCATGAACAATGTTCAGCATATTAACGACAAAAGTTTAAAATTTTCAAGAAGTTTATTTTAATATGGCATCCAATAGGTTGGTAGCTAATTTACATAATTACTCTGTACGTTTACAATACCAGAAAAACATTTTAAATGCCAATGTCACCGATTACATCAACAAATATAATATTATAGTACATGTACATCCTTATTTTTTCCTTTGTTTAATAAAAGGATAATAGCATAAAATTAATAGGCCAGTAAAAGTAATTGAAGTAATAAACAAATATATACCACTGGGGCTCATGAATTTAATTACAATTGTGCGCGTATTGACAACAGCATCAACCACATCAACAAAATGTAATTTCATTTCTCGCAAACGTATTCGCCGAATATCCATTTCTGTTTTAACGGTGCTGCTCAACTATAATATATAGGGAAAATGTTTTACCGGCATATTTACCGTTCGCATGGTCAACACGGCGTTATTTTATGTGTTTGTGTGTGCATAGGTAGAGAGAGGATATCCGGTATGAAATGTTTACGTGCATTGATTCAAACAAATAAGTACCATGGGTGTAAACAGCGGAGAAATTGTGGTAGAACATAAAAGCTTCAAACGATTTTGAAATCACAAATAGTATATTATTATTATACAAGTTTTATAAGACGTCAAATTCGCGCATGAGTTGTTTGAAATGAACGAATGCGCCAATATGTCTTATAAAACGAGTGTAATATACTATTTTTTCTACTTTGCGTCATTAATTTTATAAAAATTTAGAAGTATATTAGGTAAAATTCCAATCTAGAGTATTTATGGGTGCAACCGTTGGTAACACTGTCATCTGTCACTTAAATTCAAATAGCTGTGAAAAAGTAATTATTGATAATTATTATATACCATCATATACTAATAGTACGAAACCTAGGATGCAACACGCATGTTTAAATATGTATAAAAATATACATACTTCGCAGTTTGTGCGATTCTAAAAAATCAGTTTGTGTTTACTTTTGTGGTTATGTGTATTTTCGTTTGACATGCATTTGATATCAATGTCACCAATCTTAGAAAAAAGTTACTAAAAACGGTGTTAAAATTTGCTAATTGTAACACCGAAAACAGTGTTACAATGTGTGCATTGTGAATGCAAAGTAGAAAAACATTTTTTTCGCATCGATTACAATACTTTCTGTCTAGGTTACTAGTCGGAAAGTAAAACTAAGTTATTCAACAAGTTTATACAAGTTTTGCGTAACTGTTTTGGCGAAGAAGTCATTGTGTGATTGTGATCTTTTTAACCAGGAAAAAAAATAAGTACAGTAACATTTACGATCACGTGGCATTTTTTTGCACATTTCAGGTAACATTATATAAAATTTTTAGTAATTCAGTAAAAAATACAGTGACTACATAAAATTCTATTTCACTTTAGCTTCTCTTTTATTGCATTGTACTTTTGAGTACCTATGTATAATTATTTATTTTAATCAGATCAGTACCAAAAATCCACGCAAGCGAAGTTGCAGACGCAGTTAATTGTTTATTAATTGCTATGTAGTAAACTAACAGGAATTTTATCATTATCTAAATACATAGATTTGCTATCGGCCTTTCGCCACCTGTACGATATGGACTTTAAAGATCTAAAAGTAAATAAATAACTCGTATCTGCTAATAAACTTAGTAAATACCTGAGAAATGTATAAATTCTGCGAATTCTTGCTTAGAGTAGTGGACACCATCATCAATAAAAATAAATATTCGATCACATAATCACTATACACAAACAAATGATTGCACTGCGCGAAAATTTCATTTGGGCACACTGTGGCAGTTAGAACTCCGTGCGCTGCATAGTTATAGCACTATTAGTCACTTCTTTTCACTAAGGTGGTGAATTAATGAGATGCCACACAACCATGCACACACTCGCACGCGCATTGTTCGGTTAAAGTTTTAAAAAAGTGTTCGCGACAATTTCTCTATAGGTAATACCAAACGAGCGAGACCGACCAATAACGCATTCAAAGTATAGAGTGAGAAATCAGTTTGTATAAAGTGCGGTACTATACCTGGTGAACCTGACGCTACTCCCACCTGGTGATGTGTGTTGTTTTAAGTAGCCAAGGTACCTAAAGGGGGAACAATTACAACAAATCGCGTCGATTTCATAGTCACGCTCCATTGTATTTTTTTCTTTTATGTTCGGCTCATTTTTTCCCAAACGAAAGTGATTCACATGTGTCTACAATCGCCACAATACAGAAAAACTTTCTAGTTCGCTTTAAATTTAAATATCACGGTTTTTTTATTAGTTTATTGACGAGTACGCATTTGTCAATTAATCAGTACAAAGTATTCGCTTCATCGACGAAATTTGACAACAATAGTAGTGTTGCATAGTCTTGTAAACATCCTTGCTGTTCAATACCGTGATAAATTAATTGTAGGTCAAACACTGCGGTGTGCAAAATTAAAATATTTTTTCTACTTTGCATTCACAATGCACACATTGTAACACTGTTTTCGGTGTTACAATTAGCAAATTGTAACACCGTTTTTAGTAACTTTTTTCTAAGATTGGTGACATTGATATCAAATGCATGTCAAACGAAAATACACATAACCACAAAAGTAAGCACAAACTGATTTTTTAGAATCGCACAAACTGCGAAGTATGTATATTTTTATACATATTTAAACATGCGTGTTGCATCCTAGGTTTCGTACTACTAGTATATGATGGTATATAATAATTATCAATAATTACTTTTTCACAGATATTTGAATTTAAGTGACAGATGACAGTGTTACCAACGGTTGCACCCATAAATACTCTAGATTGGAATTTTACCTAATTTACTTCTAAATTTTTATAAAATTAATGACGTAAAGTAGAAAAAATAGTATATTACACTCGTTTTATAAGACATATTGGCGCATTCGTTCATTTGGGGCACTCGTCGCTGGCGCTCCTCGTGCCCCAAATAACTCATGCGCCAATTTGACGTCTTATAACACTTGTATAATAATATACTATTTTTTGTGAGAGTATATGTTGCCCACTTTTCAAGTTAATCCGTATTTTGTTGCTTGAGAACGTATTTTATAATATAACTTTAAGGATTTATGTTAACGATGTTGTGCTAGTTTCTAATAAATTATTAGTTTTGCATTATTATCAATTTTAATATAAATCTTTTAAATGATACATATTAATATGTGTGGGGAAAATCTCAGACATGTTATAATCAGTTAAACGAAGATACTTATTTTATGTCGACTTTATGTTTTCCCGAACCCTCATGCCGTTGGTATCACCTGCCCTACTTGATAAAAGTTTAATGCCCCGACAATGCTGTATGAAAATAGAATTTACAAAAACTTCAAGAAACTAAGATCAATTACTTCTCTACTACACTGAATATTATTTTTACTACTAAACAAATTTTGCAATTACGTATAGTAAAATTAATAAAAGTGTCGAGGTACAATACATTTCATGTTTAAACATGTAATTAATATAATAAATATAATAAATTGGACAAAATAATAGCAACAAAAGTAATTATCATGTTGAGTTAACTCCAGGTAAAGTTTTTACAGCTTTTCTCCGCAGCCAATATCGATCTCAAGTACAGTACTACTGCGCAAAACTAATAGAACGTATTTAAGCCAGAATTATTACTAAAATTATTACGACAAACTATAATACTACTTTACATATTTGTATGTATATGAACGTACAATTTGGTCAATAAAAATCTGAACAATTTGTACCATTGTCGGTAATAGTATATTGCTAGTTTAGTAAAGAGTAAATTGTTCGTCACTTTTTATCAAATCTGAAATGCACATACATACGTATGTATATATTAATTATACAAAACTACACATACATACACTGATAACAGTAATCTGAACATTACCAGAATAATGACTAAACGAAATAGTTGAAGTGAATATTGTTTATAAACTTTTCTCACCTAAAATACTAAAACTGCAAGAAAATCATATTATAGCTGCTTAAATAATTAGGTGTGATTACCTAACGTATTTATTTATTGCGAAAATCGTACGATAACACAAACAATAATGTGGCAATCGGCTATTGGCAAATTGAGAATAATACTGTTAATAATAGTGTTTTTCTACTTTGCATTCACAATGCACACATTGTAACACTGTTTTCGGTGTTACAATTAGCAAATTGTAACACCGTTTTTAGTAACTTTTTTCTAAGATTGGTGACATTGATATCAAATGCATGTCGGATGCATGCATGATGGATGCGTGTTGCATCCTAGGTTTCGTACTACTAGTATATGATGGTATATAATAATTATCAATAATTACTTTTTCACAGATATTTGAATTTAAGTGACAGATGACAGTGTTACCAACGGTTGCACCCATAAATACTCTAGATTGGAATTTTACCTAATATACTTCTAAATTTTTATAAAATTTATGACGCAAAGTAGAAAAAATAGTATATTACACTCGTTTTATAAGACATATTGGCGCATGAGTTGTTTGGGGCACGAGGAGCGCCAGCGACGAGTGCCCCAAATGAACGAATGCGAACGAAATTTGACGTCTTATAAAACTTGTATAATAATATACTATTTTTTTTTAAGTACGAGCGAATAAATTCTGATATCTCGATATTCTGAAGGTAGAATCTGCTGTTGATAGGTGTCAATCGACCATTAGATGTCGTAAGAAGTTGTGTAAATGTCTAGACCAAGGTCGGCTTAAAAATTCTACTTGTAACATCTCAACGCCAGGTAAACACAACCTTGGAATATTTAAATGGTCTTATATACTGGTATTGCTTGGTTGAGTGTATATTGTGACGTTTTTTTTTCTTCTTGCATTTGCTACTGAATCAGTGGTAATAATAACTACAACATATCGTAATTTTTGTTCAAGTCAATATGTTTTAATACTTTTTTACTTTCGGACTAGTATCCTAGAAGGAAAGTATTGTCATCGACGGAAAATACGCGTTTTGGGGTCCCCTGAATCGATTGCAATGATTTCTGTAAATTTTTGTATGAGGGTATGTGTGTATGTACGTATGTATGTCTGCGAACACGATTGCGCCCAAACGGAACAACGAATCGGGATGAAATTTGGTATACATATTTAGAATTACCGGGGGACGAACTGGATTGTTTTTGGTAATCTGACAACCGGAAGTGGCAAATGTTGAATGTGTCTTCTGAGGGATTCATCCGATTTTGAATAAACTGATACTTGTTCATCCTCCAGTTAAACATGTTTACCAAATTACAGATCATTGGGATGAACGGTTAACGCGCTACAAAAGTTTATAGAAGCAGTTTGATAGAATCCACAGCCTTCGTCCCTGTGTTGCAAATTGTCAAATTTTGACAAACGTCAGTGCCACTGACAGAATATGACATTAAATGTCGTCATGTCACAGAAACTGACGTTAGGTAGGGTCCAGAGTGGCTGTGGCTTTACAAAATTAAAATGAAAATTGAAGACATTTCATGGTACCAACGTTGTAGACGGAAAGTTGGATGAGGGCCATCCCAGATATTTTTTTATTAATTTTGTATGTACTAAAAATATGAGTAAATTTTCTTATTTCTATGGTAGACTGTCATACCAGTCGAGAGCTGATACCGAACAGTATTGATAGACAGGTAAGAGCCGCACCTGGTAGTTCACCTGCCATGTAACAGTGTATGCAAGGTTGCATAGATGTTTGACAATTGTTTAATTTGAGGTTGGTGTAGAGATCGATGATGTCTAATTTCAACATTGTTGGGTTCTCGTACCACTCCAAATCGGTTTTAAAACGGTTAAAACTATTGGAAACTTTCAAAACTAAGATTTTTGACGAAATTTTGAGTAGTCCACAAAATTTCACGCTAATTCCAATTGGATTTTCTTAATAGAGAAACATATTGACTGGTATACATGTTTAAAATTATCAGTGGACAAACTGGATTGTTTTTGGTCACAAACTGACAACCGAAAGTGGCAAATTTATCCGGTTTTGACCAGCCTAATAACAGCTCACCCCCAAGTGATTTTAAACCTGTGTACCAATTTACAGACCAATGGGATGAGCGGTTTAAGCGATATAAATATTTAAAGAAGTAGTCTGACAGAACCCACAGCTTTCGTCACTGTTGTCAAATTTTGATAAACGTCAGTGGCCACTGACATGACATTAAGGGCTAGTTTTTCAATACTGGTTTATTTCCAAGTTCTACTGAACTCCTCCGTAACCGTGCTAAATGTCAGATTAGAGAAGATTGATTGGTTATTAGACAGTAAAAAACAGTACATATTGAATTTCGATCATGGTTTAAACTAGTATTGAAAAACTAGCCATAAAGGTTATTCTATGTCCAGAGCGGCTGTGGCTTCACGAAATTGAATAATTGCAACAGTGTTTAGACACTTCAATGTGTCAACAATGTAGTCGGAAAGTTGGGTTGGAGCCACCCCGGATATTTGGTTATATGACATCGAAATGTTGGCATTACTCAGAAAATATTAGAGATTAGAACCCGTTTTGAACGCACTTGAAAATTTTAACTTTAAAATACGATTTTGAACGAAATTTTGGCAAAAACTCAGACATCTCAAATCCAATTAGGGTTACGATCTCTAGTGCAGTTTTTCACACTGATTCCAACGGTGCTATTGGATTTTTTCTATCGTAAATGTATGATATATTATAATAGGTTTATTTTTAGTACAATACTAGCTCTGTGTATATGTCAAAATTTTCGATTTTAGTTATTGGGCATTCTAGAAATATGTGGTTAAGGCTTCCCACCTGTCCACATTCGCAATATGGACATTTTAGGATACATTTTAGGTTATCTGCTATCTGTTACTGTTGTTACGAATGTCCGGCAGGGGGCGTTTCGGGTTTGACGTTACTGTGATAATAGCAGCAAAGCACGGGTCGACAAAAATCAATTTTTTGGATCGAAAATTGTTTTTAAGGCCGTTTTTTTGCTCAAAACTCTTTGCGAAGGGTATTTAGAGGGATCTTATCGTAAGACATGAGAGCGAGCGGCTTTTATAAGGTCGGCAGGAACGGATAAAAAATGTAAATTTTTGACGTTCATCGATCCGCTTGTCGGAATTTCTAGACGTCACGTGACATTTTCTCGAGGTTCGCCTTCACCCGAAGAGGTGCAAAAACGTGATTTTTTTTTTTCAAAATTGACGCATTTAATTTACAAAATATCGCGCACTCCACGGGGAATTGTGTCCTTTTTTCAATTCGAGCGTCAAAAGTAATATCGAAAAGCCCAATTTTGCAGCTACTCGATCGCAAATGTCGGCGAAAATGGGCGATTTCGCTGAACGCGCTCTACACTTGAAAGTTCGTAATTAGTATAGGTAGATAGATTATTAAAAAAAACTTTATTTTCTCAAACAAAAATAAAAAAAATCATAAAGTATGCTTTTGATCATGTAAGGACAACTTTTCCGAACAACTTTTTCTATAACTTCCTTACCGCGACATGACATTTCTGTTCGTGTTACGATAAATTCTAATCCTACTTGTATGAACTCAATTCCTTTTGTTTCGAACAAAATTTTTCAATACTCCATAGTTCTACCAGTTTTGTATAGACCACAAATCATATTCCTCCAAGCAAGCACACATTCATTTGTTTAAACCCCCTTTTACCTTTCATGTTAGCATTATTATTATTATGCTCTATATCCCACAAACGTGAGATATACTTATTCACCCGTCATCACACGTTCCATTCGAAGCTTTCGAGCAACATAAATAACTCGAACACAAACTTGCGAGACATCCAGACAGTTTTCATTGAAATTTCAAGTCATATCTATCGACTATTCCCTACACAACAAAACATTAGAGACACAGTAGTGGCATCGCTAATAATACCATCTGCTTTAGTGACTCCTAGACCTATTCCAGACCTATTTTAGACTTGATTCCGGACATACCTGATATTTCCGGATGCTATCTAGCTGTTCGCGTGTCGGTTGCTCGCCGGTAGGTGGCGTCGTCGTCGCCGGGATTGAAACAGGGACGATACCACCCGTTGCGGTGATGTTATTGTTGTTGTTTGTAATGCGAGCGGGAAGTTGAGGTGGTGCCACAGCCCTGTTTACTAGTCGGCCATCCTTTTCTATCTTCAGGTGATCCCTGGGCGGCGGCACCGGTTTCGACGTCGCATTTGGGATGACCGGCGATGGCGACAACGCTGTGGCGGAACCATTTACGCCGCTCTGAAAATGTAATTTGCGTTTTCGTTTTAGATTATTTCGTCTTGCTGAAAATGGCTGAATTCGTGTTAGATATGTTAGATGTTAGGTGAAATGTGGTTGAATTCTATCAGTAGAAATTTGCTACATTGGGTCTAGGTTTTCTAATAAATATAACAGAAGGAAAGTGACTTAATTCTTCTACAGGTGTCCCAAATTTGGATAAATGATTACAGAAGTTATTGGGTCATTCCAAGAACTTAAATAAATACAGGTTGAATTCAAGAAGATCGTTATAACTATAGCTATAAACGGATTCACATCACGTACGGTGGATGACAGTTGGCATGCAACGTAATGCCGAGGACCACCTAAATAATTGCTTCCTGCTCGGTACTTGTGTGTGCTTGAAACTATGCAAGTGTAAAATATGATCATGCAAATACAGAAATATCTCAACTTTATTGCAACTCTATATTATGCAACTAGAAAGTTATTTAGACCATCATACAATAATAATTCTTAAAATAACAGTTTCAAATTTGATCATTTGATTCATTACATAGCTAATTAATTTGTTTTTGAAGCATATCGGGCAAAAACTAGCCAAACCATGTGGACTATGACACACGTTCGAGAAATCCTCTTCCACCATGAAATCTTAGATATTTATCTAACGTCCCTTCCAAGAAGTTTACGTTTACGTGCAAGAATTCCCTTCTTTTTACTGCATCCCCTCAGGTATCACGCAGGCCACCTGTGTATTGTTGAATACCTGTCCGAAATTTGCCCTATTCACCGTTCTACCTGTCTCCTGTAGTCGAGCACTTTCATCCCAAAAATTCATGGCCCCAAACTGATCGTCCGCCTTTTGGTATTTTTTCCTATTTACGTGATGGGCCATTGTAGTAGGAATGTTCCCACGAAAATCTGCGCGGACATTCCTTCTAAACGGTTTAAAATCCACAAATCCTTTGTCTATATATTATGCGTCATTTGTTATGTAACTGTGGATGTTATTAAAAAGTGATTTCCGCCGAAATGAGGTTATAATGAAGTTTTCCTTGATTATTATTAGTTACTTGGAGTATTATTAGTTGTAATAATGTTGTGACAACGTCAAGTTTTGATGTCCAACAATCTCCAATAACAATTGAAATCTAAGCCAAATTTTGACATTTTTTTTTTCTAACTAATACAATTTTTAAAATAATTCCTCCTACAATTCAGTTGGATCACTTCTCTTCTCGTCTTCTGTTACAGACATACAGACACACACATACATTTTCCAGAAATCATTGCAATCGATTCAGGGAACCCGAAAACGCGTATTTCCACTGAAATCCCGAAAAAAAAAATTCGTCGATTACAATACAATACAATACAATACAATAGTGTACTCAAACCTGTTACACCCTGCAAAACTAGGTCATCAAATTTGATAAATTGTGAAGAACATTCTTACATAAAATGTCATCAAAATGAGCTTTAGTTTGCGTAGAAATATCATGGTAATAATTTAGCAAATAAGAGTGTAAAAATCTTAAAATATTCTACGGTAAATTCTACAATAAATCTAAAAAACCCTCAAAGCTTTCGAAAGCATCAAGATTCTACAAGTATTAAAAACAATCTACACACAAAATGTTAGTAAACTAATTACTCGACAACTTGTTAATAATTAGTATCACAAAATACCGGCCCATCATCCATAGTTCCAACGATGTTTACCTTATTAATAGAATTTCTGGTAGGATACTTTGGTGGTGTCTTTTTCCTTTCAACAAAATGATCTGGGACGTCAATAGCGCGTTCCTGGTCATCTTCGCGAAATGTCACACCTAGCAGGCGATCATACCCCACCTATATATACATATCACATCATAATACCAATAATAACCCATGGAAAATTATTCCTCGATCCACAGGTAACGCACACACATATACCTAAACGCTTCTATAAAATCTCTTGGGCGGTGATTCACCTTTTCAGAATCTCCACACCAAGGAGTCAATGCCAACGGCTTTTGTCGTAAAAATTGCGTCTCCCACTGATATGAGCTGGTATTGAAACCACCAAGACCCAGACACAATGCCTAGGTGTGTTCAGAACTCATGCATATATTTCTACAGATTTTTTGAAATGTAATGTTACACGCTATTGTATTCTGATGCATATGACAGCGGGACGTTTCACTTGATTAGATATGATTTGTTAAGATGTGTTCTGGGTGCGTTTCTTGATGTTTATGCATGATTGTTGTATGTACTTAATCAAGATAATTACCTGAATTATTGGTTTTGGTGGTGGATACCTTGGCGGTGTTTTATTCCTGGCTATGAAAGTGTCAGGTACGTCCACTGCCATCTCGCGGTGTGGACCATTGTCACCGGCCAACATCATTACCATGTTGTAGTCCAAATTGTCATCTAGATCATCCGGTGGCTTCTTTACCGGGTCCAAGTCTCCATCCAGGACCACGATGGCACTTCCAGATCTACGTCTCGGCCTACAAGAGAATTTTATTTTGAGTGAACGTCTTCAGACTTTCAAATGCTATCACTGTTACTGTTTAATTATGCTCGCTGCAGTAAGCAATTATTACCTCCATACAGGTTACCTATGCCTACTAATTAGTCGACAATTAGTAGTAGATTTAGTTTAATGGCTGTAACGGTATTTAAGTCTTGAATGGTGTTAGTCACAATCTGATTTATGCTGTACTATGAGCATGAGGAAGGTTCTTCTACTTACCATACTATTAATAATAAAAAAATAGAAAGAATATAAGTTATAAAGCTAATAATAAGTTATAAAGAATCATGAAAATGAACAAAAATGTGCCAAATATTTGGGTAGATGTTGTCGCTGAGTATACAGAGAGAGAAAAAAGAATATAAATGAAACGACTTTGCTTCAAGTCAAAGAAAGATTGATGTTAAATAGTGGCAGACAAAGCTTTAGTTGCCGCAAAGAAATTATTTCTTTGGTAAAATTTATTAAATTCAAAGCTATCGTGTTTGTATGAACGTTAGTTAACTTAAATTCAATAGCATAATGTTTTCAAACGAAATGAAGATTTTATTTCAAGAACTCTACGTTCTTTTTTAGTAAAAAAAACCTTCCTTTGTTGTTTGACAATTTAGTACCTGACTTAATAAAATCGAATGTTGATTTAAAAACTACAAATGTTTATCAAATCATTAATTACTATTTTATTATGTTTGGATTATAATCATGGGACTTTGATTATATAATCCAAAGATAGTTTAGTCGAAAACCACAATAAAAGATTATGGTAGACTCATTAGATTATTTTGCTCCATCTTTAAATGACTACAGACTTATTCCCAAATGAAGAGTAACCAAAAAAAGCCAACGCGTGCGTGAGAATGTCAGCGCCATCTCCCCGCCAGTAGACATAGCAATAATTTTTAATGAAACCACTTTTTTTCGATTCAAACACATAATCTTTTTATTCAAATCTATTATCTTTCTCTTCCAATATAATATTTACTTACCGATCTTTATTTTAAATAAAACCAAATTTATTTCATTCAAACCTATTTCTGCAATCAAACCCAAACAATTTCTACATTACGGAAATCACGGAAAACCATTTGGTGTAAAAGAATGTTGTTTTTTGGTGTTTTTTCAGTGAAAACTTTATTTTTACCTCAAATAAAATATTTCTTTCAGCCCATGCTGCGCAGTTTTTTAAATTTAAAAATACTTATTTGTTTCAGACATAGATTCTGTCGTTGAAAGAAATATGTTGAAAGAAATACATTTATTACATTTCTTTTCTCTCAGTGTAGATGACAATTCGGATTCTTATAAGTTATGTCGATTTGGGGACAGTTCTGTTTATATTGATCGTATAGATTCGTCAAGCTACACTGAACACCCTCATATATTAGTGGGATTCTCATATATGTATACTAACAGGTGTAATTTCCCTATAATAACACGGATGGCCGATTAGAAGTTTGATTACAGGCAAAATTTTAATGTATACACAGAAAACCTTTCTAAAATCATTCAGCTTGAAGATTTTTAAGGCACTAGTTACCCTAGTTAATCGGAGTGAAATCCGATATATTATTTACAAAATTTTCTACGAATTTGCGATCTCAACTTTCGTCTAGTTTAAAATGTACAAGTAAAAGTTGAATTATATCATCGAATTTAGTTTGTTTTCACGTAGAAAGGCTTATTTACAAGTCAGAGCGGTGCTTATCTACCTATACTAATTACGAACTTTCAAGTGTAGGGCGCGTTCAGCGGAATCGCCCATTTTCGCCGACATTTGCGATCGAGTAGCTGCAAAATTCGGCTTTTCGATATTACTTTTGACGCTTGAATTTTGAAAAAAAAATCACGTTTTTGCACCTCTTCGGGTGAAGGCGAACCTCGAGAAAATGTCACGTGACGTCTAGAAATTCCGACAAGCGGATCGATGAACGTCAAAAATTTACATTTTTTATCCGTTCCTGCCGACCTTATAAAAGCCGCTCGCTCTCATGTTTTACGATAAGATCCCTCTAAATACCCTTCGCAAAGGGTTTTGAGCAAAAAAACGGCCTTAAAAACAATTTTCGATCCAAAAAATCGATTTTTGTTGACCCGTGTTTTGCTGCTATTACCACAGTAACGTCAAACCCGAAACGCCCCCTGCCGGACATTCGTAACAACAGTAACAGATAGCAGATAACCTAAAATGTATCCTAAAATGTCCATATTGCGAATGTGGACAGGTGGGAAGCCTTAACCACATATTTCTAGAATGCTCAATAACTAAAGTCGAAAATTTTGACATATACACAGAGCTAGTTGTAACTAAAGTTCATGTTTACTAATTAAAGTCTATTTTTTATTGAAATTCAGCGATGTATAAAATCAAAACCACTCGCACAGAAAAAGCCCACATCCGTCCGTTAAATTTCGGACAATGCGAAAATGACAGACCTGTCTCAAGGCTGATTCACACAGTTTTTTTTTTATCCGACTTTTTATTACTGTGCCAGTTTTTCCCAGGACATAAACCGAGTCAAGTGTCATGGAACGCAAACAACGGACAAGTTTATGGTTGTACGCGGTGTATGATGTCGTGTTTTGTATATAATTTCTATAACAATTAAGATTAGCCAGACGACCGTACGTATAAGTATGTGTTATCGCATTTCTAGTGCACTCCTTTGTAGTGAGTAAACCGAAAACACGCTTTCTGTTTTTTGATAACTTGATTGCGATTAAAAAAGTTATTAAACGCGCTAGACGAGTTTGCAAATAAAGATTATCTGGATGAAGTGTATGTTAATAAAATAGCTTTACATCTGGTTAGAATATGTTGAGTCTTGAGTGGTACCATTACGTCTGAGATGATGATGCTGTTAAATACATTTTCACATAATTTGTATTAAGTACATACTGGATTAGAGAAGGTTCTTAACGATACAATGAATGAATAAACAATCCTCATTAAAGCATAACAGTTGTGTTTTCTTTTTACTGTTCAACTCATTTCTTATTTTTTACGATTTTTGTTGAATCATTACAACATTGAATTGCGCCAATATTTTTAGAAAATACAAGTTTTTTGGTCTATTGGTTTATATATTCGTCGATTTTCTCAATTGACATCGGAAGTGGCAAATGTTACAAGCGTCTTCTCCAGTGACTTTAAATATGTACACAAATTTGCAGATCAGTAGCATGAAGGGTTTAGGAGCTATTAGCTTTTATAGAAGCAGTTTGACAGAATTCAGAGCCTTCACCGCTGTGTTGCAAATTGTCAGATTTTGAGAAACGTCAGTGTCACTGATATGCCATGACATTAAATGTCATTATGACAAATGTCATTATATCAAAGAAACTGGCGTTAGGTAGTGTCCTGAGTGGCTCTGGCTTCACAAAATTGAATAATTGCAAAAGTGTTCAGACACCACTTCTTTGTGCTAACCATTTAGTCGGAAAGTTGGGTGAGGGCAACCCCAGATATTTATTTAAAATAAATCTTTCAAAATTGATTTGCGCATTCAGGATCTATCGACTTTTCCATACTCACTCCTCATTTGGTCTGTGGGGAAATATTTATTCTACCTATACTAATTACGAACTTTCAAGTGTAGGGCGCGTTCAGCGGAATCGTCCATTTTCGCCGACATTTGCGATCGAGTAGCTGCAAAATTGGGCTTTTCGATATTACTTTTGACGCTCGAATTGAAAAAAGGTCACAATTCCGCGTGGACTGCGCGATATTTTGTAAATTAAATGCGTCAATTTTGAAAAAAAAAATCACGTTTTTGCACCTCTTCGGGTGAAGGCGAACCTCGAGAAAATGTCACGTGACGTCTAGAAATTCCGACAAGCGGATCGATGAACGTCAAAAATTTACATTTTTTATCCGTTCCTGCCGACCTTATAAAAGCCGCTCGCACTCATGTCTTACGATAAGATCCTTCTAAATACCCTTCGCAAAGAGTGTTGAGCAAAAAACGGCCTTAAAAACAATTTTCGATCCAAAAAATCGATTTTTGTCGACCCGTGTTTTGCTGCTATTACCACAGTAACGTCAAACCCGAAACGCCCCCTGCCGGACATTCGTAACAACAGTAACAGATAGCAGATAACCTAAAATGTATCCTAAAATGTCCATATTGCGAATGTGAACAGGTGGGAAGCCTTAACCACATATTTCTAGAATGCCCAATAACTAAAATCGAAAATTTTGACAAATACACAGAGCTAGTTATATTACTAGTTTTGATTCCTGTTTTTCATTACGTTGTTATTTCCTAAATTATATCAAAAAGTACATAAAAATTTCTATTATAAATCCAGCAATGATTTGCCTTGAAAATAACCTTTCAACAATATTTTATTATCTACATCCGTAAAACCTAATTCCCGAATAATGGGGACACATACATACAGGCCCAATGTAGGTATATCAAATTAATTTCCTGTCGGTATAGACCTAGCAAAACCGGCGAGCAAATAATCGAATTACACAGAATTCGAACAAATCGGTTACAGATCAAATCACACGTAAGGAAAGCATTCATGATCATCCAGTCAGCCGACCAAATGCCATTACAATAGCGATAGGTATGCGAATGTATTTCACATGGTGCATTGCATACAACAATTCCTAGACGAGCGTGTGGGCAACAAAACAGTGGGAGTGGCCCAAATTTCGAAATTGTACGCGAGCACGATTTGTGTTTTAATAATGGGCGACGTTGCAAAATGCCAGATTGGAATTTAAACAAAGAGTGAATATAAGCATTTCCTGTCTGGCGTCGATTTTATTTGACATTTTAACGGATTGCCGCAAAATGTTTTGCACGATTTTCTAGTGCGGTGGAATACGTGTATGTTTAAGGATTTAGTTTTAATAGCGTGCATGAACCTTGATGGCGATGAAGAATTATACTAATTAAGCTTCTTCGTTCCGCTTGCTGTAATTGGTATGCATTAATTTTGTGTTATTTGCGTCGTATTCAGAAAATACAGTTAGCAGAAACCAATTTTCATGGACACACGTGATAGAGTTTTCTGATTTTTTATTACGTAATGAGAAACCAAATTGAAAATGAGATATAAATGGATGCCTAGGAAATGTATACTGGTCTAAGCAGAATTTTGTGCCAGCAAATTTTTAGTTTTCAAGTCATTTGGATAATGTTTACTTTCCAACTAGTACTCTAGAGAGAAAAAGATTGTAATCGACGAAAAAAAATACGAGCTTTGGACTCCCCTGTATCCATTTCAGTGATTGGATCGGGCCAAAATTTGATGCCGATCGGCATAGTGGAGATACAGCTTATGACTGACTTAGCTTGAGGTTCATCAGTTGCTTCGAGATCTTTCTAAAAGCATGCCACTTAATCCAAACCTGAAACATTCTGACGTACCACCATCCACTCGACCCATGGTATTGGTCCACTCAACAGTGTGTTTAGACACTAAAAACTTTAGTGATTATGTCCTGTACTTGAAGGCACTTGACTATCCCAATATGGGAACAAATATTGCTTTATACCAGGCTTATTTTATTGTGTTAACCTCTAACAAGTACCTGTGTTGTACCTGCTTTAAAATGTTTCATTAAGAAAGATATTTTTTGTATGGTTTCAATGCACGGAGCGTGTACAGGTAGAGAGCTCTTGCATACATGGCGCCATCATGCTGTTATGTCCCTTTTGAATCTACTTGACCATTCCAGGCATACATACCTCACAAAGCACGTAGAACTACAACAATTTATCTACTAGTTATTGGCTAGTGTTAAGTTCTTCATAAGTAAATATAAATTTGACCAAGTACAAAATACAAAACAAAGTTATCAAAGTGTAAAAAGAAATATACTCTACTACTAATTCTACCAATGAAACCTCGGCTTTATGGACATTATGTATGTAAATTAATGACATTATGTATTGTCAATTTTAGTCGTATAATGGAATGTCGTTAGACTAGCCTCGAATCTGGCTGAATTTTAAATTGCCTCTTCTTCAAAATTTAATGACCATAACGGAACAGTGACAATATATAATCTCCTTAGTGTGCAACATGGTCACATATTTTTCGAAATATTTCTATAAATACTTGGGCACTAATCCATAGTTACAGTAAGACAAATTTGACTTTCCGTTACATGAAATGTTGCACAATATTAATTACATGATAATTCCTTTTATTATTATCATGATATTCATGATTAACTTTATGTTTTGAGAAACTAGGATGAAGCTAATTCTTATAGTCTTTAGTACATCTTTATGGTGTTAAGTTGCAAGAAATACATTAAAAAAAATAAACCTTCAGAATTTCAAAACCAAGTCCACAATAAGGTCAAAAAGTAACAACACTGAATGGTTGGATCTGATCAATAGTTACTCAAAGAAGTCATCAAGAAGATCAAAAACTACCAACACAAAATGCACTTTGTGGTTGGTCAAAACTTTGTGGTATAATAACCAAATCCTCGTACTTTAAATACCTACTCAAACAACAATATTGTTTACTGCGTCAATTGATGACTATCATAATACTTCTTACCAATAATGCTTTAATATCCTCATGATAACAAATGGACCAATAAGAGTTTCAAAACAACACTAAGTCCTGAAGAACACCCGAAAGATCAACAACAACACAAGACACACTGGTTAGTCAAAAGTCAGAACAACAAATCGAAAACACTGATCCTCAAGGGCTGGTCATATCGGAGAAACGTAATGTTTGCGAGTGAGTCAAGGAAGCACAACCGGCACGAAGAAGTTAGCAGAGGACGTAGGGTCCATGGTAAGCAAAAGGCATGACCGTCTGAAAGAAACTGGCGGTCGTATAGTAAGACCGCTGCACCAACAAGTGGGTGTAAAAGGCAGGTACGAAAGGAAGTGAGTTTTAGGTGTGCAAGATCATCCTCTGAGCCACGCTATGGAGCCGTCCGCTTGCTATACTTCTTTCCGGTTGGCCAGCGATGTAATGGTCGAATTCCACACCTGAGTACCTCGAAAGAGGTAGACATAATCCAGCACCAGCACAAAAGAACTGTTTGGTCTTCGTGGTTTAAAGCTCGCGAGACGAATTCCAAAAATATTACTATATGTTACTGGCGCGACGAGCTAGGTTATTTTGGACTAGACTAGTAGCAACGTACTGGAGACGGTGTGGAGTTCTTGATTATTGTTTTGTACACCAGAAGATCTATTTACGGAAGATAAAAGTTCAGGTTTTGTCGTAAGATGGGTAGCGGGTTTCTTGGAATGTTTTGTTGATTTATTTTAATATTTTCGAGTTTATAAGTTTGCGGTTATTGCTCATTGATGTTAGGAAGTTTGTTTACAATATTTTTTTTTATTAATATAACCGTTTTCAAGTAAAAGTACCTACATTAACAAGCCCATAACAAATCTGTGCAAACCTTGGAAACATTAATTGATTCAACGCAGTACTGATACGTAATTGGCGTGCTTAAATCCATTCAGTGCCAGCCAGTTGCTTCCAGTTCCTGTTCCATCATTCTCGAAAACTGTTCGATTCTTAATTGGCCGTAACATGCAACCGATCATGACAATCGCAATTATTTCAGCCAGCTTCAATTAAAGACTACACTTGCCGGACCGAGTGCGATCGAAATTGACCACTACAAGGACGGAATTATTTAAATTCCACAGAGAGCATTATTGTAAATATCGTTGTAGTTTTTAGTATTCATATACATACACTTGCTACTTGTGATTCACGTGTAAACCTAACAATTTCCGTCACATTTACATACAATAACTCGAATTTTAATGTATAAAACTAGCTATCTGTTGGATTAGACAAAGTAATATTTTATAAAATATGATATGACGTGAGGATTTAGAAGAATATGATGATAGTACCGCGCTGTATATGATTCTTCCGAAAGTTTTGACTCTGGACTTGTCTTTGTTTCAAAATAACAACAGTTTCTTTAGCTTGCTATGCGTACACATTAATAATAACGTTGTCAAAAGTTACTAATTATTTCTTATTCATATCACTTGAGAAGAGATAAATATAGTGAGACAAGTCTGTAAAATGTTAATTTCGTTAAAAATTCTATAATAACGGCGGATGTTTGGCCACAGTTGAAGACACACCGTAATTCTAAACATCCTGAATGCCAGACATTCACCTACATAATCTTCAATCAAGATGTATTACATTTATACCTGGGAAAACAGATAAGATTTATTTCCTTTTGCAAGGTAAGTTACGCCATCTTTATGCACGATGTAGATGGCGCTACTAGTTACAGGTTATTGCGTTTTAACGTTCACCATGACTATGATATGTTCAAATTTAAGTAAACCAAAAATTTCTTAGAGTTCACTTTACTGTATCGACGACCAAGTTCGAACAAATTCTAGGCTATTCCTGGAGGTAATAAAGGACGAAACGATCGACAAACATCCTAAAAGAGGAACAAAACCTTACCTGGTTTCCGCGTCAAGTCCAAGTTTGTTGTTATTGCTCTCGACTACAGCAGTCGTCTTCAGCTTATTGTCATCAGCACCTATGAGCATCTCAGTGCGGCCATTCTGGAATGGGGACGAAGCCCTCCTATCGTTTAGTTTACCGACGTCCAGCACTTGTCCAGTGCTGAGGTCCGTTTGCAATACACCAGCGTGTTTACTGTCCAGGAAACGGACATCGTTCGGTACTATTCTGTTCTGTTCTTTTCCTGATACAGTTGAATTCGGTTCGTCAAACTGTTGACTTAACACTATACTTTCGGCCGTCTCGTGACCATTGGTCTGACTGGGCGGTAACAGTTTCGCATCTTCAACCGTTGCTGATGAGACTGAAGAAGCGACGGCTGTTCTCCCACTTACGGTGGGGTTGTTGTTTAAATTTTCTGCTGCCGTCAGGGAAGTGACGTACAGCGGGGAACTGCTTATGAAACCGTTCAGTTCCTCTGTTGTTGTCTCTTGTTTGTTTAACTAGAAGGAAAAGAACTAATGTTAGAATTAATTAACGTAATTATTAATTCTAAGCAACATTCCAACATTTTTCAATAACATTAATATTCCAGGCGCGTTTCACATTTTTTTAAACACCCGGTATATGGTGCGATATTTTTCAGACCTACCGCCAATAAAAGATTTTCTAATATGGTGCGGACTTTCCTGGGCACACTGTATGCCTGTAATCTGTAATTATGGTTTATCTCTTCAGTATGAAAAAATCTAAAATGATAAAGCGTTTTGACACTTCCTGAAAAATGACAAGTTCCCTTGTTTATTTTTATTTACAAGTTAACAAAATCTAAATAAAGATCAATTGTTAAAGAAGTCCATTAAACTGACGTGTCCTAAAGCTAATCCAATCCAGTAGAACATTTCTAAGAATTCTAACAGAAATTATAATATGTTACAGGGATTACTTACGTAACCTTATGTATGTACCAACAGGAATATAATTTTCGCAGCTGTTTGCCTATGAAGCAATGTCGAAAGCGCCTATAACTCTTTATCTCATATCTACTTAACATTCTTTTGTTGAGTGTATTTCACCGTATACAGTAAGAGTCATAACTCCGATAGTTCATACCAGATAAGCGAGATCATGGAGTACCATTTCCTAGTAAACATAAATTGTTTAAATGTTACATGATAAAAACTTCCCAAAAAGATTAGGTAGTAATGGACAAACAATTACGCTTTTCAAATCGGAAAAGAAACCCCTTAATTAGTGAAATATTATCCAACCAGCATCCCACAGAAAACAAGCTAAGAACTTTACTTAAGGGTTGATTTTATCATGCGTAAATATTCATTTTTTAAATGGTTTCTCCATACTCCGGGTTCTTTCCAGCGAGGACGGCAAAAAAAGGCAAATCTCCTTCACCGTGAGGTCCTTATCACGGGCAACTGACGTACCCATTTTTTAGGCTCAAGTGATGAAATGTATATCTTCCGTCAAGTGGTTCAAGTGTCCCTCAAAACCGACCGGATCATGTGGTCGTACGTCATGAATACGAAATGGAACAGGTACAGATACTCTACGTTTCATGACATAAACCAGGGTGGTGAAAGCAGTGGCGTTACTTTCAAAAATTGACTTTTTTGTTAAATATTTTTACGTTTTTCTACAACAGTTTGGAATAATTTATGGTAATTACAAATCTAATACTAATTATTACTAATTACGAATCTAAAATGGTCTTGTTTACAGTGCCAAAATAGCTACAAGAAAACTCATTTCCAAAAAATATTAGGTAATTGTTCAATAGTAAAACAATTTTATATAAAACTGTTGAATTTATATGCTTATATATATATTATCCTCTATAAATGCTGTACAACAGTTTTCACTACGCCACTGTTCAACGAATTCCTTTCTTCTCCAGAACTAAGACCTAATGGCATAGCCGTAGATAGGTCAGGTTCTCCGTGTTTACATGCTTGATTTCAACTACCCGGTGACTTCATTTTCCCGGTAAATGTGCGTGTTTATATAGGCGCCAGACCCCAAACATTGTCTCAGTCATGACGGAAATTGCTCTGCCATTCAACAAATGACTGCGAGAATGTTTACGGCGTCAATAGGTCTTGTCGTATGCCATTCTAGCATGGACCGAAATAATTGACGACTTCCCTATTTATTCCAGCGTCAAGTGTGGACATTACATATTGAAGCAGGTGAGGTGGCTAGTAGGTAATAACTTGACGAGTAAAGAGATTTGTAACGGTGCCGCGGTGTAACGTTATTATGGTTTTGCGTAAAAAGGGTGTTGTCAGTTTCTCGTCAGTAGGATAATGGAACTAGAGAATTAAAAGGTTTTATTATGTCCATTTCCGTTAGTATGTATGTTACTTTGAGATTGCATGGTAACTAAAATGGTTGCTTTTTCTGGTGCATGTTTATTGTCTAAAAAATACAAACAATAGTTTTGATGAGACTATGGTTCAGAACTATTTTGCAACCCGTACTGTTAGCATCATCCACTAGCTCTGTGTATAAGTCAAAATTTTCGATTTTAGTTATTGGCCATTCTAGAAATATGTGGTTAAGGCTTCCAACCTGTCCACATTCGCAATATGGACATTTTAGGATACATTTTAGGTTATCTGCTATCTGTTACTGTTGTTACGAATGTCCGGCAGGGGGCGTTTCGGGTTTGACGTTACTGTGGTAATAGCAGCAAAACACGGGTCGACAAAAATCGATTTTTTGGATCGAAAATTGTTTTTAAGGCCGTTTTTTTGCTCAAAACTCTTTGCGAAGGGTATTTAGAGGGATCTTATCGTAAGACATGAGAGCGAGCGGCTTTAATAAGGTCGGCAGGAACGGATAAAAAACGTAAATTTTTGACGTTCATCGATCCGCTTGTCGGAATTTCTAGACGTCACGTGACATTTTCTCGAGGTTTGCCTTCACCCGAAGAGGTGCAAAAACGTGATTTTTTTCAAAATTGACGCATTTAATTTACAAAATATCGCGCAGTCCACGCGGAATTGTGTCCTTTTTTCAATTCGAGCGTCAAAAGTAATATCGAAAAGCCCAATTTTGCAGCTACTCGATCGCAAATGTCGGCGAAAATGGGCGATTCCGCTGAACACTTGAAAGTTCGTAATTAGTATAGGTAGATATCGAGTATCGAGCTGACACATTTTCCTTTGAAAGAAGAATTTTTCAATTTTCACTCCTTGTTTTTTGTTATATTGAATTTTATATTTTGACTAAACGAAACATGCATCTACATTTCTGGCAACACAGAGTCGACAACACCAAAAAAATGAACGGTACCTGGTGTGACAGTGTTGTCATATCGACTGGCTTGACGCGTTTGAGAGCAGACAGGCGTTCGAGACGTTCTCGCGCCTGCTGTTCCACGGCAATAACGAAGGCATCTTGTACATTGCTCGAGCAGAGGTCTACATCCACCGCTGCAAAAGAAAATTCACCACTTATATATTTTCGAACATGCTACATTATCTAGCTACTTTCTTCAAGAGTTCTCAAAGATAGCAAGAAGGGTTCTCCCAAAGTAATCGATATCCTGGAATTCAACACTGTAGTCGGTTTTCAGTTACGGAAGACTCACAAAATACGTCGCTGTGCTATCGACATAAGGGTCTATCGTATGTTTGCGGGAAAATGGATTAAATTTGGTTCTCATGTATTCTCGTTGGCTTCAGTTATTCATTTATACCTAAAGTTATTTTTTAAATTACGTTTTGACGAATATGCAATGCTATGTATGTAGTGCCAAGGATGTAGTCGGAAAGTTGGGTAAAGGCCACCCCTTGTCGTAAACTCTCTATTTCAAAAAAGAAACAGACCAAACCTTTCCGAGGAAGTAATATAAAGTTGTATTTATGAAATTGTTACGTGTGGAATGTTAGAAAGTCGTAATCAAGACAAGAATTTCATGTATAAATTATACAGGAGAGAATACATCTCAAGGGAAATGGTAATGTTAATTGCCATGCTGTGGTAAAAGGTATTGTATTATATTATGTATATTATGGATATCGTGTGCATTCGCAGTTTCTAGGTTTGTATCCATTCTTCCTACCATTGTTTACTGCTGGAAGAACCTATACGATTTAACAAAAAGTATGTTACGTTATTCTGCTTGAGTTTGCTATTCTTGAATTTTAAGAAACGAAAAATGTTTTTCATCCAAAAAATATATTCTTCCAAAAATTCTGATAAAATAATTGTTGTGAAAGAAATATCTGGGCTGGCCCTCAGCCAACTGTCCGACTACATGGTTTGCACAATTAAGTGTCTGAACACTTTTGCAATTACTCAATTTTGTGAAGCCAGGACCACTCTGACTCGACCTAACGTCAGTTTCTATGACATTTATCGTACAGACAATAATGTTATGTTATTGTTCTTTTAACTGATTTTGTTGCAGTTTTCTCAGTGTTTTTAAGTATTGCTGTATCTGTAAATCTAGCCCTGTTACAATAAATCCATTTTCAGTTTCTAGTTATGTAAGGCAAATCTGTAAGGCTGTCCTTTTGTGACAACGAAGAATAAAAAATCGACAATATTGGGTGCATTGCATTACCTATAAACCAGCAATCTTTTTATTTATTTCCGAATGTACCCATCAAAAATTTGGATGGTTTGCAAAGAAGAAGTATTTCCGTCTTCTTCTGTGACTAGAAGTAGGTGTTTTTTTTAACTTAATAGCGTGGTCCAACAACGTGAAAGTAGAGCTGATGGACCACCACTACCTGAAGCGACAGAACAGTCGCAAGTTTGCCCAACGACAAAATCACTGGCTACGCCGACACCGACAGTCGCAGAAAATAGAATGAGACGCGTCAGAAAGAAGCTCGTGCATTTAAAACTGTTACTTTCATTTTTGGCGTCACCAATGTCGAACCACAAAGTTGTGCATCTGGCTTTTCCTCCAATATTTCTACCAAATTTTCCATCAGTATTGACTCAACCACAGTCATCAAAACCAACCACATTCTAAGACTATGTAGTTCAGCACCGAGAACTTATGGTTTATGTAATCGAATAAGTGGAAGAATACCGACCTCAAGCAAATTAACTCCAGTCAATTGCTGTGTGACGCCCGTGGGCGCGGTTTTTTGCCTTTTGCCTTCGTGATCTCCACGCCAAGCCGGCGGACGGACCGCGTGGCGTTGCGTTTCGATTTTGCGGCATTCCGGTTAATGGTTATGCGATGGTGTTGTGAAACCAGAGTATCCGAGAGTTCGCTGACCCACCCAGAGAGGAATAACTGTTCAGCACACACATACAGCAACACTATCAACGAGCTACCGCTGACTGTAGGTACACCCATCCATATGCCCCCATTGTGAAAAAGCAAGCCTTCCGATGATGGCCTGCTCCATCTCGCACAATGGGTCGGAGAATGTGCCTTTCTGTACCATATCGTACAGGAACTGTGTCATATGACAATCAAGATTGACCATTATGTAGGAATTTGTTGATTTAAAGAGACAGGATGTTTGTTACCTTTGTAATTTTGTGCAATAAGCGTAAAATGTAAGAATAATGTCAGCAAACAGATCGAAAGGAACAAATAGAGGTGGAAGAGTATCCTCGTCATTCTGGAATGTTGAAGTGTTGAACAATAATATGCTATAAGTATGTTAATCTTTTTCAAGCATAAACTCCATTGAATGATGGCTAAATCTGTCGCAAATGAATCTATTAACATAGAATGAAACAAACCATAGCAGAAGTAAAGTAATGTAATAGCCGGGAAAAAAGTATGTGGGTATGTATGTGTGTATATGAATATATCTGTATGTGTATGTCTGTGGACACGATAGCGCCCAAACGGTAGAATGAATTGCGTTGAAATTTGGTATTTTTATTTAGAATAATTAGGGAACGAACTTGATTCTTTTTGGTGACAATCTGACAACCGAAAGTGGCAAATGTTACATGCATCTTCTAAGGAATTTATCCGATTGAGACCAAACTCATACCAACTCATCCTCCAGTGGTTTCTCAAAATTGGATAATTTCAAAAGTGTTTAGATATTTTTGAAATGATGACGACTGTAAAAGAGTTCTAAAAGTGAATTGCAATCATTCCACCATTGTGGAAAATATTCAATTCCTAAAAAAAGATATATTTACAATAACACCTTGACTGGGTTATAAAAACAAAATCATTATGGTATTTAAATTATTATTATCTGAAATATGGTAAGTGCAATAATGGACCACGTGCAACCACAAGCCTACTTTTACCACAGTTCTCAAAACAATAAATAACAGACGTCCAACTACGAAACAAGAAGATCTATTCTTTCTATAACCTGTGATTGTAACTACTTCGAGCATATTGAGGAGTAACATTTCCTCCATTAAGGCTACATGATACACAGATTAATCTCACATTGGCCAATTGACCAAATGGTATAGTAAACTATAGAAGAAGATTTATAAGGATCTTCATGGTCATAGTGACTATGGGGTACGAAAAATTCTTCAACATGTCGGATGCAGACATTCGCTTCCACATTATCCAGTTAGCCTTGACTCCGAGCTGTTGGGAGTTCAACCATTGCTTGCTGTGCCTCTCAGAAAAGAACATCACAGTCGTGATTTCACCTCACAACGTTTCACCATGGCCACATTTTAACCAGAAAACGTTCAACAACATGTTATTGTAATACGACCACGACACCGTTCTATCATAATAATAAATCGGAGATTATCATTGCAATATTTGTAGAATGCATCGCCCATTATGGTAACTTTAGAAGACCAACCACGACGCCCACATATTTGATATTTAATTATAACGCATTTAATTAACGTTTAATTTAATAGTTTAAATTTTCATTCTGCATTTAATAGTTCTAAGAAGTGAGTTGTTATTTCCGCAGCACGAATTTCATAATGTACCATGCACCCATTTCAACTTTCTATACTTAACCAAGAGGATAAACTTTCAAAAAGACCTCGAGAACAAAAATAATTCTTTCAGAAGAATTGAAAGACGCAAGTCATACCCCAGGTTGTGTCGTTTAAAATCCAATATGCGAGGGAAAATCCAATTATAGACAACAATTAACACCAATCCACAACCGTTGAGATGTCGGTAACACTATATGGCACTGAAACTGACCACCCCGTGCGGAAAACACCCGGATTTCGCGCGTTTTTCCCCTGCGAAAAACAAAAACTTAGATCGCGATCACGTCCAACGCGTTTTAGAACGTAGCCAACGTTCGTTGGTTACTATACTATACTATACACTGTACCAACAAGTCTACTATACAGGTAACCTCTACCTGTGTGACGTGTTGCCGCGAATGGCCACGACTTTCGACGAAATGACCAGTCAGTTGCGGTTCAAATGCTCCGTACTGGGCTTGATAAAAACACAATTGTTGGGCAAATGAGTGCCCGGTATTGTTTACTGTTCCATTTTCCTAACTGTATACAGTATGCTTAACACGGATTCAAAGAAACGTTTTGGTTATCGAAATGTCCTAGTTAGTACTATTAGCTATTCTATTTTGTTCTAAGATATGTCATTGTGGTGTTCTTCGATGACTTTGATGGTTCTTTCAGCAAAGTATAGACAAATTCTTCAAAATTCTACCTATTTAACACAATTTTTAAAATAATTATTTCTACAAGTCGTTTGAACTTTGTCAACAATATGTTCTTGAGGCCCAAGTTTGGAACACCTTGTAACACAATTAAGCACCTTCGCCAAATTCATGCCTATTCAGTTTAGAGCCAAATTAATTTGTAGTATAATGTCTTTTGCTTCATGTCAAATGTTATTTGTTAAAGAAGAAAGACAGTATTTTAACTAAAACATTGCAACTTTAGCTTTCACTTAAACCTTGCAAATTTAACTTGACTTGACCAAGGTCCTAAAAAGATGTTTAATTGAAAAAAAGATCATTTGCAGAATTTGTCTGTCTATAATCTACCAAAGATTGTTCTAAGATATGTCATTGTGGTGTTCTTCGATGACTTTGATGGTTCTTTCAGCAAAGTATAGACAAATTCTTCAAAATTCTACCTATTTAACACAATTTCTAAAATAATTATTTCTACAAGTCGTTTGAACTTTGTCAACAATATGTTCTTGAGGCCTAAGTTTGGAACACCTTGTAACACAATTAAGCACCTTCGCCAAGTTCATGCCTATTCAGTTTAGAGCCAAATTAATTTGTAGTATAATGTCTTTTGCTTCATGTCAAATGTTATCTGTTAAAGAAGAAAGACAGTATTTTAACTAAAACATTGCAACTTTAGCTTTCACTTAAACCTTGCAAATTTAACTTGAGTTGACCAAGGTCCTAAAAAGATGTTTATTTGAAAAAATGATCATTTGCAGAATTTGTCTGTCTATAATCTACCAAAGATTGTTCTAAGATATGTCATTGTGGTGTTCTTCGATGACTTTGATGGTTCTTTCAGCAAAGTATAGACAAATTCTTCAAAATTCTACCTATTTAACACAATTTCTAAAATAATTATTTCTACAAGTCGTTTGAACTTTGTCAACAATATGTTCTTGAGGCCTAAGTTTGGAACACCTTGTAACACAATTAAGCACCTTCGCCAAGTTCATGCCTATTCAGTTTAGAGCCAAATTAATTTGTAGTATAATGTCTTTTGCTTCATGTCAAATGTTATCTGTTAAAGAAGAAAGACAGTATTTTAATTAAAACATTGCAACTTTAGCTTTCACTTAAACCTTGCAAATTTAACTTGACTTGACCAAGGTCCTAAAAAGATGTTTATTTGAAAAAAAGATCATTTGCAGAATTTGTCTGTCTATAATCTACCAAAGATTGTTCTAAGATATGTCATTGTGGTGTTCTTCGATGACTTTGATGGTTCTTTCAGCAAAGTATAGACAAATTCTTCAAAATTCTACCTATTTAACACAATTTCTAAAATAATTATTTCTAAGTTGTTTGACCTTTGTCAACAATATGTTCTTGAGGTCTAAGTTTGGAACACCTTGTAACACAATTAAGCACCTTCGCCAAGTTTATGCCTATTCAGTTTAGAGCCAAATTAATTTGTAGTATAATGTCTTTTGCTTCATGTCAAATGTTATCTGTTAAAGAAGAAAGACAGTATTTTAACTAAAACATTGCAACTTTAGCTTTCACTTAAACCTTGCAAATTTAACCTACTAAAGTAATTTTTCTTCTTGTGGTTTACGAAGTTGTAAGATATATTTTTTCATAACGCAGCACGTGTTAATTCCGATATTTTTCTACATGATGTTGAAAAAATCTGATGTGGCCAGGCACATGACTTTATCATACGATACAGCCGTGTTCAAGGGGGCAATTTGGAAGTTCAAGGGGCATCCGTTTATATTATGATTTAATTTTTTTTCCAAAAAATTGAATGGACATAAATTATACAAAATTTTCTCTACTATAGTTTATTATTTAACTATTTTGATGAAATTACAGAAATGGCGGCTAATTTGCAAAATCGTTGAAAAATGATAAGAGTAAACCTCGAGTTCCTTTGGGCCCTTTTGGACAAAACTTCTTTCAGCTCTAAGTTTAGTCACGAAACTTCTAAATATGAAGTTTCGTCTCGATACCTTCAGTAGTTTCTCCGGAATCGTCGCCACAAAAAACGGGTACACACACACAGACATTTTTTTGTACCTTGGTCAAAAATGTTCAGGGGGCCCAAAAAGACCTATTTCCGCTAAAATCTCATTTTTTTTTTCGACACGATTACAATACTTTGTCATACTACGTATGATAAAGTAAAAATCATCACAATCGGTCAAAAAATACCCGATTTATGGAAGATAAAAGTTAAATTTAAAAAGTTTCAGTTAAAACATTGTATCTTCTTTGAAAATTAACATATCGAAGTTAGACAAGACTTGACCAAGGTCCTAAAAAGATGTTTATTTGAAAAAAAGATCATTTGCAGAATTTGTCTGTCTATAATATTCTGACAGAATCGTCAAAATCTACCAAAGATTACAGAAGTTATAGAAGATGTTTGTGGCACTTTGATTTCCAACAAATATTTATTACTATTACAAAAGATATAATCTTAATTAGTACGATAAAATGCACATAATAGTGCTTCCCACTGATAAAACTGCAACAGTTACTGCTTTAGACGTAACTTTATGAGACACTGAGATCGGTGTGATTGAAAAATACTATTGTTGAGTCAAATCCACAAATTACAAGTTATTTTCGATACACTTGTCGAAATCATAGTTTCACTCTTTGTTCAAAGAACATTTAAAGAACAGAAACAAACAAACTTTTTGGTGCATTTTCAACACTATTACGGTCCTAATATGCACTCGTTATATAATTTTTCATTCCAAAGTGAGTTCTAAAACCTCTTCTATACGTTTATGTCAACTTTCAATATTCAAAGTAACATTAAAAGTGGCGCAGATATATAAAATATATGTACGGCGCGGCATAAAAAAGGATTATAATTATATTTAATAAATAATAGTTTATTAATTCTATTTCAAAATAATAAAATAACTTATGTCGATAGCACATTAACGTCGATTTAGAAATATTTAAGAATAAACCGTTTATGATAGATTCCAGTTAAGGAAATAATGTATAGTAAGGTAATGTTAACTCACGTTTGATGCCCCCACTCTTCCTTTTCACGCGAAGGCATATTGTCCTCGATCTGATGCACTGCAAAACAAACAAAAAACATGCAATAAGCAAAATTGGTCGAACTGTTATGTTTCGACATTAATAACAGTACCTGGTGAATATGATTTATTACTTCTGTGTGCGTTGCATCCTCCAATGTTCGCCCGTTTACTTCTAAGATTTCATCCGCTATTTCCAAATTATCTTTATCTGCCGGTGATCCTGCAACAACAGAGACAAACATGGCACTTTTCTGATTCAAGCACTTTTTTCATGATGTAGTGATATAGCCAGAAAGAGGTCAACGTTTACCAAAAACAAATACAGGTTTAATTACTATAATAGTTCTCTTAATTTACCATGACTAGCAAAACTTTTTTTACAATAGAAAATGGAATTATTAATGGATGCCTACTTACCATAAAGCTTAATTTTCTTATCTTTCGTTTCGGCTAAAATTATTACATAACCGCCCAGATCGACCATGTTTTGCAATGAGTCTCTGAAACAATAAGAAAGTTTTCGTTAGTATATTTTTGTTAATCGCATTTGTTTATTGTATATTATCATTTAAATGGTAGATACTTTAAAATCAAATGCTGATGACACAGTCCTTTTTGCGGTAAAGTAAACACAACTAAATATCTTGGCACTTGACGCTAAACTCCGGTGGTAAGCCCATCTCAAAATGAAAAGAGAAGAGTTGGGCATTTGCTATAGAAAAATGTACATATTGGCTTCTTTGAAGAATCTCTGTCCTGTCAACACATGGTCACTGGCATGACATATGTTACTCTAGGACTGACCTAAGGTTGGGGGCATTTGATGTTAGTCTATGACTGACATTAGTCTATGACTGACTCAGGCTTGGATGCAGAGTGAGATGCAGAATGTCCCTGATAATTTGAGGTTAAATTAAACTCAAGATGAGCCGCAATCTTTGATGTAGGTACTTCAATAAACCTTCAAGGGTTTTTGTATGAAGACATGAATGATGATACGAAATAGAAAAACACAAACAAATATTGAAAAATTCTAAAAGGACGAGAGGTCACAGACAATAAAAAAAATTCGAAAGATTTAGTTGGTTGCATCGCCATCTGTGTCAGAGATGCAAGCAGCCAATCTCCAACGGGTCGTGGAGAGATTTTGAAGGTTAGGAAACAAAATCCATAATGGCGTAAATGGGTCAAAGCTACGTCTTGATGATGACGGTGATTCTTTTCCCGATTGAGGAGGCAAAATGCAGCATGCATTTTTAGAGAATTATTCTGAAAATTACCGCTAAAGTCATACCTACTTTGGGCTTGTATTCGGATACATTCCTTACAATATCACAATTAGTTTAAATAATGCGTTTATTTCGAAACGTGAGGTGAGTTTGAGTTTGTGCGTTCCTATACGTTTCCAGAAGAAACTGGTGTTTTATCTTTCGTGAAAAGTTTTATCTTTCGGGAAATTGTTGCTGCGTGTCGCATATATATCACGATATATGCTTTATATATTTCGGTTTAGCGTATATTCTCTTTTTGGCTTTTAGAACAGGTTTCAGGTACTGTTGTTGTCTTGTGTCGTACTGTAGCGGTTTTTCACTAAGAGTCTCCGTTTTCTCGTTTCTCCCATTTCGGGAAATTCCTCTGGTGTGAAACCATCACCATCACTACTGGTGGCCATGATGCGGACACTACATCTTTGGAGACGCGACGCGGGACTCTGACTGACCGTAAAGTAAGGCCTCCACGGAAAATTCAGTGTTTTTCAGAGGAGCCATGACCCGGTACGAACACCGAACTAACCGAAACGGGTGTGGAAAAGACGACCGACCGCGCGAGATCAATAAGGGTTGCACAGCATCCTTCAGCTGTAACATCCCCGTGGAGGGAGTACTGATGCGCTTTGGATACCCAACAAACCCCTTGCGTACGCGCTACTGCGAGACTCTGCGCGAACTGTCGCGCTGTTCGAATTTTATAGCCCTTTTTTGACAAGTTGTGCCTTTTTCATTTCATTTTTTTCAGTTAATTATACACAAATTATTCGGAATTAATACTTTCTTAATACAATTCCACAAGGGAACAAATTTCCAACTTTCTGATACAACCGAAAAAGAAATTATTTGTACTGTTTTAAAGTACTGCTTTCAAGCTGTATTTTGATGAATCGTTAAAAAGCCACCATTCAGAAGGATGATGGGAACATCAAACTCGTTCATAAAACCCTCAACATCGTCACATAAACGAAAAGATCCTTCCATTTTAAAATATGGTTTTAAAGTCTCGTTACGCTTTGTAAATAAGGACACTGTCACACCTCGTGCGAAAAGATTCCATTCCTGTAGCTTAGAACCCAATAACTGGGCTTTTTCTTTTGATAAACCTAAGTCTTTAATCAAATCATTCAGTTCGCACTGGTTTATAAGGTGAGGTGTTCCTAAAACTTCAAATGGTGAATCCTCACGACTTGCCTGATTTGACAGAGTGATTGCAGACACTGTGTCAAATCAGGCAAGTTTCTCGAAATTTCTTCTGTGTAAAAAATCGACTATGATGAAGTGGAAAGTGTTCGCACGCGAAAAAAAACTTGCAGAACGTTAACATAGTAAGATTTGACCCGAAAACGCGTATTTCCACTGAAATTTCGATTTTTTTCCATCGATTACAAAACTTTCCTTCTACTAACTTCTAACTAACTAACTTCGACTAACTATAGAATATCATTCGTAAATATCAGAATAAGTTTTTGGTCAATTTGTATTCTATACGTGGCTTTCTAATAAATTATGTAGTTAATAAATAATCATGTATAAATCTGCATCGTTATTTTCGCTAGATTCTGAATGGGAATCTGCAAAAGTAATTCACGTTGCGGTTTTTAAATTCAGAATTATTGTGCCTAAAGGCAGCGATAGGTGAGTTTTAATTTTTTTGTATCAAACCTATTCCATTGTTATGCATACACAACGATAATTATTATCAACTCAAAACAAGCATACATAATTTTAATTTATCTTTGTTTGTATTTCCGCCGTGGCCTAATCTAAAAGCACCCCGACCCCACATCTAGTTATGCTCCGCTTCACATTTATTTTCACCATCATACCACAACGCACTCCGAGCCGCGTCCAGCTACAAAATAACATAGACAAACTAAAATTCCACTGTTCATCTCCGACCGTCCACATTCCATTTAATCTTATTTTTAGACTTTAAAATATGCCAGTAGCGTCATCCTCCTGAAACGCGCCCTACAAGACACACCATTCGATAAATCATTAGCTCCTAACGCTCGTACAGATGGCAGCACCGGTCGGGCCTTCAACCCCTTGCGGATCGCCACTAAAACGTCAAAATAAGGTACAGCTGATTGATTTCGACGTCGTTTAAATGCTGCTGCCAATCAGCAGCAGTTTTTAATTTGTAGCCTGCAATGTCAGGCTCTAATCAGCCTATAGTTTGCGAGGAGATATTCGACGAAACAAGCCACCCTTCAGTCGACGGTACGTGCCTTGCTTAGTTAACGTGTTTTCCCTGCAAATAAATGTATTGATTGCACCCCTTGTGATTATTATTTATAGAAATCATCGAATATGCCACCAAACTTGGTATTGATACTAATAATGAACCGCAATTACTACCATTGGCCGCTGAAGGGCTCATGAAAGCACTTCCACCTGGCTGGAAACCAATGTAAGTCTTTATTTAATTAATAATCCAGTATTTGTCATTAATGTACCGAAATTATCGAAGAAATGTTTTATGTTAAACTAACCAAAGAAACTTGAAACTTGTCAAAATGACATATGTCACATTGACACCTGTGACTTTTGACGTTTGTTTGAAGGGGGTTTTGCTTGTTTTTTAGCGTTTGTCGATAAAATATATTTCTTCTTTAACACAGAAATGTGTTGACGAGCATGCACATGTTGTAATGTAGTTTCCTATATCAATAAAATTGAGGTTTTGACTTCTATCCTTCTATTATGATAGTTTTTTGTTCCTAAACTTAATTATTTTTTTTTCTATTTGGAACAATTTCTTTTTAAATTATAAACAGATTCTTTGGCATTATTCCTAGCTAATACAATGTTTAAAATAATTCATTTGATTTACGTAACCGGTATATTTTTGTGGTTTAAGTTTGAAACATCCTGTAGAGCAATTAAGGACCTTGGTCAAGTTTAAAGCCAAATTACAATGTTCCTTGATTCCCTAGCTATATGTCAATTAACTTGAGGTAAAGATGGGTAGAAAGTTCAATTTATAAGAGTTTATATAAATATATTAATACTAAATAATATGTATAGCAAATTTCAGCCCAATCCGTTGTACAGTTTGGGCGCTATCGTGTTCACAGACATACACAGATACCAACGTATATATACATACATATATCCACATACATACATACATATATACATTATTATCGGCATTTTGTTTACTGTTATGATATTTCGATGTTACTTTCCTCCCTACATTATCTCTCATGTTGTATAACTATTAAAACATTTAAATCACAAAACTTGTTTACTTACAGTTACGACGATAAAAAGAAGGGTTACTATTATTACAATAATCTAACTGGAAAGACACAATGGGAACATCCCTTAGACGAGATCTATCGGGGAATAGTAGTGAAAAAGCGCGCCGAAAGTCAATCTTTAAGCTTAGGAGAACCAAATGAAGACGCGACATACACGAGAGACGACCTCCCCAGTTACGAAGAACCTCCGAAATTCTTAGAAATAATGGGCGTAAGAAAAAAAGACGTTAAACTATTACCTTTACCAGCGAAATTAAGCCCCCTAGGAAAACTAAACGACCCGTTATATCCCAAATTACAGAAGCAAAAATCAGAAGACAAGGTTACGTCTACGTTTAGCTTACCCAAAGGAGGGATGATGCATCGTTTCAACAGTTTTGACTGCGGGGATAATAAGAACGAGTTGAAAATTTCGGGTGGAGGGAGTATGTTTTTGAAGTGCAACACGAAACATTTGGAGGGTGGAAGTATTAAAGATACGCTCTCCCCGGATTCTTGTAATTACCCTAAAGGGATTTTAAGGGAGAGGGGTTTAGAAAACTCTAGGAGTATGGAATTTCCCAAAAGTGACAAATCAGATAAGGACGATGATGACCGAAAAAGTGTTCGTTTTAACTTGGAGCAAACGCCGGACATTACGTTTGATTTTTCGGATAGCAGCGATAACGAAATCAAGGATATGATTAATGAAAGTAATCCGGTTATTAACGTGAGTATAAACACAAAACCAAAATCGCGATTTACCGTCTCGCCTGTACACGACATCTTGAAAAGTCACGCCGACGAAACAAAGAAAGAAAATAATCTAAAACTAATCAAACCACACCCGAAAGATTTCATCAAACCGAAGTTAAAAGGCGAAAATTCCGATACGGACGAGGAATCAACAACGAATTCCGCAGAGAAAAACGATAATAACAAATCTCTAGATAACACAGAATTGAACAAAGGGACCACCATGAACATCACCAAAGAAAAACGCGAAGTCGAGAAGAGCATAGAGAACCAAATCGAAGATTACCGAAAGAAACTATGGGAAGAAAAGAACAAGGAATTGAATAAATACAAGCAACAGATCGAGCAATCACACAAGTCCGAGTTAGAACGCATTTTAACCACAGAAAAATCGAACCACGAGGAAACCATCAAAACCCATTTCGAGAAACTCCAGTTGGAAATGGAAAATAAACAAACAGAGATCCTGGATATTGAACAAGCTAAATACGATGAGAAACTGAAGACCTTACTCGTCGATTTGGAGAATAAGTTCAAACGCGAGGAGTCGGACTTGACTGAAAAGATGAATAAGGAATTTTCAGAAAAGAAAGCTCAGTTAGAGGCGCAGATGGCGGAGAAGCTGGAATTGGCTGAAAGGGAGTTGAATAACTTATTAGAAAAGCATAAGGATGAGTTGACGGTCTCCCATAATGCAATCCTACATGAGATTCGCACGAAACATGATCATGTTATCCAAGAGATGAAGAAGGAATTCATAGCAGAAGTAAGTAACATATTCTTCAGTAACTTTTGGAACCTCTTGCTCTATAACTTAGTGAAATATTTTAGGAAGCAACGATAAGGAAAGATCATCAAACTCAGCTGGCGGATTTGCGTAGGAAGATAATGGCGGACCTTGAAAATGAAGCGAACAAATCGAAAACCAGTGACGAGAAAGTGTTTGAGAAAATGCGGTGTGAGAAACGCCTGTTGGAGGATAAGTACAGATGCTTGAAGGAGAAGTACTACAGGTTGAAGGCGGATGTTAAGTTATCACTGGAGAAGAGGAATCGACGCCGTGAACAGAGCACCACCACCACGGGCTCGGAGACTGAGAGAAGCAACTCGTTGAACAAGGAAAGGTTAGTCTTGATTCTAGACAATATTTCTGGACAATTTCTAGACAATATTACAATTTCGACACTAGACAACTTGCTTCTCTGATATATTTGTTTAAGGTAGAAGTTTAGCTCCTGATATAAAACTGAAAAATATGGCGCGTTATTATTTCAATTTATGAGAAGAGCAGGTCGTGTTTTAGCATCGTGCTTTCGCTAATGCGTTTCGGAGATATGTGGAAAGGGCGAAAACTTGTTTTCCGGCAACGACTTTCCTGGGTTTCAGGACATAAACTACTTTTAGCCCCAGGCAGAGTTATGTATAATCGCGTGGTACTCAACATTTATAGATGTTTCAAACTAAGAAGAGCACAGTTGTATATGCAACCAAATATACGCGGGTCAATTTATAAACCATACGCTAGGTATTATTGGTCGCATATGTTACGGTGCTCTTCTCTACGCGAAATAAATTCCGTCGATGCACAAAAAGAAATTTAGTAATGCCTTGTACTTCTATATATAATGAAACCACTGTTTACAGGAAATGTTATTGTTATTTTCTTTGATTTCACGTAAATTTTCAGATCTCCCGTTCACTCTCCTTCTTCAGCGCGTAGAAACTCCGACAAACCACCGACGCCAAAGCACACACGCCACGAGAAGCCAAAACCCGAAAACAAGGTGACGCGCCAGCTGATAATACAAGATATGGACACTTCGATGAGCGACCACAGCTACAGCAACAATAAGAACGACGAGGAGCAGTTCAAGAACGAGAACAATGACTCCTCCGACAGTAACACGAATCCAGGGCGGAGCCGCAAGAAGCTCTTCTCGCGTCTGAAGAGTTCCTCGGCCACCAGGGCGTCGAGCGCCGGGAAATCGAGGAAGATGCAGCGTTCTTGTTCGCCAGTGGAGAACCTGAGGCGGCAGCTGCAGAAACTGGAGGATCTCGAAGACCAGTTCCCGCAGAATACCGGTAGCGATACGTACCATTTGAGATACCCATTTACCGATGATCAGAAATTTGAAGGTAGCACCGAGTTGGAGTTTTTTAGGCACAGGATCCACCTGGAACGCGACTCCATCAAAAGGGCCAAAGAGGGACTACGATCGCAGAAGAATCTCTTCCAGCAGAGGCAGAAAGATCTGAAGTTGAAGCACGGGACCATGGCCAGACACACCCTGCAGCAACTCTGTCAGGTAGTGTATGAAGATGGGGCAGGACTGCCGGTAATATTTTCATCTTTTAGTTGTTTTAAGCATTTTCACACTCTTTTAAAGCACAAAAATCGTTATCTTTCTTCTGGTTAATGGTCGACTTCTTTCGCTAGAGCTTTAAAACTTACAAATGAACATGCTAGTCAATCACATTAAAAACGGAAAGTTGTTTTTCAGGAGGAGAAAGAACTAACTGACATGGAGGTGTCCTTACACCGTACCAGGAGCCTACTAGGTGAGAAAATAATAAGATTGAGGCACCTGGAACAGTCTCTACAGAGAGCCTCCGTCTCGGACGACCACGGCAAGCTGGAGGACACGACGTTGAGCGACGTGTCTTCGCATAGTGCGAGCTCCGGGATAAGTTCGACCGAGTTCGCGATGGCCGACGCCGCCGCCACCAGGTCATTATTTAAGAGTGAGAATTTCCAGGAATCCTCCGAGATCATCCAGAGCCTCGAAAACCTCAACTCGGAGATCAGGGAGATCTGGGAGGTGCTGCACAAGCAACAGCAAGCTGGTAACATCAATTCAAGTAAGTTTTGTGTCTTTTTCATGGGGTTTCTTGTTTCTGTCGTGCGAATCTTCTTGCTTCTTTTCTTGCCTTCGTCCTTACTCTAATAATTCTTGCCTTCATCTTCGTTCTTCTTCTTATTCAACATACTTCCTTTGTCACTTTTGACAATTTAGGTCTTTTTATTTTCATCTTATTCTTCTGATTTTTTCTTGTCATTCTTCCTTTTTTTTGTCTTGTTTTCACCTTCTTGGGTCTTCTTTTCCTGACAACTCTTCCTTTCTGTCTCTTGAATCTTTTCTTATTCGGACATTTAGTTTTATGTTCTTTCCTCTGACTTTCCTTATCTGGCCACATCTTCTTGCTTCTTCTATTAGGTTTCTTCTTCTTTGGTCTCTTTTGACACTTTTCATCTGCTTCCTTCTGTTTTTTCCTGACTTTTTTTATCGTGCTTTTATCTGCTTTCTTCTTCCTTTTCTTACAATTCTTGTTACCTCTCTTTCCATACTTTTCTTCGTTCTTTTTCCCTTCTCTATTATAAGTAACATCAGCACCCTATAAAACTGTTTTTATCACTGCCTTTTCGATTTCATTTAGTAGTCCCACCTTTACCCTTAATCTACCCAGATATGGGATGGCCGGTGTTGGCTGGAGCGGCGCCCCCAGTGCCAGCGCCCCCTTCCATACCAACCCTCGCGGACAGGTTACACAATTACAGGCAACACGTAGCCTTAGCCAATGCACAGAGCACCGTGGTGACTCATGCGACCCAAGGGGCCACAACCACCTTGGTGGAGCGGACCAGAAACCTACGCCACTGGCTGCGACAGGCAGGGATGGACTCCGCCAATGATAGCAATACTCCGCAAGCCACCCTCTAAAAACTACTTGCCTATAATACTTCTTAGAGCGAACGATTATCAAAACGGAACTGAATCTTTCAATTGGTATTTTGTAGTAATTTTGTCTAAGATCAATTTTCGATGGTATATCAGTTATTTTTCTGTAGTTATCGCGGTGTATTTAAATGTAAACGGTGTCAAAGAAGGTGTCCCATAATGAAGCGTAGTGAACATCTGTCAAATTGCGCTCCCTACTTGCAGCGCCATCTGCCGAATGTCGGTGGCCAAGTTTGGAACTACGGGCAGTACACCCAAATGAATCTGATGTTCCATTTTTCTCAGTTTTATTCTCAGTCTGACAGATGTTTGCTATGTTTTATTTGAGGCACTGTTATATCTGTTTGTTGATCAAATATATACATATATAAGCAGTCTAACATTAAATTAGAGAAAGATATAAACAATTCTAACTACTAAAGAGAAAAACTAATAAGTCTGAGATTTAGATATATCTTCTACGGTATAAATTCTAAGGGGGATAAGATTTACTTTATAGACTGAAAAGTAAACCAGATTTGTTGATTCACAGTTCGCAGTGTGGTTTTTCTTGTACCCCCTGAAGCTTTTGTAGAAACTTTAAAGCGATTACTTATGACAATGAGTAACTAAAACTTTTCTAATATTGTGTTATAACTTCGAATATATTCTATTAAATCTTATAATCAGTTTAATATTTGTCAGGATTTATGAGCTAATATTTCAGATGGAGTTTAATTATAATAATCTACTATATAATAATTCACTTCTTTGTTATTTTATTATTGTATTATTCCACGCAACGTAAAATTAAAAATTCTAGATAGATAACAGAAGTCAATATAACTAGAAGGTGTTTTAAAGTGAGATAAGACATATGAATAAATAGACAAAGTGACTGATGCTTTTTAATAACTGCTGGAAGACATCTTAAAATTATTAATAGTTAAAAAATATATATGAAATCATGTGCCACATAAAAATTGATTGTTAAATTTAAGAAAAAATTACACATACTTTCGTTTTATAGTTGGTATACCTAATAAGTCAACTTAATTCTAGTCATTTGCATTTCGAAATAAGATTTATTTTTAATTTGTGATTCATATCAGTATTAGTTAATTAATCAAAGAGTTATTTTTATATCTTCTATGGGTAACTTATATCAAAACTATTTTTTGAAAGGAATTATTTATTCTAAATATGTAGAAAGTACAGTTTCTTTTTGCTTTGTATAAAAACCTATTTGCCTTTGTACTTGCTTACATATTATATCAATAAAAGTATACCACAGACATGTTATCTTTCATTTTTGACATAAGAAACTTTATTACATATTCAGATTACCTGCTATTTTATTGCACCTGGTTTTTGCAAATTAAATTTTTATTTTCCCTCCACTATACTCTAGAAGCAATGTAATGCAATCAACCAAATTTTTTTTTGGTAAATACGCATTTTGGGGTCCCCTGAATCCACTAGAGCAAGATTTCAACACTACGATTTTTTTCTTTTTAACATATTTGATCTTTTATATATTTGTTCTGTACAAAAGTGTAGTAAAGAATAAAAACTCAAAAATATTTTTTTAAAGTCTTACTTTATTAAAAAAAATCGTCAATTTATAATACAATAATGCCAGCTTTAAGAGCCTTGCGTTCTTTAGCCTTGACTTGGGCGGCAATACGATCTAAATCACGTCTGCCTTGGTTTGTGATTTTCCTGCCACCTTCTGGAGTCTTTTCGATCAACTTCAGCGCCTCCAAGCTCTGGAGGGACCTGCGAGCGATGCTTCCCGCGGATCTGCAGAAGTGAGACGGCAAGGTTCCGTTACGTTTACGAGAACCGAAGATCTTTGTTACGGATCCAACGCCAATGGGGGACCTGATATAAATGTGCCTAATAACAGCAGAACAACGGACGTAGTACCAATCGGGGTCATAAGGAGCAAGTTCCTTAGCCCTTGAGGTCTTTACTAGGTCAACCCATTCTGGAACCTTCAATTTTCCAGATCTGTAAGGATTTGTAGGTTTAGGGGTTATGTTAAAAAAATATTTAGAGTTTTACTTACTTCTTGAGGAATTGGGCAAAAGCCTTGACGAACTTGTGTTGGTCAACATCTTTTAAGGTAACCGACGGCATTTTCTGTAAGAGAAACACAATTTAGAACAAGTTAACAAAACATGGCAACACGTGAAGACGGTCGATAATCACAAACGTGCCTCTGATAGTATACACGCAAAAGACCGCGGAATTTAATAAAAAGCAATTACTTACAACGTTAGGATATCAATAATTAATTATATGATAGATATTTGCTCGATTTATAAGTTAAATATTGATGTAAAGTAGCAGAAAAACGCACTAACCTGTCACTCTTGGTACGTCCAAGCGGAAAAGAAGGTACGCGCAGTCGTGTTGGTGTAGAGGAAACCACTACTACCAACATACTACCAAACGACCGGCAAATTTAAAAATATGATTCTAACGAATAACTAAGCATCTCCTATTTTCCTATTATTAACAATGGGTAGAATAATGAAAACAATCATAAACATATAATACTTACACAGTAAATTAAAGTAAATAATAACTAGTTTTAAGGTTCAGTGGAATTTTTAACATTCGCCAACCGCAAAAAAACGTTACTGCTGTGAGCGACTGACACTGACACTTTACCTGAATCTCGTATAGGTTATGTCACGTTGTAATGTTTACGATTGCTTTTTTAGTGTTTCTCTGTAATTGACAACCGTTAAAAATGCCAAAGTCGTTTGGAGAATTAAAAATTGACCCCTGGCTTGTAAAGCAATGCAATACCATAGGTAAGTTTTAATAATAATTAACATTTGTTATGGTCCTCTAATTTATCTTTGTAAAAGGTGTTCATAAGCCGACACAAATTCAAGAAAACTGCATACCGGAAATTCTAAAAGGCCGAGACTGCATTGGGGCGGCAAAAACCGGTAGTGGAAAGACACTGGCATTTGCACTACCGATACTTCAAGATCTGGCTCAGGACCCATACGGGATCTTTGCCCTTGTTTTAACCCCTGTACGTGAGCTAGCCTTCCAAATAGCAGAACAATTTAACGTCCTTGGAAAACCGATGAATTTGAAATGCAGCGTTATAGTGGGAGGCATGGACATGGTCGCCCAAGGCCTAGAATTATCGAAAAGACCTCATATAGTCGTATCGACACCTGGACGATTAGCAGATCATATAGAAAGCTGTAAGACTTTTACTTTATCGAAGATTAAGTATCTTGTAATGGATGAGGCTGACAGACTTTTGGGTGAGTTGATTTTAATTGTAATAAAGACATAGAGTAGTTTTAAACTAAGTAGAGCACAGTGACCTATGCAACCAATTATACCCAGTGTATGGTTTATAATTCACCCACGTATATTTGGTTGCATACACAACTGTGCTGTCCTTGGTTTGAAACATCTATACTCTTAAAAATTTGAATTATTGTGTTAGGTGGACACTTTGACGAGCAGGTTAAGACCATATTTGGTGCGTTGCCAAAGCAGAGGCAAAATTTATTCTTCTCGGCGACCATTACAGATACGTTGATGATTTTTAAAGAAATTGCAAAGACAGATGTTTTTCTGTATGAGACTCCTGCTGAGGTAGCAACTGTTGAAGAGTTGGAGCAACATTATGTCCTATGTCCCAAGGATATTAGAGATGGTTATTTTGTGGAGACTATAAGGACATATAGGGCTAACGATGTGAATGGAAGTATTATGGTGTTTGTGGAATCATGCAAGTAAGTTTTTAACTAATTTTACATAGAATTCTTGAAATACTAAACTTTCTTTCATTATCAGAAAATGTCAAATTTTATCAATGATGTTGAATGACGTGGGTTTTGAAAATGTTGCATTGCATGCAATGATTCCTCAGACGCAGCGTTTAGCTGCATTAGCAAAATTCAAATCGAATACCGTTAAAATATTGCTTGCAACGGACGTGGCATCTCGAGGTTTGGACATACCCGCCGTACAATTAGTAATAAACCATAATATTCCCAAGGAACCGAAAGAATATGTCCATCGCGTTGGTAGGACTGCTAGAGCTGGACGCAAAGGTCAAGCAATATCTTTGATCAGCCAATACGACATACCACATCTACAGAAAATAGAAGAATTTATCAACACAAAACTTACAGAGTTTAAGATTGATGGTAAGAATAAAAAGTAGTTATTTTTTGTTTTTATTGTTTTTTTTTTTTTTGTTTATTTTAGATAAGGAAGTGGGGAAGATTTTTACGCAGATTGCGGTTGCAAAAAGTGAAGCACATATTACACTGGATGAGAAAGACTTCTTTGAAAGGAGAATGATTAATAAAAGGAAAAAGTGGATTTTGGAAGGCCTTGATCCTGACGAGGAAGAGAGAAAATTGTTGAAAAAAGGTTTAAGGAAGAAGAAAAGGAAGTTGAAGAACACTGATGATGTTAACACTGATCTTAATAGTGAAAATGATAGTGTTAACATAGAATAAATTTATTTTTTTTTTAAATAAGTGTTTAAATTAAAACCAAACTATGACAATTGAAGTCTACCCCCCTGATAGGGCGAGTTTATTCATCTATCCATAAAGTTCTGTATTACTATCTGTCAAATACATCAAATTTTGTTGCTTTATTACAACTACAAGAAATATATTTCCGATAGAAGTCTACAAAATGCATCATTTGCTCTTATCTATTATCTCTGAAAATGGGGCAACAAAATCAGCTTATCTAACAGATAGCTGTTCAGGAAATTATAGTATAATGACAAAGCGATAGAACAAATTGTCAAGTGTGACAGTTTGAGCAGCAGCAGCATGGTGGACAAAGATATCCCAAATTTTGTTCATGTGGACATACCTGCTTTCAATGAAAATATTTCTGACATAAAGGATGAACCATGCATGGAGCTCAGTGGAGAAGAGGCTAAAATTAAGTTGGAATTATTTCAGGATTTAGATGGTGGAAGAAACGGCTTAAAAATTAATGAGGTTGACTTGGTTAAGTCAGAATTTGTTGACGATTTCGATACCGTGAATCCTGTCAACATTGGAGATAATAGTGAGTTTGTTATGATTTATCCACAGATGTTTAAAATTGAAAGAAATATGGAATTTATTAAGGTTGTTTACTGAAGTAATGTTTGCAGGTACTCTGAAATTCGAAGAGAGCATTTTTTCAATGTATGTATATTTTAAGGATTCTTTGTTAATGTTAATGTGCTGCCAGTTATCTAGGATGTCACTAGATAAGATTTTAAACTGGTTCTAACCAAAACCACAAAACATTTCTCAAGTAGATTTTTTTCAAGCATGTGGCTAGATGGTGCCACCACAGACAGTACCCAATGTTCAGATCTTATAGATGTTTCAAACTAAGAAGAGCACAGTTGTATATGCAACCAAATATACACAGGCAATTTATAAACCATACACTAGGTATGATTGGTTGCATATACAACTGTGCTCTTCTTAGTTTGAAACTACTCTACCACCATTTGTTGCTCTTAGTTTACTTAGGACAAAATAATGACCATAGTATTGTTAACCTGAGTTTTAGATTAGTATTTAACACATTCAGTGACAAATAAAGAGTCATTTTCTTATGCATTTAGGAAAATTTATTGTTGTGTTTTGTCATTTTTTAGATGTTGAATTTTTTCAATAATTTTTGATTTTGATTTAGATGTTTCGAATTTGGAGTTTTGCTATAAATAATTAAGATTTATAGCAAAACTCCAAATTCGAAATTTTAAAACAGCTTTCCTCCCTTCCCACACATCTGTGAAATACATTAATACAACACCGTGCTAGAATATGATCTACTTTTCTCATGAATTGAAATAATAAAGTGCTAATTAGTACCTTAATTATATCAGGGGGGTAGACTTCTACCTTAATACTATCATATTATTATATATAATGCTTATTTTATGTTTTTTCAGATTAGATACAAACTATAAAGAGTGTGAATCAACTGAAACTACTATTTCTGCACCTATTATATCTCAGAAGACCGAAAATAATGGCAATCTCAAGAAGCATAAAAGAGCAAACTTAGTCCCAAAATTAGGATGTCTTGAACAGATTACACTAAAGAAATTATTTAAATGCACATTTTGTGACTATTCGTCAGAAAACCTAGGAACTGTTAAGGCTCATATACGAGTATTTTGTGGACAAAAATTGTTAAAATGCTCACACTGTGAATATACTGTTGCACACTCAGGACCTTCTCACATAAGAACACATACAAGCCACAAGTTGTTTAAATGCAAAATTTGCAATTGCTATTCAGCTGAACAATGGAAAATACATAAGAGTCATATGACAACACATACAAGGCAGAAAGCGTTTAAATATAACTCTTGTGATTTTTCAACTACACACTCAGGAACCCTTCTTCTCCATTCAAAGACACATACAGGATATAAAGTGTTCAAATGTACAGTTTGTGACTATTCAGCAACTCAATCAGATGTGCTGAATACGCATATGAGGACACACACACGACAGAAACCATTTCACTGCTCGGTTTGCGATTATTCTACTGCATATGCGGGAGCACTTACAAATCACATAAGGACACACACAGGACAGAAACCGTTTAAATGTACTGTTTGTGGCTATTCAGCCACACGAGCAGATTATGTTAGGAAACACATGACAACACATCCAAGGGTGGAACTAATTAAATCGATTACTACAAGATAATATTTCTTTTCAACATGTTTATAATAGTTTATTTGTGTAAAACATGTTTGTAAAAAATATATTATATACCATAACCAGTTCAATACTTTCCTTTCCTTCTAGGGTAGAGTAGTTTCAAACTAAGAAGAGCATAGTTGTATATGCAACCAATCATACCCAGTGTATGGTTTATAAATTGCCTGTGTATATTTGGTTGCATATACAACTGTGCTCTTCTTAGTTTGAAACATCTATACTAGTCAAAAACTAAAAAAACTTACTGAAAAACATATCCAGTAAAAAAATACAATTGAATATAAATGCATTTATTTTTCTGCAATTCAAGAACAAAAAACAACCAACTACAGTAAAACAAGAGATAGATGATACAAGATTGGAAATTTATAAACTTTAATAAACTAAACAGATGCAAACAAGTCTCAAAATTTATGTACGGTCAACAAATCTATACTTAAGCGGACGATCCGGTGATGCAATCAAGGTATTGCTGCTGTTGATGTCACCGTAATGGTATTCCAGTCTAAACTTCCGGAAGAGCTACAAAACAAAAGTTTTTATATCGAGTTTTTTTATTTTTATTTCAAACTAAATCTTACCCTAAACGCAAGCAAGCTAACTTGGACCTCCGCCAGCTCCTTAGCCAAACAGGCCTTTGCCCCGTATCCATAAGGAATGCTCGCCATACACTCCTTATCCTTTCCGTCGATGATATTCCACCTCTCCGGCTTGAACTTGAGCGCGTCCTCAAAGTGCTCCTCCCTCAAACTTGACAGCTTCGTCGCAATCAACACGTAAGTCCCCTTCGGTATCTTGTAACCGTGGACCAAAATGTCTTTCGTCAGGATTCTACTTAGAATCGGCATCGGCGGTTGCAGACGTAAACTTTCTTTTATACAGGCTTTCAAATAGGGCAAAGCCATCAGTGTATCCTTATCCACCTAGATAATCAATGTTTATTATTATTATTTTGAGCTTATCAGGAATAATGTTGTTGTGAATGCATCTTAAGGTGCATTGTTATGCATTGTGAATGTATCTTAGCTATATGCATTGTGAATGCATCTTATACAATTTTGCTTGATGAAAAACAAACCTTTGGTGGCATATCTTTGATTTCCTCGTAGAGATTCTGTTGGGCTCTGGGAAATCTTGCCAGGTGATAGAGGAGGAACGCGATGGCGTGCGATGTCGCGTTGACGCCAATTAACATCATGTCGAGGAGGATCGTCTGCATATCGTCGGGAACAATCGATTCCTTCAGGAGAATGTACTCCATTAGGGACATTTCTTCCGGTTGTGGATCGACGCCACGATTTTTGCTCTCGCGTAGGTTATCCTGCGCTTTCCTCACGTATTTCGCTAAGATGTTGTCGATTGTGTCGCAGTGCATCTTCAAGGATTTCCAAGATGGCGTCTCAAAGAACTTCCATAAGTGCAAACCTACATTTTTAGAAGAAACGATTTCAAGGTCGTAAAAATCAAGAAATTGCAGAAATTCCTACAAAAACATACCCGATTCGCACTTTTTGATGGCAGTGGTGGCCCCGTTCAAACTTTCGAGCATGATGGCGGGCTCGGAGGTGCTGCTGAGGCCTCGGGCGTCCAAGAAGCCGATGTGGCGGTTAAAGAGGACTGTAAACAGGCATTCCAGGCTCCACTTGTGGATTTCGTTGGAAAAATCCTTCGGTACCTCCTGCTGCTTATTTCGTATAGTCATGATTCGGTCCATCAACTCCAGACAGGTCTTGTCGATTCTGTCGTACTGGTAGTTCAACGCACACGACAGCGGTTGCTCGATTGCCTTGCGCATTTTTTCCCATTCCGGGCCGTACCTTCAAAGGAAAAGTTACAGGAACAATATAATAATATATAAAGGGGCTTTAGTTTTATTACTTACATTAGAAAAGGTCCTGCGTGTTTATATTTACGATATTGCAGTCTGTATTTCTCCACGCAGTCCAAAGTCGAGCGGACAGGGTAAGGACCCTCATTTTGAAAGACCATATTTGCGTGTTCCGGACGGCTAATGATCACAACGTCTCCCCCGAAGGGGCCGTGAAGCCTAACAACAGGTCCGTATTCGTCCAATAGCCATTTGAAGAGCCACAAGTTATTACCCCAACTCAACTGGCTACCTAAACATGCAAAATTATAAAATATATAAAGGCAAGCCAAAAAAATTATAAAAATATTACATTTTGCAAACAAAAAAATATGATTTACCAAAGAGTTTACCGGCACTAAGAAGATATTGGACGGTGCTAGCGGTAACCTGCGTACCGACGATGGGGACAAAAGTCCAAAAGCGCGCGAGTCCCTTCAGGAGGCCTGGTCCGGGAACGTCATCGAAAGACGCAGCGGTTTTGAAAACTGTATCGGGGATAGTGTCAACTTGTCCAACTTTTACGTAAACTTTTGAAATGTCACCGCTGCTGACTTTTTCACTTGGTTCTCCGAATGCGGGAGGTTGTTCCACCTTTGCTGGTTCTGGAATTGTCAATGTTAGCAGGAAACTGCAGATAAAATGGGGGAAAAAAAAAATTACGTGGTGCCTCGTTGCTGAAAGAATTTCCTATAAGGTATCCAGATGTAGACCTATGCTGCTTCAGAAGCAGCCTCACAAACGAAGAACTAATCCTTGGTAAATGCAACATCTTAAAGCACTACACTACCTACACAGAACTGGGTAAATCAAAGAATTTAGTTTACAATAAAAATGGCTGACAGGAAAATTATATTTCAATGTGTATCTATCAATTGTTTTTCCACAGATAACAAGATCATCACCTAAATAACTATCGAAATTTTACAATGGAATTTACTTAATTGGATCTTTTAAGCTTAGAAACACTTTTGTACATCGCAAATTCACACACATCTCTGTTATGAAATTATTTATAAATGCGTCTCTCTCGGTCTTCTTACTCTCAAAAATCAGCACAAGATAAATTGTCGGCTCTACTGTGCACAATATATAAGTGCACTGCTCCTAAAATAATAGAACACAAGATTACTTACGAATTCTATCTAATGCTAATAGGAAAAAGTCGATTTGCGCACAACAGACAGAACAATACGCGCACGCGTGGTTATGTCATTTTATGGCACCAGTGACAATAGGGAAATCTGTCGCCCAATCAGAAAACGCAAGATGGTTCTCAGTGATCTGAATGTAGCGCCAAATTTAAATAACTCATTTTCAATTGATCCTTATTATATTCAATTATATTATAGACAAATTCATACCTGTGATATGTAATTATAAATTACTTTATCTGTTACTGACAGATCTTGGGTTGTACTGGTGATCATTTGTAAGATCATGTCAAGATTTGAGCATATTTTCTATAAAAAAAAAACACGCACAATTAGAGGAGATTTTCTTGTCAAGGTAATATTATACAAACCTGTGGATGAGCAACTATTATGGGAAAACATTCGTCAAAACTGTGACAAGCATATTGATTGTCAGACAAAATTAGGACCGACGCGTCGTATTTTTTGTGAAAACTTACAATTCTAAAAAACATCAAAATCATAATAGACATGTTTCATCTTTTATCAGTTTAAGGTAGAAGTCTACCCCGCCATATTGCGCACAAAATAGTATATTATTATACAAGTTTTATAAGACGTCAAATTGGCGCATGAGTATGTCTTATAAAACATGTCTTATAAAACGAGTGTAATATACTATTTTTTCTACTTTGCCTCATTAATTTTATAAAAATTTTGAAGTATATTAGGTAAAATTCCAATCTAGAGTATTTATGGGTGCAACCGTTGGTAACACTGTCATCTGTCACTTAAATTCAAATATCTGTGAAAAAGTAATTATTGATAATTATTATATACCATCATATACTAGTAAATATACATATACATACGTCGCAGTTTGTGCGATTCTAAAAAAATCAGTTTGTGCTTACTTTTGTGGTTATGTGTATTTTCGTTTGACATGCATTTGATACCAATGTCACCAATCTTAGAAAAAAGTTACTAAAAACGGTGTTACAATTAGCAAATTGTAACACCGAAAACAGTGTTACAATGTGTGCATTGTGAATGCAAAGTAGAAAAACATAGATAGCACTTTATTATTTCATGCATTAGCACGGCATTTGGGCGGTGTTTACAATATTTGGGACGTCCATATCTTTGTCTGACATTTGGGTGAGAGAACAACAATGATTTTTGGCCCTATACACATACAAGTACAATCGCGTGGCACTCAACATTGACGCGAAATTGATTCCGTCGAAGCACAAAAGGGAAAAATGTAGTGATGACATAAAAAATGGCTAGAATATGTGCTATGATGTGCTGCTATCTTGTGGTGGTTTGGAGAACTACCAATACCCGATGACAATAATGACACGACAGCATAATATAAAGATGAAATTTTCTAAATGCAAAAGAATATGATTCATTATTTTGTCTTGGAATGTGTTAAATACTAATTTGAAGCACAGGATAACAATATTATGGTCAACAACACTAGTATTAATTGAGGGTAGACTTCCATGTTAATGTAAGACTCAAAATGGTAATAGGAACATGAATAACAATGTGGATATTTAAAAACATAATTTTTTAATAAAATCAGGAGTTTTATTTCTTTATTATCTTGTAAAAAAATGTGGACCTCTTTCTTAATTATTATAGTCGTTATTTATGCTCCTATCAAAACACTAACAATATACAAAATATACACACTTTTGATATCCATCATAATGCAGTTTAGAGCATAATTGCTTCATATCAGCAGGGGTGGTCTGTTGAGATAAAATCTGATAAAAATACAAACTGAATTTACTAATAACAGCCCCTTTAAATTTTAAAAGCCACTGGTATAAAGCTGCCCATTGTACATTTTTAATAAAACCAAATTTCCAGGTCTAAAAGAAAAAATAAAATGTACATAGTTCTTTTTTTACCTAAATTAATACAATATACTTCTCTATTTTGTATTTTAGTCTCCCATAAGGCTAATCTAGAATGTGCCCCATGTATTGCAGCCAAACTAGGCAAAAATTGGAGCTTTTCTAACTCTACTAGGGCTTTAAATAAATTCGAAATTATGTCACATTCCAGCCCAAAAACTGCTTTTACTGATGTCATACTTATATCAGTAAAAGAAAGCACATTCTGTTCAATTATGTTATCAATACAGATCAGTAAGTCATTATAATTAATATGTTTTTGGTTGCCTGCATTGTATGCTCGTTCATAACTAAAATAGCAAGGTATTAGATATGATATGGCCATAAAGAAATAATGATTTGGTTTACAATTCAATCATTTGCATTCGAACAACTAATAATTGAGCAATATTTTGACAATAATCAACAACTCGTGTCTCTAAATTATGTGCCCTACACGAGTCTTCTATTTTCTTTATTTCAACTTTCATCGCTTCATATAAAGATTTTAGCGAGTTCTAAAAATATGTTGTATCAGAAATTTATTTTGTTTGTTAGATAAACTATTCTAATCTTACATCTTTCCTTAAGAATCCTTTTATTTTCGTCTGTAGAAAACCGAGTTCCATGTAACTTTTCTCCGCTATAACAAGCTGCGATAATTGCACCAAAAGTAAATACCAAAGTCCCGTTTTCCGTACATGTTTTTGTTTTTCCTGAAAAATACATACTCGTCAAAGGTGTCCTATTTATTTTTGTATACATACAACATGATCCTTTGCTTTGTCGTATTGATTTTGTGATAAGAATGTAAAATATGTATGCAGGTACTCGTCGTCGTGTTCCATTGTTTCGCTTTTCACTTGTTTTCTCTTTGTTTTGTTCTACATAACCTCAATTGCCCAATTTGCGTTTCCATATTGTGGCGCCCCCTAGTCATAACATCACATCGTAGACTAGTGAGGTTTGTAGGTAGTAGTGATGGGCGCATTCGAATGAAATAATCGATTATAATCCATTCAATGCGAAACACTCGAATACTAATAATTCGATTCTTCAAATCAATCGATTATGCTCAACACTAGTCAATATTTTATTCAGCAGACAGTATTTTCGATTTTTGGGCATAAATTCTTACAAACTTGAATAATTTGTTTTTGTGATATTCTTTTATCCATATATTTTTAGACCATACCTATTCAATTAAATGATGAATCAATGTTTTTTTACCTGTATACCGTTTATACTACGTCAAAGACTGTAGATACAGTAATTCGATAAGGATTAAATTCAAATTAGCCATCAAATTAGGTGATTTAATACAGCTGTGGATTCGTTCGCCATGGTTTTTTACACACCTAATTAGACATGCTAACAAGAAAGGTTACAGTGTGCTTCTTTTTCGGATTAATTAACCAGATAGGTGGTCGCACGAGTCGGCATATATATACACAACACATTGTTCAACTGCTTTTAGATTTTCGCGAGATCTAGCAGTGTTACATGCCATTTCGCGGATAAAGAAAGCATCAACGCAAGGCGAAAAAACCTCAAGAGAAACACGCAGAGTTATATAGTGACGTTATGACGAACCTAAGTTCTTTGAGTTTTTGTTTACTAGTGTTTTTAGTGAAAGTGTTTCTTGTTCGCAGTGTTGGAGAGCCCCACATCTTTATTATAATTGCTGATGATCTGGTTCGTGCACTACTTTATGTCATAATCTTTTTTATAAAGATACAATAACATATTAATCTTAACTTTTCTTCTAAACACTCTTCTTAATTTCATAAGTACCTACAAGGCAAGATTTTATCTTAACTGTTCGTCAAATCTATTGTACTCTTAAAATCATGGTTAATAATAATTCAATGTCATAGTAATTTTATTGTAGATTGAGGTAGGATATAAACAAACATTCCTATGGGATTAGGTAGCATTGATTAATCAATTATTCAAATGAATCGTATCATTAGTGGGCATTTACTGTCTGACTGCTATAAATCTTTCTATCTATCTTTCGATTCATCCAAATAGAACTAATGTCTGCTGCTTCCAGGTAATTATTGATGTTTTTGTCGGAAAAACCCACATTTTATACTTAGGTATATAATTATATAACAACATGCTTGTTTATAGCTCCTTAGGTATGATTTTGTTTTCTTATGATTTGCTAATAATTATATTTTGGGGGCGAAAAATATGTCGCTCCCAAAGTATAAATAACAACAAATAAAACTTTCGCGAGTAAATGTTCGAGAAGGTATGAATAAAGCTGTCTATCTATCTATAGATGTTTCAAACTAAGAAGAGCACAGTGGTGTATGCAACCAAATATACACAGGCAATTTATAAACCATACACTGGGTATGATTGGTTGCATATACAACTGTGCTCTTCTTAGTTTGAAACTACTCTATCTATGTACTGTTATACACCTCATAACTGACTGGGATATTGGTATCATATTAGCATATTTTTTTTGTTTTTAAGCCAAAAATGCCAGTTACCATGTGTTGTGTTGATCTTGAAGCCCACAAAATATAAACTTTATTAGGGAATATTGTGAATATCAGGTCCAGAATGAGGAGATGCAAAAAGCAGATCGATAAAATCTACATTTTGACGTCCACGTCTTTTCTAAAATTCCACAAGAACCACCTTTTATGATATAATGTTAAACAGTTCACAATTTTTAATGGAAAAGAAAATAAAAGAGCAAGAATGATTTGTTATCTGTAAGAAGACCGTGTTTAGTGAACATGTTTAGTGAACAAAAGTCTTCTTCTATTTTCGTAATAAAAATTCTTCTAAATTAAACGTTATAGCATTTACTGTATTACTGTATGCTGTAGGGTTGGAACGATGTGAGTTTTCATGGTAGCAACCAGATTCTGACGCCTAACATTGATTGTTTGGCATATAATGGTATCATCTTCAATAGCCATTATGTGCAGCCTTCGGGTTCTGCGACTAGAGCGGCTTTATTGACAGGAAAATATCCAATAAAACTGGGTATGTCAAAAAACAACACAACAATTCTTATTGGAAAAAAAAATCGGACCCCAAGTTCTGGTAAATGTTTACCCTGATATACGATTTGTTTGTAGGAATGCAAGGGGAATCCCTGAAGCCAGGACAAACCGCCGCCATGCCGCAGGCTAAAATCCTACCAGAATATCTCAAGGTAATACTTGAGTAATACTTATCTTTTTATTTATAACGTAAGTTTTGCTCCCACGTAAGAAAAGAGGGCAATTTAGAGAACAAAATATAATTTGTAGACATAAATAGTGTGGAACCATTATGGAACATGTAGTTTTTTGTTTTGATAATCAGGACATTATTCTGGCTACAAACTATACAAACTAAACTATACAAACTATACTTCGTTTTTAATCCCTAAAAAACTTTTTTGAATTTTCTGTCCATAGTATGTACATATCATCAATAACTAACTTCTACTATACTGATAGTTTTAAAGCTCTATTGATGATGAGGATTAAATAATTAAAAAATATTTTATTTATACCATTTGGAATTGATAATTTAGTTTAATTTAAACTGTTTCGAAGAAAGAGCACTCAGACTTTTAAATGAGATATAGAAATACTTTAAATATAAAGTAGTTAAGTAATGCGACATAATAGAGTTTTCTTTCAACAATAATAAGTAATATGAATTCTAAATACTCCTTTCGAATTTAATGGATTGCTACAACATAAACATGCTTCTTTAATGGAGCTTTTAATGGGCCAAAATTAACAACTATGTATTAGTAATTACCCCATTTTTAATAATTTTATCATATGACTTCATATAATGTAGGAACTTGGTTATACCACCCATCTAGTTGGCAAATGGAACCTAGGTTACAGTAGATGGAACGATACACCAATCAGCAGAGGGTTCGACCACCACTTCGGCTTCTACAACGGCTGGACCAGTTACTATGACTACTTAACCACAACAACAGTAAATAACCACGATCACACCTAACAAAAACCCAAACAAACTATTCAAATTCTTACAGATTGACGGTAAAGAATACACTGGTTTTGATTTACGCAGAGATGGACAACCAGCTTTTGAAATGTCTGGCCAATATGCCACTGACGTCTTCTCGAATTATGTCGTCGACACCATTCAACAACATGACATCTCAAAACCCTTGTTTATGATGATTAGCCATCTTGCACCACATGCTGCGAATCCTTCTAAGCCATTGGAGGCACCACAGGACAGTATCGATAAGTTCGGGCATATCGTTGACTCAGGACGAAGAACATACGCAGGAATGGTTTCGAGGATTGATGATAGCATTGGAGCTCTTGTGGAGGCATTGGAGCAAAAAGGGATCTTCGAGAATTCGGTCATATTGTTTATGGCAGATGGAGGTGCTGCTTCAGTCGGTGAATTCAGAAACTGGGGGTCCAACTATCCCTTGAAAGGGATTAAAGGGACTTTATGGGAGGGCAGTGTGCGCAGCGTTGCCTTCATCCATAGCCAATTGTTTGTAAACAGAGGAAGGGTCAGTAATGACCTGATTCACGTCACTGATTGGCTACCAAGTCTCCTTTCTGCTGCCAATGGTGAGCTGAGTTTCTACGACGACGTTGACGGTGCTGACATCTGGTCGAATTTGGTTTACTATTTTCGAGTCTCCAGGGAGAATGCGCTGATCAATATCGATGAGAAAAATAGAAATGCTGCTCTGATCTTGCCTCCTTTTAAATTGATCGTTGGGTCAACTTTAAACGGATCTTTTGATGGTTATTTTGGAGATACCGGTGAGGAGAATATAGCACCAGTCCCATACAATACTTCTTCAGTAGTTGGAAGCGTCGTTGGACGAACTGTCAATAAAATCATATATTCTCCCACTACGGAATTTGAGTATGAATCGATTAGGAATTTTGCTACTTTGAGATGTTCCACCAAGGACAATAAGACGCCATGCGATCTATCAGGTAAGAATTAGTTGTCCTCACTCATTCTTTGTGGATTATAGATTTATTTCAATCATTTTAGATGGGGGAATATGCTTATTTAAATTGGATGAGGACCCTTGTGAAGAAAATAACTTGGTCAACAAGTTTCCGAGTCTCGTCAGGCAAATGAAGAGAAAAATTGTGGAACACAGAGAAGGACTGATAGAACAATTTGACCCAACTATTAACATCATTGATTCTGATCCAAAACTTTTCCAATACACATGGAATCCATGGCGTGATTGCGCTGAGCCAACGTGTTCGTCATAAAATTACTTCTGTAGAACCTGCATGCACTAAGTAATGTTTTATGTTAGTTTATAAACCAATGTAAGTAGTCCTAATTAAAGATTGTGTGAATTATGTTGTTATTTAAATTATCCTTCTGGAAATTGTAAAGTAAGTTGTGTTGTTTTTATACTGTTGAAATAAAACAAAAAAGGATTAATAATTCATCATTATGGCAACATTAGTGGCCCATTTTGTATTTGTTTATCGATGCCCTGACGAACAGGCCAGACTCGAAACAAAAACATAATTTAATTGCAAATTTGGGACATAACTTAAGATAAATGTTGTTTTTTATACCCAAAAGTGTATGGAAATTGCTTTCCGCTGTGCGATTGAGGTTTATTATTGACTCGGTGATCAAATTTATTGACAACATTTAAAATTCGGTAGTAGAATACGTTTCAGCGCTAGGGTGAGCGACTCATCGATAATTATTTCTGCTGTTAGTCCACTGTGAGTCATTCTCGTTACTGCTGAATCGTACTATATACCGACAGTGTTTGTTTAATAAATTTCACGTAACAATTTGCCATTTGGAACCGTTTGAGTCATCATGTCGAGCGAATAGATCGAGCGCAGTTTTGTTTAAAAATGGTAAGTATTACCCCAAATTGCATCACAAACTAAAGTACCTAAAAGCTGGCCAAAAAAGAGCCTAACAAATCTATTGACACAGAAGCCCCAAAATGTCGATAAAATTAGAGTTCCTTTTGTTAAGTTATCATCAATAAACAACTAAAGTTAACTGAAACTGTTTGTAGAATTCAGTAGTGTAACAGTTCGAAATTACAAGAAAATTTTCAATAAGATTCCGCATTCCTATAATTAAATTGTCACCGGGGCGGGCACATTTGCCAAGACTGGAGGCAGTACTGCTATCTAATATAACTGGAAATTAAGTGTGGAGGTACAAAGTTCTAGGGGAAGTTTCAGATGAGCCTCCCCCGCATAAGAGAATTATGTGTATAACTTTGTTAAACAAATACTAATCAACAACGCGATTATAAACGCTCAGGTTGGGTTCTACATGGGTTAATTTTTATGTTAAATTGCTACATTAGTAGTTTTTATTGTGTACAGAGGCCTGTGTCAAAGTAGAGAAAGCAGAAATAGAGGAAGAAGCGAGATTTTAATTTGGTCGTGCTGATATTAGATAAATAATTGGATGTCTACGCTGACAAGAACGTTTTGAGAGACCATAGAAATAGAGAAAACCATTCTTGAATGTTCTTATGTTTAGCGAATGTGGTGGTTTTCTTTAATTGAATTATTCCTACTGAAACATCGTTTTTAAACGTATACTTCCTTCATATAGAATGGCCTTTATCAAATCGGTAACAGCAGCCACTAGGTTAATAAAAGTGATCTTGACAGTGCTGGCGATGGGATCGAGTTGTGGGGGGATGAATCCCCTACCCTGTCGCGTCAAGCTTTGAAGAGTTACTCCGCGAAGTTGAAAACGTGTAGAGTACCCTTCAGTTTATGTACATCAGCGTTATTTAAATATTCGCGCGTACCTAGTGTTTCACCAATTTGTACCCTGCGTGTAATTCTTTACAGTCACTTACACACACAGAAAATTGTGTATTTTTTTTCTAGCGAGTATGAATCGAATGATAGAAATTGTTATTATTACATAAAGGAACAAGGGTCCTACAACTAGAACATATTTTTGTTGACCTAACATCACTTTTCATAGATCAACTCATCAAAGTGTTGTGGCAGGTCTGAAATCACTCTGTCAAATCAAGCAAGTTTTAGGAGCACCTCACTTTATAAAGCAGTGCGTACTGAATGATTTGGTTAAAGACTTAGGTTTATCAAAAGAAAAAGCCGAGTTATTGGGTTCTAGGCTACAGGAATGGAATCTTTTCGCACAAGGTGTGACAATGTCTTCATTTACAAAACGTAACGAGCCTTTTAAAGCATATTTTAAAATGGAAGGATCTTTACGTGTATTTCATGATGTTGAGGGTCTTATGAACGAGTTTGATATTCCCCACGACCCTTCTGAATGGTGGCTTTTTATCAATTCATCAAAATGCAGCTTAAAAGCAGTACTTTTGCATATTCTTTGAATTTATTATTATTTGTTAACTGATTTTGTTGCAGTTTACTAAGTTTTTTAAAGTAAATCTAGACCTGTTACAATAAATCCACTTTCAGTTTAAAAAAGTTGGAAATTTGTTCCCACAAACTGATAATTGCTCTTCATAAAAATGTGTGACAGTGTCTTCATTTACAAAACGTAACGAGCCTTTTAAATCATATTTTAAAATGGAAGGATCTTTACGTGTATGTCATGATGTTGAGGGTCTTATGAACGAATTTGATATTCCCCACGACCCTTCTGAATGGTGGCTTTTTATCAATTCATCAAAATGCAGCTTAAAAGCAGTACTTTTGCATATTCTTTGAATTTATTATTATTTGTTAACTGATTTTGTTGCAGTTTACTAAGTTTTTTAAAGTAAATCTAGACCTGTTACAATAAATCCACTTTCAGTTTAAAAAAGTTGGAAATTTGTTCCCACAAACTGATAATTGCTCTTCATAAAAATGTGTGACAGTGTCTTCATTTACAAAACGTAACGAGCCTTTTAAATCATATTTTAAAATGGAAGGATCTTTACGTGTATGTCATGATGTTGAGGGTCTTATGAACGAATTTGATATTCCCCACGACCCTTCTGAATGGTGGCTTTTTATCAATTCATCAAAATGCAGCTTAAAAGCAGTACTTTTGCATATTCTTTGAATTTATTATTATTTGTTAACTGATTTTGTTGCGGTTTACTCAGTTTTTTAAAGTAAATCTAGACCTGTTACAATAAATCCACTGTCAGTTTAAAAAAGTTGGAAATTTGTTCCCACAAACTGATAATTGCTCTTCATAAAAATGTGTGACAGTGTCTTCATTTACAAAACGTAACGAGCCTTTTAAATCATATTTTAAAATGGAAGGATCTTTACGTGTATGTCATGATGTTGAGGGTCTTATGAACGAATTTGATATTCCCCACGACCCTTCTGAATGGTGGCTTTTTATCAATTCATCAAAATGCAGCTTAAAAGCAGTACTTTTGCATATTCTTTGAATTTATTATTATTTGTTAACTGATTTTGTTGCAGTTTTCTCAGTTTTTTAAAGTAAATCTAGACCTGTTACAATAAATCCACTTTCAGTTTAAAAAAGTTGGAAATTTGTTCCCACAAACTGATAATTGCTCTTCATAAAAATGAACGCTGTCTAACTGCGTGTTAAAGTTATAATAAAACTGGGCTACCAACTTCATCCGAAGCTTCCAATGAGATTTATGGTTTTAAAACACTTCCTACATCCATCAAATTAAAAGAAAAACTCCAAGAATTACATATAATTGATTATCCTTACTCTCGGCCAACAAAATCGGCTAATACCTCATTTTCTCCTAGATGAACGATAACGGTAAAAGACTAAAAAGGATGCGAATCATTTAACAAATAATTTTTCGGTCGCTCTTGGCGAACTTTTGCAATTAATGTAAAGTATGATGTCCATAACAATTTTCGGCGGTAAATTTGCAAATAGGGTCAAGTTGTGTTTTAAGCCCTCGAAGGGTTTGTTACTATTTGCGCGCGAAATGATGCGCTCCAGCTAGTGATAAATCTGGCGCGCTTTAGAAAAGCGCCTCAGTATTGCGTGTCGCGGATAATCGAGTCAGTTGCGAGTCCGTGACATACGTTACGGGAAAATACGCGAACAGGGCAAATCGCATACAAAACTCTAACACGCGCTCGGGTATTTTTTTGTAAGGAAAAAAAGACTAGTTTGAGTAAGTATTCACCATTTCTGCTTTTTAATCATCTGGTTTCGAAATTATTTCTATATTTCTACTGATGTTAATGTTTATAAGTTAGTTTTAAACTAGTAAACAGTTATTATTGATATTTTGGGCGATGATATTTCTTGAAACGGTAGTTTATCATTATTATTATTATTAATTAGATAATTATTAGATATTATTCTGTCTCCTTCGTCCCGTATCAGATTTGTGATATATATAAGTAACACAGGTGAACAAAATTTTATAGTAAACATCTTTATAGTCTTGAAAATTTTCTAGAAAACGAAATATGCTTTAAAGACAGTAATTCTTATTGTAATGTTTTAGTTATTACGTTAAATAAATTTTTAAGCACATGTGGGCATAGGATTCAAATCAATAAATATATTAAATACATTGGAGTACAGACATTTTTATTTCAATTTCCTATGCAAACAAAATGTTACATTCAATAACAAATTAATGTAATGTCTCATATAACGTAACTTGGACGTAAGTTACAAAATTTTCTCTCAAGATTTGCTTCGGTGCTTGAGAGATGTACGCGTATTAATAAACAGAACTTGAGAAGCAATTATGTAAGTAGAACTCAAGTATAATCTGCAAAATTTGAGGTACTATTTTAGAGTATCACCCCAAATTATGGGGGGTGTCTTTAGGGATTTTTTGTTTCTGCACAGAGAGAACTCTATTTTTGGATATCAAGAAAACTTATTCTTGCGTATCAACAAAAAAAAAAACAGTTTCTTAAACCAAGATTCTCATTCTGAGATACATAGAAAGTTTTGCAATTACTTTACAGATGGCGCTAACAGTTTCTCGCGTCTTTTGCCACATATTACCGCTATATAAGTTAGACGATATTGAGTGTTCGTATATTGTTTGTTTACATCTATGCATAAGTGATTTATTTCATGGGTGACTTACGACGATTATGGGGAAAAGCAGGACTGTAGTGGAATAGCCTACACAGAAAGAACTTTATTCTTTGATATCAAGAAAAATTGTTCTTGTGTATATGGTGTAGCATAAAGAAGATATTTTTGCTATCCAAATATGTAATATTTTATTGTAATAAGAATTTCAATATATGTAGTTATTTCAACAGTTAGTTATTCTTACGGTTTAAGAGTTTAATATGTTTATGTTGAGTATATTTTGCTCTGATGAATAAAATTTTATTCTTCTACACATAAAAAGAGTAAGACTTTCGTCCTACTACAATAACAATATTTTGTTGGGTGAAAAATATACATGCTTCAACGAACAAACGGTTTTTGACCCAAAAATATACGTACGTTGACATTGCTTAAAACTGACTTAATTCCTTTCAAGCAGTTTCGGATTTTTCTCTCCTTTAAGTCTTGTAAACAACGGACAAACAAAAAGAATTTTACAAAATAAATTAGCTAAAATTGACTTTTACTGCAGCTAAAAAATATAAATCCTAACAAGAAACTATGTTAGGATAACTGTTTCATTATCTTTTTCGTTTTTTTTTTCGGAATAAAACACATTTCTAACTTTCCAAAATTGCTTTATTTAACTAATAAATTTGTTGAATAAAAATATCATAAACTTGCTAAACTTAAAAAACGTTCGTTCAAACGAATTTCGGGTTTTTATATGACATATGTATATAAACAAATAAGTTAAACATAGCTAACCGTAATCTCCAAAAAAAGCAATAACTTACAATAATAATAACACTGGTTAATGATGCATTACAAAAACGCCTTCAAAAAATATTTTCCCCTTGATCATAAATGAAATGAATTATTCTTAATTAAAGAGGCCTCTAAATTTTAATTAATCATTGATTGCGTCTATTGTTTCTAACAAGCTCTTCATCTCCGGGAAAATTTGTTGATAAACTTTTTCGTAATAAAGTCTTAAACACCTTTCTAATCAAAAAAAAAGTCGTTAGTAGATAAGTCGGCACTTTTACTTACCTTCGATAACTTATAGCGAAGATCTATCGATTTTGATGAGTTTGGCACAGAGTACCTAAAGGACACGATAAGAACCTTCACTGTACTGAATACTTTACGGGTCATACATAATGCAGGATACGTTTTTATAAGACGTCAAATTGACGAATGCGCTAATATGTCTTATAAAACGAGTGTAATATACTATTTTTTCTACTTTGCGTCATTAATTTTATAAAAATTTAGAAGTATATTAGGTAAAATTCCAATCTAGAGTATTTATGGGTGCAACCGTTGGTAACACTGTCATCTGTCACTTAAATTCAAATATCTGTGAAAAAGTAATTATTGATAATTATTATATACCATCATATACTAGTAGTACGAAACCTAGGATGCAACACGCATGTTTAAATATGTATAAAAATATACATACTTCGCAGTTTGTGCGATTCTAAAAAATCAGTTTGTGCTTACTTTTGTGGTTATGTGTATTTTCGTTTGACATGCATTTGATATCAATGTCACCAATCTTAGAAAAAAGTTACTAAAAACGGTGTTACAATTTGCTAATTGTAACACCGAAAACAGTGTTACAATGTGTGCATTGTGAATGCAAAGTAGAAAAAATAATATAACATAAACGTACAAGAAATTATTTTAACATTAATCTTAGTGTACATATATTTTTCTACGCAAGTCAAATAAAGACTTGACTTACAAAATTTACAAATACAAATTTTAATATAATCAAACAGTGGTTTAGTTTCATTCAGCGATGCTAAAACCGATACAAAAACAAAGCGCTGTTTGTTTTAGTCTTTAGCAAAAATAGAGAGCATAGACTAGTTTTCAACTCAGAAGAGCACAATTGTATATGCAACCAAATATACGCGGGTCGTTTATAAACCATAAACTGGGTATAATTGGTTGCATATGTCACGGTGCTCTTCTGAGTTGAAAACTACTCTACTAGTTGGATCGTAATAAAAAAGGCATACGTTATAATTATTTATTAATATAATACCGTGTTTTCGTTGCGCAAGGTAGATGCGTTCACAACATTTACTTTAAGAAATATAAGTACATATACATAACTGTAAAACTGCATACCATTATTACACATTATTATAAAAAGGGAGGTCTTTCGTCAAAATTGTTGTCGTACGCGCTGTCATCATCCGGTTCCTGTTTCAAGTTACACAGGCACTCCGGATTGTTGCATTCCGGGACATTATTCTGCTGTTGTCTACTGTAGTGTTCATAGTTCTCATACGCATCTGTAAACGTATAAACATTATATTATCTTATCAAGATAATTGACAAGTGAATTTGTTAGTTTGGAATTCGGTTTTTAGATGATAAAAATAATTTCTCATTCTATTTGTAATGCAATTGCCATTGAAATATTTTGGTTTATCAGGTCAAATAATTTCAAACAAGTGTTTTTACTGCTCGAACAAACCTAAATGAAGAAGTTTATTAAAGTGAAACCTTTAAAATATTCAGCAATTACGATGGCGGCATCAATTTTGATAGACTATGTTTATGAAGTAGGTACTCGTTGTATAATTGGTTTGTTTAAATTGACTCCAGTTCTTGTGATAAACGATGCAATCAAAGTCTAGTTTAAGTTAAATTATTTTAATTTAAACCTCAATAAAAAAAATATTTTTGCTTTTCGTGCGGCTAGCAAGTCTTTATTTATCAAAACCAATCTTTGAAGTAACTTTTTGAAATATAACATGTTACTCTACAACTTGCTGCTGCTTTATTGGGTCAGCAAAATGGATACACTAAATATCCTTATTTTCTTTGTCTGCGGGACAGTCGTGCAAAAAATGAACATTGGGATAGGAAAAAATGAACGTCGAGAATAAATATGACTGTAGGAAAAGCTAACATCGTTCATGAACCATTGATTAGTCGAGAACAAATAATTCTTCCATCACTACATATTAAATTTGGGCTTATTAAACAGTTTGTGCAAACTTTATATAAGAATGATGCTTGTTCCAAATATATTTGGAACATTATGATTTCATATCCTGACCTCACGATACAGGAGAATTAGAAGCCGGTATCTTTGATGAACCACAAACACATGACTTAGGTTGAACTATTGGATCAGTTATCGAAAAATGTTTGGGAAATCACCAAGCTGAACAATATAAATAATAAGTCGTTGACAAAATGCTTCAAAATTTTGAAAAACTAATATGAGTACCAAATTACATTATTTTCTTAGTCATTTAGATACATTTTCTTACAATCTGAATGATACAATGAAGATACAATGAAGAACAAGAGCAACGGTTTCAGCAGTGTATCAAGAGAATGGAGGAAATATATGAAGGCCGGTGTTATTGCCATATGATGGCATACCACTGCTGGACCTTAGAAAGGGACCGTGCTGGACAAAAATACAATAGAAAACCACACATAAAACCTTTTCTTAATTTAAATTTGTGGTTTTTAATTCTTTTCTTATTAATTCCAAACATTGACCAATGTTTCCCTGTGTTATAGATAATGTTACCAAAAGTGGAGTTAACAATGCACTTACTGGAACCTTTAGCTTTAATGTATGTACACGTTATTGCAAAAAATTGAAATGGCAAAATTAAAATCGTGAAATGGTGGATTGACAGGTGGCCCTGGCTGTGATATTTCCTCACAAAAAGTGAACTGCCGACCTCAGGAAGTTTTTGAAAGTATTCTTTACCTCGGGCAATGAGTAACTTTTTTGCCTTGTAGCATAACAAATTATAATACAACAATTAACTAAGTACTACAGAGTTCTTTGGCCATTAATCGTTAATTGGTCATTGATGTTCTAATAATTAATTCTCGACCTTTTACGTTTGACATCTTACCCCGGTCTGCTAAGCACTTCCGGCCAAATCTGTTTAGGCCCATCCGGCACAGCAAGTAATCATGAAGAACACATAGTCTTCTACAATTGAGAAAAAAGAGTCGTTGAGTGAGATTTTCGTAAAAACGAGGTATTTCTGGAATCAGAAACACCAAATTAATACAGTTTCTGTGACTGAAATCGCTTAGCACACCGGGCACACGTCAAGTCAGATTCGTTTAGAACTACGTACCGTGAAGTTCGTCGTTATCATTATGATTATTACCACCATTATCGTTATTATTCTCATTGTTGTTGTTCTTACACTCGTCCTGGCTGGCTTGGTCCGTATCGTTGTCGTTGTCATCCATATCTTGATGACGGTCATCATTATCCTCACTCTGGTTATCCGTGATCTCAACAGGTTCAGGCGATGTCTTGCGCGGGAGCTTTTTGGGCCTGCGAATCTTCCTCGTGATGCTTCTGACGATTCTTGGCCTCTTGTTGATCGCCCCTGGCCTCTCGATTTTCTTGATCTTGCTTGCCCTCCTCCTAGCTCTGCCAGGTATCACAACCTCATGTTCTATCTCTTCAGACGTATGCGTGCTATGGCTCGAGGCGCTATCTTCATCATCCACGCATTCCACTTTATCGGCACACTTGCTGCCACCCTTGTTGCCCGACCGGCATGGTTTCCTCTTCCTCGGAGTATAGCCTTTTCTGTCGATTGGCTTGCACTTCCTGCCTTTGGGTGGCTTGCATCGATTCGACGGTTTGTATCGTCTCTTCTTCTTCCTGTGCTCGTCGCATTCATCATCTCTGGGCTGGCCTCCAAAAGAAAACATGTACTTGCCGGCTTTGTGCTTCAAAACGCCGCTTCGTACGCCATGCTTGAGGGCACGCTGCACCTGCATGACCACGTTCCTAGGCTTGTGTGATTTCTTGGACGAGCTAACCGCCGTTTGGACTTGGTCGACGATCTTTCGTATTGAAGAGCCTTTGGAGTCCTGCAGGTCGCAGATCGCTTGCAGGACATTCGGGAACATGGTCGGGTGCGACGGTTTCTTTCTTGAAGACATCGCGGCTGACAGTGATGGAGAACTTGACACGGAAAATTGTTCGGGTGATGGTAGGCACTTAAATTTACTATGTGATATACCTAAAAATTGGTTTTACATGGTTAGGACTTATGGACTACAATTTCAGAGACTTGCTGGACGGTCAATAAAATGACGTTTGTCGACGTGGTTTTGTTTTGCGAAGAGGACACGATCTGTCCGGTCGTTTTTTGGACTTTTCACGGACGTTGAGACGTTTCTACTCACCTTAAAATAGATTCTTCGTTTTGGATATTATATTGACTTGTTCTTGTTACATTGACAACTTCAAAAATACTGTTGATTGGATTGTACTTCAATAATGTCCAATCCTGACTGAATGAAATACATATTTATAGCCTTGTCATCGGTTAGTCAAACGTATGTCAAACGTTGTTATGGAGTCAACTGGTGGTTGTATATTTTTTGTTTATTTTGTGTTTTGATTTTACTTTCCGACTAGTACCCTAGAAGGAAATTAACAAATTGATTACCACGTTGTGATGCTGCGGTTTCGATGTTGGAACAGTGAAAACGTCAATTTGAAAATAAGGAAAATTGTCGCCATAAAAAATATCCGTTCAAATAGATTTCGGAAACGCAAGAACCAGGCTTAATATCAACCAAACGAAATTTGTAGGCGCAAAATGACGAATTGCAGTGGAGTTATTGGCCGTATATTATCAGGATATATGCACTGTTGGTCGTGAATTGGTAGATTTGTATTGGTGGTGTATTGAAATCGTTTGTTCAATGGAATATTATTGTAAGTATGTACGTGTGTAGTACAACAAACTAGTGGTTTAACACGGACCCATTTGTTTGTAAATTATTTAATTGAAAATGTATTAATGGAGAAATAATTTTGTATATACATTGTATGTATTTGGTGACAACATAGTATAAAGGCATTAACAGTACCCTAAGAAATTATGACATGCCGTTATAATAACAAAAGGTACACACACTATAAACCTACATTTTGAGCATTGCAATTTTTATAGGATTCTTATACCAGTAAACCATTGAAAAAATTAATGATCCGAGATGTGCTTAAATTTTACTAGAAATTTTACAGATAGTGAAATGTTGGAAGCATGGGGAATACTGGCTCTGGGGCTTTAAAAGGTAAACGTAGCGGTCTTGGACGGACAAGATTCCGTCCTTCAGGAGAGGATATGAATGTAGACGTACTATATTGACAGAGAGATGTTTTCACACAACGGTATTTGTCATTGATCGCCACAGATCGATCGCTATTCACAGCAACAAAAAGTAACTTAAGGTGTTTGAAAAGTGATTCTTATGGAATTTTTTTTGTTTTATCGGAATCAATTTGAAATAGTCCCCACTTTGCTGTATTCACGCATAAAATAAAACTCGATAACCTTATTACACTCCAGCATGAGCATAGAAAACACACACAGAGTGAAGAATATCACTTGTTTCTATATCCGCAGAAAGATCATTTGGTTGGTTCAAGTAAAATACAAAATTCTCAGAGTAAGATTATGATTTTCTTGATGTTCCAAGTATTACGTTTTCTTGTTTTAGGTAGGAAGGAACTCCTTGAAAGGAATTACGTCTGTTTTAAGCGATACATACGTATACTTTTGGGTAAAGAAACTCTTTGTTCGTTGAAGAATGTATATTTTTCACCCAACAAAATATTGTTGTTGTAAAACGAACGTCTTACTCTTTTTATATGTAGAAGAATAACATTTTTCTGCGTCAGAGAAAAATATACTTAACAGGTCAAGAAACTCTTTGTTCGTTGAAGAATGTATATTTTTCACCCAACAAAATATTGTTGTTGCTGTAAAACGAACGTCTTACTCTTTTTATATGTAGAAGAATAACATTTTTCTGCATCAGAGAAAAATATACTTAACATAAACATACTAAATCTTAAATCGTAAGAATAACTAACCGTTGAAACAACTATATTGAAATTCTTATTAGAATAAAATGTTATTGGTATCGAAAAAAAAAATCCTCTTAATGCTATACTATATACCTACCCAAGAATAATTTTTCTTGGTATCCAAGAATAGATATCTGTGCAGAAAACAATGACGTATGACAATAGCATGAATAGTTTAATGGATTTTAACCGCACAATTTCAGCTCGATCATATCAAATTCTTCATTCACCAACAATTTTCGAATGCAATCGTCGGTACCTATATCGATTGCCGTAGTAATTACACAATACGAACGGTTCAACGAGATTTTTGCAGATTTGTCCAATTAATCCGCTACATCAACGCATATAGATCCATGACAAATTGGGCACATGCTGCTTAACCATAATTTAGAGAGAATCAAGTGTGAACAAGCGTAGAACAAGAGTATCAGGACAGAAATTTGCATCAACGATTACCAAGTTTGCAAAGTGGAAGTAAACGTGCTCACAGAAGGAATGGTGATGGGGGATGGGGCGGTTGTGGTAGCAAAAGCGGCGGCGGGACACATTTTCTTTAGCCGAAATTGGCCATCAAAGTAAGGGAATAAATTTAGGAGGAACGCGCAAATGATAATCCGCGTCTACATTCTGTCGCACTTGTCTTCAGCGTCTCCGAACGGCAAAGGGTGAAAATTATGTTACTCAAGCTTGCTTGGTCGTCGCATCTGCAAACGTAGGTACGCAATAAAATTCAATTTGTGCTCTTTTCGGTGAGAAGAAATAGGATATTTTTACTGAGGTTATTAAGGTTTTAAAACTGTTTTGTTATCATTTATTTACTTTTCTTTAGTTGCCGACTAGTACACACTGGAAAAGGAAAGTTTTTGACCAAACTGATACATTTAATGTCATTCTATGACTGACTTTTGGTTGGGGTCCAGAGCAGTAGCGGCTCGTGATATGTTTAATTGGGTGGGCAAAATATCAATGCAGTTTTAAGGACTTATTTAATGAAGTGTTACTATATGTTATAAAGTAAACACTACAAATTTGAACCGACATATTTTTAAGAAGTAGTTAACCGAACGAACCATCAAGAAGGTCGAGTAAACACTAAACAACCCTAATAAAACGGCAGACTTTTTGCGCGAATTTGTTGCATGTGCTATTGCCTATTTAGCTATTAGAATACGTCTATGCTATGGTATGAGGTTATCTGCCTAGTCCTCTGACGTCACACATGCATTTTCGCTACCCCCACTCCTCCGGCTTGCTGGAAAGTTTACGCGTTTGCAGTAGAAAACCGTCACCGCTGGTGGGCACAATCTCAATTGCCACCCCGACCTGGTAGTTTCGGTTGCATACACTACAGTTATTTACCAATTCTACGGCCAGTAGCGTAGCAGCGTTGGATTTTATTATGTATTCAATATAATAATGCAGGCATATAGACAGTGGTTGTAAGGAATTTATATTAGGCAAATACTTAACTGTAACAAATATTGTATTAATAACGTCCAAATGAAAATGTGGAACACTGAATACCAGTACCAGGTGATCCAATATTTTTTGGGTGGGCACTGCCCACCCTGCCACCCCATATGAGCCGCCACTGGTCCAGAGTAGCTGTAGCTTCAGGAAATTGAATAAATGCAAATGTGTTTAGACACTTCAATGTGCCTACTTATGTAGTCGGAAAGTAATATTGAACCACAAGGGTTAAGCACATAATCTTTTTGTTTCAGAATGTGTGTAATTCTGCTTAAAATTGCTGTGATTGGTTTAATCTACATCGAACAAATGAACTATGGAGTTTTGACGAAAAAATATGTAGTGCCACAAAAGAATAACCACAAAAACATCTCAATACTTCTGGACAATTTACTAAGAGGATATGACAATAGTGTAAGACCCGATTTTGGAGGTAAGAAAATGATTTTTAAATTGTTCTCAATACTAAACTAATTATGACTTTAAATCACTTATTAGTTTATTTATAGGGCCTCCTGCTATTGTCGAAGTGGACATCATGGTGCGAAGTATGGGTCCAATTTCCGAAATTGACATGGTATGTATTGTACAAGCTTTATATGCTTAAATATATATTCCAAAATATACGTTTGTACTTTTGGAAAAATATGGAAAATTCTGAACAATTTTGAACAGTTTTGGATAATTTTTGATATTTTTCGAACATTTTGGGAAATTTTCAATATTTTACATCACACTGAGTAATCTTGGAACATTTGGGATCATTATTTCTAAAACAGAATTAGATTGAAATTCAAAAGTAAACATTTCCTCATTATTAATGAGTATCATAATTTCGTTTACCTGAATATTTATCATCACGATTCAACGAACATTTGAGTTATCGGAAAGTATACCAGAATCAGAATTGCAAAACGACATGCAAATTTTTCAGCAGGTAAATACGTACCTGGCGAAACCGCAACATTTAAATTCCACTTTAGCATTAAATTACAATTAATTGCATTCGTTTTAATTATGCTAACCATTCTTCTTCTCGCCGCGCAGACATACTCGATGGATTGTTACTTTCGTCAGAGCTGGGTTGATAGGAGATTGGCTTTTGCCGGAGACGAGAAGGACACATTGGCTCTAAGTATATCCATGCTGGCGAGAATTTGGAAACCGGATACTTATTTTTACAATGGGAAGCAGTCCTATTTGCACACAATTACGACACCCAACAAATTTGTACGCCTGTATCAAGATGGCCGTGTCTTGTATTCCTCAAGGTAAGTGAATGAACGCAAACAATCGAGACTTGGGATTATAGCATACGCTGAAGATGAGAAATTTATACGTGTACGCGTAAGCATTTGTTTCAAGAACGTCTGTGAAAAATCAGCTTCATTTATAGTCTTGTAATTCTTGTTGTATATATATATATATATATATATATATATATATATATATTGACATGTTAGACGGGGCACTTTTCAGATAAATTGGGTTGGAAGAGTTAAGAGTTTGAATTACTTTGTACTAGTTTAACTTTCGGAAATATGTAGCATGATTAGTTTAGATGTTTCATAATAAATTACTAAAAATATTGCTCAGCTGTTGTTCCATTGCTGTTCCACCTATCCAGAGGAGTTTATCAACATGACAATTACCGTATTTAACATAAAAACTGCAAATTCTTCGGTGTGTTTACGCAAAAGAATTAAAATTAAATAAGTGAAATTTGAATCATTCAATTTCTACCGATTTAAATTTGTTCGAATTGATGAAGAAAAAAGACGAATTCGAGCCAGTACTTGGTCGGAAAGTGGTGGATCTGGGTCTGCGAACCGAATTTACACTAATTCAGGGGAAATTGAGAAAAGCCCTCACCGTATGGAAGTGTGGAAATCGGGTTTGCGACGAGGTCGAATTCGCACTTTATTTTCCTCGAAATATTCGCAAATATTTACGTAGCACGGCAGTATGTCGGTGACGAGAACCACCCCCATCTTTTTTCCTCCCCCGTTTTCTATGTTAGTACGACCGGAATGCGTAATCTTACCTCATCCCGTGCAGTTTAAATTCCCATGTAGGGGAAGAACGCGTAATTTGACGCTGTCAATCGAAGATTCCGCTAGATACATCAACCCCGGCAGACCAATTTAACATCGAACCTGTCAGACCAAGTTTCACTCATTAAAACAAATATTGAATTTCAGGGGCGAATTTTTTTCAAGTAAATTTGGTTATTTGGTTTGTTGGTATGCGCAAAAATTGTATTAAAGTTCTTTTAGTTGTTTTTCTTACTTACATTTAGAGACAGTAAAATGGTAAATTGTTGGTACCATACGTAAGGGGTAGTCAAAAACAAACCCTTTTTGGCATGTAAATTGAAGTAGAGGGGATTCGTTCGAGTACCCCAGGTACAAAGACGGGTCAGAGGTTAACCCTCGGGTTAATTAAAGTTTGTTCGGGGGAATGCAACTGATTGCCCGGCCGAATGCCCCTACTAATGAGACTTGCTAATTTCGGCTATCGCCCACCATCCAGTCAGTGTGTGTGAGAGAGCGCCCGCATCGAAAATCAATCTTAAACCTCTTACCACTTACAACCATCGGTAATCTTGATTTCGCGGACAGCAAACCAATTTCCACTTTGGCGGTTGCACTTTGCCCCACTTGCGCTTATATCCGCATTTACACGAATGCCACTGAGCGGATGTTGGGGTATGTATTGTCAAAGTATGTATTTCCTCACCGCACATTGGTTTATTATGAACTTTTAAGTCGACAGTTCTTTTGAGTGAACTTAACCTATTGGTTGAAAGCTACTAAATTTCCATATAAATTGAAAACTTGTAAATCAAATGGGTCTAAGTACCAAATATTTAACATACTTGACTTGTGATGCAAACATTATTTGGTTAATGTGACTATTTAATTAATTGTGTCGTTATAAACGTGGAGCCGTGCAGAAGGGTCTAAGTACCATCAGCCGAGATAATCAAAACGATCCAACTGACATCCTGGACAGATTTGAGACTTCCGCGGTCCGAATCACTAAGTTCTAGATTTCCGGAAGGAAACCGCGTCAATGACGATAAAGTTGTCAAAGTTTTGCACACATGTTGCAACAGGGACGTAACAGTAAGAGAGCTACGACGAGAAGAGAAGAGATTCTCTTCGTAGCTCTCTTACTGTTACGTCCTCTTGCAACAGAGTGAAATGGCACTTAGACCCTTTTGATTTTCAACTCTTCAATTATAAAAATACAAATGACGAAATAATGGTGTCCGTTTGACATCAAATCGCATAAATCATGCGCTGCATAAGCTCCTAAACGTACACGCTCGGCAAGGGACTACTTTGAGACTACGACCTCTCTGCGGGGATGTTTGAAAATGTTGAACTGCAGTGTTAGCGCTTCAGCGGTTGTTTCAAACCTCTGCATCCTGTTTAATTACGTCGCAAAATGCTTAATTTGGTCACAATTTACACCATCGCTAGTGTGACATTTTTTTTTTATTTTAGAACATCAGAAATCTGTTAAGAGTTAATTAACGCACTTAATTCATGAGTGCCTAGACATTAGTGGCAATCGGAATAGCCGTCTGGAATTTTAAATTATGCGACTTTATCTTAGCGTTAAAAATGCCGATTGCAGGATCCGAAACAAAAGATTTCTAATTATCCAATCCTCAAGAACAGATAAGAGAGCTTAATTAAATTAATTGAGTGTTAATTATTTCGCAGGTTGACCATCAAAGCTGGATGTTTAATGAATTTAGAAGACTTTCCAATGGATATACAGCGTTGTCCTCTAAGGTTTGGTTCCTGTAAGTAACAATACGTCTACTACAATTATATAACGTTGATCAATGTCAATGAAACTTTTGTCCTTTTTCCTGTCTCCCGCTAACTTTATTATTATTTTACTTCGCACTCCAAGTTGTTCGTAACTTATTATTTCGACCACTCTATCTTAGAGAATTGGCTAAAGTCGGTGCCAATGGAAAAGGGGTTGTGATATAAAATATAAAAACCTTTTTCTTTCGTTTTCTATCTGGTAAAAGATTAATTTCTTTATCTTGTCTCGTGGTGAAGCGTCTTGACAACTTCAATTCGTCATGCGAGGGCGCAGATGCCTAATATAAAGGAAACACAGGTGGTCCAGACATGTAGTTATTACAGTAATAAAAATAACAATCACAAGGAATGATTTCTATATTGATGGAAGTAGATTGAATTTATAAAAAATGAATGTCGACCTAATGTTTGGAATGAATAAATGGCAAAAACTATGTTATCGAGTGAGCATAACTTCAAGCTTTCGAGGGTAGCTACCACTATTAATTACCTACAATTTGACATATGAATCAAAATTATGCAAGAATACTTACAAAAGTTACTAATTATTTTACTCTGTCTGTCGTCGTATTCCTTTTTATGGGGTAGGTCGAAATTATTATCATGTAAGGGGTGTTATTGAGTGGGCAAAACTCCGACCTTTTCAGGGCGGGTAACTGCCCTGAAAAGGTCGGAGTTTTGATGAATTACCTACAATTTGACGTACAAATCAAAGTTATGCATCAACTTTCGCAATTGTTATAAACATTTGATAAGCCGCACACCAATTTACCGCTTTACTTCTCTAAGAGGGGTTGTAACCATAAGGGTAGTGTCGTATTGATACCATTACTGGATGCAGAAATTCATGTAGATTCCGAATTTGTTATCCCCGATGTTCTATGGTATAGGCGGATGGCGTTATTTTCAATTCTATTTGAGGACACCATAAGCTGTTTTAGATCACGCGCTGGTAATTAAATCAATGTTTTTGCTAAACCGTTCGATATTTTTTTGTGGGCAAAACTTTGAGGTATATATACATATATACATACATGCATGTCTATATTAAAAAACTATTTACACTCTTTTAGAATTTTGTAAGGCATTAAAAAGTCTGTCACCAAACGAAAGAACATAGAGCTCAAAAATAGTGGAGTCGCCAGTACATTTCTCTCTCAAACCCTCTATTACAATCCACCCCCAATCCGTTCGCACCAAATAACAAAAACCGACACCTGAATCCTATTATTTCATCCATTTCCAGAAATACGAACCTTCGTCACATGGCGTGAGGATGCCACTTGGAATTAATGTTTATGTGGTTTTGGCGTTTTGCAGTTGGATACACAACGCGTGATGTCATCTACCGTTGGAACGGTGCTCGACAGGTGGTCACGGCTGAGGACATGAAGCTATCGCAATTTGATCTAATCGGTACCCCAACGGCCAATTACACCGACCCCATAATTACCGCAGATCCCAGACCTGATAACAGCGACACCGTCAATATCAGTAAGAAATGAATTTGTCGTTGTCTCAAATACCATTAGCAATGTGCTTGAAAATTGCAAAACGTACAATATACCGGGTCATCATAACTGACTCACAGGAATTAATACTGTTTTCTGATATGGCTGTAGGAAAACTCAATAATAACGCAAAAAATCTGCTTCTAGCTAAATACTCGATGCTTCTAGTCAGTTTCCATTTGCAAAGACATATGGGAAACTTTCTGATACAAGTGTATGGTCCATGTGTTCTGCTAGTTGTCTTATCATGGGTGTCGTTCTGGTTAAACAGAGAAGCAACAGCAGATAGAGTTTCTTTAGGTAATAATAACTAAACTTTAGTTCTTTTAGCTTCCGCCCTACTTATTTATTAATAAGTAATCTTTATTCTAGGTATTACAACAGTTCTAACAATGACATTTCTCGGTTTGGAAGCAAGAACTGACTTGCCAAAGGTCCCATATCCGACAGCCTTGGACTACTTCGTGTTCCTGTCGTTTACGTTCATATTTGCGACAATAATCCAGGTAGGTGTCGCATTTGTGACTTCTAATGGCATACAATCTAAACAGGGTACATTTTCAGTTCGCTATGGTCCATTATTTCACCAAGTACGGCTCTGGTGAGTGTTATTTCAGCGCAGAATTTTCCTGGGACTCAAGCAGCGACGAGGAAGATCGCGCTGCTGATAGAGAGATATCGACAGTTGCAAACATCGCGATCAATGTAGGTTTGTAATGTACCCACAAGTCATCTACAGTAAAAGATTCTTATTGACGTTTTATTAATTCATTATGTATGAAAAGAACGACGTGTTTAGTTGTTTAGCAAGAAATTGAACAACAGTACCGATCTCCAATAAGTTTTTTAGTTTTTCTGGATTTTAAAGACTGTTTTTGGCAAAGTATAGATAAATTCTTCGAAATTGTTATACAGAGTCAAGAATACTAAGTCTAGAAGCCTTCGTTTGAATTTATATTTCTCCAATATCATATATCGAAGGACAACGTCCTTGAATGAACATCAGCCATTCTATAAATATGAAGTGTATCCTCGAATAAAAACTAATTATATTATCTTTTATTGCTTTCTCTTATCTATTTCAGGAGAATTTAATATCAACCCCATTGGATCGCCGGAATCAGAACGAGTTGATAGAGGTTATTCCATTAACTCCTTGTATTCTACCGTTAAAAAGTGGAAGTCGCGTGAAGACATTTGATTGTCTTGGTACTCGAGACGTATCAGTTCGTCCTCCAAAGTCGTCGTCGGCGAACGTGACTATCCCGCAAAGGATTTCCTTTCAGGATCAACACAAGAAGAGGAAAAGAAAACGGATACCGCGTTTCAATTCGGTGTCTAAAATTGATAGGGCGTCCAGGGTTGTCTTCCCACTTCTGTTTCTTACTATAAATATATTTTACTGGTATAGCTACTTGTCCAGGACCAAAAGGATTCAATAGATTACACAATTACATGAACTTGACATAAAGTTCATGATACATTTCTTTCGTGTCCTCTTTTGGGTGTCTAAAATACCAAGACCATGTAGATATTGCAGATATTAATAGTTAGTCTTACATATAGGGATAGAACACCAACATACTGTGTAAGAATAAATTCTTGAAATAAATACTATACAAACGTGTTTGTAAATGCTTTTATACACTTCCACAATTAAGCTGTAGAACACAATTCGAAACAATAATAAAGACACATTTTATAACAGACAATTTTCTTTAATAACCCTGTCATACATGTTTTACATAGGATTTTGCACTAAAACAAACCACTTTTTAAATAGTTTATTGTAACAAAACGTATCACAAAATCAAAACATTGTGAACCTTGAAAAAACTACCTCACATGGATAAGACCATGTAGATATTGCAGATATTAATAGTTAGTCTTTCATATAGGGATAGAACACCAACATACTGTGTAAGAATAAATTCTTGAAATAAATACTATACAAACGTGTTTGTAAATGCTTTTATACACTACCACAATTAAGCTGTAGAACACAATTCGAAACAATAATAAAGACACATTTTATAACAGACAATTTTCTTTAATAACCCTGTCATACATGTTTTACATAGGATTTTGCACTAAAACAAACCACTTTTTAAATAGTTTATTGTAACAAAACGTATCACAAAATCAAAACATTATGTGAACCTTGAAAAAACTACCTCACATGGATAACTTTATTTAAATAAGAAACTGAAACAAACAGAAATAAACAAATCAGCCACATTATCACAAAAAACCATCAACAACATCTTACCTATAAGGATAACCTTGGGTTTTTGACCTAAACACTGACAAAATCAGTGAAAAGAAAACAGCAACCAGACCCAAACCAATCATAGCAAAGAGTTTTCTCCTTTTCGGATCACGCTTCCTATTTCCAGACTCTGTTAACAAAATCATCCCAAGAACAATTGCAGCATCTAAATTATCATTAAGAACAAAACACATTCTCTCAAAACATCATATTTTTAAATAAATTTTAAGAAAGGATACTTAAAGCCATTACTATATAGGTCTCCAACACAAACTGTGCTTGAGAAGATCCGTGAATATAAGCCACTTGGCCATTATTGTTCTTATGTACAAACGGGGGACCCCGGATATGGTTCCACATCTGACCTGAAACCATACTGAAACAAAAGAACAACGCCCCAGTTGCCCACATATTCTTGTTGTACAAGAATTCCAAGTTATTCCTACGAAGGTACAAAACAGCTGCTACCAATGCAAATAACACAATCAAGGCCAATGTTCCCGAGTAATTTGGTGGACGGAATACACGAATCTACAGGATAAAACAGCCAATTTTACAGTTTTCAAAAAATGTTTCTACTTACATTAATATCAGTTCTTTCGTTTATCCATTTAGCGATAGATTCAGCTTGAAATCCGATACGTTGGATATCCATTGTGTCTGGTGTCTTAGGTTTTCCCTTTGGCGGAAAATGGATAAAGACAGGGGCGGTATTTAACCTCATTTGTTGGAAAACGTCAGAACCTTCATCAAAGTCAACGATAGCAAAGAATAACTTATTCGAGTAGGTCTGAGAGTATCTAAATGAGTTGGCGACAATTACAAACTCGTCGTGAGCGTGCTTGCAGACCATACACTGCCTGTGTGGGGCCATTGCAGTAAACATTACGATAACCGAATAATTTCTGGGAGTTGCTTTTACGTAATCCCTGAATTTGTTACCGTTAAACTTCAAGACTGCCCGAGAATTCGTCATATCTGTCAGTTGTTGCACCCTTTCAGACATGGATAAACCCTACGGATAAAAGTGAGGTTATGCGATTTTCCTCCAGATTTGTTTGTGAGGTATTTACCGATTTTCGAGTTTGACCATCGGCACCGAAGGCTAATATTGCACATATCACAAGCGACGAGAAGACTAGAACTCGCATTTTTAGTGTTTATTGTCCGGCCGAATTAAAATAACAATTTGACGCCGGATTTATTGATATATGTTGACATATACTACATATACAGTCGGTGCAGTTGTCAACGTGTAATACGTGTACAAAAACTGAAGCAAAGATACCTGCAATACCGGTAATACAATCAAGTAGGTATCTAGATAAGAAGAAATGGTACCTAATTTGAAAATTTAAACCTCTGCTGCTTCTGTTTTAGCTTCAAATCTTCCAGGAAAGACTGTAACATTTTTGTTTTAGTTTTCAAAGACCAGTTTTTGCAATGTTTCGTACATCTATATTTATTCATTCATACCAGTATTCTATGAATGAGTGAAAAAATCAATAAACCTACCAATTCATAACAAGTGTCCGTACCAGTATGCGTAGCAAAATGTAAAGGGTTTTGTCACGCAACCGGACGCATGGGCGTTTTTGCTCATACCGTCAAGGTCGAGCGGATGAGAGCCTGCCCCAAATGCACGCGTAGGAGAGAGAAATGAGCTCTACGCTTGTAGTGTTTTGCGAGGAGTGAGCATTTCGTGGCCGAGGCATTAAAATGTGTTGCCCTGTCCTGCCCGACAGCGTCCGCAGCTACAGCTGGTGACTTTTCGGTAGTACTTTAGTTTGGTTGCTCTATGAAAACAATTAAAACGATAAGTTGTGTTCTAGTTAGTCATAAATCACCGTACTGTCATTAATTACTTCTTCACAATGAACAGAGCAATTACTAACATAAAACTAGTCCATCAAGCAAATCCGGTACCTACAGGCACTGTAATATTTTTTCATGGTTCAGGTAATACATGTTGAGATTGTTTGAATTTGTTAATTTCTTAAATCCACTTTCAGGCGATACAGGAACAGGGTTTCATAACTGGCTTGAAATGCTAATCGGGAGTGTTGTCTTTCCACACTTGAAATGTATATTTCCAACTGCACCATTAAGAAATTACACACCAAATGCTGGAGAAGTACTAAATTAATTGATACTTCAACATTTCTTAACTGTTCGATTTCAGCCTAGTCACGTATGGTTTGACAGATACTATATAGCACCAGATGCTCCGGAACACTTATCATCGTTGGACTCTATAAACATCGAAATAAAGAAATTAATACAAAGAGAGGTTAATAATGGAACTCCGTTAAATAGAATAGTTGTTGGTTAGTTTTTCATTCCTGGTAACATTTTAATATGTTTTCCCACAGGCTTGTTCGAGTAGTTGTCAAGAACTAGTTTGCAATTAGTTCTTTAGATGACTTCTGGAACAAACCTATTTACAGAATATATATAATGAAATTTGTTTGTTTGATGTAGGTGGATTTTCAATGGGTGGTGCAATGGCATTGCATACAGCATATCGAAATATTACCGGTTTAGCTGGTGTATTTGCAATGTCGTCGTTTTTAAATGATAACTCGTTTGTTTACGATGCTCTGATAAAAAATCCGGAAAAAGCACAAACTCCAATGATAATATTTCACGGGGACAAAGATACACTTGTCGATTTAAATTGGGGAAAAGAGACGTATGAGAAATTGACAACGTTTGGGGTTGATGGGAGATTTGAAATTGTTGAAGACTGCTATCATGAGATGAAGACATTAGAGATAAGGGACCTGTTCAACTGGATATATAAGATCCTGCCTGAAGAACCTGATCGGATATTGCAATAAGTACCTATAAATTTTGTCTGTAAGGTATAAACAAGTGGTGTGTGTGATCAATGTGGTTTTTTATTTTATCTAAATGGTAAATGTATAGAAAACTAGAAAAAAAAATATTATAAAATTCTTGTATTGGGTGTTTCATACAATATTATTTGGTTGTGAGGAAAATGGTGGCATTTTTATTGTTTTTCTGCTAATAAAAACCATTCTGATTAGTCATGGTGTTTTTATTTACTAGTTTATAGCAAACAACTTCTGCTAACAGATTGCTGTGCCATCTCTAGATAAGATGTTGACGGAATGATGGAAAAACAGCTAAATACAGAATAATTTTTTGATAAAACATTGATAAAATCAGCGAAGGAAACCTCAAATTTGTTCCTGTCCGGTTTCTTTTGACGGGCAGTGTATCATTGCAATTTTCCACATCTGTCAAGCGATGTAAAAGTTACCGCTGTTACCGGCATCGGTATTCAGCAAAAATGCGTGCGTGCAATATTTATATAGCCTAAATATGCAACTGTATTGAATTCTAACTAAAAAGACCGATTTCTCACTGGCACAGGTAACATAAAAGTGCAATAAAAATGCCTAAGAAGAAGACAGGCCAGCGCAAGAAGGCAGAAAAGCAAAAGTTGAGGCAGAAAGAGATCAGAACCGCCAAAGAAAATGTGCAGCTGGCCTCTCATCCCTGCAATGGCGCTATGGAATGCGAAAAATGCCACAAGTAAGTGATTATATTAATTAAGAAATCAAGTCTATTAAATATTTTACGATAGGAAACAGAAGAATAGGGCTTTTTGTTACTTCTGCGCGAGCGTGCAAAGGTTACCGGTTTGTGCGCAATGCGGCAAGATGAAATGCATGTTAAAGACAGGCGATTGCGTTATACGACATCCTGGAGTCTTTACAACAGGATTAGCAATGGTCGTAAGTTTTATCTCTCCCTCAAAATAATTGACAGTATTAATTAAATTATGGTTTAAGGGGGCCATTTGTGATTTTTGCGAAGCATGGGTTTGTCACGGAAGAAAGTGTTTGCAGTCCCACGCATGCACTTGCCCACTACAAGACGCCGTTTGCATTGAATGCGAGCGCAATGTTTGGGATCATGGTGGGCGTCTATTTAAGTGTTCTTTTTGTGACTCTTTTCTATGCGAAGATGATCAATTTGAGCATCAGGCTTCTTGTCAAGTTTTGGAATCGGAAAATTATAAATGTAAGTTTTTTTTGGTTTTAAATTAAGGTGGTTTTGAGTTTGTGTTTTTTTTAGGTCAAAGTTGTAATAAATTGGGGCAGTATTCGTGCCTTAGGTGCAAGATATGTTATTGTGAGGATCACATCCGTAGGAAAGGTTTTAAGTATGAGAAGAATAAGGCAATTCCTTGCCCCAAGTGTGGGTATGATACGTCTCAAACTAAGGATCTTAGCATGTCTAGTAAGTTTCTATTTGAATTATTTTGTTTTGTAATTAAGAGGTCTAAATTATTTGTATATTTTGTTAAAAAGAATCATCAAAATCTTTGGTTTTAACTACTCTTTCTTGTATTGCAGCTCGTAGTCATAAGTTTGGAAGGCAAGCTCAGAGTAATTATGATGATGATGATGAAGAAAGGGGATATGGTGATTATGGAGCTTACGGATCATCAGCATCGTATGCTGATAATTATTCTGATGATGATGACGACGATGATGATTACGAGGAAAGTGATGAGTCCTCAGAAGAAGAGTCAACAGAAGAGGACGACGAAAAGAAAGCGAATTAAGTATTTTCCACTATAATGTAATGAAATAAACGCTTGTAATTCTATTTATATGTTTTATTTACTGATTAGCAAGAATAAGAAATAGATACAAAAAAGGAATTATTTGCTACAGCAATCATAAAAAAAAATACTTGAAAAAGGAGCACTTTCCAGGTAGGTAGGTCCAGTACTTTTGAAGTTACAGCTTGTTAAAGTGCACTAGTTTGATCAAAATATGTATTTTTTTCCAAGAAAAAGTACTATAAGAAGGAATATTATTTCTAAAATGATATGGCGTATGGATTGATTAAAAGAAAACCTTGATCTTTACATTCATTTGCAGCTTGATAGCTCCAGTACAGTACAGAAGGTAAAGCTTGTTGATAGGTACTTCTATCAAAATAAGTATTTTGTTTTTCAGAATAGAGTAGTTTTAAGCTAAGTAGATCACAGTGATATATGCAACCAATTATACCCAGTGTATGGTTTACAATTGACCCGCGTATATTCGGTTGCATACACAACTGTGCTCTCCTTGGTTTGAAAGATCCATACCACCTTGTAATATTATATACACCATGACCAAATGCAAAAATTAATATAAAAGAAAAGAACATAAAATTAGAATCTATTTATTTGTATCTCCTTGTACACTATCTAAATATCTCTGGCTATATCGTTTTAACTTAAAAAGACTTAAATAAGCGGGATCTCCATTCCACTCCTTCAATATTTTCAACTGGTTGGGATTCAATAAATCAGGAACTTCAATACCACCACCGTAGAACTCTGCAGATTCTCTTTCCATCGTCATCCTAATTATTTGTTCACGTTTGATGTATTTTGTCTTTGGACAACCTATGGAATTTGCCTTCTTGATGTCATCTAATTCCTCCTCGAAGCGATTCAGGTACTTCTTGATCATGCATTCCACGATACGGGCATTTAACTCTTCGCATATGTCCAATAAATCTTTGAAGAACAACAATTTGCTGTGCAACAGACTTTCCTTGTTTATAATCGTCTTGGATGCTTTTATACGATTAAACGCTTTTCTTTTTTCTTTGGCTATCTGTAACACTCTTCGGCTATTTGGATGCGTCGCCGGTTTCTTATGCGATGGCATTTTATGATTTTATGCTGGGTTTAGTTTCACGAGAGCGATATAACCTAAAAATTTGACAAAACGTTGGCAACTTAGGTTAGTTAGATGTCATTTGTGATTTCTTGAGCGTGGAACAGTCGGTAATGTCACTTATGCATGTGGGCTATTACACACCAGAGGGCGCCATAAGTACGTCAAATTGCATCAGTTCGGTGAGATAGAATTGATGAATGCGCCGGATGCAAACAAACATGCATAATTATTAATAAGTAGTGACGATATTAGGTGTGTTTCATGCT